>JAJHZJ010000683.1:3315408-5715408 GCA_023548195.1 Bettongia penicillata ogilbyi
AGGAGGTAGTAAGTTCTCCTTCACTGGAGACCTTCCAACAGGTCTTCATAATGACAACGTGTCTTGGATATTGAAGATGTTACAAGTACAGGCTGGACTAGATGACCTCAGAGGTACCTCAGAGTCTGTGAGTCTATGAAATTGAGACAAAAGAACTGGTGATGGGGTACAAGGTATGAATTTGAAATGACCTAAATAAGTTGGAAAAGTCCCAAATAATGAATTTTGGGAAAGAAAAGAAACCTGCACAAAATAGACGTGTCCCAAAGTGGAATGAGCTGCCAGGAGGTGGTAGGTTCCCCGATCTTGAAGTCTTCAATTTCATATAGGAAGACCACCCTGCAGATGTGATGTAGAAATGAACCGTGTACAAATATTAACAAGATTCAACGACCAGGGGACAGATAAGACAGAAAACATTTTTAAAAAGCAGCAGTCAGCATTTTCTCCCTAAAATTTGAGTCTTCTCTCCCCATTTTCTCAGAATGAAACATTGGAGTTGTCTTTTATTATTCTATCTCCTTTAACTCTGACCTCCAAACAATTGCCAGGTCCTGCCAATTTCACCTTCACGGCATCCTCCCAATCTCTCTCCACTCACTGGCCACCATTCAAGTTCAAGTCTTAATCACTTCGTGTTTATGCTCTTACAACAAGCAGCCTCCTCCCCAGCCTATTTGTATCTCTACTCTTCCTTCTTGAATCCATCCTTCACACCATGAGTTCAATAATTTTCCTAATGTACAGGTCTGACCATGTCACTGCCCTGATCACAAACCTTCACCTGCTTCCTATTATGTAGGAATAGGAATGTAGACACAGAGCTCAGAAAGAACAAAGGGAACATTTAATCCAATCCTCTCATTTTGCAGATGAGGAAACAGAGACCCAAGGTCACCATGCAGGCATTCGTAGGCATAAAATAGAAAGAATAAGTGAATCCAGGTCATCTGACTCCCAAATCATCACTCTTTCCATAGGCATGCCTATAAGACGTGTTCAATATGCCCGGGACACTCTAATGAACCAGCAGCCTTTTTGCCACTGGGGAACTGTCCAGGATCCAGGGCCTACTGGGAACAAAAATGACTTTCTGGGTCTCTGAGGAACCCTGGTTGATGTAGTCACTGAAAATCAGGCTTCCTTCATCAGCGTCCCACTCTGTGGCTTCCATGACACTCTGATACAAAAGAAAATCCAGGGACCTGAGCTCACTATAGGCCCCTCTATGACCCTCTTCCAGGTCCTTTGGCAGAGCCCAGTTACTGTTGAGGTTAGGCAAAATGTCTGCCCTTCTCCTTCCCACCTTCAGAAATACCCTCCTTCTTTTTGGGGACACTAGTCAGCCACACCTGGGCATGGATCACAAAATGACCCTGGAGTCAGAAGACCAAGTTCCAAATTCATCTGTGATACTTGCTACCTGTAGGAAGCAAATGACTTCACTTTCCTGAGCTTTGTTTTCCTCAGCTGTAAAATGAAAAGAAGTGGAATAATAGTGTACACTATATGTCTCCTAAAGCCCATTCCAACTTAAAATATCTGATACTAACTAGATGCTAAGCTCAAATGCTCATGCTAACTTGTTTATTTGTTGCCGGAGGGAATATATATTGTCATTGTTCTCTAATTTTTTTCTTGCCTTGAAGCAAAGCTCCAGTCACTCTACCCTAGTTAGGAGTTTGATTCTAGGCCCCTTTTGCTGCTAATTTTGACCCATTGTTTAAGACTGGGTAGGGGATGGTGAAACTGTAAAAAGTCTAAGGCAGCCTACCCTCTGAGCCTTCTCTTTTATAAAACTCCAGTTTGAATTGGTGTCTGATGCCATGTTAGCAACCTTGATGAATCATTTTTTTGATTTTCTTACTTAGTAAATAAAAAGTATGCTGCCTACCTGGCAAAATTCAAGTACTATTTTTAGCATTTTATCTGTCTAAATAAAATTTTGACTACGTATGGTGCTCTCTGCAGGCCAGGGCATTACCTCAGTCTTCTTCTGACTTATCAGCCCAAAGAACAGTTCACTCTGCAAAATGATCCATCATCATGGAAAAATATTCTTGCATGCCCTTCACAAATATAGCCCATCATCACGTAGCAATTCCCAGCTGATTATCCCTTCATCTCTAGGTAATACTCTTAGTCTATTAGGTAAACAGAGTTTTCCAAATGACCAGGATCATGTTGTCTCTTGTTTTATCCTCAGGTATGAATGTGTTGAATAAATTAAGTCATAATGGCCCATTTGGATGCTTCCCAGGAAACTGAGTTGATTTTAAGACCATGCCAGGGGTTGGGGTTCATTCTGTGAATAAGCTAGATCTCCTAGGAGACTCCAAATTAATTACTAAGTCAGTCAATAATAGTATGTATAGTATCTCAGAAGAAGACTTAGTCTCTACTCTTATTACCTTACCAGACAGGCTTACACACTTCAGTTGACCCAGTAATGCCAGGACACTTTGAGGACACAAACTGTGTCCTGTTTTATATAATGTTGCCCAAGCTTCTTGTTCATACAAACAAAGGCTATTGGATTTATAGTGTATTGGTAGTTCTATAGGTATTTGAATTTTCTTACTCTTGTATTTCACAAGAAGACCCAAGATCATCAGTCCAGAATTAAGCTCTAGAATGGGAATATATGGTGTGTTGTTCAAACAAAACCCCTGGGCTACTTAGTGCAGTAGATAAGAGAGCTGTGTCTTGAGTAAAGGAGGCTCATCTTCCTAAATTAAAATCTGATGTCAGACACTTACTGGCTATGTGACCCTGGGTAAGTCATTTAATTCTGTTTGCTTCAGTTTCCTCATTTGTAAAATAAGCTGCAGAAAAAATTGCAAACCACTCCAATATCTGTGACAAGAAAACCCCAAATGAGGTCACAAAGAGCCGGACATGATTAAAAACAATTGAACAACGACAAACTGTGCCAAAACAGAATTGATTTCTGGGTCTTCCGGTTTATTGTTGCATGCTCTTGAATGAGCCATCTCTGAACCTACTTTTCCTCATCCATAAAATAGGCATTTTTTTTGTATGTGCTATCCACCCCATGAAGTTAACTGCTAAGTGTTTGAGTGAAGGTTGTTATAAGTTGAGTGTTTTGTAGACCTTCAGGTGTGAGTTATTATCTTATTAGGTGGGGAAGGGATGCTGAGCCTGTCATTTCCTCAAAACAGGATACCCCTGATGCGGAAACTCCCTTTACAAATGCAGATTAACAACACATCTTTAAGTTATAGTCTGGTTAGTTACCTGGTGTGGTGAGCCTTAACAATGTGTAACACAGCTACTATCATGATCAAGTAGATTTTATTTTTTAATATTTAATATTTATATTGTTTTTTAAATTTTAAACTAAAAACACTAAGTTAAACAAGAATTTCCATGTTAATAGTAGAACAGGGGAAAAAAGTATTAAAAATGAAAGTGAACTATGTACAATTTGTCTTTCTTCTAAAATATATAATAAAATCAACATATAATTTTCAAAGCCGCTCGCTCTGATTCTTTCTAGCCTTCCTTTTGTCCTTCAGGTATTCTCTTTTCTTTTGGCTATCCCATCTCTAGAGCCACCCGCATCCCAACCTCACAATTACTCATAGCAAATATTCCCATTTTAGAGGAATAGATTCCAACATTAGCCATACTCAAAATGTGTCTTATTCTGCATCTTGAGTCTATCATCTCTCTGTCAGGAGGCAAGTAGGATGTTGCATCATTGTTTCTCTTTCAAAATGTTCTTTACAGTGTTGTTGCTGTTGTATAAATCATTTGCTTGGTCTTCTAATTTGACTCTGCATCAGTTCATACAAACCTTCTCATGTTTCTCTGAAACCACTTTTCATCATTTCTTATGGTCCAATAGTATTTCATTACACTCACATAACATAATTTATTCAGTCATTCCCCAAACGATGGGCACTCTTTCCTCTAACAAAAAAGAGAGCAATTGCATTCCTAAACCTTAAGACAAAGAGAAGCTATCGGATTCAGTGGAATTCCCAGTTTGAGAGCAGAGCAGAGCAGCACAAGTGGGATCCCAGGTATTTCCAAATTGTCTGCTCTCCAAAAATGGTATTCACCAAACTCACACCTGCTCCCAGATGAGGTCAGGCTTATTTTGGATTGGCCAAGTGACTTCATTCTCCAGTCCTGCCAATGAACTTTCAGAAGGAGTTACTCACACTTCATTTGTATCTCTCAGTACAGCTGGGGTGTCGCTGAACTCTGTGTGTGTGTGTGCGTGTGCGTGTGTGAGTGTGTGTGTGTGCGCGTGTGTGTGAGTGTGTGTGTGTGAGTGTGCGTGTGCGTGTGAGTGTGTGTGTGTGCGTGTGTGAGTGTGTGTGTGTGTGAGTGTGTGTGTGTGTGCGTGTGCGTGTGTGTGTGCGTGTGAGTGTGTGTGAGTGTGTGTGAGTGTGTGTGTGTGCGTGTGTGAGTGTGTGTGTGTGAGTGTGTGTGTGCGTGTGTGTGCGTGTTTGAGTGTGTGTGTGAGTGTGTGTGTGTGTGAGTGTGTGTGTGCCTGTGTGTGCGTGTGTGTGTGAGTGTGTGTGTGTGTGTGTGTGCGCGTGTGAGTGTGTGTGTGTGAGTGTGTGTGTGCGTGTGTGTGCGTGTGTGTGCGTGTTTGAGTGTGTGTGTGAGTGTGTGTGTGTGTGAGTGTGTGTGTGCCTGTGTGTGCGTGTGTGTGTGAGTGTGTGTGTGTGTGTGTGTGCGCGTGTGTGAAAGAGAGACAGAGGAGAAACAGTTTGTGTGTATTTTTGTCACGGACCTTGAAATGATTCAATCTGCCTCTTAAGTAAGAAGGAGGAGAAGCCAGAGAATCACTGTTAGACTGAGGTTCATTTAGCAAATAGAAAAGGATGTCAGTTTCAGAAAATGGGGGGAGCACAAATAGAAATTGTCCCTTATCAGAGATGGGTATTTCCTCTCTCGGTGCAGATGGCACATAGGGAGGTGGTTAACAGGAGCTTCAGGGGCTGGAAAAAATCATTACCTGATGGGTGACCTTCTGATGACACACTTCTCCACATTTAGTCTGTTCTTTAGATGACAGGTGTAGTCTATCACCAAGTTCTAGCTTAATAATAATAGCTAGCATTTATATATCACTTTAAGGTCTGCAAAGCACTTCACAAATAATATCTCATTTGATCTATACAACAACCTCAGATGTTAGTACACTTTACAGATGAAGAAACTGAGGCAAATGGAGAGGTTAAATGATTTGACCAGAGTCACACAGCTAGTAAAAGTCTAAGGTGACGTTTGAACTCAGGTCTTCCTGCCTCTTGGTCTAGTGTTCTGTGCACTATGGTGCTTCCATAGCTGCCTCTCTTTAGTAAAACCTGCATGAGCTTGTGCTCCTTTGATGGAGCTCACAAGAACCTAGAGTCACCTCCACAAACTGTTGAGGACATGATCACCTCACTTAACTTCCCAGCACTTCAAGAAACTTTCTAAAGCTATAAATTACAGAAGAGTTACCAATCTACTTCAGTGGAGGGCCATTCCATTCTGGGACTTCCCAGAATGCACGAAATCAAAGGTCTATATTTTTAGGAAATCTTGGGCATAGAAAAGCAGTGGGATGAAAATGAAATGAAACAAACATTTTAGAGGGAAAAACTGTTCATATTTCTTGAGAAAACAATAGGAAATAAATGAATAAACAGACAACTAAATAGGGAAGGAAGAAAGGAAGGAAGGGAAGGAGGAAAGGAGGAAGGAAGTGAGGAAGGAAGACAGAAAGAAAAGAAAGGAGGAAGGGAGGGAAGAAGGGAGGAAGAAAGGGAAGAGGGGAGAGAGGAAGGAAGAAAGGAAGGAAATAAGGAAGGAAGGAAGAAAGAAAAGAAGGGGTTGAACTGGAACATTTACAAAGTCCATTCCATTTCTAATTTTATAAAAAGAAAAGAAAAACAGTAGTCCTGATATTGCCAGTTCATTTGGGTGGGGTGAGATTTTTCTGACTATTAGGTTGGTATTAGTAACTAATCATTTTTTCAATACTTTTATTGGCTTGTTAATGACAACTCCTCTGTGCTTTCTTGTCTATGTTTTTGAATTATTCCCTCATAGAAGATTTATCCAATGCATTGGGGCTTTCCTCTGGACCTTTTAATATTTTGTATTTACTGACCATCTGTTACACCCATGACATGGTTCCCCTTACATAAACAACCCAATTGCTTTTCTGATCATGCTTTGGAAATGTCCTTTAAATGTCAATTCTCATAGGCAATAGCCTTACATCCAGCATGCAGAGCTGTCATTAATATGGGATGACTGGGATTTTGCCCCAGAGGACAAGTATCTTTCAGGGGTATTCTTCCCAACAAAGACTACCATTCCCATACTCTCACCTTGAAGTCTTTTATTGATCTGTGGTATAGTACTGTGACCTCTTTGGGCTGACACTCTCAGAGTCCTACCACTATGGTGTCGCTTATCCAAGTCCCTAGCTTTTCCCCAGACTCCATGGTGGCTAGGTGGCTCAGCAGATAGTATGGTTGGACTAGTGTGAAGAAGATCTGATTTCCAATCCAGCTTCAGACACATCCTACCTGTGTGACTCTAGGAAAGTCGTTTAACCTCTTTGCCTCCGTTTCTTCAACTGTAGAATTGGCATGATAATAGCACCTACTTCCTAGGATTTTGCAAGGATCAAACAAGTTATCATTTGTAAAACACTTGCATAGTGCCTAACACATAATAGGTGCTTAACAGATGCTTGTTCTCTCCTTTCTTTCCCCATTTAGGACATTGACTAGATTCTCTAAGTAACAGTTTACTCTCTCTTCCAGCATTTAGAGTTAGGGCTAGCTGCAGTCGTGGCCAGACTGTCCTCTGTATTGGTGCTGCCCACCACCTACCAACCATCCATTCCCTTCCTGACTGAATTTCTCCTACGTACTAGATCACCAATCCACAGAAATTTGTCCACTATGTATTGTCCTTTGGGTCACTTTCCATCTTTATTTGGAGATAGTGTGTCCAACTAATTGGTATAATGGATAGAGTACTAGACGTAGAGTCGAAGAAGACTAAATTTCAAATCCTGCCTCAGATTCTTACTAGCTGCATGATCCTAGGCAAGTCCCTTAACCTCTGTGTGCCTCATTTTCCCCATTTGTTAAATGGGGTTGATAGTAGCACCTATCTCCCAGGACTTTTTTGAGAATCAAATGAGAAAGCACAAATATAAAGTACTTGGTAAAATATATCTAGCCCTTATTAATGATAGATAAATGCTACCAGTATCATCATCATCATTGTTAGTGTCATCAACACTATCATCATCATCATCATCATTGTTAGTATTATCATTATCAATATCATCTTTATCATCATCACCATCATTACCATTGTTATCATCATTATCATTGATATTTATTGTAATCTTCACAATCATTGTTATCACCATCATCATCCTTATTACCATCTTTATCATCGTTATCACCATTATTACTATTGTTGTCATTACTGTTATCATCACGATCATTGATATTTTATGATAATCTTCACCATCATCATCATCATCATCATTGCCATTATTATCATCTTCATTATCATTGTTGTCAGCATCATTAGTATCATTGTTATTATCATAATTATTTTTATCATCATCATTTTATCATTATCATTGCAATTATCACTATTGTCATTTTATTATAATTATCACCATCATCATTTTATCATTGTCATCATCATCCATTATCATTATCATAATTATTGTTATCATCATTGTGATAATAATTTTATCATTATCATCATCAGGTATTATCATTATAATTGTTATCATTTTATCATTAGCATTGTCATTATCATTATAATTATTTTCATTTTATCATCATCATTTTTACCATAATCATTGATATTCTCATAACTATCTTTATTATCACCATTATCCCAGGTGAAATCACTTAGAGGACAGTGATCCTAAGGAGATGGCCTATTATGTCTGTTCCATAGCTCAGGCTCTCTCAAACTTCTGTGTCAAATTAACAACCCAAGAGTAGGACATGGAACCCCCAAATATCTACACGGACCAACACATCGAACATGCTCCAAAGCCTATCTAAGCTATAGGCTAGACTTGGCAGGAGAGAGAGTGCTAAATCATTCAATCAAGCTGTCTCTATGTGGCCAAATTAAGAGAGAAATTGCCAGACCTCTGTTTTGCCTTATAAGCTATGTAGGCCCAGCCAAAGTCGTTAATAAGCTAGCCAGGCTGGAGAGGCTCCCTGCCAGGAGCTCCCTGCTGTTGCTTGGGCTCCCTCTCTCAGCTGGGGCCTCTGCTGTCCATCTGTTCTGTTCTGCGCTCAGGGCCGCCTGAGCCAACAGGTACTCTTCTGACCCACCCATCACTGCTTCACAGACATAACCAGTCAACATTCTCCCCTTAAGAGCACACAAAAATGTCAGTAGACACAAACATGCTGCATATCACTTTGATGGGGAGGTGAGGGGTATTGTGGAGGGCATTTAGGGAAAGGTGAGTATAAAACACTTGTTGGAAAAGGATGCCATGAGGATGGAATGATATCATGAAAGCAAAATTTCATTGAAAACCATAAAACACTATTTGAATGTAGAGTATTAGTATTACTGAATTTTGGTAACATTATATAGAACCCCTTCTTTCAATAAGAAACAATAAATAAACTGGTTAGTAGAAGGACCCCTATTATCAACCATGTAGTAGGGGAGGTATGAAGCAACCCCAGGCACCAAGGGGCCCAGTTTTGGAAGCTAGCTCCACCCAGCTCGCTCTAATGGGCCATGCAAACTCTTCTGCTCCTTTTCAGCTGCTAACAGTCCTTACCTGACCAGGGATCCTGAAATTCCCATACTGCGCCTCCTCCCACCCTAATCCCCAGATGATCCTGACAACTTGGCATAGCAAATAGAACAGTGGACTTTGGGAGTTCAGAAGACCTCAGTTTGAATCCTGGCTCCTTCACTCAAAACCTAATGACTTTGGAGAAGTCATTAACCTCTATAAGACTCCTTCTCCACACATGAAAAATGGAAATTATCTTCAGCTATCCTCAATATAGGCCTAGAGACTGGATCAGTTTGACTTGTTGCCTAGCCCACTTTCTTATCTAGGTCTGAGCAATATCTATGCCACAGAGAAGTCTACCCAAGAATCAATCTGACCTGAGATTTGTCTTTTTCTTCCCCTCAGATAGTCATTAATCTCAATGCTGTTGGGGTGTATGGTGGATCTTTTGGAGCTGGACTTATTTCTTTGTAGGAGACACACACTTTGTAGGAGATATATCACAGATCAGCCTCTTCAGCTGACATTTTATTGCCAGTATTAATGTTATCATTAGACAATAACATCTTAAAAAGGGATACAGAAGATGTGTGCAGGGGAGAGAGACAGACAGACAGACATTTACTGGGTCTTCCCAACAATCATGTGAAATTATCATTGTTGGGTTGAATGGACTGAGATGAAATTTAATAGTGGTAGGCTTATATTGAGTTTAAAAAGTCAGCTTCTCAAGTATAAAATCAGGGAAGAATGGTTAGCAATCAGGCCACCTGAAGAATTACTAGAGATATTAACATTTAATATGAGTCAATAATGTGATATGGTAGGGGATGGGGGGAAAGTTAATTTTCTACTAAATCATACTGAGAGGTGTAGCTTTCAGGAATAAGAAGGCAGTTGCTCAGTCCTGTAGTGTGCCCTGATTAGAGTACATGAGGAATACTGTGACCAGTCCTAAACACCACATTTTAGGAAAGACATTGATGGAGAATGTCTGGAGTAGGGCATTCAAAATGGTGAAGAGCATTGAGTTAATGATGTTTAGTCTAAAGAAGATTCAATGGGATATGACTGATGTCTTCAAATATTTAAAAGAGCTGATCTATGGAAAGAGGATTAATCTTATTCTATTTGTGCCCAAAAGACAGAGCTAGGAGAAATAGAGAGGGAAGAAGAGATACAAAGACAAATTTAAACAATATCAATAAAAGCTTCCAGCCAATTGGAGCTATCCAAGGGTGGAATGGGCCAACCTAGGAGGTAGTGGGTATTTAAGAAGATCTCATTGGAAGTGCCCAGGCAGAGTACTAAAAGATATTATCCCATTGTGCAGGTGAGAAAACTGAGACTGAAAAAGATTAATTGATTGATCCAAGATTGAATAGATAGTGTCTGTAGTTAGAGTTAAACCCAGGTTTTCCTGTCTTAAGATTCAGAAATTTATTCACAATGTTGAACTGCCATAATGGGTGATAGCTACTAGAGGTGCATAATACAGGCGTTATTATATCAATTAGTATCTGTCCCACTTTGAGCTTCCTCCACAGAGAGCAATAAGAATTTTTAAAGTTTGACCAGCAGCTTCCTTTTCAGGTTACTCTTACAGCAGCTGAGACTCTCTTCTCCCAGGACATCCCCCTTTCTTACCCCTTCAGGCTCTTTCTCACCTCTTTATGTGTATGTGCATATCCTCACTCATGTTCTCTGTCCAAGACTCCAACTGCCTTAAAAATGATCAAGTTCTGAAGAGTTCCATGTATCCTCTTCCTATACTGGATGTTTAAATAAGTAAATAGATAAAATAGATTAAAAAATAAAAAATTTAAAATAATAATAGCAAATAATATATTAATGACATAACAAAAAATAAATCCTCAAATATTTCTTTTTTCTAAGTACATGTAAAAAATAACATTAAAAAATTTTTGAGTTCCAAATTCTCTCCTTTTCTCCCTCCATCCTCGCTCATTGAAAAGGAAAGTAATTTGATAAAGATTATACACTTACAATCATGCAAAACATATTTCCATTTTAGTCATGTTGTGAAAGAAAAAAAGAAAATGAAAGAAAAATTTCAAAAGCATACTTTTAATTATATTTAGAATCCATCAGTTCTTTCCCTGGATTTAAGTAGCATTTTTAATCATGAGTCTTTCTGAATTGTCTTAGATCATTGTATTGCTTAGAATAACTTAGACATACACAGATAATTATTGTACAATATTGCTGTTATTGTGTAAAATGTGCCTTTGTTCTGCTCATTTCATTTTGCATTGGTTCCTGAAAGTCTTTTCCAGATTTTTCTGAAATCATCCTATTTGTCATGTCTTACAGCAAAATAGTATTCCTTCTCAAGCATATACCACAACTTCTTTAGCCATTCCCCAGTTCATAGACACCTCCTCAATTTCCAAGTCTTTCCCACCACAAGAAGAACTGCTGGAAATATTTTTGTACATATAGGTCCTTTTTTTCCTTTTTTTAAATCTCTTTGGGATACAGATCTTGTAGTACTGTTGTTAGGTCAAAGGGTATCCACAGTTTTATAGCTTTTTCAGCATAGTTCCAAATCCCTCTTCAAAATAGTCGAATCATTTCACAATTCTACCAACACTGCATTAGTGTCCCTATTTTCCCACATCTTCTCTGTCATATTAATCAATCTCATGAGTATGAGGCAGTACCTCAGAATTACTTTAATTGCATTTCTCTAATCAATAGTGATTAAAAGAATTTTATAGAATTATAAATAGCTTTGATTTCTTCATGTGCAAACCACCTATTCATATTCTTTGATCATTTATCAATTGAGGATTGTATTGTAATTGTAATACTCTATAAGTATTCTTATAGAGTTGATTCTGTTTTCCTTTATCAGAAAAATTTGTTGTAAAAAAATTTCCCCTAGTTTTCTGCTTTCCTTCTAACCTTGGCTGCATTGGTTTTGTTTGTGCAAAACTTTTTAATTTAATGTAATCAAAACTATTTATTTTACTTCCTGTAATGTACTTTATCTCTTTTGATCACAAATTCCTCCCTTGTCCATAGAGCTGACAGGTAAACTATTTCATACTCCCCTAACTTGCTTATGGGATCACCCTTAATGTCTAAATCATTTACCCATTTTGACCTTATCTTGGTATATAGTGTAAGATGTTGGTCTATACCTAGTTTCTGCCAAACTGCTTTTCAGTTTTCCAGCAGGTTTTTGTCAAATAATGAGTTCTTGTCCCAAAGCTTGGACCTTTAGGTTTCTCAAACACTAGGTTGCTAAAGTCATTTAATACTATTTATTGTGTACCTGGGTGCAATGGATAAGTGTCAGACCTAGTCACTTAACCCTGTTTTGCTTCAGTTTCTTCATCTGTCTTTGCCAGTTATGAAGAGCTGGGCATAACTGAAAAATGACTGAACAATATTGTGTGCTTAATCTATTCCACTGATCTACCACTCTACTACTTAGCCAGTACCAGGTTGTTTTGAGGATTAACACTTTGTGATAGGAGTTGAGATCTGGTATGGTTAAGTTATCTTCCTTAGCATTTTGTTTTCATTGATTCCCTTAATATTATTGACCTTCTGTTCCTTCAGATAAATTTTGTTACTATTTCTTCTAGTCCTATAAAATAATTTTGGGTAGTTTGATTGCTATGACATTGAATAAATAAATTATGTAGAATTGCCATTTTTTGTTATATTGGCTCAGTCTACCCATCAGCAATTAATATTCTTCCAGTTGTTTAGACCTGACTTTATTTGGGTGAAAAGTGTCTTGTAATTGTATTCCTATAGTTTCTGGGTTTTCCTTGGCAGGTAGACTTCCAAGTATTTTGTACTGTCTACAGATATTTTAAATGGAATTTCTCCTTCTGTCTCTTACTGCTGGACTTTATTGGTAATATGTGGAAATGCTGATGATTTGGGTAGATGTGTTTTATATCCTGAAATTTTGATAAATTTTATTTATAAATAATTATTTCAACTAGTTTCTTAGTTGATTTTAATGGAATTCTCCAAGTATGCCATCATATCATCTGCAAAGAGTAACGGTTTTGTTTTCTTGTTGCTTATACTAATCCTTTCAATTTTTTTTTTCTTCTGTTATTCCCATAGCTAGACTTTCTACTACGATTTGAATTGTAGTGGTGACAATGGGCATCTTTACTTCACTTCTGATCTTACTGGCAAGGCTTCTAGCTTATCCCCATTACAGATTATGCTTGCTAATGGTTTTAGACAGATACTACTTGACATTATAAGGAAAGTTTCATTGATTACATCACTATTGAATATTTTTAAAATAAATGATTATTGTTTTTATCAAAACCTTTTTCTGCATCTGTTGAGATAATCATATGTTATCTATTGGTTTTGTTATTGATATGGTCAATTATGCTGATAGTTTTCCTAATACTGAACCAACCCTGCATTCCTTAAATCCCATCTGGTCATAGCTTTGTGATATATTTCTGTAATCTCCTTGCTAGTATTTTATTTAAAATTTTTGCATCAATATTCATTGGGGGAAATTGATCTATAATTTTCTTTCTCTTCTTTTGCTCTTCCTGGTTTAAATAATCCTGTAAAAGGAATTTAGTGAGACTCTTCCTTTGTTTATTTTTCCAAAGAATTTATATAATAGTAGATAAGATTATTCTTTAAATGTTTGGTGATTTTTTTCTTAGGGAGGTCACTGATGGGTTGTTCAACTTCTTTTTCTAAGAAAGGGTTATTTAAGTACTCTATTTCCTCTTCTCTTAATCTGGGTGATTTATATTTTTGTAAATATTCATCCATGTAGTTAGATTGTTAGATTTATTGACATGTAATAGGGTAAAATAGCTCTGAATAATTGTTTTAATTCCTTCTTATTGGTGATGAATTCACCCAAAATAATTTTTGATACTAGTAATTTGATTTTCTTCTTTAAGAAATCAAAATAACCAATGGTTTACCCATTTTCCTTGTTTTCATAAAAATAACTCCTTGTTTTATTTATTACTTCAATGGTTTTCTTATTTTCAGTTGTATTAATCCCTCCCTTCATTTTCACAATTGCCTGTTAGGTGTTTAATTGGAGATTTTTAATTTGTTCTTTTTATAGCTATTTTTTTAGTTTCATGTCCAATTTATTGATCTGCCCTTCCTCTATTTTATTGCTATAAGCATTTAGAGATGTAAGAATTTCCCTTGAGCACTACTTTGGCTAAATTTCATAAACTTTGACATTTTGTCGCATTGTTATCATTCTCTTTAATGAAATTACTGATTTTTTCTATAATTTGTTCTTTTTTCTATTCATGCTTTAGTATTAGATTATTTAGTTTCTAATCAATTTTTAATCTAAATTTTCATAGCTCTTTATTAAGTGACATTTTTATTTCACTATGAGCTGGAAAGGATGCATTTAATATTTCTGCTTTTCTGCATGTGGGTGTGAGGTTTTATGCCCTAAAACATGATCAATTTTTATGTAGTCATCATGTACCACTAAGAAAAAAAGTATATTCCTTTCCATTCCTACTCCATTTTCTCCAGAGGTCTATCATATCTAACTTTTCTCAGATTCTATTAATCTCCTTTACTTCTTTCTCATTTATTTTGAGTTACATTTATCTAGTTCTGAGAGGGTAGAGTTGAGGTCCCCCACTAGTATAATTTTACTGTGTATTTTCTCCTATAACTCATTTATCTTTTCCTTTAAGAATCTGTATGTTACACTATTTGGTACATATATGTTTAGTATTAATATAACTCTATTATCTATTACACCTTTCAGCAAAATGAAGTTTCCTTGATAATCTTTTTTTAATTAAATCTATTTTGGCTTTTACTTTGTTTGAGAGCATTATTATTACCCCTGATTCTTTTTACTTCAGCTGAAGAATAATAATCGATTCTACTCCATCGTATTATTTTCACTCTGTTTGTATCTCTTTGCTTTAAGTGTGTTTCTTGTAAACAACCTATTGTAGGATTCTGGTTTTTAATCCACTCTGCTATCCACTTGTGTTTATGAGTGAGTTCTTTCCATTCACATTCAGTTATGATTCTGTGTCTCTGTCTCTGTCTCTCTCTGTCTCTCTCTCTGCCTCTCTCTGTCTCTGTCTCTCTTTCTCTGTCTCTGTCTCTCTGTCTCTCTCTCTCTCTCTCTCTCTCTCTCTCTCTCTCTCTCTCTCTCTCTCTCTCTCTCTCTCTTCCATTTCACCCTGTCCCTCCTTCTAATCACCACTTCCCCTCTATCAGTTCCTCCCTTTCTCATATCCCCCTCTCCTCTTACTTCCCTGTAGGGTAAGATAGATTTCTAAACCTAACTGGGTGTGGAAGCTATTCCTTATTTGAGTCAATTCTGATGAGAGTAAGGTTCAAGCATTACCTATCCCCCTATCTTCCCTTCCACTGAATTCTTTCTTGCCTTCTTTATCTGAGATAATTTACTCCACTCTATCTCTCCCTTCTCCCTTCTCTCAGTGCATCCGTCCTTCTCACCCTTTAATTCCATTTTTTTGGATATCATCTCATCATACTCAACTCACACCTGTGCCGTCTATGTATCCTTCTTGTAACTGTCCTAATAATGATAAAGTTCCTAGGAGTTACAAGTATCATCTTTCCATAAAGGAATGTAAATAGCTTAGCCATATCAAGTCCCTTATGATTTCTCTTTCATATTTTCCTTTTCACAGTTTTCTTTGAGCCTTGTGTTGGAAATGTGAAATTTTCTGTTCAACTCCAGTCTTTTCATCAGGAGTGCTTGAAAGTCCTCTATTTCATTAAATATTCATTTCCTCCCCTGAAGAATTATACTCGGTTTCACTGGGCAAGTTATTCTTGGTTGTAATTCTAGCTCCTTTGCCTTCTGGAATATCATATTCTAAGACCTTCAGTCCTTTAATGTGAAAGCTACTAAATCTTTTGTGATCCTGACTGTGGCTCCATGATATTTAAACTGTTTGTTTCTGGCTGCTGACCATATTTTCTCCTTGATGTGGGAGCTCTGATATTTATCTGTAATATTCCAGGGACTTTTCATTTTGATTACTCTTTCAGGAGGTGATCAGTGGATTCTTTTAATTTATATTTTGCCCTGTGCTTCTAGAATACCAGGGCAGTTTTCCTTGATAATTTCTTGAAAGGTAATGTCTAGGCTTTTTTTTAAATCATGGCTTTTAGTTAGCCCAATAATTCTCAAATGATTTCTCCTTGATCTATTTTTCAAGGCAGTTGTTTATTTTCTTGAGACATTTCATATTTTATTTTATTCATTCTTTTGTTTTTTTATTGACTATTTCTTGATGTCTTATGGAGTCACTAGTGTCTACTTGCCCAATTCTAATTTTAAAGGAATTATTTTCTTCAGTGAACTATTGTACCTCTTTTCTCATTTGGCCAATTCTGCTTTTTAAGGAGATTTTTCTTCCCCGAGAATTTTTGTGTCTCTTTTACCATTGGGTCCATTCTGTTTTTAAGTGTTATTTTGTTCAGCACTTTTTGTACCTCTTTTACTAAGCTGTTAATTTTCTTTTCATAATTTTCTTGTATTACTCTAATTTCTTTTCCCATTTTTTACTCTACTGCTCTTATCTTCTTCATTAATGTTTCCAGGAACTCTTGTCGGGTTTGGGTCCAATTAGCATTTCTTTTTGAGGCTTTGTTTATAGCGGTTTTCACATTATTGTATTCTGAGTTTCTCTTGGTTTTCCCAGCCACCATAGGGAAAGACCTGGGATGGATGATACTGTCTCATAAGGGATATTGAATACAAGGAGACTGGGCTTACTGGAGAAGTTTCTGAGGAGGGATGTAGTGGGATATACATGGTGTTTTAGAACAATTAACATAAGGTGGTCAGTTCTTTGGAAATGAGAGAGTGTGGAGGCAATGAGACCTGTAAGAAAGTTACTGCAATAAGCTAGACAAGATTCAACAAGTCCTGAACATAATACTGTCAGTGTTATAGAAAAGAAGGAACAGAGGGAAGAGACATGACATAGGCAGAGTCAATAGGACTTGGTAATTGACTAGAAATGAAAGAAACAAAGGAGTTAAAGGTGAATCCAAGTCTTCAAGGTTACATGAGTAGGAGAAGAAATGTAGAGAAGAAAGAGCAATGGGTCAGGAGATCTGGGTCTATTTCCTGTTTCAGTCCTATATTGAATTAATAAGTTCACCTGTGTGATCGTGCGCCCCTTCCTTCTCTAAACTTTCCATAAGGGATCTATCTGAGCAACACACTGGAAGAGGCTTTCTTCAGGTTCATTGAACGTCTCAAAGCTATGAATGCAGTTAGTTTTGCTGATCTGTTTTGTTCACTTGCCTAAAAACAAAAACACTTCTTTGTTATGAGAATTGATTCTCTGGGTGGAAAAGGAAGAGGAGTGAATTCAGAAATGTAGATTATTTAAAAGTAGAAGATAATAAAAAAATTAAAGTAACCCTCACCTAAAATCTCATTCATTACCTTTCTTCCCCAACCAGGTCTTCTTCCTAATTTTCCTATTCATATCAAAAGTACAACCATTCTCTACTGATAATAATTCACATTTATATAGCACTAAAATCTTTAGCACTAAAATCTTTGATGTCTCTGCAAATTTTCTGCTTTCTCCATTACTCTGTGCTGCCACTTGTCATGAACCATTTGTCTCTTATCAATGAAAGAGAAGTGGGAAAGTCACAGTGAGAGAGACAACAAATACAGTTGCCTGGTATCTTCTCTCCCCTTTAGACTGACATCTGCTTGAGAGAGGGGACTGTCTTTATTAATTGTATCCTCAAAGCTTAGCACACTGCCTAGCATGTGGGAGGCACTTAATACATATTTATGGGATTGGATTAGAATGGTGGGAAAGAAATTCAGTTACAAGGCAATAAGAAGTGTATGGGTACTAAGAAGTTGACATGTTGGTTTATAGTTCCCCAAATTCAAGAAATTTTAAAGGAAGAGGTAAAATAAGATAGTACATAATAACAGGTAGCATTTCTGGGATGCTTTAAGGTTAACAAGGCTCTTTACATATGCTTTTTTTTATTTGTTCCTCACAGCAACCCTGTGATATAGCTACTGTTATTATTTCCCATTTTACAGATAAGAAAACATGAAGGTTAAGTGATTTTTCCAGGGTCACACAGCTGGTAAATATGAGGCAAGATTTGAACTCAGCTATTCCTGACTCCAGATCCAGCATTCTGCTTAGGTGACGTACAGATTCATTGAGCTATGTGTCAACTCCTTTATTTGGCAACAAAGGACAGTACATCAAACATCCCCAAGGACTGAGAACAGCAAGTACAGTAATCTACTCCCTCTCCCCTCTAAGCCCTCCACACAAGTTCTGTAGATGCCCAGCCTCTGAAAGGGCTCACTGATTTCTCTCCAACAGCTGTACCACATAAGTCCTTCATGCCACGCCCTTTGGCAACAACTTATCATAGTCCTGTCAGACTCAGCCAGGGAAGAGATAGAAAGGAAAATTACTGTCACATATGGCCAGAGGCCCCTGGGCCCCCTTGTCCATAGGGAGTTGGGGTGCGGAAGGGAGAAAGAAGTAAATATTCAGGTAAAGGAAGGCACGGGGGTTCCTATAGGAATCCTAATAACTTCAAAGTGAAAAGTGGGGGCCATCATGAGGAATGTCACCGTGATCTTTTGCTCAAATTAAATGTCCCTTACTCTGACCATTAAAAATATCCTGGCTGTGTTCCTGCCCTTCCTTCCTGTGTAAGCTATGAACCAAATGACTGCTTCAACAGCTCAGTCTCTCCTGGTGCCTGGCAACTTGTCAAACAATACAATTGCTTGTGCTCCTTAGAAATGAGAGCAAAGCAAGTTCAGATGAACTGACATTTGTCTTCAGTAATCTTCTGTCACTTTTAACCACCCTCAAATTAGACCTTGGGCTATGTATAGCTGGAAAAAATGGCATGTGATGTTTCCATGGGGGGGGCTGAAAAGGAGGGGGTTGGGTTGGAGGTCCTATTTGATGGCATTTATTTTCATGAATAAGACTGCTAAAGTTGGAAGTTGTAGCCTCTGAGTAAAAAGTGCCCCAAGAAGTGAGATTTAGAACAGGAAAGTGTCATAGATTAGGTTTTCTTTGGAAATTTTGGGAATGCCTACTTGGTCTTGATCTTGGGAACGCCTATGATTGGTCTTTTGTTATTTCTTAGTGTCATAGAGAAGCATTCAGTTCAATTCTAAAAACATTTATTGACTGTTATAAGAACTACCGAAATGTCCACTTCCTACATGAAGTTAGAAATTAGAAATTCCTACCTCTGATCTCTCATGACACTTTGTACATATCTTTTGTTACATATCACTTTCTGTTCTGTTTCATAGCTACAGTATCTAGATTCTTTCTAATATAAAGCCCAAACCACTTCCCCCAACCAAAACAAACAAACAAAAATCTTCCCTAGTCCACATACACTCAGAACTATAGCTTGTGAGCCCCCATCAGTGTGCTTTCTTTTACTGGGTCAACCAAGGACATATCGGTTCAAAGCAAGATATTTAATCAAACAGCAAAATAAGTGAAAAGATTATCCTCAAATGCACAGGAGTACACCCTCCCATGGATTACCATACCACCAGTGGGAGAGAGGGCATTTAACAGGAGCATATATCATAGAATACTAACAGGGGGACACACTGTAGGGATCATGCATAGCCAGGAAATATTCCCAGTCAGATATGTGTATAGAGAACAGTAGGATCATACATAGGGATAGGGAAACTTTGTTTCCTCAGATTGCTCTCTGCTGACATCTGCTGGGCATCTCCACTCTCTAAGGCACAGTTTGCCTGTGTTGTTACTCTCCACAGCCATCTGTTGATTGTCAGATACTCCTTTTGGCTGCTGTCTTCATCGTCAGGATTATTTCTACTGCTCTTTGCTGCCACCATCTGGTCACATACTGCAACCAGTCTTTTGGTCTAAGGGCACAGACTCCCAGTTCTTTGGTTTATATATAAATTCCAGTGCTGTAATTAGCTCTTTTGTTATGGGATCGTAAGCAGTCATCAGTCTTTTGAATTCATTTTCTCTTGATGCTGATCTATGTTGCTCATTCTAAACTTTTATCTGCATTATGGTCCAAAATTCCTTTTAATTCCATATGTATGTATGTATGTATGCATGCATGCATGTATGTATGTGTGTATATACTACACAAAACTCTATGTATATTTACACATGAACATGTGCATACATAGATATAATATGTGTATGTGCATATATATGTGTATGTATATGTATATACCAGGAACCTGGTGTGGCACTAGGAAGACCTAGGTTCAAGATCTACCTCTGACACACACTGCGTGTCCCAAGCAATTCACTTAACCTTTGTCAGCCTCACTTTCCTAATCTGTTAAAAAAAAAAAAAAGGTGATAATAATAACACTTCTCTCCCAGGATTGTTGTGAGGATAAACTGAAATGTTCATAAAGCACTTTGCAAACCTTAAAGTGCTAACTAATCTTATTACTACAGTCATTACTTGAACCTCTCAGACTCAGTTTCCTCTTCTGTAAAATAAGTGGGCTGGGACTGATGGCCTCCCTTTCAACTCTAAAACTTGGATCCTTATAGTCCCAATCCCAAGGTCATTTAGTCAAGGGCAGGTAGATCCAGGATTCAAACTCAGGTTCTTGATTCCAAATTCAACGTTCTCCCTACTATAGCAAACTGAGTCTTTAAGCATGATGAGATTGTGTCATATGCCATGAAGAAGATGTTTTGTCTGAATAAGAGATTCCTCTATGGGAAAATCAGAGTATGTTAGCCATCCTTGAGAAGTTAAAGGGCTATCACTGGGAAGAAATTCTAGTCATGCTCAACATTTCAAAGAGACAGTTTGATTTGAGTAAAACTTGCATAACAATGAGAACAACTCAAAAGTGAAAGGTGTTGCCTGGAGAAGTGAGTTTCCCCTGGGACCTTAGCCAATTGTCCTGACTTACATCTTGCCGCTGGACCCCGATGACTCTGGAGAAGAGGACTTTGCACAGTTCTGCCTCACTTAAATCTGATTTACTTGCCAAGTCAAGACATCCTCCTCCTGATGTCATTGATCCTCTTGAAGAAAAAAGAATGAATAACAACAAATTTCCACCTTGAGTTTCCCCACTCTAGAAGACCTGAAGCAAAAATGACACCATTTGTTGGGTACATTGGAGAATGCACTCTGATTCTGGTGTGGGTTGTATGAGATAGCCTTCCAATGCTGAGATTCTGTCATTCTGGGAATTAAAAATCGTTGTTATCTATTTATTTAAGGAAGTCTAAGAAGAGCTCCCTGGCAACCCTCTCCCATTTTGGCTGGAGTCACTGCATGTACTTTGATCAAACTACGTTTCTTTCAAGAAAGAATGTAATTCAGACCTTAATATATTTCACACAGATCAGGAGCTTGTTTGGCCTGAATTTGCTTTTGAAGCTATAGCTGTGGATGGTTATTCTTGTTGTACTCCATGTGGATTATAAACTCTATCATGAGGGTGCAAACAGGGTCTTAAATATTTTCATGTTCCATCAAGATATGTTGCAGCTGCATCTGGTAGGTGCTTAAAAATATTTGAAGACTGATTACTAGGAAATCAAAGATTCCCTGTTACTTAGATGGAGTTTAAAGGCAAATGGCCCCCAGAGATCCATCAAAGGCTTGCTCAAGATCTCACAAGAGTTGATTGTTAAAATTTCAATATAAACATTTACACTTGGGAAATTGGTAAGTGCTACAAATCAGGACTTTATTTACTGTTTTGTTGATTGTCTATATTTAAGAAAATGATGGAGAAATGTGAATAATATCAATTAAACCTGATACTATGTTATGGAAAGGCTTGTTTTGTTCCATAAATTTAAAACAAATTTAAAAAAAATTAAAAATAAAAAAGTTAAGGATTAATAAAAAGTAAATTAAATTAAAATTATGTCAAAATCTATTTTAAGAATGTATTCTTTTGATAAAGTTCTCTATTTTGTAAAATAATGATAACGATGATGGTAATGATAGCAACAACAACAGTAATCTTCTTAAAGAAAAAATAAAAATGTATTGAGTCAATTTTTAGGGGGAAAGTCAGTTGTTAAACATTTACAGCCCATTTATGGATCAGTGACATGATGACTGAAGGCAGGTCAGATTCCATCATGAATGTGGAACAGATATAACTCTCCCCAGACTGACCCTCTTGCTGTGTATTTTGTAATTGCAAATGAGACAGGGTTAATAATATGTCCAAGTGTAGCAGATAGCACACTAGATTCAGTGTCTAGGAAAGATTGGGCTCATACCTGATATCTAACATCTAGCAGATGGGCAAGTTGCTGAGAGATGTGAACCTTGGTTTCCTCCTCTAAACTGGAAATAGCATTCTCTCTGGAGCCAGAGGGTTCAGAGGCCACTCTGACACTTACTTCTTGTTTGTCCTTGGGCAAGTCCCTACACTACCTATGCTTCTCAGTTTCCCAGCTGTAAAATGAGAGGGTTAGACTAGATAGCCTTAAAGATCCCTTCCATCTCTAGCTGACCTATCACTATATTTGTTTCCCACCCCTCATTTTTATGAACCAACCTTTGGATCAAAAAACAAAAGGGGGAAGGGGAAGCCTTTCTGAAAAATTTGCTGCTGTTCAGTTGTTTTTCAATCTTGTCCAATTTTTCATGACCCCATTTGAGGTTTTCTTGGCAAAGATACTGGAGTCGTTTGCCATTTCCTTTTGCATTTCTAAAATTCCCCAATATGTTAACCAAATCTGACCATGTTCTAACCCTTACACTTCCCCCTCTTAAAACACACACACACACACACACACACACACACACACACAGGGAAGTACATTTTCTCAATTCTTCAGGGCCAAATTTCTTGGTCGTTACAATTACACATCACGGTTGTTGGGTTGTGGGGCTTTGGGGAGGAGCCAACGGTGTCTTTCCATTTATATTGTTCTAGCCGTGATATAGACTTTTTCATGGTTATTGTGGTCTTCCATCAGCTCATTTAAGTCTTCTTATGTTTCTCTGAATCCTTCATATTAATCTCTTATAGCATATGCATTTTTTATTCCCTTCTTTTCATGTGCCGTATGGTTAGCCTTTCATTCATAGATGGGAGTATACTTTGTCTCCAGTTTTTCACTCTTTTTAAAAAGTATTGCTAGGAATATATAATATACCTTTAAGAGACTAAATAGTTGTTTATTTTCTAGCTACTTCTTTTCTGAATATGTTTCTAGTCTCTCCTATAAAGACCCCCCTCTCCCCACCCCATGCCCAACCCATGACTGAAATTACTTTCCCAGATCTTTGCAATGCAAATACAACTATAAAACCGGTCACATGTCTGAGCTAATCAATCATGTCAGAGACCCTCCAGTTTTACAAGATTCGGTGATTGAAAAGCAAAGTGCTTAGCTCTGTGGGGGAGCTGAGCATCAATAACAGGGAAGGGGGTCCATCCCTTTGGAAGAAGGCAGACCCATGCCCCAGCTTCTTTTTTTATGGCATTGGGTTCCGGGATGGATACGCTACATGATAATTCCTGTTACAATACAGTCAGGTCTAAAGGGACTATTTTCATTCTTTGGCTGAGAGGACATCACTTAGGGTGAACACGTATGAAATAAGCAGTCTCCCATAAATATTTGTTTGTATTGCAATATTTGCATTGAATTTCCCTCTGAAGAGTTCACAGTACCATAGATTTAGAACTAAAACCAACCTTTGAGGTCATCTAGTTGAACCACCTAATTTTACAGGCTGGAAAATGAAGATCTAAGACTTTATATGGCCTGCCCGCAACAACTCAAGAGGAGAATGACAGAGATGGAATTTCACCTCAGCTCTCCTGCTTCCAAATCCAATGCCCCTTCCTCCACACCACACTGCCTCTTTTCAGAGCCAGTAAAAGGTATGTGAGTTAGCAATGTGGTATGAGAGAGGCAATGAGTAAGAGCACAAGCTTTAGAGTCAGAAGACCCGAATCTACATCCTAGCTCTGACACTCCATAGCTATAGAGTCTGGCACATAATGTGTTACATAAATGCTAGTCATTATGTGTCATTATCATCATCATTATTATTAGATACAAGGTTCTATGAATCTCAGTTTCCTCATCTGTAAAATAGGCACAATAATACTTGCATTTATATAAGCATTTGCATTTATATAAAAAGATCATTTGGAAGAATATAAACACTGAAACTAACAAGACATCAAATACACAACAGACTTGTCGGGAGTCAGTTTGGTGTAGTGGAAAGAATGCCATCTTTGTCACTCATTACACGATTCATACCTGAGAACATAGTCGACAACTCCCCATCCCTTTCTGCTCGACCTATACTTGGGGGCCAGCCTGGTTGAAGGGGCAGCAATGGAACACCAACCTCAGGAGATGAGTCAGAAGAGATCAGGAGGAGTCAGACCACATCTCTATCTGACCCTGACAGAGGGTAGTGGTTGGTTGTCCATGGGCCTAGGGCAAAAATGTGGAACAATTCTACAGCTTATGTGTCATCTGTATTTGGGGAATTATACTGATCCGCTGAGCACAATAGAGAGCTCTCACCTGGCTCCCTCTCCCTTCTTCAGAATCAGCCATCTCCACAATAACACTAATGTTCAGATAAAAGACAAGCCCTGGAGCATCTGCAAAGAAGCCCAGGTCAGTACTCGTACTTTCAGTGTTTGTTGGTTGGTTTGCTTTTGGACCTGCTGCCTTCAGGAGATGGGGAGGAGAGGCTGGTGCACACTTCAGTCGTTGGCACCAGGTATGGCCTTTGGGTCCTCACAGTTCAACTTCCCTGTCTGCTTAGTGTGATAATAGTGCTCCAGGGAGGGAGCTGCTTCCTCTGCAATGGGTCATTACCAGATCTGAAAGGAGGTAGTGTGGTGCAATGAAAGGGGCACTGGATTTGGAAGCAGGAGAGTCGAGGTCAAATTCCATAATTGGAGTAGGAGGGCATTAGGTCTAGGCATGGTGAAAGGTGAGAGAAAATTTTTGAAATCCTAGCAAATACTAAGATTGGGTTGAATCTTAGCTAAAAATGAATTCTCTAGCTAATCTCTGATCTGGTCTTGCCTATCCATCCATGGCAAAGAAGAGTAATTGGTTGTCTATGGGGAAATGGGAAAATGCCAAGATACAAATGAGATGAAAGAATAGCCTGACACATGAATATGGGTGAAATAGTTCAGAGGGCTATGGTACATTTACCTGCACAGAGCATGAACTTAGTTTTTGTTTGTCTTGGTTTTTGCATAGACTTAAATATACACTACAGTGGCGCAGTGGCTTGGGCTCCAGACCTGGAGTCAGGAAAACTCATCTTCATGAGTTCAAATCCAACCTCAGACACTTACTAGCTGTGTAACCCTGGGCTGGTCACTTATCCCTATTGGTCTCAGTTTACCCATCTATAAAAATGAGCTGGAGAAGGAAATGGCAAAACATCCCAGTATCTTTGCCAAGAAAACCCAAAATAGGGTTACAAAGAGTAGGACATTACTGAAAACAACCCAACAACAGCAACAATAAATGCGCACTGTAGTATAAGGGCAACTATAAAAGACTTTGCGTCAGGAAGATCTGAATTCAAATCCTGCCTCAGACACTACATAGCTCTGTGACTCTGGGCAAGTTATTTAACCCTCCTCATCTTCAGTTTCTTCCCTGTAAAATGGAACTAATAATAGCATCTACATCCCAGGGTTGTTGTAAAGGTCAAATGGGATGACAAATGTGAACTGTTTTGCAAACCTTCAAGTGTTATGTAAATGCCAGCTAGTGGTAGATAATGGTATTTATAATTGTAGTAGGTGTAGTAATACTTGCATAGGACATTTTCAAATTAAGTGTTTTCCCCTTTTGTCTTTTTCCTCTTACTTATTCCTCTGTCATCTTAGGTAGTCCAAAACACTAATATTGAACCATACCTTGCCCACTGGCTTACATGACATACTGACCTAAACTGCACCTGAAATGAAGGAAATACACTAAGGATGAAGAATGTTCATCAGTGGCCAATGGACCACATTTGGAAAAACACTGGTCTGGATCTTGTTACTGTTGGCTGGATATATAATGCATTAGAGGCTCATTCCCTAAGAATGGGCAGCTATAATAACTCATTTTATAGTGTTTTAAAGTTTAAAAAGACCCATTCTTGTGTCCTATTGGAGAGAAGCCTGAGTCTGGTGTTACATGCCTTGGATAAAGCATAAAGTATATTTTGATTAAGTTTGTGATGGCTCTTAGCTGGACAGAATGTCTAACAGAGAAAAATAAGAATATGAATCAAAGTAAATTTGACTAATCAAAGATGTGTCCAGTCAAAAACAGGATTACATTTAATAAGTGAACATCCAGTTATCATTTACAGATACAAGTTGGACAGTATGCCCCTGTATCATAAAAGGAAAAAAGTCAACCATGAGTGTTGATATGACTTCTATCATCTCTAACCATTCCTCCTCATGTCATCCAATTCCAAATCCAGTATTTTTTCACCCCACCACAGTGGAGATCCAAGAAGTCCTATGATGAAGTAAATTGGAAGCATATGTCAATATCCATATATTATTGCCCAAGATGGATCCAAACATCATCGATCAATTGATTAATCGACATTTATTAAGAAGCTGCTATGTCCCAGGAATTATACTAAGCACAATTCTCCAGTGATTGTACCCACATTCTTAAGATCCACTTACTCGTTACCTTCTTTCTTCTTTCGGCCCATTTACCCTCATATTTGTGTGTGTTTGGGAGGAAAATGTTGCATTGCTTTTTGTTTGTTTTTTTTTCTATGTGTATAAAAATATTTATTGCAACTCTTTTTGTAGTGTCAAAGAACTGGAAATTAAGGGAGTACCCATTAACAAATAATGATCTATGAATGTGATGGAATACAATTGTGTTACAGGAAATGAGATGGTCTTAGAGTTATTTAGGAATGCATGTATGAACTGATATAGAGTGAATTGTGCAAAATGAATGCAAAAATTTCTATTATAACATCAACATTGTCAAAACAAAGAATTCTGAAAACTTGAAAACTAATCAGCCCAATGATCAGCTGTAGTTCCAGAGAATTATTTTTTTTTAATATTTATTTATTTATTTATTTAATTTTTTACATTCATTTGCACAAAATTTTGGGTTCCAAATTTTCCCCCCTTTTAATGCCTCTCCCCACCCAAAAACCCCAAGCAATCTAATTTTCCCTATCTCCAATCTACCCTCTCTTCTGTCATCCCTCCCTTCTCTTGTCTCCATCTTCTCTTTTCTCCTGTAGGGCCAGATGACTTTCTATTCCTCATTAACTGTATATCTTCTTTCCTAGTAGCAACAACAATACAAAACAGTTGTTCCTAAAACTTTGAGTTCCAAATTCTCCCCATCCTTCCCTCCCAACCCATTCCCTTTGGGAAGGCAGGCAATTCAATATAGGCCATATCTGTGTAGTTTTGCAAATGACTTCCCTGATAGTCGTGTTGTGTAAGACTAACTGAATTACCCTCCATCCTAACCTGCCCCTCATTGTTTCTCTTCTGTCTTTTGATCCTGTCCCTCCCCAAGAGTGTTGACTTCAAATTGCTCCCTCCTCCCATTGCCCTCCCTACTATCATCCTCCCCCCCCTTGCTTATCTCCTTCTCCCCCACTTTCCTATACTGTAAGATAGGTTTTTATACCAAGATGAGTGTGCATTTTATTCCTTCCTTTAGTCAAATGTGATGAGGGTAAACTTCTTGGTTTTTTTTTTTCTCAGCTCTCCTCTTTATCCCTCTACTAAAAAGTCTCCTACTTGCCTCTTAAATGACATATAATTACCCCATTCCATTTCACCCTCTTTCCTCCCACTACATTTCTCTCTCACCATATACCTTAATTTTTTTTTAAGATATGGTCCCATCCTATTCAATTGAATCTGTGCTTTCTGTCTCTGTATGTGTGTGCATGTGTGTATGTGTGTGTGTGCATGCGTGTACATGTGTGTATGGACCCACCAACTACCCAGATACTGAAAAGTTTTAAGAGTTACAAATATGGTCTTTCCATGTAGGAATGTAAACAGTTCACTTCTGGTAAGTCCCTTAAGACTTCTCTTTACAGTTTACTTTTTCATGCTTCTTCTCATTCTTGTGTTTGAAAGTCAGATTTTCTTTTCAGCTCTGGTCTTTTCATCAAGAATGCTTGAAAGTCCTCTATTTCATTGAAAGACCATATTTTCCCCTGAAGTATTATACTCAGTTTTGCCGGGTAGGTGATTCTTGGTTTCAGTTCTAGTTCCTTTGACTTCTGGAATATCCTATTCCATGCCCTTCTGTCCCTTAATGTAGAAGCTGCTAGATCTTGAGTTATCCTGATTGTATTTCCACAATACTGGAATTGTTTCTTTCTAGCTGCTTGCAATATTTTCTCCTTGAGCTGGGAATTCTGGAATTTGGCCATAATGTTCCTAGGAGTTTCTCTTTTTGGATCTCTTTCAGGTGATGATCGATGGATTCTTTCAATACTTACTTTGCCCTCTGGTTCTAGAATGTCAGGGCAGTTTTCCTTGATAATTTCATGGAAGATGATATCTAGGCTCTTTTTTTGATAATGACTTTCAGATAGTCCCATAATTTTTAAATTGTCTCTCCTGGATCTATTTTCCAGGTCAGTTGTTTTTCCCATGAGATATTTCATGTTCTCTTCCATTTTTTCATTCTTTTGGTTTTGTTTGGTGATTTCTTGATTTCTCAGAAAGTCATTAGACTCCATCTGTTCCATTCTAATTTTGAGAGAACTATTATCTTCAGTGAGCTTTTGAACCTCTTTTTCCATTTGGCTAATTTTGCTTTTGAAAGCATTCTTCTCCTCATTGGCCTTTTGAACCTCTTTTGCCACTTGAGTGAGCCTATTTTTCAAGGTGATATTTTCTTCAGCCTTTTTTTGGGTCTCCTTTACCAAGGTATTGACCCGTTTTTCATACTTTTCTTGCATCTCTCTCATTTCTCTTCCCAGTTTTTCCTCCACCTGTCTAACTTGCTTTTCAAAATCCTTTTTGAGTTCTTCCAAGGCCAGAGCCCACCCGACATCCCCCTGGGATGTCTGGGGTACCGAGGCCCCGCCCTCCACGTCTTTCCCTGATGGCAAGAATATGTCCTCGTCTTCAGATCCGAATGTCGGGATCATTTGCATCTGTTTGAAAAAACTCTCTATAGTCTTATTTTTCTTCCCTTTTCTAGGCATTTTCCCAGCCAGTTACTTGACTTCTGAGATTCCTGTCCACCCCCACCTAGATCCGCCCAGCTAGTGCTTGGGGTCTGAGATTCAAATGGGCTTTCCACGGCAAGCGGCTGCTAATCAACGTGAGCTTTAGTTCTGGTGCTGGGGTTGGGGCAGGGCCGCCTCCCAGGCTCAGCTCCCTCAGGGGGTTTATGCAGAGACTTTCAGTAATGAAGATCCTGCCTGCTGCTGGGGGAGTCCCAGGCCGCCGCCACAGCTGCTGCCTCCGCCGCTGCCCCCACCTCTGCCGCCGCTGCTTCCTCCCGAGGGGGCCCGAGTCACGGAGACACCCTGCTCCCCTCTTCCAGCGTCTCTCTCACTGACCTGTAGCTTCTGTGGGCAGAGGGACCTTCCAGGCCACCAGAGCTTCCGTCCCTGAAGCCTGCTCGGATCAGCTTCTCTGGGGCCGTGGCCAGGGCAGCGCTGGGGTGGGGTCTGCTCTCCGGAGTGCAACGGACCCTGTGGACGGCTCTCCAGGGCTCTCTGGAACGGAAATCTCTTCCACTCTGTTTCTGCACACCTTATAGTGATCCAGAACTTATGGGGATCTCTTTTTACATTAATTCTATGGGCTGTGGGTTCGGAGCTCGTAAACGTGCGTCTTTCTACTCCGCCATCTTGACCACATTGGTTTTTTAAAATCAGAGATTTTTCCCCAGTTTTAAATATACCACCCAAACCTAAAACAGAAAGAGTCTCTCCTTATTACAAATTAAAAACAGTCAAGCAAAACCAACCGATGCAGTGGACATATCTGATGGTGTAGGAAACATTCTGTACTCATAGTCTCCCACTCTCCAGTGAAAGAGAGAAGATTAATTTCCTTATAGGAACATAGATTTGGAGATGGTAGGGACCTTAGAAACATTTAAGTGCAATCGCTTTATTTTATAAATGAGGAAACTAGAGTATAGAGAGGTAAGTGACTTTCTGAGGATCATGTAGCTCTTGAACCAGGATCTTCCTTAATTCAAATTCAGTGCTCTGTTCTCTACAATCTACCACCTCAATGTGCTTCATTTTTTTCAGGACCAAGACAGGTGTCTACAATTATATAGAACATACTTTCCTTTTCATGTTTATTTCAGTTATGGTTATTATTCTGTATATTGTTTTCCTGTTTCTGCTCCCTTTGTTTTGTATCAGTTCAGATAAGTCTTCTCATATTTCTCTGAATTCTCTGAATGAATTCTAATATCATATATAGAATAACTGCTTCAGCCATTCATTAATCAAAAGGTACTCATTTGGTTTCCACCTATTTTGCTATTTTGACATATGAAAAGTTTGAGAAACAGTTTCTGTGTGATTAATAATTTTATTAATTATGGCTAGCAGATAATTAATAAAATGGTCATTTTGACTTTCTCTCATAAACCAAAGATGAATCATGGAGGTCAATCAATGCTTGTATACCCTTGGATGAGTGGGTGTTCCCAACAGGTAGAAATCACCTCTGATTGGTTAACAATTAATGAGAGGATGAATTTTATGAGGAGAGGTGGTCCTGTTTTTTTTTTAATTTATCAATTTATTTGTTTTCAGTTTTCAACATTCACTTCCATAAGTTTTAAATCTTCTCCCTCTCCATCCCCTCCCACCTGGCTCCTTTCCCAAGACAGCATGCAATCTTTTATGGCCTCTAAGCATATATTCCTATTAAACACATTTTCACATTAGTCAGGTTGCATAGAAAAATTATAGCAAATGGGAGAAACCATGAGAAAACAAAACATGACATAACAAAAGAGAAAACAGTGTGCTTCATTCTGCATTCCAACTCCATAGTTCTTTCTGTGAATGTGGATGGCATTTTGCATCATAAGTCCTTTGGAAATGTTTTAGGTCTTTGCATTGCTGAGAAGGGCTGTCTATCAAAATCAGTACTTGCACATTGTGGCTGTTACTGGGTATGTATAATATTCTTCTGGTTCTGTTCACTTCACTCAGCATCAGTTCATACAATTCTTTTCACATTTTTCTGAAGTCCACCTGCTCATCATTTCTTACAGCACAATAGTATTCTATTACATTCATATACCACAACTTGTTCAGCCATTCCCCAACTGATGGGCATCCCCTCAATTTCCAGTTCTTGGTCACCCCAAAAAGAACTACTATAAATATTTTTGTACATGTGGGTCCTTTTCTCATTTTTATGATCTCTTTGGGATACAGCCCCAGAAGCAATATTCCTGGGTCAAAGGGAATGCACATTTTTATAGCCCTTTCAGCATAGTTCCAAACTGCTCTCCAGAATGGTTGGATCAGTTCACAGCTCCACTAACCATGAATTTGTGTTTCAATTCTCCCACATTTTCTCCAACATTTATCATTTTCCTGTTTTGTCATGTTAGCTAATCTGATAGGTGTGACATGGTACTTCAGAGCCATTTTGACCAACATCTCTTTAACCAATAGTGATTTAGAGCATTTTTTCATATGACTATAGTTTTAATTTCTTCCTCTGAAAATTGTCTGTTCATATCTTTTGACCATTTATCAATTGCAGAATGACTTATATTCTTGTAATTTGACTCAGTTCTCTCTATATTTTAGAAATGAAGCCTTTATCACAGACAGTAGTCATAAAAATTCTTTTCCAGTTTTCTGTTTCCCTTCTAATCTTGGTTGCATTGGCTTTGTTTGTACAAGAGCTTTTCAATTTAATGTAATCAAAATTATCCATTTTCCATTTCATAATGTTCTCTGTCTCTTGTTTGATCATAAATTCATCCATTCTCCACAAATCTGACAAATAAACTATTTCGTGCTCCCCTAATTTGTTCATAGTATCAGCCTTTATGCCTAGATTGTCGTACCCATTTAGGCTTTATTCTGGTATACGGTATCAGGCGTTGGTCTATGCCCACTTTCCACCACACTATTTTCTAATTTTCCCAGCAGTTTTTGTCAAACAGTGAGTTCTTATTCCAGAAGCTGGGGTCATTGAATTTATCAAACAGTAGACTGCTACAATCATTGACGACTGTGTCCTGTGTACCTCATTTATTCCACTAATCTGCCCCTTTTCTTAGCCAGTACCAAGTGATTTTAATGATTGCTGCTTCATAATACAATTTGAGATCTGGTAGGGGCTAGGCCACATTCCCTAGCATTTCTTTTCATCAATTCTCTTGATATTCTGGGTTTTTTGTTCTTCCAGATATATTTTGATACTATTTTTTCTAGCTCTGCAAAATAATTTTTGATAGTTTGATTGGTACGGCACTGAATAAGTAAATTAATTTAGATAGAATTATCATTTTAATTGTATTTTCTCAGCCTACCCATGAGCAACTGATATTTTCCAATTATTCAGATCTATAGGTGGGCCTAGTCTAATAAAGAACTGGGTAAGTGATTCTGATCATGTCACTCATGGACAATGAGAGACCCATCTCAAGTCATACCAGCCTTACTATGGGCAATCTATATAATAGGTTCTATCTTTTACCCACTCAGTGAACAATGAGCAACTGTAGGGTAAGAATTACACTGGATAAGATGGTCTCGATGGGATAAATTTTTGGTCAATATCAGAAATGCCCTTGAGAGAATGGCTTTTAAATGAGGAAACAGAAAAGGAAAATAAAAAAACAATTTGGATCTCCCTCCCCTACCCCACAATATTAATTGCTCATTAATATGACCAATAATCTGAGAGAAATAATCATTTTTCTCACTACCACAAAAAAGTGTTACTATAAATATATGGGATTGTTCTTTCCATCTTCAACCTCCTTGGACTATGTGCCCAAGTGTCTCCAGGTCAAAATGTCTGCACAATTTAAGTAACAATTTTTCTCACAGAATTCCAAATTACTTTGCAGAACTCTTAGACCAATTCACAGCTCCAGCCAAGGCACACCAGCATGCTAACCTTTTTTCAACTCTTCCAACACTGACTATTTTCATCTTTGGTCATCTCTGCCAATTTGTTGAGCATGAGACACACACCTCAGAGTTATTTTAATTTGCCCTCATCTTTCTATTTCCTTCAGCTGGCAGCCCAGGTCCTGGAACACAAAGATATAGGTTTTGCCACAGTGGACTCCAAGAAAGAAGCCAAACTTGCTAAAAAACTAGGTAAGTGTGATTTTCAGAAGATACCAATGGGAGAAACAAATTATTGAACATTTGTAATTTTTCCATATGAGATTCTGACCACTTTTAAACAAAATGGAACAAAATATATAACTTTGATACATTTTGCAAAGGGGGGAAATGTCAGGCATGAGTATTAATGACTTTTGTCATAATCATAAATTTAACCACAAATGATGTAAACCTCCACATTATAGAAAAAAGTCTGATTAAAATAAGCTATGGGCATGAACAACAAATGACATTTATGTAACATCTGAGGACTTAACTCATTTAATAATAGCTAACATTTACACAGTACTCTATGGTTTTCAAAGTACTTTACCTATGTTGTCGTATTTGATCCTTATAACAAGTGTAGAAACTATTACTGTAATTATTAATATCTTCATTTTACAGAGGAGGATAGTAATTACCAGAGGTAAGAGTCAAACCTAGGGCTTCCTGTTTCCAAGTCCAGAACTCTTTATGCTCTCCTACCTCAATACCTACATTATGTCATCCCTCTACTACGTAAAGACTTCTGACTCACCCTGAATAGATTCAGGAATGTGCTAGTAAATGTTTAAAAACCAACTCTCAAAAAAATAAAAAAGGATATATGACCAATTTTTAAATTTAGTCCTCATTATTAATCTTTTCTCCCTTACTTTCTTAAATCTAAACAATCAGTAAAACAATAAATCAATCCCAGATTTGTAACATTTCCTATTACTAAAGTATAAATGCTCACATTGAAAATTTGAATAATTGGTTCACAACTCATATAGGCTAACTTCAGCATACCCCTGAAGAGATTCCACAAAACAAACATTAAATGTTGTCCTTTTCTGTCTTAAGTGACATCCTTCCACTCTCCTTGCTTGATATCAGCAGCAAAGGTCTGGATTTCTGGAGAAATGTATACTGAGGTATCTCCCAGGGCAGGCTAGAAAATCAACTTTCAAATTCATCCTATGCTCTTCTTGGCCTCTTGGTTAGATTTTTCCAGCAAGGGTAGCATTAGGGCCGCTCCTAATGATGTTTCTGTGAGTCACTGTGGGTTCTGAGCCCAAGCCTTCACAGCTGTGTGCAGTCATTAGCATGGAGAGTGCTTGCTTAGGTCAGATTTGGTGAAATCACTGGAGTAGAAGATTTGACACCCCCTCCCTCCATGTAGACCTAGCATGCTGATGGGCAAAAAATTTTGCTCCCAAAAATGTACATGGAAGAGGTACATTTTACACTCAGGCAACTTCCTCCCCTTATACAGGGTATACTTGAATGTTAAGGCTAGAATGGACTTCATAGTCCATCAGGTCTAATTCCCTCATTTCACAGATGAGGAAACTGAGGCATAGACAGGTTAAATGACTTACATAGAATCAAACACCTATGAAGTGTTTGAGGCAGAATTTGAACTCAGATCTTCTTATCTCCACATCCAACACCTCTAGTTCAACCCTCTCAATTTATAAATGAGGAAACCAGGAGCAAAGAAGGGGAAAGGACTTTTCCAAGGTCAAATAGTGACAGAACTGGGATGTGACCTCAGGACCATCATGCTCCAAATCCTACAATGTTTTGGTTTCGTTTGGTTTGGTTTCCTACTGCAACACAATATGTATACACGCATGCACACACACACACACACACAGGGAGAGAGAGAGAGAGAGAGAGAGAGAGGGAGGGAGAGAGAGAGAGGGAGAGAGAGAGTTGCTGTCCAGTCAGCTTTTCTGCTTGGCCAGTAAAGGAGAGTCATTTTAGGAAGGGATTTTAAAATAGAACCTTTGCAGAAAGGTTAAATGGATTTGGAAGGTGTAAACATAGAAAAATACTCATATGGGCGATCTTCAGGTACATGAATGATCATCATTCTGATGATAACAAACAGCTGTGTTCTATTTTCATGGAGGCTGTAGCTAGGTACAAAAAAAAGGTTAAGACTGTAGCAAGATATATTTAGGTTAGACATCCAGAAGAACTTAGAATTAGGTGATACAAATAGGTCATGAAAACAGACGGTGTCATCTTCTTCCCTGGAGACCATTTATGGCAGGCACCCAACTATATGGAATTCATAAATGCAGTCTTTCCCAAGGGCAAAGGAACAAATTAGGTTAACAGACAAATGACCATCTGTCCTCTTTCCCTGGTGCCTAAAAGCATTCTAATAAAGGCTGCCTTCATCTTTCCCCACAGCAAGTCATATCCTCACCCTATTTTCTTTCCTTTTCCTTTTCCTGAGGATTTGTTGTTGCAGGAGGGTCTTTGGGTACTCACAAGACAGTGAAGAATGAAAGAATTGGTGCAATTATGTTTCTAAAGTGGACAGGGCCAGAGGATGTACCTTACAGAATTGTTATGAGAGAAGTAAACACTTAAAATGCTGTAAACTATGAGTTCATGTGATATTAGAAGTATTGCTGGCAGGTGGGGAGACATTTGGGGGCTGACTGGACTCCATAAAGGCATAAGTGTCTAGACCGAGTGGAATATTCCTTCTGGCTCTTTGATCCCATATCTGCAGCTTATTGAAGCTCCCCCTATTTGTGCCAGCTATGACATTTTATCAGTATTAAGGAATGGAGCAAAGAATATAGGATCACAAAGTTTATATCAATTGATCCATTGAGCAGTATTTATTAAGCACCTACACTATGTTCCACATACTGAGCTAGGCACTGGCAATGCAAAAACAAATGTGATGATGTACATGTATATATAAATATATAAAGATGCACATATAAATATATACAAAGATGTGTGTATATGTACATGCATGTATGCATTTAGTGATGTGCTGGTAAATATTTGACAACCAGCTCTCTGGAAAAAAATGTACAAGCAACACTTTTAAGTTTAATATGTCTTACTAAAATTTCCTCCATCACTTTCTTCTGGACAATCAGCAAAACAGTAAATCAAGCATTTGTCAATTTCTGAAGTTTAAATACTTACACAAAAACTGAACAATTGGCTCTTTCACCCCTGAATATACAAAGTAGATATAAGGTGATTTAGGAGATGGCAAGGAAGGCACTAGCAGCTGAGACATCAGGGAAGGTTTCATGGAGAAGGTGGACCATGAGTTTGGCTTTAAAAGAAGTGAGAGATTCTGAGAAAGAGGTGAGAAGGGAGGGCATCCCAGGCATGGGGCACAACCAACACAAAGGCACATTGGTGGGACAGAAGATATCGTGGATATCAAACAAGGAGGCTAGTTTAAGGACTTTAGAGATTACCCAGTCCAAATTTTTCATGTTCACATAAGGACACTTATATGTCTTGCCCAGGGTCACACAGACAGCAAGTGGAAGAAATAAAATTTGAGCCCAGGTGTTCTAACATTAAATCCAAAGAACACTCTATAGCACCTTGACTCTGCCATGGTGCAGGCTGCCTTGTTCCTTGTACTGGGAGGCAGTGAGCTGAATGTCCTTTAAAATTAATGGTCCTAAATATATTTAAGCACCTACCTAGGATGAGAAAGACACCAGGGGAAGTATTAAGGGAAGATACAAATAAGAAAAACTGATTATTTAAAATGTTTGGAATAAGAGGAATTCAGAGAAACATAAGGAGAATTGTATAAAATGATATAGAAGGAAGTCACGAGAACCAGGAGGACAATACACATAGTGACGATGATGCAAATTTCAAACAAAACAAAACACCCAAACACTGGAAGGAAGTCAAATTATAACTAATTGCAATGAGGAATCTTGATCCCAAATGACAATAACCACAAAAACCACACCTTAGTCCTTCAGTATAGAAGTCAGGGGCACAGGAAGTTGTATACATTTTCAGTTGTGGTATCTGTATCCATTCAATTTGTTTGACTATTTTTATCTTTTACAAATAAGCATTCAGTGTACATGTTCTCATAGGGTACTATGTTTGGAAATGATTACATATCAAAAGAAAAATCATTTAAATCTTATTAAAATAATATATCATATTTAGTATGCAAAATAACTAAAAAATGTTCGTTTCTACTTTATTTTTTTAAAATGCTAATGTCCTAACTACAGTATGTGTTAGGACAGCTAGGTGGTACAGCAGATAGAGAGTGCCAGGCTTAGAGTCAGGAAGATCTGAGTTTAAATCTAGTCTCAGATACATACTAGCTGTGTGACCCTGGGCAAATAACATAATCCTGCCTGCATCAATTTTCTCATCTGTAAAATAAACTGGAGAAGGAAATGGCAAACTTCTCTAACATCTTTGCCAAGAAAATCCCAAATGGGGGTCACAAAGAATTAAATACAATTGAACAACAACAGTAGCAGTGTTCGCATTATCATTATGATTATATTATGAGATTCTGCACTGGATAGAGCACTGAACCAGAAAGATGTGAGTTCAGATTCTGGCTTCAGACACTCCCTAGCCGTGTGAACATGGGCAAATCACTAAAATCTCTGTGTGCCTCTGTTTCTTCATCTGTAAAATGAGGATGGTAAATCTACCTACCTCCCAGGGTTGTTATAAGGATCAAATGAAACAATATTGATAAAGCACTTAGCAAAGTGCCTGGCGCATAGTAGACATTTAATAAAGATTTGTTTCCTATCTTCCATTATATAACATGATTATTATCTCATTATTAGTTATTATTAATAACATATTTATATAGTGCTTTCAGGTTTTGCAAAGGGTTTTACATATTTTAACAATGAATAAAGACCTAAGGAGATGAGGATATGTGCAGGTAGACTAAGTGATGACTCCAGTTTTTTATCCCTCCTAGGCAATATGCAGTTTTTCATTAGGCATGTATTTAGAACCTTCTGTGAACAGAACAATTGATTATATGTTTATTATATATAATATATATAATTGTTTTTCTATATATTATAGTAGATGCAATAGTAAGTAGAAGATACTTTACAAAGTCATGGATTTTTCGAGTTGGGGAGAGTCTAAGGTAGAGAGAAGGTTACTTAGAGACGGTCACAGCTAATATTCATAGAACACTTTGTGGTTTGTAGAGCATCTCCTTGTTATTATCCCAATACTGGTGGTACTACAGATCTTCCTATTATAATACTTATTGTGCGTTGCTGACCCCCCACCCCCACCATTAGATTACAAGTTCCTTGAGAAAAGGAATTTTCTTTTTTCTTTATGTATTCCAAGCATTTGGCACAGTGTTTGTCACAGAGTAGAGACTTTATTAATATTTGTTGACTATTTGACAGATAAAGTAACTGAGGTTTGGGTGGTAGGGTGAGATTTGACTGAACAAACAGTCTGCTGTCACAGAGATAAAAAGTGCCAAGGGCAGGATTTGCAGCCAGGTCTATCCTGACTCCAAATGTAACCGTTTTTCATTATGCTACAATGTCTCTAATACCTCTGGATTATTTTACAGATGAGGATCCCCAAACCCAGAAAAGTGAAAGGATTTGCCTAAACCTCTTCCACTGTATTTAGGGGCAGATCTGAGATTCAAGCCTAGGTGTCCTGACTCCCAGATTAGAGGAAACAATGGGAATACAGTGGAAAGAGTGGCAGATTTAGAGTCATATGACCTAGCTCCAGTGTGATCTTGAGGGAGTAGCTTATACTCCCTGGGCCTCAGTTTTCTCAACTATAAAATAAGGAGATGGGACTAAATGACCTCTAAAGTCCCCTCAAGTTCTAAATTTACATCAGATATAATCCCTGTCCTCAAGGAGTTTACAGACTAGAATACCGGCAGCTTGGGGGCACGATGACCCCATTTGGGATTTTATTGGTAAGGATATTGGAGTAGTTTGCCATTTCCTTCTCCAGCTCATTTGACAGATGAGGAAACCAAGGCAAATAGGGGTAAGTGACTTGTCCAAGTTCACATAGCTAGTAAGTTTGAGGCTATATTTGAACTCAGGAAGATGAGTCTTTCTGATTCCAGGACCAGCACTATACAATATGATGCCACCTAGCTGCCACAGAGTCAGGGAACCTGAGTTAAAATTGATCTCAGTCACTTCCTAGCTGTGTAACCCCCTAAGCAAATTATTTAGCCTTTGACTGCCTCAGTTTCCCCATCACTAAAACAGGGATCATAATAGCATTTGTCTTCCAAGATTATTGTGAGAATCAAATGAGACAATAATTGTACAGCACTTTCCAAACCTTAAACACTATATCAAGGCTATTATTATTTCTTGGGGAGGCAAGACATAAAGTAGATAATTATAGAACAAAAGTAACAATAACTACAATAATACATTTGTAGAGCCTTTAGTTTTGCAAAGTATGCATATCCACATATGTGTGTGTGTGTGCATAAAGTCTCATTTCATTTGATTTGATCCTGTAGTCTTTAGACTACACAGTAAACAGAAGAATGAAGGGTGGGGAGCAGAGTAAGGTTTGTCTGAGGTGAGCTCTCCCACCCTGTGTGCACTTGCCTCCCCCCTGCCTCCAGGTGCGGCACCACCTCCTCTCTCTCTTAAGGGTTTAAACCTGCCACTTCAAAGTTCGTCATGGATGATGATATTGCTGCTCTCGTTGTTGACAATGGCTCCGGCAAGTGCAAAGCTGGCTTTGCCGGAGACGATGCCCCTCGGGCCGTCTTCCCCTCCATTGTTGGGTACCCCAGACGTCAGGGTGTGATGGTGGGTACGGGCCAGAAAGATAGCTACGTGGGGGGATGAGGCTCAAAGAAAGAGAAGTATTCTGACCCTGAAGTACCCCATCGAACATGTTATTGTCACCAACTGGGATGACATGGAGAAGATCTGGCGTCATACTTTTTACAGTGAGCTCCATGTGGCCCCCGAAGAGCACCTTGTGCTGCTCACAGAAGCTCCCCTGAACCCCAAAGCCAACAGAGAGAAGATGACTCAGATTATGTTTGAGACCTTCAACGCCCCAGACATGTACGTTGCCATCCAGGCTGTTCTATCCTGTATGCCTCTGGTTGCACCACTGGTATTGTGATGGACTCCGGTGATGGTGTGACCCACACTGTGCCCATCTATGAAGGTTATGCCCTTCCCCATGCCATCCTCCGTCTGCATCTGGCTGGCCGTGATCTGACGGACTACCTCACGAAGATCCTGACCGAGAGAGGGTACAATTTCACTACCACAGCTGAGAGGGAAATCGTGCGTGACATCAAAGAGAAGCTGTGTTGTCTCCCTAGACTTTGAGCAGGAGAAGGCTATGTTGCATCTAGCTCCTCTCTGGAAAAGAGCTATCAGCTCCCTGGTGGTCAGGTTATCACCATTGGCAACGAGAGGTTCCAGTGCCCAGAAGCTCTCTTCCAGTCATCTTTCTTAGGTGTGGAATCCTGTGGAATCCACGAAACTACCTTCAACTCAATCATGAAGTGTAATGTTGACATCCACAAGGGTTTGTATGCCAATACCATATTGTCTGGTGGTACTACCATGTACTCAGGCATGGATGTAGAAGGAGATTACAGCCCTAGCTCCCAGCACAATGAAAATCAAGATCATTGCCCCACCTGAGCGCAAATATTCTGTCTGGATCGGAGGCTCCATCCTGGCGTCTCTTTCCGCCTTCCAGCAGATGTGGATTGGCAAACAGGAGTATGATGAATTTGGACCCTCCATTGTACACAGCAAATGCTTCTAAATGGACTCTGTGTGTGTGTGTGTGTGTGGTTTTTAGTTTTTGTTGGTTTTTTTTTTTGTCAAAATGATATGACATGATAATTGCCCAGAGAAAGAGATGAGATTGACATGGCTTTATTTGTGTTTTTGTTTTGTTTTGTTTTGTTTTTTTGGCACTGGACTCAGAATTTAAAAACTGGACCGGTGAAGGTGATGAGCAGTCTAAGTATGTTGGAGGCAAACATCCCCAAAGTTCTGCAATGCGTCTTCAGGACTCTTGATTGTACATTTGTGTGGTTTTTTTTTTTTCAAGTCATTCCAAAAATTGCATAATGCATTGTTACAGAGAAATCAGCTCTGTAAAATGAGCTAAGAAACAAATCCAGATGAGGGGGCGGGGGAGGGAGGGGAAAGGTACTAGTATTGCTTTACATGTAAATTAATGTAATCCTTTAAAAAAACTTTTTGTATCTTCCGCCTTAAGACTTGTTCCTTTTTTTCTTAAAAATTGTCAGTCAAATTGAATGGCCCCCTAAATTCCCTCCCTGCCCCCAACATAGATGTGAATGAAGACTTCACAGTCTCCCTGCAAGTTTTATGAGATTAGTGCCAGTACTTGGGGGAGGGGAGGAGCTTTACCTGTACACTGACTTAAGACCAGTTCAAATAAAAAGTGCACACGTTAAAGAAAAACAAAAAAGATTTGTCTGAGAAGGCTTCATGAAGGAAGTGAGTCTGAAGCAAAGAAAAAAAAAACTGATTCAAATGGATTTCCCATGGAAAGGTTACCTTTCTTCCTTGTCTCTTTATTTCTTCTAGGTTTTGATGAAGAAGGAAGCCTGTATATCCTTAAGGGCGACCGCACTATTGAGTTTGATGGAGAATTGGCTGCTGATGTTTTGGTGGAATTCCTTTTAGATGTAAGCATAAACTCACACTAACCCTGAATGGAGCTCTTTTTTTGCTAGAACATAGCCTGGGGCAAAACTTTCAAGGAATTGAGAACTTGCTGTTAACAATATTTATTATTTTTATATTGACCTCAGTTTCCTCATCTGTAAAATGAGCTGGAGAAGGGAACAGAAAACCACTCTAGTACCTTTGCCAAGAAAACCACAAATGGCATCACGAAGAGTTGCCTATAACTGAAATGGCTGAACAACAACCAAAAAGTGTTTATGTTATTTTGGGCTTTTCTCCTCTGTTAAAGAGAATCTTATTCCTCCTGGGAAGCCTATATCTCAATCTTGTTACATTTGAAAGCTATTCTATTTGTTTGTCTGTCTGTTATAATTCTTTAACATATTTCTATGTCCATCTATCCATTGCCAACTGATTATTTCCCACTGATAATTCATTGGTTCAGTTATTGCATCCTTCTAATGTTGCTGGGGAGAAGATTGAGGAGAAGGAACACAGGAAGTATAGTGGGAGGAAGGGGAGGGTAACCAGCCAGGGGTTTTCACTGCTCTTAACACAGAAAAAAAAGTATCAAGAAGAAACAGAACCAGATAACCTCCTGCATTGGACTGAAAGTAAGGAGAGTTAGGTTCTAGGGCTGGTTTGTGATCAACCTATTGAACGATAGGTATCCTTCTTTATGTCTCGGGGACTTATTGTCCTTATCTGTAAAATGAGGGAGCCGGACCAGATTCCACTTCTTTTTACATACCATGATCCTATAATTGTAAATGGGACAGAATCATGTAAGTCACCTCTACTATGGAATGCAGCCCTCATGGTCTAGTGTTTGTGTGTGTGCATGCATGTGTATATACAATGCACATGTATGTGCAAACACACACATGTATATATATATGTACATCAGCATATGTATATATAAATTACATATATACACACATATATTATCAGATGACAAACAGAGAAAAAGGCAGGAAGGCAGGAGGGAAGGAGGGAAGGAAGGAAGGAAGGAAGGAAGGAAGGAAGGAAGGAAGGAAGGAAGGAAGGAAGGAAGGAAGGAAGGAAGGAAGGAAGGAAGGAAGGAAGGAAGATTGGATCTTTGATTTCATAGAGGAGAATTCCAAATGTGTAAACTCCCTCTACCAATTCAGATCAGTATTTTCTCTGCTTAAAATCTTAGAAATGTCTGAGGACACTGAAAGGTTAAGTGACTAGAAGATGTAATCGGTAAGTGTCAAAGGAAATACACGAACCCAGTTCTCAATTTCAAGGCTGAATCACTAACTACATCATATTCCAAATATATTCATGTTTGTGTGAACATATAGATTTGTGCAAATATACATGCATACATACATTTATATAAAGAGATAAATTTATATAGCATGTGCATGAGCCTTATAAAGTATGTACATGAGCTTTACTCATATATATATATTCGCTCTCACACTAATTTTCACCCATAGAATTACACATATGCCTAACTACTGATCCAGAGAAATATGCCTATGCAAACAACAATATACAACGTGTGTATATGTGTATATATATATATGTATATATATAGTGTATATATACACAATACAGCACAATTTAGTTGCATACCCCCAGGTAATATTACTAACATATTTGCGTGGCGTGTTAAGGTTCACAAAGCACTTTCCTTACAGCTACTCTGTGATGTAGGTAATATGTTATCATTCCCATTTTACAAGTGAGAAAACTAGGGTACAGACAGATTCGGTGTTTTACCCAGAATTCTAAAAGACTCAAACCCAGATTTTCAATTACAAATCTTGTATCTTTCATGGTATTATATTGCTTCTCTGTGCATCAAAATTTACACATAAAACAACACAACTTCACAATGATCATTCTGACATTGAATACTTTTCTAAAAGGTAGTCAAGTTCTCTGTTGCTTCCTCTACTGATTTAGAGTCCAATACTACAGTGACAGGCAGACAATCCCTTTCAATGTGATACAAATACTCATAACATATCTGTATAGTAACACCTCTTTGTTCCATACTCTCAAACCCCAAGATTTCCAAAAGAACTGGACTTCTCTGAGATGGTGTAGGACTACCTTCCAAAGTAGACCTGGGCAATGTCCACTTCTTATCCAATCCCTTTCTTATAAAAAAATCTGTATAGATTTGGGTAATTAGCCCACCCCAACTCCACCCCAACCAATCCATGTGACTAGATAAATGTTTGATTGCCCTCTAGAAAAGCAATAGTTCAACTAGAATTATATATAGAATTTGGAACTGGAAGCAATCTCAGACATCATCAGATACTTGCAACCCTCTCATTTTAAAGAGAAGGAAGTGAGGTCAAGAAAGGTTGTGATTTGCCCAAGGTCACACAAATAATGTGTCTGTCTTCGTATTCAAATCCAAGTTCACTAACTTTAAATCTGGTTCTCTTTTCACTGCACTGACCCATCTTCCATAAGAAATATATTTGTTGTTGCAGCTAATTGAAGACCCAGTGGAGATCATCAATAGCAAACTAGAAGTCCAAGCCTTTGAGCGCATCGATGACTACATCAAACTCATTGGCTTCTTCAAGAACGAGGACTCAGAACGTAAGTCATCTATGGACTTCAGCCTATGAGCCTGAGAAAGTGACTTTTCACACTGGGAACAGGGAAAGAAAAACATGAGGGACTTCTCCAAAATGATGTATTCACCTGACATGGAGAAAAGCAGGCAATGAGTTTAGACAGTCCTTGGGAAGGGACGAGCATTGTACCCATAGAAGCATTTTCATTTTTCCATAGATACCATCAATGTAGGTCTTCCCTGTAAAAATATAGGTAGTGATACACCCAGGCCTTCTCCTTTATAGTGCTAGTTATTTTACTATAATAGGTAGTATACTGTGATGGCTAATAGTAAGAAGATTGGAAAGGTAGGGGAAAAGGAGTTCTAGATGATGATGTGTTTTGAATGCCAAACAGAGAAAGACTTCTTGCAAAAGATGTGATTTGAGCTGGTCCTTGAATCAGGAAGCCAGAGAAGCTAAGAGGTGGTGGTAAGGAGGGACAGCATTCCAGGGGAAACGCCAAGTAAGGTGATAGAGTATCACATACAAAGAACAAGAAGACCATTGATGCTCTATTGTAGACTCTAGAGAGAGGTGTAAACTGTAAGAAGACTGGAAGGGTAGGAAGGGGCCAGGTTATGCAGGGCTTTGAATGCCAAAAAGAGGATTTTCTATGTGATCTTGGAAATGACAGGGGGCCACTGGAGTTTATTGAGTGGGGTTTGGGTTGTGAAATGGTCAGACACCTGCTTTGGAACCGTCTCTTTGGTAGCAAAGCAGAGGATCGACTAATGTGAATCTTTCCTATGTCATTGTCAAACTATTAGATGACTCTTTAAGCTGAGGGCAAGGAATATGAGAAGTAGAACCTAGAAAATTACCCCATACCCTAGCCTCATCTTTAGCCTCAGTGCCCTTTGATCACCAACGAAGAGATAAAGGAAATGAGGAAGTATTGTCAGAGAACATGTTCACTTTGAGAACACTAAAGATTCTAAGCTTTTCTTTGAAATTAAGAAAATGGGAAGACAGTGAAGAAATTTTTGTTGTTAGGTCATTTTTCAGTCATGTCCAACTCTCCATGACTCTAAAACCAAACTAAAAACCATTTAGGGTTTTCTTGGCAAAGATACTGGAATAGTTTGCCATTTCCTACTCCAGTTCATTTTACAGATAAGGACACTGAGGCAAGCAAGGTTAAGTAGCTTGTCAAGGGTCACACAGCTAGTAAATGTCTGTGGCCAGATTTAAACTCAGGAAGATGAGCTTTCCAGACTCCAGGCCTGAAGCTCTATGCATCGAACCACCAAGCTGACCCTGAAAAGAAACCAGAAGGGATGATTAAAATATTCATGGTTTATAGTAAATAATTATAGAAGGCTGGAGGCCTGGACAACATAAAAAGATCGGGTTAGTCTAAAGGGCTCTGCATGATCCAGGAGATAAAACTTCCTTAGATTCTTACCCTTCAATATAATTTGATTTGTCATTGGTTCAATAAGGGCTCTGGAGCTCTGAACCAAACATTTTTAGTCATGAATGGATTGATAAATAATATACTTGGCTTTAATAAACCTGGGGTTGCTTCAATGACTTCCTCCATCCTACCTACCATTCTCCTGATTTTCCACCTACTCAGTTTTTCTCATCTAGCCTCTACTTTCTCCCACCTTCCCCATCTTTCTTTTTAATCAACAAAACAGCCTCTCATTTTCTGAATGTGTATTTGAGTGTGTTTATTCGTGTATCTGAGTATCCTATGGAAATTTTTTTTCCTAATTTGATTCCTCTGTCCTCCAAGTGATGATACATAGAGAATATCTATCAACAGCTATACTTTCTAGTGGAAGATAATAGAAATACTAATTCTGAACGAACAAGTTTTCTCTTAAGAAAAGTGATTGTAACTCAATATACCACATATTAGTCACCTGAAAGTTCTGACTGAAGTTCAGGGCCATAAAAAAGCTTAAGAATGATTTCATTTCAAAATATTCTCATAAGGGATCAGGTCAAAGAAAGAAAAAAAAATCGATGTTGGTACTAGGTCAGGACAAAGAAAGAAAACAGAGTAGAATCTTCTAGAAGGGGGCAATAAACTCCAAAGAACTAAGAAGGTTTTAATTACTAGTGTGTGACCATTTAATTATATGGCAGCTAGATAGCCCAGTTAATAGAGCTTTAGGTTCAAATCCAGCCTCAGATACTTACTTATCTGTATGACCCTGGGCAAGTCACATAATGTCTGTTTGCCTTAATCTACTGGAGAAGAAAATAGCAAACCACTCCGCTGTCTTTGCCAAGAAAACCCCGTGGACGGTATGGTCTATGGATCCAGAGGATCAAAAAGAGTTGGGCACAACTCAACAAGAACAATGACCATTAATTGATTTAGCTATAAGATAATGTAATGAATAAGGTGAACTAGTAGCTACATCCCTCATACAACCACAGATGTAACAGAGTTTTTATTTGAGGGATTTTTGTTGTAATTATTAAAATCTCCTCTTATTTCTCTTTTCTAGCTCCTTCCTGCTATCTCTTTTCTACCTTCCTACCTTAAAAAGGAGTAATAAAGAGTCTTAATTTTCCCCAAGAAATTCCAGTTGATTGAAATGCTTCATGAGGGCTCTATGAGTTTCATTTCTGACTTTGTGTCCCTAGAATCTGGCACAATGCCTGCCATATAATTGAGCTTTAATAAATACTGTTGATGGGTTGATTTAGTACCACTGAAAATCATTATGTACATTTAAATATTGGTATATAAATATCCTCATAGTATAGGAAAATAGAAAATATTATAGTATAGGATAGAAGATATTATGACTCGTATTACCTTGGGCAAATCACTTTATTTCTCAAAGTCCTAGAAAACTCTTGAAAAATCTAAGTTTCAGAGAGCAGATTGACCTGTATTCATAGGATTCTCCTATATCAATGAAATCACAGATCTTGTCCCTTTCTTGCTGTGTAAATACCTTTCTTATTCTAAAATAAGATGCGAGCTCCTTGAGGAGGAGTATGTTTTCTGGTTTTATGCCTAGAAATAGAAGATATTTAGGGAGTATGTGTTGAATAATTGATTGATACTCCAATATCACTAAACATTTTTTTAAAAAGCAAAAGAAATTTCTAGAGCCTAGATATTGAAAACTCCTTTCCTTTCATCTTTATCTTCGTTAGATTATAAAGCATTTGAAGAAGCAGCTGAGCATTTCCAGCCCTACATCAAATTCTTTGCCACTTTTGATAAAGGGGTAAGTAGACATTTGTAAGGATGAGGCATTGAGCTACAAACTCTTCCTTTCTCTTTCCTTTCCTTTCCCTTCCTTTCCTTTCCCTTCCTTTCCTTTCCTTTCCGCCTTCAATCTTATTATCTATTTCCCAAGAAACCAGTCATAGGAAATAGGTGACAACTGAATTAAAGAGGGCTCTTAAAAATGGCTTACCTCAAGAAATGCCTAACCATCCTGTTACCATCATGCTTTCAAGAAGTAAAACACAGCAAGGACAAAGGGTCCCTTTAAAGTCCAAAGTGCCCTTGGCCTAGAGGAACCCTAAATCCTAGGGAGTCCTAAGATTCCATAGGATCATCCCAAATGGTACCCACTATGAGTTGAAGTTAGGAAAGTTTCCAAAGTAGGCAAGGTGGTTTTGAGTACTCTACATTAGATTTCTGGTCAGAGAAGGAGTTGTGCTATTCTCCAGAATTTTCCTAGAACTTATTATAAGCCCAAGAAATTTTCTGGATTCTGTAAGAACTAGGCCTCCTCCCAATCCCTACAAACATGGCAGGTGTTCCTACAGAAGGCAAAAGGAAAGGAATATTACACAGGAAAACTTTGTGCTCAGCATAATTAGAAGTAGTTGGCAGCCAGAAGGCATTTTTGATGCCCCTAGACTTGCTTCTTAGCATATCCTAAAGAATTAAAACATTTTCCTAGAAGGTTGTCCTCAACTTGATGGAGAAGGCAAGAAACAATACCTGAGGACAATCTATAGGAAGGGCCAAAATAATGTGGGGTTAATCTCAGGAGCCTTCAGGAGGAGGTAAGTTTTTAGATGATTTTTCAAAGGAGATAATGGATAGATACTTGTAGAAAGGATGTAGGAGACCACTGAAGTGGGGATTGGTATGTGCATATATGCATGGAGGCAGGAAACAGCAAACAATATATATGGTTTAAAAGTAAAGGGAAGAAAATAGATTAATTTGGCCACAGCTGAAGGGCAATGTTAAGGAATAACAAATTATGAGGATGGAAAATTATGGATAGGGAATAAATGGTGTTCCATCTGTTGTCTCCACAGTGTGGTGTGTGTGTTTGTGTGTGTGTGTGTGTGTGTGTGTGAAATGAATAATGAAATGGAAGGCTAAGAATTGATTTTGAAGCTTGAAAACAAGAGATTAGATTTTATACTATTCAATTCCATTCAACAAGTATTTCTTCATCATCTGTGACTAGCACTATGATGGATGTGGAGGATGCAAAGATGAAAAACAACATAGCGGCTGCCTTTAAGGACTTACTGTCTAGGAGAAAGGATAGCACATGTATACACCCAAGGTTGTATAAAAGAGAAGATGATGGGGCAAAAGAGAGAAAAGAGCTTTGAGAAAATGCTTAGAAGGTGAGACCACTTTCATCTGGTGGTGACAATTGGAGGCAGGTATGGTTATGGGAGTTTTCACAGAAGTTTTAGTGCCTGAACTGAACCTTGGAGGAAGAGTAGGTTGAGAGGATAGGGAATATGTTCTGGACATAGGGGATAGCCCTTGTGAACTCATAAAGGCAAGAGAGGACAGGATAAGTTCTGAAAATAGTCACAAAGAATAAATTCTGGCTCTTGGCAACAAGCCATTCTGGTTGGGGTGCAGAATATATACTGGGAATAGAATGAAATAAGGCTGAAAAGTCAGGCATGTACTCAATGATGCAGAGTTTGAATGTCATCCTATGGTCACTAGAGAGCTCTGATCAAAATGTTTTTGATCAGAAGAATAAGATTATATTTGAGGGAAATGGCTTAGTTCTTTCAAAGATAGACTGGCAGGGAAAAGTAGGGGAGGCAGGAAGATGAGTTCAGATGGTTTTATGAGTGCTCCAAATAGTGAGTCACTAGGTTCTTGTATATATAAAAGTGACTTGATAAAAATGTTTTTTTGAGAGAGTGAACGCCAACAGTGTGAATTAGAACAGGGAAATATTAAGAGCAAATGTTTATCAAAAACATTAGAAAGCTGCTATAGTGATGAGGGAAAGGAAAGGTACAGCAGAGGATGACTCAGCTGGAGGACTGTGTTGGACTTAGCTGGAGGACTTTGTGACCCACTGAATAGAGGAGACCTTTGGAAAGAAGGAGGCTCCAAACTAACAAAGCAAAGTTGGTAAAGAAGGTCAATGTTGAGAAATCTTTACTTCCGAGCTCTGAAGCACATTACAAATTGTTCTAAGCTGGTTTCATTTTTCATCCATTGAAATGGTGCCTAAACATACTCATAGGCTATATAGTCTGACCACTTTTAGAGTATGCATTGGCATTGCTGTCTGCCCTCGCGTGATCATCATATAAACGTCCTAGTGCTTCCCTCTCCTCTGGCAAAATCCATTGCTACCATTAAAATAAATAAGTGGCTAAACTACTTAGTTATATGGTCACCAGAGGGCCTATTCAGCTCTTAATATAGCATTCTCAAACAGTGTAATAACACTAAGGAGTCAGATCAGAGCCTTGCACAGAGCCCAGCTCACAGTAGACTCTCAATAAATATTTGTCGAAAGAATGAATGAGCTCCACTTCAGGTAAAGAGTGAATTCAATTTCTTTGCATCCACAGCTAGCAGGAAGCATGAAGGCAGGGATTTCCCAAGGGATGCCCAGAAAAGCATTTGCAGGGCTAGTAGGAGGTAAGAGAAGCCTTGGAAAATCTTTGTTCAGAGAACCTAGAATGTATATATCATCTGGACTTTCTACCCAAACTTTACATTTGTGCCCTAAAACCTATTGGCCCAGGCATAAGTTCAGAGCACACACATGCTGTGCACCCACATGTGTACTTATATACGTAAGTATTCTGTATATAGATAGATAGATAGGTAGGTAGACAGATATATACAAAAGTATCATCACTTCTGATTATATCTGAGACCCACAATTTGGACAGACTTCCTCTTGCTTCCAAGAAGCCCTAGTTACAGACTCTTCTTGAATGAGTTATGCCTCATCCCCTGACCAATCAATGACAATCTATAAGTAGGCCTTCCTGGAAACAAGAGGAAGCCTATCCAAATTGTGGGTCTTGGGGTAGGCTCCCAAGGCCTACAAAGACAAGGATGATACTTTATTTCTTTTTTTCTCAAATTAAATTTTCTTTTTTTTAATTGTGAACTTAACGATCAACAACAGACACAAATATTTCACAATACAAAGTTTAGCAAAAAGAGAATTGTATTAGAAACTATAGACTTCTATGTATGTATTTTAATGTACTATGTGTATATTGTATATACATTATATATAATGTATATTATATATGTTCTTAAAGATATGTGTGTATACATATATGTATGTGTACACACACACACACACAGGCAGGATAACTCATAAAGCTTGCAGGTACCATAGATATCATCAAATCCATTTTTCAAATGAGGAAACTAAGTCCCAGTAAAGTTAAGAGACTTGTCTAGTGTCACATAGTTAATAAGGGTCTGAAGTAGGCTTCAAACCAGGTCTTTCTGAATCTAAATCTAAATCTATCCACTGCCTCTCGTTACAAGATCCAGGTTAAAAATCTGACTCTGACCCAATCTGGGTTATTTTAGGGAAAGTCACTTAACTAACCTGGGCCTCAGTTCCATTAACCTTGAAATAAAGTGTTGAGTTAGATAGCCTCTGCAGTCCATATTCGTGGTATTTATGAATACACACATACACATACACATTTATTTCTCATTTAACAAGGCAGTGACAAAACTGTTCTTTTTATATGCCCTTCTGCATGTTTCTTCTTCTATGTATTTAATAAAATGTTTTATTAAAAATCTTTTTTGAGTGTACCATCATCACCTACCCATTAGCCTAACCCACTCCCACCCCCCAGAAGAAGTCCTACATCTTCATGAATATAGCAATAGCTTAAGGGAAGACACAGTAGTAATTTCTTTGACAGCATCAATGCGAATATTGTCTCTGAGAGGAGGTGGATCCAAATTCCAAAGAAAACACACATGGAAGGAATCCAAGAAATGTGTACTTCAGTATTTCCCTCTGATGCATTTTTCCCCTCCTTTCCCCCTCCATGAGTGGTTACTATTTCTACCATCTAGGCCGTGATGTAAGTGAATCCAGAAAGTCAGGGTCTAGTGTCAATATCCAGCTACAGACAGTCAGAGACAGAGACGCAAAGAGAGGCAGAGAGACAGAAACAGAGAGAAAGACAGAGAAGACAGAGAGATAGAATGACAGAGAGAAGAGACAGAAAGACAGAGGGAGACAGAGACCAAGAAGAGAGATAGAAAGAGAAACAGAGACAGAGAGAGCGAGACAGAAAACAATGTAGTGTAGTTAGCCAAATGCTGGATTTGAACTCAGAAGATGTGGGTTGAAATTCTGGCTAAACTGCTTATTACCTGTATAACATCCATGGTTACTTCAGTAACCCAAGCCTCAGTTTCTCATCTAGAAAAGTGGGGGGGGGGGGAGGTTTGAACAGATGATCTCTGAGGCTCCTCCTAGCTCTAAATCTCTGAACCTCTGAAGAGGTATTTGGAGCAGGAACTCCACTCCAGTCTCCTGCCCCTCTTAACAGACATGACAATTTAATCTGCTTCCTCCCCTTCTTTTCCCAGCTCTCTCCACTTTTTACTCCTGAGTCAATTGAGTGGCTTTTAACAAAAGGTACTGGGTGGAGGCTGGCAAAGTGCTTATTAAAAACAAAACAAAACAGAACAGAACAATAGATTCTACTGGGACTTGGGAAGCCAGGAGTCCATCAAAACTGATGCCAAAATGCTGGGGTTTCCCAAGGTGTTCTGATTGGAACTCCCTGTAACACTCCCCACCACTTGTGTGTCCAAATCCAATTGGTATAATGAATAGTGACCACCACAAGGGGGCAGTCAGCTGGCCTAGGCATCTCTCCATAGTTACTAGTGGCTCAGGTATTTTCTTTCACACACCAGCACTGGACGAAAGGGAAGGAATCACTTGGGTTTTTCTTTAGAGCTTTTCACACTCTCAGCCTCTCCAGTCCCTTCACAAAGGAGGCATCAGATATCCTGAGGGCAGGGACTATTGAGGCAAACACGCAAGTCGGGGTTTGGGAGGGATGAAATGTCACCCAGACCATTGGCTGGTCTCCCATGCTTTTCATCTGGTGCCAGGAGACATTCAGCTAAAGATCTGGGTCACAGAAGAGATGGAGAGAAGAGAATGGAACTTGGCATTGTGAGATACAATTCTCCAGGCTGGCCCTCCCACTCAAATAGCCAGGAGCCTAAAGAGTTCACTCAGGGGAAGGATTGTTGGCTGATCATTGTTAACCAAGTGAGTCTCCAGAGGTTGGTCAATCACACACCCTCACATTCCAGAACGTTGTTTTCAACTTTCACTATTTTCTCCATCCTTCTCCAGTCTTCCAAATAAGATGGCAATAATGGTGAAAAATAAAATTAATTACATTTATTTAACACTTTAAAATCTTCAAAGTGCTGTTTTTGTGAAGAGAGGAGATCTAAGCTGGTGATTTCATTGACTTGGGAAACTGTGCATAACGAAACTATATTGAAATCAGATCAGTTACTGTTATATAACTTATAGAATTGAAACTGGGGGAGAGGGAGGCCCCGACGAAGTCATATGCCCAAGTATATGTTAAAGTTAGGACTTGCACTCAGGTCTTCTTGACTTATTTGATTCTCATAACAACTTTCCAATGTAGGTATTACGAGAATTATTGTCCCCATTTTACATATAAGGAAACGAGGCACAGAGCCCTAAAGTGACTTGAATATAACTACATAGCTAGGACTGGTCCCAGGTAGGATATGGACCTAAGTTTTCCTGCTTCCATACTATTCTACCTCTCCTGAAAATGATTGAATTGGTCAAATTTTAATTCCAGCTGCTCTTTAGTTCTATATAATAATGATTGCTGATATCAATTTTACAAAGTATTTTGCATTTCTTATCCCATTTGATCCTCCTGGCTCAGAACTGAGAGGGTTGAAATCCCAATTCTGTTGTTTACCACTTGTATGGCCTCAGTGTCCCCTTTTAAATAATTAGAGGGCTTGGTTAGATGGTTTCTCAATTTCCTTCTATCTATGGTCCCTATGAAATAGAAGCTGTTATTATCCTCACTTTATAAATGAGAAAACTGAGACATAGAGAGGCTTGCCTACTTGCCCACAGTCACAAAGCTAAGATTGAGAGTCCAGATTTGATCCATAAAGCCTTCACCAGTCTGTCAGCTTTGCCTTTTTAACCCCTCCTCCCTCCTTCTCCTCCCCTTCCCTACCAACATAACTTCAGAGAACACAAACCCTTCCCTCAAAGAGACAAACCGGGTGACAAGTGCTCAGGGCAACTGTTCTGGCTATATCTTATTTTTTTCCCCATTTCCACAGGTTGCAAAGAAGCTAACCCTGAAGATGAATGAGGTTGATTTCTATGAACCCTTTATGAATGAACCCACTCCAATCCCAGATAAACCTTACACCGAGGAAGAGCTTGTGGAGTTTGTGAAGGAGCACCAAAGGTATCTTACCAAAGGTCATTCTTTGAGGTCCAGGGATGCCCAAGGCCTTGGGAATAGTATAGGACCTCTCTAGTGTCAGTGCCCACTGAGTCTATACCACCAGGGGCCAAAAATTTGGAAATAATCTTTTTGGGTTTGGTAGTTGCCTATTTTTAGGTCTCTGAGATATACTATTTATATACTAGGCATAAATATGTATGTATATATGTGTGTATATATTATATGTATATATTTATATGTGTGTATGTATATATACATATATGTACATATATGTGTACATATACACATTCAGATGTCATAGGATATCTAATGTATACATTAGATATCCTATGACATCTGAATGTGGGAAACCTTTGCAGGTTAGGTCAGATTATTCCACCCAGGAGACAAACTCCCATAATACCAGGTGCAGGCGGAGTCAACCCTAAGCACATTTGTGTCTGTGCTGAAGTTTGCACCTAGGTGGTGCAATATATAGAACATTTAGCTTAGAGAGTGAGGAAGACCTGAGTTCATAATCCATACTTACTTACTAGCTGTGTGACCCTGGACAAATCACAACCCCAATTGTGTGCCTCAAAAAAAACAAAAAGACTTGATATGAAGGCACTATGACTGCCCCAGACATGTTTCAAATTCCTTGCCCCAGTTGTAGAACTTGTTAATTATGAGTCCCTCTCCACTCTTTTTGATTCTCCTTCTCTCCTCTTTGAGGATTTCACCCCACAGTAGTCTTATGCCACCTTCCACTTAGATGACACCCCATGCTATGAGCAATTCCTAAAGCCCCCCTCCTCTTGAAAACTTGTCCAGTTACTCATGACCTCTGAGCCCTAATAAGACTGTGCCTTTGCCATCAGAGACCAAGGAAAATTTCTCAATATTGCAAAGTACAACTGATCCTAAAAGAACAATTTTAAAGAAAAGTTATGGGCAGTTTTCTCACATTCTCCCAGGTAGCAATTAACCTGATAAACAAATATGTGTTAAAATGCTAGTGATTGTGAATGGGTTAATATATTACTCCTTAAAGTACATGCTTCATTTTAACAGGGACACCATGGAGAAAGAAAGCCTTATCCCTAAACATTGGCTCTCTAATGGTGGGAGTTCCTTTTTTTAAAAAAAAAAAATTAGAATTTTTTCTTTTCAATCTACTTATCCCAAAGTATTCCTCTCCCTCCCTCCCAGTGAGCATTTTTAAAAATAAAAGATTAAAAGTGCATGGGGGTACAGTGCCAAGAACAGTTCAGCAAAACTAAAAGACATATCAAAGAAAAAAACAAAAAACTCAAACATGACTTTTTATATTCAGTCATCCCAACTTATAATCCCCCACCTCTGTAAAGAGAGAGAGGGAGGGGCCATCAACATTCTGGCAGAAAGGCAGGGGAAAACTTGGTTAGGAAAGTCCCATGATGAATCGACAATCCCAGGGATTCTAAGAAATGGTCCTTATTACGGAGATCTTTGTCTGGGGGTGGGGTGTGTGGCCTTTTCAGAAATGGATTCACAAGGTGAAGAATCCTGGGTGTTGCCATTTAGAGTACCTTTGGGAAAAAGTATAGAAGTGGATCATTGTTCTTCTAGCTATACAAATACAGACCACCAGGCAAATACCTGAATGCAATCAAGAGGAATATTACCATGTTTCCAGGCTATAAATTGAACACAATGGTACAGTGGAAAAAGAACTGGATTTGAAATCAGAAAACCTGGATTTAAATACTGTCTTTACTATTATCTAGCTGATCTTGGGCAAATCCCTCAATCCCTTTGGGCATCTATTTTCTCAACTATAAAAATCTGCCATATGAGGAAATCCAGGCACATGGCAGTGGAGGTGGTAAAAAAGTATAGTGGAGAGAATCTGGGTGAAGGTGAATGGAGGGAGAAACAAAAAATATTTTGTCATTGGGATAAACCATATGGACCATTTGGACAGAAAGAGAAAATAGGTGAGGAGTTTGGGAAACAGATCACAAGCCAGACCCAGACATGATACAGTAGTGTTTGGGGACTTCAGTTATCTAGATATCTATCTGTTGGAGGGTTCTGCCAAAAGCAGAGCAACTAATAACTTCTTGACTTGCCTTGGTGTTAAATTCATCTTCCAAAAGGTAGAGGGACCAGCAATGGGAAATTCTAGTCTGTGTCTGATTTTCACTAACAGGGAAGAATGTGTTGAAATGTAAATGATGAGAATACTGGGAGGAAAGGATGAGTCTCCCTAGAGTTTGTGATAGAGAAGGAGAAGATATTTTGGTATAATCAGACACACCCTAGATGTTGGGAAAGCTGTTTTCAAAGGATTCAGAGTAATGACAGGAGATTTCTGTGGACTAAAATTCTATAGGGGAAGTCAAAGACATTATTCAGGAAAAGTATGACCAGCAAAGAGGAGGGCTAGTCTTCTCATAAAGGCAAAGGAAAGGAATAAACATTTATATAATACCTAGTATGTGCCAGGCACTGGACTAAGTGCTTTATAATACTACAACATTATATTAATATTTATGTATGTTAATATCATTTTATTACATATATTAATATAACATTATCTTATTTGATCCTCACAACAACAGCCCTGAGAGATAGGTGTTGTTATTATCCTTCAATTTATAGCTGAGGAAACTGAAGGAAGCAGAGGTTCGATGACTTGCCCACACAGCCAGTAAGGATCTGAGGCTGGATTTGAACTCGGATCTTCCTGACTCTTAATACACTCTATCCATTCTATTTGTCTAGCTATCTCTAACCTAAAGCAACCTCGGGACAAGATATTCAGATAGACTAATCTCTCCTTTCCATCTTGTTCCTAAACCTGGTTGAAGCTATGCCTGAGTGGTATAAGAAGAAGGTTTTCTTGAGCTAGATACTCAGTTCAATTCCATTGCATTTAGCAAACATTTAAATGCCTGTGATGGGCAAGAGGGGAGACACTGGAGGCAAAGAGATCAACTAGGAAGCTATTACATCAAACCATATGAGAGTCAATGAGGCATGGAACTCAATGGGAAGGAGCACATTGGAGGGTGATTCTATGAGTATGGAGAAATAGAATGATAGAAATGAGAAAACTAGAATTGATGGGGCTTGACAACTGACTTATTGGCTTTGGGGGATGAAAGAAAGTCAAGGATCAAAAATGACTCAGGATTTGAACCTGGGTAACTGAGATAATAGTAGTATCTGATATAGAGAAGTTGGAAGGACTATAGGTTTCATGGAAAGGGAATGTCTCAAATTTTGAATATATTAGATTTGAAGAGTTGTTAGGAAACAGCAGAGAAAATGTAGGACTAATGTTCAGGGGAGAGAATGAAACTGAGAATATAAATTTGGATTTGGAGTTACCTGCATAAACATGATAAATTAAGTCACAAGAGTGAATGAAATCACCCTTAAAAAAGACTAGAAAGATGGCAGAGTAGAAGGATGACCTATAAGAGCTCTTCCCACACAGCTCATAAAATACCTGTAAAAAATGACTCTAAACAAATTCTGGAGCAGCAGGAGCCACAAAATGACAGAGTGAAAGAGATTTCCAACCCAAGGCAGCCTGGAAGGCCAACATGAAAGTTCTATTGCACCAGACTCAGAGCAGAGCACAACCTTGGCTGCCCCATGTGGCAGAAATAGGACTGAAGCAGGCTTCAGGGTACCAACAGAAGCAGCTGTGGTTCCAAGATCCCTCAACCCACAAATGCCAGAGACAGCTTCAAAGCTCTTTCACCTGGGTGAGAAGGGAGCAGGGTCCTCCTGCCCTAGACCCGGCCCCAGGGGGCCCCAGGTGGCAGCAGCATCCATTTTTGGAACTCTCAGTCTAAAGCCTCTGGGGGAATAGAACTGCTGATCTAGCTCTTGTTGGCCCTGTGGTAAGGAGGAATGCTGGTCTGATGGAGCTGATGGAGGCTCTAGAGAGGAAATTCTACTCACAGATCCTGGGCAGAAAAGCTTGCTGTAGCTCCCAGACCAGAGTACAGGCCAGGAGAGGAGGAAACTACTCTCCCTGAATTGTGCCACCTTGGAGGAACTGAGAACTTACAGGTCCCCAGAGTATACCCTCCTCTTGACAAAGGACTCAAAAGTCAAGTAACTGGCTGGGAAAATGTCCAAAAAGGGGGGGAAAATAAGACTATACAGAAGAAAAAATAAGTTATTGGTGAACAGGTATTTTCTTCCATCCTTTCGGGTGAGGAAGAACAATGCATACCAGCAGAGGAAGACATCAAAGTCAAGGCTTCTGCATCCAAAACCTCCAAAATAAACATGCAATGGTCTCACACAAAGGAAGAGCTCAAAGGGGATTTTGAAAATCAGGTAAGAGCAATGGAGGAAAAAATGGGAAGACAAATGAGAGCAATGCAAGAAAATCATGAAAAGCAAGTCAATAACTTGATAAAGGAAACCAAAAAAATGCTGGTGAAAATAACACCTTGAAAAATAGACTAATTCAAATAGCACATGAGACCCAAAAAGCCAATGAGGAGAAGAATCCTTTCAAAAGCAGAATTAGCCAAATGGAAAAAGAGGTTCAAAAGCTCACTGAAGAAAATAGTTCTCTCAAAATTAGAATGGAACAGATGGAGGCTAATGACTTTCTCAGAAACCAAGAAATCACAAAACAAAACCAAAAGAATGAAAAAATAGAAGACAATGTAAAATATCTCGTTGGAAAAACAATTGACCTGGAAAATAGATCCAGGAGAGACTATTTAAAAATTATGGTTCTACCTGAAAACCATGATCAAAACAAGAGCCTAGACATCATCTTTCATGAAATTATCAAGGAAAACTGCCATGAAATTCTAGAAACAGAGGGCAAAGTAAGTATTGAAGGAATCCACTGATCACCACCTGAAAGAGATCCAAAAAGAAAACTCCTAGGAACATTGTGGCTAAATTCCAGAATTCCCAGATCAAGGAGAAAATATTGCAAGCAGCTAGAAAGAAACAATTCCAGTATTGTGGAAATACAATCAGGACAACACAAGATCTAGCAGCTTCTACATTAAGGGATCAAAGGGAGTGGAATAGGATATTCCAGAAGTCAAAGGAACTAGGACTCAAACCAAGAATCACCTACCCAGCAAAACTGAGTATAATGCTTCAGGGGAAAAAAATGGTCTTTCAATGAAATCAAGGACTTTCAAGCATTCTTGATGAAAAGACCAGAACTGAAAAGAAAATTTGACTTTCAAACACAAGAATGAGAAGAAGCATGAAAAAGTAAACAGCAAAGAGAAGTCATAAGGGACTTACTAAAGTTGAACTGTTTACATTCCTATATGGAAAGACAATATTTGTAACTCTTAAAACTTTTCAGTATCTGGGTAGTTGGTGGGATTACACACACACACACACACACACACACACACACACACACACACACACACATGCACGCGCACACAGAGACAGAGAGCACAGAGTGAACTGAATAGGATGGGATCATATCTTTAAAAAATGAAGGTAAATGGTGAGAGAGAAATGTATTGGGAGGAGAGTGGGAGAAATGGAATGGGACAAATTATCTCTCATAGAAGAGGCAGGCAGGAGACATTTTAGTGGAGAAAAAGAGGGGAGCTGAGAGAAAAACATGAAGTTTACTCTCATCGCATTCAACTAAAGGAAGGAATAAAATGCACACTCATTTTGGTATGAAAGCCTACCTTACAATGCAAGAAAGTGGGGGAGAAGGTGATAAGCAAGGTGGGGGGATGATGGAAGGGAGGGCAGTGGGAGGAGGGAGCAATTTGAAATTAACACTCTTGGGAAGGGACAGGATCAAAAGAGAGAATAGAAGCAATGGGGGTCAGGATAGGATGGAGGGAAATATAGGTAGTCTTACACAACATGACTATTATGGAAGTCATTTGCAAAACTACACAGATATGGCCTATATTGAATTGCCTGCCTTCCCAAAGGGAATGGGTGGGGAGGAAGGGATGGGGAGAAGTTGGAACTCAGTTTTAGGAACAACTGTTGAGTATTGTTCTTGCTACTAGGAAATAAGAAATATAGGTAATGGGGAATAGAAAGTTATCTGGCCCTACAGGACAAAAGGGAAGATGGGGACAAGGGAAGGAAGGGATGATAGAAGAGAGGGCATATTGGTGATAGGGGAAATTAGAATGTTCAGTGTATTGGGGAGGGGGAGGGGCAAATGGGGAGAAAATTTGGAACCCAAAATTTTGTGAAAATGAATGTAAAAAGTTAAATAAATAAATTTATTTTTAAAAAAAGTGGGAGCCAACGAACTGCTAAGATACTTTTCTAATGGGACTATGAAGGGAGAATTGTGAATCCCACGCAAGATTGGTAGACTCAGGGAATAATATTTAGGACTCCAGGTCCAAAGCTCTATCCACAAAGGACCAAGGGTCATGATAAAGTGAAAGAGAATGTTCAGGAGGAAGGTGGAAGAGTAGAAGTTAAGGAACATGGAAGGGTACACCACTGTCATGAGACAGGGAAATTTAATAGTTCTATAGTCACCTTGATTCAATTCTGTAAGCAATCATTAAGTGAGGACTAGTTGTTGGAGAAGGAAGAGCAATCCAGGATGGCAACTGATTGCCTATAAAGTGCGAGGACTGTGTAGGAGGGGCAAGAGAATGAAACAATGACTCTAATTATGAACCTAGAAGACTAAAAAGTTTACAGAGGCCCTCAAAGGAGTAGGAAAGATAAGAAGAGCAGTAGGTTGTGGCCAGGGGGTGGGGGTAGAGTGGAGAGAAAGGAAGAAACGATGACTTCCATTTTGAATACATTTAGTTTGAGGTGTCTATGGAGCATTCAGCCCTAGCAGTGGGAATATTTTGAGATGATGATAAACCATGAAGAGAGACAATACCTGTGGGTGTTTAAGGTGGAAGTTGAAGAGTTGTGTGATCTGGGGCTGCCATGATGTTAAAAGGGTCATTTATGAGAATATGGAAGTCACCAAGGATAATGAAGAGCCAGAGCTGGGGAGACAAGGAGAGAAAAATCAAAGTGATTGAAGGAATAGGGGTATGACCTATTGACAGGGAGATGCTAGAGCCTGCTTATACTGGCTTGCCAGGGCTGATTGTTAAATTTGTGGTGCAAGCATTTATATCTCAAAAATCAACAAACTGCAAACCTTGATTTATCTTTTTAATTGTCTTAAGAAAATGATGGAGGAAATGTTAATAAATGCAGATTGTATGTAATTTAAGAGAGCTAGTTGTTAACCATTTATCAGCCCACCTGCTTAGAGGTTGCTATGAATGGATGGGTGAATGATGGCTAGATGAATGAATGAATGAAAAAGCATTGAAGTGTTTACTTGCAAATCATTACAATAACCACTACAAGTAAAAATAAACATAGAAAGTAAAAAATAAACACAAATTAAAAAGCAAAGTAATCCCTGATTTCAGGGAGTTCACATTCTAATTGGGACAACAACATATATAGCAGATTTCATCTGCAAGTCAATGGGAAGACTCCATGGTCCTTAGGGTGCTGCAGCAAAGCAGATGATAATGAATGTTCTTCAATAATATTTCCATTTAAAATATTAGTTTCTAATGTTTAACCATGTGACAGTACAGAAGCTCCATCAAAAGCTTTGTTTCCTGGGTCTTCAGTACCTTTGGCAGAACACAAAGGCAGAAAATGTAAAAAATAAAGCATTGAATTAAAGCCAAGAAGAGACGAATTTGAATCTTATTCCTAATACTTACTAGTTCTGCGGCCATGAGCAAGTCTTTTCATAGCTCTGGGACTCAGTTTATTCATTTGTAAAATGAGGGTAACAATACCTAGTATACCTAAATAGAAGGATGGTTGTGAGGCCAAATAAAAGAATATTTGAAAAACACTTTGCTAACTTGAAGGTCTCATATATGTTCATCATTGCTGTTAAAAATGCCAACAAGAAGGATCTGTTAAAAGTAATATAATCAGTGTAAACGTTAAAGAAGAAGAGGTTGTTGAATTATGGAGGCATGGACAAGCACCTTGATCTGTCCCAATGTGTATAAAATTCTTTATGATCTTTGGGTGGAAATGTCCTATGGAAGGAGGTGGGAGCAGGGAGGAAGTCTTAAATTAAAGCTGGAGGGTCTGAGTGTGTAGAGGCAGAGTCCCTTGCATGATGTACCTCAGCTCATCTCCCTTGGAGCATGTTGGAAGGAGTAGATGGGAGGCGGGCTTCCCTTACCATTTTGGTCCTTGGAGCAGAATCCGACTTGAAACCTATTGTGGCCATATACTTTTTCCAAGCATGTTAATGGGATGAGGCTGCCATGTTGGTAACAGGAGCTCTAAGTAAAATGTCTTTCTTTCCCTGCAGACCCACGCTACGCAGGCTGCGCCCAGAAGATATGTTTGAAACCTGGGTAAGGAAACGGAAAATTCCTTATTCTTGTTAGAGTTGGGCATACCTGCTAAAGAGAAGAGCCTTTAACCTCAGATTCTAATCACCTACATCTTGCTATCCATACTGTAGCAAGACTACTGGACATGTAGTCAGAGTACCTGGCTTCTAATCCTGGTTCAATTACTCACTGCATGGACCAAAAGAGGCCTTAGAAATCTTCTCCCAATCTCCCTATCATACAAATGAGAAAACTAAGGCCGGGGAGGTTAATATGCCTTGCCAAAGTCCATGCTATAAACTTCTCTAGGCAATCAGAAACTATATGATGAGAGCATGGGATTGGATGGTCTTGTGGGTTCCATGAACTTCATGATTCTCTGAAAAACTGAGCAATAACTATATTTGGAGGACTCGATAACTTTCAGGCTCCAAACTAAGTGGCATTTGGTATTTACCTAATTTAAGGTAAAGGCAGTTAGAGGGTACAATGGGTTAGAGTGCTGGACCTGGAGTTAGGGAGACCTGAGTTCAAATGTGGCCTCTGACACTTACTAGCTGTGTGACTCCAGACAAGTCACTTAACCCTGTTTGCCTCAGTTTCCTCATCTGTAAGATGAGCTGGAGAAGGAGATGGCAAATCACTCCAATATATTTGCCAAGAAAACCCTTGATGGAATCGTGAAGAGTTGGATATACACAGAACAACAACTGAACAAAAGCTGAGGCTCAGAAAATTGCCCAGGACCACACAGCTGGTAATATCAAAAGTAGAATGTGAATCCAAAATCTACCTGACGCCAAATGAAAAAGTATTTATCAGCCTGATGTGTCAGGCATTGTGCTAAGTGCTGGTAATACAATACAAAGTCCCTGCCTTCAAAGAGATTGTATTCTGTTGGAGAAGATAACTCCACTAGATTATATCTATAAAAAAAAATAATAATAGTACAATTTAAAGCTACACTGGAATAAGCTAGAGACTTAGTTTTCATTTTTTTTAAAAAAAGCACTTTCTGTGCACACCAAATCCTATAACAATACTGGCAAAGTTAATGATTTGCTGGAAACATTTGGTACATTTGCCTCCTGTAGCTTTGAAGGAGAATATTCAAAGAATGTACAGGGGAAGAGGGTAGTTCAGGGTCAGTGCTGACTTGTCATCACCCTGGTGACTCCACCCTGAAAACATACACACCACTCAGGAGAGTAGCTAGCCAGAACCCTGGGCAGAAGTCCAGAGAGACTTTGATTGGTTCATTCTTAAGAAGGAAACAAAAAAAAAAGATTCCTGTCTTGGTTAAAAGAGTAGAAATAGCTCCACAGAAAGGCATGCTAACAGCAAGAAGGAACACCAGGACTTTCTTTGACAATAACTCAAGGAGTCTGTTAGATTGAATTAAAATCCATTTGTTTTTGTTTCCTTTCTTCCCTATCATAAATTTGTATAGTCATGCAAAACAAATTTCTGTATTATGCATTTTTGAGAGGGAGAGATAGAAAGAGAGAGAAGGAAAGAAGGAAGGAAGGAAGGAAGGAAGGAAGGAAGGAAGGAAGGAAGGAAGGAAGGAAGGAAGGAAGGAAGGAAGGAAGGAAGGAGGAAGGAAGGAGGAAGGAAGGAAGGAAGGAAGGAAGGAAGGAAGGAAGGAAGGAAGGAAGGAAGGAAGGAAGGAAGGAAGGAAGGAAGGAAGGAAAAAATATTCAGTCCATACTCTCAGTCCCTCTGTTTTCCATCTAGGGGGATAGAATTTTTCATCATGAGTCCTTTGGAATTGTGGTGGGTCATTGTATTGCTCAATTACTAAGTCTTTCACAGTTTATTATCTTGACAATGTTGCTGTTACTGTGTAGATTATTCTTCTGGTTCCCCTCATTTCACTTTGCATTGGTTCACTGGGGTCTTCTCAGGCTTTTCTGAAACTATCCCCTTCCTCATTTCTTACAGCACAATAGTTTTCCATTGCATTCATACACCATAATTTAGTCACACATTCCTCAATGTATGAACATCTCTTCAGTTTTCAATTCCTTACCACCACAAAAAAGAATTGCTATAAAACTTTTGTACATAGGTATATTCTTCATTTTTCTTTGATCTCCTCAAGGTATAACCCTGGTAACAGTACTGCTAGTTCAGAAGATAAACACAATTTAATATGGCATGATTCCACATTGCATTACGGAATGCTTAGTTCACAGCTCCACCAACAGTGCATGAGTGTGCCTGTTTTCTCACATCTTCTCCAGCATTTGTCATACAATGCATTACCTTTAAGACAGTACTCATTCACTCATTTGTTCGTTTATCCATTTATTCATCCATTCAATAAACATTTGTTAAGCATACCTACTGTGTGTTTACATAATGCATGATCTCTGCTCTCATGGAGTTAATAGTACCCTAGAGGGATGGCATGACTGGAGATACCTATACTTATTCATTCAATCAATCAATATTTATCATGCATAGTTATCCCTTCTACATTATGGGGGTTAGGGGCATAGTGCCCCCCATGATCTGGAAAACCTGTGTAAAATTTTTTGGCCCTCCCTTCATACCAGAGAAATCTCAATTTCTTTCTTTTTCTTTTATGGCATGTTTACAATACCTTATTGTAAAATTTTAGTTAAATAATTGGTCATAGACTCTGTGTAACATTCTGGTCTTTATTTGCAGTTTCCATAAAACTCCCCCAAAATTCCCATTTAACTTCTTATGCCAACCTGCAATATATCAAAACTATGATGGGGAAAGTCAAGATGTAGAAAGGGTAACTGCATTATTAGGTGTTAGGTAGGCACTGTGCTAAGTGCTGGAGAGATAAAGAAAAAAGTTGAGCCAAGAGGGATGAAATGTAATCCCTGCATTCAAGGAGCTTACATTTTTATGGAGGAATCAACATGTACATAGATGGATATATACTGGATACATACAGAGTAGATGGAAAGTAGCTATAATATCCAGATTACAGCATGGCATAGTGATATGGACAGGACTTGTAGTTACAAAGTCCTGGAATCACATCCCACCACAGTACAGGGTGGGATACATATGTATTATAGTACATATAATTCAATATAAATGTTGTCACTTAACCTCTCTGGGTCTCAGTTTTCTTATCCGTAAAATGGAAAGGTTGGATTTAATGGCCACTAAGGTGCAAGTAAAAGATTCTTGAAGGTATATCAGAATGGTATAAAACAAAGTGCTGTGTAAGATCTAAGAGGGAAGGTCATGACCAACTGTGAGGTCCAGGGAAGGCTTCATGGAAGAGGGGACATTTGAAATGAGATGGATTTGTTGAGTTTTAAAAGAGGGGAGGAAATTCAATGGTTGAAGAAGGGGAGGCAGGACATTCCAGGAACTGGAAACAATCCAAACAAAAGCACCAGGCTGTGAGAACTTAGGGCTCAAAAGGCAGTTTTGTTTGAATACATGGAGACGATAATTTGAGAGAAATATGGAAAGGTTGGATGGTGGCAGATTGTGAAGGACGTTGTTCAGCAAAGTAACCCCCATTTATCCAAATTCCCACTGAGAATTAGTTCTTATTCTCCTCCTCCTTCTCCTTCTCCTTCTCCTTCTCCTCCTTCTCCTTCTCCTCCTCCTCCTCCTCCTCCTCCTCCTGCTCCTTCTCCTTCTCCTCCTCGTCCTCCTCGTCCTCCTCGTCCTCCTCGTCCTCCTTCTTCTTCTTCTTCTTCTTCTTCTTCTTCTTCTTCTTCTTCTTCTTCTTCTTCTTCTTCTTCTTCTTCTTCTTCTTCTTCTTCTTCCAATTTCAAATCCTCATGGAGCAGTTGTGTCTAACTTCCTGGAAAAGATTCAGGAAAGAGAAGATAAGATACAGAACTGGGCAATGAGTGAACACATCAAGACTTGCCAGTGCCATCCCCCCAGTTCCTTATAAGAGATGCACATGAAAGAGCCCTCAAGAGGTCTACAATCTAGTTGGAAGAATAATCATAATAATAAATGACATATCATCTTCTTAAGCTTGAACACCAGTTTGTGCAGGAAATTCCATTTGATCCTCATCCCTCTGGAAGATAAGTGTTACCATCTCCAATTTATGAAGGATTTAAAATAGGTCTGAGAGAGGTCAGGTGATTTGTCCAGGGCCACACAGCTAACAAGTATCAGAGGCTAGATTTGAATCTATCTTTGCCAATCCAGGACCAGCACTCTTTTCCCAAAAACACATTAAGTATCAAGAAGATGTAACGAACAAAGTCATGTGCTAAGTCCCACATGAGCAATAGAGAGATTAAGTGCTGTAGACATGAAGGAGGGCAAGTTTTCCATGGCTAGGGTCCATCCAAGCTTCAGTGGGTGGGCTTTGTCCATCCTCACCAGTAACAGGGCTGGGTAGAAGATAGATTTCATGGTTAGATACCCCCATACACACACACACACACACACACACACACACACACACACACATACGCCTAGATGCCTGTGGGGTTGGCTCATAAGAAAGGAAAACACCTTCCCAGAGACACATAAAGGGTCTATACTCTTCCCTCAGTGCTTGCCTTGAGTTCATCCAGGGGTCTTTCCCAGTACTGGGGAGGGGGGATAACAGAAGCAACTCAGGACTTGGCAAAAAGGGGAGATGAAAGAGATTTACAGCCTAGGAATCAAAAAGAAAGCAACAGGCAGAGGCATGCTCCCCTGCATGTCTTACCTGTGCTTTGCTTCTCTCCAAGGACCGAGCAAATCTTTTTGCACATGGTAGGTGAGATACATACAAATATATACACATACACACATGCACACACACCCAGATACACAGAGATACATACACACAAACACATACGCATCTTCAGCGTGCCCACATAGCACAAACATGTGCACATATAAGCCCACACATGCAAATGCATATAATACAGGTCAACATATATATCCGTGTATACATATATACCCAGATGCATTTGTACATGTATGTATATACATATATAATACATACCCACAAATACACATGCACAGACACACATGGATACCTACTCACATACAGGTACATGTATGTGCACATATTCATGTGAATATATACATATATGCATGCATAGACACACGATACAATCCATACAACATATGCCTACACAACACACATATATAAATACACATATATAGATAGACACATAAACAATGCATGCATGTCTGTGTGCATATAAGCACACAAAATGCATTCTATGTGGCCCAAGACACATCCATTGCACATATGCATATCCATGATCACACACATGTGACTAATAGACATATTTGTGGTCATATGTGTATATGTACATATGCCCACATAGACAGGCATGCGGTCTGTTTTTCACTGTACTTTTGCTTCTCTTTTCTCCATTAGGCAGTAAGATTTGGATCCAGGAGGATTCTAAAACTCATGTCAGAGTGCATTCCCAAACGGCAGAGAGAAAGGAAGCCAGGCTGTCAGGGGTTAATACCTCTCACTTCAGTATGTGATAGATGGCAGGAGACAGAGAACCAGCTGGCCTAATGAGATCTGATCAGGGTATTCTGCCCAGCAATAATAGCAAATGTAAAAGAGTGAAACTCCACACTCTTTCCTTCTGTTTGCTGTCTGATTTGTATAATAATTCTGCACCCAAAACAAATGCCCCTGTCAAAATTCAATTCCCCAGAGAAGCTGGTCAAGGCCATACCCACCCTCTTGTTTTTAATAATAATATTTTCCATTTAATCTCTTTTAGAATTTTTGGCGGTTTTGTCCCTTCCAAACTCAAAGGAAAAATTAGCATTTAGATAGGATTGTGCTACATTAAAAATCAATTGAAATGGAAACAGGAATCATGAGAGGGCTGAGGCTCTGGGAGTTTTTTCTTTCTTTTCCTTCTTTTTTTTCTCCCACAGGCTGATTCTGCTGTGACATTCAGGTTGCCCAATGAACACATTTTCCAGTGTCAACAGTGATCAGTATTCATTCTGCCTTTTTCTCCTCAGTCCCTTGGGTGTGGGGCTTTCACACTGGAGCCCCCTCAGTCCCTCAAGGCACACATTTTTTATGATATTGTCCACTTGAGGCTTTTTTCTCTCTTCACCACTAACATTAATAAATGCAGAATGCTAACACCTTTCTGGATTCTGTTCAAGACATGCAAGATGAAATGAACCTTGCCTTCTGGAGGGAAGATGCCCTCCCTGACTTCTCTGCCTCATCCCCCCTTCCCCAGCCTCTACTCTCCCCACCCCAACCATATCCTTTCACAGATGGAGCCATGCTTTACAAGGAAATCCTCCGTCTTCTCCTTCCCCTCAGTTTCTCTCTCTTCACTGGAGCTTCCTAGATCTCTGTCTCTCAGGAGAGAGGGCAGAGGCTGTTTCAGTTTTTTCATCCTAATATCCGCAGAGCCTAGCACAGTGCTTTTAAAATTGAATTTAATTTAATCTCAGTCTCAGGGATATACCATTAAGGTATCTGGAGGCAGAGGATCTGTATTCAAATCCTATCTCTGACCAAGGGAATTAACCTTTTGGGGCCATTATTTCTTTATGTGTAAGGCTGGGTGAAAAGGAGTAGTGTTGGACTAGAGAGATTGCCTTTAAGGTCCCTTCAACTCTGGATCTTCCTATGGAAAGAGCACTAGGTTAGGCAGCTGGCACCATATTGCACAGAGTGCCCAGCCTGGCATCAGGAAGACCTCTGTTCAAATCCAACCTCAGACACTAACTAGCTGTGTGACCCTGGGCAAGTCATTTCACCTCATTTGTCTCATCTATAAAATGAGAATGATAATAGTATCTACCTTCAAGGATTGTTGTGAAGATAAGATGAGAATATTTTTTAAATACTATGTAAACCTTAAAGTGCGATATATATGTACTAGTTGCTATTATATATTATTGGTTTTGGTTTTTGTCATCATCACTGTTGTTATATTAAAAAGTCCTGGGTTCAAATTATAGCTGTGCCATGTGACCTTAAGCCCGTCCCTTCTCATCTATGGCCCTCACTTTCCTCACCTATTAAATCAGGGGATTCAAGATAGAAACAGGGACCTCTAAAACAAGTCTAACGATCCCTGGGAGACACATATTAACTTAGAAAATCAGTAAGAATATTATCTCCATTTTGCTTTTGTAAATTTGTTTTGTATATATTTCCCAGTTACATTTTTATCTAGGTCAGGATGCCCAATGGCCCACATATTTGATACCTCTGGACCAGATGACCTTTTAGGAACCTTTCGGCAGTAGGTCAATGACCTAAGATTTCTCATAGGGATGAGGATTTAGTGGATGAGATTTAAAGCTGGAATGAAATTGTGAGGTCTAACTATCTCATTTTACAGATGAGAAAACCAAGGCCCTGAGAGGTTGACTTGGCCAGAAGAGGAAATGGCTGGCCCAAAATTACACAGATTATATTGGAGGTGGGATTAAAACCCAGGTGCTCTGGTCACTTTTTCAGTGTTCTTTTCGATGTACTGCCCTGAGGAGCTATCTCTCAATGTCTCCTGCAAGGTTGGGGTCAAGGGGTTTGGAGGGGAGGCTTAGAGGGTGGAATGGCATGATGAATGAAGAATCTAATGGAGTTCCAAGAGAGCATTCTAGAAATCAAAGCAGGGGGATGCAATCTTGGTTCCCAACTGGTTGTGCAGTTTTTGCTAATACCAAAAAGAAGATTCCGAGGGCATTTTCTTAAACTTGTAAAGGCTCCACAAGATGCTACTTTTGCGTATGTTGTCTCTGTTAACTAAACCTTGTAAAGATGGAGGTAACCATTTGATGAATTTATTTTACTGGCTGACCAGGAATCATTTTGGTAACTTTTATTGCTAGGACAAAGGACACAAGGCAATGTAGGGCAAACCAGAGTGATGAACAACAGGGGAAAGCCATTATTAAGCACTTACTGTATGCAGAGCACTGTCCTAGGCCCTGGAGGAGGCATCAAACTTAGATCAGACATCTAAGGAAGGAATTTTATTTTATTTTCATCTTGGCTATAACTTTGTCCCCTTACCTCCATTCCTAAGTGCTGACTAATCACACCTGTGTTTATTTTGTAGTGCAGAAACTTTTGTAATACACAGTCTTTTTGCTGAGTAAGCCATCTTTCCAAGTTCATAGACCAAGTTGCCATACCAAGCCTCCATGTCCTGACTTCTCCCAGGAGAGAGAGGGTGAATTAAAGGCTGACATTAAAACGTTTATAATGCCATGCACCACTGATCATATATATGGATAAGCAGGGTACAGTGGAAAAGAGGCCTGGATTCAAAGCCAGAGGACCTGGGTCTGAATACTAACTCAGTCCTTACCTAGGGCCAATCTCTTTCCTTTTCTGGTCTGATTTCTCTTCCATAAAACAATGGAATTGGAACATAGGGCCCCATAAGTTCCCCTCCAACTTTAAATCCTTTGATTCTAATTTTAAGGTTTCTACCTGTGGTCCCATAAAGACCATTGCAAAGAAGTATGGCATTATAGAAAGAGCCTTGGAGTTGGAATCAAAAGACCATAATTCTCCCATTTAGTATCTATGGTGCCTTGGGCAAGTCACTTAACTTATCTGAGCCTTAGTCTTCTCATCTGTAAAATTCAGGTAATACATGTACTACCTACAAAATGGAGAATGGAGAAAATCAAACAAGATTGTGTATATAAAGTTCTTTGTAATACTAGTATACACTATAAAGATACCATTATCATTAATAACAAAGAGAAGTGTTAATAATCATGATACAGTTATAAGTAGAAACTGATGATGAAATGTTATCACAAACAATCATTTCTAATTCCCATACAGATTTTTTTTTGTAGATTTTTTTTTGTAGAGACTCAGGCCCAATATGGCTTAACAGCACATTTAAGCCAAATTTGTGATCAGTTTCATGTGACTTGAGCTGTTTGTTTTCCTAATTCAGCTGGTTGGTCCGAGTACGAAATAGTGACAATAAATTTGTACTTTAACGGTGCTGCCCCATCTAACCGATTCATTTATCCAATTGCCTTCCTCTGAAGTCATCTTTCCAGGTTTTCTCACCTAGACTTTCTCCATCAAGCTGAGTTATCTAAACCTTCCAGAAGAACTTTAATTCCTTGATGGCAGGGACCAGCTTTTGTTTTCTCCTTGTATCCCCAGCACTTGGATGCACAGACACTAAATAAGATACTTGTTGAATTAAATTGAATTCATTATCTCAAACACCAGAAAGGCATGGTGGTACACACCTGCAAGCCATACAAGTGGGGAGACTGAGACTGGTAGATCTCTTGAGCTCAGGAGTTCTGAACTGAAGTGAGCTAAGCTGATATACCAAGCTCAGAAGAAAAAAGAAGGGGGAGGAGGGAGGAAGAAAGGAAGGAGGGAGGGAGGAAAGGAAGGAAGAGATTCTTAATCTTCTGCTATGAACCTGATACTATGCTAGGCACTAGGGATAGAAATACCAAAGACAGTAGCTCTCCTCCTGGAGCTTAGATCCTAATATTTTCTTTCCTTTCCTTCACCTCCCCTTCCTATACCCATCATATTCCCATTTCCTTAAAATTCCTATTTCTGATTCTTTTCTCTATTTATTGAATATTCTTTATTTCTGTCCACTTTGGAGCATAATCCTTGACTCTTGTTGTCTACAGGAAGATGATCTGAATGGAATCCACATCGTGGCCTTCGCAGAGAAGAGTGACCCTGGTAGGAGCCTTTCTTTCTCCCTTGCATCCCACCTTCCATAACAGTTGACTTGGTTTAGTCCGGGAACCCTCCCCGCAAGGGCTGCCTTCTCAACACAAAGCACGTGGGCAATGAGGGTCAGGGGCTGGGGCAGGGAAGAGGCAATCTGTCAATTCCAGGAGTCCAGATGAAGACTGCTCTTCCTATCCCTCCCTCCCTGTATCTGAAGTAAATCCAGGAGACACCAGATATCCCTAGTGATCGGGCAGTTGGAATAGAGTCAATTTTCATTGATCTGTGTCAGCAAAGGGGACATAGCCATGGCTAATCAAAATACATTATGTACTCAACTGCCCAAATGTACAGGGAGAGATAGTGAGAATCTAGTATAGAGGATAAAGTGGGTGTGTGTGGCCCCACTCGTCATTTTTGTTATACTAATGTTAACACACATTACAGCTTAGAGAAGTGGAGAGGGGGCTGACCTCCAAGCCAGGAAGACTTGGGCTCAAATGCTGTTTCTGTTATTTCTTCCTGGCTCTGTGAGCCCAGGCTGGTTATTTACCTTCTAAGTGTTCTAGGCTACTCTCTGAAGCTATAAATTTCAGAGAAGGTGCTCCTTCTACATTGGTAGAGGCAGTTTACTTTTCCAGGAATTCCCCATGAATTGGCAACAAAAGTGTGGGTTCCCTGTCCTGTGGAGCATTAAAGAGAGTCATTGTGTCATAGCAGATAAAAAATCAAGAAGACCTGCATTCAAATCCTGTCTGTTGTACACTCATTGTGTGACTCATCTAGCTCTGGAGTCAGGGGACCTGGGCTCTGAGCCTTACTATATTTGTATGTGCTAGAGGGAAAGGGGAATGACAAGCGTTTGTTAAGCACCTACTATGTGCAAGACACTTTCCAAATGTTATCTCATTGGATCCTCAAGACAATCTTGTGAAGGAGATGCTGTCATTATTATTTCACATTTGAGGGAAGTAAGGCAAAGATTTCTCCAGGGTCACATAGTAAGTGACTGAGGCTAGATTTGAATGTAGTTCTTCCTAACTACGGTCCTAGGTCTCTATCCACTGTACCACCTAGACACTGGGCAAATCATTAAATCTCCCAGTGTGTCAGTTGCCTTGCCATTATACTGAAAAGGATAACTAGAAAGAGTTTGAGTCCTAAATCTATGATCCAAGCTCTAAATCTATGGTTCAAGAATTTTATGAAGTTACTAAGACAGTGGCCTCTGGTGCCTCTTTCAAACTAGAAGTTGAAAAGTAGGGTTTCCCCTGCACTGGTAGAGGGAGTTTTCTCTACAAATGGAATCATGGGTAAGGAAGAAAAAAAACATTAAACCCTCCACTAACAATCTATTCTGATGGCTCATCAGACACAGCCTCTCAGCGGCTCACTACCTCTGGCAGGTCCTCCCAAGCTGTCAAGGCTGGTTGGTTGACTGTGTGTTGGTCTGACAACATGCCCAAGTCAAAGAGGTTCCCACAAAGGTGGCTACAGGGATATGTAGTCTTTGGGCCTTTAGCAAATCACAAAGAGCATCTAACAAGTCACAGAGGGGTTGTAATCTGCACTAGTGAAAGAAACATCCACAATGACAAAATCTCGGATCTTTGACAATGACATTAAAATGGTGGTCTGATTAAATCATTTGTATAGAGTAGCTTATATTAAACATGGCAGTTTACTGGATGGGCATATCTATTTATGACATAAAATATTTTTTCCGCTTAGGAAGTTGACTGGAGAGAAATCTAATCTAGCTTCCAAATTGGATGGAAAATGGGCAGTACAACTTATCCCTAGACTATCACTTACTGCTAGATGAGTGGTATTTTCATAGCCAACCAGTGGTATGTTGATTTCACTTGTGTTTAAGTGAAATAACAATGGAAAGGAGAGAGAGAGAGAGAGAGAGAGAGAGAGAGAGAGAGAGAGAGAGAGAGAGAGAGAGAGAGAGAGAGAGAGATTCAGAAAGAATTAATTATTAATTGTAGGGCCTTCTCTTTGCCAAGACTTGTGCCAAGAGCAGCAGTATTGTGTAGTAGTAGAAAAGCCCTGTATTTGAGATCAGAGGACCTGAGTTCAAATCCTGCCTCAGTTTCTTCATTTGCATAATGTGAGGACTAGACTTGATTATCTCTCAGATCCCTTCCAATCCTAAATTCCTTGACCCTATGAGATACTTGTGTTGTATCTTATGTGGGAAAATGTAAGTGAAGATGCTAGTAGAATAGAAACTTCATGAGGGCAGAAACTTCCTTAATCCTCTGTATTTTCCACAGTGCCAGGCACACACTGAGCTCTTTATAAATCTCTGTAGGTTTCAGTTCTGAGTAAGTGTTAAAGATAGGTTCAGAGGAGAGTTGTTATAATTTAAGAAAAGAGAGAGGAAGGAACAATGTCACTTGAGCTAGACAAGCTGGCAACCAAAACTCTAAGTAAATTAACTGAGAGGTTGTAATGAAATATCAGAGAGATTCCAGTTGCTGTCCACAGCCTGTGGACCTCAGAGACTGCACAGGGTTTTAGGCTTATAGAGTTAGAAATGAAAGGAAGCTAAGACACTATCTAGTGCAAAGATGATTTTTAAAGAAGAGAAAACTGGGGTGGTCAAGTTTTAGTCAGTCAATGCACACTTATTTAGCACCTACTGTGTGCCTGGTACTGTAAGCACTAGGGACAGAAAGGGACAAAAACATCCCCTTCTCTCAAAGAGCTCAATCTAATGAGGGAGACAATGGGTCAACACCTATGTACAAGCAAGCTATGGGCAAAGTGAATTGGAGGTAAGCCTAAGCTTTGGGAAGGTACACATGTTGAAAGGGACCAGGCAAGGTTTCTTACAGAAGGTGACATTTTAGCTAAGACTCGAAGGAAGTCAGAAGCCAGGAGGTAGAGATGAGGACTGGAGATAGCCAGAGAAAATGCCTGGGAATAGCAGTTAGCATCTAGATTGCAGAGTCCTTTTAAAGGATAATGAAATGTCAGAAGACTAGGAAGGTAGGAAGGGGTCAGGCTGTGAAAGGCTTTAAAAGCCAAACAGAATTTTATATTTGATCCTGGAGGTAATAGGGAGCCGCTGGATTTTATTGATTATAGAGGTGACTTGGTCAGATCAGAGTTTCAGGAAAAAGTCTTTGGAAGCCGAGTTAAGGATGGACTGGGACAAATCTAATTACTCTAAAATTCCCTGTTAGGTATTCTTTGCAGTGTTCTAGGCCAAGAAAGAGAAAAATAGCCTAAGAAGCCAATTGCCTAAGGTTTACAAGCTATATCCAAAGAGAATGAGGCTCCTAGTGTTGTGTGAACAGGGATGAAATCATAATTCACAGCAGCCACCTGGCCAGTCTCCAGCAGGCTCCTACTTCCTCCTCCGGACTCCCTCCCCCTCCCCACCTCTCACACCATCCCCCCTCCCAGGTTTGTGGCTGAGCCTGTCCTCCTCTCCTAGAACAATAGAACACAGAGGCCTCCCAGAAAGTTGCACTAACCTGTTCGACCGAGATTGGGGCTGTAATGAATCAAGCTCCTGAAAAACGCCTTTCACCTCCCTACACAAATATCCCTGGGCCCAGATCCTGCCTGCTCCCAAGGGGGCCTAGGGCAGGGCCAGGGCAGGCTAGCCTTAGAATGGGGGCAGCTGGCAAGGCGGGCTGCCCCTCCCTTCATTGGGAGAAGTGATTCTGGTCTAGAAATAGAAAGGATTTTCTCGGGGAGACGCTGGCTACAAGACTGGTCAATCATTGACAACATTTGTTGATTTCTCTCCTTGCGAGGGAGGTGGGTGGTAGACCCCTTCCTTTCAAAGCATTCTCCCCTCTCCTTCCCCCTTCCCAGTGTGTCTTGTTGGTCTTGAAGAAATGCTAAGTACTACTGCTTGTAGGTCTCATCCCCCACCCCCAAGCAGCCTGCTTCACACACACACACACACACACACACACACACACACACACTCACAAAGAGGCATGTGTAAGCTCTCCTGAAACAGAAAGACCATGGTCAGAAGTGGGGCCGAGGAGCGTCTGGGAAAGCAGCCTAACACAATGCCATCACAGAATTTTCAAGCTGGAGGGAATCTAGAGGGTCATTTAATCTAACCTTCTCTTTTGACAGACAAGGTTCAGAAAAGTCAAAATGCCTTAAGGTCACACATAGCTAATTAGCTGATGGCAGAACTAGAACCCAGGACTCCCAATGCCCAATTCAGTGGTCAATTTCACAGCCTTCCCAACGTGATTCCTTGGAAAAAACAAATACTATCTAAGGACACCCAGATGGAAGACAGGCAGTGGCTAGGGAGAGGGGAGAATGAGGTAAACAAAGATACCAAAGGAGCAAGACGATATCTTGCCATGGAGACAGACCATGGGCGCTTCCAGTCAATCTCAGTTCAGAAAGATGATTGAGCTCCCTCTCTCCTATCTCCTCACCTCAACCTTTTTCAGGATATGGATTCTCTGCTTAGATCAGAAGAACTTCAAGCCTTCTAGCTGGCAGTACTTTGTCATAAAAGCCCTGAACTTTAAAGCTAAAAAGGCTTACAGAATTTTTCATAGAACACAATCCCTTCATTTTATAGATGAGGACATTGAGTCCCAAAGTCACCCAGGTACTAAGCAGCAGAGTTGGGGTTTTGACTCAGTTCCCTGATTCTTCCACTTCCCCCATTCTACCTGGAAAACCCTGTAGTCAGGAAGATGGGCTCAAATCCCACCTCAGCACTAAGTAGGTGTGCAACCTCAGAGTCAGTTTCCTAGCTTGAAAAATGGTGGAAATAAGAGCTAGTTCCTATCTCATGGAATCTTCCTATGAAAGGGATGGCATGATATATGTAAAGAATTCTGAAAACCTTCAGGTGCTATTTAAACATGGTATTTGTGCTATAAACTCCATCAGCCTGGCTCCCATCCCTGCCTAGAGAGTATAGAAGAGAGCACACTGGAATCAGAAACTTTGGTCTAAGTCTCAGTTATAGAACCTTAGGAGAATCAAATCGACTCTCTGAACCCCAATTTCTTCATCTGTAAAATGGATATAATAATACTGGTTCTCCCCACCCCACAGGGTTTTGGGAGACTCAAATGAGATAAAAAAATATGAAATGACCTGATAAATGCAAGTTATTACTATTCCAATCCTACCAGTGGCCTCCAGTAATTCAAGAATGCAGTTTACCTCAACCCTTTCCAGGTTGGAGAAATATTTTGTATTGCTCCAAGGGACCTTTGTTGTACTAAGATGCTCTAAATCTTTGGCTAATAGGATCTTCCTCTGCCAGCTCCCCAGAAGGTCTAGCCAGGAAAGGATGTTTTCCCAGGTCTCTGGATACTTTTCCAGATTTCCTGGTTGAGCTGCCTTGTGTTTCTTCTCCAGTGATCTCCCCCCATCCCCCTTCTCTGGTTTTCTGGTTGCTTAAAGATCCAGCTTGGATAGCCGCTCGTTTGACAGGTTTGAAAATGAATGCATCTCTTCTCTGCCGACCCCCAGATGTGTCTGAATAAATTTGACATCTTCTTTATAGGACTTGATGAAAGGTTTTGCAAAGTGGTGTTTCTACATGAGTGCCCCCTAGATGGATATCCTCCTTGGGAACACAGAATGTGAGTGCTAACAATCTTGAAATGGAAAGATGCACCAGTCTCTGTATCTAGCGTAGATTAAGTGAGGGACCTGTAAGTGGTGAATGTGTAAGCCCTGTACGACCAGAGCAACTGCTGCTGCTTCTGGAATTTTAATTTATTTTTGAGATAAACTGCAAAGATAAATCCAAATGCTAATTGATCGTTTGGTTTCTCAGCACAAACTTAACAATGCCTTATGTTTTTACAGAACTTTCTACTTTTCAAAACACTTGAATCCATTATCTCATTTGCATGGCATCTGTAAAAAGGTGTAGACTTCAAGTCAGAAGCCTGGGGCTTAAAACATAGATCCAACATTAACTTGTGATGAGGGACGAGTTGATTGATTCCCCAACCCAAGCCTAATTTCCTAAGTGCAAAATGATGATGACAATGCTTATATCCCTTATCTCAGAAGGCTGTAAAAAAGGAGCTCTGTAAACTTGAAAGTGCTATACATGTGTGAGAGGCAAAATAGAGATGACCTAGGTTCAGGTCCCATGACTGATATAAACTGACTGTGTGACGCTGGGAGTATTTAATCTCCTCATGTCCCAGGTAACTCTCTGAGAGTGGAAGCTGCAAATCGGGTACCAGTCTGTGCCAGTAGAGTTTCCTAGCACAAGTAAAGTCACATGTTCTTTTACCCACTACCCCAGTAGAGTGAGGCACCATCGATCTTCATAAGTCCTCCAAGCTAATTGATGATGATGATGATGTCTGACATTTATATAGCTCTCTAAGGACTACTATATTAATAATCCTGAGAAAAAGCCTATGATGAGCAATTAAAATGATTGAAAATTTAATCATTTAAACAAATAATTAAAAGTAAAAAGTGGGAAATAGATGACAGGATTGAGCGCTGTTGTTCAGTTGTTTGAGTTGCTTCAGGCTCTTCATGACCCCATTTGGGGTTTTCTTGGCAAAGATGCTGCAGTAGTTTGCCATTTCCTACTCCAGTTCATTTTACAGATGAGGGAAGTGACAGGTTTAAGTGACCTGTCCAGGATCACACAGTTGGTTAGTGTCTGAGGCTGGATTTGAAGTCAGGTCTTCCTGATTTTTGGCTCAGTGCTGATGCCAGCATCAATTATAATTATTTCATCTAGAAGTTTAGCTAGTGTACATGAATTACCAGAACAGGGAGATGAGTGGAACCCAGGAAGCATTTCGGACAGCAAACACCTCACTTAATTGCCAAATGGAGAGAAGTAATTCTCAGAGGCAACCTAGGTCAGAATCTAAACTTGTCTCTAAAAAGTCTTAAACATAAGGATGATGGGTGATTGGAAGCAGGAACCATCTTTTGCCTTTCTTTGTATCTCCAGTGCCTGGAATATAGTAGGTGATTACTCAATGCTGATAACTGACATTTAAGAAGAGAGAAGCAATGGAGGATAAAATCAGTTTAAACAAAATGTGGGGATGGCTGGGTGGTACAGTGGATAGAGCACTGTGGATAGAGCACTGGCCCTGGAGTCAGGAGGATTTGAGTTCAAATCCAGCCTTCCTCCCTTACTAATTTTGTGACCCTAGACAAGTTACTTAACATAATTTGCCCCCCCCCCAAAAACCCAACCAAACAAAAAAGCATGACAAGATATCCAATTAAACAAATTCATCCCAAAAGCATCCAAGGAGGAAAATGGAAGGACTGATAAACAGAAGAAATATGAAAAAGATCTGCAGACGTTATTATTAACAAATTACTTTTTCCATCAGTAATAATAGCTAGCATTCATATAACACTTTAAATTTTGGAATGTGCTTTACAAATATTATTTCATCTTATCCTGGCAATAAGCCTAAGGTTAGGTGTTATTATCATCACCATGGAAAGTGAGGCACAGAGAGGCAAGACATATACACAGGGTCACCAAGCTGGCAAGTGTCTGAGGCCACACTTGGACTCCAATATCATTTCCCCCAAGGAGGCTTAGAGAGGAGACAGAAATGGCTAGAAAGAGAGCAAAAATGGCTAAAGAAAGAAAAATGGATCACGTGTAGATAGAGGAGGTTTCTCTTTAAAGAGATCCAATTGTTAAATCATTGAAGGATCTGAAGGCTGGTAAGGTATTAAAGGCATGGAAAAAATCTCAGACTTCTATAATAGCAAAAAAAAGTTAATTGAAAGAACATTAATGACTACAACTTAAATTCACCCAACCAAGCACAGTGTTCATGAGAGTCATCTGTACGCAAAACTATCGCATCTTTGATGGGAGTTTTAGTAAGGAGTAGGCTTTCCCAAATGATAATCAACAATAGCCCCCATCTTTATGAATTGAAAGAATATAAAACCCTACTAACTATGGCTTATTGTTGATTGATTACCAAAAAAAACTGCTTTGGTAAAGCTCTTGCAAAGCAAAGTGTCCCTCATCTATGCACTAAGATTCTTCAAGGACTTCTGGTTAAGATGGAAGCATTAGAAAGGAGTCTCGTTTTGCCACATATACTCTAGCAACGATGTCAAAAAGGCATCAGACTGAGTGATGACCAAGACTAAAAAAGACACATCAGTAAGCTCCTTTATTCAAACATCTGCATAAAAAGACAGAAGTTGAAAGTACTAGAAGAGGCAATATTTGCCATAAAACCAGTTCTAGCTTATGTGGCTGGAAACCCAAACCAAGGGGTGAGGGTGAGGAGAGGTTGAGAGATAAGGAAATCCATGGTAGTGCTCCAGAGCTTCCCAAAAGCCAGGGTTGGGCATTGTGATCTTTGCTTTGGGAGCTGCATATCTTTGTCTGGAAAAAAAATTTTAGGGATATTAGTAAATCACAAGCTCAATATGGGGCAACAGTGTCACATGACAGTCAAAAAGACTAATGAGATCTTGGGCTACGTCAAGAGGCAAAGCTCTGCGAGTAAGGAGGTAATGGTTTCTTTGCACTCTGCCCTGGCCAGATTACATCTGCAGGTTTCTGTTCGGTTCTGAGCAACATTGATTGCAAAAGAAAGGCTGTTGATAAACTGGAGGATGCCAACCACCATGGTGGTGGAAGGCCTCAAGTTCATGTCATATGGAGGTTCTCTTTAAGGAACTGGGCATAGAAAGCCTGAAGGAGTTAAGACGTGAGGGAGGGAGACAGGAGAACTGTCTTCAAGCATTTAAACGGTTGTCATGTGGAAGATAGATTATAATTTTCTCTTTGACCTTAGAAGGCAGGACAAGGAGCAATGAATGAATGTTGAAAAGATGCAGATTTTGGATGGATGTTAGGGAAAAAAAATTGCTAACAATTGGCACTATGCTAATAGTGAATGTGCTGCCTCAGGAGGTAGAAGGTTTCCTCCTCTTTAGATGGTTTCAAAAAAAGGCTGACGACCACTTCTCAGACGTGTTGTACACAGGCTTCTTGTTTTGATTTTGGTTGGACTAGATGCCCCGTGAGGGCCCTTCCAACTGTGAAATTACATGATTTTAGGAGCTGACAATTCATTTTATAGATGGGAATAGTGAAGTCTATGGCCCTACCACCAGGGCTACACTCCAGTTCTAATGAGTTGGCAAAAATTATTAAATTTGAAAGTATTTACAGCTCAGAAATCTATGAGCTCTATAAATCAGCTTGATTTATTGTTTTATGGATTGTTCAGACTTAAGAAATCAATGCAGTTCAAACTTTAAAAAGTGTGTGTGCATGCTTCCCCTCCACCCTCCCTGCCCCAGAGAGCCCAGTTGTTTAACATTTATCAGCATACCCTTCTTGGCTCTCTAAACATTATTTGGGCTCAGCAGAAATGCAGGAGAAGGCTCAAGGAATGAAGGAATGACCAGACTGGAGGCCTGCTGACTGAAAACTAGCAATAATTATAATCCCATGCATTGATACAGTGCTTTAAGGTTTACAAAGCGTTTTACATATATTATCTCATTTGAGACTCACCACATCCTTATACAGCACCCTGATCTAATCCTGGAAGATGTAGATAGAGAGATAGAGAGATAGAGAGAGAGAGAGATAGATAGATAGATAGATAGATAGATAGATAGGTGGATGGATAGCTGGATAGATAGGAATATGTATGCATGTATACACATACACACATATATACCCAATACACACACATATATACACATATATTCAATAATCCATGCATACATACACACATATATACATGTTCATAAATATATATTTATGTATATGTTCACATTTATATGTATGTGAATGTATATGTACAATATACATGCACACACATACTTATATGTATACACATGTGTATGTATGTCATATATAATGCACATATGCATAACTATATTGTATATGCATGTATATGTGTGTTTATATATATGGATTTGTATGTGTGTGTGTATATATATACAGACACACATACACACATGTATATGTATGCACACATTAGTTAGTCAATACTTGAGAAGGCAGCATGGTGTCCGAGGTAGGGTCCTAGACTTGGAAGCAGAAAAATGTAGGACCACAGATATTTGCTTGCTGAGTGACCCTTGGCAAATCATTCAGCCTCTGGGCCTCAGTTTACTCACCTTTTAAATTGAGTCAGACTCAAAGACCATGAACTCCCTTCCAGCTAGAAATCTATGGTCCTAAGTGCAAACTAAAAAAGGGGCACTGTGTAAGAGGAGTGGTGGGGTGGAAAGAGAGGGAGGAGAAAGAGAGCAGAATTCAGTCAGTGCGCCACCCTCTCTGAGTGTTTCTGCGCTCTTCTGGATACTCCAGCTACCGGATGATTCGCAGAACAAATATCCAGACACAATCTCCAGTACGTGTGATTCTTGCTTGTCTACAAACGTAATCGAGCTAAGCAGACGCAAACTAGCAGCATCAAGGTTAAACTACGGTATGACTTGGAGGGGGAGAAAAAAATCCAATTTCAGAGACGGCAGAACAAGATTAAGTTGCTTAAACCCAGCTAGGCTGTTTCTCCGGCACTTCTTATACACTAAGATAATGAGCATGCACAGTTCCCCTGGGAGATGTCACTTCGCTTTTACAGGGGGTAAAAGTGAAGCAAGAATGCAAAGGCGGGGTGCGGGGGGAGGCTGAGGCTTTGTAGGTGTGTTTGTGCTTCGGCTGGCTGCCAGCTTCTCAGACATTCCTTGGCCGAGGGAGGCCTTGACTTCTGCTGAAGTGAATGAGGTCCGCAGGAAACTGACATAGCCTCAGTCCTACCAGCTTCTGCCTTGGCACGTTGTGGCCATAATCATGTTTACTTTTTCATGAGGAGTCCAATTCCCAAGGAGACCTCTAACCACTTGCTTGTTCTGGAGAGGTAGCAGCCACGTGGAATAATCACCTTGCTGGGTGCTCATCATTTAATCTTGGCTACAGAGATTCCAAGACTGAAAGTCTGGGTCCCTGCCTGAGGCCAGAAGTGCCTCAGTGTGTCATGGAAAATAAAGATCTTTTGAGATCTGTCCTTCTTCATTTTATCCCTGCTCTATGGGACCTAATGATAAAGGGGAAAACTCTTGCCCAAGGGATGCCTGCCTGGGTATTTTTAGGTACTCTGCCTCTCTGAGGTCTGAAAAATATGAAGTGAAGTGAGCAGTTAGGATGTCAGGCCTGGAGTCAGGAAGATTCATCTTCCTGAGTTCAAATCTGGTCTCAGAGACTTACTAGCAGGGTGATCCTGGGCAAGTCACTTAACCCTGCTTGCCCCAGTTTCCTCAACTGTAAAATTAATCTGAGAAGGAAATGGCAAACCACTCCAGTATCTTTACCAAGGAAACCCAAAATGGGGTCATGAAGGGTCAGTCTTGATTCAAAAACGCCTGAAAAGTGAGTAAGAGATCTACATTTAGTTTCGAGGCCCCATCTCCATCCTTTGCAAACAATTACTCAGAATTTAGAGGGATAGCTCCCTAGTTTCAAAATGTGCCTTTGAATTTGCCCCCACCCTCACTGAACCTGATTCCCTTTCTTCTCCTTCTATTCACGAAGCTCCTCCACTCTGTGGGTGGGATAACTGTAGTTTTGCTGTTTTTGCCAACATGTAAAAGGTGCTCTCTGTACTTCTTCATCACTGAAACCTCAGATGACACACATGGTCTTCCTAGTACCCCCCTGATTCTGGGAAAAGCAGCAAAGTAGGTTTATATTTGGGGCCTCTGGGGAAAAAATATTCCAAAAATAAAAGTCCTCTTTGTTCTGTGGATTGGAACTCAGACAGACCACCAGGAGAAAGAATAGTCCTTCCTTTACAAGCCACATCCCTTCCCAGGAAATGCAGGCATCACCCAGGTGATTTTTCCATCTTTGCTCCCAAGCATTGTACATGTCAGATTATGTGAAAGGTGTGAGAGTCTAATAGCATGGGGTACTTTGTCATTTGTTAATTTAACACTGCCTTTAATGGGGTGGGAGGTGAAGGGTGGTCTTTGGAGCATGTCTACATGTGAGTGGCAGGTCATTTCACTAGAACTATCTGTACTGTTTCCCTTCTCATTAATGGTGGTACAGTAGCTGTTCCCTATGACTATTTGTTGGCCATCACTCAGGTTCAGAAAACGCTGGGCTGGAACAGGACAGCTTCCATACAGGATAGAGGAATTCAGAGGGTGTTGTTGCCCTGACTTGAATAGCCCAAGGATTTAGGCAGCACAGCACAAATACCACAGGAGGGGATTCCATCACAATTCATTTGGATACGGCTTACAACCCATAAAGAAACAATAATAGCAAATAGTGTCTACTATGTGCCAGGCATTACTCTAAGTGCTTTACAGGTACCATTTCATTTGATTCTCACAACACCCCTGGGACCTCCTATTATTATCACCTGTTGTTATTATCACCATTTTTACAATTGAGAAAACTGAGGCAAGTGACTTGCTCAGGGCCACACGACTAGTAAAGGTCTGAAGCTAGATTTGGATTGAGGTGCTCTTGATTCCAAGTCCAGAGCTCTACCCACTGCACACCTACATTAAATCATATACATAATCATATATATATATAATATATAATAAGAGTATAATAATGTATAATAAGAGTCAAATTCAAAAATGTTTCCAACAAATTAGGAAACATCACTATTAAAAATGAATTAGAATGCAAGGATCTAAGACAACTCCAAAAGACTCATGATGGAAAATGCTATCCACATCCAAAAAAAAGATGGAGTCTGAATAAAGATCAAAGCATACTATTAGCTCTCTCTTTTTGTTTTTTTCTTCTTTCTTGTGGTTTCTCACATTGGTTCTAATTCTTCTTTACAACATGACTAATGTGAGAATATGTTTAATATCAATGTGTATGTAGAGCCTAAAAACTGAATTTCATCCAACTTCTTACTGAGCCAGGAATCCTGCATCTCTCTAAGCTTTGCTTGTACTTTGCTTTTGATGGAATTCAATGCTACCTTCTTAGAGGTGGATGAACTATCCTGCTGGTAAGTCCTGTGAAGCTCTCATTTTTCATTTTAGCAGCTTCTGAATTTCCCCGTCATTTTCATCAAACCAGTCTTGTTGTTTGTGAGTGTTCTGACCCAGATGAGCAAATGCAATGCTATAAGTGCCCACTCCTTTTCTGCTCCAATGTTGCCAACTATATGTTGGCTCAACTTTCCTTAGAAGTCAGCAACAAACTGTTCATGCTCAGAGAAGAGCTCTAATTTGTTGACATTAATTCTTCTGGTAGTCATTTTGCCTTGGGGGTGGAGCTTTTGATGAATGCGAATATTTAACTTGGAAAGGATAAGTCTATGATCAGTCCAGCACTCTGCACCACACATTACCTTTGCCACTCTCACATTTTGTCTATCTCTTCTCTTTACAATCATATAGTCTATTAAATGCCAGTGTTTTCTGTGAGGGTGCATCCATGAAGTTTTATTGCATTTAGGTAAATAAAAGATAGTGTGGGTGATGAGAAGATCATGTGATGTACAAGACTTCAGCAGTAAATGATCACTGCTGTTGCTGTTTCCAACTCTATTCTTCCCTAGGATTCCCTGCCAAGTCTGAGCCTACCCTAGCATTAAAGTCACCCAGAATTATAACCTTGTCCTCTTTTGGCATCTTTATGATGAGGGTCTCTAAGTCTTCATAAAAATTTTCTTTGATTTCATCAGGGTTTCTTATGGTGGGAGCATAGGCACTGATGATGGTAGCATGGCATTTTCCTGTGAGTGGTAATTGCATTGTCATGAGCCTGTCATTCACTCCTTTTGGCAGGCATACCAACTTGCTGACTAGATTAGTTTTGATTGCAAAACCCATGCCAGCTTCACGGCGCTCCCCCTTAACTGTGCCCACTCCAGAAAAAGGTGTATCCAGCTCCAGCTTCAGTAAACTGGCTTTCATTTGCCAGCTGATAGTAACAATCCAAAGCACTTTTATGATTCCCTGAAAGCTATTTATGGACCAAAAACCTATGGTGTATCACAACTACTTAATGCTGATGGAGCCACATTGATTAGTGATAAGGATATGATCCTAGAGAGATAGGCTGAACACTTCCATAGTGTTCTCAAGAGACCATCATCAATCAATGCTGAGGCCATTGACCATTTACCTCAGGTTGAAGTCAATCCCTCCTTAGCAGAACTTCCAACTGAAGAAGAGATTTTGAGGGCCACTAGACTCCTTTCATGTAGCAAAGCACCTGGCGCTGATTCTATTCCAGCTGAGATTTACAAAGTAGGGGACCATTGCTCATAAAAAAGCTGACTGAAATTTCCCAGGTTATATGGCAAAAGGAGGTTATTCCCCAAGAGTTCAAGGATGTCTCCATTGTCCATTTCTATAAGGGTAAAGGGAATACATTGTCCTATGACAATTACAGGAAAATCTCTCATTGCTGGCAAAATTTTTGCTAGAGTCCTCCTTAATAGATTGATCCTTCACCTGGAAGACGGTCATATACCTGAGAGTCAGTGTGGCTTCAGAAAGAGTCAGGGAACAATCAATATGGTGTTTGTGGCCTGAAGAAATGCTAGGAGCAGAACAGTACACAGCATTTGTAGACCTGACCAAGGCCTTTGACACTGTTAGTCATGACCCCTTATGGAAAATTATGTCAAAATTTGGTTGCCTGGAAAAGTTCATCAATATTGTATGTCAATTTCATGATGGCATACTTGCCCAGGTTCTGGATAATGAACAATGCTCTCATGCCTTCCCAGTCACCAATGGAGTGGAAACAGGGCTGTGTGCTTACTCCCATGATTTTTAGCATGATGTTTTCAGTCATGTTGACAAATGCTTTCAATGAGGATGAACACAGCATCAAGGTCAACTACCATACTGATGGTAAGTTCCTCAGTTTGAAAAGGCTACAAGCCAAGACCAAAGTGGAGGGAGTGTTGGTGCATGATTTTCTGTTTGCAGATGATTGTGCACTCAATGCAGCCTCTGAAGCTGAGATGCAGCAATGTATAGATCAATTCTCTGCTCCCTGTGCTAATTTGGTCTAATAATTAACACCAAGAAAACACAGGTGCTCCATCAGTCACCACCACACCATCCATACGTGGAACCATCAGTTACAACAAACGAAGAAGTTTTGAATGTTGTGGATAAGTTCACTTACCTTGGCAGTGTATTTTCCAGGGATGTACACATTGACAATGAGGTTGACACTCACATTGCCAGAGCTAGCTCAGTGTTTGGCAGGTTCTGAAGAAAAATTTGGGAGAGAAGAGGTATTAGGCTGACTACCAAACTGAAGGTCTATGGAACCATTGTGCTGACCTCACTGTTATATGCTTGTGAAACAAGAACAGTCTACCAGTGCCATAACAAGAAACTGAATCACTTCCATTTGAACTGTCTTAGGAAGATTCTGAGGATCACCTGGAAGGATAAGGTACCAGACACTGAAGTCCTCGCTTGAGCTGAACTGCCAAGTATTCAAGTATTCCAAGTATTCTTCAGAGAGAGCAATTCTGATGGGCTGGCCATGTTGTTCAAATGCAAAATGTACACTTGACAAAAAGACTATTTCATGGAAAACTCACATGGGGCAGGCTATCATATAGTGGCCAGAAGAAATGATACAAGGACACTCTCAAGGTCTCTGTCAAGAACACTGGATTTGACTGTGCAACATGGGAGACACTGGCATAGGACCGCTCAGCATGGCATGCCCACATGAGAAAAGATGTCGTGCTCTTTGAGCAAATCAGAATGGAGACAGCACAAAGTAAATGCAGGATACGCAAATTTGGGATATCCACCCAAAATATTCACACAGACTATCTGTGCCTAACCTGTGGTAGAGCATTCCAAGCTCGTATTGGTCTGATCAATCACCATTGGACACAATGAAATTTCACTATATCGTGGTGATATCATTTTGCTCCTCTTTGAAGACAAAAGACAACAACCAACCAACCATACGTAGAGCCTATATCAGATTGCATGCTTCCTTGGGGAAGGGGGAAGAGAGAGAGGGGGAGAAAATTTAGAACTCAGAATCTCATGGAAGTGAATGTTGAAAACTAAAAATAAATAAATAATTTTGAAAATAAATTTAAAAAGTGAAGTAGATTCAAGAAGATGGGCACAAGGTGATACAGAGAGTGAACAATAATGCCAAAAGAAAACTAAAACTTCATTCGTGTATGAGATCAGGAAAGCATAGATACAACTACAGAGGGAAAAGACCTGGAGATCATAGTGAACCACAAGCTAGTGATCAGCATCATAGAAAAGAAAACAATCATGATATTGATTTGTCTGCTAAAACAAAAATGTGATAGCTTGTCTATGCATATTTGTTACTAGCTTTATTTCTTCTTTCAATGTAAGGAAGAAGTGGAGGAAGTGGAGAAAATGTTCAATTAAAAATTATTTTAAAAGAACATGATATATAATGATGGAGAAGTAATCTTGCCCAACCAGAAAGGGCGTTATATTGTGTCTTATCTCAATCACAAAACTTTAAAAGAATATATGACTCTACTCAAGAGCTTTTAGAGAATGGGGCATGTAGAGAGGAGCAGATGGATAGGGAAAGAAGACAGAAACAATAAAAAAAATGATTCTATCAGAAAAAGTTTAAGGAAATGAGATTATTTATCTTTTAGAAGAGAAAGCTACAAAATGATTTAACTGACTTCTAATAATAATCGTTTAGCTGAAGATTGTATCATGTGTGTAATAAGGGTAGGTAGGGAATGAAAGGAGAGTGGGAGCTAAAAGCTCCAGAAATTAACTAACCAGAAATTAATGAAAGAGTTTCAATTGATATAGGGAATAGTTTGTTGATTGTCAGAGAAATAGATACAAGAATGAGCTACTGAAAGGAAACTATGAGCGTGGCCATATTCTCCATAGACCTTGCACGTGTACCTTACTGAAAGAAGAGTCTATGGCACTAGGGGGTGGGGTGTAGAGGGGAATGGGGAAGCAACAGTAGAAGGTAGAAGATGTCTGCCTGAATATCTCATTCCTATCTGTGAGGATGGAGGAGCAGAAAACGGGGCAGGAATATTGATAGACAGTTTTCTTCCATTATTATCCCAAGTGGTATCAATCACTTGAAAATTTTAAGAACAATCACCATTCAATAATAGTTAGACCAGAGTGGGGAACCTGTGATCTTGAGGCCACATATGGCCCTCTAGGTTCTTGGGTGCCACTCTTTGACTGAATTCAAACTTGACAGAGAAAATCCCTTTAATAGAAGGATTTATTCTGTGAAATTTAGACTCAGTCAAAAGGCTGCTCCCAAGGACCTAGAAGACTCCAGGTTTCCCATCCCTGGATTAAATATTCACCTGCCTGTATGTCTGCTTTGTAAAACAGAGGATTGAGCCAGATGATCTCTGGAGGTTCATTCATTCATTAAACAAATATTAAGCCCCTGTGATATGGACTGAATTAATCACTGTGAGTACAAAGAACACACAATACAGAGAAATGCAAACACGTTGAAGATTACAAAGTTATACAAGGCATATTCCTGCCTTCAAAGAGTTTTATAATCCATTAGGGGGCAGAAAAATTATACCCAAATGAATAGTGCATGGCAGAACATGATAGCAAAATTCCTTCACTGTATTTCCATGATTACAATAAAGAACTTTCTAAATTGCCCAGCACCCCAAAATGAAATAGGCTACCTTGGGAGTTAATGAATTTCTCAGCCCTGGAGCCCTGGTTGGAAGACCATCTTTTAGAGACAATTGGCAAGGGATTCATGTTCTAGGTAGAGACCAGCCAAGATGACTTCTAAGATCTCTTTATGCTGTGATTTTGTGATGCTATGATAGATGGTCTGAGGGACTGTCATCCTGACTGGTACTTAGATCCAGACTCTCCCTTCAAGTTACAGTTCAAGTTTTAATTGCAGTCTTCTAAGAGATTCTCATCTAAATGCTTATGAGCATGTCAGTTTCTCACCCCCTCAGGACCTGAAGGTAAAGAAATTTGAACAGGACTCTCAACTTTACACAGCAAAGCAGAGTTGGAGCTGTTGAACTGGTCTCACAGGATATCCAGTTGCCAAAATTAAAAAGTTCAAGGTCAGCTTCCTTCTGAGTAGTGAGCTTTCTTTCTAGATAGAAAAGGCACCAAGGTATCTGGCTAAGTATTACAGCAGAAACAAGATGGGGTGGAGGGGGTAGGGGTAGGAAGAAAAATAATGGTGGTCCCTGCGCCCTCAGGCTGCTCCAACTGACTTTAGGTAGCTTTTCAATAGCTCAGAATTGTCCTTGTGTAAGTTGGAGCAAACTCATCGTTATCTCCCTCGTGTCTAGGATGGACCCGTGGCTGAATGTTTCTCTCCGATGAATCAATACCTAGCACAGTGGTAGGCACGTGGTAGTCTCTCAATAAGTGATTGTTGAATTAGTTTTGTTTTTTAAGTTCTGATGTACGGATTCTTCAGTGTTGTTTATAACTCTAGCTAAGAACTTTCTTCAAGAATCATAGATTTAGAACTGGGAGGGTCTTCAGAGGTTACTGCATCCAATCCCTTCATTTTACCAAAAAGAAAACTGGGACCAAAGAGATTATGTACCTTGAACACCTAGGTCACACAATGAGTGTCAGAGGCTGGGGTGGAGCACAGGTCTTGCGTACTCCAAACGCAGTACTCCATCCAATTGCACTATGCTATCTCTTAAAGACTTAGAGCAGGGGTTATTTACTTAGAGGTCTGTAACCCTTTTTTTTTTTTTTGAGGCAATTGGAGTTAAGTGACTTGTCCAGGGCCACAGATCTAGTAAGTGTTTGAGACTCTATTTGAATTCAGATCCTTGTGTCTTCAAGGCTAGTCCTTTCTATCTACTATGCCACTTAGCTGCTCCTGGGTGTGCAAATTTTTAAACATATATGTATGTTTAAAATATACATGTATGTATATGTGTATGTATGTATCACAAAAATATATATACATATGTGTATATGTGCATATATGTATACATGTATACAAATATGCATATATGTATGTATTGACCACTATATTTCAATTATCATTGGTTGCCTTGGTAATGGTATTTTGTTTTATGAATTTCAACACATTTTCCTGAAAAAGCATCTGTAGGCTTCATGAAACTAGCAAAGGGGTTTATGATGCAAAAAAACAAGTTAAGAAGCCCTGACTTAGAGAAAAAGTATCTAATCTTTTCTAGGAGATCAATTGGAGGACATGGTCAAGAATCATGGAAAAAGGCATGAATGGAATCCATTTTCGCAAATGGATGGAGTAACTACATTAATTATATTACATATTCATCAAAGTGTAGAGTTGCTGTTGCATGACTATGGTTCCCAAATAACTGCATTTTGGTAGAATTTTACATGAATATCCTACAATTTGTACCATTTGCCCAGTGGCCTTCGAAATACATCTATTCTTGTGGGTTTCCCTTCTCTTCCTTTCATCTTGGAAGCAGCATGGATAGATGTACTACTTAATGTTATAAACATTGTTTCAGATGGCTTTGAGTTCCTGGAGATCCTGAAACAAGTTGCCCGGGACAATACCAACAATCCTGACCTGAGTATAGTATGGATTGACCCAGATGATTTCCCAATGGTAAGATCTTTATTCTCCTTTGTAGTTAAATATTTGTTAGCAATTTTGGTGCCTGAGGCAAGTGCCATGAAATACACCCTCAAATAAAAATTTTAAAAGAGAACTTCAATTGGTAGGGGTGGAAGAGTAGGCAAGACTCCAGGACACTATGAGGCACCTACTAGGCATGGGAAATTGTGGGGTGAGCGGGTAAGAGGGAAGGGCAGGGCTCAGGAGAAACTCACCTGTGGTGAGGAAGCATATCAACTAATTGCTTCCTATTTTAACTAATTAGTCTTGTTAACTAGTTGCTAAATCTAGTTGTTTTTTTCTACACTTCTGCTTTAGGAGTATATAGGCTATGAGTACTCTCTAAATTTTGGTGTCCCTGGCAAGACCGTTGTTACCCTGCCTTAGTTACAGTTCTTTTTCTTAGTGGGTGAGGGGAGAAGGAGTACACAAGCATGAAGCATAAGGAGAGTAAAACAAGAAAGATCATTTGTGTAGACTTGAATGGGGCTGTTGGATCTCAGATAACCTGTGAGATGGAGTGGTGTCTTAGTTATCTGGGACAATTCTGAATTCAGTACCTTGCAGAAACACAAGAAATTGAATTGGCAGAAACATTCACACTCCTGGATGTCAGAAGCTTAAAGACACATATTATGCCCCTAAAGTGGCAGATCTCAATTTTTCTTTTTAGTTCCAGGACTTCTTAAAAATTAATTAAAGACCTTCTCCTCCTCCAAGAGCTTTTGTTTGTATGGGTTATATTTGTTGAAATTAACCATATTCAAGATGAAACGATTATGAAATTATGATGAAAATAGTTTTGTTATTATAGTAAATAATACTATTATGAAAATACTTTTGATCTTAAGGATCCTCTGAAAGGGTCTTGGGGACTCCCAGTCCCCATCATCCTAAAGAATGGGCTTGAAAGGCAGGGACAGAGGAGAGAGACCAGATAGAGAATCATTTTCCCCAGCATCTCAGGGATTCTTTTCAAAATTATTTTTTTAGTAGAATTGCCTCACACTGAGACAAACTGAGCAGGTAAGTGAGCAGAGATTTTGTTCTAGACAATTGTTCTTAGGAATAGACATCAGAGCATTTTGTCATTAACTTGACAGTCTTTTTCAGTGTCCCTACTAAGTATCTGTGTGTTCCTCCCAGTGAAAAGAGACCTGCCAAGTCAGCTATGGAACAGGGGAGCCTGAGGTAGCAGTCACAGCTTTCCATCATTATCCCTGGGGCCTTATGGTCTCCACCCAATTTCCCCCACTCCCACTTCCATCCCAGACACAATAGGCTGGGGCGTTATTTCCTCCTAGCTACCTTTCGGTGGAGTCTGGAGAGTGGGGGGATGGGAAAGGGAGAACTAGAGTTCCCTTGGGGTCATCCTTTCTAGGCAGCTGACCTCCTAGGCCCACAGAGAAACTTTAGTCATAAAACCGAGGGAATAAGAATTATCGGTGAAGTGAGGATTAAAAGATTTTAGATTCAGCACTCGGGAGGACCTCAGAGGCCATTTGGTTTAAGTTCTTCATTTTACAGAAGAGGAAACTGAAGGAATGAAACAGACTTTCTTCACTTCCTTTATTTTTTTTTTCTTTTGCAACATGTCTAATATGGAAATAGGTTTTGCATGACTTCACACGTATAACTGATATCAGATTGCTTGCCTCCTCCAGTGTCAGGGAGGGGCAGACAAGGGACAGGGAATTTGAAACTCAAAAATTTTAAAAATGAATGCTAAAATTTTTCTAATTTCAATTTTAAGCAGAAATTTAAAATGCAAACAAACTTTAATTTTAAATAGACATTTAAAATGTCTGATTTCTCATTTCTAATATAGTTGGGAAATATTTTATGAAACAAGTAAAAATATATTTTCAAAAAAAAAAAAGAAACTGAAGCACAGGGAGGTTAAGTGCCTTGTCAGAACCTATGGTTGTTTAGTTGTGTGGCCCTATGTAAGTCATTTAACCCTCACCCTCAGTTTCATCTGTAAAATGAGGATAATGATAGCTGAATAAAGGTTTGTTGTGAGGATTGAAAGTATTTTGCAAATCTTGAAATGCTATATTAATGCTACTTAATGTTGCCATTGTTACCATGTAACCCCAATGTCTGGGACTTAAACCCAGGTCCTCCTCTGTCTCTAAATCCTGCATTCTTTCCCCTCTGGCAAATTGAATCTCCCTCCCTTCTTTCTCCCTCCTCATCCCTGATTCATCCTTTGACTTTGTCCAACCAGGATGGATATAAAGGAAAACCTTTCCAATGGTCCTTTCGCCCTACTCTCTGCTTTGTCACCATGAAAAGTAGAATAAGTACCCCACCATGATAGGCCAACACCTGACATTTTCTCCTGCTACTGCCCCCTTTTCCATTCCCTAGGTTCTTTCTCTCCTCTGGTAAAAGACTAAGGAGACTCTAGAGGACATGGCCATACCAGAGCTAGCAAAATCACCCAGGTTCTATATGAGTCAACTCCACTATTTCCAGTACCTATTTTTGCCTTAGACAGAGAGGAGATTGCAAACAAATTATAAGAAGCCTTCAGCCTAGGACAGGGGTGCCTATATCTTTGTCTCTCCACGTATTGGAGTGTAAGTCAAAGCCCAAGTACAAATACTGACTATTGTAACAGCAGCCAGCATTGCTGGCTAACGTTCAACCTAGTAATGAATAGGTTGGGTTTTCTCTTTCCCTGGGTGTGTCCCCCATGCACTTGAAATATTAAAAACAGCAAGTCTTGAAGGGTGCTAACAAATTTAGCTCATTCTTCCAGTCTGAACAATAGCTAGATCCAAAGTTCATTTGGTCAAGTTGATTTAAAAAGAAGCAGAAGCAAACAGAAAGGGACAATTGCTGGCAACAACAAGAGGCCTCCAGAGAGAGAATTTCCAGAGTCTTGACATCAGTGAGCTGGTGATGGGTATTAATCATGATTAATATAATATATATGTATATATATAGTATATATATATGTATATGTATAAAAACGCTCTTTTTTTCCAAATGCAATAAAATTTTATTTAACTTCTTTTAGTCCTAGTTCTGGTTTAACTGAACTGTTCTATGTCTGGAGGTCACCCCTCTTCAGCAATACTCATGTTCCAGATTTGGTCAATACTCAGCAGGGGATGATTCCGAGACATCTTTCTAAACCATTCACATTTTCATGCATTTTCATTGTATCGCTCTAGTCCAGTATTATGCAAGAACTTTAAATCTGTGAGTCACACATACTGGCCTTGACTCTCCCTTCAGACCCTACTTCTTCCACTGTTTCCTCACCTCCTATCATTTCCCGATTCCCAAGTTCTACCACTAGATTGCAAATAAAGCAAGCAAATGAGTATTTCCCCAAAGCTAGTCCAGGGGATCCAGATTTTCTCTTTTTTTTAGCTTCTTTCATGCCAAAACATTACCAATTTCTCTGGATATTGAACTTTTGTTATTTCCCCATATACAGAATAAGGAACTTTCAAATGTTGCATTAAAGGAGAGACAGAGACAAATATCTCTTTTCACTATCCTTTAATTCTCAGAGTGCCACATATCCCACATGAATGAACATTGGGCTATGTCAGCTGTATACCATAATTATGTTAATCTGTTCCTGTATTACATGTATACTTATACCTTTAAATATGTTCCTCCCATTTCCTCATATATTAGAAATGCCTCAAGGGCTGGAATTATGTCATGTATCTCCTTGGACTATTCCATTTATGCCCAGAGTTGGTGGGAAAGAATCTTTGAATGGGTTTAAGTGATTACTGAGAAACTATATGAGAAGAACTTCAGAACAGCAGACTCATTTAGCTATGTTGGGTGGCTTTGGTGATGGGAAGTTTATTCTGTTCCCTAAGTGTATTCTTTGTTGTCACAGCTTGTTACCTACTGGGAGAAGACTTTTAAGATCGACCTGTTCAAGCCACAGATTGGAGTAGTGAATGTAACAGATGTAAGTACCATACACTAGAGGACAATGTAAGAACCTCCTGCTTATATTGTTCTGTTTCTGGATGTTGCCAGGAGAAGTGTGGCCCAGAGATCATATAACATAGAGTTTGAACTGAAAAGAACCTTAGAGGCCATTGACTACAGACCCTTCATTTTGACTTGCCCTGGATCATTCAGCAAATAAGGTAGAATTTGAATTTAAGCTGTGGCAGATAAGGAAAGAAGAGAGAGAGACAGAGACAGAGACAGAGAATCAGAAACAGAGAGAGACAGAGGTAAATTACTACTTTTTCTCCCTCCTCCCCAGTACCAGAACTCCCTGAGTCATGCCACTTGTACCTGGCTGAGCTTTCCTTTCTAGCACCAGCAGCACCAGTGAGTGTAAATGCAGTCTTTATCTCCAAGAGAATGTTGTCTTTTCTGCCTTAAACTAAATAGGGATAGCTGAGACAGGGGGGAAGGGACCTTTTCCTATTTACTCTTCCCCCTGGAGCAGGTGGGAAGCATAATTGTGCTCTTCTGTGCCCAGAAATTACCCATAACTCAAATCCCCCTTGTATGAATTATGATCTGAGTGGTTTGGAAAACCCCAAGTCTTCAAATGTACAAAGCTCCTCTTCCAAGTTTAAAATGAGGGAAATCTCCTGGATAATTCAGGTCCCTTGAAAAACTCACAAAGACTTTTAAATGAATAACAGAAACAAAGAAAAAGAAAGTCTGGAAAGCAGAAAGAATATTCACTGGCAGTATGGAAGCACAAAGTTACAGGAGGCCCAAAGGATGAAAGTTGATAGTTACTGAAAAGGATACAGACAGAATGGACCTTTTTGAGGCTGTAACCCTGTGAGTTGGGGGTAACTTGATGCTCCAAGAAGAGGTTGGATGACTCTTTTCAAGGGTATTGTAAAAGAGATTCATGAACAGATATGGGTTGGACTAGAAGTCTTCTGATGTTCCAGCAGACTCCAAGATTATCTAATTCTCATAGTTTCCTGCCAGAAGAAATGGTATTTAGTTAGCCAGAAGCTTCAGACATCTTCCTTGAATACGTTTTCTATTCTATTCTCTGGACCAGGACCACTTAGCCCAGTCTGTCCTCAGTAGCTTGCACTCTACTATCCATTAATTCCCATTCTTTCTCTATTGTAGGCAGACAGTGTCTGGATGGACATAAGAGATGATGATGACTTACCTACAGCTGAAGAGCTAGAAGATTGGATAGAAGATGTACTTTCTGGGAAAATAAATACAGAGGATGATGACAATGATGCTGAGGATGATGATGACGATGATGATGAGGACGATGATGACAACTCTGAAGATGACGACGATGAAGATGATGATGACAGTGACGATGAGGATGATTAGTTCTCATGCTGAAATTCTCACAGACACCAAACCATTTTTTTCATTATCCTTTAAAGACAGAATTGGAGATAGGAGCAGGCAGTCCCAAAGAGTTCCTTTCTTTATTTTTAAGATCTCCTTTTCTACTTCCTTATTACCAAGAATAAAAAATCTCAGCAATTCCTTCCTAATATAGTGTGAAGGATTGCTGGGTAGATATAGGTTGGGAACAAGAGAGTGAGAAAGGGGAGGATAGGGAATATGTCTGGTTTTAATGTCCTGACTCATGTCTTAAGACCAGACATCTCAATAGGACAAGAAAAACCACTCACATCTTACAGCAGTTAGCAACTTGTTTCTCATCCCCAAAATGCAGGGATCGTGACAGTGCCAACATTTGGCTATCTTGAGAAAAATGATCCTCTCATATCTATTCTTAATTGTACTTTTTATAGTTGACTATGACAGCAACAGAAATCAGGCTTTGAAAAAACCATCAATCCAGAGTAATTTTAGAATCAGATGCCTTGGGAAATATTCCTTAATTAACTTAGGAGTATACTCCTATATTAGAGAAATACTCTCAATTAGTTAAGAATCCAAACTCAAGACAGGCCCAGTATAGTACATGCTCATGGAAATGGGTGAAACCCTTAAACTTGTAAATTTGCTAAATAATTATTTATGATAGTTCTTTTTTCAATATCAAACCATCTACTTTATCAAATGGCAATATTGCCACTTTCCTTATCCCACCCCCTTTTCTATGTCTTTCCTTTCAATTCAAAAGCTCTGTGAATTAACCAGATATAATCTTATGGCAAATAATGTACCTTTGTATGCCTGTAGTTTCTTCTCCGTCATTATGTTTTTGCCTTCATGGCAAAAGCTGGGGTTTTTTTTTGACATCTTATCAAACTGAACTTTCCATTAATTAACACTTCTACACATCTCTAGTGCAATCAGAATCAAGATTTATAATCATGTCCCTGAAACACTGTGTGATCCTGAAGGGCCTTCTGAATCATCAAAGAAAGCTTAAATTATGTTCAGTATAGTTGTAGTGTTGTGTGTTTTAAGCCTCTTCTAATTCTTTGATCATCGGCAACTCATACATGAAGAGTACTAGCCAAAATATCTTACTAATGAGAGTTGTTCCATACCCAATGATTCTGGGAAAACAGAGTTAGTCCTATTTTCTCATACACTTCTCTGCTATATATGATTCTGGTGAATCCACAATATGATGTGGATACTCTTCAAGATACATTTTCAATGTATCTTGAGCATACTGGGAGGCTTCTAAAACTATTTGTCAACAGAATGTCACTTGGACCCTTTGGGAAATGAATCAACAAAGTAGTTGTTGAAGCTGTTATTTCTAACTGGGCTTTGGTCCATGGGCCTATTTGGTCCCTATGTCCAAGATGATACTGGCTACTCTTGATCCTTGGACTTTAATTTTCAAGGGGATCTGTTAAGCTGTGGCCCCTTGCATAAACTTATCACCTTTTAATTGCATCACTGTGCCAGAATTCTGGGGCTTGTAAGATGACTGAGGAGGAACAAGTGAGAATGACATAAAAAGTAGCATCCAGTACATGTATGACTGGGAAAGGACCATTTGTGTGCCTCATGGACATGAAAAGAATCAAAGAATGACTTCCAGGCCATTGAGTGGATCCTTTTTGGAAGATTTAGGGAAGAGAATTTCACAGGATACAAAGACATGGAGGGGTTGTAATCTGCATTGGTGAGCTCATGGACCCATCAAAGGATCAACAAAGTCATGTCCCAATTCTTTTTTGTTTTGTTTTGTCTTCCGTTGGGACCTCAGATCAATAATTAGTCTTGATTATTCTCAAGGGCTGAGTGTAAAAACTTCAATTAAAGCAAGGCAGTTTTCTTCCTATTGTCCCTTATAGTATGTCTGTGTTCAGGGAGGGGATTCCAGTAACTTTTTTTCTCACCTATTTCACCCCGTGCAGCCTAGATCAGTGTGATTCATCTAGTCTCCTTTTGGAAGTAATAGCCAGGATGAGAAGCATTAGGAAGATAGGGTTACCCATCACTTTTTGGAAAATGGTTCATTGTTTTATTGTCAAGAATGGGTAAAACTTTTAAACTTGTCTATAAGAATAATAATCCTATTTTAAAATTTTAAATCGACTTTTATCATTTTTGTTCTGAGACTATGCTTTGATCATTACTTCATTTTCTTTGAATCTCTGAGGTCATCTTTTAGCTGAAATCCTTAAGGGAGTGTTAATTACACACTTATTTGTGGTGTAGTGGGAAAAGATTGGATTTGGAGGCAGATATCCTGGATTTTAATACCATGTTTGATACTTTCTGTGTATCTGTGGCCTTCCCTGTGATTTAGTCTCCTCTTCTATAAAATGAGAATACTCATACTTAAGCTATTGTTTTTATTTTTTAGGAAAACAAACAAAAAGAGACAAGCCTATTGTTCACTTGAACATAAAACCCTTCAGGTACAGGTTACCCCTCTTGTTGCAGCTTTCTTACTGGAATTTTATTCCCCTTGGGGTCCTGTTTGGGAAGTCCATTTATGAAGTAATTCAGGTTGTTTGGAGTCACGTTAGTCACTGACATGTCTCTAGCTCTGCCTAGAAATGGTGCTGGGTAAGACCTTCCATTAAAGGATTCTATTTCTGATCTGAGCTCCTGGAGCTTTGGTGGGAAAGCATGGCAGTTTCTTTCCTCAATGTCAACCTCAAATATACTTCTTTCCTCTTTGAATAGTAGCCCAATAAATTCACCTGAACCCTTCCTGAATGCTGGTGGCCCTGTCAGAGAAATGTCCAACCTAGGTATAAGAGAAAAAATGGCCACATTTAAAGACCATACAAATACTCCCTACTACAAAGTAGGTTCTGTGGAATAATGTTAGTTATCTGGCCCAAGAGATGCCTTTTGGTAATAGTGCTTTGTTTCTATGAAGAACTTTCTCCATAAAGCTATGTGAGAGGTGACATGCTACAAGGCAGGAGAGAAACATGGGTTCAAATCCTGTATCAGACATAGATCATAGATTCAGAGCTGAAAGGGACCTCCGAGGCCATCAAGTCCAAGCCCTTCATTTTACAGATAAGGAAACTGAGGAAAGGGAAGAAGGGAATTAGCACTTATATAAAACCCACTATGTGTCAGGCATTGTGCTAGGCCATTTTTATAAAGACTATTTCATTTAATCATCACAACAACCCAAAGAAGAAGGTGCTAATATTATTCCCATTTTACAATGGAGGAAACTGCAGTAGACACAGGTTAAGTGACTTCTCCAAGGTAATATACCTAGTAAGTATCTGAGGTTGTATTTGAACTCAGGTCTTTTTAACTCTGGGCCTAATGCTCCATCAACTATATTATCAGATAAGGTGGACTCCCCTAGAGATTAATTGGCTTTAACAAGGTCACATCTCTAATAAGTGCCTTAGGTAAGATTCACATCACAGTGTAAACAAGTATAAATCTCATCCTCTCTGAACCTCAGTATCCTTATCTGTACCATAAGGATAATAAATGCTAATATTAGCTACTTCTCATGGTTGCTGTGAAGAAAGCATTTTACAAATTTCAAGAACCATAGAAAGGAGTTCTTAAATGTTATTGAAGTGCTTTCTCTGGTCCTAACCCTTGCTAAGAAGGAATCCGCTTGTCTGTTGTCTGCATTGCTGACATAAAATGATTAGTAGATAAGAACTGTAGGTGTGCAAGGTAAGCATGGGGAAAAGATGAGCTTCCTTGATGGAGCAATTTGCCTTCAGCATTTCCCAATGTAAACATCCCAATCATCAAAACTAAACCCACCTACAACATCCCCCACCAATGAGCGATGTGAAAAAACCCAAGCATAGCACACCTTTTTCCTCCTCTAGCACATCTCTGCAGTTGCATTGTCTGTTTTTTAATTCTCCCCTAATTGGTGCAGTGAACCTCTCCTCCAAGATCCAACTCATATGCCACAGGCTTCCTTGATCCCCTACCCCCACCCCAACAATGTGATTCCAGCTCTTCTGAATTTTATAGGCCACATCATATTCTACCTTATGGTTTAGTGTCCTCACATTGCAACAGAAGCTTTCTGAATGCATAGACTGTCCTTTTTCATTTTTGTTGTGGGAACATGAACCTTCCCAACAGGGTTTGCCTCTCACCATAGATGTCACATTTACCAGCCTTGGAACCTACTTCTGACTTGTTTCCTTTCCTCAAGGAGTAGCCTGGAGCCATTTCCATAATCTGGCTCATTTGTCCCAAAGTAGAAGGTGGAAAGAGACTAGTTCCAACTAGTAACTAGTATGGTTGCCAGCAACAGAAGACAGAAGCTATGCAAGGGTGGATACCTTTCTAGAGCAGTGAGCAATGAGTGAAAACAAATTCCGACCTTTCCCCTAGATTTAGCTCCACTAAGGAGCAGTTCTCAGGCTAATACTGCAGTTTATGGGAACTATAGAGGTCTTTAAAATGGAGATAGGGAAGAAACAAAAAAGAGGATCTCTTAAGTTTGAGTTTTTCTGGATCCTTTATCATATAAACACAACTTGTGTAATTATCTGTAGGGCTTAGTGCTTTTAAAACAAGCTGGCACTGCCATTGGGGAACAGAGCTAGGTATCCAGGCTCTATTTTTGGTGACGTAAATAAGGGATCTCTAGAGTATCCTATGCATGAGACCAATGTATAGGAGAGAAAACCATCATATTTGAAAGCCCTACTAACACTATCCACTAGATTCTGTAGGGATCTAGAGAAATGTCTCCAGTACTGTTGGGAGAACTTATATCAGAATTACAGGACAGGATACCTGGGTCCTTCATGTCAGGAGGGAGCCATTGACATAAGGATTCTGACACCATTTATAGCATTTATAACACTCAAGTGTTTTGTGTATAGAAGACACCTGATAAATGAAATGTACAGAATTTATTGCAGAGAAGCTATTTTATCTCTAGTTCTGCATTCTGGAAAGATGATTTCAATTTAAACATTATTCCTTTACAACAAAATTTAACATTGCATGGAGTGTGTTAAATCTTGATTCTAACATGCACATTAAGCCTAGATTGTATTATTCTAGTAGTCTTGATTTTTTTTTTTTTACCTACATCTTGCAGTGGAATATAGTGGAATGGGGTAGATTTGAAATTGGACAACCCAAGTTGAAATCCTAACTTTGTCGCTTTCTATCAGTGTGACATTGAACAAGTGCCTTCACCTCTATGGGTTTCAGCTTCCTCATCTGTAAAACAGGGTTTGAACTAGATGGCAGGTCCTCTGTCACTCTATATTTAGAAGTCTATGCTCCTACCTTTAAAAAAAGAACATGATTTCAGTGAAAGCTAAGATCCCATGTTTCCTGAAAATCAATTACTTTTCAGGATAAAATTAACATAGCATCAGAAAAAAATAGTGACACTAACATTTTAGGATTTGTTTATTTTCCAAGACTTACAGTACAAAATATGCAAAGTGTAAAATGTTTTAATTTATTGGGAGAGGAATGAAAGGTGGAAAAAAACAAATTAGGACTTGGGCACCCAAACTGAAACAATCTCAGGATACTAGACTTTGTTTTTGTCACAGACGCTAACATTTTGCTACTAATTTCACAACTATAAAAGATTTCATTTGATAAAATTTATGACTGCAATTAAAGTTACATGTGCAGATAGTTGCTGGTTAGTGTTGATTTATTTGTGTACATGTTGAAAACAAAAACAGAACCCACTTAACTCCACACAGTCTGTGTTGAAATCAGAATCACACAATCAGACTTTGTCATACCAAATGACCCAATGGAAGGTGCAGAGGTTGTAAAATTCATTATCAAGGAAATGCAGGATTGCAGCTGTCTTTGCACAAAGGCTTTGTGGACCTTTGGTTAGTAATTGCTTTTGCTGGTGCTGGATTCTAAAGGCCATGGAGTGGTGGCTCCAGTCAGCTGTGGGCAAGCTGGCTCCTAGGTGGAGGTGACTATTGAGACACCAAGTACAATTGTACAACACTAAGTTGTTCTTAGCTATGGACGGAGGATCATCTGTTTCTTTTGCATGCTCCCTCCTCCCTATTCCAGAGTACCAAATGGAATTGTGCTTCTCTTGCCCATAAGATATGCATGCACAAAAAGTTGAGCAGAATCAAATTTTACTTCAAATGCACCAGTGGACATTTCTTTTTAGGCATACCAGTGAATCATTTTATAAGTTGAATAAACTCTTCCTTGTTCCCCTTCCCCACCCTACCTACCAAACCTCCTTGGCAAAGAATGGTCTAATAATCCTATGAGTTGCTATGGCGAAAGACTTCATCACCAATGGTCAGCCTATTAGTGCCAAACTTTCTTTATTGAGCACAGCCCATGTGCTCTGCATTGGGACTCACAGGTTGCTGAGAGATCTGGAGGAATGTCTCCAGGACTGTTGGGAGGACTCCCAGGATCAGAATTATAGAGTCCCACAGAATGGGCAGACATGACTAGAGGGGGTGACCATATCCATGCAAGCAAAGATCCATAAAAGTATTGGATTAGCATCTTAACATTTCAGGTTTTCACTGGAGGGGCCAGTATGGATGCATGTTCAATATTTCCTGACTAAAAACTGCTAAATTAAAATGAGGCCATCAAGTGTTTTTCGTTACTGGAGTGGTTACTGGCACATCTGTGATTCTGGGTGAGTCTTCACTCAACCAAAATGAGCCACCCATGGGGGAAATGCCCTGAGCCCCCATTACCAATTCCCTGAGTCACACACAGCCCCTCCAGCCCCACCTTAGGATGGAAGCCTTGATAAGCCAAGTGTTATTTTTAACAGAGCTTGATCAACTGTAAAAATGCAGAAATAAACACATTGGTACACATTCCACACACAAGACCAAAGACAATTATACATTCATTTCCTTTTCACACAGACATTTCTCCGAAGAAGGAGGAAAGTCCCCCTGAAGGGAAAACATTGGAGGCTGCTCCCATTTCTCCTCCAGTACTCAAGAAAAAGCTTCTTGTTTTTCTAAGGGCTATTTGTGGCAAAAGAATGGAGTAAGGAATGAAACCTAGTCAATTCCTTGAATTTCTTACAAGGGAACTTTAGTTCATCCATAGATTATTAATTATCATTAATTAAATCACTTACCAAGAAATTCTGTAAGAACTAAGTAGCTCACATTCTCCAAACTAGGAAGGGCATTTATAAATCTGTGAGTTCTTAAAAAGAATTTATCTGGTAGGCAAGTGAACACAAGTCCAAAAGATTGAGGTTTGGGATGGGACATGGTGGTAGTAAGGAAGAAAGGTTAGCAACAGGAAAAAAAGTCTACACATTCCACAAATTCCATTTTAGGCAGTAGCTTTAAATTCCTCCATTTAAAAAAAACTTAAAAAACCAAACAGACACAAAAACAACAACAAATTACAGTATACCTTCCAAAAAACAGCGGAACTCCCAGATTTGAGTTTGGCCGCCTTTTCTGGTCCAACCAAACCAGTGGCAATGGGAAGAACAGGGAAGGTGACACAATAACTTCAAAGCACTTGGTCCACTGACAAAATGGGTAACAGAGAATTGATTCCATGAATTCTGAATCTTTCATTCTGATTTCCTCTTCTGTTCTCTAAAACATGATTTAACAACCTCAGGCTACTCAGAGGAAATAAGAGATAACAAGACTTAGCGGATATACTACCGAACTTGAAGCCAGGAAGACCTGAATTCACTTCAGACATGACTAGCTATATGACCCTAGATAAGCCATGACCTTTCTGTGTCCCAATTTCCTTAAATATATGATGAAAAAGGGATGAAAATAGCTTGTAAGATTCCTTTCAGCTGTAGACTCCCATTCTCATTTATAAGAGATCTATGGGAGATGAATAAGGCAGAGATTGCGATATTCCTGTGTTTCCCTGGACACTCAGCCAGGCCAGCTCAATTCCCCTATTTATTTCTCCACCTCCAGGACATGGGGGACAGGAATAACCCAGAAGTGGCCTGGGGTGCAGAAAGGCACCACGCTGACACCAAAGACCCAAGACAGATGTTCTTCTCACCTAAGAGGAGGGAGTGAGGTGGACAGCACTGCTGTCAGGTGTGAGAGCAGCAGCCCCAAATTCATCATGGGCAAAGAGCATTTAGAAATGCTTTAAGGGGAAACTCAGGTTTGTAGCTCCCACCTTCAGGTCCCTGTGATCAAGTTAAACTTTTGACATTGGTCTCCAACAGTGAGCTAGGACTTTAATGTCAATGCTTCACTCTTTCCAAGACCTGTAAGGTTTCAATTAGGTTAAAAGCAGCTCTTCTCTCCTACCAGCTAACTGTTGGAAGATTTTTTGTTTGCTTTTTGTTCTTGCACAATTATTTTTGCAAAATAATGACTGACCATTTTTGAATGCAAATACCAGATACATGCACAGCACGTCACCTTTTAGTGGCAGCTAGGTGATGCCATAGTTCACAGAGCCCTGGGTCTGAAGTCAGGAAGACCTGAGTTCAAATGCAGCCCCCAGACACTTACCAGCTGTGTGACCCTAGGCAAATCAATTAGCCTCTCTGAGCCTCAATTTCTTTATCTGTAAAATGGGGATGATAATAATATCTAACTCCCAGTGTTGTTTTGAGGATCAAATGAGATACTTGTAAACAGCTTTGCAAATTTTCAAGTTACATAAATGCTATTATTATCATTATCTACATCTAATTTTTCAAGTGCCTTAAGTCAAAGCTCATTACAATAAACTTACAGGCATTTTATTGGATAAATTTTTCAGTTGGTTATTGTTTCATGATTGTATTCATAAAGCACTTTGCCAATCTTAAAAGCACTAGAGAAATATCAGCTGTTATCCCACTGGGATTTTGTTGTATGGCACACTAATAAAGAGGCTATTGGATCACTAGAGAAGAACTAGACGGTGTCTCATGGGCCACTCAGTGCAACCCATGTAAAGAGGAAGAAACTGATGCCCAGAGAGGATGACCTGCCCAAGGTCACACTGGGAATAAGTGGGAGAGTCAGGATTCAAATACAGGCCCTTTTTCCATTGTCATTCCAATGTGTCATACAGATTGATTTGTTCATCATAATTTTGGGAGAGGGCAAGTAAAAAAAATCCAAGTACAGGAACCACGGACCATAGTCTCACTCAGCAATTTTCAGGGTTCCTAATGCAGGGATCTGTTACAAGTTATGAAGTGTAACACTCCCCTTGTACTTTGAATAATAAATGATTTAGGACAAGTCATCAAACTCATGTTTTATGGGAGTGTTCCTAGAAGACTCCAATGTAATGAATGCTATATAATAATAGTAACCTTGGTAATGGGATTTGGTCTGTTATGTTTAATATTAATTTTGTTAGGGCCAATATAGAAATGTTCTACTTGCAGCTAATTTTATTAGCTCTTAGTTTGTCCTCAGGAAGTGGATTCCTATTCTACCTTGCTATTACTGAAAGAAATTTTTGACCAGACTTCAAATACTGGAAAATGGAAATGGAGGAGTGGGAAGAAATAAGTAGCAGGTTAGAGAGGCATTATTTTGAAAACGATATCACTGAATGGCTTGTAAATATCTCTCAAAGTGTAGCTGGAAAACCACTGAGAGAGTATACAAATACACAAAAAGAGATACACATATGGATCCATGCATTCTTACCCACACACACATATTCTCACCTATATCCCACAGATATACAGATCTGTGCTATTTTCACATACACACTAGAATCACAGAATGGAATATACAGACATTAGCAGACACAGACATTCAAACACAAGCATACTTGTTCTATTATGGAGACCTATTGATTCTCCTGGGGCTACAATTAAGTACTGTGTGTTGGGTGAACCTTTTATCCAGCCCCAAATGGCCAAGCAATTGATTCACTCTGTAGCTATAGGGAAGATGTGTATGAAAATCAGTTTGCACACTAGGACAAAAATGCTATAGAGACACACACATACACTCAGGACTCATGGGTAGACAGAAATCAGTACATTTCCCTTTTGTGAATGTATGGATGGATAGAGGCCCAATCATGTAATAATAAATACTATACAGCCCAAATCTCTCTGCATAACAAAAAAGAATCTCAAACACAAGCCAAAAGTCAGCAATACTTAATACCACAAAATTCTAGTCACACCAAAGAATGTGAGACATCCCCTTGCCATATATTATAAATGGATTTGGCCTATATACAGTTTGGAGAAAATGGGAAAGAATAGATTATTAGGTCAGTAACAGGCGTTGCAAGACCACTTGAGCAAAGCTGATGAGGATGACAGAATAGAATCTGGAACTCAAAACTTTAAGAACAAACATCCAAATGTTAAAAAAAATGCTTTAACATGTAATGGGGAGAAATAAAATATTATATATTTAAAAATAAAAAGGGATTTTAAATTAAAAATAACTATGACAGAATGTTAGTTTTAAATTGAGCTAAGAGGGACAGTGGAAAAAAATTATCTTAAGAAGACTTAGAATCTAATCTCAGCCCTACTGCCTATTAGCTGTCACCATGGGTAAGCTCCTTCATCACCCTGGGATTTTTTTTCATAGAATGTGGAAAATAGATTAGATGATCTTTATGCCTCCTTCCAGCTTTAAAAGTGAAGGATTCCATTTCTTTTGAGCTCAGTCCTTCAACATTCTAAAAGTTATAGAAGGGCTCGGGTGCTCAGGGTAATACAAAGGAGGTTTAAAAACACAGTAGGGCTGAGAACACTCAAAAGATGGGCTAGTACTTGTGACCTGCATACTAGAGACACATTTGATTTTGAGTAATCCCTTAATAAATCACCAGGGAGGAAAAATCAGATGTACAGTCTTTATAAAGTTTGTGAGTGGTTTCTGCATTTCTACTTTGTAAACCTGAATGCTACAGTTAGTGGGTTTGGCAGAAAGGAAGCAAAAATGGCATTGAAAGGCAATCTGAAGCCTCTTTTAGCTGAACTGCAGATCCTTTGCCTTCAATATGTGTGTGTGTGTGTGTGTGCGTGTGTGTGCGCGTGTGTGTATAATGTATGTATATATGCAGGTACACATATATGTATACACACATATATATGTATGTGTAGCCTTTTTTTTAATTTGTCACAGGATGTGACAGAAGGCTACAATGAAAAAACTAATAGCTGTACTGTTTCAGTAAGTCAGCTTTGGAGCGTCATATGCAAACTACTTTCATTGCATCTATTTCCTAAATCCTATGAGATACAAATATAATATCAAATACAGTGCAAAAGAGAAACTCAACCCAAGTTAGTCCTAAAACTCCAGGTTCCTTTTAAAAAAGTGATTTTTTAGAAAACCAAATGATTTCCTACACATGGTCTGGGTTCAAGGGGAAAATGAATTTCTCAGTTTCAGTCTATCCCAACAGTGCTGGAAATGTACACATGCTAGTCAGGGCTTCTGCAAAGAGTGAAAATGAACTCACCTGTTACTATTCTAAAGTTGGAGAAATTCAAAGGAGAAATTGCACTGAGTGGGCAGAAAGCCCAACTTAACTCCTTCCAAGTTAGCTACGAAAGGGCTGATGAGTAACACAAAGGGATTCTTTTTAAAGACCAGGAGTTTTGTCTTACTAGCACTCCCTTAAAAGGCATAAGATTCCCCAGCCCTTTAGAAGGATATGTGTTTACTATCCAGCAGCTGCCTATCTATTCTGTACTTAGTACTAGAATACACCTTTATGTACCAACATCCCATTTCCATATCACAATATAAATTTCCTGAGAAGGTGACTGAGCATTTTAAGCAACTTCCAGTTTTGAGGGGACCTTGAGGGTAAAAGCCCAAAGGGGAGCAGCACATGTTTGAGTGATATGTATTTCCTACAAGTGAGGGTGGGTGGGTATCCTAGGAATTTATTAGTGGACTCTCACACTGAGCTAAGCCCCAAGGACTCTCCTCTTACCCATTTCACTGCAGAATTACAACACTGCTGACCCAAGAATGTAGTCTAATTTTCAATAACTGGTGTCACATAAAACTCCAAAGACATTTTTTAAAGGATACACAAGGTACTAAACAATCATAAAAACATATAAAACAGTGTTCTTAAAAATCAATGCACACAGACACTGAAATCACCTTAGACGATGTAATGTGAGAGAGGACCCAAAAAAATCTGGCTGTAAAACAATACTGAATGCTTTAAAATAAAATTGTAGAAGTCTGTGGTAGAAACACAGGAGATGGCAGCAAAAGATGCTCCTGCTCCAAGATGGCCCTGGCTGTTGAACAGCTTTGCATCCCCAGCAATGTCTTCACAGGGTCCAGCTTCTTTCAGCACCATGGCTGGTGATCAGCTAAAGACAGCTCCTCCAGTCACATAGCTGGGAAAAGAGTCCCTTGAAAATAAGTTACATGTAAGCAACTAATTCTGATTCACCTGACCCCTCTCTAATAGTCCAACCCACCCCATCTCACCACAGAAATAGTTTAAACACCACAAGAGGTGCCAAAATAGCTCCCCTTCTCCCTAACAGTAATTAGGAGGTAAAAAGCCACACAGTGAAGATGGTCAGAAAATAAACAGGAATTGATGTAGTTAGCTGCCATTACAGTAGATATGGTTTGGTCTTTCTTAGTAAGGCAATCTTGGAGGAAGGCTCTCTCGTGTGCTTGCTCTCTCCTCCTCCAAAAGCTGGATGACTCTCAGCCATACTTGCCCATCTCAAAACCTCAGCTTTATAAATCTATGTCTCTGGCACACATTGGGTGCTTTATAATCACTTGGTGAATTTGAATGGAATTCTCCTCTGTTGGTGACCTATCTCAGAAGAAGTAGGGATGCAGGACTCGTGGCAGGGAGATTTATTCAAGCATCTTCTAAGTAGCTATTATGAGTGTGTGCAAATCTACAATGGGTGGAGTTGAAGAGGGGTCATGGAGGTCATACTCAAAGGCTGGGGCTTCACCCTACTTATTCCTCCCAGATCTAAGGAGAAGAGCCAGAAACAGCCATAGACCAAGAGGGTGCTCCCAGGCAAGATGGAAGCAGGGTTAAGTAAGACAAAGTAGTTATCTTTGGGGAATGAAGAGTGGAGGTGAGGGAAGACAGGGAAGGGATTTGAAACAATGCAAGATCCACAATCTGATAGTGCACTTATTCATTGTGATTTCTTTGAAGGCTCTGAAGGCAGCAAAGATGAAAAAAGAAAGGCATTTTCTTTAATGGCCTATGGCCCACTATGGTGAAACTGTGCTGGACTTTTACATACAACACAGGCTGGGCAGACCAACTTCTTGTCTTTCCTGGGTCAGTCCAGGTCACCTTATTCCAAATGTGAACTCTAGGCCCTGTGCTGTTGAGTATACACCAGGAGTGTTCCTGGAAGAGAGGTGCTTCTTTAGGAACCTGTAGGTACATAAAGTGGACCAAGGGGGATAGAGTGCAGAAGAGAACAGAGTGCAGGACAGGAGGAGGTGGGATTGAATGACACTGAGACAGAGGGCTAGCTGCTATAAGGCAAGGTTCCCATGAACACGCCGATTTGGTTTACAGCTATCTATAAGACTCTGGCAAAAAAAGTGAGAAGGCTTCTGTCGGAGGGTCAAGTACTGGAGCCATGCCTCTGGTCTCTCTTCAGGACAGATGTCCCCTACCTTCTTCCAAATAAAGTGCAGATGGTCAAAGAATACTGGTCTGTCATCTGCCAGTTTCAGTCAGCATCGGAGAAACCAAAACCAGAGAAAAATCCCACAATATAATATATATATATATATATTTAAAAGCAACAAATATAAAACCTTTAAACTGATGTCTCAGATTGTAAGCGAAGGACAAATTTATGAGATTTGGGGTCTATGAACTCTTCTGAAAGCACGATGAATGGGATTTTCTTCACATTAATTACAAGGCTGAAGTCCAAGCATTTAAGTACAAAAACAACTCCATCCCTCAGTCCATTTGTGACAGATTCTTCACTAACGAGCGTCCATTGCTTAGAGAACCATCGATCCTTGTCATACTGCAGGGTTGGGCCAGCATTGAGGTAACGTTCGAGGAATGCCTGAGGAAAACAAAGGAAAAGCTCAGCAGGAAAAGAGAAAATCTCATCTCTAGACTGTTGTCTGGTTTTGTCTTTTTCAGTTGGGCTGCAATTTTTATCCCCAGGGACATCCCCAATTAAATAAAACATTTCAATTAGAATCTTATCTCATTGTTTCCCTACCAGTTCATTGGAACATACTGGAGAGGGGGAAGGGCCAACCCAAAGCCATCAATCAAAGATTTCCTCAGTCCCCTTTAATTTATTTTTTTAAGAAGGGCTTAGGTGATGAAATATCATATGGTGGAAAGAGAATGGGAGCTGGTACGTGAGTACATGTTTACATGTTTGAGCAGAACCATGTTTTGGTTTATGTGATAGAAGATGGTACTGTGGATAGTTGGTTTGATGGATAGAGAGATGACAAAGAAAGAGAAAACCCATAATAGCGAAGTCAACATCATACAAGATGAACTATCACAGAAGGTTTGGAATTTATACCAATTAAAAATGTGCCCTTACCAAGGAAATCATGAATCTGTATAAATATTTATCCTGCATAGAGGTTCTTACACATATATATATATATATATATACATATACACACACACACATATATACACGTATATATGTATATATGTGTGTATACTTATATATGCATATTTACATATATGTGTGTATATCTCTCTATATATCTATACATATAAATATTTGTTCACATGTTGTTTCCCCCTTTAGATTATATGCTCCTTTAAGGCAGTAACTGTCTTTTGAGTCTTTTTGCATCCCCAGAGTACAGAGTATATAGTGCCCGATACATAGTAGGTACTTAATAAAAGTTTACTGAGTGACTGATTGACCCACTAAGTTTACAGAAGTCACACATACAAAGATAGCAGCAAGGTGGCAAAGTAGATAAAGCACTGAGCCTGGAGTCAGGAAGACCTGAGTTTGAATCCTGTTTCATGTACTTACTTAACTGCCTCAGTTTCCTCATCTCTAAAATGAGGACAATAATACCTCACAGGGTTGTGAGGATTAAATGACTTAACATACATAAAATACTTTTCACGCCTTAAAGTGCTATAGAGATGACAGGGTTATTGTAAATCCTGGCTCAGAAAGGTTGGAAAGCACTATCCTGTCCCACAGAGAGGTGAATACCTCTTTAGCCATAAGAAAAGACAATATTTGATAGAAGAATAAGAACAAGAAGAAGAAAGAAGAAAGAAAACGAAGAAAGGAGAAGAGGAAGAACAAGAAGAAGAAGAAGGACGGAGGCTCTAACCTAGCCCTTTTCATTAACGCCACAACACAAGTGACTTTAGGATTCATTAGAGATGAAGGAGTCTCAGGTTCGCTGATCTGTCTCTAATCAAGGATGTTCATTATAGGATATATCATGACCTCCTTCCTGCAGTATTGTTATCTCACTCTATTTCTGACTGACAGACGACACTGGAGTAGAAAGGAGAACTGAACTACATCAAGGCCACCAAAACATTTTGGGTCATTTTGTTTGGGCTCGATTTGGTTTGTTTTCTCCCCAAACCTCTTGGTGGGCCTCTCAGATTATTCACAGTTCGCTAGTCCTACAGCTTGTGAAGGGTGAGGGTATTCCATCTTTGTACCCTCAACACAATGTAGTGTAGTGAGTAGAGGGGCCATCTTCAAAGTCAAGGAGACCTGGGTTCAAGTCCCAATTACGCCACAGATGAACAACTCTGGCCAAGTTAATTAATTCCTCAGTGGCTTAAATCACACTGTAAGTTACAGGACCATTTCAGATCTATCCTAGAAGAGAGGGTTTCTTCACTAGCTCTTTATCCTGATGAAATGGCATGTCTAAACCAAAAAGATGCCCTAGGACAGTTCAAAGTCAAGGAGAAGAGGCTCTGAGAGGTGACATATTTATGTAACTGCTGAGATCGTTGAGAAATGGAGGGAGGAATCATGTTAAACCAGTTTTTTAGAGAGGTACATAACCACTACCGTGGACCACAAAGTCTAGTTCCTCTGATATAAACATCTGGGGCAGCAAGCTGTGGTGTCCCCCACGGCCCTTGGGTAGGATTTGCCAGATGTTGTCAATTGCATTCAAATCACCGTGATGGATGGGGAAGTTGTTCTTTTGTTCATCCATTTGTTTTTCATTGGCAGCTCTACTATCTTAATTTTCTACTCCGTGAGAGCCAGTCCATCACTGACTTCAGGGTAAGGGGAGTATGCTATCTTAGGATCTGAGAAGCAATTGCCCCACTAAGGTCTAAAATACCACAATAACAGACACAGTGAGGACATGGCATACAGACTTCTGGGATCCTGGAAGGGTACACGACCTCTTTACAGCAGGGACATGCGGATCAGATTTTCTATGACCAAAACAAAGAACAATTTCAACAATGACAGCAAAGATGTGCCAACAATAGTGATAGGACATTTCAAAAACAGAGGTGGAAAGGAAATAGGAAAGGAAACAAATGAGGAAGAACTTGATTTCTTTTCATATGAAGGAGTCAAAGAAGAAAATTCCCCAGCGTTCTTTATAGTGGATGAATATTGAGAGTATTAAGATAAAATGAAGAGCTTTCTTAGGCTTAGGTGTACAGCCATCAACCAGGTCAATAATGACTCTATATACAGGACTGTTAATTACAGGCTGCTTGCACCAAGCCCTCATGTTCATTTCTTTAAATAGAGAGGTACTCTGGCATAGTAGGAGAAATTCTGGCTCTAGAACCTAAGGTCCTAGGTTCAAATCCTGCCTGAAATATTTACAATGTGATCTTAAGAAAGTCACAATCTCCAGGTTCCTCAGTTTTCTTGCCTTTAAAATTAAGGGGTCAGACTAGATGTCCTCTAAGGTCCTTTATAGTTTTAAATGAATGATTCTGAGATCCCATATTCCCGCTGACAAAAACATGCACACATTGAGATACACTCATTCCCGATATGCCCTGCTCACCAACAACATAGAGCTATCACAGCCAAACCAAGGTACTAACGTTTCTGTACAGAGAATGAATGGGTAGATGAATGCAAAAGTGTCTGCAATATCTTGTTTTGATAATGTGTTATTTCTCTTTTCCCCTTTCTTCTTTCCTCCCTCCTTTGTTTCTTTTTTGAGATTGGGTCTTTTTATTTTGCTGAGGCTGAAAACAAGTTAGCCACTCATAGATGAATCCCTCTGTGAATTGGCTGTGTTGGCTCATTCCTCCTTAAGCAGTCTGGCACCCAATTTCCCTCCCCTAGGGGCTTACCACATTTTTGTTGTAGTTTAGTCGTTGTTTAATCATGTCTAACTCTTTGTGATCCCATTTGGGCTTTCTTGGCAAAGACATTGAAGTGGTTTGCCATTTCCTTCTCCAGCTCATTTTACAAATGAAGAAACTGAGGCAAACAGGGCTAAATGACTTGCCCAAGGTCACAATGCTAGCTTAGGGCTGAACTCAGGAAGATGAATCTTCCTGACTAGACCTAGCACTCTATCTACTATGCCAACTAGTTGTCTTTCTCACCATATTAGTACCAGGCTTATTACAGACACTCAGTCAGTTTTAGTCTTATTACATTTCAGAACTCCCAAGTTCAAGTGAGCCACCAGCCTCAGCATCTGCTAGTAGCAGAGTTTACAAGTGTGTATGTGTGTGCGATCACATCTAGCAACAATTTTTATTTTTTACTTACTTGGTTTTTTAGAGCTTTATTTGATGTTCTAACTATCCCTATCATTTCAGAAAGATAACATTAAAGCGTTGTATCATTATTAACTGTATTCTATCTATTCTCTGAGTAGAATAAGCAGGGACTTAATAAATACTAACTAAACTGAATCAAAACTGAAGGTTGGAAACAAAAAGTAAGCCATCCCAGCTGTTTAAGCGGCTGAGGGGTGGGAGCAAGAGGAGATAAAAGGGCTCAGTACCTTGGGGGTCATGTTGTTGGTGATGCAGAAGGCCAGATGCTGCAGGATGCTCTCCATGGTGTGATAATGCTGCTGCCGGGTGGTGCGCAGGTACTTCTGCAGGGCCCGCGCCATGGATGGGAAGATAGCTTGGGCTGCCTCTCTGGGGTCCATCACCTCTCCAGGGACCTTCTGCTGCTCTTCTGCCTGGAGACGGCGGATGTGAACGAAGGCCTCCTCCACCGCTACCACCAGCCTGCAGGGGCACAGGAATCAACGTGTAACTTAAACAAGAACATCTCTAATCCTACAGGAGGACTGAGGCTATTTCCAGTCCCCACTCCTCCGTCCTTCATGCTTTATCCGCATCTCCTCCAACAGATACGAGTGTTAGCTTCTGGTGGTCTCTTCAGCAAATAGCACAATGGCATAGTGAATAAACCACTGGGCCTGGAGTCAGGAAGACTTGAGGTTATATCTGGTCTCAGACACTTACTAGCTGTGTGACCTTGGGCAAGTCACTTAACCTCTGTCTGCCTCAGTTTCCTCACCTGTGAAATGGGGATAATAATAGTACCTACCTTCCAGGGTATTGTAAAACACTTAGCACAGGGTCTAAAACATGGTAAGTTCTATGTAAGAGTTATTTATTATCATTATCATTACTGGCAGTCCCTTTGGCAAACAGCTAGGTGGCATAGTGAATAAAGGGTTGGATCTGGAGTCAGGAAAACTTGAGCTCAAATCCTACCTTCAACATTTACTAGTTGTGTGGACCTGAGTAAGTCACTTAACATCTGCCCGCCTCAGTTTCCTCATCTGTAAAATGCAAATAACTGCAACTCCTACCCAGCAGGGTTTTCACTAAGATCAAATGAGATAATATTTGCAAAGAGCTTTACAAGCCTTAAGGCACTATATAAATGCTAGTTATTATTATTCATTGTCATCATTATTAATTACTTACAGAAGAGAGCCTAAGAAATCTTCAAAAAGACTGCCGAGTTGGTTGCTACAACAGGGGCACGGCTGAGGGTTTAGAGGAAGGAGCGACCGGAGCGACCTTCCAGGGCATCTGGTTCAACACCTTCTACCAGCAAATGAGAAAACTGAGGTCCACAGACACTGGATGATTGGCAACCAAACTGTATGACAAGCAAGAAAACGAGTCCTCATCCATCTGGCCTCAGAAAACTACGCAGGAGAAATGGGAGGGGCTGGAGAAGTGGCCGTGAAGCCAGTTCCAAGGAATCAACCAAGTGTGGAGGTTTGAGGCTCTGCCCAAGCAGGCACAAGCCCACCTTTTTAGCTTTATTTATTTAGTTGCTGGTTTGCTTATTTTATTTGTTTAGACTATCATTGTCTCCCCTATGCTCTCTGCTCCAGCCCAAATCAACCGCTCGCTATCCCCCCAGAACCTGCCTAAGGTTTCCCAACTCAGTGTCTTTGTGCACACTGCCTTATATGCCTGGACTGCCCTGCGCTTGTCTCAACCTCTTGGACAGCCATCTGTCTGTTAAAGTCCAATGACCTGGGACACCTAGATGGCACAGGGATAGAGGATGGGCCTCAGAGTCAGGAGGACCTAAGTTCAAATCCTGCCTCAGACACTTGACACTTACTAGCTGCGTGACCCTGGGCAAGTCACTTAACCCCAACTGCCTTGCCAAAAGAAAAAAAGTCCAATGCTCCGCCCCCTCCCAGGATGCCCTCTGATCCTCTCAGTCAAGAATGAGATTTTATCCCTCCCATAGCCACCCTGCTTACATATTCTCCCTTTCAGATATTTCCCTACATTTGTGACTTCATCAGTTCAAACAGCACATATTAAGTACCTACTTTGTGCCAAGGACTGTGCCAAGTACTAAGGATGCCTCAGGGAGGCTGCATTAGCTACTGGGGTTGGGGTGGGGACAGGAACACAGGCAATAATACAAAATATAAATACAACTTGATTTCATTACAAAATCCATCAGTGGGGGTAGGGGCAAGAGGGAGTGCTAACAGTGTCAGTGATCAGGGAAGGGCCCCTGAAGGAGGCAACACTTTTGCCTGGGAAAACAAGGCAGAGGTGAGGAGGGAAAGCATTCCAGGTGGGAGGGGAATGGTGGACGCCTTCCCAATGAAGGGGCTGGGAAACATTAAATACACACACACACACACACACACACACACACACACACACACGGGAAAAAAAATCCTTGGCTACTACAGGGAAAGGACCTCACAGGTCATCCAGTAAAACCACTTTATTTTGCAGATGAGGAAATGGATGCTCAGAGAGTGAAGTTATTTAACCAAGAACACACAGGTAGTAAAAGTCAAGGGTATGACTTGAATCCTGGTCCTCTGCTTGCAAGGTCTGTGCTTCTTAGGCTGAACAACAGAGCTAAGGGAAGAAACAAAGATGAGGAGAGAACACCTCTTTCTCTTCTTATGTTCACTCTCCCAACATCCTCAGGGAAAAGCTGTCACAACAAATAACAGGAATTGGTAGAAGTAATGAGCCACTTCAGAAATGCAATCAAATAGGGCCAGAGGAAGTAGAGACCCTGTCCACTCCCAAGACGAGGTGACTGCCAGATTGGAGGTTTCCCCTACTTGAGCTGTCACCACCAGCCAACGGCTTGTCTGTGAATGCTGTGAATGTCTGGGAATGGAGGTCAGGAGCCTCAGACAGGACGTGCAAGTTGAAATCGAGTTAGAGTCCTAAAGAAAAACTACAAAAGCTGGAAGGAAAACAGGGGTTGGTCTCTCATGTCTCTTTCCCCTCCTCCCCCTTTTCTTTCCCTTCTTTAGTCTTCTTTCCTCTTCCTGTTCTCTCTGGGTGTCTGAGCACTCTCCCCAACACCTCTGACCCTACCCCTCAGGCCAGTGCATGCTTTTACCATGGTTTTGCAGAAGTACAAAAAATATCAACATTTTTTCCAAGAACTACCCATTAAAAACCTGAAAAGATATTTTTACTCTTCTACCCTATGTTCTCCCAGGTACTTTCCCTAAAAGTCATAACCTCCATTAGCCTCATTTCAATCTGCTCATTCCCTGCTCCTTTCTTCCATATGTGTGTATGCGTATACACATACATGTATATACACATATGAGTGTATTTAGGCATATGTCACTTTTGACATATGGTTGCATTTTGTGAGTATTTAAAATTCACTAGAGTTAATTCTTCCCCATTCACCACTTATAATAGTTATCCAATAGTTCTGCATATTTGTCCATAGGTTAAAATTTTCCTAAAGTCATCAGTTTATATTTTGTATACTTGATAAACAAAGTTATCATAAATTTTGTTTAAATTTGTTTTGATTACCAATGCAGTGTATATTTGTCCATACCCTAAAATTTTTCCAGTGTATATTTTATTCACTTGATAAACAAATTTACTGTAAATTTTGTTTAAAATTTATTTTGATTACAAATTCACTGCATATTTGTCCCTGTGCTAAAAATTTCCCAAAAGCATCAGTGTATAGTTTATTTTCTTGATAAACAAATTTACTTTAAATTTTGCTTTAAATTTATTTTTATTTTGATTACAAATGTACTGTATATTTATCCCTGTGCTAAAAATTTCCCAAAGTCATCTTTGTGTAGTTTATTCACTTGATAAACAAGTTTATTGTAAATTTTGTTTAAGATTTATTTTGTTTACCAATTCACAAAAATTTCCCCAAAGTCATCAGTTTATGTTTTGTTTACTTGATAAACAAATTTACTATAAATTTTATTTACTTGATAAATATACAACCTCTTTCAAGGAAGAGTCCTCTGAGTACAAGTTACAGGATACAATGTTCTAAGTTGCGTTACTGTCAACATTAAAAACCCATGAGTTCATAAGACTCTTGAAATGTGATGTGTCTTGGAGGGGAGGCCATATAACAGCACACAGAAATGGTAGAACAATGAGAGCAAAGACATCAAAAGAAGAGATTCAGAATTGTGTCCTCCGTGTTCTAATCCACCTAAAGAATGCGAGAGGTCAATCACAGGAGGCTAGAATCTCAGAGGTGGAAGGGACCTCAAAAACCATCTAGTCCGATCCCTCCTTGGACAAGAATTCCTTCTACCAACATATCCTGTGAATGATCATCCAGCAGGTGAAAGAGTTCTAAAAAGGGCAACGCTATTACCTTCCAAGGAGCCCAATGCAATTCTGTACAGCTAATTGTTAGGAAGCATTTTCTTTATAATACCTACACCAAACCTTAATCTTCTGCTTTGGAACTTATTCCTAGTATTTCTAATTCTTTTTAATAGGGCCAAGTAGAACAAATCTAATCCCTTTTTTTCACATAACAACTCTTCAAAAACTGGACAAAAAACTATTGTTCTATACCCTCTTTCTCAAGTCTTCCCTTTTCCAAGCTAAGTCTCCCGAGTTCGCTTCAACCAATCCACATGTGTCAGGGAACTGAAGGTGCTTTCACCATGCTAATTATCCTCCTTTGAATTCTCTTCTATTTATCAATGTCTCTCCTAAAACATGGTGCCTAGTATGTAAGATATGTCATTACAATTAAGAGTGACATCATAAAGTCCTTGAAAAACTCATGATGAAGGATTCCAGTGGAAAGACTGATAGATCTAGAATGAGAGAGAGGACCTGGATTCAAATCTAGGTTGTGATGTTCACTATTTGTATGACTTCACGGAAGCCACGTTATCTCACTGAGTCTCAGACTGGCCGAGACAATTTCTACGGTCTCATTCAGTTCCAAATCTAAACAGATTCTTCAAAACCCAGAAGATACCATATTCATAAAATGTCATTTCATTCAGCCTTAGGGACCACTTTACTTCAGGAAACAAAAGGTTAGTGTAAGTAGGGGTAACAACAAGTTATCAAATAGCAAGTATCATCTGTACAGGTGCCTTAAGGTTTTCAAAGCACTTCACATATACCATCACTTAATAAATGTTTATTAAAATGAATTATCACATTGAAGAAGAGGAAGGTATGGGAGAGTCATGTACCTGGCTCTTCGTTTCTTTACTCGACGTTCATGTTCTGCTTCTTCATAATATAATTCATTGTGGCTGGAATCTCTGCGTCGAGCAGCAGCTGCTATCATAGCTCGAGACTGGCCTGCAGCATTGTTCCCCGGGCCTTCAAGGAAAAGGTAGTAGAAAAGTAACAGCTTTAATATCATACATCTCCTAAACGCTGGGCAAAAGAGAAGTTTCAAATTTGTCAAAACCCTCCACCCTATAAAGAAACTTATCAGTACAATTCTACATAAATCCCAATGGAATAATCCCAAATGAATACCCCACAGAGTGGAGCATCCCTTAAATCTTTATTATGCCCAGTTTAGGACAGGAAAGAAATTCTTAATAAAACCCCAATTGGATCAGTGAAAAGCGAAAAAGAATGGGATGAAGAATCCTAGACAATTAAAATGTTTGCCAAAAAAAAAAAGTGCGCTAAGGATGTTACTTACCATCCGTTATATAAAGATTCAGTTTGGCCATAAGGGCAGCTGGAACATCACATTTCACCAACAAAACAATGAGAGAGCATGAGAGGGAGGGGGAGAACAAGGACAGACAGAGAAAAAAGAATGTCAAGAGACATGGAGACACCAACCACACACAGGAAAATAAAAGTTATGCTGGAATGTGTCATGGCAGCCACAACTTTTAGGAAATATACCAACACCTCAAAGACATGCAAAAATGGCACCAATTAAGTCCAAAGATATGTAGCCCACGTATGAATTGACCATCTGACACCCTCCCTTGTCTCTGTATCAAAATGTATCTAACTCTACTCTTATATATCACCTAGTAGCAGATTATCCTGTTTTCACAATAAAATTTCTATTGCATCTTTAGACTCTAAAAGGAATACCTTCAAAATTCACCCTCTAGTTTAACTTATCATCAGACTAAGAAATCAAAAGGGAATTTTTTTTTTAAAACAAAGGATGCACTCTAATTTAATACTGTCCATACATCCTATCTTGTTGAGAGCTTACTTATTAACCTCTTCTGGTACATGCAGAGAAGGAGGGTCTAACCAAAGTCTATCTTCTAGCCTTTCACTGACTCCTACAACTTCTTTTCCCGGGAGGAAAGAAGCATAAACTGGTGAGATCAGTTGGGTTTGAGGACCTAGATGGCTATGTGAATCTAAGTATCTCTCCAAACTTTCTAAAGTATACGCTTCCTAAGTAAGGCTTCCATTATAAAAGATTTCCAAAAGTTAGGAAGCATAAACCAGTATCATTCTTTTTTAATTTTTAAAATGTATTAAATTTACATGTTTTAAATGTGTTAAACTCTCAGAGAGATTCTTTGTGCAATATGTGTAAAATGTCAACCAAAACTTCTTCAAAATAAATGTTTGCCTATACTTAAACTCATCTGATATGACAATGCCATAGAGGACAGACACCAAAGAATGGTGGAACCAAACTGACTCTAAATCTTAAGTTCAACATTTTCTTTTCCTGCATTTTCCCCCTCCCCACCCTACATTCAACCTCAGAAACCACTTCCAGAAACATACCATCTACATTGTAGACTTTTAGGCCAGCCATGTGCTTAGCTGCTCGGGATTTGGAGGCTGTTAAGAGGGTTGGGTTATAGATGGTGAAATCTTTGTAGTAATTTTCCAGAACTACCAATGCCGCTCTCTGTATGCTGGGAAGAGAGAATGAAGTTAATTCAAATATTTTGCAAATGACCAGAAATTTTAGCGCTTACTTTGAAGAAAACATGGCCATAAGGAAAAAAATCTCCTACTTTCTAAGTTGTTTTCAGTGATAAAATGCCAGGGAGCTCAGCTAACATGCCATCTCTCCAAGACAAGGTTACTGCTCCTTGTCACTACCTACAGAAGGCAAAGCTGTGGCACAATATAGAACAATGACAATTATCTCAACAGTAACCTGAATTCCAGGTTCCTCCAGAAGACTGGGTCTTCAGTATAGCCCAACGTCTTTAATTCTAAGCCAGGTCAACGGTACCTCCCAACTGACCAGCTCTCTTTGGTCTCATCTTCCCAAGTCTACAATGGCTGGAGGGGTGGGAGGAGAAAAACTAGGATCCATAAATCATTGGGAACAGGACAGAGCCCAAGCTTAGTAACATGCTGAGCTGACTTTCCTAAATCTCTACATGTGAAATGGGATAATCTTTTCAAACATGCAGTGTTCTCAGTAAATACTTAGAAGGTGGAACTTAAATGAGAATAACCAATATTCATAGGACAATGAGACAATTAGGTGTTTCACTGGCTCCAGGATCAGAACAACCTGAGTTTAAATTTAGCCTCATATCTGTCTTCACTGTGTGACCTTGGGCAAGTCATTTAACCTCTGTCTATCTTAGTTTCCTCATCTGTAAAATTGGGAAAATAATAGAACCTACCTCCTAGGGTCCTTGTAAGGATAAAGTTGTAAAGCACTTGCAAATCTTAAAGTGCTCTATAAATACTATTACTATTGTTGCCGTTATGGAAGGGTCCGATTGACAGCACAGAATTTATAGCCTGAAAGTGTCATTAGATGGTTATAATTATGAGTCCTCTATCAGAAGATCCCCATCTACTGGTAGATCTCAAAGTTGATGGCCACCATCATCTCTTGCCACCCAGGGGAATACAGACAACAGTGCCCTCTTCCACCTTCGTGCAATTTAATTTAATCAACATTTATTTAATGTTCACAACATGTCATGGACACAATATGGGTAAGATAGTCCCTACCCTTAATGAACCCATAGTCAAGGCACTTGACTGTGAATGCTTTCCCAGTGCCCAGTTCTATGTAATGAGATCTCAGGGCTCATCCAATCCAGTGAATTTTGTGGCTGTTGTTCAGTTGTTTGAGTCTTATCCGATGACTCTACATGATCCCATTTGTGGTTTTCTTGGCAGTGATATTGGAGTTATTTGCCATTTCCTTCTCCAGCTCATTTTACAGAAACTAAGGCAAACATGGTAAAGTGACTTGCCTAGAGTCTCACAGTTAGTAACTGAGACCAGATTTGAACTCAGGAAGATGAATCTTCCTGACTCAGAGCCCAGCACTCTATCCACTTTGCCACCATGCTGCCTTCTTCCTTCCCCCCACTCCCGCCAGCTAATTTTACACAAAAGGAAACTGAGGCCCAGAGAGATGAACTGATTTGGCCAAAGTTACACAAAAAGTTAAGTAGCATAGCAGAGATCCAAAATCAGGTCTTCTAACTTCAAATGCAATGATTTCCAAGCCATAAGAGCTTCACGGAAATTAAATGGGACAACCATTCCTTGCAAAATGGTCAGGGAATTGTCATCATCACAGATGAGGACAAGCACCCGTGCACTGAACCCTGACCTCCCATTCTAGCATTGATGGAACTTTCCTTCCTATTAAAAACTTTTTTTCCCTTTAGAGGAATGAAAATTCCAAGCAAAAGCAAATATTTGGAATGTCATTCTTAAGTTCTTCATGTTAGGATTTATTTTTCAATGCAAATGGGCCATGGATGAGAAAATTGCAGAAGCTAAAGAAAACTGGACATCCTTCATCCTGAGAAGTAGAGGAGATAGCACTGAATCGACACTTCCCAGGCATCTTTCTCCACCCTTCCAACCCACACAGATCAGGAGAATCACAATTTGGAGCACAGGAAAAGTACCTGGGGAAGTTACAGTGAATACCTAACCTTTTCCAATATGAACATGTATACAAATAAATATCAGCATGTTTAAACACACACACACACACACTTTATCCTCCATTACAGATCACAGTTGCCAAGAATTCATAATAATAGCTACCATTTATGTAACAATTTAAGGTTTGCAAAACAACATATGAAAATATGTGTGTGTGTACGTACACATATACACATATGAGTTACCTCATCTGATCCACTCAACAACCTTATAAGGTAAGTCTCTTCATTATCTCCATTTTACAGACAAGGAAACTGAGGCTTAGCTGCAAAGCTAGCAAATATCTGAGGCAGGATGCAAACTCAGTTCTTCCTGACTCCAAGTCTACTGTTATGGAGGACTCTATGGCTAAAGGAGTACAGAGCCCACCAAGCCTTCCTTCCAGACTGGGTTAAAAAGTAAAGTCTTGTCACACCCTCTAAAACAATCAGATGCTCTGGTGGGAAAAAAGAGGTAAAGAAAAGAGGTTCACATGACTTGCTCATCTGTGAGAGAACTTGTAAGAGTATTTATTCAGGAAAAAAAAAACTGAAGATGGAGGAAAAACTGTATACAAAGATCTCTTCCCTTATCCTATTCTCAAGAGAGATGTCAGAAAGATTCACACAAAGACAACTGTCCAGCATGCCAGCTTAATGAGCTGCTACCAGAGCCAGGAGGCTCTTCTGGCTGAGTTGTAAAATCTCTCCAAGAAATGTTCAAACTCTCATTCAGGAAGAAAATAGAAAATAATTTATATACAGTAATGCCTCCTGTGTCATTAGGAAGCAAGGAATTCCCCTAAGTGACTTCTCCAGACTATGTACATCTATACTTAATCATTTGGGATGGATATAGTTCTAAGAAGTTACGTCCTTTCTTGACTTCTAAAACAGATTATGAACCTTTTCTTGATAACTCAGGTCATTAGTAACATTATAATGATTGTATTCTACTGTAAAAGAGTGAGCCCCTGGACTAAGAGTCTTTTGCTAAATGGTCCCAATACGTTATCTATTTGTTTTCCATCTCTTCTCTTGAGGTTGGGCTGCTACTTGTTGCTAGTTAGCATGTTTATCTATAACTGCCTTCCAAAATTACTGCCTTCTAATATGCAATATTTAATTATTAGCTAAGAAATCGGACAAGCACACTGTTACACTTGTGATTAAAGGAAGTATGTCACAGCATTTGAGCATTGTAAAGGAGCATCCAATTTAGACCCTAGAATACCATCTTACAGCTGTTAGCGCACGATGGCCTCCAGGGAGAAAGAACTGACTATACCACCCATTCTACTTTGAGAAAGAGACCTGATGCCAAGTCTAATCCCACTTCTTTGTTATTTTCACCCCTGTTCCTAGTTCTGATGCCAAGTGGATAAACTAAATCAGCCTTCCATATAATAGCTCTTCGAATACTGGAAGGTGGCTGGCTATCTTTTCCTCCTTATATCTATTCTTAAAGATTCTGAATTCTTTCAACTGATTCTTATAGGTGGACTATAGGGGCAGCTAGGTGGTACAGCAGATAGAGGGCAGGGCCTGGGGTCAGGAAGACTCATCTTCCTTAGTTCAAATCTGGCCTCAGACTCTTATTAACTATGAAGCCCTGGGCAAGTCACTTAACCCTGTTTGCCCCAGTTTTCTCAACTATAAAATGAGCTAGAAAAGGAAATGGCAAACTATTACTAGTATATCTGCCAAGAAAAGTCCAAACGGGGTCATGAAGAGTCTGACATGATTAAAATGACTAAACAACAAATCCCTAGTAATACTCATGACCCTGGTCACGCCCTTGTGGACACACTCCAGTTTACTAATGTCCAAAGACAGAACATAATACTAAACCATGGACAGATCAAGGAGTCAAATAGGATTATTAGTATTTGTCATAGTTCAAAGGCAGGCTGGTCCCCTTGAGTGGAGTATACTTCCCTCTTCTTCCCCATCCCTCCACCCTCACCCCCTGGTCCTTACTTCTTTTCATCTAAATCTAACCTAGTATTTAAGCCATTTAGGTGACACAGTAAATAGAGCACCAAGGCCTGCAATCAGGAAGACCTGAGTTCAAATCTGGTCTCAGATGCTTATTAGCTATGTGAACCTAAGCAAGTCACTTCACCCTGTTTGCCTCAGTTTCCTCATCTGTAAAATGACCTGGAAAAGGAAATAGCAAACTGCTCCAGCATCTTTGCCAAGAAAACCCTGAATGGGGTCATGGAGAGTTGGATACAACTATGCAACAACAAACAAATCTCCTTTACTTCATGAAGTTCTTGATGACTCCAGATCTTTCCCATTCTCAAAATACCTTTCCTTGCCTCTGCCATTGCTTCAAGTGTCATCCCATACCTCTTCTCCCTCTTTACCCCTTTATTTTTGCAGCTCTATGTTCACTTCGTGGCAATTTTCTGTCTGTTTGTGAAGGAAATCTGGAGAGCCTGGAAACTTCTGACCTACTCTACCATCTTCCCAAAATTCCTCTACTGCTAAACATCTGGAAAGAGATATCTACACTTACTTGCTTACCAACCATTCATCCCTTTTAATCTAGTTTCCAAATCCATCACTCTTCTCCAAGATCACTGGTGACATCTTTAATGGAAAATTCCATGGCACTTTCTCACTTATCTGTAGTATTTATTACCAGCCACTTTCTCCTCCTTATATTCTCTTCTCATTTGGTTTCTATGAAACTGTTCTGTCCTAATCCTCCTTTTACCTGTCTGTTTACTTCCTCTTGGTTTCCTTCACTCATTTTCCCATTCCTTAAGTGTAGGTATCCCCTAACACTCTTTAGGCAGGTCTTTTATCTTCTCTCCTCAACAGTCCCACCCTTGACACTCTTACCTGTTCCCAAAGTTTCAATCATTCTCTGGGTGAAGCTATTTCCTAAATCTATATTTGCCATATTCTTTCTATAAGACTTAAGCACTTCCCACTTAAAGACAGTCTTTCCCCACCACCATTATATCTTCCACAACATATAAGTATGGTGTCTTGATGACAGAAAGCATTTGGAAAAGGATAAACTGAATACATACATAACTATATATAAATCAACACACAAGGAAAGAACAAAATGATGAGAGGAGATGGAGGGGGTGGGGTAGACATTATAGCAGAGCCATGTTTAAAGTGGAAAGTGAGAGGACAGGTATCCAGACAAATAAAAAGGTTAAGGCCAGTACTGAAGTTCTGGCTAGGTTAATGGGATAAGTGGCCAGGTAGAGAGAAATAGGTGGGATAATACTTAGAATTCCAGAATTTCAGATCTTGGAGCTCAGAATTCCTCCAGTCTGATGCCACCTGAAGCATCAATAGATTTCACTTCCCTGACAAGTGGCTACCCAGACAGTTGTTGAAACTAGAAACTTATCTGGTTCTTTCTTCAAGAGGTGTTTACATTTTTAAGGTTTACTTTATGGTACTAATAGGCTAATAGTCAAGAGATCTTCATCCCAGTACAACTCATTTGCTCATTTCCAACAATTATCACTGGATCACAGATTAAGGGCCAGATGGAGCCTTAGAGGCCATCAAAACCAACCTTTCTCATTTTCCAGATGATCAATCTGAGACCTGGTAAGATGAAATAACTTGCCCAAGGTCATAGGAATAGTAACAAGGTAGGATTAGAACCTGGCACCTCTGGTTCCAATGCCATTGCTTTTCCCATCTGTCTAGGTGTGGGACCCTGAACACATTATTTCTTCCTGTGGGATTTAGTTTCCTCTTTTCTAAAATGAGAAAACACCTGTAAAATATAAAAACAGACAATCTCTAATGTCTCTTCCAGCCGGTTGTTGTCCTTTGTTTTTGAAGAGGACCAAAATGACCTCGCTACATTGGTCAAGGTACAGTGTGTCCAACAGTGGCTGATCACACCAATACAAATTCAGAAGGCTCTACCGTAGGTCGGTCACAAACAATCCATGTGAACATTTGGAGTGGACATGTCTCTAAACTTGCGCATCTCACATTTCTTCCCTTACACCTGTAGCATGATCGAAGGTTAAGAATTCTCCTAATAACTGAGCACAAGCTCCCTTATGAAACAGTCAAATTCATTTTTGTATCATTCCAATTCTTCCTTAAAATGAACTGAAATCTACAAATTTCTATATCTTGGTCCCTCTGGCCATGCCGAATAAATTGAATCTATCTTCTAAATCTAATCTTTCACTATTTGAAATAGTCAAAAGACAGCACCTATACCCCTTCCGTATAAGTCTTCTTTTTTCTGGAAAACAATGGGTCAACAAGGTAAAGAGAGATCAGCGAAGAAACCAAAACATTCTCTAACTAATGAATTCCTTGACACTCTCTATCTAGACTTCTTTAAGAGATGTGTGCTTGGGATGGGGATTTGACCTTGTAAATGAAGCATCTGGGAGCACTCCAAAATACAGGCTCTAAAATGAAAGTTTATTGAGTTTTTTTGTATATACTCCCTGGAGGCCAGCTGACCACCACATCTGTTTACCTGACTGCTACATGCTGCCAAGAGAATCAACAAAGGTTATTTCTGCCTGGATGTGTGTCTTTGTTAGAGAAGATTTGGCTTCACATGTGGAGGAGGTGGGAAAGGAAAAGGAAAGGTGGGGTTGGGTAAGGCCAGATGGACCATGGGTGGCAACATAGATATGACTACTAGTCCAGTGAAAACCAAATATAACTCCCAAATACCACAAATGACTACTTCTCTGAGAACCAAATACAAATTCCTGCTAACACCTCCTGTCTTTTAATTAAATGTTAGGCATAAAGCCACCATGTTTGAGATGACAGTTTATTCAAGTCTGAGATAACAGGGCCAGTAATGACTACTCTGGAACTTGAAGAAAAGTAAATAAATATGGACAACAGCTGGAAAGAACTCTTTTTTCCCATTGAGAGCTAAGTCAAACTTTTTAAAAGAGTAAACTGGGACAACATCTTGGCTTCCTTGGGATGTTTCAGTAATAGATTCTGGAAACCAAGGGAACGCAGAAAATTTGCAGCAAAATTATAAAGCCTAAGAAATAGACAGGTAGTAAAGATCATTGAAATCCACCTCTTCCTTTTCACCCAGGGTGTGGTTTCTAGTAAAGTTTCCCTTTCTCTAGAAGTCACCTGGATATACCCTGAGGGTCAGCTCCCTAAACTCAATTCCATGTCTATGGGAAGAGCCTTAACCACCCACCTCCTGGAATTATCATGAGGTGAATTAGTGTCTCCATGGGACTGTGTGGTGTGCACTTCTATATAAATTGGTAAACACCTGAAAACTGTATCTGCACATCCATTACAGTACCAGAATTGGAGACTGTCAGAGATGGAAGTGGTCTCACAGATCCCTGAGTCTAATCTCTCTATGACAACATCTCCAACTTGGGATCATTCAGTTTTTGTTTGAAAAACTGTTCAGTTCAGGGAACCCACTACTTCCCCGAAGCACTCATGTCTTTTCACTTGGAATAGTCTGTGGCCACTGCTGTCTAACATACATTGCTTTACTTATCATTTTAAAATTGTTTTTCTTGCCTCTCTTTTCAAAATAACTCACATTTAGCATGACACTTGGCACACTGTACATGTCTAATAAATGTTTGTTGACTTGACTCTATAGCACTTTGAGGTCTGTGATCACACTGTCCACAAAACAATCGAATGAGGCAAGTTATACAGAGAAGTAGTATTCCCATTTTATGGAGGAGGTCACTGAGGTACAATGATGTCTCTAGGTCTACAGTACTGAAATTCTCTAGAATTCTCTAGAATTTTAGACTCCAAGTCTCTATACATTACACCCTGCCCTTTCTTTAGGAAGCCAATAAGAGAAACGGAAGCCTTGGGAATCTGAAAAACCTGAGTACAAATTCTGCCTCAGCCACTTACTAGTTGTGTGACCCTGGGCAAGTCACTTAATCTATTGGCCTAAATTTCCTCATCTGTAGAATGGACGCTCTTTTTCACAGGAATGGTGTGAGGAGTCAATTAGATACATGTATGTGACACCAAAGAGTTATACAAAAGCCTAGCTTTTAGAAATAAAAATTCTTGGGGGACAGGGCCCTGGTGCTTTCCAGTTTCCTTTCTGTGGCTGTATACAGTCCTAACAAGTACTATATATGAAATTCAATCATCCCTGGATTTCTGAGCTGAAAATAACCCAACCTATACTCCCCCACAAAATGCCCCAATACAACATACCTGTTGTAGTCTTGGCACACCATGTACATACTCCATGATGCAATCACCCCACCTCTACTTAAAGACCTTTGACAGGAAAGGGGGACCCACTCCTCCTTTTCTTCCATACTACTTTGCCCCACCCAGTCCATTCCTTGTCTGGACAGTTCTAATGGTTAGGAAGTTACTTCCCCTCCACCCTTCAACAAGCCTAAATTTGCCTCTTGAGAAAAATAATTTTAATTTCTCCCTAGAGAAAAAATTAAACTTCAAAGAGGTGGGGTGTACTGAGACCAACTGAGGTCTTCCCTCTCAAACCTTTCCAGTAAAATCTACCCCACTCCCATAAAAGTTTGGATAAGGGGCAATTTCCTTTCTCAATACAGAGAAAGAACTTGGGGGTGGGGTGGGGTGGAAGACAAGGGTAAACCTTAGTCAATAAATCCCAGACATCTTTAAAATGAGAACAACTTCCTGCAGTTTGGATGGAAGGGACTGGTAACAAAATCCCAGCCAGTTTGGGAAAACCCCTAGGCACACTCCAGAATTGACCTGAAGCTACCCATGATCCAAGTCTTTAAAGGGTCACACAGGAAGCAGAAAAAATCCTGAAAGTCACATTCCCCAAGGCTACAGAGGCCAAGCCCATTCTGGCTAGAGGTTGTGTGACCATTTAGTCACATGGGAGCTTCAGGGGCCAAATTCTTCTGTTCATCCAGCCGCAGGGGCCATAAAATGCCTTTGGCCTGGAGTCTGAAGTCACCTCCTGACCTCCAGATAAAGGGTCATAAGATGAGTTAGAAGATGGGGGTGAGGGGAGGGCCAAAGGCCTGGAGAATGGAAAAGAACTTAGGAGAAGCAACTCGAATCCCAGAAGAGCCTGTCATTCCACCCTGAGGCCCCTTAAAAGTCAGGAGCTATCTCTGCAGACCCTTCCAAACCCTTTTTCAGTGATGAGCTAGAGTTTGTCTCTTTCTTTTCTTCCCCATCTTTATGGGTTATTTTGAAAGCCAAAATCACAAATTCATCTACTTTAGTGGATGCCCAAAAGGAAGGAAGCCGGGAAACAAAAGCTCACAGATTCTAAACTTGGAAAGGGCTGAACCGCAGGTCGAGAGATAACAAAGGGAAATGGTACCAAGCAGGAGACGTTAGCATTGGCAGGACTATCATGACGGCAATAATAAATTCACATTGATACAGCAAGTCAAAGCAAGTCGACAGGCATTTATTAAGGGATTACTCCGTGCCAGAAACTGTCCTAAGTGCTGGGATTTAGGGGGGATGAAAGGGCAAAAACACAATGCCCACCTTCAATGAGTTCACATTGTAATGGGGAAAACCACATGTAAACAAGGAAGATCCAAGACTTTAGGGAATAGATGGAAGGGGATTTTTGAGAAGAAAGCATGAGCTGCTGGGGGAGGGGGAGAACTGGGAAATGTACAGATTGTCATTCAGATAATGCACTGCTACACACACACACACACACACACACACATGCATCTGCACACACATATGAGATATAATATGCCTATATATAGATACATATATGTACCCCCTTATGTATACACATAAATGTATAAACTTAGATGTACACGTGTGTATATATGCATATATTTTATATATATATATGCACACACATATAGTTGTATATATATGCATATGTATGTATATACATACACATATACACATACGTGTGTATATGTGTATATATACAGATATATATATAGTTATACGTGTATATGTTGCTTCCCTTGATGTAAAAGTCTTTGAAGGCAGGCACTACCTCTTTTTTGTCTTTGCTTCCCCCCAGGAGTCTACCATGGTGCCTGGTGCACAGCGAGCACTTTAAAAAGCTTGATAAATTTACTTCAAATCCTTCCTCTGCCACCTGCTACCTATGGGTCCTCAGGCCAGTCACGTAACTCTCTGGGGCTCGGTTCTCTTATCAGTAAAATGAGGTGTCGGCCTAAATGCCTCTTAAATTTCTTCCACCTTTAAATGTGAGAGTCAATGAAATATACATAGAGTACTTCAGAAACCTTAAATAGCTCTATAAATGACAGTACTTCTAATTCTCTTTCTTACTCTATGCCTCAGTAATTCAGTTACCAAACATTAATGAAGAGAGGCAATTTTTAATTCCTAATGACTTGCAGTAAGATTGGATCAGATCTACGAATACTGCCCAGTAAGTCAGGAATCATTTCTAGAATTCCGCCCCCTCCTCGCCCCCTCCCCTGAGGTTTTATGGAGAAAATCTGGTCAGGGATTCTCCATATACAACATATACATATTCACAGAGTAACCTTTAACCCATAACACCAGAGCTTCCTTATCCTTTTCTTGTATCATGGCCTCTGTTGACGTTCAGTCTGAGGTTTATGGAATCTTAGGAGGATGTTTTTAAATGCACTAAATAGGTAGGATTAACAAAGGAAAGCAAGTATGTGCAAATACAGATATTCAAATAAAAAACAACTTTACAGATCCAAAGTTAAGAACCTCTGCCCTAGAATGTGAAACCACCACTGAGTTCAACATCTCTCCTCCACCCCAAATTTCAAGGTGCTAGAAAGCTTCCCCTCCATCTAGCAAAAGTAAGGAAAAAAAGAAAGGGAAGGGAATCTACTTTCCGGAACATATTCCCAAGATTGATTTAGAACTAGAAGGGCCGTTAGAAATTGAGTAATCTTGCCCAACCTGTTTCATTTTACAAAGCAGGGTTTAAACCCTGGTCCCCTTATTTCCAATGCGGACGCTGTTCCCCACTATATACAGTTATCACTTGGTAACTGTACTTAAGTGTTTCTATCACTGGTAACTAAGGTTCTGCCAATACCATTCTTCCATGAGAACAAGGTCTTAATCAGCAGAAGTGCCACCACATTGGGTGGTAGCCCAGGGTGATACCCTCCCTCATTGTGTTCACTATGAGCTGCTGGGGCTGGGGACAGGATGGGGTACCTGGGTGTGGGGGATAGTTTCCAGCCAACATCCACGGTGGTTCCTTTTAGCCTCTGCAAACAACATAGCAGAAACAGCCAGATGTTCGAGTAGCCCCTCGGGTAGGACTGCATGATACAGCAGGCTGGTTCTGCACTCATGTGTCTGCTCTCCCTGACAATACTGACAAGGCTTTTTTTTCTTTCTGAATGCTAATCTGGTTGTTGGGACTACGTCTCTCCTGTTACTTCTTTTCCTTGTCCTGCTGTCAGGAAGATTCTGGCAGCCTTTTCCCATTTGGGAATATCTATCTACCAAAGATCCTTTCTCTCTCTGAGACAGGTATGAGCTTTCCCACTGAAGTCAGGCCTGGGCTAATCACATCCCTGCATCCAGGCTTCAGGGGACTTTGCACGCCCTGCCTCACTTAAATCCACTCGCAAGTCAAGACATCACCCTCCGATGTCATATGGGTCCTGTTCTAGAGGGACAATGTTGATGAACAACTGTCCTCTACAGATAAGGCTGTGGTACACTTTTCTTTCCTATAAAAATAACTTGGCTGCCTCCAAGTTCTAACTCACTGAACTAATCACTGCGAAAGCAAGCAAGCACATCAAAGACAAAATGATCACTGTTGTTTTTCGATGAGGATGATTCTCTATATAAAGCAGAATTTCACTCTCACCTCAGTTTGTGATCCTTAAATGGACTCAGTCAGCTAAGCCAACCAACTGGAGAGTAAGGTGTTTTCCTATAACCTCATCTCAATGCATAGACAAGCTCTTAATTAATTTGAAAGCAGTGTGGGATTTGGGGGCCACTAGATGAAAAGGCAAGTGATGTCAATCAAGAGAGATTCCGTGACTGGTTGAACAAAAATCATATCCCACTCCTGGATCTAGTATATATAAAACAGCAGGCCAATTCAGAATCAGGCAGTCCAATGGTTAGGGGAGCACCAGTCAAGTCCCTGAGTGGGAGTCATTCATGAGGAAGAAAGAATTCTTTTTCTTTTTCTCTTCTGATCTCTCTTGATCTAGCCAAGAGAGGGTTCTGCTTCAGGGGATATGACCTCCTTCTATGAGGAGAGAATGAGATCCTTGGAACCCAGAAGAGAACTATTTCCAAGGAAAACTTTTATGAGGATTCCACGGAAAGAGAAAAGTAGTGGAGAAAGGGAGAAAAGTAGGAAAGTCAGTTAACCAGGAGTCGAATGCACCCTGTGTATCCTACATATGGGCTTTGACATCATCATCTGTTAAGTTTTAACCCACCTTTCCCAAGAACTGTTTAGGGGGAAATGTTTATGAAAACATCTTTAGTAAAACCTAAATCTGGGGCCAGCTGGTGGATAGAATACTGGCCCTGGAGTCAACTGAGACTTACTAGCTGTGTAATCCTCAGCAAGTTACTTAATGCCAGCTGCCTCAAAAAACACACAAAACATCCAATCCCTCCCCCCATAAGAAAACTAAGTCTAGATTGCAAATTGTTCAGTTGAAACACAGGTAGGGGCTCATGAGAAAACGTACAAGAAACTAGCTTCTTAGGGTTACTCCTAGAAGGCTGGTGGCAGTAATTGGTTTGGGCTTGGCTTGCTAATGAGTTGTGACTGAGAATTGGGGATGGAGCCCTGGAGAGGAATGATGTGCATGTGCATGCGTATTAGGTGTGTACACACACATATAATACATATCACATATGTGTGTATATATATATATATATATATACACACACACACACACACAATTACAGACATTCCTACGTGCGCTAAGAGCTTCAGAAGTATTCAGAAAGTACTTAACGGCAGCATTTTCATTGTGACAAGTGTGGACTAAATCTTAGAAGTATTCAGAGAGTACTTAACGGGCAGCATTCTCCCTGTGACAAGCCTCTCACATTACTGGGACAGGTAGGTGCCTGGATTCAATCATATATGATCAATATACAAAATTCCTCCCAGGCTGGCCCTGAATGAACTTGTTGCTCACCCAGGATTCTTGATGATTTACCTATCTAAGATGACCCCAGGAGGACTAGTGACACCATGTAAAATCTACAGTTTCATACATTCTGAACCCAAATCCATCCAAACTGAATTGACTCCACAAAGAAGAAACCCTCCTGGGGCAGGACTGTGTGGTATTGGTCAAGGGCAGAAAAACAGGGCCAATCATTTCTCCTTAAGAATGATCCCTTATTACTAATAAATATTAAAATGGATATTTATTGGGTATTTATTATGTGGTGGGTACCATAATGGACCTTCACTCATTTATGACACATATATTAAGTTCCCACCAAAGTAGGTACAAAGATCAAGACGAGATGGTCCTTGATCTCAAAGACTTTATAATGGAAGAGGAGATAGGTATACAAAGGGTAAAAGCATAACAGAGACAATCAAGTATTTGGAAAAGTGAACTTCAGAGCTGGAAAGGACTGCAGAAGCATGCCGCAGAAAGCACACCAGCCCCATAAGTCAGAAAAACAGGGTTCAAGTTTGGATTCTGACACTTACTACCTGTGTGACCTTGGGGAAGTCATTTAATTCCTTGGACCTCAGTTTCCTTGCCTAAAAAGCAAGGAGGTCATACAACATGACCTCTGAAGTCTTTTTCAAATCTAAATCAGTAACCCTGTGATACAATCCAATCTCCCCCCACCCATAAAATAAAATAAAATAAAAATCCCACTATAATCCATCTGATAAGGTGTCATCTAGTTTTTGTTTAAAGACCGCCAATGAAGAGGAACCCACCACCACCAGGGGCAGCCCATTCCACTTTTGGAGAGCTGTTAGGAAGATTATTTTCCTAACATCAGGCCTAAATTAGCCTCTTTAGAAAAATAATTTAAATTTATCTATAGAGGAATAATTAAAGTAATAGCTCAGGAAAATATCCCTTGTTAGTGAGGGTAGAAAGGGAAGAGAGATGCATTAGTAAAGGTTTCATGAAGGACATGGCATCTGAACTAGGCTTTGAAGGATGAGGAGAGGAGGCAGGGGAGGGAAGGGAAGGATATTTCCTTTGGGTACAGGGAATAGTATGAACAAAGACACGGAGTTAGGAAAACGGAACATTCAGGGGAGGAGTAGTCTAATAGCTGGTTGGGAAATAAAGTAATATTTTAGATGAGTCAGGTTGTAGCTAGATTGAAGGCCAGGGTTAGATCTTATACAGTCGATAATAGTGACTGATGACTGTTGAACAGTGGGGTGCCATGATCAAAACTATGCATTTAAAAATGGCACTAGGAGGAAGAAAACTCAATTAACTAGGGCTCAAACTAGGGGAAGGGAGGGTCAGTGAAAATGGTGGCTAACTGAATGTGGCAATATAGAGAGAAAGAACAGTCAAAGATAAAATGACTCTGCCTCTCCAGCTCAATCAGTCTCTTCATCTGTAGAGTTAGGGGTTAGATTGGATAATCTCTATAATCCCTTCTTTCTCTAATCTGTGATCCTATGAACAGGTGATTCTGAACATGGGTAAATAGGATACAAGTGATGCCGCAAATAAAACCAGAGAATTTAAGAAGAAAAGCTGGCATGCCAAATTCAGTAGAGACCATGTTGAGTTTGAGATGCCCACTAACATCCAAATTGAATCTTTTGAATTCTGTAAAAAATGAGCCTCTGGTGGCATACACAATATAATAAATGACTGGGAAATCTAAGTGTGGAACTTGGCAGCAGATTCAGTAGAAACAATAGTGTTAGGAATTTATAGTCTGAGAGAAAAATGGTCAGAATTCAAGATTTGGGAGGGAAGAAAGGGGTAGAAGAATATTCAACGATAATGAGGTCTAACATGGCCATAATGATGGAATTGGAATGACGATAGGCATCAAGAAGGAGAAACTATGAGAGGAGGATATTGGAAGGGATATCAATATGGCTATCAAAGTAGCTGAGAACTAAAGGATAATGATTAGATGGAAAAGACCCTGAGTCAGATCGATAAGGTAGGAGGACAAGAATTCTTTAAGGGATAAGACCATGTCATATAACACAATGTCTAGATGGGGCACAATGATAATGAATATGTTTCTCCTCCCTCCATTAATGATTGATTCTTATATTCTAAGGTGAGCATAATACAAAGGAGCTAGGTCAGAGAGATTGCCTTGTTTCCCCTTTATATCAGGTGAGGCCCATAAGCAGAAGTCAGGAAGGGACATCTCCATTAGTGGTCCCCTACCCAGGAGACAGCTGTACAAACAGAAGGGAAGGTCCAGAACCTTTCTATCTCATCAAAGCCCCTTTTAACAAACATCACAGAAACTAACCACTAACAGCAGCTCCACTTCCTTCCTAATAATCCCTCTAGTCCAAAATATATTTAGATTCTGATCCTTAACACATGCACTGACAATTTAGCTCCCACGCATATGAGGATCTGCCAGTACCTTATTTGTATTTGGGAGGGGTACAAAATATTCGTATTGGATTACTACTAACAAAAAAAGTAAACACACTCCCAGAGAATTTAAGCTTTTAAACTGGCCATGGTGTTTTTAAAAACATGAATAAAAACTTGCACAGCTACCATTTGTCCTTCGGTCTCCCTAGACAACATAAAGAGCACTTATTTTAAGGAGGGGAAGAATGTTAGAAGGAAACCTTTTGGTGAAGCACCACCCCCAATTCCCTCCCCCCTCCAAAAAAAAAAAAAACCAACCTGCTGGCCCTTGACTGATTTTTGGTCTAAAACTGGAAGAACACATGAGTCCAAGGCTTAAATCTCACCCTCCCTGAGATAGAACCTAAACCTCAGAGATCTCACCCCCAAGAGAAATTACATGAAGAAGGAACCTCAGTAGCAGATGTGCCATTGTTTTGCCCAGCTTCTTTTACAGACAGAGAAAAAGAGTTTCTTTCTTGGGGATGTACCCAAGAGACTAGGGGACAGGGTCCCTGTAGATGAAAAGGTGACTGAAATTATATAATTGTTGTTCAGTTGTACCTGAGTCTTTGTGACCCCCTCTGAGGTTTCCTTGGCAAAGGTATTGGAGCAGTTTGCCATTTCCTTCTCCAACTCATTTTGCAGATGAGGAAACTGAGGCAAACAAGGTTAAGTGACTTGCCCAGGATCACACGGCTAGTTATATGCCTGAACTTAAGCCCCATCATCTTCACATGGCAGAGTTGCAAACTGAGGGTAGAGAGATATTGATTAGATGCAATCATCCCAATTTAAGTAAGAGGATTGACAAGAAATTTAGGATGGCAGATTTAGAACTGGAAAGAGCCTAGGACATCTTCCTCTCTTTACACATGGAGAAGCAATCATGAAAGACCAAAGGTCACCTAGTTCCAGTTATGGCAACAGAAAGTCCCTCTACACCATCCCTAGCACAGGGTCATCCGACTTCCCCCTGAAAACGCTCAGGGATACAAAATTCACCACCAATCAAACCAAACTATCCTACTTTGGAAGAGCTCTAGTTATTAGAAGGGTTTTCCTTCCATTAAGCCAAAATCTTCCTCCTCCTCACCACCTCCACTGCTCCTTTTTCTGCCCTCTGGGATCCAGTAGGACAAGTCTGATACCCCAACTTTTCAAAAGTACTGATCCCAGTCCTCTCCATTCCCCCTATCCCTTCTCCCCAGATCTTATCTCCAGGCTAACAATTGTCTGGTAAACCACCTGTCACACTCAGATGCTTTTTTGGCTTCATGATCTCCAGAAAATCCTCATTCTTCAAGATAAAATCAACTCTCCCATCTCCTCAGCAACCCTTGCCCTGAGAAGCCCACCCTCCCTTCCTCTGATTGAGAAGATAGATGCTGGAGGGTTCCTCTGAGATTCTCCACCATTTAAGGAGGGCAGTCCAGCGAATTCACCTCTTCATTCCCAAGAAGCTGCTTTCCTGGATTTCCTAATCTACAGAAACTCAACTTTCTATAAGATGAAATCAGCTGTAAGGCTCTCTGGCCTCCATTGTCCATCCGGAGGCCACAAGATTTCATCACACTTCAGAGCCAATAGCCTCTCCTCCCTTCTCTCACCCACCCCTAACTTTTCAGTTTCCTTTTATGTGGTATTTTCCCGTTTAGATTATATGCTCCTTAAGGGCAGGTAACTTCTTATGCTTTTCTTTGTATCCTAAGAGCTTAGCACTTTAAAAATGTTTATTCACTATAACTCAGTAAACAACTTGCCCAAGGTCTTATATACAGCCAGAACTAGAACTCAAATCTCCCCATTTCCAGACCAAGGCCCTTTCCACCACACTACAAAGAGAAGTGTTCACGCAGCCTGGGCAGTCCCCGCCTCCACTATTTCTTGGCCCTGAGATAAACTAACAGACACAAAAGTTCAGTCAGCAGCTGGCTGTCTCTCCAAATTATTAGAGTAACTTTAAGCTCCCCAGAGAGCCTCCCTCATAAGTTTCTGATTTGAAAACCAAAGTGCACACCAAAAAAAACCAGGTCCTGGCCAGAGCTGGAGAGGCGACAAGCTTAGCTTTGTCTCCACTGGACTTGGAGACCGCTTACTGACAACAGTGGCCTCCTGTTTCTGGGCCCCAGTAGCCAAGGAACATAAAAGTCCCTTTCTGAACACCACCGAGACAAGCTCACAATCGAACTCTTGCTGTTGGAAAAGTACTTACAAAAGAAGCTTCTTTGAGAATACTTGCTTTTTTTTTTTTTAATTCGCAGTCAACGGTCATCCTTCAGTGGGTAAAGCACAGCTATAATCCTGTCTCAAGACTAGTCATGCCTAGACAGACCATGATGGCTAACACCACATGTCCCAAGTCATTACAGAAATTCATTTACGTGGAACACATGGAAAAAGAATTGCTCTGGAGCCAGGGGTGGGGCAGCTGCGGCCTCAAGGCCATATGTGGCCTTCTAGATCCTCAAGGGTGGCCCTTTGACTGAGTCCAAACTTCACAGAAAATATCTCCCTAATAAAAGGATCTGTTCTATAAAACTTAGATTCAGTCAAAAGGCCACACCTGAGGACCTAGAAAGCCACATGTGGCCTTGAGGCCGCAGGTTTCCCATCCCTGTTCCAGACAGTCCAGCAGAGAGTTTGCCCTTAAAAAAATCACCAAATTTTGGGTCCGTTTAATCAGTTTAGCTAGAAATCATTACGCATAAAAAAAAAGATATGATGAACAGCATTTAACTTTTCTTTATTATTAAAGATCTTCAAGGGAGGCACCTGGGTACTGTGGAAAGAATGCTGGATTTGGAGTCAGGGAACCCAGATGTCTCTTGAGCAATCTCTGGCCTTCAGTTTCCTTTTCTGCAAAATGAGCAAGTTGGAGTAGAAGACCATCCAGCTATATATCTATGATTCTTTGATGAAGAATATCTCTTTGAACTCAGCTGGGATGGCTATAATTGAAGCCTTTAAAAAAGATGACCATGTGTCCTAGATCAACCTAAAAACTGAGCTTTTGTTGGGTGTGGTGGCACAGATTTGCAATACCTAATAACAGTATTTACATAGTACTTTGTGATTTAACAAATATAAATATTATCTTATTTTAGCCTCACAACAATCCTGGAAGGCAGATGGAATTAATATCCCCATTTTACAAATGAGGAAACTGAGGTAGAGTTTAAGTGGCTTCCCCAGGGTCACACAGCTAGTAAGCATCAGGATTTGAACTTATGTGGATTAGTCCCTGAACCACCTATAGTCCTTGAAGCTAGAGCTCACCAGATCTCGAGCTAAAGTAGAGCTAAAGGCTATAAGGCATCTACACCAAGTCTGACACCAACATGCTAAGCCTCTGGGCCATCAAGCTGCCAAAGCAACAAACCAGCCCAGGTCAGAAAAATGAAGCCACTTCTGTCCCAACTGGCACTGGGATCAGGATCATGAGTGGCTGCTGAATTTCCAGCTGAGGCAAGATAAGGAGACTGACTCCCAAGAAAACAAAAACTACAAAAGATCTTCCACGCCAATCTACCAGAAGCCATTTGCAAAAAAAGTCACCTTAGCTAAGCAACTAAAACATAAAAACAGGTCAGTCCCACAGGAACAGCCTTAAATAAAATGCCAAGGCCTGTGATTCTAGTTTGGCCGGACAAAGTGAAAGGATGTACTATTCTGGATCTCTCAGATTCCTTTTATAATTTTTCCCCCTTATGTAATGTTTAAGCATTTAAATACATTTTTCCCCTAAACTCTGCAAGACTCTTTAGAAGGCATATTTCTGGCCTAGTGGCTTTTCTAGTCCCTGCTGGCTTGAGTCGGACTTCTTCCAAGGGTTTGCGGGCTGTGTAGCCCACATCTGACCCTGGGGAACAGCCCTGATTTTCACAGTGGCCTTCCATGACAACTGCTCCATTGGTACCTACCCTATCCTGTCCCTGATTTAAGTCTGCCAGTGGCTGATGAGGTGGGTGGCCACACAAGTCCCTTTTTCTCTAACCTATCCATTCTACTCCATCATGGTCTCCATGTGGAAACAAGAGAGACTAGTCAGTAAAAAATCATATTGGAGAAGAATGAGAAAAGGAGGGAGCCTTCTCCCATGGACCTCTCCACACAGCTGTGCAGAGAACATGAGACTGTGGACTTTGCTACAAACTTTGCTAGAACCCCTGAGATAAATCATTTCTAAGTAGAGACTGAGGAATTAGCCTTGGGGTGTTGGGGAATAGGGGAATGAATGGACAGTTAATAATGGATAATTATTCTGTGGTCAGTTCAAATAGGCCTAGCTGCATTCCTGCCTTCTACATACACTTCTACTAACTGCCCATCATGGCTACTAGATATCCCACAGCTGTTGGCATTTACATTTGTGGCTACAGAGGCATAATTTACTAAGCCAATATTTTTTTTAATTGTGATTAGGAAATTTCTCCTTCCCCTTTCCCCTCACCCCCACTCTCTGCCTTACCTCCCATTTCTCCAAAGCCATGCTGCCCAATAGGTCTGAGAAACATGAATAAATTTATAATTTTGCCACTACCAACCATTCTTATGTTACCCTTGGAACTCCTTACCCATCAGTCCTAAGTTTGCCTCCTGGAGAAGTATGAAACAATTCCTTTTTCTACCTGTTTTTTTCAATTGCTTTAAGAATATGAACTAGTTTTCTCTATGGGATTGTCCAGTCCTCAAATATAACTATAAGATAAAGCGCCATGAGTTCCAGAGTGACCCCAGGAATCAAAGGATATCACAAATTTGATGGAAATGTGCTCATTTGGAAGGTGGCTTGCCCTGGCTCCAGCTTGAAGCCTGGCCACATTCCTAGCTCCTAAATGAGATGCCAGTTGTCATTAGACCCTTTCATGTACCTTTGCCAACACTGAGCATCTTGAAAGCTGTCATATACTGCTAACCATATACTCATCTAAAGAACAGAAGGATGTTTTTCAGGAAAGGTTGGATGTATAACCACTGATCAAGATACGCTGTGGAAGAATACACTGTGAAGGGAAGGGATTCTCGACTAGGTACCTGTCTCAGCTGGTCCCTTTACCTCTAAGACTCATTTCTAAATGACTCCTGTTTGTTATATCCATCTCTAACAGTTATCACTCACACACCTGACACTTTATAGCAGAGTTCAGAGGCCTATGGCTGATGTGTTCGAGATGATTCCTGGACCCATTTTAAGCTGCACACCCAAATTTTATTAATTACCACTCTGGAGAATGACTGCCTGATGCAAAAGTAGATGGTAAGTCCCTCACCTCTAATATGAATGAGATTCAGCAGCTGTCTCCTCTCTCCATTACTTAGTGCACAAGAAAAGATAGACATCAGAATTCTGTTTTATCAAATCAGAAGCTGACCAGCTGTTTTCTAGCAAGCCATGACATTTAATTTTCCTGGATTTCTCAACTTACCTCAAGTTTCCCAAACTGTAAAAGCGTGACTCGCCATCAGTGGACCGGACCACTTTCAAGGTGAACATGGGCTGCAGCTGCCGGAGCTCTAGTAGTACAATTGCTAGATAATGGATGAAGAGAAGGGCATCCACAAGGGAGACCGCATATTGCACAATGCCCTGGTAATTTCGGTCCCTAGAGTCCAGGATGCGAACACCATAGAAAAGCCAATAGGAAACCACAAATAGAAAAATAAGGACCAGTAAGAGGGCCCGAAACACAAAGATCCGAGGCATTTCCACTGTCTGATGCCGGAAAAAGAGGGCCCAGGTCCCAATGAGAAGGATGAGGAGTTTAAATGCCACCGAGATGAAGAGCCCCTCACATATTGTGCCACACGGTTCCAGCTCATCTCGCCATAGAATTGGGGGTAAGAGAATGAAGGCAATGGGGGTGAGGAAAACAAGAAGACCCAAGACTGCAGCCACTGTCAAGCCAAGGTAGCGTTTGCAATCCAGTCCAACGCTATCCTCCATGTCCTTGCTGATCCTAGCAATGTCCTCCTGGGAGATGCTGTGTTCTGAGGTGCCGGTGATGGCTGTGGTGGTTTCTCCCCAGTTGTCATCCTAATGGCAGAGCACAAGAAGCAACGTAAATCAAACACCACTGACTTAACCTCAGAGCAGGAAAAGTGCCTCAGTGGCCAGTACCCAATCCATCCCTCGACAGTAAATCCTCTGCCTCTAAAATATCCCCAACAGCACATCATTTAGATCCTGCTTCAGGACTTCTAGTGAGGAGAAATGCCTCCTCTTCTGAGGCAGTTCATTGCTCTTTGGGGACTGAATTCATTCTACTGAACTAGGAGTCACCTCAGAAGACATTCAGTCCAAATCTCTCATTTTAGAGATTAGGAGAATTAAAGTTCAGGGAAATGAAATTACTTGTTCTAAGTCACAGAGGAAAAATAGGATCAGAACCCCAGTCTTCTGACCTTGGAGCTAATGAGCTTTCCCTTATACCACAAATTGTTTGGAAGCATGTCCTTTGTAATAGCTAGGAAGTGTTCGGAGTTAGAATGAGCCATTAGTAGAATATCCAGAAATACCCCTCCATCATCATGGGGGAGTGGAAGAGTGCTTGCTATGTAATTAAGGATGACCTCTTTGAGTACTAAATTTTAGGGGTAGGGATTCTGAAGAGAGTAAACATAACAATATTTTCTTGATGGCACAGAGTTAACTGTATTTGGAGTCAAAAAAGCATGTGTGACATTGAATAAGTCACTTTAATTCTTGGGGCCTGAGTTCCTAAATCAGAGTTTGTTGAGAGTTCTTCTTTACAGGTAATTTATGGGCTGTGGGGTAAGAGCTAAGTGTACGTGCTTCTTTCTATTCCACCATCTTGGTTCCTCCTGAGTTCCTAAATCAGAAAGAAAGAGGGATTTGGACAAGAAAATATCTAAGTTCCTTTTCATCTCTAAATAGTATTATCTTCTGCTTATTATTAATATCAATGATCTTATCCTAATGTATTGAAGCTTTTCAAAGGGCATGAAGGTACAGAGGGATAGTTCTGTCCCATACTAAATGAGTCTAGGGCACTGTGCTTTTAGTTCTCATGTCTAGTTTTGTAATTCTTCAGTTGTTTCCCCCAAGTCAAAGTTGTCACTTCTTCCTGGCATCTGGATGTTCCTTGCAGTTAACTTTCAATATTCTAGATGAGCCACAGAGAGCAATCTTATTAGGAGTATTCATGAAGAAAAATAAATAGGCCCTGCAAGCTATAATCCTATGTAGGTAAAATTGGAGGTAAGAGCAATGGAATACAAATGCTCTAGCTGAATGCTTTGTCTTATGGTATGGTAGGAGCAGCACCTGGTTTATGTAGACTGGACGGTTTTTCTGGCCCAGGGAATGAAGGCTTGATTTATTAGTATGGCTTCCTTGTCCCCCTGAGTCATAAAGGACCCAATTTAAGGGGAATTGGTGCTCTGGAGGTTTTATCAGAATTCCTGTTCCCCTGAGACAATGCCTTCTTGACCTGACTATTGTCAACTTTTGTGGTGAGTGCAGAGGCAAAAGAGGGTGGAGTAGTGGACTGAGTGCTGTACGGATGAATACAGTTTTATATATATACATATATATATATAGCATACATAAATTATGTACATTATACATTAACAAATTATATATACACACATATATATGCATGTATGTATGTATGCATGTATGAGTGTATGTAAAATAGAATTTGTATAGCACTTATAAGATCGGCAAAGCATTTAACAAATTTTCTATTTTTTTATCCTCAAACAACCCTGGGAGGTAGGTGCTATTATTATCCCCATTGTGAACAAGTCTTACTGATTCTAAATCCTGTAGTTGACACACTGCACCACCTGGCTAATCTCTTAATTGTCAAATCTCACGGCTTTTTCTCAGGCTTTATCTTTCATGACCCCTCTCTCTACAGCCTCTGACATTGTCCATCACCCTCTTCTCTCTAGGTTTATCCTCTCCTATCTGACCATTCCTTCACAATCTCCTTTGCTGTATATCCTTGCAAACCACATACGTCTCCCAAAGCTCTGTTCTGGGCATCTTCTCGCCTTATCTATTTCATTTGGAGATCTCATCAGTTCTCATGAATTCAATTATCTTCTCTATGCAGATAATTCCCCCAACCATCTGTCCATCCATAACCTCTCTGCTGACCTCCAGGCTCACATATCCAACTTCCAACTGGATATTTCAAACAACATGCCCCATAGCCACCTTAAACAACATGTCCAAAATAAAACTCATAACCTTCCCCCAAACTTACCTCCGTTCTTAACTCCCCTGATACTGTTGAAAGTATTGCCACCCTCCCCGTTACCCAGGCTTGACTCTTCACTCTCTCACCATCATTACTAAGTCCTTTCTACAACTGTGACAATACTCCTATATGTATCCTTCTCTCTCCCCTGACCCTCCCCTAGTTTATGCCCTCATCGCCTCAACCTCTGGGCTATGGCAATAGTCAGCTGATTGGTCTCCTTGCCTCAAGTCTCTCCCAATTCCAGTCCACTCTCCTCTGGGCTATGAAATTGATCTTCCTACAGCAGAGGTCTGACTACGTCACACCCCTAATCAGTAATGGTTCCCTATGACTTCCAGGATCAAATATAAACTCTGCTGTTTAGCTTTTAAAGCCCTTCATAAACTGGCCCCTTCCTACCTTTCTATTTACACCTTAACTTTCCTCCATGTATTCTGCCATCCATTAACATTGGCCTTGTGCTCTTCCACCAACAAGATACTCCCATCTCCAAATGACTCCAAACATTTTCATTCACTTTGTCCCATGACAGGAATAGTCTTTCTCCTCATTCCTGCTATGATCTTCCTTCAAGTCTCAGCTAGAGTCTCATCTTCTGTAATAAGCCTTTCCCAGGCATCCTTCATCACAATGTCTTCACTCTGAGATTATCTATTTATCTGATCTGTAACTTGTTTCTATGTAGTGTTTCACATGTTGTCTCTCCCATTAGACTGTAAGCTCCTTGAGGGAAGGGACTATTTTTTCCTTCTTTGTATCCTCAGCACTCAGCCCAATGTCTGGAGCACAGGAGGCACTTAATAAATGCTTATTAGCTTGACTTGATATAAGAAAGGGAGCCAGAGAAATTAGCATATTTTTCTTTTATTTTTCTTAATACTTTCTTATTTTGGTAATTTGAATATTCATTTATTTTGGGCTGCCTGTCCACATTTTTAGCTATCGTGTCACTGTACCACTCAGTAAACTCATTTAGAATCAGCAACAGTCATGAACCTGAATGTTCCAGGGAGTTTACCTCATTGGTTTATATAGACAAGCAAATCTGTAAAACTCACACAAAGGCAAATAATGTGCCCAAATGAGATCAATACCTGGGCTTAGTGAAGTAAAGATCTACAACTGAAGGAATAATAGGAGCCATCTAATTCAGCTCCCTTATTTACAAATGAGGAAACTATATAGAGTAGGGAAGTTACTTGTCCAAGGTCACACAGGTAAGAAGCGTTCAAGACAAGAATCTCTCACTACAAATCTACTATTCTTTTCACTATACCAAGCTACTTTCTTAAAACAAGTACAATAATTGAGTCACCTGGGAAAACACAAATGAAATTAAGGCAGTACCCACTGTCCCAAGGGGCTAGTGATACCTGGGTCATAATTGAACTAAATAAGTTTAGATCCTACAATAATTCAAGTGGCCTGGTACAAGAACTATGAGAAGTAGAAGCTAAAATGGGGACCCATAGCCAAGAACTGTTGTAAAAATTAGTTCTTAAACTCAAAAAATTACATACATACTTTCTTTGGCAAAAAGAATCTTGCCAAAACTGAGTAACAAATTCATTTAGAACATAAGTCCACATATATATGTTTAATCTTTAGTGGCATGTATGTATACATCTGTGAATTATATAAGACTCAGGTAACTCTAAAGGTTGCCCAGCATTCTTATGCTTAGATAATAACCACACCAGCATATATACTTGTATGCTCAAGAGGTACACTGCAGAATAACTTCCAAGGACCTGCAATGGACCAGAAGATCCTTTAAACCACAGCTTTTACTGACAGCAGTGGGTACCTTGCAAAAAAAAAAATCTGGTCCAAACCTATAATTAGAGAGTGGTCCTCAAAAATCCTAGGGTCATTTAGCAGTTTAGGAATTGGAGGGAAAGGCCTATAGTGGTTAAAAAAAAAAAACTGAGCCATGCTACATGGACTCATTATGTAACCTTGTTTGTAAATCAACTTAGGAGAGGAAAGCAGTGGGTCCTTGCCCATTCCCTGAGATATGTTCAGTAGCCAGTATGTATGGGTAATCAGAAAGGAAGCATGATATAGGGTGAAAAATGTTGGATTTAGAGTTAATGGACCTGAATTCAAACCTTAGCTCTCCCACTTACCTGTGTGATCTTGGGTAAGTCACTTAAACTTTCTAGGCTTCATTATCTTCTTAAAATAAAGAAAGGGATGGACAAAATTGCCTGTGATGTCAATTCCAGTTCAAAAATCCATAAGCCTCAATTAACTCTAAGGTTCCTTTTTACTCCAAATTTTTATTCTCTTATTTTATGATTCAGAGGGAGACAATGAAGTCACAATCCTATGTTCAAATCCCAGTCTATCATTTACTGCGTAACCCTGGATGAGTCTAAGCCCATGGGGGATGGATTAGATTACCTCTGCAATTTGTTCCAGTCTAAATCTGTGATCCTTTGGCCTCCAAGCAGTATTATTTATTGTATCCATAACAACACAATATTCAGAGAAACAACTTTACAGCCAGATGCACTGGAATACTGTGAATGAAGCTATAGTATACAGTCTAACACTTGGGAAAGTTAATGTCACGGAGTCTTAACCTGGCTAAGATCATAGCCAACCCTCTGATGTACATCTGAGACTAAAAGCCCCAAGGGGTTAACGTGTAGTTTGAGCATAATGTGTAAATAACACTAGTATGATATAATATCAGGCAGGGAAACATTCTTGGGAGACATGTCTACACATACACATCTCTTTAGGCAAACATATGTGCACAGTTCTGGAGTTTGATTTGCATGTCTGAGGGTTTGTGTACTATCCCTTGGATGGTTCGTTTGAGGGGGTGGTGGTGTCTGACTACACAAATGCTAATGTGTGGACTGTTTGTTAACGAATTTCCATCTGGGGAGTCGGGGGTGGGGGGCATGTGGAGGGGACTGAGAACCTATGGACGCAGTCTCCCAATGAGTGCAATGGCAAATTCCAACGGTGAGCTATGAATGCTACCTTCACTACTTTCTCCCGTCCCTCCCAGTGCTAACTGAATTACACCATCACTCTGACTTTTTAGAGGTGACCCCGCTACAGGAAGCGGCAACTCAAGGATTATTTTTTTTTCCTTCTACATAGAAAAACTATTCTATTCAGAAACAAATGGCAGAATCTCAGACTTAGAAAATTTAGTCTAACTTGTATGTTTACAGGCATTTCTTGGACAACATCTCCAACAAGAGATCATCCCACCTCTGCTTGCAGAGATATTGGAGAACCCACTACCTCCCAACATGGTTCATTCTCCTTTTGGATAGCTCTAATTATTAGGAAGAGAGTTCTTTCTCTTATTTGAGCCTAAACCTATCTCTGCAAATTGCAATCATTGTTTCTGGTTCAGTTAGTTTTTTGGGACCAGGCAGAATAAGATACCTACCCTCTCTCCCTCAAACCTCCTTTTGTCTAAGTTAAATAGCTCCAGTTCTGCAACCAATCATAGTCTGTTTTCCAGTCCTCCCTCTCATTACCTGTGGCAACATAGCCTCTAGTCAGTTACTCCTCTCCTTTGACGCTCCCAAATGGTTCCTTTTCTTTGATTAGGCCTAATAATTCTGGCTTATCTCTGAGCACCATGTAAAGTGTGGGGAAGTAGCCTCTGACTTAGAGGCAAAGCAATCACTGAGCCAACAAAACACCAGGCTGTAGGCCCTCAAACGAATGGAAAGAGCTAGATAAAAGTGAATGAACATGTCAGCAAAAAAATAGCGAAAGCCACAGGAATAATAAAGACAGTCTACTAAAAGTGAGAAAAAAGATGGACTGAAACGGGTGTCTGCTGTGAAATGTCACCCTTTCGTTCCTGTTCTGCTCCCTCTTTCATCCTTACCTGCACCTCCTCTGCTCGAGTGGAATCATTCCCCAACAGCGGTTCTGCTGGAGGGGCCTGAATGGTGACCGATTTTTCTGAACGGCTGCCATCTTTACTTCGGGGGGATTTGTGTCTCTCTCGATTTCTCTCCCTGAGGAACAAAAAAGATACAAATATGGATATGGATACGGAGATGAAGAGATAGATAGAGACATGGAAGCTAACGTTGTTACTGCTGATTGAGCTGTGTCCAACTCTTCATGATTCCATGGACTTGGCTTTGGGGTTTTCTTGGCAAAGACATTGAAGCTGTTTGCCATTTCCTTCTCCAGCGTAGCCCCAATTTACAGATGAGGTAAACAGGAGTTGAGCGACTTGTCTTGGGTCACTCAGCTAATAGGATTCAGAGGCTGGATTTGAATTCAGATCTTCCTGGTTCCAGGCATAGTGCTCTTTTCAGCTGCTCAAAAGCTATAGCTATGTTAAGATAATTAGCCACAACCATTTCTTTCATGATTATTGTCTTACTTATCATGAGATCATAGGATTTAGTGCATGAAGGAACCTTAGAAATTACCAAATTCTCCCTTAAAATTCAGCATCAATTCATTCTGGAGTTATGAAAATGTAATTACTTCTGCCAGTATGCAAACCACACTATACTCTCCAGGTGTCAAATTTGTTTTTTCATGTGGAATGTTCTTTCTGATGACACTTATTACCTGTGTGACCATGGGAAGGTTCCATCCTTGTCGGGCCTTGCTTTTCTCATTTGTAAAATGGGGATGATATGGTATCTACCTCACAGGGTTGCTGGATGATCACATGAGAATATATGCAGAAATTCTTGATGAACCTTACCTTGCTATGTAAGTAAATGTCAACTAGTATCATACTTCCCTAGCCAATGGCATGCATTAGAAGATACTGCTTTTTCTCAGCCCTACATCTTGGTCTGGCAGGAACAGGAAAGGGATTCTAAACCCAAAGTAGATGATATGATTTTATTATTAACCCCATAAGTTCAGGTCTGAAAGTCATTCTCCAATAACACCAGCTGATCTCAGAAATCCCCAAACACCCAGAAGTGGGGAAAATAAACAGGAAAAATGTCAATGTTTTCTTTCCTTCTTTTTAAAAAAATATGATCCAAGTGGCTATAACCACTTAACGGAAATAGGCGTTCAATACCAGATGAACGTTCTGGGTGGTCGTCCAGGGATCCTGGAGCACACCCTACAGTAATCCAATCTGGAGGTTACAAAAGGTATCAATCACTGTGGCAAAGCCCACGGAGAAATGGGGTCACAACCTGTGCATTAAACACAGATGGAAAATGGCACTTCTAGTCACAGCTGCTGACTGAGGATCAAAGGGTCCCAACCATGCAGGCCCCTCAGTTGGCTAGAGTAAATAAATAAGTGGGCTGCTCCTCTTTCCCATGGGATCCCTGGGCTCCTCAGCGCAGCCTCTGCCACCCGCCAAACACTTGCCCTCATTCCCAACAATAGTCACAATATACTAAATAGATCTAACAGTAAAAAACATCTATCTAGATAAAGGAATAGATAGATAATTTGTTGTGAAAGTCATACAGCTCACAGCAAAGTGAAATTAAAAAATTTATTTTAGAAAGTTAGTGGTAATTTAGACACAAATTTAAACTATTTGTACCCTGGCTAACACTGAATTTCCATCTTACCAATACCTTCTCTCTCTAAGGTAAGGTGCCACCTTTCTATTTGTTCACTTAATCTCTCTTTCTACGTACAAAATATATACAATACAAAGTAATCTCAAGAGGAAGAGAGTGATAATTGACTTATGAACCAACCAAGTCACATACCCACTGCACCCTTCCAATTTTGTGTATCAATCATTAAGGATTTACTAAATGCCTACTGTGTGCCAGGCACTCTGTTACATGTTAGAAATAAGAAGACAAAGTTGGACAGTTACTGCCGGGAAGAAGCTTGTCATCTATTGGAACCCACTGATAGATCCGTACGAGTCAAATCCTAATAAACAATAAACATTTATTAAACATCGAGCATGTGCTGGTCACTATATGAAGTTAAGAATCCAGAGAAAGACAGTATAAAAATTCATGGGAAATCACAAGATCACAGATTCAGGGAAAAGGAGAAGGGATGGAGGTGGGGAAAAGGAACCTGAGAAATAATTTAGTCTAATCTCAGAAACTGAAGCACATAGATACAAGGTGATTGTCCAATGTCAAGTTGCTAGTAGCAGAGGTAAGATCTGAACTCGGGCAAGCCTGTGGACCCTAAATCTGGAGCTCTTTATACTACATTCTGCATATCAGACTGTCCCTGAAATGACTAATTCCATGGCAATGGCCCTAACCTGAGCCACCTGGGGAGTAGCAGCACAGGGCCAGGCACTCCTCCTTCTACTCCTACTTGTTTCTAAGGGAACACAGAGCAATAAAAAAAGAAGAAATTCTCTATAATCTGATAATACTTTGATAAAAATCAGGGTGAGCCTGATAAAGGGATCACTATCTGATAAAAGGAAGTTTTTCTGCTTTGTTTTGTTTTTGAAGTCTAGAGCCCATAGCTACCCACAAAGACCCTGGCTAACTGATCTGATAGCTAAACTTAAGTGTCAGCCTGAAGTTTCAACAACTGTTTTCATTTTCTCCTTTTTCCTCTTAAGGGGTGTCATGCAAACAGCTATCAAGTGTTTGTTTGCTTTTGTTTTTTAAGGAGGCTAACCAGATAAAAGCTTTCACAAACTAAGTCAGGATCACCAAAGGCCTCATTATGATAGAAGATTGGCTAGGCTAAGGTGACATGGTGAACTGGTCATCCCAATGGTGTTTGTTTTTAAAGGATGTGACCTGTAAAAACAACTTTCCCACATGTCGAAGCTTTCCCAAGCTTCCCCTACAAAACTTCCTGATTCTCATTTGTGTATATTCTATACATTTTGTCTTCCCCATTAGAATGGAAGATCCCTGATGGGATTTTGCCTCCGTCTCGGTACAAGAATAGTGGGGTAACTAGGTGCCCAGTGGATAGAGGGCCCCGCCTAGAGTCAGGAAGATTCATCTTCTTGAGTTCAAATCAGGCATCAGAAGTGTTATAATTAGTCCCTCAGTTTCCTCCTCTGTAAAATGAGCTGGAGAAGGAAATGGCAACCACTCCAGTATCTTTGCCAAAATAACCCCAAAATGGGTCATGAAGAGTTGGCCATGACTGAAACAACTGAACAGCTATTTAGCATAGTACGTAAGAATCAATCAATCAATAGGTGTTTATTTATTCAGTGTTTACTACGTGCCAGGCACTGTGCTAAGTGCGGGGCGCACAAAAAGAAGCAAAAAACAGGCCTGCCCTCAAGGAAGTTACAATCCAGTGGCACAAAGAAAGTGCTTGATTGATTAATGAATACTAGAGGGAGAGGCATGACAGTCAAAGGATTGACTATTGACCATCAGACCATTCCTTAACTTCGAGGACAGGCAAGAAACAGACTCCATTACAATTATAATTCTCCACTAAAACTCCTACCCCAAAATCATAGCTCTGAAATGATCCCAGACACATCTGAATGCACAAAAATGTCTCCAAGGCCATCAGTATGCTTTCTGCAATATGCTACTATAGCACCCAATAAATACCGTAGACCTTAAAAGAGTGAAAACCTTCCAAATGTCCTCAGGGGTAGGGGATAATATTTATAGGTCCATAATGTCATAGATCCAGAAGGCCATCTGATCAAATGCTCTCATTTTACACGTGAGAAAACTGAGACTCAGGGAGATTAAGTGACTTGTTCATGGTCATACCAGTAGTAAGGACCAGAGGCAGGATTTGAACCCAGACTCTCTGATTTCTCCCTGAAACAAAGGCTGACTTCATTACATCAGACTCCAGGCATTTTCTCTAGCTGTCCCCCATTCTTGGAATGTTCTTGCTATGCATTTCCATCTACTGGCTTCCTTTAAGTTCTAACTAAAATCCCATCTTATACAAGATATCTTTCCCAACCCCTCTTAATTCCAGTGTCTTCTCTCTTTTAAATGTTTCCTGCTTATCCTGTAGGGGCAGCTAGGTGGTGCAGTGGATAGAGCACCAGTGCAGGAGTCAGGAGGACTTGAGTTAAAATCTCACTTCAGACACTTGACACTCACCAGCTGTGTGACCTTGGGCCAGTCACTTAACCCCAATTGCCTCATCCTGGGTCACCTCCAGTTATCCTGACGAATATCTGGTCACTGGATTCAGATGACTCTGAAGGAGAAGTGAGGCTGGTGACCTGCACAGCTCTCCCTCACTTAAAACAAAGTCAAGTGCAAGTCATGTCATCATTTCTCTGAAGACACGGCCTTCTTCAGCAGTGAAGAATGAACACACACACACATATCACATATTTAACTTGTTTGTACATGTCTGTTTGTCCTCATAAGATGAAGAGCTCCTTGAGGACCGGAAATGTCTTTTGCCTAACACAGTGCCTGGCACACAGTACTTAATAAATGTTGACTGACATCAATATTTTGCCATCATTTAGTGCTAAGTCATGGAATACTCAGTCCACGAAGAATTAAAGCTACAGGTGGGCCTCAAAAGCCCAGGTCTACGCCATACTGCCTCTCCTTAGGGATTTATGTACCTATAGATGTATCCAATGGTTTGTATCTCAGTGGGTTCTTAATATTGATAGCTTGTACTTACATAACTATGTAAGGATTGCAAAACACTTTATAAACCTTATGTTTTATATACTTCTGATGCTCACAACAATCTTGTGAGGCAAGTACTATTCATAATCCTATTTTTCAGATAGGAACTAAAGCTCGGAGAACTTAAATGAACCACCTAGGTTTACGCAGAGTAGGTCAGAGGTAGGATTTGAACTAGAGTCCTTCTAATTCCAAGTACTCTTTCCATTATATCCCATTGTCTCATAACTTAGATGTACCTATGATAGCACAGAGATCCTTCTATCAATAATTCTATACTAACTGGCTGTGTGATCTTGGACAAGTCATTTAACTTGTCTGCCTCAGTTCCCTCTTCTGTAAAATGGCAATAATAGTCCTTACCTCACAGGGTTGTTAGGAGGATCAAATGAGTTAATATTTGTAAAGCACTTTGCAAACTTTAAAATGCTATTATAACTGGCAATTATTATGATGATGATGGTGATGTGATGGGAAAAGAGGAAGAAGAGGAAGAGGAAGAGAAAGAATAACAATAAAATCTTAAATGCATATAGAGCCTTAAGGTTTATAATTAATTTAAATTTAGTTTTATATTGATCTGTCATCTCATTTGAGCCTCACAAACGCCCTTTGAAGTAGTTGACGGAAATATTCCTCTACTCATTTATCAGAGGCCAGCCCTGATTCACAGAGATTATGTGACAGAGCTATCCCAGATAAAATGGGTGGCCACTTGTGCTGGATAGATGGAGTCTGAGGTCCCTTCCAACTCTGAAGCTCTGTGATTCAATGACTTGCCCAAGGCCATATGGCTGGCAAGCATCTAAACTCAGTCTGATGATTTCAATGTCCTATGCATTATACCCACCTGTTAATAAGGGTGCAGATAAGTGTATTCATAGAACTGTGTGCATGGGAGTAAAAAAAATAAAGAAATCTGTAAGAGGATCTGAGTGAGGTATGCATCTATGTTCAAATATATGGCTATGGAATATAAATTCAAGTTAAGTTGAGGAATACTATTTACTCCTTCCTTCCCTCCTACAACCACCCCAACTTCTAGGGTTCTGTTTCTGAGAAGGTAGAGTTTTCCCATCCTGATTCTTCCTTCCCACAAACAGCTGTATCATCCCCACTGTCCTTTATCCTTCCCCTCCCTATACCATCAAGTGGTCCCTATTTATTCTCTCCCATAACCCCAGGAATAAACCTCTTTCATTCTGATGCCATCTCTAAAGGAATCCACTGCCAGCTCCAAGACTGTTCCTTTGGCATTTGGAGCTGTGTGGCAGATGACAAAGTTGCAAATAAAAGACAGATCTCTACTGAAAAGTAGTTCTACATTTCCATTGAATTTGTTTCACTTCTATACTTCAAATCTCAATCATTTCTGGACCCCGCTACAACAAAACTGAAGAAATACTAATCTACACAAAAAAATAGCGGTTTAACAGCACTTTCCTACCCAACATTCCCAGCAAGCTAACTGGAAACTCTCCTGAGACTTCAGCTTTGCAGCCAGACTACAAAACTAAGACAACAGCTAGACAGTTCTCATTTGTCTATCAACCTGGAAACTGGACTACCCTCAGAGAGTAATCACAATGTCATCAGGAGTATCCAGTTCAGAACCATTTTATCATTCCCCTTTTGAAATCAGACTCCTACTGAAATTACCAAAAAAAAAAAAAAAAAGCGTAGCCCCTTTCATATCCAACTGTCCTATTCAGATCTATTCAAATTCTGAGTATGTCTTAAAAAAAAAAAAAACCCTCACTCATTTTTCATAGGCATACACACCTGGGTCAATGCTCTATGCTTGGCTAGATCGAGGAACTTTCTCCTAAACTAGTCCTTGGACAGGCATTATTACTGCTTGGAACACTGATAAAGGACCCATTTGCTACACACCATTTATAAAATATATCCCTTGCCCTAAGGAGTTCACAATCTACACAACAGTCACAGAATTCATTCACCCAATAGAATGGTTAAAGTCCAGCAGTGTGGGTAACTAGTCAATTGCATGCATCTATAAATTTAATCACAGCCTAGATAGCTTTAGAACAATTTCATGAGATTGGAAGCTGAAAGAGAGACCATGTAGTCCAGCTCCCTCATTCTACAGACAAAGAAGGAGATACATGACTTTCCCACGGTTATTCATGTAGCAAGAGAGAAAGAATTCAAGTCTAGCTCTGATGTCAAATCCCATGCCTATAACACCACGCTACCACCTATGTCTCTTGAGCTCCACAGATACTTGACTGAATCCATAAACTGGTATATATGTTCACCTGTCACTAGCAGAATGTTAAGGTCTCACAGAATCACTGAACATTGGAGGGGAAAGGGATCTCCAACCCACAGCCGCCTGAATGCTCCAACAATAAACCCATGTGTAGTACTGAGCAAAGCAGGTAGGGATAGAAGAAAGAGCTCAGAAGAGTCCCTGAAAAGTAGATTCAGGTCTCACTTTTGCACTCCACTAGGTGTGTTAACTTGCCAATATGCCTAGTCTATAAACCTTAGTTTTCTCCCCTGGAAAATGGGGGCAATGAAACCTAGGCTACTCACCTCCTGAGGCTGTTAATATTATCTTAAACTGCTCTTTGGACTGTGAAAATGTTACACAAATGTAAGGTTGATAGGATCATAGGTTTAGAAGTGAAAAGGTTCCTTTGACATAATTTGGTTACAGATGGGGTATTAGGATCATAGACTAATGAGAGAGATAGTTTTAAAGCCATTTAGTCCAATACTTTCTTTTTATGAATATTGATACTGTAGCCCAGAGAATTTAAGTGACTTGCCCCAAAGTGACACAGGTAAAAACTAGCAGAGATGGAATTTGAACCTGGTGCTTGCCTTCAAATCCACTGTTCTTCCCATGGTACCACACTAACCCTCTAATATACTCATTCTACAGATGAAGAAACTGAAATCCTGAGAGGTCCAGCAAATGGCCTTCATCATACAAAAGATAGAGAACTTAGGAGGCAAACAGGTCTACCCAAATCCAGTCTGTTTTCACTAGGCTAGAAAGGCTATCAACATGTAGATGTCTCAGAAGGCCAAAGACAAGGGCCAAGGCCCTTTAATATTCATGAGAGTGTGCCACTCAAACTGACACTAGGGACCAGGAAGGGATTATTCACTCAACCACAGCTAATGCCTATTTGCAAAGTATTGAGCTGAGCATGACAGAGAGAGACACACAAAAAGAAAGACTATCCACAAGGAGCTTTAGCTTGGTGCTATAGGTTCACTGGTTTAGAGCAGCAAGGGGTCTTAAAGAGATCTTATTATCAAATCGCTTTCTTTTTAAAAAAAGAGTGACTCACCCAAGGTCACACAGATATTAAGTGCTGGGGCCAGGTTTGAACACAAATCCTTTGGGTCAAATCTTAACATTCTTTTCACCATACCACAATGTTCTCCTAGTAGAAAGAATACTTGAAGTCTTGAGGTCAGAAGACCTAGGTTCAAGTGCTGCCTCTAGCACAAAGCTATGGGATCCTGAGCCGGTCATTTTAACTGTTTCAGGTCTCCATTATCTCATCTGTAAAATTGGGAGGATACTTACACTGTCAATTTCACAAGATTGCTGGGAGGAAAATGTTCCATAAACCTCAAACACTAAGTTTAAGTGTTAATTATTATAAATCTGTGAAAGGTGGGGTGATAAGTTGCCTTTATAAATAAATAGAACATCAATTAAAATAGGACATGTGTATGAGAGAGGTATGCATGCTATGAAATCAGATCAGGGATTATTTCAAGGAAACAGAAGAAAGAGGGAAGGGCTTCATGGAGGAGATGGTATTTCAGCTAAGCCATGAAGGATGTATTAGATGTCAACAGGCTGAGTGAGTTGAAGAGGGAATTCCAGGCTAAGAAACAGTGCAAATAATCCATCTTCCTCAATTCATCATTGAAAACCCCTACTTTCCCCTCCAAAAAAAAAAAAGTACAAACAATTCATTAAATCCCTCAAAATTCTGCTTTATATAATTTTGGGGAAGAAAAGGAAATTTGACTATGTTGACAAGGTACATGCTTTCCTAGGCAGTTCTAAGGACTTAAGACTGTAACCGTTATCAATGCTTTGAGATGTTTATGGATTTATTGGATGTTTATTCAGTTGTTTACATTTTACATTTATTTATGTCCTAACTTGCCTCATCTGAAAGGGCTTCCAGAGTTGCTGCAACTTCTGTGTTGTAATCAGTACTGTTTTGTTATGAACTATCTGGAAAAACTCAAAATACTCAAGCTAGTATTCCAAAACGAGTACTGCAATCTTAGGTTGGGGGTTTTCAGTTGTAAGTCTACCTTTTAGTTCCTTTTACATCCTATTTCTGTTAGAAAAGCCTTTTCTAGGCTCTGAAACGCAGCGTATTATAATAACAAGTTTGGAGACTAAACCTATAATTTTATCTGTGAGGGGAAGCTTCCCTGAATGAGAAAATTGCTTCTATCAATACAGATTAGCACTTTCTCTGCATTTATCTTCAGAGAGTCTTTAAAGATTTACCTGCTACAGTTGAGGGGTTAAGGGTATTGCTCAGGGATCACAGAGCCAGTACGCATCTGAAGCAGGGTTCCCTCCTCTTCCTCTTCAGGAAGACTCATCTGCTATTCCATGTTGCCCCATCACTTTACTTATAATAGGAATACTTATAACAAAGTGCTTTCACATACATTATCTCATTTGATGTTCCTCAAAACTCCCTGAAAAGTCAGTAAAGTAGATGTTATTATCCCCATTTCACAGATGAGAACTTGTGATTCAGAAGCTGACTTGTCCAAGGCTACTCACTAGTAAGCAGTAAGACTGAAGCTAAGACTTGGCCAAGACTTCTGCTTGTTTTCTTTCCACTGTATCATGATACCTCTCCAATTTATTTATTTTTTCAGTCTTCTGATCACAGTGGCCTAAGACCCTAGCTTTCTCCTAGCCCTAACTGAAGACTTCAATGATTGATTCTGAAGCAGTATGGCAATTGATGCATTGTATTAGCCTCACCTGCTACAGTAACCACGACTACGATACCTTACCAGAAATTCAGAGGCTCACCATGGCATAACAGAGCACTCCATGGCAGCACCAAGTTGAACAGGTCATCCCTTTGATGTGAGTAAAATTAGCTCCATTGCTTATAATAGCCTTAAAGAGGTTGAGCGGTGTTTTGATATAGACCTTATGTAGGCCAGTAAGCTTTCCTCAGAGAAAAAAAGCCTTTGTTCCACAGTCACAGGCTACATCACCCAGGAGGGCTATACTGATGTAGGCTGGGGCCCCAAGATCAGTCAGAATGAATGGCTCAGCTCAAGCAATTGGTGCAATGGAAAGAACTCTGGATTTGCAATCAGATGACCCGGTTTAAATCCCAGCTTTTCCTCTTATGTGACCTGTATCAGGTCATTCTCCTTCTCTGGGGCTCAGTTTCCTCATGTGTCAAATGAATGAGTTGGACAAATGACCCCCAAAGATCACTTCAAAGGCTAAATCTATGATCTTAGGACCCCACAGAGCTACTAAGAAATGAACTTCAAGGCACAGCTTCTAACCCATCCATAGTCAACAGGAACATCCCCTGACAGGAAAGAAAACAAATTAAACACCTTCCCTTTTCATTTACATTTTTGGTTAATTGTTAAAAGGCGAGGAGTGACCCCTTCAGAGAAGCACTCAAAACTGAAAGAAACATTGCAGCTGAAGTAAGAATCTTAATCTAAAATCAATTATAAAAAGAACAAGAGGCCATCCACTGTCTTTTGCTAGAAAATCTAATTTGGCAGGGCAGTTACTCCTCATGCATTTTAAAAGCTCTTTCAGGATCCAGTTACCCGCATTGTCAAGGGAGACAACCCCCCCCACTCTACCAACTCTATCGCACTCTGGTTTGAAATGTTTTAATCTGTGAAACAATTTCAATGGCATCAGTAGTAGAGGCAATGCTCGAACACACACTGGAACATTTCCCAGATAAGGAAGAGGTGAATGATCAATAAAGTTTACCTACCCTGGTCTGTGAGATTTCTTGGAGTGACTTGAATAATAAGAGTATCCAGAATACGTAGATTCGGTATCCATAGCAGAGGGCACTGTGCCCTTGGGGAAGGGGCAGGTATTGGTTTTCCTTGGAAGAAAACGACCACCAACTATGTAGGGTGCTTTTCACTGATGGCTCTCCTGAGATACAGGGGAGGAGTCTGGGAACTGGAGGAGTGGTCTTCCAACTCTTCAACCTTGGGAAACGCTATGGAAGAGATACCTTAACCCGCAACATTCACCTAAAAGGGGAAAAATGAAATATTACAGCAGCAGCAGTATCTAATCAGTGGCAACTTAATATTCTGAGTTTTGATTATGGAGTATTTAGATAAGAGGTGGAGAGAGGCAGGTTAATACCAATGTTATCTAAGCATCTAGAAAGGGATTCAGCTCCAAGTTTCCTACTCCTGCAGTTCATAGTCACCCTACATGTATCCAATATGTGAAGAGGATACCAGTAACTCCTCAAGCCACTCTCCCTCCCCCAAATCTCTCATTTGAAGAAAAAAGAGATAGTTTCAACCTCCCTTTTTTTGGTGTATTCCCTCTGTTGATTATTTCCAACTTGTATATAGCTTGTGTGCGTAAGTAGGCACACATGTGTTTGCGTGTGTGTATGTGTGTGTGTGTGTGTATGTGTGTGTGTGTGTATTGTCTCCTCTATTAGACTCTAAGTTTCTTGTTGTCTTGTCACTGGACTTCAACGTCTGGAAGAAAATGACAGGTTGACCACTCTGTTCAATTCTTCCTCACAAATCCAATTCATGAGCAAATCAAGATATCCCATGATGTCACTGGTCCTCTTCAGACAAACGAAAGAACGTAAGTTTCTTGAGGGCAGGGACTGGCTTTTGCCTTTCTTTGTATCCCCAGTGTTTATTAGCACAGTGCCTGATACACAGTAGGCATTTAATAAATGTTTAGTGACTCAATGGCTTCCCAGTAGGTAACTACAATAAGTAAACACACCCTCATCATTTATCAGTTCAGAGATACCAGGGAATCACAGGATCATAGAGTTAAAGATGGAAGAATGCTGGACTCCAAGTCACAATAACCTGAGTTTAAACCCTACTTATATCATGCTAAGTAAACTCCCATTTATCTTAGATCTATTTCTAATCACTTCATTTCCAGGAAGCATGGTTCAGTAGAAAGAGTCCTGATTTAAGAGTTAGAAAATCTAATTTCAAATCCTGCCTTACACATTTACTGCTTGGGTGACCTATGAGTTTGTGTTTCATTTCTAAAATCAGGCTAGCTGAACCTACCAGAAATACAGGAGAGCAACAATAATTCCTACATGAGGTTTCCTGCAGGCCACATATTGATTTAATTTTAAAATGTAATAATATCTATGTTTTAATGTGTTTTTATTAATTTTGTTAAATATTTTCCAATTACATTTCAATCTGGCTTGTCTTGTACTCAGGAATGTTGTGGGTAATATATTTGATACCTCTGGTTGCGGAGAGTGAATAAGACAATTTTATGCAAAGCACTAGATACTATATAAGTGTGGTGACGGTGGTAGTAGTAGTAGTATACTAGTAGTAATAGAAGTAGTAGTAGTACTAGTAGCAACAGCAGTAGTAGTAGTAGTAATAGAAGGGGTTGTGGTGGTGGTGGTCATGGTAGTGGTGGTAGTAGTAGCAACAGTAGTAATATTTAAGGCTAAATTCAGTTTTTTAGTGTTTTCTTATTTTTATTTTTGTAGTGTTATTTTTATTATACTTATTTTTAGTATTTTCTTCCTCCTCAAACTATATTTACAAAATATGTAAATGTTGTATCCACCCAACTGAATGTAATCTACTTGAGGGCAAGAACTATTGCCTGTTTAGTTTTCAATCTGTTTCCCTAGCTGATAGTATACTGCTGGCTACATTTATTCACTCAATAAACACTTAAGTGGCCCACAGTCACACGAGTACTACAAGGGCAGCACCGAGGGTTGCACTCTGGTCCTCTGGCTCCAAAGTCATTGATTTTTCCATGCTAAGTCTCTTCTTCTATCCACACGTAACACCCCCCATAAACAAGGCAGTTTTCTGTGCAAAAAGTGTCCTGAGTACATCCTTGCCAGTTTTACTAACTGTGCACAGATCATTCTTGCATTCAATGCAGCAAAATGCTAAAGCCCCTGAATTCTTGGAAAAGGAAAGCACCCACCCTCGGGAATCCAAAAGCCCTGCTTCCTTCCTTGCATCCCACCACACTGGAACCATGTTCCATCTGTCATCTGCTTTCCTTACATCACCATCCAAACATAACAGCTCCTGTCCGAAGTTCCATATGGGAGCTGGAACGGCAGACACAGACAACAGCAATGAGCCACGTACGTGTCATGGAAAATAAAGACTGCAGACTCAGGGACAAGCAGAGAGGGAGGAAATAGAGGCAAGCTGCCCTGACTACAGCTGCCACCTCCAACTCTGGAAGCTGGCTTGTCTCACTTAAGCCAACTGTCTATACAAATTCTATAGAATGGAACACCCTTTCAGATATATTTTAACAGCTTATAAAATTTCTAGTTTTTAAAATATATCATTTCTGCTGAGGATATTTACAGACACACGGGATCCACATCCTTCCCCTTAACTGAGTTGTCTCTCTCAGAACCTCTTTTCTCACCTTCTCCCTGTCTCACCAGCTCCCATGGGCTCAACTTTCAACTCTGTGCAAATAACTCCCAAATCTGCACATATTCTTCCTCCTCCCTCCTAAACTCCAGGTCTGTTTTATCACCTCTCTTACACGCATCTCAAATTCAGGGTGTATGAAAGAACCTTTCCCCCAATGCCATCCCTTCTTCTGAAATGCCCTGCCTCTAAGAAGGGACCACAATTCTTCAGCTCACCCAGGTTCCTGGCTCTGGGATAATGCCCAGCTCCTCCCTTTCCCTAATTCCCCACATTTGATCAGTTACCAAGTCTCATCAATTCTCTTTCCTTACGTCTTCTACATCAGTTCCCTTTTCTCCATCCACATGATCACCCCTAAATCCAGGACTTCATCACCTCTCACATGAACTATTGCAAAAGTATTCTAATTCCTACTGCCCCACATCTTTTCCCTCCGCAATCTAATCTCTATACAGCTGTCAAAATGATATACTTATGGCCCAGGTTTGACTATGTCGCTCCCAAACTCAAGAAGTTTCTGTCTAACTTTAAAGCCCTTCCCAATCTGCCTCCAGTCTGCCTTTCCAAATTTATTAGGCATCATTCCCTCTAGAGCCAGTGTCCTTTCCATTATACGACACTGAATCCCTAGCTTTCTTCAAAGTTCTGGTCAACCACCTTCTACCTGGGGCTTTTTCTGATGTTCTCTTTCCCCTAAATGACAAGGGATCCTCAATTATCTTATACTTAGTTTGTATTTTCATATATATAAATATATGCACACATAAATATGTGTGTATATACATAATATATATACTTAGTTTGTTGTACACACACACACACACACACACACACACACACACACACACAATTTCCCTAAATAAAAGGAAGAAAAGCTGTGAGGGCAGGGGCTGTTCTTTTTTTCAGTTTCTCTTCCTATTCCTCCTTCTCCACCCTGAGGGTCTTTCCCTCCCACTTTGATTTTTATTCTTTTTGATTAAAGGGGCCATCCCTAGAGTAACTACTCAAAGAAGTCTATTCATTGAAGGAGTGTATCTCACTCAAAGTGAGAATCTGATAAGACTTTAGCCTAAATGGTCAGGGTCCCCCACTCCATCCCGGGCCATCTCCAGTCATCCTGATGAATATCTGGTCACTGGATCCACATGGCTCAGGAGGAGAAAGTGAGGCTGGTGATGTTGCATACTCCTCCCTCACTCAAATCAAAGTCAACTGCAACTCATGGCATCATTTCCCTGATGTCATATACAAACACAACAACAACTCCAAAGTTGAGCACAGTGCAGATGACACCACAGACAAGTAATACATAACTACTGATTACTCAATTGAAGAGATTTTAGAGATACATTAGCTGGTCCAATCCCCCCATTTTACAAAAGAATCAACAGCCCTGCTCATGTAGAACATCAGAGCCCTCAAAATCACTACAAGCAAAAACAGCCCAAGAATTTCCTGAAAAAGTCAAGTAGGGATTCAACTTCATCTTATCACAAGCTTCTCAAGGAAATTTAGCTTTATAATTCCAATGCTGCCACAGCAACTTACAACATTATACAGTAAACTTCCTTTTATCTTAGACTTTTCTAATCACATCATTTCAGGTCAGCATGGTACAACGGATTGAGTGATGGACTGTGAAGTAGGAAGACTTGGGTTCTACAAGTGCCACCTCTGATATTTAACTCTATGACAATAGACAAGTCAACTGACCACTCAGTCTCAGTTGTCTCATTTGTAAAATGGGAATAATTACATCCTAGCATCTACCTTATGGCATTGTGAGGTTTGAACATGATTAATTTACATAAAATGTTCTCTGTATACTTTCAAATGCCAAACAAATGTCAATTACTGTTATTAGCAGATTGGAAAGAGCCAGGATTTAGAAGTCTTAGATTGGGGTGGGGAGCCTGCCCTTGGATGAAATCTTTTGATTGAGTACAAGTTTTGCAGAATAAATCCTTTTATTAAGGAAATTTGTCCTGTGAAGTTTGGATTCAATAAAAGGGTCACATTTGAGGACCTAGAGAGCCTCATGTGACCTCAAGGTCACAGGCTCCCCACCCCTGGCAGCATAATGTCTCATGTATAGTAGATTCTCAATAAATGCACATTGAATTGAAATATACTTAACATACTTAACAGGTAGGAAGAGGGAGATTGACAAAGAACCATGAGAGAAATAGGAGGAAAAATAGGGAAAAGCAGTGTTACAGAAACCAAGGGAGGCAAAACCAAACACAAGGGGCACAAACACAAGTCAATACTGTGTCAAGGTCAAAGCCATGTCAAAGGCTGCAGAAAGATTAGATAAGATGAAGCCTAAGAAGAGACTTGCAGGGTGACAGCATAAGCCAGGTTAGGGGAGGTGATAATAGTGAGCACCCCATCCAGGTGTGAGGGAATAGTGAATGTAGCAGTAGAAGGTACTCTGGAGGAGGGGATAGTCTGAATTCTCTCAAATTCTTCTCCCTAACTCCTTCAAAGATGTAGTGAGTGATTCTTTGCAAACAATTTTCATAGACATTTTCTTATTTCATCCTCATAATGTCGTGAAGAGGCAGGATCCCAGTTTTATAAACAGACAGAGAAAAGTGATTTATCAGACACCACCAGCACCGCTGCAGAGCAGCGGGGAAGCCCTGGAGGTCGCCCCTCGGACCCGGGTCCAGTCATCCTCCGTCCCCTCTCCTCCCCCCTCGGTCCCGGTAGCCATGGGTAGCTTGAGGCAGCGCTTCCAGAGGTTCCTGGAGCACAAAAACCTTGTCACCGATGTCCTGGGCAAGCTGGAGGAAGTCTCCGGTGTCAAAAAGTACTACCTGGCTACAGGTTCCATTGCTTTCCTAGCTCTCTATCTCATATTTGGCTATGGGGCTTCCCTGCTCTGCAATCTCATTGGATTCATCTACCCAGCATATGCCTCCATCAAGGCCATTGAAAGTTCCAGCAAAGAAGATGATACCATCTGGCTAACCTACTGGGTGGTATACAGCATATTTGGCCTGGCTGAGTTTTTCTCTGACATCTTCCTTTTCTGGTTCCCCTTCTACTATGCAGGGAAGTGTGCCTTCTTGCTATGGTGCATGCTTCCAGTGACATGCAATGGCTCCCAGATCCTGTACCATCGTCTGATCCGCCCCATCTTCCTGAGGCACCAGGCTTCCATGGACAGCCTGGTGACTGACCTGAGTGGACGAGCCCTGGACACAGCAGCCCATCTGACGCGGGAAGCAACCAAGGCAGGCACGATTCACCTCCAGAAGAATAAGTGAAGAGACCACTCCTGAGCCAGAGGCTTCAAATGACTGGACACCTCCTCCCAGCCCCCTCAGTGTCAAGGGACTGTGGCCCCCAATCCTGGTCCTTCCCAGCTATATGAGTCCAACCAACTCCCACCCTCTTAGGCTTTAGGGCATTAGAGATGTCTCCCCAGGCTGGGAGCTGGGATGGGCATGGGGAGACCTCTGCCCATTTAGGATCTACCAGCATCGGCTAAGGGCCCGCCTGGTGCTCAGACTGTTCTAAGTATACTATTAACCATCTGCCTCTGGCCCCCCTCCACTGCCTCTGGCTCCCTCCACTCCCACTAGCCTCCCACAGGACTCTTGATGTGTCCTGGCCATTTCAGCTGCCCATGTATTTAAAAAAAAAAAAAAGTCCTACAAAAAAAAAAAAAAAAAAAAAAAAGAAAAGTGATTTATCTAGGACCACAATGATAAGAACCTAGACTCCAAACTTAACATCATCCCTGTCAATGATACAAAGACAACTATGGATCAGTCCCTGACCTAGAAACTTGAACTTGAACCTAGAGAAGTTGGTCTTCTAGGGTCCCAACAAATGCAACAGTGAATGGGAATGGCCAAGTCCTCCGAGGGGCACTATATTTATTTTACATATATGATTATCCCTTCCACATCATGACTCTCTCCATCATGGTTTCAATATACCAGGAGTCAGCATAAGAAATTAAATGGGAATTTGTGGGGGTTTTGTGGAAGCTGCAGACTACACACAAAGACCTGCAGAAGACACAAAAAAAGTTTAGAAATGCATAAAATATGTGTACAGTATTATATAATATCAACATCTTCAATCTTTTAATACCATAATAATTAAGACTTTCTCTGGTATGAAGGGAGGGACAAAAAATTTTATGAGTATTTTCTAGAACACGGGGGTGCCATGCCCCCAATTCCCATGATATAGAAGGGATAACTGTACTTATCTGAATATGTATAGTTCCTTCTCTTTCAGGAACCACCAGAGAAGGAAAGTACTGTACTCAGTATGTCTATATTCCTAATATTAGTGCTTGAACCCCCCTTGGTTCATTTGTCTTCAGTAGTTAACCAATCAGCTCAAAGCAATGGTATGAACTGCATCACATAGCAAGGCCAGTAGATAGAAAGAAGAAAGATAAATTGAGAGAATTTAATAAGTACCTACTATGTGCCGGGCACCATACTGTGGAATACAAGTTATGAGCAAGGACCCGGGAAAAGTCAGCCAGGAAAAGGCATAGAGCCCTGGGTCTCAGGTATTTAAAGCTTTTGCTCAAATATCAGATCTGGGGAAGCCAAGGCAGGAGTCCAAGTTTCCAGTGGGTAGAAACCATCAGAGAATAAGTACAAAACACTATCCCCATAAACCAGGAGCTTCACGCTCTACCACAAATGTACTCAGCAGTAGTGGGAAGAGGGGGTAGGCAGAATACAAGGAATTCAATGATAGGAAACAAACATGGTCCAGGCAACTCCCATTCCAATACCACAGGGTCCAAACTGCCTTTCCCTTCTTGGGGTCTCCTTATGCTATTCCCCGGAGAACAGCCCCTCCATTAGTAGCTCTGTTGGGTCCCATGGGCCTATCCTAAACAGCTTAGCTACTAATGCCCAGAGCACTCTGGACTCATAAAGCTCCCTCCTATCTAATGTCCTTGATTGACTGGACCCATTTCCTTCTGGGTATAGACAAGGAGGGAGTTAAGCTACAATATGCTATGGCCAAAGTTACGGGGATTGGGTGGAAGAGGGAGAAATTCCCACTCCCCATGAGAGAGGTGATTTACTCTCAATGACTGGGTTCTTCTTTCATTGATGGCTATCTTCTCTGACACCAAAGTTCACCCTCCTTAGAGCTGTCTCCTGTCTCCACTGATTATCTAGAACAGGAGTTCTTAACTTGTTGCTCAAAAATTTATTTTAAAATATTTTTATAACTATATTTCTAAATAGCTTTATAACCCTATATATTTTATTTTGGTATATTTAAGAACATTCTTTTAAGAAAGTATCCACAGTCTGTCTTCATCAGATTGCCAAAGGTCTCCATCCATGCAGGGGTGTCCTGGAGTCAGCTCAAACCTGCTCAAGTCAATTGTTACATTTTTTCAGTGTTAATATTTACATCTTGGAAAATATCAAACATGACAAATTAGGGCTTGATTTAAACTGTACTGTTGATTGTGAAAAAATGTTTATAATGAAGATTAAATTTAAAATATGTACGGTTTGGGGGTTTTTTTTGAAAGCAGTTGTTAAATGTTTCTAGCACACCCTTGGATATATGACCCACAAAAAAGTTAAGAACCTCTGCTTTGGGGTGTCTTGTTTTATAGAGGCCACCAAGTAACGGACTAACCTGGCCAGCTAAGTTCAAATTCCATTAAATTGGAATGAAGAGCATGGTCACTCTTGTAAAAGGATAACCAAGGAGAGACATTCTTTGCACTTCTTTGGGACCCTAACAGCAACTTGTCTGTTACCCATCCATTACCTTCTCTGATTTCTCCAGTTCAAATGGGCCCTGACTCTAGGATGAAATCCTTATACTCTGTTCAACCTTCCACTCCCCTAACTTTCCAAACAAAAGTACCTTTCCCTGACTACCACTCTCTGATCTGTGTTGTTTCCACTTTTTAAAATGCGATGTCCCAGAGGGCAAGAGTTATCTATGAGTTTGCATTTGTATTCCTGTCTTTTGGTGTTAGGAAGACTGATTTTCCTAAGTTCAAAGCCAGCCTCTGACACTTACTAGCTGTGTGAGTCTGGACAAGTCACTTAACTCTGTTTACCTCAGTTTCCTCATCTATGAAATGAGCTGGAGAAGAAAAAGGCAAATCACTCCAAAATCTAGAGTCCGGCACAACTGAAATGACTGAAAATTGAGAGCACTTAGCAATTTTTGGCAGGGAGTATACTTTTAGAGAACATTTTTTTATTCATTCATTCCACCTCTTCATCCATTTCCACAATTCACAGAGGCAATTAGGTGAAAAAACAGATAGAGCGCTAGGCCTTGAGTCAGGAAGACCTGAGTTCAAATCCAACCTCAAGTACTCTAAGTGTGTGTGATCCTGGGCAAGTCACTTAACCTCTGGCTGCCTCAGTTTCCTCAATTATAAAATGAGGATCATCACAGAACCCACCTCACAGGATTGTTGTGAAAATCGAATGAGAAACTATTTGTAAAGTGCTTCGAGAATGCCCAACACATAGTACACAGCACTTAAAAAATGATTGTTTCCTTCTCTCCTTCCCTTCAGTCAGTTCTGGGCCAGCTCACATCAGAAGACCAGAAAAACCAACCTAGCTTCCAAGGCAGCTTCCTCTAAGATCGCATGCCTAGTCAAAGAATTTACAGGAGCTCCAGTGAGAAAAATGCAGAGCAGTTCCAAACTGCTAACTAATTAAATCTGACTGTAAATTAAGGACAAGGAAGGAAGGTAAAGACAACACCAAACCCATAAAATCTCAGGTTGATTTATTTAAAAACAGGCTTGAGAGTCACGACAACAGGTCAGCTGTATATAAGCATGAAATATGCCCTGAAGGCTATCATGGCAGCTGTGGTGTTTACAAGGTAATATATGGTGCATATAAGGTTGGAGCAAAATTCACAGAAGCAGGAGGCAGAGATGATAGGGACATACAATAAAGCAATGGAGGAGAACTCTGCCTCAAATAACAAACATTTATTACGCCCCTACTACGTGCCAGGCACTTGTGCTAAGCACTGGGGATGTCCCTACCCTAGGCTTACAATCCAATACCCACAAATATTAACAGGAGGGCTGGGGGAAGGGAGGAAAGCATAAACACAGAACCCAGAAGATGTTGTGACAGACCCCAATATACACTGGGAAGAATCTGATTTTAGAATCATAAAATTGAGGGCTAGAAATAGGTTATAAATAATTAGTAGAATGCTAAACGGACCTTGGAGATCATTTATTCCAATCTACTCCTTTTTTAAAGATGGTTCAAACACAGAAAGGCCTTTGCACTGGTTACACTTTGCTCACTTCCCTATTTTGATCTCCTAGTGAAACTGTTCAACTCTACCCTGTCTTCATCTCACCGGACCCTTGCCCCTTTATCCTAGAGCCCATCTTGCCCTGGGAAACTCAGCCTTGGATCATCCTCACCATCTATTGCCTTTGCTTCCACTTTCAAGCTACTGAACAAAGCTAGAGAATATCAAAAATCCCTACTATCTGGGTCCATGACAAATTTGAGTTATATAATCTCAACTGGGTCCTCACTGCTGCAAAGCAATCCTTTTACATATCCTTGAGTCAATATCTTGTTCATTTCAGAGGCTTTTCATTACTTCTTTTCATTGCTTCTCAAACCTCATCTAACAACTCTACTCCACATCATCTCTGCTAGGAGCCTTGTCTCATATTTCACTGAAAAAATTAAGGTTATTTCTCCCTTCTTCTTCATCTCAAATCACTCATAGGCCTTCCCCTAATGGCTACTCCTATTTATCCCTGCTTCACATGAAAAAGATGTCCCTTCTTCTTGACAGGAGAAACCCCCCAACATACACAAACGATCAAATGATCCATCAATAAACATTTATTAAGTGCCTATGTGCCAGGCACTGTGCTAAGAGGTGGATGATCTCATCATTCTGACTTTTCCAGTAGATAGCTCCCTCTATCATCCCCACTCTGACATCAGTCTCTCCTATTTAATGATTGCTTCCCTTCTGCCTCCCTGGTAGTGTACTTTCCAGGGATGTACACATGGATAATGAGGTTGACACACATATTGCCAGAGCTAGCTTAGTGTTTGGAAGGCTCTGAGAGCACAACTCTGATGGGCTGGCCATGTTCACATATAAAATGTATGCTGGCCAAAAAGACTACTCTATGGAGGACTCACACAGGGCAGGAGATCACATGGTGGTCAGAAGTGATACAAGAACACTCTCAAGGTCTCTCAAGAACTCTGGAATTGATTGTGTGACATGGGAGACACTGACACAGGACCACTCAGTATGGCGTGCCCACATCAGAGAAGGTGCTATGCTCTATGAGCAAAGCAGAATTGAAATAGCTCAAAGGATATGCAGGATGCACAAATTTAGAGTAGCTACCCCAAATGTTCACATGGACTATTTGTGCCTGACTTGTGGTAGAGCCTAGCTACAGTCGGACACATTGAAACTTGACTTTATCATAGTGATGTCATCTTGGTCCTCTTCAAGAATGAAGAACAACCAGCCTGAACCATGTCCATGGCTCTCTTCTTATCTGTCTAACCACTCCTTCTCAGTCTCTTCTGCTGGATCTTCATGCAGCTTACAATCCATAACTGGGTGTCCTCCAAGGTTCTGTTCTGGGTCCTCTTCTTCCTCTATATGATTTAACTTGGTGAGCTCATCACCTCCCACTGATTTAAATATCCTCTCTATGCTAAGAATTCTCAGATCTTCTCTGACCCTAACCCCTGTCTCCATACTTGCATCTCCCAAGTGCCTAGCGGGCATCTCAAAATGTATGTTCCATACACATCTTAAATCTAACACATCAGAAAAGAATTCATTCTCTTTCCCCCAAAACCCTCCCCTCTTCCTAATTTCCCTATTAGTGTTGAGGGCACCACCAGACTTGGAACCTAGACATTCTCCTCAACTCCTCACCCCCTCTCACACCTAACATCCAATCTGTTGCCAAGTCTTACCTTTGCCACATCCCTAGTGAATACCTTCAGCACCTCAAGCCTGGACTATGGCCACACCTCTTCCCACTCAAACTCATCATCCACTTAGCCACCAAAAGGATTTTCCTAAAGTACAAGTCTGACCCTGTCACCCACCCCTTGCTTACTCAACAAATGCCAGTGGCTCCCTGTTGCCTCTCAAATATAAAATCCTCTGGTGTTCAAAGCCCTTCATAACATGCTCTTCTCCCAATCTTTCCAGACTTCTTATACCTTAACTTCGCTCTATGTACACTGTGATCCAGTGACACTGGGTTCCTTGCTATGCCCTGAACAAGATCCTCCATCTTCCAACTCTAGGCATTTTCACATGCTGTCCTCCATGCTTGGAAGTCTCTCCCTGCTCATCTCTGCCTCCTGCTCTCCCTAGCTTGCTTCAAATCTCAGCTAAGACCAGACGTTCTACAAGAAGCCTTTCCTGATTTTCCTCAAAGCCAATGCCTTCCCTTTATCTATTATTTCCAGTTGATCCTGTATCTATCTTTTTGGCACAAAGTTGTACACAAGTTTTAAGCTCTTTGAGAGCAAGGGATGTCTTTTGCCTTCTTTTATATTCACTCATGCTTCACATGATGCCTGGCACATAGTAGGTGCTTAATAAATGTTTGTTGACTGACTAAACCCCAAGTATCCTCTACATTTCCAGGATCTCCAAGCATCGCAGGGAATACTTAGATAGGAACTACATATAGGCCTCATGAGCATGTCAACTTTTGAATAGTATAGGCAACTGTATCCACAGTGGTATTAGGAAAGATATATACCATATATCTGTCTTGGTTGATATCCATCTGTGGGCCAGCTAGGTGACATATTGGATAGAGTGCCATGCCAAGAGTCAAGAAGACTCATCTTCCTGAGTTCAAATCTGGCTCCAGACACTTACTGGCTGTGTGACCCTGGACAAGTCACTGATCCCTGTTTGCCTCAGTTTCCTCATCTGTAAAATGAGTTAGAGAAGGAAATGGCAAACCATGCCAGAAAAGAAAACTCCAACTAGGACCATGTAGTATTGGATGCAACTGAAAAATTAATAAACAGCAATAACATTCATTTAGATTCTGGAATCAAAAGGTAAACATCTCAGGAAGGACTTTCTTAAGCTTTATTAACTGAAAAGCAAAGAGTTCAGTGGTTCCTTCTAGGATTTTTCCTAAAGTCATATCCACTTTCATAAAGCAGAGATGAGTACCACTTAAAGGATGTCAGGGGTTCCTAACATTTTGGGGTTACAGACCTCTCTGACAGCCTATTAAAGCCTACAGATCCCTTCTCTGAATAATGTTTTTAAATGTATAAAGGAAAATACATAGCATTACAAAGTAGACCAATTATATTGAAATACAGCAATCAAAACTTTTTTAAAAAAATAATGAGATCATAGATACCAGGCTAAGTAAGTAGAAATCTACAGTGAGGTGATCATGAATTATGGGAAATAACAGTAGCAAAAATAAAGTAGCTCTCATCAATAATGAAAAGATAAAAATATGAGTTGAAAAGCTGAGGTTCTTTTTCAAACAAAGAGCTTCGGTTTGGCTAGGTTTTAGGATGATCATACAAAACAACAGACCGAATTTGGAAAGTCTAGCATATCCACATTCTCTTGTGATTTCCTACTATAACAATTTAGGATACAGTGTTCATCCTTATAAGTTCTTACGAGTAGTATTACTGGCCTTCCAATCCCCAACTCCCCTTTAATGGGTAATTTAATGTCATGAAGGAAGAAGCCCTGAGCAAGGTCCAAGCCTGTTTTCCAAATGCTCCTAATCACACATGACTGTGTACAAGCTGTATTGAGCCCCAGGACACAATGATGCCTCTTTAATGAAATCCACAGAAATGTGAAAGACATTTTCCTTTCCACCATTGCTACTTGTAAAGAAGCAGATGAAAAATACAAACTGCCCAGACTATGGTATGACATGTTGCTAGGCAAGAAGTCTGTCAAACGAATCTGTGAGTGGTCACATGCATGTGTACAGGAAGAAACACATAGCCAAGCCTCTCCAAACTTACTAGGCTGGTCTTTCAAAACAGGGTGCTGAAGCCATACTTGGTGGCATGACATACCATCTGGCAGCATAGTCTTCAAGAACCCAAGATCAAGTCAAAAAAAGCACATATCTTATGATACAGTGGGAAAAGCACTAGATTTGGAATCAGATCTGAGGTCAAATCTCATCTGTGCCACTTATTATTTATGTGGTCTTCACACATCACTTAAACTCTCTGGGCCTCAGTTTCTCTTATTTGTAAAATAAGGAGAACTGAACCAGATAACCTGTGAGATCCCTTTCCAACTCTAGATCTATATATATTCAGTTGCTGCCTGTCTATAGCGAACCATGCCCAGAACTGAGAAAAAAGGAGAGATGAGCTGCAGTGAATTTGGGAGACTGTTTTCAACAATCCCAAACTGTGGGATATTGCAAAAGTTCATCTCTTTAATACCAACATTCCCTCAGTGTGGCTACATGGCTGTGAATCAGAGAACACTACAATCTCAGAAAAATCAAAATTAAAAATTACCCAAAGGCCAATGGAAACACTATTAGTGGGCATAAGCTGGTGGTAGTAAGTCACCAATTATTTACATATGATAAATGATGTGAAAATCTGACTTCCCCTATGTTCAAATCTTATCTTCCCCACCTATGTGCCTCAAGTCTGATTCTCTTTAACTTAACACATTACCAAGGAGATCTGCTACTAGAAAGGGCAGGTAGGTGGCACAATGGCTAGAGTATCAGGTCTGGAGACAGAAAAACCTGAGTTCAAATCTAACCTCAGACATTTACGAGCTGTATGACCCTGGGCAAGTCACTTAACCCTGTTTGCCTCAGTTTCCTCATCTATAAAATGAGTTGGAAAAGGAAATGGCAAACCACTTCAATCTTTCCAAGAAACTCCCAAATGGGGTCAAGAAGAGTCAGATATGACTGAAACAAGTAAAAAACCACTAGAAAAGTAAGTACAGGACAAGAGATGGACAGTCCAGGTGCTTCACTGGTATCTGAGAAATTTATTTTAAATAAAATCAATGGAGTAGTAAGAGGTGGATGCACTATGAAGATGTACAGAACAGAACAGATAAGAATGATAGAAGAGAAGCAAGAGAGAAAATGATGATTTGGAGAGGTCAGCCTGAATGGATGGTTTGGCTCTCTGTTCCTTACTAACCGTGGGACCTTAGGTACATCCCTTTACCTTTCTGGGACTCTTCAGCCTTATCTGTAAAATTAGGGGGGCTAGATCCATTTTCCTGTTCATCTGTGGAAGGAGTACCCACCTCAATGAAATCACATATCCATTAACACACCAAATGGGAGGATTCCCCTTTAAATATAGGATTTGAAAAAGTTAGCTGTATTTTGTGGGTTTTCCTTATGTCTTGGATCAAAAGTAATCTTTTCTATGGGAATGCATCTTCAATTTTATAATTATTTTCCCATTTTGTCATTATAATAATTATGATTATTTTACCAGTGGCCATCTAAAAGAATTTGTTTTATGTTAGCTTTACAGCCCAAAACATGGATCTGGTAAACCAGAAGACAAGTATAGTTAGGAAGGCTGTGGATATATTGTGGCTGCATGAGTTGGGTACAATGTGCATAGAACTTTTCTAATACTTTAGAGATTAAAGGAACTTTAAGAACCATTTTGTCTACCCACTCATTTTACAGATAGATAATCTGTTGTTTGCAATTGTTCCACTGAGTCCAACTCATCATGACCCCATGGATCATAGCATGCTGATACTGTCCCTGGGGTTTTCTTGGCAAGGATACTGAAGTGGTTTGCCATTTCCTTCTCCAGGGGATTAAGGCAAAGTGAGGTTAAGTGACTTGTCCAGTAAATGAGGTCAAATTTGAACTCAGGTCTTCCTAACGCCAAGCCCAGTGCTCTATCCACTAAGCCACCTAGCTGCCTCAAAATAAAACTAATATTAGCATTTATATAGTAGTTTAATGTTTACAAAGCACTTTACTTATGTTATCTCCTTTTATCCTCACAACAGCCCCAGGAGAGAGGTGCTATTATTCTCCTCATTTGATCAAAAAAGAGACAGAGACTGACAGAGGTGAAGTGACTTGCCCAGTCATAGAGGTGGCAAGTATCTGGGGGTGGATTAGATAGCTCAGTGTTTAGAGCACTCAGCTTGGAGTCAGGATTCCCTTTCCTGAGTTCAAACCTGGCTTCAGTGTGACCCTGGGCAAGTTATATAACCGTGTGTGCCTCAGTTTGCTCATCTGTCAAATGAGCTAGAGAAAGAAACCCTAAATGGAATCACAAAGAGTCAGATATGACTGAGCAACAACCCCTTGACCCCAAGGCTGGCTCTGAACTACTTAGCTGCTGCTGGGGCTTCAGGAGATTAATTAACCTGATTATGGTGGCAGAAATATATGTTTCCTTAGGGAGTACTATCTATCACCATGCAATTTTAAAGTCTGACAAATATTAAGCACCCACTATGCTAGCACTGGAGGAGTTATTTAAATAAGACTCTCTCTCATCCCTGCTCTCATCAAACTTTCAGCTTAGTAAGGTATTTGCTCAGCTATAATATTCATTTTGAAAATAAATTCTCCTATCTATTCCTTTTCACTCCTGTTTATCACTGATCTACAACCCCTAATACCAGGATGATAAATCAAAGGAGAGAGAGGAATGGGAAGAGAGAGGAGGTAGAAAAGAAACAGAGAAATTGTGAATGAAGTATGCCTATGTTGACAAAGAATTGGTCAGAGGGAATGAATAGTAAGGATCTCCACGAATTTCGCCAGACCAGTGTTCTATAGCATATGGACAACTCATAAAATATAGGATGGGAAAATATATTAGGGATAACTATATCCAATTCTTTCATTTTATAGATGAGAAAATCAAGATCCTAAGAAGCAAGAGGTAAAATAATTTCTCCACTTCCTTACCAAGAGAACCTGGATTTGAACCCAAGCTTGGCTGGCTTTCTGCTCTACCACAGGGCTTGTCTTCCAGCTTGGTAACAATGTTCGACAATGCTTATTGTATATTCAAGTATCCAAGTCAGTTCTCTATAATCACTCTTAAATGAATGCTTCTCTGCCATGGTCACATATAAAGGAAATGGCAGGTTTCTTCTACCTCCATAGAAATATAGATTTCAGTTCCCTCACCAGATGAAATCTCTCTAGGGTTCACTCACTCTAATCCCTTTTGCAATACCTTTATCATTGGGTATACATGCGTTTGAACAGCTTTAAGTGGTTAGGAATCTGCTTTTGTGTGTTGGGGGGGTATATTATTTTTATCTGTACTGTGATTTTTATTCAGGTATGTCCTCTCCCCGCCTCCTTCTTCCCTGCCTATTTCCCCTCCCCCTCTTCTTCCATGCCTCCCATTTCTTTTGTAGCAAACTCCCTAGGGTGTCTGATACAGTGAAGCCTCAGCATAGCAAGAGTTGATAATGATGACAAGAATTGAAACCGACAGCAGTGAAACCTACATGTACTCTTAATAACACATTCAGGCTAGTGAAGAGGAGATCTATGATAGAAAGTCCATTCCAGAAAGCCAAAGCTGCCCTGGGGGGCAGCTGGCCTGGCCCCTTCCCCCTCACCCTAAATGCAACCATCCCGGAAATGGCACTTTCACTGGCAATTAGTTTCATTAGAAATTCTACAGCAATACTCACAGGAGAGGCCCCTTGACTAACAGGTGAATAGCGAAGTCATAAATTCTTCAAAATCATTATCTATCCATTCTTCAATTTTATCTCCTGTCCACAAGTACAAATGTGACCCAGCAGTCCCTCAATTATACGGGGGAATGGGGGGAGGGGAGGATAGGGATGGGAGAGCAAGAGCAACAGGAACCAGGGCCCCACTCCAAAGAACTTTTCATTTTACAACGACAAAACTACTTTTAATTTTTTGTCTTTAGCGGTCCAGAATTTAAATTTATCATACTGTTACTATCGTTAAGCTTCCACAGAAGTTCAAATCCATGTATGGCTAACAGTATAATAGCTGGCAAATGATGTCTCCAAATGTGGCACTCACAAAACTCTTACCACATTTTACATTCAAATTAAGAATCAACACACTGGTCCCCCATGATCATGGGGGAAACACCATCTACATCATTTTCTAATTACATTGAGTAGCACCCCAAATCTGGGAAGGCTATAGGCACGGATTAGATTGTGTTGTTTCTTTGAACTGTAAAACAAGCTTCCTCCCACAAATCAAAGCCCCAACTATATCACACTGACTTAATTCAACCCTAAAAACTCTAATTAGTGGTTACATAAAATGGCTAATTATGCCTCCCTAGATTCAGACAGTTTCTGCCATCTCACTTAAAGACTCTTAGGAGACATGTAATCAAACAACCCACCCTTTGGAAAGAGAATGCTAATTAGCATTGTTGATTAGTGACACAAGTTATAATATTTTTCAGCAGTCCCTGCAAAATTTAAAAACATGTCAGTGAAAACACCAGATTCTTTACAGCTTACTTGCTTTTCAAAAGAGTAGATAAAAATATACAGGCATTTCCCACCGCCCTTCTCATGAAGTTGGCAAAAGACGCCATAACATGCATGCTAACACCTTCTAACTAGCGGCTAAATGTACCACCTAACACTCTCATTAAGTAAAGATTCGGCCTACTTTGCACATATGTAATGCAAGCAATGAATTAATTCTATTCAAGTATATAAGCGCCTACTACGTGCATAACCATTGTGCTAAGTGTTGGAGACACCATGGGCAAAACTTGAAAAAACTGCCCACGAGGAACGAAAGAACACACGAACACACACACACACACACACACTCACTCATGGGGTGGGGGGAAGGTATGTGAGGCGGGGAAGGGAGCAGGGTAGGATTCCAGGACAGCCAGGCCCTATTTCCTAAGGAGCTCTAGTCTCCCCGAACCAACGCGTTTAAAATTTTATAACGCTTTCTTTACATTTCTTTACTAGCCTCATGTCTTGTAGCAGTTCAAAGGCTGGGGGACGCAATGAGGTCCCGTCCTGCGGCTGACTCTGCCCCGGCGAGTATCAGGAGTTCTCCTAAGAGGGGTTTCAGCGCTGCGCCAGCCTATTTCTGCTCCACCCCGGCGTTTTTTGAAAGTAAACTCCTACCTGCCTGTTGCTCCCAGAAGCGCAGCGGGGCTCCGCCGGCTGGGCCTTCAGGGCTGGCTCGGTTATATAAAGGAGGTGTGAAAATAAGCAACCCCCTCCCCAGGCTCAGACCCGGCAGCTCCGGGGGCACTGGCTGATGCTCCGGACCAGGCTCATCGCCTAGCTGGGAAAGCCATGGGGATCTTTGTTGCCCTCTTTCTGGAGGTCCGGGGCTGGCCCTAATGCGGCCAAGTCGATAGGTTGGCCGGCCACCCCAGGGCCTCCCTAGGACCCGCTGCAGCGGATAAACCGCTTGAGATGCGGCCAAGGACGTGAAGCAGGCTCTGGTTTCGCCACGCTCCGGGCGCCCCGAAAATTGCGCTCCAGAGTAGACCTTCCCGAACCGCCACCGCCCCCCAAGATAAGGGACTTGGAAAGGGAGGACGAAGAGGGACGAACTGGGGCTGGGAAGGGCATCTTGGCACCATGTACAGATGTGAGGCTACGGACTTAGGGAGAAGGGGCAGCGGGGAAAGAGGGCACATCTGTTGGGGGACTGGAGGGAAGCGGGGTTCCCAGGGTCAGGGGAAGAGAGAAATGGGGCGGGGTCCGCTAGCCAGCACAGACGGGAGGGGTCCCCGGCTGGGAGAGGGGGGAATCGGGGCGCGATCACGGGTAGAGGGTAGTAGAGCAGTCCGGGGGATGGAGGGGCGCCGCGGTAGATGCGGGGTCCCTGGGTGGGGGGCGTTTCCCCCGAGAGGTCCGCTCCAAGGCGCTGCTCGAGGCTCAGTTCCCCGGCCCAGTCCCTCTCGGCCTTCCCCGGGGCTCACCTGGGTCCCAGCGGGTGCGGACGACCCCGGCGCGGGGTCTCGGCGCCCAGCAGCCCCCCGGCTCTGCGGCCTGCGCTGGGCTCCGTGCAGGGGCTCCGTGCAGAGGCTCCGCGCAGCCCCGCCGCCGCTGCTCCGCTGCTGCTTTCCGCTTCCTGTCCCGGCACCGCCCCGCAGCCCAGAGCCCAGCCCCGCCGCCGAGAGAGTGAGCGAGCGAGATCCCGAGCCCGAGCCCGAGCCCGAGCCCGGCGCGGCCAGAAGCCAAGAAGCGGCCGGGAGCTCAGCCAGCGCCGCGCAGCCCTGCCCTGCCCTGCCCACCTGCAGGCACTGGGGCGGAGTCCGGGGCTCCCCCAACGCACGCCACCCAGGCACGGACCCCGGCACCCACTTCCAGCAAGCTGGCACACCTGGAAAACCGCCAGCCCCGTGCCACCAGCCCCCTACCCCATCTGCACTCTCTGCCCGCTTGTACCCGACGTGTGAAATGTAAGCACCGCGAGGACAGGTACAGATTATTTGTCCCCGCGGTCCCAGCCCCCAGCACTGCAGAGAGCCTAGCACCTAGCCGGCGCTTAATGAATGAATGCCTGTTGGCTTAGGTCGGATCACATCGGCTCCAGTACTGCACCATGCTCTGTCTTCCAAGTGTATACAGTTACAAGGATAAAAAAATCAAAACAGTTCCTGCCCTCAAGGAAATTACCTCACATCCCCAAAACTATCACCCAAGTGTAAGAAGTTTAAAAGAAAATCAAAACTGCATAAAGTAAGGAATCCTTGAGTGACCAAAAAATAGTTCTGTGGGTCATGACTTTATTCAACAGGAGAGTTCTTTAGGACCCTCGGTCCTAATTATTATTAAAAATTATTTCCTAGCACTTTATACACAATTTTTATACATTTGATACAAGTAATTTTCCGTTCTCCAAACTAGATAGGGGGCAGCATGGTTGGAGTGTCAGGTCTGGAGAGGGTCGTTGGGAAGATCAAATGAGAAAATATTTCTAAAGCACATAGCACCGTACCTGGCAGATAGTAAGCGCTATATAAAGTTAGCTATTACTGTTGTTATTATAAGCCTTTGCAATTATGATAAGATTACAAGTTTATAGGATCATGAGCTAGAAGCAAGCGTGGAGATCATCTAACCCAACTACATTTTATAGAAGAGGAAACATACACAGAGAATCGAGGAGATTTAATCAAATTCACTTAGTCAAGAAGCATTTATTACACATTTACTATGTGTCAGGCACTGTGCTAAACACTCAGGATACAAAGAAGGGTAAAAATTTGGACTCTACCCCTCCAGGACATCTAGGTTGCTCAGTGGATAGAGAGCTGGGCTTGGAGTCAAGAAGACCTGAGTTCAAATCCAGCCTCAGATAATTACTAGCTGTGTGTCCCTGGGAAAGTCGTTTAACCTCTGTTTCCTTAATCTGCTGGAGAAAGAAATGATAAACCACTCCAGTACCTTTGCCAAGAAAGCCCCACGAAGATCATTGACATGATATGGTCCATGGGGTCACAAAGAGACACAATTCAACAACAAAAACCCTCAAGGAGTTCATATTCTAACTTGGGGACCAGTGTGCAAAATGAGTGTGTGTATCTGTATGTGTGCGTGTGTGTGTATAGGGATGTGTGTCTATATACATATATGTGTATGTATATGTACATATGGGTACGTATGGGTACGTATATGTTTGTGTTAATCTCAGAAGGAAGATGCTGGAAGGGAGCCAGGGATGGGTAAGAGCCTCCAGTCAAATTAGGACAGGTAGGATTTAAGCTGAGTCTTGAAGGAAACCAGAGAATCTAGAATGTAAAATCTAGAACCTTTGACTCTTGAGGTATTCCTCTCTCTACTACACAGGGTGTTGGAATGAGGGACATGGCCTAGAAGAGAGAAAAAAGAACTTCATAGGATTTGTGTTAAAAAAAAAAAAAAAAGCAATAAATTAGCTATCTAGCATGCTATCCACTAAATTCCAGATAACAGAGGAGTGCTGAACATGGCCAGGGTAAAATCTTTCTCTACCTCCACCCTCCCAAATACCAGAATTCTATAGTCTCACTACCTTTGAAGCAAGTTGTGTAACCCCCAAAATGTCCAAGGAACCCAGATCCCTCCCTATTCACTCTACTTCTCCCCAGGCCAACTCTGACTCCGTTTGAGTGAGCCCTTGGAATACACACTCTATTTACAACAAATTCTCTTACATCTTCCAACGTTTTCCACTAGCGCTCCTTAGACCTCCATTTCTGAAATGTGATATCTGAATTTCCCTTGAGGATACCATATGCCTCACAACCCTCCGCCTTAGGGGATACTGTTTCTCTCCTTTACAGACCCAGGATGGGAGCGTGGCACACTCCTCAGTCTAAACTGACATTTCTTTAGAAATCATCACAAGCAATTACATTTTACAGATGTACTTGAGGTTAGTCTTAGTCTTTCGCTCCTGTGATCTGCTCCAAGGCATTTTTTGTCTTTGTTGGAGGTGGGATGAGGTGTGGGGTTGAACAGGACTTTTTTAGAGATAGGAGAGGCATCTGGAAAGAGTCAGAGGAAAGAATACATTTGTTATTCAGTCATTTCAATCATGAGACTGTGAGTTTTGGAGGTTTTCTTGGCAAAGGTACTGGAGTGGTTTGCAATTTTCTTCTCCAGCTTATTTTACAGATGAGGAAATTGAGGCAGAGTGAAGTGACTTGCCCAGGGTGACACAGCTACTGACTATCTGAGGCTGGGTCTGTACTCATGAGTCATCTTGAATCTAAGCCCAGTGCTCTGTCCACTTCACCAAATACATAGAAGAAAATGAAAGATTGAGACAGAAGAAAAAACAGTGGAGGAGATGAGAGGCTGAAATCAAAGTAACAAGTGGAGGAACTCTTTGGCAAGAGGGAAGCCTGCCTCATCCTTTTAATATTAGGAAGAAGGTAGAAGAAGATGGAGGAATTCGGAGATATGGGGGAAAGCAGTTGAGAGAACTTCTGTCAGATGTTCTCAGTCTTCTCAGTTTGGTTCTCCGCTGAAAGAACAGAGTAGGACATGGGGCTTGAGGAGAAAAAGGTTTATGGCAATTTCTGTAAGGAATATGGTAGTCAATAAGACACAAAGAAAAAGATTGCCATGTAGCTATGAGAGCCCAAATAGAATATGATGGAGGCTTTCATTACATGACTCTCCATGTGCCATCGCCCTGATTTTGCACCAGCTATCTCCCATTCTTAGGATGCTCTCCCTATTTGAATCCATCTCTATCTTCATTTAAGACTCAGCTCAAGTACTCCCTTCTCCAAGAAGTCTTTCTCAGTTGCCTTCCTTCCAAGTTTACATTTCTTCTGTGTTAATTATCTTGTATGTACCTTTTGCCATTCCTGTTGAAGTGGAAACTCCTTGCTGTGAATTGGTCAAGCCATTCTCAAAGCTATTTGGAATTAGACAAAAAAAAAAAAATGACTGAATCGTGCATACCTTTTGGCTCATGGGATCTGTATGTACAAAATTGTTTATAGCACCTCTTTATGTTGACCTCAAATTGGAAACTAAGAGTTTGTCTTCCTGTTGTGGAATAGCTCAAAAAGATGGTGGGATATAGGTGTAATAGAATATTACTATGCCATAAGAGATGATGAAATGAACGAGGAATTTATGAATTTAGAATGAAGTGAGCAGAATTAGAGAACAATGCAGGTAATAGCAGCATGATAGAGAAAAACAGCTTTAAAAAACTTGAGAACCTATCCATTCAAGGATAAGTTATAAGTTCAAAAAGATGAAATGATAGTTAATGGAAAGGTGATGGACTGAAAATGCAGAAAGCAAGTATATTATTGGATATGCTGTACAGCTGCAAACTGTGCAGTTATAATATTAACAGCTAGCATTCACATAGAGCTTTAAGGTTTGTACAACACTTTACAAATAAGTCATTTGATCCTCCCGACAACACTTGGAGGTAGATGCTATTATTATCCCCACTTTATACTTGAGGAAACTAAGGCATGTGGAGGTCAAGCGACTTGAGAGGTCACACGTCTATTACATGTCTGGGGTTGGATTTGAAGTCATGACCAGTCCATTATGCTATTACATATTAAAAGTTTTGTGATTCCTTGAAAGCTATTTATGGACCAAGAACATATGATGAATCACAACTTTACTCAGTGGCTGATGGAGCCACATTGATTAGTGACAAGGAAATGATCCTAGAGAGATGGGCTGAACACTTCCATAGTGTTCCCAATAGACCATCATCAGTCAATGCTGAGGCCATTGACCATTTACCTCAGGTTGAAGAAAATCCCTCCTTAGCTGAACTTCCAACTGAAGAAGAGGTTTTGAGGGCTATTAGGCTCCTTTTATGTGATAAAGCACCTGGTGCTGATTCTATTCCAGCTGAGATTTACAAGGTAGGGGGACCATTGCTCATAAAAAAGCTGACTGAAATTTCCCAGGTTATATGGCAAGAGGAAGTTATCCCACAGGAATTCAAGGATGCCTGCATTGTCCATCTCTATAAAGGTAAAGGGAATAGATTTTCTTTCTTTTTTTATTGTATTGTCTTTATTTATTTTTAGATTTTGACATTCATTTTCACAAAATTTTGAGTTCCAATTTTTTCCCATCTCTCCCCTCCCCCCACCCAATAATACCTTGCATTCTGATTACCCCTTCCCTCAATGTACCCTCCCTTCTGTCACACCCCATCCTTCCCTTATCTCCACCTTTTCTCTTTTCTTGTAAGTCAAGATAAATTTCTATACCCCATTACTTGTGTTTCTTATTTCCAAGTTACATGCAATAATAATTCTCAACATTCATTTCTAGTATCTTGAATTCCTACTTCTCTCCCTCTCCCTATTCATCCCCACTGAGAAGGCAAGCAATTCAATACAGGCTATACATGTGTCATTTTGCAAAAGACTTTCATAATAATCATGTTGTGTAATACTAACTATATTGCCCTCTATCCTACCCTGTTCCCCCCTTTTTTCTGTTCTCTCATTTGACCTTGTTCCTTCCCAAAAGTGTTTACTTCTAGTTACTCCCTTCTCCCATTTGCCCTCTCTTCTATCATCCCCCTCATCCCACTTGTCCCTTCCTCCTCTATTTTCCTGTAGTGTAAAATAGATTTTCATACCAAATTTATTGAGCATATTATTCTCTCCTTAAGCCATATGTGAAGAGAGTAAGCTGCACTTTTCCCCTCTCACTTTCTCCCTTTTCTCCTCCATTGAACAAGATTTTTCTTATCTCTTTTATGAGTTATAGCCTGCCCCATTTCATTTCTCCCTTTCTCCTCCCAGTGCTTTCCTCCCTCACCTTTTAATTTTAATTTTATTTTTTTTATGGATATCATCCTTTCTGATTCAACTTAACCTGTATTCTCTGTGTATACATATGTATGTGTGTGTGTGTGTGTGTGTATAATCCCTCCACCAACCCAAATACTGAGAAAAGTCTCAAGAGTTACAAATATTATCTTTCCATGTAGGAATGTAAACAGTTCAGCTTTAGAAAGTCTTTTATGATTTCTCTTTCCGATTTACCTTTTTCATGTTTCTTTTGATTCTTGTGTTTGAAAGACAAATTTTCTATTCAGTTCTGGTCTTTTCATCATGAATACTTGAAAGTCCTCTATATCATTGAATGACCATTTGTTCCCTTGAAGTATTATACTCAGTTTTGTTGGGTAGGTGATTCTTGACTTTAAATCCCAGTTCCTCTGACTTTTGGAATATTCTATTCCAAGTACTTCTATCCCTTAATGTAGAAGCTGCCAGATCCTGTGTTATCCTGATTGTATTTCCAAAATACTTGAATTGTTTCTTTCTAGCTGCTTACATATTTTCTCCTTGACCTGGGAACTCTAAAATTCGCCACAATATTCCTAGAAGTTTCTCTTTTCAGGTCTCTTTCAGAAGGTGATACATGGATTCTTTCAATATTTATTTTGCCTTCTGATCCTAGAATATCAGGGCAGTTTTTCTAGATAATTTTATGGAAGATGATGTCTAGGCTCTTTTTTTGATCATGCTTTCAGGTAGTCCCATAGTTTTTAAATTGTCTCTCCTGGATCTATTTTCCAGGGCAGTTGTTTTTCCAATAAAATGTTTCACATTATCTTCTATTTTTCAATCTTTTGCTTTTGTTTTCTAACTTCTTGGTTTATCTCATAGTTAGCTTCCCTGAACTTGATTCTCTCTTTCAAAGAACTATTTTGTTCAGTGAGCTTTTGAACCTTCTTTATCATTTGGCTAATTCTACTTTTTAAAATCTCCTTCTCCTCATTGGCTTTTTGGACCTTTTTTTCCAATTGAGTTAGCCTCTTTTTAAAGGTATTATTTTCCTCAGCATTTTCTTGGTTCTCCTTTAGCAGGCTGCTGACATACTTTTCAAGCTCTTCTATGATCTGAGCCCATTTCATATTCATTTTGGAGGTACTGGAGGCAGAGGCCTTGACTTCCTCTGACAGTATGCCTTGTTCTTCCTCATCTGAAAGGATGGAAGGAGACACCTGTTCATCAAGAAAGTCTTATGGTCGTCTATGGTCTTATTTTTTTTTCCTTTTTTGGGCATTTTCCCAGTCAGTTACTTGACTTCTGAATCCTTTATCAAGAGGAGGTTCCTAGTTCTCCTCCTCTCCCCAGTACCATACTCAAGGCTGAGATTCAGATCAGCTGCTCAGTTCTGCCTGAGGCTTTAAGCTGAGCTTCCTGGACAATGGACCCAGGCTGCTTCCTCATAGCCACCCATAGTCCACTGCTGCTGCTGCCTGGGGCCAGTGCTGGAGGGACCCTGTTCCCCTCTTGCCCAGCTGTGAAAGCCCTCCCACATGGACCTTTGGAGCTTTCTTTGTTGCTTGTGGGTTGAGGGATCTGGGACCCTCCCTGCTGGTAATTCTTCCCTGGAAGTCTGTTCAGGTCTGTTCCTCCCAGTGCCACGTGGCCAGGGTTGGGTTCCACTCTGCTCAGCATCCTGTGAGATAGACCTTTCCTGTCAGCCTTCCAGGTTATCTTTGGCTGGAAACCTCTTTCACTCTATTGTTCTCTGGCTTCTGCTGCTCTAGAATTTGTTGAGAGTCATTTTTTTACAGGTATTTTGTGGGCTGTTGGGGAAATGCTGGAGTATATACATCTTTCCACTCTGCCATCTTGGCTCCCACCTCAGATAGATTGTCCTATGGGCTGTCCATGTTGTTCACATGCAAAATGTACGCTTGCCAAAAAAGACAATTTTATGGAGAACTCACATGAGGCAGGCAATCACATGTGGTCAGAAGAAGTGATACAAAGACACTCTCAAGGTCTCTCTCAAGAACTTTGGATTTGACTATGTGACATGGGAGACACTGGAACAGGACCTCTCAGCATGGCATGTCCACATCAAAGAAGGTGCTGTGCTCTATGAGCAAAGCAGAATTGAGACAGCACAAAGGAAGCATAGGATGTGCAAATTTGAAGTAAACACTCCAAATATTCATGTGGACTATTTGTGCCCAATCTGTAGCAGAGCATTCTGAGGTTTTATTGGTTGATCAGTCACAGTCAGACACATTGAAACTTCAGTTTATCTTGGGGACATCATTTTGGTCCTTCAAAAATGAAGGACAACAGCCCACCAACCATTGAAAGTTCCCATTGATTGATATATTTAGCTATGTGTTAAGGTAGATCTATACATCTATGCAAATTTTATATATGATTTATATATCTAGCTATGGGTTGAGAAATAGCTAGGTGGTGCAGTGTATAGAGCACTGGACTTAGAATTAGGAAGACATTTTCAAGAGTTCAAATCTGGCCTCAGACACTTACCAGCTGACTCACTTAACTCTGTTTAACTCATTTTTCTCATCTGTGAAATGAGCTGGAGAAAGAAATGGCAAAACCACTCCAATATTTTTGCTAAGATAACCCCAAATGGGGTCACTAATAGTTGCATACAATTGAAACTGAATAACAAAGGTATTGAAGGCTTTATTTTTTTAGTTTTTTAAATTTAATTTGCTCAATATAGGAAAAGTAGGGAAGAATACTGGCATAGATTAAGTTGATTGAAAAATAAAAATCATAAAAAAATTTAAATTAAAAATAGATTGTGAACTTCTTGAGAATGGGGATAGTTTTAGTTTTTTCTTTATATCCCCCATGCTTAGCACAGTACCTAGAACATAGTAAACATTGAATAAATGCTTGTTTAGGGATTGACTATAGTCCACTCAGTCTATATGCTTTCCTCTTTCCTTCAACTGTTCAGATTTGTAGAATTTGTTGTGTTGTTGTCGTTTGTCCTTCATTCTCTAAGAGGACCATGACATCAGGAAGGTGATGTCATGACTTGCAAGTGAATTGGATTTAAGTGAGGCAGGGCGTGCAAAGTGCAAGGTCACCAGCCTCACTTTCTCTTACAGAGTCATCTGGGTCCAGTGGTCACATATAGGTCAGGATGACTAGAGGTGGCCCACACTTAGAATTTAGAGTAGTTAACTATGATGATACTATTAGTAGCTTTTGGATTGACAAGAGGTGGACAAACCTGCAAAAATCATCTACACTTTATATCTCTTTCTGGATATTTTCTTCCCTTGGTTTCCAAAATACTTTACTTAACTAATTATCTTCCTATCTCTCTGACAATTTCTATATCATTTCTATCTCCTTTCTTCATTCTTCAGCCTCTTACCTCCTCAGGAGGCTGTTCCCCAAGACTCAGTCATTAGTCCTCTCTGGGTCTCTGTCTCTGTCTCTCTCTCTCTCTCTCTCTCTATCTATCTATCTATCTATCTATCTATCTATCTATCTATCTATCTCTGTCTCTCTCTCCTCTACTCTATCCATTGGCAGTCTCATTCAATTCTAGTTTCATCCGTATTCTCATGGTAAATGATTGGTGTGTCTACATCTCTAGCCCTGATCTTTGTTTTAAATCTTGGTCATTCATTTGCCTACAAAATATATCTGAAACCTCAAACTCAATACATTCAAAACTCAAATTATTTTTTTTCCCCAAATCTACTCCACTCAGACTTCACTCTTTTGATTCTCACCCATTCCAAACCTTGGCACCGTCTCTCTCCCTTAACTCTCATATTTAATCAGTTATTAAATCCTGTCAATTCTACCTCCTTTAATACCTGCCACAACTATCTCCCCCTCACTATTTTCATTGTCACCACCTTTGTACAGGCCTGAAATGTAGCATTTGTAAGAACAAATTGTAGCAATAAGACTATTAATATGCAAAACCAATGGAAAAATGGTTAAACAAGTGAATGGATAATTTATCCAAGCAGAAATATAAGCCTTTAATAATCACAAGAAAAGTTCCTCAAATACACTAGCTATCAGTTATGTGCAAATAAATGCAAACTTAAAATACCACTTTATACACGTTGGAGGGCAATATAGCAAAGAATAATCTCCAAAAGTGATAAAGATACAGGATAGATTTCTGTGGAAACAGGAGTCCTATAATATTGTTAGTAGCAGTGAATACCAGCACAAATATTTTGAAGAGCACTAGGGCAATATACAACAAGTTACTAACATGATCATTGCTAGAACTTTCCCCCAAAATTGTCGTTAACATGAGAGAAAGCTCTCTATATCAAAATTCTCATAACTTTTCTATTTGTAATAGCAAAAAACTGGAAGGACCCTACATGTCTAACTTTTGAAAAATTGATAAATAAATTATGTTAATATGGTAAAATATTATAGTGCCATTAAAAAGGATAAATACATACAAGAGAGACAATATGGTGTTTTAGATACAGGGTTAGTTTTAAAGTTCAAAAAGACTTTGGTTCAAATGCTGGTGTGTGACCAACTTGAGTCATTTCTTGGTACCCCAGGGAATTTGCTAAGACAGTGAGTTAGGGTCAAGTCTCTGGATCTACAAATCTGCATTGTCAGGAAGAATTTTCCATGTCAATAACATCATAAATATGAACAATACAAATGAAAAATACAAATTGAGCACCAGGGACTCCCCTCCCCATCAAACATGGGCAGCCAGAAATGTCATCCCAGTTATTCCCTCAAAACCATAACTCATGACCTACCCACTGATGTTTATTTTTTACCAGTTAGTCATAGGAGACATTAGTTCCAAGCAAAAGACATTTAATCAAATAGCATAGCATGTAAAATGACAGTTAAAAATTCTCCCTATTTTTCCATATAAAATAAAACTAAACTCTGAAGATGTTAGCACACCACCAGTGGGAAAGAGCACACATGCAGAAAACATGTGACCAGGGAGGGCAAACATATTAGTTACATATATCCCAGGAACAGACCTAATCAAAGCAACCCAGACCTTCATCATTTGGGGGCGATGTCTGTTCTCTGGTGATTTCCTTATGCTGGTCTGTGATGGGCAATGAATCTTTGTTCTCTGATTGGGTTATCATCTGCTGGGCAAGTTTTTTCCTTTGGCCTCATTGGTTTTGTGGTGGACATCAATTCCCCACTCTCTACTTTGTTTCTTCTGGTCACACAGTTGCTGAGCCTCTCTCTACTACCATCTTTTGAGATTCAGCTCTTGAGGGACATCTCTCATATGGATCATGTAATTGAATGTGGGGGTTGGGGAAAATTTGGCAACAGTAAAAGGTTTCTGAATTCAAAGTGACCAAATATTAATTCAAAATCAAATGCATAATGAATCTGGGTTGTTTCTGGCAGGGCACTTGCAGCTTGCTCATGTTGCGTCACCTGACTTCATTGCAGCCTTGGTTCTGAAAACAGCATTGATGATTATAAAATCAAAATATCAATCAACTCTAAAAAGCATTGAAGATGCTCTGCGTCATACAGTATCACATATTCCACCACAATTTAATTCTTTATGTAAAAATAAACAAGCACCTCCATCTCATTAATAGTCAAATTTGCTTTCATCTTTAATAAATGGCAAAATTATATGTATGCCAAAGAATTATATTAAAATAAATTTCTTTATGATTTTTTATCAGTAAATGTTTGATTTGCATACCCATTTTATATGTCTATATGCCTGCGTCGAAAATTTTCTTGAGTAGAAAGGGAGTCAAGATGAGCCTCTACTATCATCTCCTAAAGGTGTGATACCACAATACCACAAACTAAGATTAAATATCTACTTTTGACTACCTGTGTCTGATGCTGATTTAAAGTCCATAGTCCCCAATTAATGTTTGATATGAAGTTAGAAAATTCCTTGTATTATAACTCTACTTTAATTCTTAATGTGGGTCCTATGCCCCCAAATACATTTTGTGGACTCTACAAAAAAATCCCACAGAACTTGTGTGGAAACTAGGGCTACAATTTCCTCTTTGCTCTTTTCTCACATGCAAATGAAATTGTGTGAAAAAGGTACACAATTTCTGGCCCACCCTCCTACATATATCATGTATGTCTTCCAACTACAAAACCCTTGAATTTTGCACCGTTGGTGCAAAAGCTTGCTTTCACCTTGTAGGGAAGCCTGGAAAGATAAGAGACAATTCAAAATGAAGTCAACAAAACCAGAAATGTATAAATACTAACTACAAGTGGACAAGAGACAAAAGTAGGAAAAGAAGAAGGATGGAATAAGACCAAAGGTGAAGAAATTTAGGCAAGGCTAGAACAAAAAGCATTTTCTTTGTTTCTTATTTGTTGACTCATTTGGTTTGGACTTAGAAGCTAGAGTTTGTCACTAAGATTTTATCCCTTATTCTGTGTGTCTTTTAAAAGTTTTTTGGTTGGTACTTATTATTTGTAATGTTTTTTAAAAAATCAACCTTTTTGCCAATTTGACAAAATTTGGAAGCTCTTTAAGGAAGGTTGGAGTAAAGAAGTAGCAGCAGTGGGAGTGGCAAGATGAAAATGGTGCCAGTTAAGAGGAGGACAAATGGTCCTAGGAAGGGATCACTGCACTTGGAGCCAATGATTCCAAGATTTTCTCCTGGCTTTCCCATTAATTGCCTGTGTGACCTTGAACAAGAGAATTTATTTCTCTGGGTCTCAGTTTTCCCATCATAAAACGAGGAGATCAGAATAACTTTTAAGGACCCTTCCAGCTGTGATTAAAGGTTTAAAGTTTGATACCTGTTAATATGTAAAATACCCTTGAACAAGGTAATGCCTGCTCCTATCAACAATTGTTCAACAAATACTACTTGTACCAGCACCTAGGTGACCCAGTGGATGGAGTGCTAGGCCTGGAATCAAGAAGACCTGAATTCAAATTCAACCTCAGATACTACCTATGCCACCCTGGTTAAGTAAATTAATTTCTATCTACCTCAGTTTCCTCATCTGTACATATATATATATATATATACATATATGAATGGGAATAATAATAGTACCTACCTCCCAGACTTGTTGTGAGGATGAAATGCAAGAATATTTTTAAAGCACTTTGCGAATCTTAAAGCAGGGATTTTTAAACTTTTTCCTCTCTTGATCTCTTTTCACCCAAGAAATGTTTATGAAACCCTGGGTATGTAGGTATATAAAATAGGTATACATATAAAATATTTACTGATAATAAATCATAAAATAAATTTATTTTAAAACAATTATTTTGTATATATGTACTTTTACCATTTATTAAAGACAATAGCAAATTTGCAAACTAATAAGATGGATGTACTTATTTATTTTTACAAAAAAGAATTAAATCTTGGCGGCATATTTGATACTGCAGGACGTAGAACATCTTCAATATTTTTCAGAGTTCAATGATATTTTGATTTTATAATCATCAATACCGTGTTCAGAGCAAAGGCTGCAGTGAAGCTACATGATGACAGATGCTACCAGAAACACCTCTGGATTTGTTACAGTTTTGATTTTGACTTAATTTTTGATCATTGCACATTTAGAAACCTTTTACTGTTGCTAAATTTTTTGCAACCCCCACATTCAGTAACTCAACCCCATCTAAAGGTGGTGGCCCACAGTTTAAGAAGTATTGTCTTAAAGCACTGTTATTATTATCATTAGAGACTTCAGTTTGAATTCCTAATTTACCACCAATAGTTGTGTAATATTGAGCTAATCTTAGGGCCTCAGTTTCCTCATATCTAAGATGAATATGGGAAAGTTGGGTAGGCTTCTTATAGCACCAAAATTCTATAAAAGATTATAATGATGGGCACTTTGAAGGAGATAGTGCCACAAAGGAAGGAAAGAGATATTGGAAGCTTGACCCAAACGCGTTCATCTTTGTGGTTTCTCTTCATGTGGTCACAACCATTTACGCTGCCTCTGCTATTTGTGATTTTGGAGTTGTCTTTGTCTCTTCCTTCTTATCTCTCCTTCCAGAAATGAACAGCTGGTGTGCATCCTTTTCTCTATTCTCCAAGCCACCAACCTTGGACAGTCACTTTTCACTAAGTGTCGGAGTTGAAACTCTAACCTCCTAACAGATGTCTATGCCTCCAGCCCTGGCCCAGGCTGTCCCTGCCATTCTTCTTACGGCTCACACCTAATACAACCCTAACCTAAGTCCTCTATGCCCAGACCTAATTTTATCACTTTTCTGCTCAAAAATCTTCAGTGGTTTCCTGTTGTTTACCAAGTAAAGTTCACACACTTCATTGTCCCTCTACTCATTCCCATTTTAGCCTTGATAACTTAAGTAGGTAAGAATGACTGTCAATTGATCAATCATAGTTTCTATACTAATGAGAAAAAAATTTGAAGTTATTTGATGAAATGAAATCACAGTAGACAGGAAGTCTACTTTTAACTTGGTCAAGTCTCTTCTCTCACCCCACCTCTAACGCCTGGCTGAAAGATGACGTGGTAAACTCCGAAGGATCTGAAGGATTTTGACTTCTCATCTTCTCATGAGGGTCCTAGCATCTTCCACTAGAATAGTAGAAGTTAGTGGTTATTTCCATACTGGGAGCTAAGGATAGACAGAACACAGATTCATCATGCTTAAGGAGAACTTTTTAAAAAAATTATTTATTTTTAGTTTTCAACATTCACTTTTATAATATTTTTGAATTCTAAGTTTTCCTGCCTCCCCCTTCTCAGTCATACTGTGAAAAAAGAATAAGAACAAAGGGGGACAACCATGAGAAAGAGAAAAAAGAGAGAAAATTGTATGCTTCAATCTGCATTGAGACTCCATAGTTCTTTCTCTGGATGTGGATTGCATTTTCCATTATGAGTCTTTTGGAATTGTATTAGATCATTGCCTTGCTAAGAAGAGCTAAGTCTAACAAAGTTGGTCATTGCACCATGTTGCTATTGTTGTGGATAATCTTCTGGTTCCACTCAATTCACTTAGCATCAGTTCATATAAGTCCTTGTAGGTTTTTCTGAAATCTGCCTCTTCACCTTTCCTTTTGGAACAATAGTATTCCTTTATATTCACTTACCGTACAACTTGTTTAATCATTCCCTGATTGATAGGCATCTGTAAGGGGAACTTCTTGAGTACTCGATGAATGGGAGAAAAGGACTTCTAGCAAACAGGAGCTCTGAGTTAATCTTTGTCATATGTGCTATTTAAGATTAAACCTACTTTCCCTTGGACTCTGTATTTATTTTTGAAAGAACTTGTTACAGACATTTTTTTTGGGAGGGAAGAATATTTCATATCAATTGTTTGTACCAAACCACTTTATATATACCACTCATCTAAAAATTAATTAAATATGATTATTTAAATTATTTTCAACTGATAATCTTGGAGGGAGGCACACTGGAGGAGGCTCAGGTTGATGACACTGTAGAATCACCTCCCAATTCCTCAGTTACTTCCCAAGAACCCAAAAGGAAAAATATATTGAACCTACCTCTCAAGATTGTTGGAAAGATCAAATAGAAAAAATTTATAAAGCCTTAGCATAGAACATGATGCTAATCAATAGCTAAGGAGATCTGGAAAGGCTTCCCATAGAAGGTAGTCCCTGAGTTGAAACTTGAAGGCAGTTGAGGATTCTGAAGAGTAGAGGTGAGGAGAGAGTGCATTCCAGAGATATATGGCTGACTGCAAAGGCCAGAAAGCAAGAGATTGCATGTGGATTTGGGGAATGACAACCAAATTATTTTGGTGGAGTGAGAAATAGGTAAAGAAGAGTAATGTGGAGTAAGTATGGAAAGGGAGAACTGGGAAGAGCTTTGAAGGATAAGAAAATTTCTTGTTTATCTTTAAACAATAGGGAGCCACTGAAGATTCTTGAGAAAGGGAATGTCATGGTTTAGCAGAACTCTGACATGTCATTTCATAGTCAGTTATGCATACAAAGCCCCACCAGTATGACTAAAACTGGTTTAAGGAGATCAAAAAATCTCAAAAGAGACACATTCTCAGCTTCTCTCATCTAGACCAAATGAAAGCTACTTCATGAGTCTGAGTCGAGACTTGTTTAGGTTCCGGCCTTCTCAACCCACCTTTTGGCTTGCTGCCTGACTCCTTAAGCTTAGAGCTGTGGACTCTGGGTCTGCTTCACATCTGCTCATTAGACTGCCCCGCCCCTTGGGGTGGGTGCTTCCCATCAAAGGAAGTTGGAATCCTCCAACCCTTGTTGATTCATCCGAGGCCTGTGGGTATTAACTTGGCAGTCCAAATCCCTGCCCATCTAGCCTGAATTGATCCCCTCTTGATTTAATGCTATGATGGCCACTGATAGAATCACTGCTGAAAATGTTCCTTAAATGAATGGATGAAAAAGCATTTATTAAATACTTATTATGTGCTAAGCCCTGGGGATAGAGAGAGAAGACAGTCTTTGTTTTCAAGAGCTCACATTATAATGGGAGGCCAGGAAGGAGAGACAACACACATAGGAGATTTGAGTTGTAAGAGAGAAAGTTTCAGTAGTCCTTAGTAGAGAGGAAATGCATCTTTCTTTTAGTATCTTTTCTATTAATAAAAGCTTAGCACTTTCTGATATTGAACATTTGACAGTCCCAAGGACTTTGATCTTAAGAATTTTCCTCTCCTGGTCTTCAATAACTGTGGTTCCTGATAAGGTGGGGGTATAGTGCATTCTTGGGCTGAATCTCCAGGTGAGTTTTATTTTTGCTCAATCTGTGACTGCAAGCACCAAGCTGAAAAGAAGATCTATGATTGTACGTGTGTATATGGAGGGAGGAGGTACAGGGTCTTGGTCTCTGGCCCTGTCTCTTAGGGGTGGTGCTGGTTCAAGTGGTTTAAGGCCCCTGGCATGGCTCTCAGAATGCCTTGTTACTTCAACTAAACTGGCTTGCCTACCCTGTTAGTGGTATTTAGTCAGCATTTGGTGTTGGTCATGTTGGGGATGGCTTCTTTTCTTCCTTGATGGTGTCTGATAGAGATGGAAGTAGGAATATTAGGGTTGAGCCACATCCTGACAGTCTGCAGATGTATCTATATATGTAAGAAAGATCAGGAGACTTTGAAATGGAGATGAGGCCAAAAAGACAGAGGAAGAGACTGAAGGAGAGAAAGGGAACAACGGTGCATGGTTATATATGAGCATGAAAGAAATTGTGTAAACAGCAGAAACACCATATGCCAGCGGCTGTACAAGAGTAGGTGGGTGTAAGACATAAAGAAGGAAGAATGTGAAATTCATTGAATGCCAGGAAGCAGGGAAATGAGAAGAGACAGCAGGAACATCAATGGCAGTTGTAGAAGGGGACTGTTTCTTCTTTTTATATTCTGTTCTCCTAGATGGTACCATCTTGCTTTCTTCACCTGCCATCCATCTCCTTCAGCCACGGTGGGTTTGTAACAGCCTGAATACTTCTAACCAGTTGCCCCAGTAAGGAGGGTTGCTCACAGCCAATTCAGAAATCTAGGTATCTTTTAAAGTTCCTATACTAGAGGAGAGTGTATGCCTGCAGGAGAGAAAGCATAGGCATTTGATGACTGGTGACCGGGACCTACTTGGAGGCAGAGAGGAATGATACAATGATGTTTCCTGAGCAGTGTTCTGTAATGCCAGAGATATACAGAAATAGCAATACAGTAAAAAAAAAAGTTCTATGGATGCAGACCCTCATCTGGCTTTGTTGGAAGGCAGGGAAAATCGCGTGTCCTGAGAAGAATGGGAAGCAATGGAGAACTTTTCTTGATCTGCTCCTATAACAGAGAAGTATGACGATACTTCTCTGCTATGTCTCTTTTGACACTTAGGACATGTATGACTTTGGACAAGTTACTTTCCCTGTACCTCAGTTTCCTTTTCTGTAAAATGAAGAGGTTGGACAGGATGTATTCTACAGTCCCATCTAGTTTTGAATCTTATAGTCTGTGGACTTACAGGAGCAGGTTGACAGGGTCTACCAGTAGGTAGCCTCAGCTAGAGTATGTAACTCCCTCAGGAGATTGAATGCCAAAAGTACCTGCCAGGAGCTGCCAGGAACTACAAGAAATGTTACTCACCAAGGAATTCAGGACACTTGTTGAGAGTTTTGTCTAATCATAACTCTAAGTGAGAGAATCTATGCAGGTCCGTGGGAGAGGATAAGGCACTAGAGAGGAAACCCATTTTTTTTGTGAGCTAAGGCAGGCAGGTAGTACAGTGAATAGAGTGATAGGCCTGGAGTCAGAAAGACTCATCATCCTGAGTTCAACTCCAACTTCAGACATTTACTAGCTGTGTGACCCTAGGCAAGTCATTTGACTGCCTTTACCTCAGTTTCCTCATCTGTAAAATGAACTGGAGAAGGAAATAGTCAACTACTTCAGTATCTTTGCCAAGAAAATCCCAAATGTGTTTACAAAGAACTGGACATGACTGCAAATGAAACATTTAAAAAACCATTTTGTTTTCCCCAACCTGTCAATATAACTTTCTTTCTTTGATGTTTATAAATACTTTGCCTGAAAGGAGAATTGTTGCCAACTCATTGGGTGGTGATGTTCCCAGATTTTCAGGGTAGGAGCTTTGAGCCAGGGAGGTGAGTAATTCCCAGAAGTGTACTGAACTCCATTGTGTCATGAAGGTGCCTTTGACAAAAAGGTTAATTAAATTCCATTTGTATATCCCACAGTAGATTAACATGCCTTTTAGGCTCATGCTGATTTTGTAGGCTAGACACAGAGATCACTCATTCTAGTATATACTAACAGTGAAGTGCTTCTGTAGTCCAATAGACCTATAATCACATCAATATAAGTATTCTCTACCATCCCATCTTGGATGATTTCTATCCATGTCTTTCCATGAATTCCCCATAGTGGGGGTAGAAATGGAAGTGTTTCACTCAAGATCTTGGGAGCATTCCTCAAATTATCTTTTTGCCTATATCACCTTTTTACCTTTATCACCATATAGTGAGTAGGATATGTAGGTTGCATTTGACTCCTAGACCTGCCTCCTTACTGCTGGGTAATCTTATAAAAAGACTACCTAGACCTAACTCTCTAGTGATCAGGGATTCCCCAAATTAATTTTTCCACTAGCTTTGGCCTGATACTCCTTGGGTGTAGGAGAAGCACATCACTAGGACAACCTCAAATGAACAAAATCCTACTAGTCTAACACTAGACTCTTATTAATTCTGAAAAGAGCAAGGCAAGATGTTCAGAACTTACTCGTTAGGCTGGCATTCATTAGCAATTATCTCAGGACCCTCATCTGTATCTTCCTTAGTTTTTCCTCTCCTTTTCCCCCCATCTTCCCCTTTTTATAATAGTTCCCAAGTGAATTTCCTTTCATTTTTAGTCATGCTATAAATTGTTAAAATTTAAATTCCCTATTTCTTTATTATCTATAGAGGTAGTCTTCCACTCATTCATGGAGGAAAATGACCTAAGCAAATATTAGCACTGAAGCATCAAAAACGGTCTTAGAAATTTACCTCCTTACAGAGTGTTAAATTATGAAATATGGTATTAGTCAGAATAGATATAAGTACAAATATGGTGCAAGCCTGCCAGATATGGACCTCTTGAAAATAATCTATCAGTTGTAACTCAAAGGTTCTCTACGAAAATCAAAAACACTCTCCCGTGCAGGGGCAATAGTGCCTGAAATTTGAACATTAAAGATTCTTTTCTTTTCCTTGCTTTTTCTCTGACCCATTCTGTAGTTTAAAATTTGTGTATTATATTTTTGTTTTTGTTTTTGTTTTATATTTATTTCATCTCCAAAAATATCACTTCCCTCCCCTTTCCCAGAGTCATACTTTGTAACAAATGATAAAGAGAGAGAAAAAGGAAGTTCAGGAAAACCAATCAATATAACAAACCAAGTGTGACATTGCATGCAACGTGCAAGCATCCATAGTCCTCCACCCTTGCAAATTAGGGAGGGAGGCAAAGCTTTCCATGTCTTTTTCAGGGCCAAGTTTGGTCATTAATAACATAGCGTTCAGAATCTCCCCCCTTTTCCTCTAATCTTTGTTTATATTTGTTGCTGGTTCTACTCATTTCACTTTGCATCAATTCATACAAGTCTTTTCATGTATCTCTGTATTCTTCATAGCTGTTATTTCTTATGGTGAAGTAATATTCCGTCACATTTGGGTACTCCAATTGGTTTAGCTTTTCTCCAGTTGATGGGATTCTGCTTTGTTTCTAGTTATTTCCTACTACAAAAAGTGCTGCTCCTATAAATATTTTGTCCAATTCTTATCTAAAATGCAAATATTCCTACACTATAGCTAATTAAAGTTATTCACACAAAGTCATTACTTTGTAAAGTCTACTGCATTTTCAATGACAAATAAACTGATGCGGGGAAGAGAGGCAGGGAAGAGAGAATGTAAAGGCTCAAAAGTGCATCAGGGATGTCTATCTGTGAAGCTGTCCATGAATTCCCCTACTCCTCAAATTTCTGCTTTCCTTCTGATCTTGGCTACATTTGTTTTATTTGTACAAAATCTTTTAAAGTGAATGTAATTGGAGAATGGCTGAATGGGTTGTGCCATACGATTGTGATGAAACACTACTGTGCTATAAGAAATGATGAGTTCGATGAGCTTAGAAAACATGGAAAGACTTACATGAAATAATGAAGAATGAAATGAACAAAACAAAAAAAACATTCTATAGACTAACAGCAATATAGTTTTAAGAATGACTTTGAGTGATCATATATAGTGATATATATCATATATAGTGATTATATAGTCATTTTGACTATTATAAATACCTAAATTAATTATATAGGGTATAAGAAGATACTGTCTGCATCCAGAGAACGAATTGATAAATAGAAGTATTATAGAATAATTTTATACATGTACACATATATGTATATATATATATATATATATACATGTATATTATGTATTGGTATAAACACATATTTTGCCTAATGTTGCCATCTCAATGCAGGGGCAGGGAAGAAGAAAAAAAGGAAAAAATTTATATGACAACTATTATATATTTAAAAGGAATAGAAGTTGTACATAATAGATCTGCAGTTTCATAGGCAATCATCTCTTTTATTACACTATATTATGGAAATGCTTGTTTTATTCCATAAATTAAAAATGAAAAGGTACATCTGGGAAATTTAGCAGTATGCAGCTGTGCCAGAAGTGTAGCAAATGATAATAGAATGGCGCCTCTGAAGAAAAGCTTGCAGACTGGCCATGAATCTAAGAAATAAAACCTTCCAATGTCTACTACATTTGATTCCATGTCTTACCACAGCACATCTTCTCAGGAGTGTTTAGGTTCTGACTTTTATGTATAGACTGATAGGGGCCCATGACTTTCATCATGCATATATATCTGAAAGAACAGGGAAAGGTATCATTAAGGATGCAGACATTGCTGATCTTGGGCCATAGCATCATCCCTGTCAAACCCCTTGTAGTATACAATACTATAGGCTTGAAACCATTTTCAAGACAACCTACTTCACAAAACTTCATCCAGGAACTCATATAAGGTGAGATAGCACAAACACACAGAAAAACCCATCCATGTAACCAGACTCCCCAGAGCTGCCTTTCACCCAAAAGATAAAAAAATTAAATTTTTTTTTTATTTGGTTTTCTTTTTCTTCATTCTCTATATGAGACCCAGTTTAGGAACACTAGTTTAGAAGCCTGGGTTGGCCCAGCTTATATCGACTAGCTATTGGCAGCTGTAGGGGTGGGGAGGGGAAAGCTAATTTCCTTCTTAAGATTATTGACAACAGTTTTTTCCTTTCTTGCTCTATAGATCAATGATTCTGCCTTCCTAATTATGATAACATAGTCAAGGGAAAGAATATCTGGAGCATATTTTAAGAATCTCTGAAAGACTTCCTTGCCTAAAATATCTCCTCTACAATCTGTCAGCTATCAAAAATTGTCACCATTTCAAATGACTTTTAAGATAGAAGCAGTGTCATCCTGAAGACTCTTGTTAAAATGTATGCAGATTAGCTGGAGGGAGGCAAAGAACACAAATACCTCTTTTTCTAGCAGCTCCCTCAAGACCTGAACTTAAAGCTGTCTCAGCCTCCTCCTATGTTGCAGAATTCACTTTTTACTAATTTTAGTCACTGTCCCAAGCCTAGCTAGGCTTGCTTACTTGCCCACCCTATGAGTGGTAGTTGATTGACATTCAGTGGGCGTGACTGGTCTCATAAGAACCACTTCTTTGGATGATAGCTAACAAGATCTGAACTGGAAGTAAATTCTGGAAGATATTGCCATTCCCTGGTCTCTAGTACTATGGTAGATAGATTATGACAGATTGAGAGAAGATGGAATTGTTCAAATCTTATTTTGCTTTGACTTCTTAGCCAAAGAGATAAGAGAGGTGAGGGTGAGAGTTGCCTCTCATGAATCAAGTAAATATGAACTCGTACCAGGGTAAATTACTAAAGCAAGCATTTTAAGTGCTTACTATATGCCACACACTTATGCCTAAGTGATAGGGATACAAACACACAAGCAAACAAGCAATGGCCCTGCCCTGAAGGAGCTTATATTTTAATGAGAGAGGATAACACATTTCAGGGTGCTGAAATGGGGGAAGACTGGGGAGGGAGAAGGATATACTGTCAGGGGCAATATGGTAGACAGAAAGGAGATGAAGTCCAGACAGAGGGAAGATGAGAGTCAGATAAAACATGACTGGCTTCTTCCTAAATGGTGATCCCAAAAAGAGAGTCACAAATGAGGAGAAAGCCTCAAAGTGGCATTTTTTGGGAGGTGGGAGGGGGAGAGAAATGTAGCAGGTGAGGAAAGGGAGGTGATATCTGGAAAGAGTCAAGACAGAACCAGACATGGGTTGTGAAAGAACAGGTAGATGTGATATATCAGATGCATGTCCACGATCTTGGAAAGATTGTAAAAGATGAGAACAGTGATAATCCAGGGCCAGCATGCCTGTATCAAGAACATTTATCACATTACTTCCATTTTCTCTATTGACAAGAGAGACTACTAGTTAGAGGAATGTTGGAGAAAGAGTTTATCTATATTGAAGCAAAGCATTTGACAAAGTCTCTCAATCTATCCTTGTAGAAAAGTTAAGTAGATTTAGAATTATTTGGTTATGTGCAAATAGTAATGAACCATTCAGTGTCAGCTTAGAAGGAAGTTCCTAGCCCCATGGATCCCAGGGATTGATTTGTGCCCCTGTTCTGTTTCATATTTTTATCAATGATTTGGATTAAGCCATAGATAGCACTCTAGTCCTGGCAGAGGATAGTTTTCCATTTCTAGCCTGACCCAGAACCACTTTCCACTGCTAGTTCTAGGAACAGTAGAAAGCAATATTACCCTTCCTGGAAAGGATATCCATCAATTAGACCATGGCTCCATTCGTTATCCATCACATTTCCTTTTATTTGGCTACCATGTCACATGATTAAGTCATATTGAGCTCCAACTCTTTTGCGGTCATTATAGGACATTAGAAAGAGCCATGTCTTAGATCCCCTAGTCCTGGAGTCCTTTATACCTGGAATGCTCTCACTCCTCACCTCTGCCTCTTAGAACCCCGAGCTCCTTTTAAATCTAAATTCAAGTGCCACATGCTACAGGAGGAGTCTGTTCCTGAGCCCTCCAGTTTCTACGGTTCTCTTCAATCGCTAATTACTCTGTATTTGTTTTATAATATGTGTACATATATATGTACACATATTATATAATAGTATACTATGCTATATTGTATTATATTACATTGTTATAAATGCTATGTTACATTGTATTGTATTATAATTACATGAAATACATTACATTGTATTGTATTATGCCATGTTATATTATATCATGTGATAGGTCTTATAATATTATATATGCTATATTGTATTATATTATTATGGTATAATATATTAATGTTATCTATATTGTGTTATATGTATAGCTGCTGTTTCCTCCCAAAAGAATGTATGTTCCTTGAGAAAGGGACTATTTCATTTTTGGTTTTGTATCCCAACCACTTGGCTACTAGAAGGCACATAGAAGGTACATAATAAGTATTTGTTGAACTGAGTTCAAATTGACTTGGAATGAGAAAATCTAGGTTCAGATTTTGATTCTGTTTTACCTGGGCACTTTTAAGTAAATCACTTCATTTCTCTTACCCTAGTTTCTTTATCTATAAAATGAGGGATTTGGGGCTAGATCTTAATTTGAGCTAGATCCAAAATCTAATTTCTTTGAGCCCAAGTATAGTATTTGACATTTATGTGTCCCCAAATTCACATTTCATTCTGTTTGCTTCATTGCACCATTCTGTATGCCTTCTATCATCAAAGACATTAGCTATTCTATGTTATATATATATTGTTGTTCTTTGCACATATGATTATGAATGGTGCCATGAGAATTTTGTCCCTAAGCCATATTATGCATCTCAATATTTCTATGCAGGATGTATGTCTAGTTTCTTTATCATGGCCAACTTTCCTTTACAGGATCTTCATTTCAAGGTGATTCATTAATTGAAACATCAATGACCCGTCTTGTCCCTGCTTGACTTCATTAAAAGGACTTGCCTTTGAAACAGGTTTACAAATAATACAATGAAAATTCCCCCAGAAGGAATGAAAGGGGGAACAAATTCTAAAGATAAAGGCAAGAAAAATATTCTTCAAAGTGTGTCCACTAGACCATGGGAAAACATTGATGAAGAAAGATTGGCCTCTGTAAATAGGAGTTTGCATTCCTGTTATTAATAGGTGGTTAAAGTTTAAATGCTAAACCCCTGACAAAATTTTTAGGAAGAGTCTTATTTGTTTGAGATCGGCTTGTTTTGTTAAATCAGGCTTGACAGGAGTGAATTCTATGACTTTCCCAGCAAGGAGGCTGGGGTTGGGATGGGGGTGGGGGAAAAGTGTGAGGTCAGACCAGCAGGTGCTGCTAATGGATTTGAGACAAAGGCTCAGGGCCTGTCCAAGACCTGCTGCTGATTGATTAGTGCAAGATGGGGCAAATACTTGTTCAGGTGAGTTGGAAGCAGATTTGAGACTCAAGTGAGAAGAGGAAGGGGATGGCATAAGAGGGACAAAGAGGAAAGTGGGAGGTTGATGGAGCAGGAAAACCCTGAAGGGGAAGGAGAAGGCGCAACTAGCCACCAAACTGGTTGACAAAAGAAACAGACATATTTATGCTTAATAAGCCAGGTTGAAATGGGAGAAGCTGAGATAATAATGGTGAAGCAGGGCTTGGGGAGAAACTTTAAGTGGCCACTGGGCCTTCCTTCCCCAAGGGGGAGTTGATAATTATCTCCTTGGGAAGCATGAATTTCTAATAGGCAGCTGGGATACTCTGTTTAATTCTAGCATGAGATGGAATGTTCTGTCCTAGCTTTTATAGGGAAACCTGAATCCATTAGGGCTTCCATCCAGGAAGGAGTAAAGACAGCAGCAATGTTTATGACATAGTATGGGCTGATAAGGACCTCTTCCAGCAAGAGGTTGAGTACAAATCCTTTTGGCTTGCCCCACCCCACCCCCCTTTCTGTTTTATTTGCTTGTTTACGTAGTTTGGTGGTGGGAAAAGATAATAGTAGGAGTATTGACTTGTGTCCTTGACACCTTAATTGTGATTACAAATCAACTTGTAATTAGATACCATTGACAAAGTCTCGTCAATTTAGCACCCTCCCCAACTAACACTACTGTGGGTCGTCCTGCTATCCATTCCACCTAATGGAGGAGATTCCACCTCAGAGATATCATGAGCAAACTCCCCCATAAAACCAATATCCTGATTAGAATCTTTGGCCGTCAAGTCTACAGGAATCTCAAATTTGGCAGTCTCCCTGTGGCTAGCTAGCAGATTTCTTTATCCTGATCTTCTAATCCAGGTCTGCACAATATACACCCATGGCCAGCTGGGGTCACCAAAGGATTTCAGGCTACCCTCAAAAAATATTGGGTTGCCACTGCCCAGTCACCTGCTTGTCACATGACCTGAGGCAACCAACCATCGTCAATCTGTCTCCAGTCTAACCTTACTTTGGTCAAGAAAAAGTTTAGCCTGTTTTAATTTTGGCTCCTACCTACTGTTAAGTTATGTGAGTCCGTTCTAATCTCAGATGTACAATTGCCTTCTGCCTACGCAAAAACCACAACAAAAACTATACAAACCAAAAAAAGTCCCCCCAAAACCATCACTTGCTACCTCTGCGTATTCTTATCTCTGTCTACCTCAGTCTTAAACCATTTGCTACAGTGCCCTCTCTGAAACCCCTCTTTTCTTAAAGCAAAATTTCTCTTCATACACACACACACACACACACACACACAGGTAGATGTTATCATCATTATTCTTTCAATTCTCCATCTATATTAGAGTTTCCCAACCTGTGGTGGATACATCAAATGTCTCCAGACCTTCACACAGACTGTCTCTCATGCCTAGAATTTACTTCCTCTCCATGATCATAGATTTCCTGCCTTCCTAGCTTGTCATCTCTTATAAGAAACCTCTCCTGAGTCCCTTAGTTGCTATTGCTGTCTCTTCAGAAATTACTTTCTATATTGTTTGTATTACATTTTTTTCTACATATATTGCACATAGAATTTAAATTCCCAGAAGGCAAGGAATCTTTTGTTTTTGACTTTATTTCCAGCTATTAGCACTGTTCCTGGGACATTAATAAATGCTTATCAAATAAACCAGAAATGTCATGCCCACTTTGCTGATCTTTTTGCTCATGCCTCAGAGTCTGTAATATGTTCATCATGTATAATTAAATCAGGCCCTTTGCTTTCCTGAGAACGGTAAGATATAGTTCTAGACTTTGTTTCTCCTACAAAAACCAACACCTTGAGTGTTTGCCTTCAAAGTTTCTACTTTGATCAAAGTGGATCCAGGCAGGGAAGACCTAAACAGAGAAATATTTTTACCACAACATTTCACATGTTACAGAAGCCTTCAGCTTCCTGGGTTTGTATTCATATACATAGCTTGTGAAATGGTCTGTCACCACAAGAAAATTTCTTGTACTTTTCCTCCCCCCTTCTAGAGAGAACTCTAAACTCTTGCTAGAACTTATACTCTCTGAGTATACTGCTTGAGGGATAGTATTGTCCTTTGGATATTGTGCACAGTGCTCACACTTCTTACAGACATGTGCTACCATTTTGAACAAGCAGAATTTACTATGTATAAACTGTAAAATTCGGTCTTGAACCAGATATCCAAAATCATTGTGCAGAGTTTTGATAGAGCTAAAGTGAAATGCCACAGGTAAAAGTAATAATAATAAATATTTGTATGACACTTTAAAATTTGCAAATCTCTTCATGTGTTTGTCTTTAAAATCTCAGAAAACTTAATACTCTGAATCAACCAGAGGCAAATTCATTAATTGAATTTTCTAAACATATCTGCATAGAATAATTTTTACTTACGGCTTCTGTGGAAGAAAGTTGTGAGAAAGAGAAGGAAAGAAAAAAGAATTTGAACAGAATAAGGAAAATCATATAGATGACTTGGAGGAGTTAGGGAAACAGGTCAGAGGTTTTATCCAAGAAGGGGGAAGTATCAGTATTACTAACCTTCCCATTCGTATTTCCCCCATACACTTAAAGATCAAGAGAAAGATATTACCTGCACAACAAATAGACATAGTCAAACAAAATGAATTCACACAATGTCTATGTGCAAAGATGTATTCTCTTTTTATACCTTGTGTCTGCCATCTTTCTGTCAGGAGGAAAGTAGCCTGCTCCATCACTGGTCCTCTTATATCATGGTTGGTCATGGCACTGATCAGAATTCTTAAGTCTTTCAAAATTCTTTACAATGACCAATCAGAACTGGAAAGGAGAACATCCTTTGCAAGGTGCCAATGGGCTACTTCAAAAGTCAAAAGAGGGCTACTCTTACATTTCATTATTTCTGGACTAGCTTCATTAAACTTGAGACTTAAAATCTGAAAGAGGCAAAACCTCAAAACTCCTTGTTCCTTTCATATAGTAATCTTACCAGATGAGTTGAGCAGGTATTCAGCTGAGCAGGGCTCCCTGAAATCTGCTCTCCCAAAATCTACTGAGGAGACATTTTGGAAACAATTTGAGCCAGTGGGAGCTAGTTTATTTGGTGCTGATCTTTCATTTGGGCCTCTAACTTGTGCTCATAAAACTCTACTTTCTCTATCAACTTGCATATCTAACCTGTTCTCAGATTACCCCAAGCCCAAGCCTGTGCAGGTCTACTACTAGCATGGGTGTGCTGGAGACAGCTCAAAGTGGCTTGGGGCTGATAGTTAAATTTTTAATGTGAATATTTATACCTTGGAAATCAGTAAAGGCCACAAATCTGGGCTTGATTTATTGTTTTGCTGATTGTCTAGGCAAGAAAGTGATGGATAAAATGTTGATAATGCAGATTACACTTAAAAGTGTCAGGTATCCTTTTTGGGAGGGAGGGGAAATCCAGTTGTTAAGCATTTACCAGCACAATTCTGCTCAAGCTTGTGTAATAATGACACTCGGCACATTTCACTTGGCATCCCATTCCTCATCTGGGTTAGTTTGAAGTTATCTCCTTTTTTTTTCACTGTTTCTTTATCTAACAGTCTTTCCTCAGTCAGCAGGAATTCTGAGGTCAAGAATTCTCTCCATCTAGCCATATAGAGAAACTAAATATAGGGTTGCTCTCTATGCATTTTCCACACATTGCTAAATTGTCTCTTTCATCCTTCCTTCCCTCCCTCCCTTTCCTTCCTTCCTTCCTTCCTTCCTTCCTTCCTTCCTTCCTTCCTTCCTTCCTTCCTTCCTTCCTTCTTTCCTTCCTTCCTTCCTTTCTTCTTTTTTTTTAAGTAGAAGGGCAAGTAGGAAGACAAAAAAGTAAATGACTATTAATTGAAGTAATGAATTTAATAAAAAAAGGAAAATGCTTGCTAATTAAAAAATAAAATTAATTTTTAAATTGTCTCTTATTGAACTCCTTTGGGTATATTCTCTGTAGCCCATGAAAGCTTCTCAAGGATAAGGACTATTTCCATTTTGTCTTTGTATTACAGTACATATTATAATGTCTTGCGTAAAATTGGCATTTAGTCAATGTTTCTTATAGACTCTAGGTCAGGAGACAGCTCTTCTATGTAACCCTGGTTCTTCCAGCTGGAAGTTTTATACTTTGCCCTCAAATTCCCCTAGAGTGCTTTGTCTGATTTTCCTTTTGTCACAGTGAATTCCTACATTGTATTATGTTGAGTATACACTGCTTCTACCCAGGGGTAGCCACATCCTTCTTGATGGCTAGAACTGCATCGTCATTTTTAATCTTTATATCTCCAACACCTAGCACAGTGTTTTGCACATGGGAGTTACTTAATAAATGGTTATTGAATGGATGGATGAATTTTATGTTTATGTGTTCATCCTTTGTTGCCAAAGAAAACCATGTCATCACAGAAATGATGACATGATTTGCACTTGACTTTGTTTTGAGTGAGGGAGGGATGTGCAGGTCACCAGCCTCACTTCTCCTCCAGAGCCATCTGAATCCAGTGACCAGATATTCATCAGGATGACTGGAGATGACCCAGGATGAGGCAGTTGGGGTTAAGTGACTTGCCCAAGGTCACACAGTTAGTGAGTGTCAAGTGTCTGAGGTGAGATTTTAATTCAGGTCCTCCTGACTGCTGCACTGGTGCTCTATCCACTGTACCACCTACTGCCCTCGGATGGATAAATTTAACCACAACCTAAAATATTCAGTGGAAAAAGATGTTCTTTTCATGACCTTTTTCTATATAAGGACTGCTTGGCAGTAACTTTGCACCAATGGATCCTTTATTTGCCCAACATTCTTTATGCATATTCATTGTATGATATGATGCACATAATTCTACTGTGCAAATACTATAAATTAAAACAAGATCTCAGTAGTGGATGATGGAGGAAACTGGGATGCATAACTCAACTAGTGAGAATTACTCCTTAAATTTCTGCACTCCACTTTAGAAACATTTTTATTTGTATCCTCTGTTTTTATATCACTTTTCTCCAGGAAATCCCTCCCACTTCCCCTTCTTTTTCCAGTCATTCCTTTTAACAAATAATTAAATTAAAAGGGGTGGAGGGTAGGGGGAACCAGCTCAGCACAACTCTCCTACATATTGATCAAACAAATCGAACGTTAGGTGCAGAGTTCTACGCCCAAAGTTACCCCGCCTTTACAGAGGAGGGAAGGAGGGTGCATTCCATTTTTAAAATGAAAAGGCAAGCAACAGGAAAACAAGATGAGATAGGCCATGTTCTGGTTTTTCTAGGGAGTCTTCTCTGATTACTGCTATTCTCATTGATACTCCTTGTCTTGCCAGAGGCAGCTGGGTGGTGCAATGCATAGACCAACAGGTCTGGAGTCAGGAAGACTTGAGTTCAAATTTGGCCTCAGACGCTTATTAGCTCTATAATCTTGGGCAAATTACTTAACCTCTGCTTGCCTTAATCTTCTCATCTATAAAATGGGAAAATAATAGCACCTATCTTCCATGTTTCTTGGGAGGATCAAATGAGATAATGAAGTGCTTGTAGGTGCTATTTAGTTGTTATCATTGTCTTTATGCTCAAACTCGGTCTGTGACACACAGTTTCACTTGTAGTTTACACACATCATATACTATTTAATATGATTTCTGTTTCAGCTTTGTCTCCCTGGGGAAATTGGACAGGGATCAAGTATTTTCCATTTGAATGCCCATAGTGTCTATGTGTAGTAGAGTGGTGACTGCTAATATGTGTTCAATAAAAACTGTGGATTGAATATTGCATTTTTTGAAAAAGGTAACTTCAAGACAAGTATACACATTCATTGCAGATAGCAATACTTCAATACTCCAGTGCATCAGTATCTCATTCATGTGATAATCCCTCCAGTCATGCAGATCACAGCCCATACCTGTGCATCTGTCCCCTTCAGCTCTTGTATGTGTCCTTCCATTGGTTTGCTACTGAAAGTTCACCCAGCATGCTGGGGGACTTCTTTGTATTGCAATGACATTACAAGAATAGCAGTGGAGCATGTATGGATGGTACATTGGTTGACTCTTTCTATGTGATCAATCCCCTTTCTTTTCTGATCACACCCTCTCTTTGATGATCTCTTAAAAATTTCCCCATCATTCCTTGTTGGTGATGTGTTGCAGCCTGCTTATACCCACGATGTACAAAATGCCCTTTGGGTGAACCTCAACTTCTTTGGAGACTGTAGTATTGTGTAAATCAAAGCCATACAACAGCAGAAGAATGTCAGTAAAACGATGGGCCTTTGTTTTAAGGAGAAGCTTGGGGCCATTAAAAGAATGTTCCAATTTCCCAAGTGCAAAGTCAATCCAGTGCAAACACTAAAGCTTTTCATATTTTGCGTAACAACACGGTGCAGTTAGCCACCTGATTCTGTTTGTGTTTTGAGGTATTAAGTCACCAGAAATATCAGAGAAATTATCTTAGAAAATAAAATATTTTTATCCAGCATCTTGTTCAGACAGGCCAATGTATTGGATGATTTAGGGAGAAGTATGTATTTTTTTTTAATTTTTGAGATGTACTTTTTGGAGGCCTAACTGGAAAGAACATGAGATTGAAATCAGAGCAGTTGGGTTCAAATCCCAGCTCTGCAGCTTACTGGTTATGTGAATTTGGGCAAGTCATTTTTTCTCTCTGAGCCTCAATTTTCTTATCTGTCAAATTCAATGAGGTGATACTGAATATCTTCTCTAACTCAAAATCTTATGTTCCTATGAAAATGTTCCTACATGTATATTCCCACATCTTCAAAATTTACAGTACTGATTGATACTGAAAACAATGGTCCTATCTAGATATGGTCATCAAAGAAGAATTTACTTAGGATCTATGTAGAGAAACAATAGTGTGATTTAATAGAAAGCTCTGTGGAATTTCTTTCCCAACCCATCTTCATTCTGGTGTCTTCTCTCTGTTAATTAGTTCCCATTTATCCTGTGTATTATAGCTTGCTTGTGTGTGTATATATATTTGCATATTGTCTCCCCTATTAGATTGTAAACTACTTGAGGTCAGGTACTATGTTTTGCCTCTTTTTGTATCCCCAGCACATAGTACAGTACTTGGCACATAGTAGGTACTTAACAAATATTGATTGATTGAATTGTAAGTAGAACATTTGCACATGAGTCCAGCTCATATGAGCTATATTACCTTGGGAGGTCACTTAACTTTTCTGTTTCCCTCTTTGTAAAAATGATAATGAAAATAATTGCAATCATAATAAAAAATAGCAGAGACCAAATATCCATGGAGAATTTGGACAATAAGGTCTAGCACTTAGCCTAGTGCCTGGCATGTAGTAGGTTCTTGACAGTTGTTTGTTTTCCTGACTTGACTTGTATCGGATGGATCTAAAACACTACAATAGACCAAACTGTTGTTAATTGCTCAACCATAACATGGATACACAAAACCTTAAGAATAACATTTTTATAGATGATACTATGTGAAATACTCACAATTTCCAAGTTACAAGTAATTAAAAGCTCCCAAATTGTAGGGACCTAGAAGAGGGTATCAAAATCACATGTGGGAATAGGATGAAATGTCAATCATCCCTATTCTATTGCTGGATATGTGCCAAGGATGCTTTTAGTAAACCTATAGAAGATGACCTTGTATCTTAATACTTTTCTCTAACTACACAAAGTATGTTTTTGCACAACTGTTCAATAGCACCCAGAACACTGGATATAAAAAAAATAATTCTGGGATAGTCCACTTGTCAAAGGGTCACAATTGGAATGATAATTCTATTGCTAGTAGTAATAGTCATAGTAGTAGTATTTAAGGGAATGGTAGAAACAACACATCACATGATGTGTTTGACCTGGAGACCAGAATATATACTTTAGAAGCATACTCATAAACTATCAGATTTCAGGCTCTGAATAAAGACCTCAAAATAACTTGGAAAATTTCATGAATGTAATGGAACAGGAAAAACGTTATCAAAGACAAAACTATTGCTCATGATCACCTAGATGTTATACCACCGATCCATTAAAAATTTGAAAACTCAAGAAAAGTAAGTGTTACTATGCCAATTATTTGTAATTTCTAAACTACATTGAATGAAATGTCTTCCAAATATAGAATTGTAGAATTTGAGATTTGGAAGGAACTTCAGAGGTCATGTAGTCCCATTCATGACTTAAAGACGTTCCCACTACATACCTGAAAATGGTCATCCAAACCTTTGAGAAAGATCTCATTACTTCTCAGGGCAGCCTGCTGTACTACTGAATAGTTCTAATTATGAGAAAATTTTTCCTGAGATCAATCCTAAATTTGCCCATTTTCAGAGAGATCTACCAGAAGAAATCAGTTATGTGGGAATAGAGGGAGTTGCATATCATCTCTTGTTTTTGTATTTGCCCTTTGTACTCAAAGAGAACCGTGACATCAAGATGATGACATGACTTGAAGTTGACTTTGATTTGAGTGAGGGAGGGCTGTGCAAGGTCACCAACCTCACTTTCTTCTCCGAAGCCATCTGGGTCTAGTGGCATGATATTCATCAGGATGACTGGAGATGGCCCAGCATGCAATGGGAGACCTGGGCCCTTTTAGGCTAAGGTCTTATCACAGTCTTAGTTTCAGTGAAATACACCATTCAATGAATAGGCTTCTTTAAGTTTCTCAAGGGATGGTACCTTTAATAAAAAAACCAAACTAGGAGGGGAAGACCCTCAGTATTCCTGGGTAAAAGAGAAACAATTACATCTCTATGAACATGGAGGTGTCCAAGGATGCTTTCAATGATCCTGTAAGAGATGAGTTGACATCCCAGTACTTATATTAAAATACAAAAAGAAGTTTTATTCACTTGTCCAATATTCCATCAAACATTAAATGCAAAAGAATGATAACAGGATAGTGTCTTGTCTCAGGGCTATTTTTAGTTTAACTCCATTGAAAAAGGTGAGAAGGATGATGAGAGCTAGCATTTATTTAAGATTTGTGAAGTGCTTTACAATAATCATGTTGTCTTATCCTCACAAAACCCCTGTGAAATAGGGTTATTATTATTTCAATTTTACAACTGAGGAAACTAAGGCAGGCAGAAGTTAAATAACTTTTTCAGGATCACATAGCTATGAAGTGTCTGAGGTTGGGTTTGAATTCAGGTCTTTCTGATTCGAAGGTCAGTGCTCTATTCACTATATCACTTAGTAATAATGGTAATATGATAACAGCCTTATCTAACTCACAAGGTTATTATATATTAAATTAAATGTTGTAATTTAGGTGAAAAGAATTCATGTTGCTATTCTGAGGAAGCACAGAATGGACCCCATCCAACCTAATCTAATCCATACATGACCAGCAATTCCCTCTATGACCTACATCATGAAAATTAACATTCAGCCATCTGCCTCATTAGACAGCCTTCTCAGTTGTGCACAGATCTAACGTTTAAGAAGTTGTTCCTTACACGTAAATACTTAAATTTGTGAGGTCATGGCTTTGGGCATTGTCTTCCAGGATGCTATTTGCAACCCACCATTCCCGCTCACCACCTGTGATTCTCGTACTATTTTATTTTTGTCTTTGTATACTCATTGTCTAGTTGAGCATCTAGTATATAGCAGGTGCTTAATAAATACTTATTATCTTCCCAAAAATATGTTCCTACATCAATTGCAGTTTCTATCCACTGATCTTAGTTCTCCTTTTGGGATCAATCTGATCTCTCCTTTGTGTGATATTCTTTAAAAAAAGACCTGAAAATCACTGTTATGTTGTACCAATTCTTCTTTTCTTCTGGCTAAGCATCCTTGCTTCATCTGATGTCCATATGGAGTGACCTTCACTACTTTAAGCACACTGGTCATCTTTCTCAACATGTTTGAGTTTTTCCATGTTCCGGAACTGAATAAAATACTATAACTTCATTCTCACCATGACAGAGTACAGGGAACTTTATCCTTACCATTCTTCCATCTATACAGCCTCAGATGACATTAACTTTTAAGAGGTACTAGATCACACTTTTGATTCATATTGAGCCTGAAGACCACTAAGATGGTCAGATCTTTTTCATACATAGTTATCCAGCTACCCCTTCCCCATAATGTACTTATGCAGTTGGACTTCACATTTATCTCCATAAAATTTAACCTTACTAGGTTCAGCACATTATTCTAACTTAGCAAGGCCTTTGGGGATCCTGATTCTGGGGCCTATGATATTAAATGCTACTGTCAGATATGTAACATCTGCATATTTGTTAAGTACCTCCTATGTTGATAAGAATTGGGTCGAGTGGATCCATGTGCCATTCCACTAAGAATGAACTGAAATCACTAATCATCACATTTTTGAGTCTAGGAATCATTCCTGAATCCAACTAACTGTCATGATCTCACCTATACCTCTCCACTTGGCCTGAAATATTATGAGACACTATCTGTGCCTTATTCTGATCCAGGCATGCCATTTCCCTAATTTACCAGACTAGTAAACTCTTCATTTAGAAAATTTTTTTTATTTGATTCACAAAGTTAGGACAAGACCTTGAAGGGCATGATCTACTTTTGTTACATTTATTTTTGAATTTTGAATTGAATGAACAACAACCACAAAAGAGATATTATTATCTAGCAACCTTGTTTAAAAAGGGATTTTCCAGGAGGATAAAATGCAAGCTCCTCGAGTTGAGGCAGCTAGGTGCTGCAGTGGATAGAGCTCCAGGCCTGGAATAAGGAAGATCTGAATTCAAATCCAGCCTTAGGCATTTACTAGCTGTGTGACCTTGGACGAGCCTCTTAACCCTGTTTGCCTCAGTTTCTTCATCTGTAAAATGAGCTGGAGAAGGAAATAGCAAACTGCTTTACCAAAAAAACCAAAATGGGATCACAAAGAGTTGGAAAGGACTGAAACTCCTTGAGGGCAGGGCTGTATTACTTTTGTCTTTATATCCCTGACAAGTAGCATAGCACCTGGAACATAGTAGAACTTAATAAATGTTTGTTGGTTGATTAAACAGAAGAGGAAGTAGATGTCATTGACCTTGTGACACAAAGTCATTACTCTTCAGATTTTTTAAATGTTCTTTTCCTAAGACCTTAAGCAGTTCATAGCACAACTCGACATTTAGGGCCATCCTCAGGGACATGTGCAATACGGAGCAACAGATATAGAAAACTATCTAGATGATTGGACTCCCCAGATCAACAGAGTCCTACCATCACAAGGGCTCCCAGCAATACATTCCTTTTTATTTTTTTCTTTTTTTTTTTCAAGTCTGATTTTTTTTTTATTTTTTTATTTTTTTAAAATTTCATTTATTTATTTAATTTTTTACATTCATTTTCACAAATTTTTGGGTTCCAAATTTTCTCCCCTTTTATCCCTTCCCCCCACCCCAATACCCCAAGCAATCTAATTTTCCCTATCTCCAATCTGCCCTCTCTTCTGTCATCCCTCCCTTCTCTTGTCTCCATCTTCTCTTTTCTCCTGTAGGGCCAGATGACTTTCTATTCCTCCTTAACTGTATGTCTTCTTTCCTAGTTGCAACAACAATACTAAACAGTTGTTCCTAAAACTTTGAGTTCCAAATTCTCCCCATCCCTCCCTCCCCACCCATTCCCTTTGGGACGGCAGGCGGAGGGCAAAGGGAGGAGGGAGCAATTTGAAGTCAACGCTTGGGGAGGGACAGGATCAAGAGACAGGGGAGAAACAATGAGGGGCAGGTTAGGAGGGATGGTAATCCAGTTAGTCTTACACAATACGACTATCAGGGAGGTCATTTGCAAAACTACATTCCTTTTTATACTCACAGTAAAAAGCAAACAAAAAACTCAGCTTAAATAGCACCAGCTCAAAAAGTTTCAGCTCTCTACTTTTTATAAGTTTGCTGTATGTGACTTCAAAGTAAGAGAGGAAGACCAGTATTCTCGTACATTCTTGTCAGAAATTGCTGCCTTCCTAACTGCGTTCTCAACTAATTTCCCCTAATTGTGGCAGGAGGAGATGAAGTCAATCTCACATCTCTACTTGTTGGGGAATCTATACTGGTTCTTAGTGCTCACTGTTTCCCTTTCTAATTGCTTGCAAACCTTCCTTTTAATACTATGCTCTAGAATTTTGCTAAAAATTGAAGTCAAATATAGCTTGATGAGTCTATACTCTCCACCCCCTTTTTTGATTTAGGGCAAAACTATCTGTTTCTAGATAAATTCTGACCATCTCTCCCTCCTTTCATGTTACTTCCTTCCTTCCATCCTTCTTTCCTTCCTTCCTGGATTCCAGCACATGTATGTATGCATGCATGCATGTGTGTATACACACACATACACACATATATACATATACACATATACATACATATACATAGGTATGTATGTGTATGTGTGTGTGTGTGCATGTAATTTGCTCTATCATTACTGACCCAAAGATTATTCTCCAAGGAAACCTAGTAGTAGAATCGCTTTACGTTCTCTAAATCTTCTGTTAAATCTCATCCAGGAGAAGTCCTTTCTGCTCCCAATATTTCTTTGAAAAAAAAAAAAAACTTTTTCCTTTTGGAAAATGTATTAAAAGTGAATGAATATATATTTTAGAAGTGTTTTCAAAAATTAGGGCTTGAACCAGTCTCCTTCCAGGCCCTAGTCTCTCCACTTATCAGAAAATTAAATTATCTCACTCCATAACCATTGCAATTTTTTAATTAATTTTTTTCATGTAACAAATTTTTTCTCTCCATTCCATCCTCCCTCCCCCGAAAGAGAAAACCAAACCCTTGTATCAAATATAATCAAAGCAAATTCCTATGTTGGCTATGCCCCACAGTGTGCCTCCATATTTAATCTATCACCTATTTTTAAAGAGGTAAATAGGATTCTTCATCATCTGGAATCATGGCTGTTGACGATTATAATTAATAGAAGTTTGCAAAACTTCGATGGAAAAGTTGCAATGATGCCGAAGCAGGGGCTGCTAGGTGGCAGCAGAGAGCCCCACCTGACATGTGGGATCTGAGGCACCAGATGGCGTTAAAGCCTCACTAACCAGCCTCACTCCAGTATGTTCATTTCCTCAAAATCCAGCACGTCTGGAAGCTGAATGGGGAGGATTCGGGAAATTCCCATCTTTTCCTAGCCACATCTTTGCCTTTTGCAGAGGCATAGGAAAGACCAAGTCCAACATATTTGTCTGGCACCTTGTCAGCTGCATAGGGTCTTATCTCTGGTCTGCAGCTTATAGACATTGATTGGCCCCTAGGAGCTTCCCTTCCATCACCAGCATGAAATGCACTGTGCGGGGTGGGAGGGGAGATGGGAGGGCAAGAAAAATTCTAGATTTAGAGCTAGTAGATGTCATCTGGTCCAACCTCATTATTATATAGATGGAGTCTGAAGATACTAAGTAATTCACACAAGATCACATAGGTAGTGGTGCAATTTGAACCCAGGACAATGACTCCTGAGATAGTATCCCTCTCACCCTCACCTCACCTCTCACCTCTCCCAGGAGGGCTTCAATGCCAGATTCACCACAAATTAGGATTTAGAGCTGGAAGGGACCTTAGAGATGAGGGAACTGAAACACCCTGAAGTTCTTTTTTACTGACCCATAAGCATATCAAATATAGTTCCAAGAGTTCCCCACTGCCCCATTCAGAAACTCCACAAAGAAGAGAGAGGGGGTCTCCTTTGAGGTAAAGGAGAAAAGTTTCTCTTTAAAGTTTTGTCCCTGTCCACTGACTGTATGTGTTACTTTGGGATGTCATGACAAAAACTATAGACTTGGAAATGGGAGACCTGGCTTTGATGCTTATTATCCATGTGACCCAAGATAAGTTACTTAGCCTCTCTGAGTTTCAATTTTCTCATCTGTAAAGAGGGAATAAAAGTGAACTATCTGCCTTGCAAGCAGCTTTGGCATCTCTTTAGCCAGATTTCGCAAACATATATTTTATTGTATATACAATAGGGAGCCACTGAAGCTTTTGGAGAAGAGGAGTAGGATCTGTGCCTTGGTAAGATCTAGGGCATGTCACATCTGCACACTCTCTCTGTCTTTCTGTCTTTCTCTCTCTCTCTCCCTCCCTCCCTCCTTTCTCCATCTCTCTCTCTCTTTGTCTCTCTGTCTGTCTGTCTCTTGCTTCAGAGTACGGTCTGTTTTTCCTCCTGGAAGGGAAAGGAAAGGGATTTGAGGAGCACTTCTCCAAATTTTAGGGTATGAGAGACGAAGAAGTATGGAGACAATGTGCTTCAGCGGCACAGACTTTCTCTGTAGTCAGAGGAAGGAGAGAATGGAAGTCATCAGTGACTCTCTGCCCAGTTATACTGCGAGGCAACTACTTGTTGACCCAATAAACAACAAGATGGATGTTGGTTGTCTTCACAGGGCAAAACATTGTTGACTCTTGCGAGTACAGATAAGATTTCCAGAAGAAACTTAGAAAACATTGCTAAAAGTTATAAAATCTTGGGCAAGTAACTGAAAACTATAGAGGCCCAAGTGCGATTTTCTTCTCTGCTGTCCTTTGAAGGCAAAGGATGAGGAAAAGAAAAACTCATCTAAGAAATGAACAACTGATTAAGATGGTGTCTGAATGTGATATTTGGAATTCTAGAACAGGGCTTAAAATAGAGGAAAGACGGACTTTTGTCTAAGGATAGCTCTATTAAGAAGACTGGTCTTGGAGTTTCGCAAATCTGAAAGGAAGGGAGAGGGAGAAAACTACCCATATATCATATATAACAGCCAAGCAAGATACCAGGCACAGGAGTTAGACCAGGGTAAGAAGGATAACAGTAAAGATGCCCTCGAACTCTCTGGAGTCCAAATACACAAAAGTAGTCAGCAATCAAACTTATAGCCTCAGATATAGATATATGAGACATAAAGCATGGCTCTAGTCCCCAAAAGTCAACATACTTAGGCTAATCAAGACCTGCAAGGCTCCATACCCATCCTCTGGGAACCTAGAGGATCCCAAATTTCCAAATTCTTGCCAAGGGTGGAAGTATCACAAAAACACAGAAGGGGTCATGGTGGATTATGAATTCCAGACACCATAGAGGTGGAAGAAATATAAAGTACTTTAAAATATTTTAAAAATGGACAAGAAGGCTAGATAACTATCTTTATTATGCTCATGTGTATTTTGAACCCTTGAGAAAAGTATCATAAGGGAGATTATTGGAAGAAAGAAGAAACTTCCAACTTGAGTCAGGTGGACTCAAAGGTAAACAGTTGTGGAGAATTAAATGTTTTAGTGAAATTGTGTATTAAAGCAGGAGGTGAAAGAGAATTCTGAGTTAATCCAGATTAATTGGTGCTGGTGTTAGGGGAGGGAGGAAATTTTACAAGAAAAGCTTTAGGAGAAAGAACAAAAAAGGTGAATAAAAAACGAGCAGGTTTATAGGGAATGAAAACTAAGATGAGATGATGAAGCTAAAATTGAGTGAGGGCTCAGTTCCAATAATCAGAAGAGAAGAGACAAATTAAAGATTTCCTGTAGATGAATCGCAGGGAGTAGGATAGGGGCATGCAATGAGTTAAGTTGGCAGACTAGGTCAACACTTCTTAAATTGTGGGTTGAGACAGTAAATGGTTTCTCAATGTGCAGTGAGAAAAAAATTAATTAAAAATCAAATGCATAATGAATCCAAGGTGTTCCTGGAAGTTTTGCCTGTATTGTATCATGCAATTTCACTGCTGCCTTGGTTCTGAACACAAAACATGCACAGTTTGCATTGCACATGCCCTCAGGCCACATAATACCAACTCAATGCCAAAACTCAGAAAGGGGTCTCGAATGGAAAAGTTTAAGAAGCCCTGAACTAAGTGATTGCCTACATTGTAATTTTGACCCAAAGTTCTGAAACCAAAGCAGGAAAAGAGTACAAGTACCTAGAGATCTGGAAGCAGAAGTGAATGGATTAGTAGGAACAATGACCCTAAGATTTAAGGTCTTAAAGGATAATCTTTGCATTGCAAAAAGGGAGTGATCACATGTAATTCCTTCTTAAGATTTATTAGTGCTTTGAATTTATGCCAAGTCAATAAATAGCAAGAGATTCTACATGGGATTGACCATGTTATATAGAGATCATCTGCTGAAGTATAGATTAGTTATGCTCTGAGATGATGTTGTGTGCCAGACTGTAGTGGGCAGATCAGGGAAGTGGTGACATAGGAGATATGAATAGTTCAATAAACATTTAAGCACATTGTACCAGGTATGGAGCTTAGTACTGGCAATACTTCCCACTTTCATAGATCTGTGATTTTTATGTGATGGTTATTCCATCTGCCAGTACAAACCACCATCCATTCAACCCTTTTATCTTGTGACATTCATTCATGTCATTCAGTAAATTCTTCACAGGGATCATCCAGAGGTGCTAGGAAACTTCCTCTAGATCTCTTGTCATTATATGAATGCCAGTAAAACCCAAAGGTTATACTTTGGTCAGTCCTTATTATCTCTACATGGTGATTGTTTTCTTTTTAATCATATATCTTTTTGATATCCTTTATACCATCACTACTTGTGCAAAATTCTTTGTTGACAATTTGTTTCAGTCTGCTCACATCTGTTGTACAATTCTCCTTTGTCCTTTGAGTGATCTCTAACTTTAATTCTCTAGAGACTGGGATATTTTATGATTTTAAGTCATATAGTACCACTAGATGAATATTGATCACTAAAAACTGGGCTTTTATTTTAGTAATGATTTAGAATGATTGGAAGTAATGCATATTTCCCAGAAAGCAATCCAGTCCACTTTCCTTATCTTGTTCCATTCTGGGCTAATTGACTTTCTATTTGCAGTGTCTATTCAGGATATATGAAATGATGTAATGACAACTCTATGGGCTCTCTGTGTAATTGTTTGTCATAGTCTAAACCAGGGGTGCAGCACCTGTGGCCTCAAGGACATACGTGTCCTTCTAGATCCTCAAGAGGTATCCTTTGACTGAATCCAAACTTCACAGAACAAATCCCTAAAAGCTTGATCAAATAATAGGAAGTCTTCATCCACTTGGTATTTCCTACATAGTTAGCTCAAACTCTTTCAAATGATTTGGATCTCCTTTAGGAGGCTCCACATAATTCAAGGGTTTGACTCAAGAAGAGTATTTGGAGGACTTCCCCATTAATAAGGAATAACTCTTCTATTTGGACATTGTATTGACATCCACCATGGCAGCAGCAAATATCCTTGGGGGAAGACTTCAAAGATAAGGATTCAAAAATGGAAAACAAAGTCCAGGGAAGCAAACTTTGCAATTAGGTTACTTCCTCTTCAGACACTACAATCTCACCTTTTCAGGGGACACAACTACTGAATACCTAGAAAAGAAAATTCTTGACACCAAAATTCTTAGCACTATCAAATAATTTGGCATAAAATGATAAAATTTTATTCATGGAAAAGACATTAAAAAGATGGATTATTATATGCATTGCTGATGGATTCCAAGTAACACTTTTATAACTTGCATGTAAACTTCCTGTATAGGTTGTCTTCTTCAATGGAATGTAGGAACTTGAGAGTAGAAATTTTATTACTTTTCTATCACCTCCTTCAGTAATTTGCATAGAACAAGCACTTAATGCATGCTTTTTTCATTTATTCATTCAAAAATAATAAAATACCATGTGTATGGCACTGTGCTAGCTGGGAATAGCAAAATGACAAAAAAAAAACAAAACATAGTCCCTGCCTTTAAGGAAATTACTTTATTTTCAGGGGTTCATCATTTATAGATGAGTTATTTTGCCAGATTTTGAGTAGGGAGAAGGCCTTTAAAAACTAAAGAGAGAGAGGATTCTGGGAAGATGGCAAGTAGGTTAGAAAATTCCAAGCTTTCCAGGTTTCTTCTACCATCAAGATAAAATACTGAACACAGAGCAGTAAAAATATACAAGAGTTGGAGCAGAACACTGATTCTCCTAGGACAATCACAGAAGATCCAAGGACAGCCCCTAGTACTGAGCTTTGGTCCTTTTGAAGAGTAAACACTTCCAGGTTAGTTCTACAGAAACAGGAAGTGACTGGCCCTGGGGTAACTGGGGAGGGAGGTAGCCTGAGACCCAGACACAGGAAATTTCACCTCCTGGACAGTGTGAAGTCAGGCATCTGAGCTGTGGAAAATTGAGGGAACCTCTGCTAATAAGGAATGCCAGACCCAGCTGTGCTGCTGAAATATGGCCCTGGGTGAGCAGAAACCAGTACACATGGGGTGAGTGCAGAAGCAGTGAGGTGGGAATGCTGCTAGTGCTGGCTGTGGGCACGTAAGAGGATGGAGTTCTTGGTTTCAGTTTCAGGCTAAAGGAAAGAACTGGAGGATCTGAGGCCAGAGGGACCATCCTCCCTACCCCCCAAGACTGGAGGTGATTATAAAAAAATAAGCTGCTACAAATTAAAAAAAAAAAAGAACAGGCAAAGGAGAAAGAATTCAATCATAGAAGGCTACTATGGGAGTAGAGAAGACTGGGTTTCATCTTCAGAAGAGAATATGGAAGCAAAAAATCCAAACTAAAACAAAATGAAACTTCTCCTACTTCAAAGAGTAACATAAAATTGTCACCTGTACAAAAATAATTCAAAGCAGAACTTAAAAAAGGCTTTAAAAATCAAATGAGATTGAGAAAAAATTTTAAAAAAAGAACAATCCAAGAACAGCAAGATTATGAAAAGAAAGTCAACCAATTAGAAAAGGAAATCCAGAATTTTTTTTATAATAAATTTATTTATTTAACTTTTTACATTTGTTTTCACAAAATTTTGGGTTCCAAATTTTCTCCCCATTTTCTCCTCCCCCCACCAAAATACACTGAACATTCCAATTTCCCCTATCACCAATCTGCCCTCTCTTCTATCATCCCTCCCTTCTCTTGTCCCCATCTTCTCTTTTGTCCTGTAGGGCCAGATAACTTTCTATTCCCATTACCTGTATTTCTTATTTCCTAGTAGCAAGAACAATACCCGACAGTTGTTCCTAAAGCTTTGAGTTAGAACTTCTCCCCATCTCTCCCTCCCTACTCATTTCCTTTGGGAAGGCAGGAAATTCAATATAGGCCATATCTGTGTAGTTTTGCAAATGACTTCGATAATAGTCATGTTGTGTAAGACTACCTATATTTCCCTCCATCCTATCCTGCCCCCCATTGCTTCTATTCTCTCTTTTGATCCTGTCCCTCCCCAAGAGTGTTGACTTCAAATTGCTCCCTCCTCCCATTGCCCTCCCTTCCATCATCCCCCCTACCCTGCTTATTTCCTTTCCCCCAACTTTCGTGTATTGTAAGAAAGGTTTTCATACCAAAATGAGTGTGCATTTTATTCCTTCCTTTAGTTCAATGTGATAAGAGTAAACTTCATGTTTTTCTCTCAGCTCTCCTCTTTTTCCCTCCAATAAAAAGTCTCCTGCCTGCCTCTTCTATGAGGGATAATTTGCCCCATTCCATTTCTCCCTGTCTCCTCCCAATACATTTCTCTCTCACCACTTAACTTCATTTTTTTAAGATACGATCCCATCCTATTCAATTCACTCTGTGCTCTCTGTCTCTCTCTGTGTGTGCATGTGTGTGTGTGTATGTGTGTGTGTGTGTGTGTGTGCGTGTGTGTGTGTAATCCCACCAACTACCCAGATACTGAAAAGTTTCAAGAGTTACAAATATTGTTTTTCCAAACAGGAATGTGAACAGTTCAACTTTAGTAAGTCCCTTATGACTTCTCTTTGCTGTTTACTTTTTCATGTTTCTTTTCATTCTTGTGTTTGAAAGTCAAATTTTCTTTTCAGCTCTGGTCTTTTCATCAAGAATACTTGAAAGTCCTCTATTTCATTGAAAGACAATTTTTTTCCCCTGAAGTTTATACTCAGTTTTGCTGGGTAGGTGAGTCTTGGTTTGAGTCCCAATTCCTTTGACTTCTGGAATATCCTATTCCACGCCCTTCGATCACTTAATGTAGAAGCTGCTAGATCTTGTGTTATCCTGATTGTATTTCCACAATACTGGAATTGTTTCTTTCTAGCTTCTTGCAATATTTTCCCCTTGACCTGGGAATTCTGGAATCTGGCCACAATGCTCCTAGGAGTTTCTCTTTTTGGATCTCTTTCAGGTGGTGATCGATGGATTCCTTCAATACTTATTTTGCCCTCTGGTTCTAGAATATCAGAGATGTTTTCCTTGATAATTTCATGAAAGATGATGTGTAGGCTCTTTTTTTTTTGATCATGGCTTTTTCAGGTAGTCCCATATTTTTTAAATTGTCTCTCCTGGATCTATTTTCCAGGTCAGTTGTTTTTCCAATGAGATATTTCACATTGTGTTCCATTTTTTCATTCTTTTGGTTTTGTTTCGTGATTTCTTGGTTTCTCAGAAAGTCATTAGACTCCATCTGTTCCATTCTAATTTTGAGAGAACTATTTTCTTCAGTGAGTTTTTGGACCTCCTTTTCCATTTGGCTAATTCTGCTTTTGAAAGCATTCTTCTCCTCATTGACTTTTTGAACCTCTTTTGCCAATTGAGTGAGCCTATTTTTCAAGGTGTTATTTTCTTCAGCATCTTTTTGGGTCTCCTTTAGCAAGGTGTTGACCTGCTTTTCATGCTTTTCTTGCATCTCTATCATTTCTCTTCCCAGTTTTTCCTCCACTTGTCTAACTTGATTTTCAAAATCCTTTTTGAGCTCTCCCATGGCCTAAGCCCATTGAATATTTATTTTGGATGCTTGGGATACAGAAGCCTTGACTTCTATATCTTTCCCTGATGGTAAGCATTATTCTTCCTTTTCTGAAAGGATGGAAAGAGATACCTATTCATCAAGACAGTAACCTTCTATGGTCTTATTTTTTTCCCTTTTCTGGGCATTTTCCTAGCCAGTTACTTGACTTCTGAGATTCCTTTCCACACCCACCTCACCTCCAGATCCACCCAGCTAATTCTTGGGGCCTGAGATTCAAATGCTGCTTCCCAGCCTCAGGGCTTTCAGCAGGAGCAGGGATGCTATTTGGTGTAAGATTAAATTTAGGTGCTCAGGTCAGGGCAGGGTTGCTATTCAGTGTGAGATTAAGTTCAGCTGCTCGGGTGGAGGCAGGTTCGCCCCACGGGGCTCAGTTTCTTAGGGGGTTTATGCAGAGGCCTTTGATAATGGATCTGAACTCCTGCCTGCTTTGGGAGCCTCTGTCCACTGCTGCCTCTGCAGCTGCCTCCCAAAAGGGCCTGAGTTATGGAGACACCCGGCTTCCTTCTCTGCCAACCAAAAAGGCTCTCTCACTCACCTTTGTGCCTGTGGATGGAGGGACCTAAGTGGCTGCTGGAGATTCTGTCCCTGAAGCCTGCTGGGATCTGCTCCTCTTGGTGCCACGCAGCCAAGGCAGGGCTGGGCTCTGCTCTGGGTCTGGTGCGTGACGGACCTTTGGTGTCAGTTTTTCAGGTCTCTCTGGAACAGAAATCTCCTCCACTCCATTGTTCTGTGGCTTCTGCTGCTCCAGAATTTGTTGGGAGTTCTTCTTTACAGGTATTTTATGGGCTGTGGGTTAGGAGCTAGCATATGTGAATCTTTCTACTCTGGCATCTTGGCTCCTCCTCCAGAAATCCAGAATCTTAAGGAAGAAAACAAATCCTTGAAAATTAGAATTGGGCAAGGGGAAGACAGTGAAGTTATAAGAGACCAAGAAATAATAAAACAAAATATAAAGAATGAAAAAAATAGAAGAGAATGAAAAAGAACTAATCTGAAGAACAGATCAAGAAGGGAAAACATAATAATCAAATGACCTGAAAGCTCTGATCAAAAACAGAATCTTGGTACAATAATACAAGACACAATTAAAGAAAATTTTCCTGAAGCAGTAGAACAAAAGGGGGGAGTAGAAATAGAAAATAAAATCTACCAATCACCACCTGAAGGAAAAACTATAGTAATATCATAGTCAAATTCTGAAAACCTCAGCTCAAGGACAAAATATTATGAGCAACAATAAAAAATCAATTTAAATATCATGGCACTACAATTTGAATCACACAATGCCTAGTAGTGGTGACGCTAAAAGACTGCAGGTCCCAGAACACTATATAGCAAAGATCAAAAGAATTAGGGGCATGGCTGAAAATATCACACCCAGAAAAGTTAAGCACAATCCTGAGTGGAAAAAAAAAAAGAACATTTAACAAATTGTCAGATATTCATGATTTTGTTTTTAAAAAAACCTGAACCTAATAGAAAATTTGACATATAAGATCCAAGAGAAATATAAAGAGATCCAAAGAGAAATATGAGGTACATATCAAAGATTAATTTTAAGGGACTCAATAAGGACGGTGGTTACCCTTTTATATGAGGACATATAAAATGTATGTCTAAGACTGTAATTAGTAATTGGGTAGTTCATAAGAAAGATTGGGGTAGATCTGAGTAGGATATGATTTTAAAAAGTAAAACCATTTAGGAACAGGTAAAAAAAGTAATTATTTTATGCAAATAAGGTGTGAGAGGAAGAACTGATACAGGGGAATAAGATGGAGGAGGAAGGTTGGTAGTTCTGGAATGCTACTTTTATCAGTAATTAGTTTAAGAGGGAATAATACACACATACATACATACAATATGCATATATATATGTATATATATGTGTATATATACATATATATATATATATATAGGTATAAAAGTCTTCTAAATTCAGAAAGCAATAAAAGCCTAAGGGGATAGGGAAGGGAGAAGATGAGGGAAGGATTTTTAGAGGGGTGTGTGTGAGAGAATAGGATAAGGGAGGGTAATAGAAGGGTATTTAGGTTAACAGAAATGGGAGGATGAGGGAGGGAATTCTTGTAGGGGGAGTAGGTTAAGTAATAGGAGGGCAAGGTAGCAGGTAGAAGCAAAGTAGAAGAGTCGGGAAGAATAGGAAATAAGAGATACATAAATGTGAAATAAACAGCAGGGGTAAAATTTATTAGGAAAAAAAGCAGGGACAGTAATCATGATCTCAAAGGTAAAGCTAAAATAGATTTGATCAGAAGATAAAAATGGGGAAACTACACTATATGTCAGTCATATTAATTAATACTGTTTTAGACTATTTAAAATAACTATGCAGCATAAGGTTGGAATCTTGCTGTGGTGTAGGAAATGATGAGTTGATGGGCTTATGTGTGGGTGTGTTTGTCCTTCGTTGCTAAAGAAGACCATGCCATCAGAGAAACGATGACATAACTTGCACTTGACTTTGTTTTGAGTGAAGGAGGGCTGTACAGCCCTCACGAGACTCAATTCCACTCCAGAGCCATCTGAATCCAGTGACCAGATATTCATCAGGATGACTGGAGATGACCCAGAATGAGGTAACTGGGGTTAAGTGACTTGCCCAAGGTCATGCAGCTAGCGAATGTGACATGTCTGAGCTGAGATTTGAACTCAGGTCCTCCTGAGTCCTACACTGGTGCTGTATCCACTGCACCACCTGTGGTAGACTTAGAAAAATATCGAAAGACTTGGACTTATGAAGGAAGAGGTTATCCACCCTCAGAGAAACAGAGGACAAAAACATTATAGTATGGTCTTATAGATTCATGTACATATGAATATATGTATATATATGACTATGATTATAGATACCTAAGTATATGTATGCGCAAGTATCTGGATGTGTATATGCATGTATATATTTTTATGTGTACATATGTTTGTATGTGTATATTTGTATATATGTAAATGGGAATGCATACATGTTTGTGTGTATATGTGTATATATGTGTATACACACAAATGCATATATATGTATACACACACACACATATATATATATAATTAAGCATGGAGATATATAGTCTTCTTGGGTGAGAAGGGTGAGGAGGGAAAAAAAGAACAAAGTAAAAAGTGTATAGCAGAGAACAAAAGAAAACTTACAAGGAAGGAAAAATAAGATGGACAGCTCAGAATACAATATGCTATTTGTTAGATACACTTTCTTGATATGGAAATTTATGGCTGTATATTTTGAATCTTCTCTTCCATTCTGTTGTGCATATGGCAATGTTTTTTTTTTCTTATTTTGCATTTAAGTTTTAATATTTAAGCTTATGTTTCTTTTTATTTTCTTATTGTGTATTTAAGTTTTAGTATTCACGTTTAAAATAAATTAATAATAAGGAGATCAGGAAAGCTTCCTTTTAAAGGTGGAACCTAAAGGTAGTCCTGAAGGTAGCTAAATGTGCTAAAGGATAGGAGCAAAGGAGTGAAGAGGAGGGGGTGCATTCCAGGTGTAGCATCCAAGCCACACCTGAAACCTTTCAGACATGAATATGGTGATGATGGATGAAGCTGATGGCATAGGGATTCAAAAAGGATGTATTGGAATGTGTGGAATAGGATTAAACAAATGACAACTTGACTTGGCAGGATTTTGGTAGCCAGGAAGTTTGAGTATAATGGAGAAAACTCTTTTGGACCTGTCTGGTGCTGCAGGAATTTAAATATAAACTAAAAGCAAAAGCAGAATTAAGAAGGAAAGCGATCCAGAGACCCTAAAGCAGAACCATAACCCACTAGAGTCAAGGTCAACACTAGACATTGCCTTTTATCTGCAGAGAATGAACTCAGAAATGAAAAAAGTTTAGAAAGAACTTATTCAGGGGAGAGCCAAAAATGAGTAATCCCCTCTCCTCCCTTCTCCAGTCTCTGTAAGTTTTACAATATATAGAGTTCAAATAAAGGAACAAGGAAAAGAGATGATTGGCCAGTACAAAGGCAGTTTCCAGATAAGACCCATAGATTTCTTGAGATGTAAAAGGGGGAGGAAACTTCTTATCTTCCTTGTATCCATCTTCAGAGATAGCTTCCCTGTTTTTGTTCTTCCTCCCTTGGGAGGGGGGAAGAGAGAAGGGTCAGCATAACCTGTAGTCCTGAATTAGGAATTAAACAAATCTGATTTCTAAACAATCAGTCTGGTGTCTCAGTCATACATGGCTAGATTTAAACAATCCAATAAAGTTTTCCCACACTTCTTTGCAGCCAATTGTGATTTGGAAGAAGCCAGCAGAGTGCTACAAGCTCCTTACATCAATAGACTGGAAACTCTTTCACCACAAAGGTTTTTGTCATGAGTGAAAAAAGTTCCGGGTTAATGCCTTTGTTGGCTCTCTCTGAGGAAACTGAACTTCTTGGCTTTTAGCCTACCTGTAACGGGGTGGTGATACAAGAACTAAAGGAGAATCTTGGTCTATGTAATGCAAATAATGAGTACATTTTTTAAAAACAAGTATTGGACATTGATTTTCTTTTTTAAAAAAAATTCTGATCTTAGAAACCGTTAAATAAAATGAGCATTTCCATATACACTGTGGAACAGAAGGAGACAACTATGCATGAAACTATGAATCTACATATGTGAAACTTGCTTTTCTTTTTTAATTGTTTTCAATTAAAAAGCATTTCTTTTTTTCTCTCTCACATCTCTCCTCCCCATCTCCCATTCCTCAATGAAAAGGAAAAAAAAGAAAAGACAAAACCCTTGTAATAAATATGAATCATCGAACAAAATTCCTATATTGGCCATGTCCAAAATGCATATTTTATTCTACAGTGGAGTCCATCATCTCTCTGAAGGTATATAAAATACTTCATCACCAATTTTCTGGAATTGTGGTGAGTCATTGTATTAATCAGAGTTTTAAAGTCTTTAAAAGGTCTTTACGCTATTATTGTATAAATTGACCTCATGATTCTGCTTACTCCACTCTGAATTAATTCATATGAAACTTTCCCAGATTTCTTTGAAACTATCCTTATTAAAAAATTTCTTATGGCACAACAGTATTCCATTATATTAATCTATAATACTTAGTTCAGCCATTTCCCAACTGACAGGAGGCCTCTAGTTAACCACTTCTTTGCTACTCAAAGAGTTGCTATAGATATTTTTTGTGCATATGAATCCTTATTCTCTCTTTTTTTTAATATTTTGGGTGCATAAGTCTATACATGGTATTACTGGGTCAAAGGGAATGCACAGTTTAGTTATTTTTTAGGCATAGTTCCAAGTGCTTTTCAAAATATTTGGACCAGTACATAGCTCCACCAATAGTACATCAATGTGCCTGTTTCCCCACAGCCCTTCTGACATTAGCAAGTTTTTTCTTTTTGGTCATCTTTGCCAATATGCTATGTGGGTAACTGCAGAGTTCCTTTGGTTTATATTTCTTTAATTATTAATGATTCAGAGTAGTTTTTTTTTCATATATGACCAGTGATAACTTGATTTCTTACCTTGAGAACTGCTCAAGTCCTTTGGCCATCTATCAATGACAAAGAGTTGTTATTTTTATAATTTGAATCACTTCCTTATATATCTTGGAAATGAGACTTTTATCAGAGTAAAAATGCTGCCAAGAGTTTTCCCAAGTTAACTTTTTCCTTCTAATTTTAACTGCAATGGTTTTGTTTGTGCAAAACTTTTAATTTTACTTAATCAAAATTGTTCATTTCATCTCTATCCATTTTTTTTTTGTCCCATAGTGATGAAAAGTAATTTCTTCCTTCCTTCTCTGATTATCTTATAATATGGCCTTTTATGTTTAAGTCACGCACCCATTTGGAGTTTATCTTAGTATATGGTGTAAGATGTTGTTCTAGATTAATTTCTACCAGATTGTTGTCCAGTTTTCCTTGAAATTTTGGTAAAATGGTAAAATTTTGGTAAAATGGTTACCTCAGTAACTAGGGTCTTCGGATTTATGAAACACTGTGTTACTATGTTCATTTACTTTTGCATTTTAAGTACTTAATCTGTTCCACTTATCAACCTCTCTATTTAAAAACAGTTCCAAATAGTTAAAAAAAAAACTAATTGTAGTTTTATAGCATAATTTGAGACCTTGTACTGTTGCCTCCTTTCTTATTTTTTTCTTCGTTTCCCTTAAGATATTTGACCTTTTGTCCTTCAAGATTAGTTGTGTTATTTTATCTAGATCTATAAAGTAATCTTTTGGTAATTTGATTGATGTGACATCAGAAGAGTAAATTTTTTAGGTAGAATTATGATTTTTATATTGAATTGAGTTATTGATGAGCAATTAATATTTATTCATTGTACATTGATGTAACTTGCTTTGATTCATTTATAATATTTGATCAAAGACTGTTAGTATGGCTTTGTAAAAATCTCAAGAGGAATGAAATGGGGATGGGAAGAAATTTTCTTAAGCAGTATGGGATCTAAGCAATGATCTAATGGGTGGAGATACCAAGCAAAAAGCCAAGAGCTAAAAGATAGCTTGCTATTTTGAGAGCAAAAGAAAGATATATGGATGTTGGAGGAAATCCCAAAGTACCTTCTGTGCTAGGTAGTTGGGTCCTAGCTCCTGATTAGGACCAGATGTAAATCACACTACCCTGCTTCCCCATGTTCTCCCTTTCATGCTGTCACACTGGCATGATGGACAACCTATGCAAAAAGGCAGGAGAGGGAATGCCAAGTTCAAATAGTAGCAGGCAGGCCAGTTTATCTGGAACTAAGAGTATATAGAAGGGAATAATATGCAATAAAGCTGGGAATGTTAGCTTGAGCCAGACTATGAAAGGTTTTATGTGCAAAGATGAAGAAGAGTTTACATTTTATCTTAGAGACTATGGGAAGCTGTTGAAGATACCTGAGTAGTGGAGCGAATGGTCAGATCTCTGCTTTAGAGAGATTATTTTAGCAGTTTTAAGAAGGATGAATTGGAGCATGGAGAGACTGGAAGTAGAGAACCCAATTGTAAAATTATTGTAGTAGTCCAACTGAGAGGTGATAAAGACCTATACTAATATGGTGACCCTATGAGTGGAAAGAAAAAAAAACAGATGCAAGAAGTCTTGTGGAAATTGAATTAATAAGATTTTGTAACTGATTTGATACTGGGGCTTAAATAATGTGAAGAGGGAAGGAAAATTTTTCAAGTTGTGAATGTGGATGACTGGGAGGATTATTATGCCTTTGACAGAATTAGGGAAGTTTAGAGGAAGGTTTAGCTTAGAGGGAAGATAATGAGCTTTGTTTGGGACATGAACTTGAGATTGTCCTGTAGGATCAAACATAGTAATGGGAGAATTAAGACAAACACATTATTATTATCACAGTCATTTCTCAATCTTTATGGTTTCATTTGGGATTTTCTTTGGCAAAGATACTGGGGTGGTTTGCCATTTCCTTCTCTAGCTCATTTTACAGATGAGGAAATTGAGACAAATAGGGTTAAGTGACTTGCCCAGCTAGTACGTGTCTGAGACCAGATTTGAACTCAGGAAGAGGAGTCTTCCTAACTCCAGGCTCTGTATTCTATCCACTGTGCTACCTAGTTGCCATAAATTGACTTAGAGAATCACAAATTATTATCTTTGTTGCCTTGTACTTTTACAGTGTACTTTTGGCCAACATTCCCTAGTTACATTTTAAATTGATTCAAGCTTCATGCTGGGAGTTTGCTATTTCGGACCTAGAATACACAGAAGTTAAGAGCTTGTATACCTGGTATAATCAGAGGTTAGATTTGAACCCTCGCCTTCTTGGCTTTGAGGCTGGCTCTCATCACTGTCATGTTGCTTTTCTATATTATCTTATTGAATTTTTGAAAATTAGTGGTGTTAGTGAAACAATATTGGTTTTTACGTTCTCCAAAGTTACTAAAATGGGAATAGTCTTTGACCTAGCTAAACTATTACTGTTTGGCCTCCATTTTGGAAGAGGGCCGATGACAATATGGGGTGATGTTTTGACTTCCTTATGTATTGCATTTAAATGAGGCAGAACTGTACAAAGTCATCAGCCTCACTTTCTCTTCCAGAGTCATCAAAGTCCAGTGGCAGGACAGAAGTCAGGATGATTGTCCATAGCCTGGGATACAGAGGATGAACTTGACATCTTTGATGTCTGACCAAGCTCTAAGCACTCCCCAACACCTGCTTCAGGCACCTTCGTGGCCTCTGGAACAAATTGTTCTCATCTTCCCATTCTCTTGGGAGAAGTCTTCACATGTTTAGGATAGGCTCACTACCTCCTAACTCACCAATACAGCTGGACAAAGTAATTTATAATTATTGTTTTAGTTTCTTCCTCATTGGAGGTGAGTTCATCCTTTTCATTTTTAATTTGGTAATTTGGTTTTCTTTTTCTTTTTTTTAAATCAAATTGACCAAAGGTTTGTTAATTTTATTGTTTTTTTCATAAAGCCAATTCTTAGTTTTATTTAGTAATCCAATAGTTTTCTTAATTTCAATTTTATTAATGTCTCCTTTGGTTTTCAGTATTTCTAATTTGGTATTTACTTAGGGATTTTCAATTTGTTCTTTTACTAGCTTTTTCAGCTGCATGATGAATTCAATAATCTCTTTCTCTAGTCTATTCAGGCAGGCATTCAAAGATATAAAACTTCCCCTAAAAACTTGTTTTGCAGTATCCCATAAGTTTTGGTAAGTTGTCTCATTGTTGCCATTCTCTTGAATGAAGTTGTTGATTATTTCTATGATTTGTGGTTTAACACACTCATTCTTCAGGATTAGATTATTTAGTTTTCAATTAATTTTTGGTTTATCTTTCCATAGCCTTTTACTACATATAATTTTTATTGCATTATGATCTGAGAAGGATGCATTGACTATCTCTGCTTTTCTGGACTGTATTGTGAGGTTTTCATTCCCTAGTACATGGTCAATTTTTGTACATGTTCCATATACCACTGAGAAAAAGGTATATTCCTTTCTATCCCCCATTCTCTTGGGAGAAGTCTATGAACTGATGTGGAGGTGAGAAAAATTAGAAAAACTGTACAATGATGATCACAATATAGAGAAAAAAGTTTTTGAGAAATCCAATCAATGCAATAGTAATTCAAGAGTTGAGAAGACTGAAGGTGAAATGTGTGAGCCTCCTTCTTGACTTCTTAGCCATTTTTGGATATGACCAAGGTAGGAATTTATTTTACTGGACATGTATTTGTTATAAGGCTTTTCTTTTTCACTTTTTAGTTGTTCAGTGAGTGGAACAGTCAGAGAGGATAATAAATTCTTGCAAAAGTAAATAAATGAATAACATTTTTAATGAAGAAAGCAAATATTTTCTTTATAAAAATTAATCTACTTTTTGTGACTATATAACAAACTTAGAATTTATTTCCTTTTATGTTGAACAAGTAGCTTTTTGAAAGCCAAGGAGTACAAGGACCAAAAAGTTTGGGAATACTTGCTTCACAGAGCAGCAACATGGCATTGACTCCTTGTAAGAGGACAGTTGGTGACTCTGATTGGTTCCAGGGAGCAGGGTTGTCAGCAGATGGCTGATCTATTGGGACTCAGGAGAACCAGATTTTGTCAGAGGAGTCATCACTTTGCCCTAGATTCTAAAGGACAGTGACAGGCTTTTCTTGACTCCTTTTTCCTTTTCACTTTTTTCTTGTTCTGAGGGCAGAGCAGAGCACAGTAAAGCAGAGGCAGTATTAGAGTAGAGGTGAAGAGAAGGGGAAGAGGGGAAATCTATGCATTCAAACATCCCTCTCCCCTCAGGACTTGTCAAAGCCTGTCTTGTGGCAAGAGGGTATATAAATGGAGCATCTTCTAGATCACACCTTCTGAGCCCAGGTCAGAGACAGTGGTAGACTTTCTCAGACCAAGAGATGGTAGCTGCTGGGGCAATGATTGAGTTCCTGATGGACCATGGCTTGAGGAAGCTTTTCTTGGACAAAGTTTCTGAATATCAGTTTCCAGGATTGAGAAGCTAGAATTCTGATTTCCTTGGCAGGGGGAAATCTCAGAATCTACCCTGTTAGTCAAAGAAGGGAGATTTCTTGGGTTACACAAGTCTTAAAGTTTGTATTAAGAGTAATTAATAATGATAACTAATGTTTACATAATGTTTATTTACAATGTGCCAGGAACTGTGCTAAGCACTTGTACAATTATTATCTCATGCAATTCTTTTTTTCTCTTTTTCTTTTTTTTAAAATTTATTTATTTAACTTTTAGCATTAATTTTCACAAAATTTTGGGTTCCAAATTTTCTCCCCATTTCTCCCCTACCCCCACCCCTAAACACCGAGCATTCTAATTGCTCCTATCACCAATCTGCCCTCTCTTCTAACATGCCTCCCTTCCCTTGTCCCCATCTTCTCTTTTGTCCTGTAGGGCCAGATAACTTTCTATTCCCCATTAACTGTATTTATTATTTCCTAGTAGTAAGGACAATATTCAACAGCTGTTCCTACAACTTTGACTTCCAACTTCTCTTCATCCCTCCCCTCCCTTACTTTGGGAAGTAAGCAATTCAATGTAGGCCATATCTGTGTAGTTTTGCAAATGACTTGCATAATAGTCATGTTGTGTAAGACTAACTATATTTCCCTCCATCCTATCCTGCCCCCCATTGCTTCTGTTCTCTCTTTGGATCCTGTCCCTCCCCAAGAGTGTTGACTTCATATTGCTCCCTCCTCCCACTGCCCTCCCTTCCATCATCCCCCCCACCCTGCTTATCCCCTTCTCCCCCACTTTCCTGTATTGTAATATAGGTTTTCATACAAAAATGAGTGTGCATTTTATTCCTTCCTTTAGTCGAATAGATGAGAGTAAGCTTCATGTTTTTCTCTCAGCTCCCCTCTTTTTCCCTCCACTGAAAAGTCTTTTGCTTGCCTCTTTTATGAGAGATAATTTGCTCCATTCCATTTCTCCCTTTCTCCTCCCAATATATTTCTCTCTCACCACTTAATTTCATTTTTTTAAGATATGATCCCATCCTATTCAATTCACTCTGTTCTCTCTCTCTCTCTCTCTCTCTCTCTCTCTCTCTCTCTCTCTCTCTCTCTGTGTGTGTGTGTGTGTGTGTGTGTGTGTGTGTAATGCCACCAACTACCCAGATACTGAAAAGTTCAAGAGTTACCAATATTGTCTTTCCAAATAGGAATATAAACAGTTCAACTTTGTAAGTCCCTTATGACTTCTCACTGCTGTTTACCTTTTCATGCTTCTCTTCATTCTTATGTTTAAAGGTCAATTTTTCTTTTCAGCTCTGGTCTTTTCATCAGGAATACTTGAAAAGTCCTTGATTTCATTGAAAGACAATTTTTCCTCTGAAGTATTATGCTCAGTTTTGCTGGGTAGGTGATTCTTGGTTTTAGTCCTAGTTTCTTTGACTTCTGGAATATCCTATTCCACGCCCTTTGATCCCTTAATGTAGAAGCTGCTAGATCTTGTGTTGTCCTGATTGTATTTCCACAATACTGGAATTGTTCCTTTCTAGCTGCTTGCAATATTTTCTCCTTGACCAGGGAACTCTGGAATTTGGTCACAATGTTCCTAGGAGTTTCTCTTTTTGGATCTCTTTCAGGCAGTGATCAATGGATTCCTTGAATACTTATTTTGCCCTCTGGTTCTAGAATATCAGGGCAGTTTTCCTTGATAATTTCATGAAAGATGATGTCTAGGCTCTTTTTTTTGATCATGACTTTCAGGTAGTCCCATAATTTTTAAATTGTCTCTCCTGGATCTATTTTCCAGGTCAGTTGTTTTTCCAATGAGATATTTCACATTCTCTTCCATTTTTTCATTCTTTTGATTTTGTTTTGTGATTTCTTGGTTTCTCAGAAAGTCATTAGCCTCCATCTGTTCCATTCTAATTTTGAAAGAACTATTTTCTTCAGTGAGCTTTTGAAGCTCTTTTTCCATTTGGCTAATTCTGCTTTTGAAAGCATTCTTTTCCTCATTGGCTTTTTGAACCTCTTTTGCCAATTGAGTGAGCCTATTTTTCAAGGTGTTATTTTCTTCACCATCTTTTTGGGTCTCCTTTAGCAAGATGTTGACCTGCTTTTCATGCTTTTCTTGCATCTCTCTCATTTCTCTTCCCAGTTTTTCCTCCACCTGTCTAACTTGATTTTCAAAGTCCTTTTTGAGCTCTTCCATGGCCTGAGCCTATTGAATATATATTTTGGGTGTTTGGGATATAGAAGCCTTGACTTCTATATCTTTCCCTGATGGTAGGAATTGTTCTTCCTCTTCTGAAAGGATGGGAGGAGATACCTGTTCACCAAGAAAGTAACCTTCTGTGGTCTTATTTTTTTTCCCTTTTTGGGGCATTTTCCCAACGAGTTACTTGACCTTTGGGTCCATTGTCAAGAGTAGGGTATACTCTGGGAATCTGTGAGGTCCCAGTTCCTCCAAGGTGGCATGATCAAGCATGTACTGGTCTGGATGCAGAGAGGGATTTTTGTGCCCAGAATCTTAGCAGATACCTCTCCACAGCCACTTGGTCTCCGGTTCCACAAAGTCAGCACTTGGGGCTGATTTTCACATAAGCTGGATGGGCAGGGCCACCATTCAGTTTGAGACAAAGACCAGCTCAGCCAGGGCCTCCACCCAGGGCTGAGGTAAGACTCAGCTCTTCAATGCCCCCAGAGGGTTTTACAATCTAACAATGGATCTTCCGTACAGGCTGCTGTGCTGGCTCTGTGGCTACTGCCTGCTTCCGGAGCTATGGGAAGGCCCTTCTCCCTTCCTGGGCCCCTGATAAAACCCGTCACTGACCTTTGGTGCCTGTGGGCCGAGGGATCTGAGAACCCGCTACTGTGACTGGAGATTCCACCCCAGAGGTGTCCTCCGCCCAGAGTCTCATTTCATATTGCGCTGCTCACCCAAGGCTGGGCTGGGCTCTGCTCCGCATCTGGTGCATCAGACGTTTCCCATGGGCCTTTCAGGTCACCATGGGCTGGAAATCTCCACTCTGTTGTTCTCCTCTTCTGCTGCTCCAAAATTTGTTGAGAGTCCCTCTGTACAGGTATTTCATGGGCTGTGGGGGGAGACCCTGTGTAAGTGCGTCTTTCTAGTCCGCCATTTTGGCTCGGCCCCCTCATGCAATTCTTACAACACCAGGAGGCAAGTGCTGTTATTATTCTCATTTTACAGATGAGGAAACTAAGGCAAAATTAAGCCAATTGCCCAAGGTAACGCAGCTAGGAAGTGTCTGAAGACAGGTTTGGATTCAGGTTTTCCTGACTACAGGCATAGAACTCTATCCGCCTCACCACCCAGCTGGCTTCACCAGACTATTAAAGGAGCAAGAAAACACGAGAAAGGTTATAAGCCTAGGTTCTAGAGAAAAGGGGAGTTCTTGAGCATCCCATACAGAAAAAAATGAGGGTTATCCATGTGGCTCTTGTAGCCAGAGAAGGAGGAGCAAGGATTAAAAAAGCATCGAAAAGGGATAAGAGATTGGAATATTGCCACCACTGCACCTGACTTTTTTTTTTTTTACGGTGAATTATCTCTACAGTGAAGGTCTGATGAGATGGCAACAATTCATTGAGTAGTTCCAAAATGTGTTCTCCTTCCAGGGAGTTCAGATGCTGAGAGTATCAGGTTAAAGAAAATCTCACTAGAATGTTGGAACTACTGTTACTATGAATGATTTATTTCTGTGTTTTGTTTTGTTTTGTTTGTTTTTGGTATTTGTTTATGGATTCATGTGAGTCTTTTGTATCTTTTGCATTTTCTATGAGGTGAAATAAAGACTGACCAAATCAACATGCATTTATTACCTTGAGTGCATGTACAAAAGCTGGAGACCTCTTTTGTCCACATATGTATTTAAAAAAAACCCACTAGATGTGAGCTATACCTGTCATATTTGAAGATTTTCTTGGAGTAAATACCAGGGAGTGATAAGCCAGAATGAGAATATGATATTATTGTGTAAACCTCTCAAATCAAATGAAGTATATGTAAGCCTAGAACACAGGTTACAAATAATGACCTCCAGTTTCTGTTAAGTGTTCTAAGGTCACTCTTCTTATCCTAGATCATTGCCAGATTATAGAACACAGTTTTTAGAACTAAAATGAATCTTAAGGATCATTTATTCCAAATCCTTTATTTTTCTGATGAGGAAACTGATACCTGGAAAGAGCAAGTAACTAGCCTGAGGTCATGTAGCTAATAGATGTCGGAACCTTTGAACCCAGACCCTCTAACTCTAAATTCAGCATCCTTTCCTTCATGAAAGTGATACCTTTACTCCACAGCCACTGCCCTATCAACTACCATGTTGCCTAGACTAGAAACCAAGCCAGAATGCTCATCCTGGGGCTTCACTGCCCTGGTTAAGTAGTGGCAGCCTCAGTCACCCACCAGAGCTCCAGCTGTACCTCAATTCACTTTACTTTCCTAACCTTCTCCTTGTTACCACATGTGTAACCCTTTCAGTTCTAGAATCAAGATCAAATACATTATCTATCACTGTTCTTAGAAAGGTTATGTCAGTTTGCTCTCCCCTGGTTTTACTTGATATCTCTATAACTTTCCAAACTAAAATATCATAGCCCTGTCCTCCACTCCCTTATGTGTTTTGTCCTTACTTGTTAGAATATAAACTTCTTGAGAAACGTGGCAAGAGTGTCTTCACTCTTGGACACAAATTCTTGAAGCAAACCAATGAATCAATCAATAATCATTTATCTAGTACCATTGTGTGCTACTGTAGGGATTGAGGATAGGGCAATGGAGGAGCTTACCCTCGTCTACCATCCGGTAGCTTACTACTTTAATTAATTATTTTTGCTAACTAGGTATTAAATTGTGTTGTTTTTCTACCCTCAAAGGGACTTTGAGTACTATAAGCTCTTTCTAAATTCAGTGTGTGTGGCAATGCCCAGTTCATCTAAGGATAGCTCTGGTCTTAGAAGAAGAGAGACAGTGCATATGAGCCCAATCTTGCCTTCTGCTAACGGAACACCAAACTGCAGGCTCCATTCCATGTCAGGTAGATGAGAGGGGATTAAAGTTAGATTCTTAGACATTAAGGTCATTACTCTTTCCACTGCATCATTGGTAGTATTCATCTTCTAGTTTCCTCCTCTCCTCCTACAATACCAAGATGAATTTCTGACAGGCTTATTCTCAAAAAGTGACTAATTACTAAAGAGAATAATAACTAGCCAAGAAATCCAGATTCTTAATTCTGAATTAGTGATGCATCCAAGAATCCCTCTAGATTCCTGGATTTAGGATTTGTGGTTTTGAATATCTCTTTGTTTTTGTAACAACCTGTTTTATCCTGTCTGTGGGAGGGCTGGATTTTACTGGTGGTTAGGAAAATTGATGGGGCTTGAGAGGAACAGGGAAGTAAAGATGAGGGTAATATGGGAGGAGGCAATCTGAATTAGAGGCCGACAAGCATGAACCAGAAGACTAGCATGGAAATGTATCACAGTTTCTTTGGAAAGCCCAAATCCAAGGGACTGATATGAATGAGAAAATCATTTACTCAAGTAGAGATTTGAACTGGGGGATCAATACTGAATCTCAGGAGGAAAGAGCGAATGTGTGTTAGAAGAGTTGACCATTTGTCTGACTAAGCAACATTCCTCAAAGTTTCCAACTTTTATGCACTTCCTTTCCTCTGCACTGCCTTGACATGCTCAGCTGTTTAGGGATGAATCTGTCATGCCTCCTGACAGCAGTAGCAGTGAAATGGCAAATTTGAATACCTCTCACCTTCCCAATCCCTATTGCTGCCTCATTTATGCTCTTATTTCACATCAACTGCTTGTCTTATACATCAGCCTGAAGTTAGAATACTTGGGTTGAGTTATAATAACGAAACTAGTACCAAATCACTGTGTGATCTCAGGGCCTCAGTTTCTTTACCTATACAATTAGAGGGTTGAACAAGGCAGTCTGTAAGGTCCTTCCTACTTCCAATATTTTCTGATTCTAAATATGAAAAGAAACTAAGTACCTTCCTGCACTTGAGCTAGAAAGAGTTAAAGGCAATGGAAGCATTCTTGGTTGTGGTGGTGGGGGGGTGATATTGAACAGCAATGAAAAGAACTGGGGCAGTGTCTAGGGATAAAAACCAGAGAAAACATATATTTACAAAGGTTTCTACAAACTCTCCCTTGCTAATTGGGAAGGGTTTCCTCTATGGCTACTCACCTTTTTTTTTGCACTAGTTTTAGAGATGGAACGTCTATCTTAACAATAGCTATGAATCAACAAGGTGGAAGAAACTAGTATGTACATAGGCAACAAAAAGCCAGCCCCTGCATTCAAAGAGCTTATGATCTAATCAGGCAAGACAACACATAGAAGGAGCTGAAAAAAGAGGAAACATGCATTGGTGGAGATGCTACTAGAAGTACAGTGAGAAGACTGACTGGCTGGAGCCCTTCCTCAAAATGGAGACTTTCAATGGGAGGAGCTCACTAATAGGAGAAAGGGAACAATATAGCAGAGGGATGCCCCAGGTTGACATTACAGATGCAGCACAGTGATGAAAACAGAAAAGTCAAATGCCTAGTCAGGGGGGTGCCTTTTTCAATTTTTTGTCCTTCTTGACCTTTTGGTAGCTTTTGACACTGCTGGTCATCTTCTTTGGAGAGTTAGCTCTGGGCCTTGAGTCAGGATGATTCATCTTTGTGAGTTCAAATTCAGCCTCAGACACTTAGTAGCTGTGTGACCCTGGGCAAGTCACTTAACCCTATTTGCCTCATTTTTTTCTTCTGTAAAATGAGCTGAAGAAGGAAATACCACAATGAATAGATTTAAAGGATTAAATCTGGCAGATAGAGTACCTGAAGAACTATGGATAGAGGTTTTCAATACTGTACAGGAGGCAGCAACAAAAACATTCCAAAGAAAAAGAAGTGCAAGAAAGAAAAATGACTGTCTGATGGAGCTTAACAAAGAGTTGAGGAAAGAAAAAAAATGAAAGCTAAAGGAGAAAGGAAAAGATAAATCCAACTAAATGTAGAATTCCAGAGAGTAGCAAGGAGAGATAAGAAGGTTTTCTTAAATGGTCAATGCAAAGAAATAGAAGAAAACAATAGAATGGGAAAGATAGATCTCTTCAAGAAAATTAGAGATATCAAGGGAAAGTTTCATGCAAAAATCGGCTTAATAAAAGACAAAAATGGTAGGGGTTTAACAGAATTAGAAGAGATCAAAAAGAAGTGGCAAAAATACACTAAAGAACTATAGAAGAAAGATCTTAACTTCACCAATAGTCACAATGGTGTGGTTATTGATCTAGAGCCAGACATCCTGGAGAATGAAGTCAAATGGCCTTAGAAAGGCTTTAGTAACAATAAGACTAATGGAGGTGATGGAATCTAGCTGAGCTGTTTAAAACCCTAAAATATAAGGCTCTTAAAGTGCTGTATACAATATGCCAGCAAATTTGTGTAACTCAATAGAGGCCACTGGATTAGAAAAGATCAGTTTATGTCCTAGTCCTAAAGAAGGACAATGCCAAGGAGTGTTCAAATTACTGAATAGTTGTGCCCATTTCACATGCCAGCAATATTATGCTTAAGATTCTGCAAGATAGGTTTCAGCAATATGTGAACTGAGAATTACCAGATGAGAAGGCTGGTTTTTGAGGAGGCAGAGGAACTAAAGACCAAATTGCCAACATTTGCTGGATTATGGAGAAAGTAAGGGAATTCCAGAGACACTTCTACATCTGCTTCGTTGACTACACCTTTGACTGTGTGGATTGTAACAAAATGTGGCAAATCCTTATAGAGATGGGGATACCAGATCATCTTACTTGTCTCCTGAGGAACCTCTATGTGGTCCAAGAAGTGATAGAACTGAACACAGAACAACTGATTGGTTTACAACTGGAAAAGAAGTATGATAAGGCTGTATATCATCACCTTATTTAACTTGTATGCAGAATACATCACTCAGAATGCCAGGCTGGATAAATCAAAAGTTGGATTTAAGGTTACTTGGAGAAAGATCAACAATCTCAGATATGCAAATAATACCATTCTTATGGGGAAAAGTGAAGAGGAATTAAAAACCTCTTGATGAGAGTGAAAGAGAAGAGTGTAAAGGCTGGATTAAAACTTAACATAAAAAAGGAAGATCTTGGCAACTGGCCCCATCACTTCCTGGGCAAATAGAGGGGGAAAAAATGGAAGCAGTGATGGATTTTATATTCTTGGTTCAAAGATCACTGCAGAAGGTAACTGCTGCCATGAAATTAAAAGCAAATACCTCATTTCACTGACAAAATGTCTGTATATTCAAAGCTATGGTTTTTATAATAGTAATATATGGCAGTAGGAGTTGGACTATAAGGAAATCTAAGTGCTGCCAAATGGACACTTTTGAGTTGTGGTGCTAGAGAAGACTTTTGAGAGTCCCTTTTATAGCAAGAAGATCAAATCAGTCAGTACTTAAAGAAATTAATTCAGGCTATTCACTGGAAGGACAAATACTGAAGTTGATGCTTAAATTCTTTGGCCACATACTGGAAAAGCGAGATTATTGAAAAAGACCTTGATGTTGGGAAAGATTGAAGGCAAAAGGCAAACTGGATGTTAGAGGATGAATTGGATAGATAGTGTCATGGAGACAACAAACATACACATAGACTTCAAGGGGCAGTGGAGGATGAAAGGTGTGGCATGGTATGGACCAGGGGGTCAAAAAGAGTCAGATAACTGAATGACTGAAGAATAACAATGACCATTCTCTTCTCCTGGATCTTCTTCCAGTTTATGCTCATTAACCATGGGTACCCCTCAAGGATCTGCCATGGGCCCTTTTCTCTTCTCCTATTTTAATTCTTTCAGTGATTATATCAATCCTTATATATCTATTTAGTCTACTCTCACCTCTTAGCTAACTTTTAATCTTTCACCAGCTGCTGATAAGACATCTCAAATTGGATGGCTCATAGACATCTTAAAATCAATGTGTCCAAAAGTGAAATTAGTATCTTTTGCCCCAAACTCTCCCCTTTTCCTAACTTCCTTGCTATTGGCGGGAGCATCATCATTCTTTCAGTCACTCAGGCTTCCAACAAAGGTGTCATGTCTTCTCAAGGGCTCTCACCTCATGTACCCAATCTCTTGCCAAGTTCTGTTATTTCTACCTTTTTAACATCCCTCCTAACGTCTTCTTTTCAGAGAGACAGAGATCAACGTTCAACACTTTATCTACCAAGTTGCCTCTAACCAGATGACAGATAATAGATATGTAGATTTTGGGGTGGTTGACACAAAAGTGATAGTTGAAACTAGAAATGGATGAGACTATTAAAGAAGGGAGTACAGAGAAAGAAGAATATTGATGGGGGGAAACTCTCAACAATAATACAAGAGGGAGAAACAACAGTTCAGGGCTGGGCAAAGGAATCCAGTGCAGGAGACAAAGAAAGAGGGTATAGAAAAGTAGGAGGAAATTCAGGAGAGGGTGATGTCATTACAATATTGGATATAATAGAATTCTAATACTATGAGAAAATCCTTTTCTGCTTGTTATCAGCTCATACCACTGGCTAAATTATTCAAATGATGTTAAAATCATGGGACAGGTCTATGACAATGGCTTTCAATTATGCTGTTAAGTCTATCCAGACATTGAGACCTTATGTTCTCTTGATCATATGAGAGATTAAATAAGAGGGTGTACAAATCCTTGCTGCAAGAACTAATAATGATAATGATGATAGTATGTATGTATACATATACATATACATATATAATACATATATATATATATATATATATATAAAACACTTTTAGTTTTGCCAATTGCTTTGCAAATATTATGTCACTTTACCCTCTAAACAGCCTTTGGGAAGTAGGCATTATTATTATATCCATTTTACAGATGATAAAGAATGTAGAGCAGACAGAGGTTAAGTGACTTTCCTAGGGTCACATAGTATCCAGGTTCACATTTGAACTGAGGTCTTCCTGACTCCAGGACCAATACTTTATCCACCTAGCTGCCTCTAACTAGACCACTTGCTACACCAATGTTGAGCCCGTAGAGTCCTCTTCAGATATTAAGGCAGCATATACATAAACTACTACAGTTTCAGAATGAAATGTGAAAGGATAGTATCTTCCTTTTGGGTTCTTAACATTGTTCCCACTGTATAGCTGATGTTCAACTTTGCTTTGATTGTAGGAATGAAAAGGTCATTATCAACACAGACTACAAATCTTAATTAAGACAGAAATGCTTTAATATCCCACATCCATAACACTAACCATTAAATGTTTTTTTTGTTTCTTTTTTACTCCCTAAGGGCTACTCTTAATAAGAAGAATGTAATTCAAAGTTTTCCAGATGTTGCTTTTCTGATGTGTCTCAGCTTGCACTCATAAACCATCTGGTACCCACAACAGCTGGACTGTGTCCAAATGTGCATGAAGGTAAAAGAGTATTACTTGAAGAAAATGAAATGATCAGTTATTTGTCAACTGAGCTTGTGACATTGCTTAACTAGCTGTTGAAGTTAGCTCGCAACATTGGGAATAGGCTTTCAAAGTCACGTAGTCAACTCTCAATTATCCCTATATAACCTGGATAACTTAAAACTGCCCTTATTATAGATCAATTATAGATACCAATGGCATTTGTCTGTAACCCCTAATTAATTAACCTTTGACTAAAATGAAAATTTTTATTCTGTTTACAAGGGTAAATTTAGACCAGTGGAGAGAAGTTATAAGGAAATAGTTTTTGACTCCAAGTAAGGAAACCTTCCTAACACAGTCACCTGAAAATGGATTAGGCCATCCTGTTAGGTAGTGAGTTACTTATCATTGCAGATATTTAAACAGACTGGGTTCTCCAGTCCTTGACCTTGCCTTTGTCTACTGAAGCCTAAATTCTCTCTTCCATACTAATAGAATAGCCTCCTTTGACTCTTAAGACATTCGTTGATCTCCCTAGTTGATTTGATCCAAGATTCTGATGAATGCATGCTCCTGCTCATGTAGGGTTTTCAGATAGGATTGACTTTGCACCTCATATATGACTGGTCTCATGCCATATTGCAGCTGCCTTATATAAAACATGTAGGTCATAGAGGAGTTTCAGTGAGACAGAGTTATGATATGACTGCCCAAAAAGATACAAATAGTGCCCAGACTATAGGAAGAACCTTGCACATATTAGGTACTTAAAAAGAGTTTAGATTCAGAGATGTAAGGGATCCAAGTCTATCTACTTCAATCTCCTCATTTTAGAGTTGCAAGAAGGGGGATGCCCAGTCAAGCAACTTGCCCAAGTTCATAAAGGTAGGAAATGGCAGAATCAGAATCTGAATCCAGCTAGGTCCTCTGATTTCAAGTTCACCTCTCTTTCCACTGTGCCACACAAATGAATGTTGGTGGAATCTGCAAATCAGACTCATCTATTGGGGAGGAGGTTGGGTTAAATGACCTCTTAGATGGGTCTATAACTCTATATTCCCCATGCTCCTCAGTCAATGATGGATGAATGTATCCAAGAAAAGTCCCAGAGGGTGGAAAGGATATGCTTTTTCTGCTGCAGTTCTACCCACATCACTCAGCATCCACTCTGCTATGTCTGAAGGAACTGAACACAGGGTCAAAAAGACTTAAAGAGATATATGACTAAAAGAGGAGGACACACAGGAACCCAAATCCAGGACCACCCACACAGTTTAGTGGAGTCATCTTTCATCAATCTGGACCTCACATCTTTGAACTCATGCTGATTCTGCTGAGGCTGGGAGGAGCTGTTGCTTTCTATGAAGACAGTGGTACAAGAGCAAATGAATGGTGTCAATGAGATTATAGGTCAGTGTTATTAACTGCACTTAGGAAAAAAATAGACACAAGATACTAATTAGAAGCTGAAAGGCTGAATGGCTTAGTGGATGGAGAGCTGACCTTGGAATCCAGAATTCCTGGGTTCAAGTAGTACCTCTGACCCCAGGAAATGTACTTAACTTCTTAGGGTCCTAAGGTAACTCTTTAAGACTCTTAAGTTAGACAACAATTGTTGATTTGCCTTAATGGAGGGAAGTTCCTTATCTAAAATCACAGGCTCCCCTCAAAAAATGACTAATTATCTTATAGGGCACCAATCAAGAGATGAAAGAAATATTACAATTCATCTACTCCAGAAATTCTTAACTTGGTGCCTACAAATTTGTTTACAAAAGTATTTTTAAAATTATCAATATAATTGGTTCCCTATGTATTTTATTTTATACATTTAAAAACACCATTCTGAGAAAGGACTTGTAGGTTTCACCAGACCCCCTTTAAAGGGAGTTCATGATGCAAAGAAAAGGTCAAGAACTCCCAGTCTAGTTCAATCACTTTATTTTATAGATGAGGAAACTGAGTCCCAGAGAGATGAAATGCTTTGTTTAAGGTCATACAGGTGGTTGGGGAAAGAATGCGGTTCTGAACCAAAGCCATATTACTCACTTTAGCCCTCCTTTTACTCTAGCATCTTAAACTTGGAGGAAGTTTCAGAGATCATGCAACAAACCAATATTCACCTGAAACCTGAATCTCATCTATAACAAGTGTCATCTGTCCTGTCCTATTCATCCCAGCCCAGGGACAGAAACTGCCTGGTAGGCAGCTGCACTGTAGCATGGGACTAGTCTTGTATTAAATGTAAGGTCAGTCCTTGTTGAAAATACCACAGGAGCAGGTACTAATGCTTGGCAGAATACTGGATCAACTCAACTAGGGAGGTCAATAAATTTCTTGAGGGTTGTAGGCTAGTCTATTAGTATGGCAGAGAGAGTTTCAACTTCAGATGGGGTTGGATGAAAGGCAAGATCAAATGCCAGGGGTCACAGTTCACCAGGTGCTGTCTGAGCTCAGAAGACTGACTACTGAGTGAATGATATGGAAACTGTATCCGTTGGTCATGTATTTTATCCTGCTCATTGCCTTGTGGTTGGTATGGTGGGTGAGGGCAGACATAATTCAGCCTCTGTTTGAAGATGTCTGGTAATGAGAAACTCACTCTCTCCATTTTCATTCATTTCTAATTTTTAGAAAGTTATCTTGCTATGTTTTGTTTGTTTGGGGATTTTTTTGATTTGGACCTGTGATTTCATTAGGCTAGAGACTACCCACTATGAAAACTACCTCCACCAATGAAGATTTCCATTCTTTTGACTTGGAGACTCAGGTTCTCAAACAAGTCATCAATCTTTAAAAGCAACTAGGCGGCGCAGTGGAGAGAGACTGGACCCGATGTCAAGAAGTTCCGAGTTCAAGATGGAGTCTAATGACTTTATGAGAAACCAAGAAATCACCAAACAAAACCAAAAGAATGATAAAATGGAAGAGAATGTGAAATATCTCATGGGAAAAACAACTGACCTGGAAAATAGATCAAGGAGAGACAACTTAAAAATTATGGGACTACCTGAAAGCCATGATCAAAAAAAGAGCCTAGACATCGTCTTGCATGAAATTATAAAGGAAAACTGCCCTGACATTCTAGGACCAGAGGGCAAAATAAGTATTGAAAGAATCCATCGATCACCACCTGAAAGAGATCCAAAAAGAGAAACTCCTAGGAACATTGTGGCCAAATTCCAGAACTCCCAGCTCAAGGAAAAAATCTTGCAAGCAGCCAGAAACAAACAATTCCAGTACTGTGGAAATACAATCAGGATAACCCAAGATCTAGCAGCTTCTACATTAAGGGATCGAAGGGCGTGGAATAGGATATTCCAGAAGGCAAAGGAACTAGGACTCAAACCAAGAATCACCTACCCAGCTAAACTGAGTATAATACTGCAAGGGAAAATATGGTCTTTCAATGAAACAGAGGACTTTCAATCATTCTTAATGAAAAGACCAGAGCTGAAAAGAAAATTTGACTTTCAAACACAAGAATGAGAGGAAGCATGCAAAAGTAAACAGCAAGGAGAAGTATTAAGGGACTTACCAGAAATGAACTGTTTGCATTCATACAGGGAAGGACAATATTTCTAACTCTTAAAACTTTTCAGTATCTGGGTGGTTGGTGGGATCACACATACACATGTACACGCATGCACACACATACACACATGCATTCACATGCAGAGACAGAGAGCACAGATTGAACTGAATAGGATGGGACCATACCTTAAAAGAAATTAAGGTAAATGGTGAGAGAGAAATGTAGTGAGAGGAAAGAGGGGGAAATGGAAGGGGGTAACTATATGTCATTTAAGAGGCAAGTAGGAGATGTTTTTAGTGGAGGGAAAAAGAGGAGAGCTGAGGGGAAAAAAAAAACAAACAAACAAACAAACAAAAGTTTACCCTCATCACATTTGACTAAACGAAGGAGTGAAATGCACACTCATTTTGGTATGAAAACCTATCTTACAGTATAAGAAAGCGGGGGAGAAGGAGATATTGGGGGGGGGATGATGGAAGGGAGGGCAAAGGGAGGAGGGAGTAATTGAAAGTCAACACTTGGGGAGGGACAGGATCAAAGAGAAACAATGAGGGGCAGGTTAGGAGGGATGGCAATTCAGTTAGTCTTACACAACACGACTATCAGGAAGGTCATTTGCAAAGCTACACAGATATGGCCTATAAAGAATTGCCTGCCGTACCAAAGGGAATGGATGGGGAGGGAGGGATGGGGAGAATTTGGAACTCAAAGTTTCAGGAACAATTGTTTAGTATTGTTGTTGCAACTAGGAAAGAAGACATACAGTTAATGAGGAATAGAAAGTCATCTGGCCCTACAGGAGAAAAGAGAAGATAGAGACAAGGGAAGGGAGGGATGACAGAAGAGAGGACAGATTGAAGATAGGGAAAATTAGATTGCTTGGGGTATTGGGGTGGGGGGAGGGGAGATAAGGGGAGAAAATTTGGAACCCAAAAATTTGTGAAAATGAATGTAAAAAGCTAAATTAATAAATAAATTAATTAATTAAAAAAAATAAAAAAAAAAAGAATTCTCCTTTCAGAATAAGAAAAAAAAAAAAAAGAACATCAATAACACATTTAAAAAATCCATTAAAAATTCAGGAGTCACAATAAAAAATTTCATTACATTCTTGTTAACTTTAATACTTTTAAAATACAAAATGTACATTGTTTCACATACAAGGCTGTTCTCTGGCTATTGGGATGTTTGTATTTGTGGATGACTGCTAAGTTTATAATAAAAAAAATTCAGAAAATAAAAAAAAAAAAAAAAGAAGTTCCAAGTTCAAATCTAGCATCAGATATTTACTCGTTGTGTGACCCTAGAAACCTCTGTCTGCCTTAGTTTCCTCCACTGTTAAATAAGGCTAATAATAGTACCTACCTCCCAGGATTGTTGCAGGGATCAAATGAGATAATATTTGTAAAGCGCTTAGCAGAGTGGTTCATAATTAATACTTGTTTCCTTTCTGATCTCACCCATGTGGGTATTTTTTCCAGTGATACTAATTGCAAGTCTTTCATGCCTACTAAATCTTTGTGTCTCTTGACCTCCACTGAGGGTCCACCCAAGGCACCGGCGGCTTCCTTGCTTTTCTGTAACATCGCAAACAAAATGGTGGAACACATCTCTCAGCCTGCTCACACCCACCATACACCAATCTATTGTCTTCTAAATGATATTCATTTTTAATTCTTTTGTGTCTGTAGTGTTCTACAACTTGCAACAATATTGTTAGAATATATGTATTAAAAAAGGTACTGGTTCTATGAGAAGCTTGAAATCATTAAAGTAACCTTACAATATTTTAATGGTACCCAGTTTCTTTTATCCTATTTAATTAAATTAATTATTAATTAATTATATGTTTGACAGGTACTGAAAATGGACAATGATTTAGGCCTGTCTGTCTGTTTATTTAGCTGTGTACCTAATGAGAAATGTGTGTGCTTGTGTGTGTGTGTGTGTGTGTGTGTGTGTGTACAAACTCTATCTACTAGGTCATCCATTTGACTCCATATCATAATCTCTAAAACAGACATCATTCATTTGGTTTTTCCTTTGAGATTGATTAGAACAAAGTTTTTTTGAATGATTATGAATCTTTTCCAAGAGGTTCTATGAAATTCAGTTTCTTGACACAACCAGCTCAATGTCATTTGCAAACAGGACGATTTAGAAGGCTTCACCATCTGCAGGGAATCCCTCTTCATTTTGGACTCTGCAGTAATGTCTTCTATGCCAGTGGGAACAACTCTGGTAAAAAATATATTTCCTTGCTTTAAATGGGAATGGGAATTTATATAGCACCTACCATATGCCAAGAACCATACTAAGCATTTTACAAATATTATCTCATTCGATCCTTACAATGATGGAAAGGAAATTGAGACAAATAGAGGTTAAGTCATTTGCCTAGGTCATATAGTTAGTCTGAGGTTAATTTGAACTCAAGTCTTCCTGGCTCCAGGTCAAGCCCTCGGTCCTGTGCACCACCTAATGACCAAAAGATTTTTTAAGAAATTTCTACCCAACAGGCTATAAAACTATGCATACCCTTTGACTCAGCAATACCACTTCTAGGTCTGTATCCCAAAGAGATCATAAAAATGGGTAAATGACCCACATGTACAAAAATATTTATGTCAGCTGTCTTTGTTGTGGCCAAGAATTAGAAATTGAGAGGATGCCCATCAACTGGGGAATGGTTAAAGAAGTTATGGTATATGAATGTAATGGAATACAATTGTTCTATAACAAATGATGAGCAGGCAAACTTCAGAAAAACCTGGAAAGACTTATATGAACTGACACCGAGTCAATTGAGCAGAACCAGGGGAACATTGTACACAGTAACAGCAACATTGCGAGAGGACTAACTGCGATAGACTTAGCTCTTCTCGGCAACGAAAGGATCTAAGACAACTCCAAAGACTCATGATGGAAAAGGCCATCTACATCTGGAGAAAGAACTGTGGAGTCTCAGTGCAGAATGAAACAGACTATTTTCCTTTTTTTGTCGTTGCTTCTTCTTTCTCTTGGTTTCTCTAATGGGTTCTAATTCTTCTTTATAATATGACTAATGTGAAAATTTTATAAAAAAGAAACTTCCATTAAAATTTCAAAGAATATTGCATAATTTTGATGTATGCATGTGAGATACTTTTGGGGAAAAGGACTTTCCAGTTGTAATTTTGCTTTATTCCATCAAAAGTCAATTTCTAATCAACAAACAATAATCACAATAGAATCATGTATCCGTTTGCATTTTCAGAAGGGATTCTGAAATATATGGTATTTTCTTCTATCTGGCTATGGTTCTACCCAGAAAAGAAAAGTATTTTCTTTAGATAGGAATGCCAGTCTATAGCTCTAGAGCTGCTGATTTTTTCTCAATCACCTTTTGTTTAGTACTATTAAGTTTTTATTTCTGCCCCCCCCATGCTTTTGATACATCCTTCTCCTTCAGATACCTTATAAATTGATTTCTCAAAGCCCTTATATCTGTGTGGCCTCCAGCACAGATCTTGACTTTGTATACTTTGCCTAATCCAGCTACTTTTCCTGTCTTTGTTCACTATTAAAACACTTCTATCTCCTCTATAATCACATCTGGGATTATGATTTTAAAGTCCATATGTGATAAATCTATCTTTGAAGGTGCAAAAAATTTGTTACAGTAGTCTTTGCACATCTTTTCCATTTTTCTTCTGTCTGCATATCTCCTTCCCTTTTCATCCTTAAATGACCTCAGGATGCTTTTCTTTGCTTCATTGGATCTCTCATCAAGCTTTTTTTATCCTAGTTTTACCCTCCACTGCTTCTTGCTGCTTTATGAGGTGCGGCTGTTCATAATTTTCCATCATCTTTCTCCATAAGATTTTACAAGGAAGCTTATATTCTAAACCAGTATTGCAATTGGTTGCCATATCTTTCCATTTGGCAAATAAGGTACTTTTTAGTTTTTTTCGTCTCCTTGTTATAGCAATTTATTTATGTCAATTAAGTTTCTGTAGGAAAACAATGTAGTGTTAGTCTATGTTCTTTAAAATTCTACTATGATTTTTTATTGTGCCATGACATGATGGCACCTTGCCAGAGAATCATCAATTCTGTCTGGTTCTACTATGCTAGGAAGGTTTTGAGCATGATCCCAAAATCAGGCTATTTTTTTCTTTTCTTTTGTTTTCTTTTCTTTTTTTTTTTTTTTAAGCCAACCTAATTAATATGGAGAGAGGTTCATAATCAGTGGATTCACTTCTTGGTGGCATTTTTTTTTATTCTGGAAACCAATGAAACAAAACAATAAACCATGATGTGTTTAAAGGATTTTCTCTCTTATGCAGTGTCTCCCTTGTGCTACTCCCCCAAATTAGTGCTATCAGGTTTGCAAGTGATTGTTACCACACATTCGCCTATGTTCCTGCAGTGTGCGATTATTCTCACCAGTCTGTGGGTCCTCTGTGGGTCTATATTCCTAAAAGTCCTTAAGAAGCCCTACCTGTAAGTTGTCCTTGAATAGTCGGCCAATAGATATAATTAACTCTAAGCAAAAACATTTATTAAGACAGTATAGTAAGAACAGTACCTGCAAAACATCCAACCGGGAGTGAATTCTCCCACTGATAAACATGGTGTTTTTGGAAAGCATCAATTCAAATTTAGAGCACTCTGGTAATAAGTTAGGTAATAGCTAAGGCGACCCAAGCTTCTGACATTTGAGGACAATGTCCCTCTCCCTGCCTGGGTACAAGGTCTCTGCTGTGTGGATCACTTGACTAAACTCCCTGGTTCTATTCCCTTTCATAGTTCAACTCTCAACTATGAGAACTACTTCTCTCTTGATTTTACAATTGATTCTTTTCTGTGCTGCCACAAGTCCTGCTCCTTGAGGCTGCTTCCTGCTCTGAAATCACTGGGTCTGTGTATATCTGCTTCAGTTTTTGCTAACTTTGTTAACTAGATGGATCATCTCCAAGGATTAAGAAAAGAGTGAGAGGAAAGTGGAAGCACCTATTTGAGATGGTTTTTTCACGGAGTTGAAATAGGAATACTGAAATGACCAAGCCAGAAGATGTCAGTGGATCTCTGTAGCAGTCTTGGCATTTTGGCTTTGTAAACTTCAGCAGAACCTCAGTTTGGGACTCTGGTTGTTAACACCACTCATGACAGACCTTTGGTGACCAGGAATCTTTCTTTGAATGTCTTCTCCATCCTCTTTCTATGAGACGGCTATCTGAAGTTAGGCTTTCCCTGCCTCAGAGGAAGACTATGTTTTTCTGTGGACTGAGGATTTCTCCAATTGTCTTTCAGAAACCAACACATTTGTCCAAACTTCACAAAGGCTGACAATTGTTAATGCCAAGGCTGTTTGACTTATCACCAATAGAGGGAGCCAAAGAACATGGAACTGATGTCTCCCTACTAGAAAAGAAATGCTCATACATGACAAAAACAGCTACTAAGTCCAGGTTAAGACAGCAGTGATCCTGGCATCACATAAAACTTGGAATCCATATAGAATTTTTTTTTTTGGCCAGGTGAGTAGAGTACCTGTCAGGGTTCTTAGTTCAGTGTAATTTTTTGGACTTTATTGACCTCTACATCAGGATCTTCTGCAGAAAACAATATTAGGGTTACTATATAAAATGTTCTCTTGGAAGGACCAAGGCACCTTTTGTATTAACCTGTCTGATACGTTGGGCTGCCCATTGAGTTACTCACTACCTTATGGATGAAAATCGCCTGGGGACAAAATGAAAGACTTTCTAGAGGAGCTACAGAAAACTTTCCATATACTTTGACAACTAAAATCCTTTCTTCTACAGGAAGCCTTTCTCAATTCCTCTTAAGTCTAATACCTTTCCTCTTTTCATCCCTCCCCCCCAAATAGCTTATTTGTTGGATTGCTTTTTTTTTTTATTATTGCCATTAAATTGAGGGCAGAGACTGTCTTTTGCCTCTTTTTACATCTCCAGTGCTTAGCACAGTGCCTGACATATAGTAAGTACCTAATAAATATTTATTGGCTGAATAAATTAATAAAAAAGGGCACACCTTCACAGTCACCCCAGCTAGGTACATATAAGCCTCCTCCCCGGGGTCAAGAATCTACCAAAGTCGTGGCATTTCCTATGAGGATGGACTTGGGGTCTGATCTAGGAGTTTGACATCTCTATAGCAGTACTTATCTTCTGTTGGATCCTTAAATGTACTAGTTCTGTAGCTGTACTCTAAGTGTTATGCAGAAAGTCTCCATCTATATTGCCTACTGGGAGGCTGTTACTGATGAGGTAGAGGACTCAATCAGGAGTAAGGACTTTTAACCATTTTTGCGTTATGGACTCCCTTGGTTTGGTAAAGTCTAAGGACTTTTCTAGAATAATTGACAATTCCTGCCCCAAACAGTTGGATAGCAATTTAGTGTACCTATCTTTCCAGTCTCTCCAACGCTGAATTTTTGCATTTATCATCTTTACCAACTTGATTCACCCATATGATTGTACATGAAATTGCAAATCTACTCTGCCCAACAGGGCTTGAGTTCTAATCCTCCCTCTATTACTAATTACTTGTCTGGCCTTGAAAAGTGGTTTAACCTTCCTGGGCTTTAGTTATCTCATTTCTGAACCAAGGGGTTGGATTATATAACTTCTAGAAATATGACCCTCTGATCCTACAAAACTTACTTAGTATTTGAACCTATGTCTCCAACTCCTGGTCCATGGGTAGTCCATGGATCCATATGACAGATGACCTTGACTGACTTCTATCCAGAAAAAAAAAAAACAACCACATAAATTCTTCCTTCTGATCCCCACTTACTGCTCAGTGACAGAGCTAGACTACAGCATTCAGAAACATCTATGAGTGGTGTCAGGGAGTTCTTATAATGTCAGAGAGTTCTTAAGACAATTTCCAAAAGTAATGTGCAAATTCATCTGTGGTTTGGAGTCAGGTTCTCAAGAGAGAGGGAGTTCTGAATCAGAGCAGACACACAACCACATCAAGGAGAAAAAAGACATTTAAACAGATGGGATACTACTCTGGGGAGCAATTACCACGTAGCCAGCCATGTGGCCGAACATGCTGAATCCCCCAGTTTGAGTATCAAGGAAGAAAAAGGCTGGAAGGTGAGCTGAACCAGGCGGTGATGGATAGAATGTCAGGACAGATGAACATCTGGGGAGGTTTAATAAGGAGGAAATGTAGACCTCCCACACAGTAGCACCTTTATGAGCTTTGATTACACACTGAGGTATGGAGAATAATAACAGCTGGTCATACTGCTAAATAATAACCCTGCCCTACTTCATAAAACCAAGCTTCCTTTAAAGCTCCCCCCTTCAGTGTTTAAAAAGGCAAATGTTGTGCGAAGCAGCTTGATGCGACAAAGGAAACCAGTGGACTCCATTGTGTCTTTTTGGTAAACTGGCTCCAGCAAGGAGCATTTCTGGCTAAATACTGCTTTCCTACTACTTCTATTTGGTCAACTTCAGTTCCATTTAGTTCAAACAAATTCAATTCAGCAAATATTTACTTAACTCCTATTGTGTACAAAGTGCTCTGATAGTTGCTGAAGATGCAAAGATGAAATAAGACAGGGTCTCTGCCCTCAAAGAGCTTTGAGTCTAGAGGACTTTGAGTCTATGTACAGCAAATGAAAGGTTGAAAGTGCTGTGAAAGTAAGGAGAGTGTACTTCTACTTGTTCTCACTTTCTCCCAAGAAGTCAGAACATTAAAATTTCTGCCCCTACCCAAGTCTCTTTGAGAAAACAGAATGAAAAACTGAATCATAGTTTATGGGAATGACCTGCTCAATTTTACTTGCATTTATAGGAACGCATACAAACATGCTGAGGATATGGCGTCTAGTGCTTTTAGTTTTAGGACTTAGAAGGTTAGAGAAGGAACAGAAAGGGAGAGCAGGAGAGAAAGAGAGAGAGAGAGAGAGAGAGAGAGAGAGAGAGAGAGAGAGAGAGAGAGAGAGAGGGAGCGGGAGAGGGAGAGACAGAGAGGGAGAGACAGAGAGGGAGAGACAGAGAGGGAGCGGGAGAGTGACAGAGAGGGAGAGGGAGAGAGAGACAGCTTAATGGCTCCAGTCAACAATTAACAAGGTTGCTTGATTTTCTCCCAGCAGGACTCAGCAACTCAAGAGTTGGCAAAGTAGATGGTGTGGGTTTTCCAGGGTTAGGGTTTGGCAAGGTAACATGGCAGCAGAGGGAAAGGGATTCAAATCTAGAGGATAATGTATAATTGAAGTGGACAACTATAAGGTAAATTCTGTAAAGAGAAAAAAGTGAGGTCAGAATCAAGGTGAGGAACTAGAAAACCAGGTTGGGATGGAAGGGCTAGAGGTTATAGAGAAGATGAAGACTAAATGCAAGAGGATAAGGAAAAGAGAGCTGGATGAATAGGAAGCTGTACTCTGAAGAAGGAATGTCAGAGATCTAGATCCTGAAGGATGACGATGAGACCATTCCTATGAGTAGCTGAAGTAAAATAAAGGCATAAGTCATGAGCACAGAGGAAATTGAAAAATATGCCAAGGGAAATCAACATATATATTGATGCCTTCAAGCACAATGGAGATGGAGTCAAATACTTGAATTCCTAGAAGCTGGTAGGTGATAATAACAAGATTTTTAGTTCAATAATATAGAAAAATGAAAGTAAATAACAAAGGCAGAAAAGATGCTAAGTGGTAGCGGTGAAGCAATGGTCTGAAGTAGCAGTGAGAAGAGAAAAAGGTCACCTACTCTTCCTCCTCCTAGCCCATGTACAAAGGAATGAGCAAAAGATCACTAGGTATGAAGCAAGGTAGTAAGGGATTCCTTTTTTTCTCTCCTAAATATGAATTTTTGTAAATGTGAGATGAAAAGAAAAAGGATGAGGGGAGTTTATTTATGATGGGGTTTCAGCAAGTACCATGGAATTGAAAGAATGAAGGGGCTGTGATTATGGTGACAAAGGACTGTGTTGGATAGTAATTAGGGGATAGGAGTAGGGGAACAGGTAAGAATCTTTCCCCTACTCCTGTCTCTTCTTGCACACAACCCTGGATCACAAGGACAAGAACAGAAGGAAGAGGCAGAGGCAGAAATACAGAGATGGAGAGATAGAGACAGAGACAGAGAGAAAGGTGGAGCATTTCTGTTCTTTTGAAGGCCTCCTTGCTTATTGGGAGAGGCTCCTTATTCAAGAGCAAGACTCCTAGCCTCAACTTATCTTTTTCCTCTCTTCTTCCCTCCTCCCTCCAATCTCCGCATTATCTTCTTCCTCCAAAAGCAAATGTTAGTGATGCCTGAAGAGGAGGGAGCTGCGGTTAGGTGGAGAAGGGCGAGAAAATGTAAACATACTGATGCAATTATTTTACAGTGGTTGTGTTTATAGGAGGCCAACTTCATTCTGAAAACAAATGGAAAGATTCACTCATTTTTCTTGGTGTTTTGTTCAAAATGGAGACAACCATCCAGATGTTTGGCCCACGTACCCAGATGGCAGCCATCCAGATGGTTTGGTGTTGTGTAGATGAGGTCAGTATCACACTTTCTTTAAGATCGTGCATTTCCAACGTTCTCCTTTTCATCCTCTTCCTTCTCCTCCTTCACCTCCTTCCCCTCCTCCTCCTTCTCTTCCTCCTCCCCTTTTCCTTCTTTTCCTCTTTTTCCTCCTTCTCCTTCTCCTCCTCCTCCTCCTCCTCCTTCTTTTTCTTCTTCTTCTTCTTCTTCTTCTTCTTCTTCTTCTTCTTCTTCTTCTTCTTCTTCTTCTTCTCCTCCTCCTCCTCCTCCTCCTCCTCCTCCTCTTCCTCCTCTTTCTCCTTCTCATTAATTTTAGATAAAAATTTTAAACCATTTCCAGGTGATAATAAATGTTTCTAATCAGAAAGAACTACAGTGAATTGGTTTCAAAATGTGTTATGGAACTTCATGAGGGAGATAGCCTCTCTTATTGTCTCTCTGGTTACCAAATATAACGACTTTGAAGGTAGGTATAACTGGAACATAGTAGGGACTTAACAAATGTTTGTTGAATGAATGAATGCATGTATGAATGAAAGTTTAATTTAAGTGTGATGCTGCAGCCAAGGAAGCTAATATCATCTTAGGGGGCATTAAGACAAGCATAGCATGCAAGGAAATGATAATTCCACCATCATCTGACTTTGTTAGACCACATCTGAACTGTATTGTGTTCACTTCCGAGATATATCTTTAAGGAAGGATATTGGCAAATAAGAATTACTGGAGGCGGGTAAGCAATTTGGGGGGTGCGCTACGGACCATGCCATCTAAGGAGAGATGATGTAATGATGGGAAATTGAGGAAAAACAGATTTTTGGCTTGATGTAAAACAAAACTTCCTAGCCACATGAAGTATCCAAGAGAGAAATAGGCTATCTAAGGAGAAGGGAGGATTCCGATCAGCAGAGGTCTGACAGCAGAAGCTTGCCCTGAATATTTCAATTCAAAAAACATTTGAGCATTTTGACTATATTTGACATGTGATGATATGTGAAGTATTGGTAGGTGTTGAGGATTCAAAGACAAAAAATATCATAGTCCCTGTCCTGAAAGAACATCTATGGAAGGGAATCCTAATCAGGTACAGGTTGGACCAGGTGCCTGCTGAGGTTTTCTCTGCCTTGGAGATGTTGGGACTCTAAAAAAATATGTTCTTTATTTCTGTCATGATCAGGACATTTTAAATGGAAGACAGGGAATTATAGAGCTAGAAATAATTTTTAATCCTTACAATCTACTCTCCTTCCCTTTTTTGGACAGATAGAAGTAAGCTGACTTTTTAAAACCCAGACAGCTAACTGTTGATAAAGCTCCATCTAGAACATATCACCAAAGGAGAAACATTCTTGTCCAGTGCTTTCTTCTCCTGACAATGCCCTGTAAGGCAGTATGGTCCAATGGAAAGAGTTCTGGATTTGGAGTCAGAGGACCTGGGTTAGGAGCTTGGCTCTGCTCTTAATTACCTCTATGACCTTGGTCAAGTCATGTACATCTCTGGTTTTCCATTTCCTCATCTATAACCTGAGAGGATTGGATTGGATGTCTCAAAGGTCCTGTGAACTTTTAGTGTGTTCTAACATTTCCCAAAGTATCTCTACAGTAGCATTTGGAGAGGTGGTGTGTTGTTTCTGACTGTGCAGATGTGGTGTTGACTTTACAAGATTAAAGTTGGGCTGATTTATGGCACTTTGGGAACCATCATTTTGAATTTCCTGGTTTCCATGCCTGTCAGAGTTGCGCACTGTTGAGTCCCACAGGCAAAGTAATCTGGTAGTCTTGGATTATCTGGTGAGAGGCAGGAATGTGAAATGCTGGGAATTTTGTACAAGATTGGCTTTGACTGTGGCTAAGTAATTGATGAAAAATTCATGATGAAATCAATTCAAAAACCATTTGATGAGGATGATGACATATAGCATGCCATTATAATGATAGCCTACATTCATATAGGTTTCAAGATTTCTAAAGTGCTTTACCTATACTATTTCATTTTGTCCTCATAAAAATCTAGTGAAACTGATGTTGTTATACTCATTTTAGATATGAGGAAATTGGAGCTGAGAGAAGTTCAGGGATTCACCCAGGGTTACATAGCTAGAAAGCAATTGAGGTAGGATTATGAACTCAGTTCTTTCTGGCTCCAAATTCAATATTGTATCCATCATGCCATCTTGTTGCCTCATGACATGGTGGACAGTGGGCTGGTCTTCAAGTCAGGAAAACTGGATTCAAGCCCTCTCTCTGAGTCATATGACACATTGTCAAGGAACAAAGTATTTTTACTTCTCAAAGTCCCAAGCAATTCTCTAAGATAATAAGCCTAGACCCAAAAATTTTACAATAATTCACAGTTAGAGGACACTTGAACATTGGCAAAGTGTATTGCTTCCCTTATCTTACCTGTGCCACCTCTACAGAGCAGAAACTAAGTGACTTGCCCTGGGTCACACACTAAGGACTTATGGGAGGATTAAAATTCAGGCCCGTCCTTTATCAATTTACACCATGATACTCCTACTGTATTCAAGGACCGTCCTTGGAATCAGGGTATAAAAAGAAAAAAAAAAGAAACCATACAGGGGCCATTTAGTTCCATGGGGAAAACAGTGTTTGCCCAGGCAATAGGCAGAATGAAATTCCAGAAAGGCCCATGACTCTATGCAATGTTTGGTTAGAATATAGGTAGTAGCAGTTTAGAGAATAAAGCCCTGAATTAGGAGGTAGCAGATCTGAGGTTGAAAATCCTATCTCTGCCAGTCACTACCCTTGTGATTTTGGGTCAGTCACTTCTTTCTGGCTCTTAGCTTCCTCATCTATAAAACAAAAGGGTTGGACTCAGTGACCTCTAAGATCCCACCCAGCTTGAAATCTTTGATCCAAGATTGCTCCAATCATAGAATTTAGAGATAGTAAAGCTCTTAGAAGTTACCTATTATATTATAACCAGACCTCTCATTTTGGAGATAAAACCTGAGACCCAGAGAGGGGAAATGTTGACCCCTTACATTGTGCCCCTCTTTTTAAAAGCTCTTTTTCTTGTTTCTATGAGGCATGGTCAGAGTATTCCATTGGTACCCTTTCAATGTCAGGAGAAATCGAGAAAGACCTCCAGCATTTGAGGTGGACAAACTTTTTTTGGAAAACACAGACAAAAGCCATACTAGAAGAGTAGGTATGGTGGGATTATAGTTCAGCATCATGGAAACAATCAACATGAACTTGGACAAACTTTAAGAGATAGTGGAGGCCAGAAGGGCTTGGCACACTATGATCCAAGGGGTCACAAAGAGTTGGACAAATGAATGACTGAAGAACAACTAAATCATTAGAAGGAACTTCTTAAATGAAAAGAAGAAAACAAACATTTACATAGTGCATACTATGTTCCAGGCACTAACCCTAAGGGTTTTATATCTCATTTGATTCACATAACAATCCTTTGAGGTAGGTGCTGTTATTGTCCCCAATTGAGTCTGACAAAGTTTAACTGACATGCCAAGGTCACACAGCTAGTGAGCATTTGAAGAAGGATTTGCACTCGGTTTTCCTAACTCCAGACCCTACTCCCTATCCATTATACCATCTAGCTTCTTCTATTGATGAGATCACAGATCCATTTGAATATTTTGAGGGGTCAGTGCTGAGCCCTCCACTCTCATGAGAAGTCACTGAAAGCTTCTTTTGCAAGGATCTATTTTTCACCTGATTACTTCTCTAATCCTCCTGGCTCCTAGAACTCTCTCTCTTCTTAAAACTACCTTATATTCATCTCATATACATTTTGCATATACTTTTTTGTGCACATGTTGTTTCTCCTACTATCAATCAACCAGCATTTATTAAGTGCCTACCACGTGTCAGATGCTGTACTAGGTACTGAAAATACAAAATCAAAAATAAGTAGTCTGTCCTCAAGAAGGCAACATTCTATCAGAATCTTTCCTTTCTTACATTCAGCTCAAGCACCACATCTTCATGATCATGAGGCCTTTTCTGGACTCTGAGATAAGCTTGTATGAGTGGATGGAGTGAAAAAGGAGGCTCAGTTGGAAAAAAGATTCACTTTTTATGAGCTTCTGTCATTCTCAGAATCTTCAACTTTAGGGCTTCCTTAATCTAAAGACTTGACACTATTTCATTTCAGAAAAGATTTTTGTACTCATGTCTGCAGGAATCCATAGGAATATTCATTTAAAAATGTTCTTGGCTTCAGAAAAACATTAGACATCCCAATTTCTGGCCAAGAACATAAAACAAGAAGGAAACCAAGAAGCTAGAATGAATTCCATTATTTGCTCTAAACAAAATATTATTTTTATTTTATAGAACCACAAACCAAACCAAGGGAACTAATTGTTACATTGTTGGCTTTATTTTAATATTTTCCATGAGTTCAATGAATCGTTCGAATCTAAATGCAACCCATACACACATTCCTCTAACAGCTATTATGATATTATTACAATTATAAAATTATTACAATAATTTCAACCCTCACCACAAGCATCAATAAAAACATTAAAAAAATCAAACACAGGAAAATGCCCCAACCCATATTCTACAACTTGAACTTCTCTTTTGACCAGATAGAGAAAAATATAATAAAACCAAATACATTTCAAAAAGTTCTCTTGTATCCATTCCAAATCAATTTTGTACTCAGTAAACTACTATCATTATCACAGAATAATAGGATTTAGAGATAGAAAGAAGCTTAATGGTCTTTTAGACCAAAACCTACTCTGGAAAGAATCTCCCCCTCATGACACACCCAAAAAGTGGTTATTCAGACTCTAACTAAAGGCCCTCAGTGAGGAGGAGCAACACCCCTATCCATCTATGCATCCATCCATCTATCCACCCATCCATCCAATCAAGTTAACAAGCACTTGCTTAAACATTTCCTATGTGCCTGGCATTGTGCCTTGTGCTGGAGAGGCAAAGAAAGACAAAAACAAGGCTCATATTCTAATGGGAGAGAAAGCATGCAAATAAATATTTACATATAAGATATATATAGTATGGACAGGAGGTAATGTCAGAGGAAAGGCACTAACCATGGTGATGGGGAATGACAAAAGTAGGGAAGAGAGAGGACAAAGAACAGAGAACATCTATAGAAGGTGAGCTTTGGTGTGAGTTTTGAAGAAAGACAAGAGGTTGAGGTGAGGAGGGAGAGCATTCCAGGCATGGTGGGCAGCCAGTGGAAAGGCAGGAAGCTGAGGTTCAATGTAGTGTGTGAGGAACAGTTAAAAGACCAATATCACTGAATCATAGACTATGTGGAGGGGAATAAATTGTAAGAAAACTGAAATGGTAGGAAGGAGCCATGTTATAAGGAGCTTTAAATACCCAATGGTAGATTTCATATTTGATCTTGGAGGTAATAGGTAGTTACTGTAGTTTATTATATGGGAGAGATGACATGACCAGACCTGTGCTTTAGGAAAATAATTTTGGCATCTCAGTAGAGGATAGATTGGAGTAGGGAGAGACTTGAAGCAATGAGACTGATCAGAAGGCTATTGCCATAGTCCAGATGAGAGATGATGAGGGCCCAGACAAGGGTAGTGGCTGATAATCTGCTAGTGCAGCACATACTGTCTTAGGGAGACGGTAGGATGATAGATTTCGAGTTAGAAGGGACCTTAGAAATCACTGAGTCTAACCTGCTCCTTTTACAAATGAGGAGACTGAGATATAGACAGAGAGAAATGAATCCAGAGAAACACAGCTAGTAAGTGTCAGAGATGGCATTTGAATTCATGCTTTCCTGACCCTAAATCTAATGGTCAGAGACTCCAAACTCAACTCCGTCTTGATAGAAGATGATAAATCTCAAAGATCCCAAGATCACAGACTTAGAAATAGAAGAGAATTATCAAGTTCAACTTCCTCATTTGAAAACTGAGGAAACTGAGACCCAGATAATGACTCCCCAGAACCACAAAGCTATCATGTACCTGGGGAAGGATTAGACTCTGGTTCTTCTTAAATCCCAAGTTCTACTTTCTATCCGCTATACCATGGATGCCTCTTAGGATTTTTTCATGATAGGAAATGCTGGGCAAATGTGCTAGGCCACACCCTGATGGGAGTAACAGGTGAAACTAAATTTGGCCTTTTGGTGGACTTCAGAAATCTCTTTCCAGATCCTCTGTTTAAGGAGGAGGCCCACGGTAACCATTTCATCCCTTCTCACCTGGCAGCTCTCCTGGACTTTGTCTCCAGAAATTCAGCTTCCTGAATGATCACATCAGTTTTGAAATTTCCATTTCCTCAGTTCCCTTTGCCCCTTGAGCCCCTTACTTCCTCTAATTGGAAAGGTGGACTTGGGAGAGCTCCTCCCAGATTCTCCAGTCCAGAGCAGCAATCTCATTATTTCCCACCCAACTGCAGAACTTCATTATAGCCCAGGAACAAATACTCTCTCCTTCTCTCTGAATTTCCCCTCTCACTTTTCGGATTCTTTTTGGTTTGTCTTCCATCATTAGAGCTGTGAGCTCCTTGATTCAGGGACTTTTTTTTTCTTTTGCCTTTCTTTGTAGTCTCACCGCTTAGCGCACTATCTGGCACATAATAAGCATTTAAAAAATGTTTGATTTTGCTCTGCCTGCTGCTGATTAGGGGACAGATTAATGAGAAGGATCAGGCAATGTGCACACTGGCTGGAGGTTCAAAGATCCAAGAGTCAAGACAGACAATAGTGTATTTGAAAGAGAAAGAGAATAATTCTTGAGACTTGATACTCCTAGCACATGTGACTCAGTATCCAGGGGGGTAGGTTAGCAATCGAAGTAGCAGTCACTTTCTTCCTTTCCCTTGAAAGTTCACACAGTGCTTAAAAGGGAAAGTCATACCTCTGAAAGGGGATGATGATTAGGGAGGTTCTGCCCAGGAGCACCCATGGTGAGAGGGAATGAATAAGCTTAATATCTCTGGTTCAGAGGATGAGTGTTAGCTCAGCCTGCCTCATTCAGCAGTGCCACATGGTGATTAAATCTATATACATATTTAGAATTAGTATGTTGAGATCCAGGTGTGGAGGTTACATATCCTTAATGGAGAAAAGTTTTTATATTTTTATAGACATTTTTCATTTTTCTCTCTTTTGTTGTCATTCCATTTTATTCTTTATTTTATTTGGGAAATAAAGTTGGATTCCTTGTGAAATGGTTTTACTCCCCTGCTTTTGCCTATACAATGAGAAAACACTGCTCATAATTGTCTATTATCTCCCTTACCAATGAGCTGTATTCTAATTTTGGCAGTTATCTCTTTTTTAGTTTGGCAAGAGAGTCGTCAAATGTACGCCAATACACTTTCTGATCTCTTTTTGTCTCCTTGTTGCATTGATTAACTTACGTTGGTTAATCCATATAAAAGTGGAGTCAATGTCCTTTCTGTTGTTCATTACTCATTGTTTTTTACCTCTGAATAATATTTGATGCATTCCTTAGATTTGTTGTATTTGTATTGATATACAGTATTCATATTATCTGCATTCAAAATATTTCAATGGATTTGTGACCTAATTGATCATATTTCCCTCCAGTGATACAAATGACAACTAGTCCCATTCCTGTCCAAGCCTGTTTATGTCTTCCCATAAATTATAAATTCACCATGGTGGGGGAGGGGGGGTGTCTATCCAATTTGTTTGTCTTTTCTTGTTTTGCTCTGATTTCTCTAGATCTTTGCTACGTAGAGCCAGATAGTAAGCACAATGGACAGAATATTAGACTTGGAGTCAAGAAGATCTAAGTCCAAGTTGCCTTGGACACTTCTTTAACTCCATTAAATAAGCTCCAGTAGCTCTCTATCACCTCCAGGATCAAATAGATCTGTTTGGTATTCAAAGCTTTCATAACCTGTCCTTCCTTTCCAATCTTTTTATGACATACATCCCACTTCTCAAATACACTCTGTGAATCTAGGGACGCTGGTCTCCTTTGCTATTTCTCAAACAAGACACTTTAATTCTCAATTCCAATTCCAATAATTTTCACTGACTCTCCTCCATGCTTGGAATGTTCTTCTTTCTCATCTCCACTTCCAGCTTATCTGACTCCTTTAAGTCCCAGTTAAAATTCCAGCTTCTAGAAAAAGCGTTTCCTGGCCCCTCTGAATTCTAGTGCCTTTGCTCTGCTAGTTATTTCTAACTTCTCTTCCACATAGTTGTTTCCATGTTGTTCCCCTCATTAGACTGTGAGTTCCTTCAGAGCAGAGATTGCCTTTTGTTTTCCTTTGTATTCCCACTTAACACAAAGTCTAGCATATTGTAGGTGCTTCATAAATGTTTATTGACTGACTGGCCCACAGACTGATAGCAGTGGAGTACACCTGTTTATGCTTATCCCTTATTTTCATCATGTGATCAACTCATTTTCTTTTTGGGTCATATATTTTTGATGATATTTTTACTCGAGTTCTTCATAGTTCCTTATTTGTTATGCATACTCTTACCCATGATTCCCTGGTCCTCCAGCTTCTGAATGATACGTGAAAGCTTTAGTAACTATAGTGGTCCACTACTTATAGTCATACAACTACATTGCTTGAATATTGGCATTAAAAAGATGAACCTTTTTTTTCTGGGAGAACTTTGGAGTTATTAAAGGAGATTTGCAGTTTCTTAAAGGCAATCCAGCCTGCTTTCTTCCTCCTGTCCAATTCTATGTTCAACACACTGTCCATTTGCCAAGATTTTCCAGCGGGGAAAAACAAATTTTGATCTATCAGTCATAAGCTGAGCAATCACTGGGTATTGTGTTGTAGAAAGCTATAAGCACCACATTGAGTGGTGACATTGAGAAGCTGGACAGAGTCTAGATGATTCAGTATGATGAGTGGCTGTGGGTCCATGTTATATGAGACTTAGTTCAGGGTAATGAATGTATTTAACTTTAAGGAGAAAACACTCATGGGGAACTTGATAGCTTCCTCTAAGTATAGCACAATGGGTTGTATAACAATTCATTGGAAATGGGTTACCTAGATAGGTGTTACTCATCTGAGACCATAGGGACTGGTGACCTGTGCCAAATCCCTTTCCATAATCTGCCATCATAGTTTTCTCTGGATTCATTTCACTAGGATTGCTTGACTTCTCATTGTTCATTTAATAGTTTTTATTTTTTCCCAATTACATATAAAAACAGTTTTTAACATTTGGTTTTTTTTATTAATTTATTTTCAATTTAACTACTAAAACAATATAGAATAAGAAAAGAAAAAATTACAAACTTAAATACAGAATAAGAAAAGAAACAAAAAGAAAAAGCATTGCCAGATATGCAGCAGAACATGAGAGGATTCAAAATATACAGCAACAAATTTCCATGCCAAGGAAGCCAATATAAGAAATGCTGCACATTGTGTTCAGAACTGTCCATCTTTTCTTTGCTTCTTTGTGAGCTTTCTTTTGTTCTCTGTTGTGCACTTTTTTTACTTTTTTTCTACCTTCTTCCTCTCCAAGAAGGCTACACTTAAGTGCATATATATACACACACATACATATATATACATATAGATATGTATATACACACACATGTATATATACTTTTATAAACATACATATAAAGGCACATACACACATATAAACATATACATATACTTAGATACCTATAATCATACTCATATATAGATGTATATGTTCATATACATCTATGTAAGATTGAACTATATTTGTGTCTCCTTTGTTTCTCTGAGGATGGATTATATCTTTCTTCTTAATTTGGATTTCTTAACTTAGACTCCATAAGTCCAAGTCTTTCCATATTTTTCTGAGTCTACCAACTCATCATTTCCTACCTCACAGCAAAATTCCAACCTTATATAGTCTAGTTTGTTTAAATAGCCTAAAACAATATTGATTGATATGGCTGACATATGGTATAGTTCTCCTAGTTTTCTGTTTTAGCTTTAACTTTGGTCTGAGATTATGATGACTTACTTTTGCTTTTCTTCCCTAATAAATTCTATTCCTGATTGTTATTTTATTTTTGTATGTATCTCGTATTTCCTACCCCTCCTGACTTAACACTTGTTTTTTTCAAATTTTTGAGTTCTAAATTCTCTCCTTCCATTTTCACCCCTCACTCCACATTGAGAAGGAAAGAAATTTGATCTAGATTATACATACGCATGCCTGACTTCTCAATATGGAAATAGGTTTCCTCCTCATCTCCATGTTGTTGGCTCTTTATCCCTCCACTTCCCTTCCAGCTATTCTAGAGAAAGTTGATACTATATAGTTGCTAATTATACAAAAGGTTATCGGTTCAAATCTAAGCTTCTTCCTATCAAAGGGAAAATCAAAAAAGCATCCAATGTACAAACATGACTTATGGAAAATCTAGTTTATTCCCATTCAGAAAAGGGAATATTAAGCAATAAAAAAAATAACATAGAATGATTAGACTAGAATCTAGAAACTTAACCCTTATTTAGGGGTCTAATATTCAAACCTCATTGGGACATAAACAGTTTTTGCAAGGTTGCTAATTAGCCAGTTCATATTCTACCTCCACTGAACATGATTCAAACACTAATGATGATCTTCTCTGGGACCTCTCTCTTCTTTGCTTATGCTTTATTTGTTACAAGCCTGATTCTGCTACTACTGCTGCAGTTAAAACTATTCCAGGTGCTCCCCTTGTCACTGGAAATTGCAGCATTTCCAGGATCTTTCCAGGTTGACAAAGTCTATGCTAGAACAGGGGTGGGGAACCTTGTGACCTCAAGGCCACGTGTGACCTGCTAGGTTCTCAGGTGCAGGCTTCTGAGTTCAAATTTTGCTTTACAAATCCTTTTATTAAGGGGATTTACTCTGTGAAGTTTGGATTCATTCAAAGGGCTGCACTTGAGGATCTAGAGGGCCATTTGAGGTCTCAAGGCTACTGCTGTGCTAGAGAAAAGGGAAAAAAATTTAAGTACAGAGGGCAGGGGCCTCTGGCACAAGACCGGCTAATTGAATCTATATTCCATTTGTGGACAAGAGACTAGGATGGGTCACAGTGTAATCATTATTTCGGGGTAAAGAAGACCCCTCTTGTCTATTTGGAAACTGATTTGTAGTCAGAAGCAATCTCTTCTTAGTAAGAACAACTTCTCACTTAGTAAAATGAGGCATGTCATATTTTTTTCCAACTCAGCAACCAGTTAGGGGACTCAATCTCATGTAGCCCAAAGCAGGCAGAGGATATTGTACACAGGTTCAGTTTCTGTGAAATTGTCCAGGAGCAGGAAGAAAATACCTGAAAATGCTCCAAAGGTATATATGTGTATGTGTGTGTATTGGGGGGGAGGAGTAAGCAGGGGAAACCTCTCATGCAAATATTTGAAGGCCTGTCATATGAATGATGGATTAGTCGTATTCTATGTGGCACCAGAGAATAGAACCCCAAATAACGAAAGAAAAATTTAAAAAGGCAAAGTCAGGCTTGATATTAAGAAAAAAACCAACTTCCCAACAATTAGCATTTTCTAAATGCTGGGTCCCCCTTTACTGGAGGTTTTCAAGGAAAGGCTGGATGATCACTTGTGAGGTATGTTGTAGTTGAGGTTCTTTGGGGATGAGGGAGAAATGGATTACCTAGATGGCAACTGAGGTTTCTTTCAATGATCAAACTCTACAACTGCTAGGCCATGTTCCTTTGAGTGACTGTGGATTATAGTCATGAGGCCCTGCAATGTGTGGGCTTCGTACGGCCACATGTTACCCATGAGCAGGAACATCTGGAGGAAGAGAACCTCTCCTTCAATATAAACTCTTTGTTAGAGCAACTCCAGGATGGTGTTAAACACTTGTGAAAAAAAGGTGTTACATGGTTTTATTCTAGATATTCATTATCAGAGGGTCATCAAACAAAGCTACCCTTTTGTTCTATCATGCAAAGGATCTTGTATAATTTTGATATGTGTATGCAAAATACCTTCTTGAAAAGTCTTCATGATATTACTTTGCCTCATTAAATCAACAACTTGTATTTAATTTTTTTACATTCATGTAATATTTTAATGTTTTTAAGTCAAAAACTTTAAAAAAATAAGCATCAACAACTTTTTAAAAATATCCAGAAATTAAGAAGAAATAATGGGAACTCCTATGCTTTCTGTCTTCTAGCCAGTTGTATCATCAGACCTAATGTGAAATATCACTTGTAAGAGCCTGCCTATTTCTCAAATGTACCCTCATTAAAGGTTCTTTTGATGAATGTTTGGCTCATTCTTTAAAAAAAAACTTGCTTCTTTACAAAGTAAAATAAGCATATATTTCAGAAGTTATTGATGTTTTCTTCTTTGTAGTTCAGTTGTTTCTGTCATGTCCAATGCTTGGTGATCTCATTTAGGTTTTCTTGGCAAAGATACTGCAGTAGTTTGACATTTCCTTCTCCAGTTCATTTTACAGATGAGGAAACTGAGGCAAAAGGGTTAAATGTCTCACCCAGGGTCACACAGCTAATAAGTATCTGGAGTCACATTTGAACTCAGGAGGATGAGCCTTCTTGAGTACAGGCCTGGCACTACTATATCCCCGGAAACACCTAGCTGTCTAGCTAATGTTCTTTTCATCGGACCTTTATTTCACCTTGATAAGATCTGATATTTTCCTCCCAAACCTTTGGTATTTTCATCTCCAAATAACTTGTGAATTGATTCCTCAACATCCTTGTAATAGTGTTGTGTTCCTCATGGGTCTCCTCTTTGCTATGTGTTCTACTATTGTTGTATTTATTTTATTTTGTTTTATTCTGTAAACAAATTCAGGATTGTGATGTTAAGAGTCCAAGTATGACAGTTTCATTTCCTTGATGACTAAAAAAGTTTGCTAAAAAAAAAAACCTGTAACCTATCTTTCCATCTCTGACATGTTTGCTTCCTTCCATTTTCATCCTGTAGTATGATTTCACTTAGTTGGAAGTCATACTGAGATTTCTTTACTCTGATTTTACACTTCACTGCTTTTGGTATTATTCACAATCTTCTGTCATTTTTCTCTATGAGATTTGTATAAACAAGTTTATATTTTGAACCTCTGTTGTCCTTGGATGTTCTGTCTCTTTGGCAAATAAGTCATGTTTATTCACTGATACACTTTTTGACTCTTTCCTCCCCCTCCTTTATCATGGCAAATGATTTACATCAATTAAACTTCTACACAAAATCATTATACATTGCTTATATTCTTTCCTCTTTCTACATGCCATTTAATAAATAACAGTAACTTGTTTAAAGAGGTTAAGTTGTAGCTGTTTAAATGATACAGAATATCTTTTCCCCATTTGTATGTTTTCTCCAAATTTTTTTTGTACTGAGCTTAATCTTCTAAAAACTTAATGTTTGTATTGTACTTAGGTAGCATTTTGTCTTTATTTCAGTTTTTTTCTTTTTAAAATTAATTAGTTTTATTTTTAATTTAATTTATTTAAAATAAAGCAAGAATTTCCAATGCATAGTAGAATAAAAAGAGATGATGGCACACGAAATTGCGAAGCTATTATGCACAACTTCCTATTTCAAATATATAAAGTTATTGTGTAAATTTCTTTTGTCCCAGTTTTTTCTTCCCTCTCCATGGCTACCATTAGACACAAATGTGTGTGTGTATGTATGTATGTATGTATGTATGTATGTAAAATCATCCTAAACATACTTCTACTTATCAGTTCTTTCTCTAGATGAAGATAGTATCTTCCTTCATAGGTCCTTTGTAGTTGATCTGGGTATTTATAATAGTCAAAATGACTTAGTCACCAAAGTTGTTCTTAAAACAATATTTGCTGTTGTTGTATATGATGTCTTCTTGCTTATTCATTTTGCCCTTCATTATTTTGTGCAAGTCTATCTATGTTTTTCTAAGATCATTGAGCTCATCATTTCTTATAACACAGTACTATTTAATCACAATCATGTACTGCAACTTGTTTAGATATTCCCCAGTTGATGGACATCCCCACAATTTCCAGTTCTTTGCCACCACAAAGAGATATCCTATAAATATTTTAGAACATGTAGATTCTTTTACTTTTCCCCTAATCACCTTGAGAAACAGACCTAGCAGTTGTATTGCAGAGCCAAGGGCATAGGCAGTTTAGTAACTTCTTGAGTTTTTCCAGATTACTCTCCAAAATGGTTAGATCAGTTCATAGTTCTACCAACAGTGAATATGTCTCAATTTTTCCACATTTCCTCAAACACTTTGGAAATTGGGGAAAAACAGTTTCTCAGATAAAGGTCTTATATCTCAAATATATAAAGAACTTTGTAAAATCTATAAGAATACAAGGCATTTCCCAATTGATAAATGGTGATAGTTATTTCTTTGTATTTGTCATTTGCTGCTGCAAAATCATATTCTGATACATTTTTATCCTATACATTTTAACTTTTCTGGCTATTCACCAGCTTGCTAGTCCTTTGCTATTTTAGAATGTGACTCTGAATATTTTAGTATACGTTGGACCTTTGTTTCTATATTTGACTTTCTTTTCATATGACTCCTGGTTTATTTTTTTCCTACAATTGGAGCATCAAGATATTCTTCCAATCAAATCTGAGCCAAGCATTGGCTTCAGGACTCCATTTTGGAGTCATTTTAACATGTTATAGTGAAAGAATATTAAGCATGGAATCGAAATATCATTTACAAGATTTGTGACAATCAGTGAGTCATGCCCTTTACTGAGGCTCAGTTTCCTGAGGGAGGTGGATTAAATTATATCTAAACTTCCCAACAGTACTGGCATTCTGTGACTCTGTGGTTTTAGTGTGGACACTGCCACTTTTTAACCTTTAATCAAAGGCAGAGAACTGCCTGTTGAGGTAGTTCATTTCAAGCAGATGTTGTTTAGTTATATGACTTAACCTACCTAAGATGCAATATCCTCACCTACAAAATAATATTTGCCCTGTTTCATAGGGATTTTGGGAAGGTCAGATAAAATCAAATAGAGAGAGAGAGACAGACAGATAGACAGACATATATATATATACATATATATGCACATACACACACATATATATATACATGAAATAATTTTGTAATTATGAGATGCTACATTTATGTAAGATATACCCAGAAGAGAGCTGCTCTCTCTTTTTTATGTTTAATATCGGTGGTTCCTTTCTTCAACCATTTTCATACAGCACAGTACTCACTCTTCTTTTACCTTAGGCAAACTAAGTGATATTCTCCAGGAACCAGATAAGATGCCTATGTCTGCAGAAGATTCCATATCTTTAGTATCCATAATGGGCTGGAGTAACAGAGACTACTGTTAGCCCAGGCTGGACAAGGGGGATAGTTATTTCTTCCACTGGGGTTCACTATGCTAACTTTTTTTTTTTAAAAAAATCTGTATCTATAGACAGACAAACAGACAGATAGATGGATATGCAGTAAAACACAGGTGTTTACAACAGGTTTCTATTGTGGTTTGCATTTGAAAAGTTTTCAGGAAGATTATGGGAATTTCCCCACACATATACACACATTCACACACACAAACACATACACAAATACACACACACACACACACACCTTATTCCTTTTCTGATCCAGAAACAAATTCTGACAGTCTCTTTCCTCCTCTATTTCTAAGAGTCCTTTGCTTGTTTGGGGTTCTATCTTTTCTGAGAATTTCTGTAGGGGTGGTTCTTCTCCTCAAGCAGATGTTGGGTAGTTATGGGTATTTCATTACTCGACAGTAACCAGGGTATAACTGGGCTCTGCTATGGGGGACACGGACTCCAGTAGCCACCCACCACTGCCTCTTGTGGAATAGAAAGAGTCCTAATGACCCGAAGACCTAGTACTTTATTTTTGCAGCTGTCAAGTGATATTGCCAGTGAGGTCCCAGGGAACAAGAATATTTCCTGAGCTGGTGTTTATGGTCTGAATGATAATGAAAGAAAAGTACAACAGAATAAGTATCCAAAAAGATAATGACTTCTTAGAGAGAAAGATGGTTTCATGCCAAAGTTGGTCTGCACCTCTCTTTCCTCATCAGAGAATCAGCACACATTAGTACAATGAGAAACATTCCTTCTAGTATCCAGGATATATACGTACACACATTGCCATGGCGTAGGTTTCCTTCCTCTGCCTTTGTCAATTTTTTTTTTTACCAAGTTTATGGTAATGGTGATGGCTATGCTGGAGAAGGTGGCTTGGGGGGCATAGTGGGTAGAGTATTATTAGACTCATCTTCCTGAGTTCAAATCTGGCCTCAGATACTTAATAGCTATGTGACTTTGGGCAAGTCCCTTCACCCTGTTTGCCTCAGCTTCCTCATCTATGAAGTAAGCTGGAGAAGGAAATGGCCAACCACTCCAGAATCTCTGCAAGGGAAACCCCAAGTGGCATCATGAAGAGTTGGATAGGATTGAAAAATGACTGAACAATAACATGCTGGAGAGAGCTGAAGGGGTGGCTAGAGTGTGTGTGTGAGTGTGTGTCTGTATAACATATAATGTGTTTGGAAGTGTCAACATCATAGGCACAGAGGCTCAGTTATAGCTACATTATTAGGCCAAAGCACCATGATATTGTTGGTGAGGGAACTCTCTCTTCCAACTTTGCAATTTTGCTATAACTTAGTAAATAAATCTTAAGGCATTTCCCAAGGCTCACAAGGCTCACGGGGTTAATTCATTTATTTAGGGTCACAAAGCTAGTTAAATGATAGAAGCATGATTTGAACTCATGTTCCAAGCCTGAGACTCCATTCATTAACTCATGCTACCTCTCCAAAGCTATGCTTAGGATAGGGCCTTGGTCATGCATTTTTGTCCCATCCCTAGGCTTCTGGCACCAATAAACATTTGAGATTTATCTTTATATAACTAGTCCCCATCCCGCCCCCTCACAAATGCAAAGAAATAGGATTGTCCGTCCCTTTATTCCAGGATAAATGCATGTATTGTATCCTCCCTCTCAAAGTTCATTCTACTCCTGAAAAAAAATACTTTGATATAAGAAACATTAGATTAAAATAAACATTAAAGATAGCCTTGAATAGGACATTGATTCAGAAAAGGTAGGATTGAGACATATCTGGAATAGGGGATTCAGACTCTAACTCTGCCACTTACTATCTGTGTGACCTGGGATCAGTCCCTTAACCTTTCTGGGTCTCAGTTTCCTCTCTGGTAAAATGAGAGGATTGGATGGGAATTGAGACCTCTAAGTTCCCTTCTATCTCACAATCTGAGTCTGCTCTGGGTCTCAATTTCTGGAGTCCTTCGTAGTGACCCAGTCCCTCCAATGGACTTGGAGCTAGGATGACCTAGCTTCAAATCCTGCTCCAGACACTTTCTATCTATGTGACTGTATGAGTCACTTTGAAATCTCAATGCCTTGATTTTCTCATCTATACAATGGGGGCATTTGCCTCAGTGACCTCTAAGGTCCTTTCTAGCTCTAAATCTGTAACTTCATGATCCCACTTCCTTATTTCTTTAGTTGAGCGCATCCCAGTTCATTTTCCCCTCACATTACCAACCCTGGCTTAGAGGATAAAAGGATCGTTCCAAGAAGCATTCCCATTAGTTTCTTATTCTTTTCTATAGATAAATTCCTTGTGTGAACTAGGTATTATTATAACAAACACAGTAGTTGGTGTTTCAATTATCCATCCACCAGAGACAGACCCCAAACTGAAAAAAAATCTAAGGATTCTACCTGTCACCTTTCTCAACCAGACAGAGTGGTCCTCGACCATTCCCATCAGTCAATGTCTAGCCATGATTGGCATCCAGAAGAGGTTTGATTGAATAACAGGAAAGCCCCAGATATGCCCAGGAGAGGCCTGGGGGTGTCTCAGGCTGTATCCAGGTGGAATTTTATAGAAGACACTGTTCACATGGATCAAAATTATTTTCAAGTTACAACAAACATGTCTATCACAGGACAACATTAATGAAAACAGATCTAGAGAAGTACTGGCCACCCACGCAAAGGAAAGGCTAGGCCTGAAAGAAAGCCCTTACTCAGCTTCCCGATCACACATGTTGAAATCCCCATTCTCTTATAACATTTGAAAATGTTATAGCACATTCCAGGGTCAGGGAATCTCTCCCAGTGGATACTTAGACAAACAACCAAGTTCCTTAGGTGAGGTTCATCAGTACACTCTCTTCCTACCAGATGGTTTCAGTTGCCTAAAGAGTGAGCCTCCTCCCTTCTTTCCCTAGGTAGAATGACCTTCTCCACCATTTTAATCTCTTCTCTACCAACTTCTTACTTTTGTTAGCTCTCCCTTGGAAAGCAAAGCTTGACATCTTAAATCTGAATTAAGATGAGAATTAAGATGAATTTAAAACTAAATGGGTTCAGAAGGAACAAGGAGGAACTTAGGCTGAAAGTGAGAGGAAATGGAATAAATAACACAGGGATTAGATGTTACAGGAACATCTTTGTTGTAGTTGGATGGATTAAGCACTGGGAGATTGTGTTGGAGCAAGCTCCCACTGGCTTGGAGATTTTCAGTCCAAGCATTTACAGTTCATAAGTCAGCAAATGCTACAAATCAGGGCTTGCTGTATCTCTTGTTGATGGTGTAGATTTAAGAGAGCATGGATAAAATGTTTATAATACAGGTCAAACTTACAAGTGTGTCATGTCTTTTATTCCAAAAGAATAATTAAACTACCTATACCCTTTGATGCAGCAGTACCACTACTTGATCTATTTCCAAAGATGATTAGCGGAAGAGGAGAAGAATCTAGATATTATAAGTATTCATAGCAGCTCTCTTCATGATGGCAAAGAACTGGAAATCACAGGGATGCCCATCAATTGGGAAATGGTTGAACAAGTTGTGCTATATGATTGTGATGAAATACTACTCTGCTATAAGAAATGATGAGCTCAATGTTTTAGAAAAACATGGAAAGATTTGTATGAAACAATGAAGAGGGAAATGAGCAGAAGCAAGGAACTTTGAACATAGTAACAGCAATATTGTTTTAAGAATGACTGAGTAAATGAGTTATCTTGTCTATTATAAATACCCAAATTAACTCTAAAGGACATATGAAGAAAGATGTTATCTGCATCCAGAGGAAAAAATGATACATAGAAGTATGTATAGAATAATTTTACATACATACATATGCATATGTATATATGTATATATATATATATATACATTCCTATTTATGTCTAACAGTAGCCAACTCTAGGGTGAGGAGGGAAGATTTAAAAAGAAAAAGAAAGAAATTTACATAATAATTTTGTTGTGTGTTTAAAAGGAATAGTAAGTGGTTTCATGTTTAATCATCTTTTTTATTATACTATGTTATGGAGATGTCTATTTTATTCCATAAATTAAAAATAAAAAAGAACGTGTGCCATGCCTTTTCAGAGAGTGCATTGCTAAACAGCATCCTCCTGCCTGAATATTTTAATTTTAAAAGGGATAAGGGCTCTTCCTGAAGAGAGTTGATCAGATATCTTCCTAGCCTTCTTTGAAATCCAGAAGGTGCCAGTGCTCAATCCTAGTTTTGCCACTAACTAACTGTGATCTTGGGCAAATTATTGAAACTTACTGGGTTTCAGGATTTTTTTAACCTGTAAAATGAGAACATTGGACTCAATGATTTCAAAGCTTCCTTTCAACTCCAACTCTCTATATAATGCTCTTTATTCTGTACCTAAATATAACCTTGTTCAACTTCAAATGATGCATAGTGTAAGGGGAAGGAGTGCTGGAATTGGAGTCAAGAGAAATCTAAGTTCAAATTTTTCCTGTCTTATCTATCAACTGTGAAGCAATGAATAAATCTGAGCCTCGGTTTACTTATCTACAAAAATGGAATAGTTGGGAAGATCAAAGAAGTATGCAAAACTCTAGTGCTAGGTAAATGTCAGTTATTATTAAGCAGATTCATAGATATGGAATCAACAAATTTTAGAGACTGATGGGACATTTTTTTTTAAATCACTGACACTAGCCTCAACAGTTTCTCCCACAGAAGTTTTAGATATTGTTACTTACACTTAAGCTTGGATGGTTAGAATTTAATTGTCATTCTGAAGAGACTATGAAGATTTGAAATGAAATGAAGATTTAGGAGAAACTTTGAGAAGAGAGAAAGAAGATGAAGATACTTCTTTCTTGGAAAGAACTATTGTAACCCTGATCTTCTAAAGATGATAAAGTGAATTCTTGATAAAAGACTAATTGGCATCCTGAGTGAACTGAATGGTGGGATGGTTGCTCCAGAAGTGAGGAATAGTTATCTACAATGATGGTTAGAGGTATCTTTTTCATTGATAAAACACTGTAAATAATTATTTGTGTCTTTGTGGTATCATTTGTTTTATTGTGAATAAATTGCAAAGCCAGTAACTTGGATGTTTATTTAAGCCTAGAAAATGAAGGGTATGTATATGTGTGTGTATGTGCATATGTATATATATATATATATATATATATATATATATATACACACACACATATATATATATATACATATATATATATACATATATATCCACCCACACATGTATGCATTACACATATGTGTGTGTGTATACTCATGAGTACAGGGGTACCTTCCTTCTCTAGGTGGAAAAACCTTCTCTACCATTTTAATCTCTTCTTTGCCAGATTCTTACCTTTGTCAGCTCTCCCAAACAAAGTAAAACTTAACATTTTGAATCTGAATTAGATGAGAGCTTTAAAATGGAGTCAGGAGGAGGAACAAGGAGGAACCATAGACACAGATAGAGACACATATGTGGAATCTGGAATGCAATACCTTGAAGTGGGTCCCTTTAGGGGTTTTTAAACCTTTGCTTTCTCCCTTTGCCATTCACTTGAATGAGAGACCAAAAAATCTCAGGCTTCAGAAAATCAGAGGGCCTCAGACTCAGACATCTTTTTGGGTTTTGATCAAAGGGAAAATGATAAACTGTTTCTGAAGTGGCAGTTTTACAATTGGACATTAAGCAGTGATCCAAAGAAGGACTGAAGTGTTTCCTGGTGATTTTTAACAGGGCATTATTTTTCCTTGTTTATTTCTTAGGTAAAACACAAAGCCCTGAAGAATCTATATCTCTCCAAAATCCCACACATGAAATCCCACTTTACCTCTGGACTCTTTAAAACTACTGAGAGCTCAGTGAAGTGAAACTGCAGATTAAACACATGCATACATACATACACAGACACACATACACTCCAAACCCTCTTTGAAATGATGTACAATAACAGGAAAATTTCATGGTGAGATTATAGGGACATGAATGTGTCAAAATGTAAGAAGTAAAAACTACATGTGGCTAATATGTTTCTATGGAGAGAGGCAGTGACTTCTAAAAGAGCTAGGAATGTTCCGAAGGGGTTCTCTGAGCAATCACCCTTTCTCACAGACATTTTTTACTTGATTTTATTTTTTAATTATGACTTAACAGTCATAACCAAGCAAAAACATTTCAATACATTGAAAAGAACAAGAAAGGGGCTTGGATGCAAGCAACGATCTGCTGTAAGTTTTTATTTATTTATTTACTTATTTATTTATTTAACTCACAAAATTTTGGGTTTCCAAATTTTTTTTCCCCTTTTATCCCCTCCCCCCACCCCAATACCCCAAGCAATCTAACTTTCCCTATCTCCAATCTGCCCTCTCTTCTGTCATCTCTCCCTTCTCTTGTCTCCATCTTCTCTTTTCTCCTGTAGGGCCAGATGACTTTCTATTCCTCATTAACTGTATGTCTTCTTTCCTAGTAGCAACAACAATACTAAACAGTTGTTCCTAAAACTTTGAGTTCCAAATTCTCCCCATCCCTCCCTCCCCACCCATTCCCTTTGGGAAGGCAGGCAATTCAATATAGGCCATATCTGTGTAGTTTTACATATGACTTCCCTGATAGTCGTGTTGTGTAAGACTAACTGAATTACCCTCCATCCTAATCTGCCCCTCATTGTTTCTCTTCTGTGTTTTTGATCCTGTCCCTCCCCGAGTGTTGACTTCAAATTGCTCCCACCACCCTTTGCCCTCCCTTCCATCATCCCCCCCCTTGCTTATCTTCTTCTCCCCCACTTTCTTATACTGTAAGATAGGTTTTCATACCAAAGTGAGTGTGCATTTTATTTCTTCCTTTAGTCAAATGTGATGAGGGTAAACGTCTTGTTTTTTTTTTTTCCTCAGCTCTCCTCTTTTTCCCTCCACTAAAAAGTCTCCTACTTACCTCTTAAATGACATATAATTACCCCCTTCCATTTCACCCTCTTTCCTCCCACTACATTTCTCTCTCACCATTTACCTTAATTTCTTTTAAGATATGGTCCCATCCTATTCAGTTCAATCTGTGCTCTCTGTCTCTGTATGTGTGTGCATATGTGTATGTGTGTGCACGTGCATGCATGTATATGTGTGTGTATGGACCCACCAACTACCCAGATACTGAAAAGTTTTAAGAGTTACAAATATTGTCTTTCCATGTGGGAATGTAAACAATTCACTTCTGGTAAGTGCCTTAAGACATCTCTTTGCTGTTTACTTTTTCATGCTTCTTCTCATTCTTGTGTTTGAAAGTCAAATTTTCTTTTCAGCTCTGGTCTTTTCATCAAGAATGATTGAAAGTCCTCTGTTTCATTGAAAGACCATATTTTCCCCTGAAGTATTACACTCAGTTTAGCTGGGTAGGTGATTCTTGGTTTGAGTCCTAGTTCCTTTGACTTCTGGAATATCCTATTCCATGCCCTTCGATCCCTTAATGTAGAAGCTTCTAGATCTTGAGTTATCCTGATTGTATTTCCACAGTACTGAAATTGTTTCTTTTTAGCTGCTTGCAAGATTTTTTCCTTGAGCTGGGAGTTCTGGAATTTGGCCACAATGTTCCTAGGAGTTTCTCTTTTTGGATCTCGTTCAGGTGGTGATCGATGGATTCTTTCAATACTTATTTTGCCCTCTGGTTCTAGAATGTCAGGGCAGTTTTCCTTGATAATTTCATGGAAGATGATGTCTAGGCTCTTTTTTTTGATCATGACTTTCAGGTAGTCCCATAATTTTTAAATTGTCTCTCTTGGATCTATTTTCCAGGTCAGTTGTTTTTCCCATGAGATATTTCACATTCTCTTCCATTTTTTCATTCTTTTGGTTTTGTTTGGTGATTTCTTGGTTTCTTGTAAAGTCATTAGACTCCATCTGTTGCATTCTAATTTTGAGAGAACTATTATTTTCAGTGAGCTTTTGAACCTCTTTTTCCATTTGGCTCATTCTGCTTTTGAAAGCATTCTTCTCCTCATTGGCTTTTTGAACCTCTTTTGCCAATTGAGTGAGCCTATTTTTCAAGGTGTTATTTTCCTCAGCATTTTTTTGGGTCTCCTTTACAAGGTATTGACCCGTTTTTCATACTTTTCTTGCATCTCTCTCATTTCTCTTCCCAGTTTTTCCTCCACCTGTCTAACTTGCTTTTCAAAATCCTTTTTGAGTTCTTCCAAGGCCTGAGCCCACCTGACATCCCCCTGGGATGTCTGGGGTACTGAGGCCCCACCCTCCACATCTTTCCCTGATGGCAAGAATATTTCCTCGTCAGATCCAGAAGTCGGGATCATTTGCATCTGTTCGAAAAACTCTCTATAGTCTTATTTTTCTTCCCTTTTCTAGGCATTTTCCCAGCCAGTTACTTGACTTCTGAGATTCCTGTCCACCCCCGCCTAGATCTGCCCAGCTAGTGCTTGGGGTCTGAGATTCAAATGCGCCGCCTAGCTGCTAATCAATGTGAGCTTTAGTTCTGGTGCTGGGGTGGGGGCACGGCCGCCTCCCAGGCTCGGCTTCCTCAGGGGCTTTATGCAGAGACTTTCAGGAACAGAGTGGGTGGGGGCGGGGTGGGGGGCCCACCTCCCAGGCTCAGTTCCCTCAGGGGCTTTATGCAGAGGCCTTCAGTAATAGAGCGGGGTGGGGCAGGGCCGTCTCCCAGGCTCAGCTCCCTCAGGTTGTTTATGCAGAGACCTTCAGTAATGAAGATCCTACCTGCTGCTGGGAGAGTCCGGGGCCGCGGCTGCGCCGCTGCTGCCTCCGCTGCCGCCCACGCCTCTTCCTCCGCCACTTCCTTCCCCCTTCTCTGCCGCCGCTGCTTCCTCCCAAGGGGGCCCGAGTCACAGAGACACTCCGCTCCCCCTCTCGTCCAGCCCAGTGTCTCTCTCTCACTGACCTGTAGCTTCTGTGGGCAGAGGGACTTTCCCGGCTGCCGGAGCTTCCGTACCTGAAGCCTGCTCCATCAGCTTCTCTGGGGCCCCGGCCAGGGCAGCACTGGGGTGGGGTCCACTTTCCGGGGTGCGACGGACTCTGTGGACGGCTCTCCAGGGCTCTCTGGAACGGAAATCTCTTCCACTATGTTTATGCACCCCCTGTAGTGATTCAGAACTTACAGGGATCTCTTTTTACCTTAATTCTATGCGTGTGGGTTCGGAGCTCATAAACATGCATCTTTCTACTCCGCCATCTTGGCTGTGCCCTGCTGTCAGTTTTTTAAAAATGTTTATAATATGCAGGTATCCTCACATGTAACAAGGAGTGTCATGTGTGACTTAAAAGATGGTAAGAATAGATATCTCTAGCATCACCTCCCCCCATCCTTCTCCAAGGGAATCTTTTATTCTTGCAAGGAGGAAAAGATGGAGGTTGGAGCCAGAAGGTGGCCAACACCCTGCTTTCCTCAAAGAAAGGCTAGAATTCTATCTGTTTCATTAGATAGTATTAATTTAGGGGATATAGTTTTCTAGTTCAAGCTACACTCAGTTGCTATTTCTTAATGTGCTAGGAAGGACCCCAAATTTTATTCCAAGTCTTGAATTCCTTCCCATCAATGACCAATTTCACAACGAATAAATAGCAACAAAACCCATTTATCCAAGTTAATAGCAAAGCAGAAATCTGAGAAAATATTCACAGGAAAATATATACCAGACAATTAAGATTGAAGGAAGATAACTCAAAAGATGTCTCAGCCCAAGGTAAAGAAGGGGTAAGGAGACAGAGAGAGGGAGATAGAGACAGAGAGAGGGACAGAGAGAGACAGGGAGGGAGGAAGGAAGGATCTCATCCAAGGGATAAAATTCCCCTTAATGTATAGTGTAGCAAGCTGGCGATAGGGAAATAATGGAAATTGTTAGCTCCTCTCATATCAGCTTCTTCCCAGAGTCTTTCTCTTCCTTCAGCAACCTGAGGAGAGATTGGCATTGCCCATCTTCTCTCCCAAACCTGCAAGCCAGGAAGACTGCTGTATGCTATAAGAGCCTAAAGAGATTAAAGACTTTGGATCTCTCTTCTCTCCCTCTTTCTTGTCAGCTACTGACCTGCCCCTCCTAAAGGTTCAGGGCATTCAGTAATGAGGAAAGAGTCCCACACCAAAGGGCTTTGGGGATCAGGTTGCATGTATATTAAATTTAATAAGATAGTAACAAAATCATCCTGTTTGTGTCCCATTACAATTCTTTTGTTTTCTTCCAGCTTCCATGGAAGGAGTAGGAGAAGAAAGGATTTGAGCCAATTAAAAAAATAATCATACAGGTTATTTGGAGGAGGTTATTTTTGTGAAGCAGTTCAGAGCTTGAATTTGAAAAGAAGAAATTTGGCAAAATTTGGGACATATGAGGAAAATTTGAAGAGTAATCTCTAAGCCCAGATACTGATTCAGACCCTAACACCCTAGGAGAAGCAGGATCAAGGAAAATTATGGAGGATATAAAAGGATAAAGGGGAATTAGGAGAAGAATCTGAAAAAGTAGTTTCTAAAAGGATAAGGAGTAAGTAGTTGGCAACACAAGATTAAGTAAGAAAAGGTAAATGGAACAATTAGAGTAGCAAATTGATCAAATAGATTGGAGAGTAGAGTCAATTACAGAAACTAACCAGAGATGTAAAAGTGGATGTGGTTGTGGAGTTGTTGAAATAAAAGAAAGGAATCTTGTGGTTTTCAAGTTATTAAGAAGTGATAATTGACTGTAAAAAGTTCTAATTTGGTGCTTAGGGTTGCAGTCTAAACACCCTACAAGAGTTTAGAAATAAGAATCAAGGCTGAAAATCTCAACCATTATGAAGAGTAAGGGAAATTTGTCGTGACTTGCCTGGAGCATGTGATGTTTATATTTCTGCCACAGCTGAGTGACTATTAACTGTGTCCCAAGTAAAGTTTTTTTCTCATCTGGAAGAAAAGGTGACAGGCTCAAAGAATACCTCCCCACACTCTAGGTTATTTGGGAGGATAAAAGGTTCCTAAAGGAAACAGACATATGGTTTCCATGAAGCAGGAGGGAAAAGGAATCTGAGGTAGAAAAGGGGAGAGAATTTTTTTTTTCCAGGATGATGGAGAATAAAAGAGTGACACAAGAGAGGAAGGAAAAGAAAGGGAGACCTGTACAATTAGAGTTTAACAACACATTTGAGGATTTTTCCTTAAGAGAGAAGAGAGATTGATATTCTGAGGAGGAGGAGGAGGTGTTTATCTTTCCAGGAATGATATAGTAGAGCCACAGAAACTATCAAGTGAGAGATCATCCACTATGGGGCACAGAAAGAAGAGTAGTCATTGATGATGCCCTACACAGAGGAAGAAGTCCACTTAATAACATCAGTCTGTTGCCTTCCTGGGGACATCTTTTTAGGACATGACAGAGAACCTCCCAAGACTTATCCAAATGGATGACAATTACCCAGTTCTGGCAGTTCACAAAGACACAAATGGCAGTTCCAGAAGGAAGCTAAAAAGTATTGCCAGTGTTATTAAGGTCCCAGGCAAAAAACTGAAGACCACTGGGTCACAAATTGTGTTTCCTTGCTGTTATTCATCGAAGGCAAGAGATGCAAAAAAGAAAATTAATTTGAGAAGTGAAGAGCTGCCTGTGGGATTTGCATTGTTGGCTCATGCCTTACAATATAAGGCTGAAAGATTCCTGGTCAGAGGCAGCAAAAGATGATAAGTACATTTGCTAGGTGTCTTGCAAATTTATTCAAAAGGACTAGAAATAATAGTGGAGAAAGCAAATGGATATGTAAGAAGATGCTTAGTTAATGCTTATTTACTTGGTTCTGATTTTCATTTAACAGTGAGAAATTAGTTGTTAGGGTAGAAATAATGGGAACCATGGGCTGCGGCAGTGGGAAGGTAATCAACACTACATTTCATACTTTGTAATAAACAAGAAAGGGACTATTATTGAGTCTATACTGCAAAGAGGAAAGGGACTCATATGTATGAAAATATTTATAGCAACTTTTTCTGTGGTGGCAAAGAATTGGGAATTGAGCGAATGGCCAGCAGTTGGGGAATGACTAAAGAAAGTATGTTAAATGATTACAATTGAATACTATTATTCTATAAGAAATGAGGAAGGGGATGGTTTCAGAAAAACCCTGGGGAGATTGATGCAAAGTGAAGTGAGAAGAACCAAGAGAACATATACACAGTAACAGCAATATTGTAATTATAATCACCTGTGATATTCTTAGGACCTCTGATCAATAAAATGATCCATGACAATTCCAAAGGTCTCATGATGAAAAATTCTATCCACCTTCATAGCAAATAGATGGATTCTGAATACAGATTGGAGCATATTTTCCTTCCTTCTTTCCTTCTTTCCCTCTCTCCTTCCCTCCTTTCTTTCGTTCCTTCTTCCTTCCTTCTTTCTTTCTTTCTTTCTTTCTTTCTTTCTTTCTTTCTTTCTTTCTTTCTTTCTTTCTTTCTTTCTTTCTTTCTTTCCTTCCTTCCTTCCTTCCTTCTTTCCTTCCTTCCTTCCTTCTTTCTTTCTCTCTTTCTTTCTTTGTCTCTTTCTTTCTGCAGAGCTCATGTGGAAATATTTTGCATGACTTCATATGTATAATTGTTGTCTTACTTCTTGCCTTCTCATTGAATGGGGGAGGGAATAGAGGGAGGTAAAGAATCTGGAACTGAAAACAAAACAAAAAAAGAAGGAAAGGAAATCTTGGCATTGTCTAACAGATTTCAGTGAGTTCAGATGAAAAATAGGTAGAATTCTATGGAACAAAATGCCTGAGTATGGGAGGTACTCAAGAATGAAATTCTGATGACAGAAAAGGAAAAAATTTAAATGAGGAGTAAAAGCAGAGACTGATGTAGATAGACAGGGTACTCACTAACCAATTTAGATTTTAAAAATAAATGTTCAGAAGATGAAAGCAAAACCAAATTACAGAGAATGAACAGACAAGTATGGCTGTTGTTATTGAATCGTTTTTCAGTCAAGTCTGACTCTTCATGGCTCCATTCAGGATTTTCCTGGCAAAGATATTGGAGAAGAAGGAGAAGAAGAGGAAGAGGAGGCGAGAATGACAGACACAGAGAAACATAGAGACAGAGACAGTGACAGACAGAGACAGAGAAGAGACAGACACAGAGAGATTTGGGGAGAAAAAAGAGGAGTAAAAAAGGAATAAGACCTTTTCTTCAAATAAATGGGATGATGATAACTGATGACCGAGACAAAGTTGAACTGCCCAATTATTTTCTATTTCTTCCGAGAAGAATAAATTTTATGCTGGAAATGACAGAATAAAAGCAACTAGAAGAGAGCTGATACTTGAGAAATAAAAAAGATTGTAAGAAAGTGTTTAACTTGCCTTGATGACTTCAGGTCACCTGATCCAAACGAATTACTGGATTCTGAGAAAAAACAGACAGTTCCGTCTTGAGTCACTATCAGTAAGTCACTATCAGGAATATTTGCAAAATCGTGGAAAACGAGAGGTACCACAAGATTTAAGAAGAGAAAATATCTGTATTTTTAAAAAATAAACTGTTTGTCATCTATAGTCCAGTACATCTGTTTTTGTTATCTGGGAAAATTCAAATACAGATTAAAGAAAGTTAGAAAGCTTCTAGAAATGGAACATATAATTACAAAAATCCAGCAATTCTTCATCAAGGACATATCATGCCAGACTACCCTCATTTTCTTTTGTGATAGTTACTAATTCAGTATATGAGTGAAATTAAATTTTTTTACAAAGAACCTCAAATTATTCTCATGGAGAAGATGGAGATTTTTGAATTAAGCAATAAAATAATCATAAGAATTCAGAGTTGGTTGAATGGTCAGATTAGAAGAGTAGTTGTTTTGTTTCAGCATCAGCATGGCAGGAAGTCTCCAGAAGAGAACCTCAGAAACCCAAGCTCGATCTTGGGCTCTTAAATATTTTTTTTATCAATAATTTAGATAAAATCATAGATGTTTTGCTCATCAAATTAGCAGGTGATGCAAAGCTTCAAGGACTAGCTAACATACTGGATGACAGTATGGATCCAAAAAGATTCTGACAGGCTAGAGCATTGGGCTTAAGCTAATAAAATGAAATTCAATAAGGATAAATGTAAAGCCTTGCACTTGTAGGGGAAAAAAATCAATTGCACAAGTATAGGATGGGGAACAATCATTCGGAAAAAGTCTTGTGGTTTTAATGGACTAAAATGAATCATCAACATGATGTGGCAGCCAAAAAAAGCTAATCAGACTTTGGGTTGCATTAAGATAGACATTGCTTTTTAGAAATGGGGAGTTCTTTATGCCCCCTTCATCAGACCTCAACTAGAGTATTGATGCCTAGGACCAGAAATAGTTAATCAGAGGGAAAAATCTTTGCAGCAAATTTCCCTGAAGGATTAATGAATCGATAAGCATTTATTAAACTCCTACTGTATGCCACACATCATACTAGGCACCTTGATAAAATGGAAAATGTCCAGAGTAGGACATCCAGGATAGTGAAGGTCTTTGAGTCCATGATGCATGAGGATCAGTTGAAGGAACTGAACATATTTGACCTTGTGAAAAGGAGACTAATGTGAGACATGTCAGGTGCATTCAAAGTACTTGAAGCTAGTTATGTGCAGGTGGATTGGACTTAGAGGGCCTCATAGAACAATGGGTGGAAGTTGTGAAAAAGGCAAATCAAGACTTGAAATGGGGGAAAACTCGACAATGGGCATTGCCCAAATTTAGAACAGGCTGCCGAGAAGTGTTGGATTCTTTCTTCCTGACAGTCTTCAAACACCAGTTGAATGACCACTTGATTGTTATGTTATGGTGGAGGTTCCTTTGGTGTATGGGTTGGACTAGATGGACAATAAAGTCCCTTCCAGCTCTCAAATTCTATACTTTTGAAAAATTTTAATTGAGGCCCTTTTATTTCTCGAAATTTTTTCCATTTCTATTACTTTCCATTAATAGAAACCCTCCGTTTAAACAAATAAGTATAATAAAGCTAAATAAATCATATATTGGTCATGCCTGAATGTATATTACATGTCTCATTCTGCACCTCTGTTCTATTACCTCTCTGCCAAGAAGTGGTCACTATGGTTTACCACCAGTCTTTTGAAGTCAAGAGTGGTTACTGCTTTGATCCTGGTCCTGAAGTATCTCAGTGTTGTCTGCCTTTGCATTTTCTGCCATCATGTCAACTGTTTCAACATCATGTCAAATGAGATAATATTTGTGCCTGGCACATGGCAGGGGCTTAATAAATGCTTGTTCTTTTCCCTCTATCCCTAATTCTTATTTTCCTGGTTCTGTTCATTTAAATCTGCATCAATTTATGCAAATCTCTCCAAATTTCTACCTTCTTCATTTATATTCTTCAACAATTCTTATAGCTGAATAATATTCTTTTATACTCATATACTGTAATTTGTTCAGTTATTCCCCCAATTAGTGGGCACTCATTCTTCTCCACAGTTCTTTGCTACAACAAAAAGTATTACTATAAATATTTTTGTACATGTACATTAAAAAATCCTCTTTGGGACATCGATCTAGTACAGTATTGCAGGATTAAAAGATATATACAGTTACATGATTTTTGGGATGTAGTTCCAAATTGCTTTCCAGAGTACATAGACCAATTCACAACTTCACTACCAATGTGTTAGTATGCTTGTCCTCCTATAGTCCCTCCAAGAACTATCATTTTCCTCTTCTGTCATCTTTGCAATATGATTGGTATGAGATACAATCTCAGACTTGTTTTAATAGCATTTCTCTATTAGTTATTATTTTAATATGGCTGCTGACATTTTCATTTCTTCGTTTGAGAACTGCCTCTTCATATTTTTTGATCATTTATTTATAGGGAAAAGACTGTTTTCGTCATGTATTTGCGTCAATCTACTTTATAGCTTAGATAATATATATTTATCAAATATTAGAATGTAAGCTTCTTGAGAGAAGTTATCTATTTCACTTTTTGTCTTTGTATCTTCAGTGCCTAGTACAGCACTAGGAGGTTAGTAAATGCTTATGATTAGCTGATCCTTCAGAGAAATCTACTGCAAAAATATTTCCCCCTAATTAACTATTTCCCATCTAATTTTAACTGCATTATTGTGCAAAAGTCTTTCATTTTTATGGAATTGGAATCATCTATTTTATCTTCTAGGATTAGTTCTATCCCTTGTTTAGTGCTCACTAGGGGAGAAAGTCACATGCCCACAGCAAACCTCAAGTCAAGACTTAACAGGTTTATGAAGCTTTGTCAGGATTATTTAATGACTGATAATCAAACCAGAAATGTTATATGATTAGATTGCATTAAGTATGCTCAATTGGAAGTTTTAATCCAAATAATTGATATTCACAATCAGAGCACAATAGATTTCCTCCAAGGGCATCACTGTAAGGAATTTGCAGAATAATTGTATCCATCTCTCTTCTCTTCCACCCCAAAGGAGCATTAGTCTTCCATTTTCTCAATCTTCTTTGGAAACATCACAACAGAAAATACAACTGTCTTGTTGCAAAGAAAAAAACCCAGTAGTTTCTTTGGTCCTCTTTCAACAGAATGAGTGGCCCTGTCCCAGAAGGTAGGAAGGTGCCTGCAAAACTCTTTGCAGTCAGTAAAATGTTCATTCTTTTTGGTCCAGAGATTCCTCAGCTAGGCATATATCCTGAAAAAGTCAATGAAAAAAGAAAGATATCACATTCACTAAAATATTTATAGCACTTTTTGTGGAAGCAAAGAATTAGAAAAAATATTAGATGCCCATTGATTGAGAACTGAGAGTATAGTGGATAGGATATGGGATGTGGAGGCAAGAAGACCCAAGTTCAAATCCTAAGACATTTACTAGCCATATGACCATAGACAATTAATATCTTTCTGTCTTTTTGTGTCATTTGTAAAATGGGAGAGATTCAATGACCTCTAAGTTTCCTTCCAGCTCTAAATTTGTGATCCCATGATTGGGGAAGGGTTAAAAATTGTGGTATGTGACTGTAATGAAATATTATTGTGCTATAAGAAATGATGAATGCAGAGAAGCATTAAAAGATATACTGCATGAACTGATGCATAGAGAAATAAGCAGAACCTGGGAAACAACATCCACAATGTATATGGAATGAACAAGAGAGCAATCAAAACTGAATGCTACTAAATTATAATATTCAAATGATTCAAATGGACCCAAAGAGTGTATATGATACCTCTTCCCATTTCTTTTCAAAGTTGGGGGACAATGGTTGTGTAACACTTCACACAAGTCAGGATTGTTCAGAGATTGGTTAGTTGTGATGAATTTTTTTCTTTTCTCTTTTTAAAGATTCTTTATTATAAAGTATTGTTCTATGTGAGAGGTCAAGGGAGAATTATAGTGGGAAATGTATAGATGATATAAAAACAAAAGAAATCAATAAAATGTAGGATTTTTCTAAGAACCCTCTTTTTGCTTCCACTGTCTCTTGGCTCTCTCACTTCCTCTCACATCTTAGTTCCCTTGGTCTCTCTTCTCCTTTTACCTATTTCCTTTTATTTTCTATTCTTTCCTTTCTCTAGTTACCCCTCCTTTCTCTATCTTCTCTCCCTCCGCCCCTGCTCTTGTTTTCTCTTTCCCTTTCCTCTTTTCCCTCTATAGTCTTCACCAATATTCTCTTACTTACTTGGCAAAGTACTATGCAGGGATAAAAATTATCCAACCTGCAATAAGAGAAACTAAAGCGGATCTCTGAGCCAATGGCATTTTATTAAAGGGACCACAGTCCCCTCTAATGAAGTAGACTTCAGGTCTTCCACATGATCTGAGATGCACCCTCCTTCTTGGGCCCTATTTTTATAGGGTTCTATATATAAACATTCAGGAGCAGCTATATCAGATACAGAATAATTTAATTGGCTGCATATGATGCATAAACTAAAATAAGCAAAACAATATATCAGCAGTCATGAATTGGACAAGACAGAAAATCTTTCTGCTGACTAGGTAATCATAAGGTGGTCACAAGATGGGTGAAGCATAGGGCATCTCCACTGACTAGGTGGTCATGAGATGATCACCTGGACAAGACAGGATGGTCTGGAGGTACAAAAATAATTTGAGGGGACTGTCTATGTAGTTGAGTTACCTCTGCCACACTGGGCTTGGTCACCATGACAAGGAAAAACAAGAGTGGAGGGTCTCTAGCCAGCTTCCCATTATTATACAAGTGATCTTACCATCCACAGCTCCCAGCTCCCAGAGCAAATATACAAAACTTTAAATCGTATCAAACTGATTGAGACTGATTGGAATAGAGTAGGAGGTCTTCAGCGAATCAGCTTCCTCAACTAGGATGAGTATAGGCTAAAATAAGAACTAGGTGATCTTTGGTTCCAAGATCATTTCTTCTCTTCTCCTTTCATTATTACTCATTTGTTTTATACTATCACAAAACTTGGAGGTAACATGGTATAGCAGGTAGAGAGGGCCAGACCTAGGATCAAGTTTTGCCTCTGATGTAGTCTCTATTACCATGGGTAAATTATTTAATCTCTCAATGTAATAGACAACTCTCTTTGTTTATAAGTCACAAAGGAAGTGCTAACCTGAACTGACTGAGTGAATTTCTTCTTCATGCAGTTTCCAATACTAATAAAGTCACAGATCCAGTATCTGTTATAGAATTCAAAAACCAAAAGGAACCTTTGAAACTATCTATTTTACTGTATTTTACTGTGAAAACCATTTTACAGATGAAGAAAGACTCAGAGAGGTAATATAATTTGCCCAGCTTGCTTGCTAGTAGCAGAGCCAGGAACTTCAGAGTGAAATGCATGTAAAGAGAAAAACAGCCCATAACACATCATTTCCCTCCAGTATAGGCCTCTTTAATTTATCCTAAGACAGGCTGCTAGAGGAAACAGAATAATAACATTTGCCCTTTATTCTTTAGAGGCAAAAAAGAGAAAAGAAATAAACTGTTACAGATCTCTGTAGGAAAAAATAATTGTGTACATCAAGTATAATATTATAAGTCCTAGACAAAAAAGTTAACTCCCACATCCATCTCTTTAAAAAATTTTATATAGAATATTCATCCAGTCAAAATTGATATGTCCTCTCCCTTGATGTCATATGGGTTTTTCCAAGAAAACATCTGGACTGCATGCTGTCTTGGAATATCCTCAGAAGGCTCTGTCAATGATTAGACGTCAGGATAAAACCCCTGAGAGTCCAGAGTCCTTTCAAATAGCAGGGGAAGGGGGAATAGGGTAAGGAAACTATTCACAGTTCAATTTCTTTCCCTGTGGCTTGTGGTCTCCTCCTCCTTCTCTGCCTCCTCAGAAACCACTCCAACCTCCCATTTTCTTGGCACCTACACCCAAAACCCCCATGACCTCCTCTATCTCTTCTACCACCTTTTCCACCACTAAATCCTCCTTAACTACCATCACAGACTCCAAAGCCACCTTCTGATTCAGGCTTGGCCCAATCCAATCTTTTTGTTTCCACCAATCTCCCCATTTTCTTTGGCATTAACATCTTCTTTCATGATGGTGTTTGCAAAATTGAACTCTTTTGATGACCCAGCTTTCCCGTCTGTGACCATCCTTGCACCAACAGAGTCATCAAAATGACTCAAAGTTTCTTTTGTGCATACAGGTCTTTAATGAAATTTTGTATATTGGATCCATGAATTGTTATTTTCTAACTTTTACCTGCAACCTAATTGTTCTACCCTCAGTTTCCATTTGAGTACAAAAATTCAACCTTCTTTTGTATCTTCAGCAGAGGAACATTCACCTCATTCATAATTGCACTGCACCTCAGTTGTTAGAAAAAGTAGCTTTCTCAAACACTTCCTGTAGGTGAGGTTATTCAGTGCAAATAGTCTGAAACTCAAACTCTTTGAGTTTCCCCTTGAATTTTCTTGCATTTAGTTTTTTCTTGTTCTATGAAATCCAAAATAATAGCCCAATTCCAATCCCTCGTCCTTGTTTCTCTTCCCAGCCCTTGACAATTTATGGTTCTGTCTTAAATTCCACGTAGGCAATTCTTTGGAGTATTCCATTCTTAGTAAGGATTAATTTAACATCGATAGCATAATCAAGGACTTCCTTCAGTTCATTCTGAGTAATTTTTAAGGTAGATTCTGGATTAAGAGAGTCCGCATATTTTGATCTTTCATACCTTTCTTGTTTTCTTTACTTTCTTCCAGTTTAATTTCAGAGCCAAAGACACTTGAGCCACTGAATTCCAAAGCTTTTTCCAGGACTTCAGCAGATTCAGATTCTATATAGCCAAACTTTCTGCTAGTGCCAATTCAGACACTCATAACTGCAAGATAGTTGTTGCAAAAATAGTCAAGTTACTAGTTTTTACTTCAAAAGAACTTCTATTGAAATTTAAGTTTCAGTGAAAAGATAAAAGCTATGGGTTTGATTTTTAATTTCTGGATTTTTTTTAATCTTCAGAGGCTTACTGTTTATCCATTTCCTTTTTCTTCTTCTGAAATGATTTTTTGATGAGCACTCCCTCTTCCTTATCTTTCTCCTCTTCATTTTCATCTTTAAAAGCTTTTCTAGGGACAACTTTCACAGGAATTTTCTTCCCTTTGACAGCTATGGCAAATATAGCTTCACCTTCAGAATCATCCTCATGGTTTTCATTTTCCTTATCCTTCTCATTCTCAAAGTTTTGTTTCACTGGAGTTGCCACCATTTTTGTTTCTTGGACAGCTCAAATTCTTCATATTCCCCATCTTTACAGTCATCCTCTTATTCAGGTTCATGGTCATCTTTCTTAGAATTTTTCCAATTTCTCTTAACAAGGGATTGCTGTTTTATCCAAGTTGACTTCCTTCTTGCCTGGTGTTATGACTGCTTTGACTAGGGTAGCCACTTTTTTTGACAAGGCAATCCGCTGCCATCTTGCCAAGGGTCACAGCTGCTTTCTTGGCAGGTGTGGCAATGATGGTCTTTTTAACTGGTGGTACATTATTTCCTGGAGTAGTCACAGTCTTCTTACCCTTACCCTCTTCTAGGAGAATGTAATCTGTTCTCTATTATCATTTCCTTCATCTTCTGATATGTCATCCTCATTTTCTTTCATCTCCTTTAGAGAAAGAGCCATTTTCCTTGGATCACCTTGATTTTTTGTAGCCTTCTTTAGCTGCCCCTTGGGGGTAATGTGTGACTACAGGGTGGAGGGTGTGGATCTGTCTGCAGGGGCCTAGGCAACAAAAATGCTAAGTGGCAGCTGAAAGCAGTAGTAACATCCTGTCCATGAATACCTCTTATCTGTCAGCAAATGAGAAAAAAATCCTATAATTTTTCAAAAATTCCACTGAATAGTGGAGCAATCTGAGAGTGGTGACACATGATTATAATCTCTGTTGCTTCAGAGGCCAAGATTGGTGAATTGGTTGAGCTCAGGAGTTCTAACCTACAGTGGGAAAAGCTGATAGGGTGTTCACACTAAGTCTAGTGCTTATTTAGTGTCCAGAGGCAGGGGTCACCTGGCTGCCTAAAGAAGGTTGAACCAGTCCAGGATGGAAAAGGAGCAAGCTAACAATAATGGGATTAATTCCATGAATGTCCAGTGACCTTCCAAGCATAAGTAAGATAAAAAGATCCAGTCTCAAAAAATAAATTTAAAGAATGGCATATTAAAAAAACTATTCCCTTCAAAAATTCATACTTCTGTTTATGTAAATACTCTAACAATCTCAAATGCAAAACTTCTATAATTTAGTATATGGATTTTTATGGTCACCATGACCAGAAAAATTTAGCATCCTCTAGCCAACTAGTAATGAGTCTCCAAAAACTTAATTAGGCTCAAGCCTAGCCACTAGACCTTAGACATCATCAGGTCACATAGGAAGGCTTTCTAGCTTGGTAGGAGTCTATATTCCATTGGCCAAGCTTTTTGACACTGACCTTCCCTCCATCTCCTGACTCCAGGCATTTTAACTGGCTATTCTCCATGCTTAAATGCTCTCTCCTCATCTCTGCCTCCTGGATTCCCTGGCCTTCTTCAAGTCAAAGCTAACATCCCTCCTTCTATAGGAAACTTTTTCTGAATTATCCTTAATTCTAGAGCCTACCTCTGTTAATTATTTCTGATTTATCCTGTAAATATCTTGCTTATAATTGTTTGCATTTGTCTCCTTCATTAGACTGTGACCTCCTTAAGAGGTCTAGTCTTTTGTCTTTTTTTTGTATCCCCAATGCTTAGCACAGAGCCTGACACATAGCAGACACTTAATCAATGTTTACTGATTGATATAGCACAATAAATGCTTTAGAGCCTAGGGCATTATTATCTAAGTTTCAGGAGGAGGGTGGGAAAAAGAAAAACGTTATAATGACATGAACGAGAATATCCAACATGTCAACTACTGTGTCAAAAATAGAGCATTAAAAACAGTGGTGATTGGTAGCAAGTTGTGGAAAGGGATTGATTTTCTCAAATAATGATGAATCATTCCTGTAGAAGTCAGAACAGTATGGTGGAAATGGCACCAGATTTAGAGTCAAATAACTTAGGCCAAAGTTCATTATCTGCCAGCTGTGTGACCCTTAAGTCATTTGACATCCTCAATTCTTAGTTGGACTAGATGGTCTCTAAGATCCCTCAGAGCCCCCAGATTTATGACATTGAGTGAGACTATCCCAGTAGCTTTCATGATGCACGTACAATTCATGGAAATGATAAGCTGAAGTAGAATTTTCCCCTTTATTCTGGCCTCCTACCTAATGAAGTTTTATTTACTTGTTTATTTATGCTGCTTTTCTGTTAAAATGGAAAATGAATTCACAAATGCTATCTATGTCTAACACAGGTTTAGAAAATGTGTAACCTTTCCACCAGCAGTTTCAGGTGAACTCAGTTCCGTTTTGGAACAAGAAAAGAAGGAACAAGTCTTATTTTTCTGATGTGACACCTTTACTTTGCACCTGTTCTACCATCCAGGGGAACCTTCAGCATTGAGGCCACATGTGGCCCTCCAGGTCCTCAAGTGTAGCCTTTTGACTGAATCCAAAACTTGAGGACCTAGAGGGCCACATGTGGCCTTGAGTTTGCAGGTCCCCACCCTGTAACTATGGAGCTGGTAGAGGAAGGAACGCTCAAGTTTAACAGCTGATAAGAAAAGCCTAATGAGGAATGTGACCAGCTTCCCTATTGGAAATGGGCATTAAGGTCTCAAGGTTAGAGAAACATCAGAGGAAATAACGGCTGACTCTCCTTGCCTGAGTCTGTAATGGAGTCTACTCTTCCAGCCCAGGAGAGATGAGCTAGGCATGGTAAGATGCAGTCATAGGTTCCTGCCAGCAACATAATGCCAAATAGAGAAGGACTGGATCGCAAGTCCATGACCACGTTTTGAAGAGGGAACTGAGTCTAGTTATGTTTAAATAAACTAAAGTCCACATTTCCTAGAGCTCCTGGGCTCAGAGCATCCCCTGAATCATTTGGGTCTGTCTGGGTCTTAAAGAGGTTTGCACCTGAATCATAGACATCTTATAATGTACTTCTTGTTACAGTTTTGTCCCTGTGGTATGTTCTTTCCATTCCTGTGGGGAAATGACTCCATCCAAGTCCATGGACTTGGTATGCCAAGCCCATACCAGGAAGGCTCAGTGAAATGTAGCAAGTTCAGGAAAAAGCTGGGGTTTTGCAATAGGATGGGAACTCAAGAACTATTCAAATTTGGCAAAACAACACTGATCATAACCCTCTAGACCCAGAATGGGGCCACTAGGTGGTACAGTGGATAGAGCACCAGGTTTGGAATCAGGAAGACCTGAGTTCAAATTCTAGCTATGCAATCCTTGGCAAATGACTTAATTCTGTTTGCCTCAGTTTCCTCATCTGTAAAGTGAGCTGGAGAAGGAAACTGTAGACCACTCTAGTATCTTTGTCAAGAAAACCCTAGATGGGGTCATGAAAAGTCAGACATGATTGAACAACAAAAAGAAAATACATTTTTGTAGCCCTTAGCTTTGCATTATATTGGCTTGTTTTATCTTCACAACAAGTTTGTAAAAGCATAAAGTTTAAGCAGAAGATAACTAGTGGGCTAGCCTTGGGAAGAAAGGAGAGGCTGGATATGAGAGACATAGTGGAATGAGCATTGATAGGGCTTAGCGGTGAGGAGAGCAATGGAAAGACGACTTTGAAGTCAGGAGTTTAGGTGACTTGGAAGATAATAAGCACTATCGACAAAAGACCAGAAGTTGGAATTAGTAGCAAGTTTGGGATTGTTTGTCTTGGTGATGGAGGAGATGATTTTAGTTTTGAATATGCTGAGTTTGAGGTGCCAATGGAACATCCAGGTGGAGATGTCTAGGAGGCAATTTGTATGATTAGAGAGCTCAGGGAGAATTTAAAGTTGGATATGTAGATCATAGGATTATAGCTTTAGAACCGGAGGGGACCCTAGACATTATTTACTCCAACCTTCACTTTTCATAGATGAGTAAACTGAAGCCCAGAGAAGTTAAGATATGTGTCCGGAATGTTACAGGGAATCAATGGCAAAATTGGGATTGAAACTCAAGTCCTCTAACTTTGAATTCAATGTGTTTTTCATTGGACCACTCTCTCTTTATTCAGAAGTCACTTGATTAAGCATATAGTTGAAGCCCTAAAAATGACTGAGTTTGCCAAGAGAGAATAAAATAAAATTGAGAGCTTGGTAGATATCCCCATTTAGGGGGCAAGAAAAATAATATATCAGAAAGTTAGGAGTATCAAATGCTCCAGGAATGTCAAGGAGGTTGACGACTGAGAAAAGGCCACTGGATTTGTTCACTGGGGATCAAAGAAAACAATAAAGAAGGATTAAAGAGAGTAAAGGGAATGAAAATATTTTTTGAAACTGCTTACTTTCCCTAGGCATTGTTGGATTTAAGCTACAGCAGCTGGGGTTTCGTTTTGCTGTTAACTTTTTTTGTCTAACACACTGCCTGTGGGTTTGTTTGCCTCATCGGACAAAGGAGCAAAGTGAGGCAGGTCAGAGTGATAAGCCAAGAAAAGAAAAATTATAAAAGGCTCAGTGAAGACTGTTTCCTTTAGCAACATGACAACTTGAAAGGAGATTACTGAGTAGCTAGTTAAAAGAATATGATGTCTGAACACTATCTTATATTGCCCAAAGAGAGGCAACATGTCTAGGACAATGGAGGTTATAATTTCCCTATCCTTGGCATTGTCAAATCACATCTGGAACATTGAAGATGACATCTTATCGTTAACTTGTAATGTCTTAAGAAAGCTATCAGAGCTGGAAATATGGAGGTGATAGTTACCCCCTACTCTTTCTGCCCTGGCCAAAATCAATCCTATGCATACTACACTGGGCACTGGCATCTTCCATTGCACTTGCCTCTGCATGTAAATAATTAACTGATATGATCCCCAAATCATTGTTTTATATGGGACAAAAATCAACAATCAGAAAAAAATTAAAAATTGAGAAAAGGTACGTGAAACATAGGTCAGAGAACCTCTTTCTAAAACATTTGAGTTTTTCATAATTTATAAAGTTGGAGAAAGAAATAGGAAGTTGTAAGCAAGGTAGAGAGAACATCAATAATTTCATGAACAATTCTGATAAGATTTTAAATATGTGATGAATCCAAATAGATGAGTCACATGACCTGGGACTCCGTATCCTAAACTAATGGAGTCATAGCTAAGACCAGATGATTTACAGCACTAGCATCTCAGTGAAGCTTCAATTTGAGGCAAAGAGCAAAAAAGAGATACAGACCAAGAGACAGCTCATACCTACTGTGTCACCAGTAGGAGGATAAATTTGTGTCGTCCCAGAAGAATTAGCCCTTGTCACACACCTACAATGGGAAGTAAAACTCTCACATAGCCAAACCTTGCCTCACAGTGCCACCTATTGGTTACATTATAATCAGAGTATCTAAAAGGAGGGAGTACCTCAGTAGGTAGAGGACTCTCTTTCACTGAATGTTTTCAGGAAAAGGCTGGAAGATTACTTCTCTGATATATTCAGGAAGCACCTGGACCATCCTCATCAGAAAGCTAACCCAGATCTGAGATGCTTTGTGAGTGAAACATCTATACTCAAAGTCGTAGCTAACTAACTCTTAGCAATGTATTTATTTTTATCTTGGAATCATAGACTATATCAGTTCCAAAACCAAGCCAAAACAACCCACTATTTAATTAAATTTAATCAGACAGCATAACAAACTAAGTAACAAGAAAAAGGTTCTATCCATATAGTAAGCATTCATATACATAGGTGTAGATTTTCTACTGACTACCATTCCACAATAAAGGCACACATTCAGAAAACACATAGGAACAAGACACAACGCATTGAAGTCATTCATGTCAGGCATACGTAGACAAAGTGCTTTGAAACTTACCATGTATTTTCCTCACATCATCCCTTTGAGATCTCATTATCCCCCTTTTACAAATGAAGAAAGTGGCTTCAGAGAGATTTACCTGTCCAAAATCATACAATTATTATGAGAGCAGAGGCAAGATTTAAATTCAGATCTTGAAACTCCAATTTCAGATTTCTTTCCACTACACCATAGCTACTTCTCTAAGAGTAGTAATGGGAAAAGATTGCCTCACAGGAATGTATGGAAAGTGGAGGAGTGGATGGAGCACAAAAATTAGTGTCAGTCCTACTCTAGTTACTTACTAGGTGTGTAAACCCTGTGCTAATTAATTAACCTCAGCCTCAGTTTCTTCATATGTAGAAAGAGAATAATAATAGCACTAATCTCACAGGGTTGTGGTGAGGAACAAATGAGACAGCATATCTAATGATAAACCTTAAAGTGCAATATAAATGTTAATTAGAATTCTTGTTATTATAATAACAATTTCCTCCCCCAATAGTGAAAGGTACAAATTGACACAATAGGTCAAAGAGGGTATAAGAGGTGGACCAGAGCAAAGGAAAAAGCATTAAGTGTCAGCAGGTAAGCAGAAGGAGCATAAATAGAGAAGGACTCAGAGTGGAATACCAAATAGCAAAGGCGTGGAAGGGAAGTGGAGCAAATGAGGTTGTTGTTTCTCCTTTCTTTTGAAGAGATCCATTAACATCACAAGTGATGTCTTGAATTGTACATGAATTGGATTTAAATGAGACAGAGTTACATGAAGTTGTCAACCTCATCTCTCCTCCAGAGTCATCAAAGTCCAGTGCCAAGACAAAAGTCAAGATGACTGGTGATGACCCAACATGCCCTGGATGACCTTGGCATCTTTGATGCCAAACTCTAAACACTTCATAGCACTTGCTTCAACCGCCTTCATGGTTTATGGAACAAATTATTCTAAATCACCTCTTCCACTGGAGAAAGTCTTCACAAGCTTGGGATAGACATTCCTGTAACTCACTGATGTGCTTGAGGCTTGTCAGTTACCCAAGTCAACTTGTCAGTTGCCAAGACAATTTACCAGGGTATAACTACTGGGCATGCTACAACTTCTTGGAGACACAGCTGAAAACTGGGTGAAGGTGGATACCAAAGGAGTAGCCCTGAAAAGGGCTCAGCAAGTCCTCATGCCAGGGGTGCTAGTCCTCCTGAACACACGCCATACCCCAAGAAAATGATAAAGAAGACAATGGAGAACCTCCCCATTGTCTGGAACTGTAATAGATTTTAGTGAATGGAAAAAGAGAGGTGATAGATAGACCACACAGCATGTGAATCACTAAGCATCCAAGTGGAATAATGGCCTGGAGTTAAAACAAAGAATAAGGAAGAGTGGAAAAGGGGGAAACTAGGAAGAAAGAAACTGAAGAAACTGTGCTGTAATTAAGACTTATTTACTCCAGATCTTTTACATCTAGGACCTTATTATAATATGACTTATTATTATGGGAATTGTAACATAACACAGATCTGAATGCCTACCAGAGTACCTGGGATATATTAGACACTGAATATTTGTTGACTGATTGACAAAACACAGAAATTAAACATAGAAAGGATCTATCATATGGTTAGCTTCTAAGTCGGAGCTGCTTGGTCAACACTGTCTGTGGTACATCACAGAATCACCTTTTTGGAGTTGAAAGGGATCTCAAATGTCATTTAGGCCAGTGGCATCAAACTCCAACATAAGGGATCCCTACAAAACCACAGATCAATACCATCTGTGTTGTATTGCATTTTTATTTATTTTGCTAAATATTTCCCAATACATTTTAATTTGGTTCCTTTGTTTGATATCTATGATTAAAGCCAATCCATAATTGACCAAGTATCCATTCTATATATCCTCAAATGACCATCTGGTCACTTCTTGGTTTCATTTTGTTTGTTTTGCCTATTTTTCCCAGGTCAGAAGTGTAGGGGTCACTGACAGACTGATCCCTGCCATGATTAACATGGGAGGTTTGACTCACTCCATTTCTGTTTCCACTTGGGCTGGTTTGCTCTTCATTTAGCAGACTGGTAACCCCCTCACTCTCAGAGCTCACCATATTAGTGCCAGACATAGTACAGATACTGCCTTGGCTTTAAGCCTACTACAGCTCAGAACTCCCAAGCTCAAGAGATCCACTAGCCTCAGCCTCCTCAGCAGCAACACTTTGTCTGATGGCTGTTTGGCTTTGACATAAGCAGGTTGATATAGAAGAAAAAACACTGAACAGAGTCAGAAGATACAGACTTATGGTTCACCTCTGCCATCCACTTGGTGTGTGACTTAAGACAACCTCTCAACCCCTCTAAACTTGTTTCATTTTCTATAAAATAGGAATAATGAAACAATCTACCTTTTTCAAAGTTTCTCTGAAGATCAGATGTCTTTATGTACCTAAACACTCTGTGGGTTGTATAGGTATTATTCTAATGTAAAGTTTATAGGTTCCTAGGCTTAGAGCAAGATAGTAATAAGGTTTTATAAAAAGAAGAATCTATAATTCATGAACTGTGCTTCTGTTAAAATTCCTCTTGCTAAGGATTTTTCTTTTTCTTTTCTTTTTTTTAAAGGTAATAGCTTGTGCCTCGTGTGGGACTATTAGTACTAGGTTCCTAACATGACATGAAAGATTTATGAATTTCAAATATACTAGTGAAAAGTATATTTCATGAGGATATTTGAAATACAAGAAAATTTTTCATTTACTCTTACGAAGTATTACTATCAAAATGGATTCTTTTACCCAAATAATGAGATTTGAGGATAGAGCAAAAATGCAGTTTGTGAATTTACAATGTTTTCTGCTTATAACCAAACCTGCCTGATAATTTGACAATTTAATCTTTAACTATGACATGTAAATACATATGTTTATATTCAAATGGTTATATTCTAGCCATGTTTCCAGAGGAAAAAAAGTAATCATACTGTTTAAATTGTTCCTATTGAATTTCCAAAGCCCTTGTGTTGAACAGCCTAGGTGTTATTTCAAACACAACATGTTGAGATTTGAAGTAAATCTCTGCTTTTAGGAGAATGATAGATATTTAAGAAGGTGTGGAGAGAATGCTGAATTCAATCCAAAGCCTCTGTAAGTACATTTTAAAAGAAATCATTTTGCAAATGAATTCAATATTGTTTTTATCAGGTTCTCAAGTACAAGGAGTAAAAGTTGGCAAGTCTTACAAGACTCATACTTGGCCAAAACGTCCTTCATTTCATTCATGCTTTAATACTAAGTAGAAAGTCTGTTGCCTTCTCCACTTTGGAATCTATTTAAATAAAGTTCTGGCTGGAGTTGTAGAACAAGGAGAGATTTGTGACCAAATTCACACTAAACTTATGGGGTCCAAGAGCTATAGACTTGAACCAACAGCAAAATAGTGTCCTCTTCCTCTCATTATCAGCTGCAGTAGTCAGATGAGGATTCCACATGTATGCGACAGCATGCTGAGCATTCTCCAGCCAAAGCTAAACACCTTCCATCTATCAAGAAGCATTCATTAAGTACAAGGCATTGCATGAGGTACTAGGGACACAAAAATTAAAGAGCCACTTCCCTCACTGACTCTACCTTCTACTAGGGGAAATAACACATACACATAAAAATGTATACAAAATGTATACACAATAAATGTAAGGTAATTTGGTGGCAGAAGAAGCTAGCAGCTGGGGGTACCATGAAAGGCCTCATCTACTAGGTAATAACTGAGTTGAAATTTGAAGGAAACAAGAGATTGCAAGATGTGAATGTGAGGAGAAATAGCACAGTGGTTAAAAGTCCTGTAATTGGAGTCTGGAAGACCAGAATTAAAATCTGACCTCAGATTCTTACTAGTTGCATCATCTTGGGCAAATTACTTAACCTCTGTGTGCCTCAGTTTCTTCATTTATCAAATGGGGATAATAGCATCTAACTTGCAAGGTTGTTATGAGAATAAAATGAGAGGCCATATATGCCTACAGAGCATATATGTAAGATATAATGCTTTTTGCAAATCTTAAAGCACTATATAGGTGATGGTTATTATTACACATGGTGTGAGAGATAATCTGTGCAAAAACATGAAGACAGGAGATGGGAGGCTGTATGTAAGAAAATGCAAGTAATCCAACAAGGATCATAGGGCATATGAAAGCGGGTAATAAGTAATAAGTCTGGAAGAGCAAACCAGAACCAGATTGTGAAAAGCTTTAAATGTTAACCAGAGGAGTCTGCATTTTTTTCTTTGCAGCAATAGCAGGCTATTTGAGTTTTTTGAGGAGTGCATGGTCAGATAGATTAGTGCCTCATTTTGGCAGAGTACAGATGGGTGAGGGGAAAAGACTAGAACCATGGAGATGAGGAAAAAATAATGCTTACTCCTGAGGAGTTTCTGACATCATTCAAATATCACCAGTAGGGTACAGGATTTTTTTTGTCCTAGAATGGGCATCAGAAAGAAGTTGGTAATAGTCATTAATCTGGGTTATCACAGATTCATGGTTTTGTCCAAAGCTCTGTAGGACCCTACTGGGGGGAGGCAGGATTATGTGAGGAAGAAAGGATAGACTAGGAGAAAGAGTAAAAATTTGGGGTGGAGGAAAGGAGGGAAAGAAGTCCAGGGCAAGAAAGTCTTTATTCCAGGTTAGAAGAAGCAGCCTGTTATCCCTGTGTACTAACTGTTGTCTGACTCTAGATGGTGCTGTGCAGTCACCAAGTTAGATGATAACCAAGTGACTCAACCACTTGACAGAGAGGAAGGAATTGGCAAGCTTCTCAGCCAGAGAACCCTTCCCTTTCAAATATTCGTGTACAACATTTTACTTCTATTTCCATCCCTCTTGACCATTGTCATTTCTTTACTCACTTCATAAGATCTTTTGCCTTTCTACACAAATGCCCCTCTCCCTAATATCTGCCAACCTCTGCCCCCTTTCTTCCAGAATATCACTGCTGTTCCACATCCCCCTCCCATTGAGTAAACCTCAAAAGCAGAAGACCTTGTGCATCCCACAGTACAGAATCAACTCCTTTATTGGTGAAGAAACTGGAAGTGTTCCCCCGGGATAGAAATTTAGAAGACATTGATATACTATCCCAGGGTAAGTTTGCTACTCTACCAAGTCACCCTCCTCTTCCTCTAGCTGCTGGGGACTGTTTTAAGAGGGGCTCTTCTTCTCTTTTCAGTAACTTAGAAAACAAGTAGTATCCCCAGGGTAAGCTTCTTCCTCATCTCCACACAGTTTCACCTCAGGTTGCACCACATACAACCCTGTTTTCCTTTCCCAGACCCTGTCTCTTAACCTAGGTGGAAAAATCGCTAGTTACAATTCTGCCAACTGGCCTTTCTTGTTATACGAAACACTACTAACATCATTTTGGTTGAATACGTTAAATCAGTCAGCCAGGCAACCAGCGGCAAAGCCATCCACTCAATCAGCACTTTTTATTGAATGCAGAATGAGTGTGTGTCACAGGTGGTTTCCACATTAGCAAGATTCAATATTGTGACTCATTATTTTCCCAGAGGAAACAAGGTGAGTATTACTCCTATTGGTCAGGCCAGTCACACAGAGGAGAGTGAGTAAACCTCATGAGACACCTGTGGAACCACATGGACCCAATGTGTTTGTTTCTTCTCTGCAACCCTGGTCAAATAGTGGAAAGAGGACTGAGCCTCCAACACAAACTGAAACCCTTTTCGGCCCTTTCATGTTGACAGTGAAGAGTTTGGCTTGTCATTTCAGAACTGTATTGCCTGAAGTCCTACATGAAAGGTTCAGCTCAAAGATCCTAGAAATAGGCTGAAAAATTATTGTTGCAGGCTGAAAAACTCCAAAAGGAGTTAGCTCCATTTTACAATGTAGTTATGGAAGCAATAATAGAGTCTGAAAAGGGAACATGAGCCCTTGAATGCCATTTTATTTTCTTGCTCATTTTGAAATATATATGCATGGGAAGAAGAAGATTGAAAAGGAGAAGGGGGAGGACAGAGTGGAAAGACAAAAGGGACACAGAGAAGGTAGGAAATGGGGGGAAATGAAGGAGAAAAGGGGAAAATAGAAGAACATCTTTAAAAAGAGAAAATAGATAACTGTTTGGTCTGACATTTTTGTGTCTTTCCTTTTTTTCTTAAAATTTTCTAATTACTCTTCATCTTTCTATTCTCCCTTCTCCCCTTAAGTTTTATCAATCAATCACTTAACATGAATTTATTAAGTACCTACTGTGTCCCAGGAATACCACAAGGAAATATATATAAGTATGAGGAATGGAACACTCTCTACTCTTAAAGAGAGGAAATACACTCTATTGAGGGAGATAAAAAGTACATATATAAATAGAGATACAAAATAAATGCAAAGAGAATAAATAAAAACTCATACAAGTAATTGGTGGGGGGAAGGGCAGTAGTAGTTAGGGGGAATCAAGGAGGGCTTCATACATGTGATGATAATGAACAGTCTATTTTAAACTTAGGACAAAATAATGGCCCCTTTGTTGCATGTGGTTCCCTCCTCTACTGCTTTAGGGAAATTATATTAAATGAAAAGTTAAGAATTAATACCATCACAATTCCTCCAAGTCCCCAGTTAGGAAAATTCCTAATTCCTAACATTTATAGGAGGTAGGGTGAAGAGGGTGAGAGGGAGGAAAGTGGAGAGGAAGAGGGAGAGACAGAGAGAGAGACAGAGACAGAGAGACAGAGACAGAGAGAGAGACAGAGAGAGCAAAACAGAGAGAAAGGAGAAAGGAAAGACAGGAAAAGGAAAACAAGGAAAAGAAAGGAAGGGAAGAGGAAAGGAAGGAAAGAAGGAAAAACAGACAAAATTATATGTTTTAATTGCATAGCATCACTAATATATCCAATGTTTTTCAAAATGCTTCTGGACAAGTTTCATTAATGAGTGATTTTGTCTTCTGTCAGGAAAACATGAACAACCTCAATGATATTGGGCAACGTAATTTGTTATTCAAAGTGCTAAATAGAAGGGTCAGAGAAATGATCCTTTAGAAGTCCTGTTTGTAACTGTCAGGATTTTATCAATGGTCTTGACTTTACAGAGAGGAGCAAATGAGGACAAAATGCTCACATGCAATATCTCTCATCTGTGGGACTGCAATGAACATCAAATTCCCTGTGTAAGTTAGACATTCTTGAAGAACAGCAGGCCCTCCGAATCCTGTGGGGTTGGGTGAGGAGGACTGGCTAAGTAAGCAGTGAAATCTCAATGTCAGAAATGTTGCAATCTCAAGTGAGATTTTATCATCAGACATGTGAGATTAGGGAAGACAAAATTTGTCAGAGGAAGTATTTATAAACTTGGCAAAGCCTCAATGACTCCTATGAGGGAACGTCCCAGGTGGGAAAGGATCTACAGTGACAGTTGACCTCTGACTCTTCCGAGTCCAAATTGTCACTTCTGTAAAATTTCCTCCTTTGAGGTTCATTCCAAATGTCTTTTATCACCCTCTCCAGATCCTGGTTTCAACTGTGAGCCAACTCCCCAACTCATTCTTCTTCCTTTCTTAAGGACTTCAGTACCTGGCTCATCCCCAACTCCTATTCTCATTCATGGGGATTTCAATGACTGAAATGTCCCTTCAAATACCTTGATCACCCACTTCACCAACCTCCTTGACTGTCATAACCTACTCTTTCATTCCATCTCGGTCACATATAATGATGACTATACCCTCCATCATCTATAATGTACCTCCACAATCCAGTATTCCAAAATTAGATCTTAGATTTCATTCTTAGATCCTGGCCCCCTCTCTTTCACTTATTTTTTATTTTATTTTCACCATGATGTCTACTCATTCCACTATTCCATGTTATCAGAATCCATCACTTTTCCTCCAGCCTCACTTCCCTCACTCCAGTGTTGATCTTTGCTGTTCCAAACACACAACATTTCTGACCTACATGCACAGGCTTTCTCCCTCACAAGTGGAAATCACTCTTTGTTTCTACCTCTTAGGATCCCTCACTTTATTCCAAATTCAATTTAAGTACTACCTTCCCCAAATTCTTTTATAATGCTCCCATTTTCTAGTGGCCTCCTACTCCTCCATATTACCTTACATTTTTGTATGTAGTTGTGCATGTACCTATTGTCTCTCCCAATAAACTGCAAACTCCTTGAAGATAGGGACTTTCAGTTTCATCTTTATATTCTGAGCACCTAGTATAGTGCCTGGATATAGCAGGTGTTTAATGAATATTAATTGACTAACCCTGTAATTCACCAGTTTGACTCTTCCTTTCACCTATCTTTGAATCCTCTCTCCTTTTTCCTAATGACATTGATGATTTGTCAAATCCCAACTCTGCACAACCCCCATCATCTGCCTTCTCTTCTCCAATTTGAGGGACTCAAACAACTGTGTGGACTGTGTCCATTACAGATTTATGTTCTCTAATCTTGACTGTGCCCTCACTGCTGCACAGCAATCCTTTTATCCATCTTAGATTGATTATCATGTCCTCCCTAGCAGCTGTTCCAAACCTTCTGTCCTTCCTCTGGCCTCCTATACTCTGTTTCCCCCACTTCCTCTCAGCAGAGAGGATCTCAGAGCAGTACAGTCAATGTATCTGTACAGGAGCTCCATTCCCAGAAGTTTTATTCATCAAGACATCACTATACTATCCTGGAACAGCCTAGTTGTATTAAAAGGATTTGCTTTGGAATGAGAAGGTCCACAAATTGTATTATGAAAACTTCCTAATGAGGAAACTTATCTATCTAAAACGGGAAACAGATTCTAGACTAGAAAGATGTTTGTTAAAATGTGCCCAACAGACCATGGGAAAACCTTAAAGATGAAGGATGATTGGTGTCTGAAAATACAGTTACATTCCTATCATTAATATGTGGTTAAAGTTTAAATTCTAAACCCATAACAAAATTTTAGGAAGAACTCTATTTGTGTGAGATGGACTTCTTGCTCAGTCAGGCTTGACAGGACTGAATTCTATGACTTTCCTAGCAAGAATGCTGGGGAATAGGGAGGGAGTTATTTAAGGTCACATCAGCAGGGGTTAATAATGGATTTGTGACCTGGGTGGAGAGCCTGTGCAGGTGAATTGGAGGTACACAAATGGAGAGCTAAGTCCAAGGTGAGAGAGGGAAGAAATGAGGAGGAAAGGACTAAGATTAACTATATATTCTAGCATTTATATATGGTCTAGTATTTATATAGCACTTTAAGATTTGCAGTGTGCTCTATCTATATCTATCTGTCTATCTAAAATCTCATTTGACCCCCACAACCCTATGAGATAGGGGTATCATTATCTCCACTTTACTTATGGGGAAACTGAAGTAGAGAGAGACTAAGGGACTTGACCAGGGTCACATACCTAATAAGTGTCTGAGACAGGATTCAGACTCAGGTATTCCTGACTCCAAGTCCAGTGTCTGCAAATGATGAAGGGGAAGGGGGAAGCAATCCACAAGAAGGAAGCAGGTTGGCAAGAGGAAAAGATATGTTTTGGTTAATAAATCAGGTTGAAATTAGAGAAGTTGATAGGATGCTCAGATACGGAATGGGCTGCAGCCAAAAGAAGCAATTGAATGTTTTCCCAGAAAGGAGGAGTTGATATACAATTTCCTTGTGAGGTATGAACCTTGAATAAGCTTCTCAGGACTCCCTGATCATTCCTGTTGTGGGATGAAAGGTGCTATTCTACTGTTAAAGGGACCTTCTCATTCAAGGGGGATCCTGAATCCATTAGGACACTATATTTGCCTTCCTCAGTTCAGAAATGAGTCAAGAAGGAGGCGGTATTATATATCCTTAAATATTCATTCCATGCCTATTCTCACCTTCTCAGCTTGGAAAAGCTGTTTGCATCCAGCTCCTCTATTTCTTCTCTTCTCGCTCTGTTCTAAACTTTCTGTACTCTGCATTATTCTCTCCAGTGTTACCAGTGAGCTCCTTATTAGGAGCTTCTTGACGTCTCCAGCATTTGACTGTTGAGTGCCTTCTCTCTGGATGCTCCTTTGTGGATTTGGGCGAACTTTTCTTTCTCTTGGTTCTCCTCTTACCTGCCTTACCACTCCTCAATATCCTTTACTGGTTCTTCCTATGTGTTATTGTCTCTGACCATGACTGTTCTTCCAAGGCTCTATCCTGGCTCCTCTTTTTTTCTCTATACTCTCTTGTTTGGTACCTTCACCAGTTCCCATGGGTTCAGTTATCTCTACGCTGCTGATTCCCAGATCTGACACTAGACTCTCTCCTGAACCATGGTTTGTATCACCAACTGATAGTTGGTCATTTTGAATTGTATATTCTGTAGAAATTTCAAACTCAACATTTCCAAAAACAGAACATGCTCTCCCACTCTTCCAACTCTGCCTTTGTCTGGATTTCCTTATTACTTCCAATAGCACCATCATACTTACAGTCACTAAGGTTCACAACCTCATTGTCATCTTTGACCCTTCCCTTACTCCACATAGCCAATGAATTGCCAAATCTTGTAATTTCTTCCTCAACAACATGTTCACTTTCTCTCCACTCACACAGTCATTCTCTTTCCACTTAGTCTAGTCAAGTAAAGGCTGGGGTTTTTCAAAAGCAAATTTATTTAGTGATAAACTAAGGGCTCTCTTAGCACTAAGGTCTTATCCTACAGTAGCAACAATCTAGTAACTATTTGTGAGGAGGCTCCATTCCTATTCCTCAATTTTGTGTCAAGAATCCTGCCCCAAAGTCTCCTTTTTCAGTCCTTGAGCAATTTAACCTACCGGCCCAATCCTGACCCTCCCCCCCCATTCCCCTTCTAAGGAGTTATAGCAGAAATTCTCCCACGATAGATAGTTATTGGATTAACAGGTTAGTACAGGATAGGGGAAGAAATAACTTTCTTCCCAATTTCACCAAAGGAAGTCAAAATTAATAAGCTGAACATAAACTTATTATTACCTCTCTTTTTCTCATGTGAAAGAATTGTGCTGATTTCATTAAGTTCAAGAACACTGGAGAAGTGAAGAATACCTATTGTTCAGAGGACTAATTATAATTGGATGAGCATCTCCTTAATTTGGTCCATGAGGACATACATCTTGTTAAGGACCTGCAGATAGACAATGAAATGCATCCAGAATTGAACAGGAAGAAGAGTGGAGGTTGATTCACATTTGGGAAATTGATCATTGCTATAAATGATCCCAATCTACTTCCCAGCACAAAAGTCTTTCTTTTACACCATTTTCTCCACCTCCCCTCCCCTCCAGGGATGCTATATGATTACAAATCCTAGAAACACCACAGTCTATAAAGAATAAAAATTTCAGGTGACTCAGAGGGTGATGAAGAAGGGACATGGTAAATAAAGTAGGTTATATCATGTTACTGGTAATGACTTGTATGCCGTAAATGGCATAAAAGATGCCATCTGGGAAATGTTTACCCTGAAAAGGAGGTAGTGAGAACTAGAGTTAAAGGATGGATAGCCTGAATGCAGCACTGGTACCTACTGAATATTAAAAGCTTCAGAGGAAGACTTGTGATATATTGGGAAAATTTTCCATGGGGAATTTATGAAAATTTATTGACAAGAATTTCACAACATGAAAAGGTGTATGAACATTGCCATTTATAGCAATGGAGAGAGTACCCACATTGAAGAAATAATTGATCCACTGAATATTTGGAGTATGTCCCACCATTGGCTTACATTGAGTTTGTAATCCATCAAAACCCTTAGATTATGTACAGAAAACAACCAGACAAGTATCCCCATCCCTTACTTGTTTGGGTTTTGAATCCAAGATTAGACTTTTATAGTTAGCCTGCCCATCATTCCACTATGTTGAAATCCTGTTGGGTTCAGACTCAGCTATCCGAGATGCTATTTGTGCTTCCAAGTTTTGCGTTATTTATAAAATCTGAAGTTATTTATAAGAATACTAAACAGTAATTGGTCAAAGACAAACCATAGGGGAATACTTCATTGAATACCTTCTTTGGATACCGTCAACATATAAATCCTCTGTAGTGATCAGCCCAACATGTCAGAAGCCTTCCTCTTTTTTTTAACATCAATATCTGTCACACCTTGCCATTCAAATAGTTCTAAATCTAACTTTATTATTGTCCTTCCCACATACCTCCAGCTTGACCACAAACTAGCTAAAAGCAAGGTACATTATTTTGTCTACGGCACTGTCTTCATCTCTGGGTCTAATAACTCCATCAAGAAAAGAATGATGTTAGTGTGGCATGACCTGTTCTTGTTGAATTCATGTTTCTTCTTAGTGTGATTACTTCCTAAATATTCACTAAACATTAATTTAGCAATACATTTCAAAATTAAACAGCTTTTGACAGAAAAAAATTAATGAAAAATTAATTAATGCAAGAATTAATGCAAATAGGATAAGAAGGGAGCAGTAGAACAAGGGGAAAAATTCATTGCATCTAAAATCTCTAAGAAGGCTTTGAGGTCCAAGATGTATAAGCAATAATAGAAATCCATACAACAAAATAGTTATTGTGCAAAAGATAAGAGGGTCAAAAATGTGAACAAACTTTTTTCAAAAGGAAAATTTTAGACTATTAACAATTGCATGAAACATGGCTCCAAATTGCCTGTAAGAGAAATAGAAATCAAAATAACTTTGAAGTTTCATCTTATTCCCAGATTAACAAGTTGTGATGCTGGAATCTAATGGAATATCCCTGCTGTGTGAGAAACAAAGAATTCAAAGAAGCATGAGAAGACTTTGACAAGTTGATGTAAAAGTGAAGAGTCAGGAAAAGAATATACACAATGACTAAAGTATGAATGGAAAGAATATGAACAAAACAAAACAGAAACCTATGAAATTACAATGACCAAGGTTGATCCCAAGGAAGAGATATAAAAAGGTACATTTCCCCCTTTCTTTGCTGAAATGAGGGGGCTATGGATATGGATTACTATTTCTCATGTCTGTCTTTTTTAATATGTAGGCTAGTTTTAACTTCTTCCTGTTTTTTTATTTTTTGTTATAAAGGATGGTTCTTAGTATGGGGGGAGGGATGTATTGGAAACTCTAAATGATATAAAATATATCAATAAAATTTATATTTTGTCAGGAATTAGAGTAAAATTCAATGATCTATTATTTTAAAAAATGCACTAGGATCATAGGATCATGGGATTAAGAATTGGAAGGAACCTTAAAAGGCATCCGGGCCAATCTTTTTTATTTTATAGATGAGAAAATTGAGGCCCAGATAATAAATGACAGAGTTGGTTTTTGAACCCAGGATGGGGACACAGTGGGTGTGGGATACAGTGCATGGAAATTTCTTCTGAGAGAAGGATACAATTGGAAAAAGGTTAATAGGGGAAAGTGAAGAATTTGTAAGGGAAAGGATTTAATCACAGGCAGTAAAAATGAGAATGTAGTGGGGAAGGATTCAGTGAAGGAAAAGATAGAGGGGAATGGTATAGTAAAACAAGTACTAGCTTGGGACTCAAAGAACTCAGGTTCAGACCCTGCCTCTGTCTCTTAGGAGTTTTGGAACCATGGGCAGATTAATGAGGTGCTCTGATCTGCTTTTTTTATCTCTAAAATGAGGTAGTTAAATAGGATGATTTCTAAAGTCCCTTCTATCTCTAAATCAATGATCCTATGATGCACTAAGGGAGAGACGAATGAGTACAGAGGCTGCTCTGAGGGGAAGAAGAAAAGTCTGAATAATAATGCAGTGGGGTGAAGGATCTGGGGGAAGAGAAAGAATACACTAAAAGGGAAAATGCAGTGTGTGTGTGTGTGTGTGTGTGTGTGTGTGTGTGTGAGAGAGAGAGAGAGACAGAGAGAGAGAGAGAGAGAGAGAGAGAGAGAGAGAGAGACAGAGAGAGAAAGAGAGAGCAGAAGGAGGAGGGAGGAAGAGCACCAGTGAGGAAAAGAATGTAATGTAGACAGAATCCATAGGCAGATTGGCCAGTCTTTGTCAGTGCACAATTTTCAAGAATCCTGGTATCAACCCTGACAGTGTGTGTGTGTGTGTGTGTGTGTGTGTGTGTGTGATGTATGCTTGTATGTATGCTCTATAGTTTAAGATCAAATGAAAAACACGAGTTGAGAGAAAAAGTGTCCAGTACACAACAAAAAATCAATAAAAATAACTGCAAAGACTCTAGAGGAAGCAATTAAGAGATTTTTGATGATGGGGTATGAAAATGCAGCTCTTTCATAAAAATTGATTCCATGTGGCTCCATAGCTTCCCAAAAACACATCCACACTAGCACTGACTAGTTCCACAATGGTTAACTCCTTATAGTTCTCCAGTTTGGGCACTAGAAGTTCATATGTCTATGTACAGTCAGACCTTGGTCTTTTCTCATTCAAGTTTCCTGGGTTGCAGTTCTCTCCTTAAAAAAGGTTGGTTCCCCTTGGCCCCCCCCGAAAAAACAATCATTTGTAGGCAAAACTTCAGCATTCCAGCACCTGAGGCTTATTGCTGGAATCACCCATTTCCAACAATTTTTTCTTTACCCCTCTATGAATCCAGGGTGGTCATCAATCACACTGCCTCTTCCTGTCTTCCCCCTGGAAACCACATGAGGAAAATACAAAGCTTGCCCATGAAGGCCAGGCAAGTTCTGTCTGGAGCCTTGCAGGTTAATGATATTCTTGGCGAAGGAGCCAACTCTGTGGGGACTGCACGTTTCGCCCTTTGGAAAGGGATAAGATACCTTTGGTTCTTTTCTCATGCATGCGCTGACCTTTCTTTGCTTGGGAACAGCCTTGGTTTTATAACCAACTTGGAAGAAATGAATATATCTGGTAATTGTATTAATCCAAGGATAAAGTAAAGGAAACATGAGAGGAGTCAATCATAAAGGAGTCCAATTTTCTCAGAAATGCAATCAGAAAAACTGTAGGTTAGGGCCTAATGTATGGAATAGTTTATATTCCATCCAAATGCAACTGAGAATAACCAAAAATAATACAATGTTGGCCTCACTTTTTTCCACTCTGTCTGCAAAAAGATATTTTTTTCAGCGTCTTGGGAAAAATATAACTTCAAGGGTTAAGAGGGCTTTAATCAAGACTCTCACAAAATTTATGAGTCAACCTTGCCTGTTTGTGTTGTGATTCGTCAGTAATGGACAAACAACTATTCCTCCAGGTCTTGGATCCCACATTACTTGCTACGATCTCAATCATTTTATCTGTCCCCACAGACATGTCATTCTTAGGGTCTCTGCATTGAAAATGCACACATAGCCCTTGCCTCTCCAATAATGGGACTTAACCAAGAGTGGCCTTTAGCCAAGCTAAAATCTAGAAAAAGTTGGTCCTCTCTAGCCTTTTCATGGTCTTTCCCCTCCATGATATACTCACCCCAACCCTTCAAAGCATTTTTTTTGTTGTCCTTATTCACAGAAACACAGAATCTCGGGTTTGGAAGAAAACTTAGTTTATCTGTTCCAATCTATACCTGAAAAAGAATCCTTCTACATCTTTGGCAAAGGGTTATCTAACCCTCACCTGAATCCTTCCAGCCAGAGCCATGATCTCTTTAGGCAGTCTGTTCTACTTTTGGACATTTCCTAATTGTTAGAAAAATTTTTTCCTGGTAGCAAGCCTACATTTGTCTCCATGTAACTTAAACTCTTTGTTCCTTGTTCTGCCTGTTAGGACCAAGGAGAATAAGTATAATTTTTCTTTCATACAACAGCCCTTCAAATAGTTGAAGATGGCTATTAAGTCTCCCCAACCCCCAACACACACACACACACACACACACACACTCTCCACTCACTCACTCACTCACTCACTCACTCACTCACTCACTCACTCACTCACTCACTGACTTTGCTTCAGTTCCAGAGGACAAATGGAAAGCTAACTCCTTCTCTTGTGTCTTGATCCTATCTTTTCCATCTCTCCCAGGAGCTGACGGCATTGACCATCCTCCCTCTCAATCTAATTTCAATCTAACTCTACTGCCTTGTTTTGACTATATACAAATATACTGAGGTTTCCCCATCTTCCTACATAAAACAGCACACCCAGCTTCATGCCTACAATTCCCTCAAGCTATCTCACTAAATCTGTGCACTGCTTAACCTCTAGAAAGAATAGTTTATACTCACTGCCTTCACTTCCTCATTCACTGCTCATTTTTCAACTCCTTTGCCATCTGGCTTCCAACCCCCACACGCTACTGAAACCTCTCTAGAAAAAGTCACCATTGATGTCTCTTTTTGTTGTTATGTTTGAGACTGGATCTCCCCATTCATTTTTCATTCTGCTCACTATCTTTCCCAGACTGGAAGAGCAGAGACCACCCACAGCCCAATCCCAATACTGAACAGCAGGGAAGCTTTCACCTGTTCCATTTCCCCATGTGGGCCAGTTTGCCTTCCTCAAGCAGTCTAGAGGCCTCCCAGCCCCCAGGGCTCACCATATTGGTGCAGGACTTCTATGGCATAGTTACCAGATTGACTTTAGCACTAGCATAGTTCAGAACTCCAGAGCTCAAGCAATACACCAGCCTCAATCTCTCTACCCACAGGAATTCTAGGTGTTCTGTATCATGACCCGTTACCAATATTTTCTTTATTGTTAAATCCAGTGAAACGTACTAAATTCTCATCCTCAGGGAGGAGCCAAGATGGCGGAGTAGAAAGACTCACTTATGCTAGCTCCGAATCTGCAGCCCAGAAATTTCCTGTAAAAAGAACTCCCCACAAATTCTGGAGCACTGCAAGGTGCGCAGAAACACAGTGGAAGAGATTTCTGTTCCAGAGAGCCCTGGAAAGCCGTCCCCAGGGGTCCGTCGCACTCTGGACAGCGGATCCCACCCCTGCACTGCCCTGGCCATGCGGCCCGAGAGGAGCAAATCCAAGCAGGCTGCGGGGATGGAACCTCTGGTGGCCCCGAAGTTCCCTCCGCCCACAGGCGCTACAGGTCAGTGGGCTGGCCGAGAGAGGAGCGGGGTGTCTCTGTGACTTGGGCCCCTTTGGGAGGCAGAGGCAGAGGCAGCGGCAGAGGCAGCAGCAGCCTGGGACTCCCGGAGCAGCTGCAGGAGCTCAGGGCCATTACCGAAGGTCTTTGCATAAAGCCCCTGAGGGAACTGAGCCTGGGAGGCAGCCCTGCCCCCACCCCGGCACCAGAACTTAAACTCACATTGAATAGCAGCCGTGCCCACTGCAGAAAGCCCTGAGGCTGGGGAGCAGCATTTGAATCTCAGACCCCAAGCACTAGCTAGGCAGATCTAGGCGGGGGTGGAGAGGAATCTCAGAAGTCAAGTAACTGGCTGGGAAAATGCCCAGAAAAAGGAAGAAAAATAAGACCATAGAAAGCTACTCTCTTAGGGAACAGATGTTACTTCCTCCTTTCATTTCTGATGAGGAAGTACAATGCCTGCCATCAGGGAAAGACGTGGAGGTCGAGGGCTCTCTATCCCAGACATCCGAGGTGGATGTCTGGTGGGTTCAGGCCATGGAAGAGTTCAAAAAGGATTTTGAAAAGCAAGTTAAACAGGTGGAGGAAAAACTGGGAAGAGAAATGAGAGAGATGCAAGAAAAGCATGAAAAACAGGTCAATACCTTGCTGAAGGAGACCCAAAAAAATGCGGAAGAAAATAACACCTTGAAAAATAGGCTCACTCAATTGGCAAAAGAGGTTCAAAAAGCCAATGAGGAGAAGAATGCTTTCAAAAGCAGAATTAGACAAATGGAAAAAGAGGTTCAAAAGCTCACTGAAGAAAATAGTCCTCTCAAAATTAGAATGGAACAGATGGAGGCTAATGACATTCTGAGAAACCAAGAAATCATAAAACAAAACCAAAAGAATGAAAAAATGGAAGAGAATGTGAAATATTTCATTGGAAAAACAACTGACCTGGAAAATAGATCCAGGAGAGACAATTTAAAAATTGTGGGACTACCTGAAAGCCATGATCAAAAAAAGAGCCTAGACACCATCTTTCATGAAATTATCAAGGAAAACTGCCCTGACATTCTAGAACCAGAGGGCAAAATAAGTATTGAAAGAATCCATCAATCACCACCTGAAAGAGATCCAAAAAGAGAAACTCCTAGGAACATTGTGGCCAAATTCTAGAATTCCCAGGTCAAGGAGAAAATATTGCAAGCCTCTAGAAAGAAACAATTCCAGTATTGTGGAAATACAATCAGGATAACACAAGATCTAGCAGCTTCTACATTAAGGGATCGAAATGCGTGGAATATGATATTCCAGAAGTCAAAGGAACTAGGACTCAAACCAAGAATCACCTACCCAGCTAAACTGAGTATAATACTTCAGGGGAAAAAATGGTCTTTCAATGAAACAGAGGACTTTCAAGCATTCTTGATGAAAAGACCAGAGCTGAAAAGAAAATTTGACTTTCAAACACAAGAATGAGAAGAAGCATGAAAAAGTAAACAGCAAAGAGAAGTCATAAGAGACTTACCAAAGGTGAACTGTTTACATTCCTACATGGAAAGACAATATTTGTAACTCTTAAAACTTTTCAGTATCTGGGTAGTTGGTGGGACCACACACACACACACACACACACACACATACACACACATGCACACATGTACATGCGTGCGTGCACTCACGTACAGAGACAGAGAGCATAGAGTGGATTGAATAGGATGGGACCATATCTTAAAAGAAATTAAGGTAAATGGTGAGAGAGAAATGTAGTGGGAGGCGAGAGGGTGAAATGGAATGGGGTAAATTTTATCTCATTCAAGAGGCAAGCAGACAACTTTTTAGTGGAGGGAAAAAGAGGAGAGCTGAGAAAAATCATGAAGTTTACCCTCATCACATTTGACTAAAGGAAGGAATAAAATGCACACTCATTTTGGTATGAAAACCTATCTTACAGTACAGGAAAGTGGGGGAGAAGGAGATAAGCAGGGAGGGGGGGATGATGGAAGGGAGGGCAATGGGAGAAGGGAGCAATTTGAAGTCAACACTTGGGGAGGGACAGGATCAAAAGACAGAATAGAGACAATGGGGCGCAGGATAGGATGGAGGGAAATACAGCTAGTCTTACACAACACAACTGTTATCGAAGTCATTTCCAAAACTACACAGATATGGCCTATATTGAATTGCCTGCCTTCCCAAAGGGAATGGGTGGGGAGGGAGGGAGGGATGGGGAGAATTTGGAACTCAAAGTTTTAGGAACAACTGTTTAGTATTGTTGTTGCTACTAGGAAATAAGAAATACAGTTAATGGGGAATAGAAAGTCATCTGGCCCTACAGGACAAAAGAGAAGATGGGGTCAAGAGAAGGGAGGGATGATAGAAGAGAGGGCAGATTGGTGATAGGGAAAATTAGAATGCTCGGGGTATTGGGGTGGGGGAAGGGGATAAATGGGGAGGAAATCTGAAACCCAAAATTTTGTGAAAATGAATGTAAAAAGTTAAATAAATAAATTTATATTAAAAAAAATAAAAAGAAATAAGTTCTCATCCTCTTTGTTTTTTCTGTAGTATATGATATTTTACCCCATGCTCCACTGCCACTCCCATCCCCTTCCTTCTAGGTGACACAGTATATAGTGCTGGACTTAGGAGTCAGCAAGACTTTGGTTCAAATCTTGTTTCAGACACTTGCTATCTGTGTGACGTTGGATAAGTCCCTTAACCCCTTTCACTTTCCTCATCTGTAAAAATGAGAATAATGCCTCCTTCATATTGTTATTGCAAGGATCAATTGAGATAATACATTTACAGCATTTTGCAAACCCTGAAGTATAAAACCAACAAATATTGTTGTTACTGTTATTTTCTCCTACTCCCTCTGCCTTTCTAACATTGCTCTTTCCTGGTTCTTTTCTCACCTGTCTATCTATTCCATCTCAGTCTCCACTGGCTCTCCTTCCTTTTCCAGGGTGCCTGTCCCTCAAGGCTCTGTCCTCAACTCTTCTTTTCCTCCTCTCTTGCCCTTGATTTCATGCCCTTTGGTGGGTTCATGCATCCTCTATTTACATAACTCCCAAATCTATATATCCATCTCCCATCTTCCCCCTCAGCTTCAGTCCTAGATCTCCACCTTCCTGTTAGACCTCCCTATTTATAACTCTGCTTCCACTTTAAACTCAGTATGTCCCATATCATCATAGTCTCCTCCCCTCACTTTGTTTTTGAGGCAAGTGGGGTTAAGTGACTTGCCCAGGGTCACACAGCTAGTAAGTGTCTGAGGCAGGATTTGAACTCAGGTCTTCCTGATTCCACAGCCAGTGCTCTAACCTTATTTGTTATTCTCCCTCCTCCACATTTTGCATGTGAATACAGTGTCTCTTCCAGTAGATTATAAGCATCCTCAGAGCAGACACTGTCTCATTTTGTCTTCACATCTCAGTGCCTGACACAGTGCTCAGATGTATTAGGAACTTAATAAATACCTGTTGGTTTATATGTGATTAATTTTTAGGAAATAGTGTATTGTATCTGAAAGAGTCTTGGACTTAAGGTCAGTAGAGCAAGATGAAAAACCATCTTGATTGCTTAGATTAAATGAATGAGAAGGGGCAAATAATTTCATCTCACTGAGCCTCAGTTTCATTTGTAAAATAGAGATAATAATCCTCACATTACCAAACTCAAAGGATGCTTATGATGAAAGTCTTTGGTAGAAGGGCTTTAAAAATTTGATTTAGCTGATAACTTTTGGACAGTAGATCTAAATAACAGATGACCACATATTTATTACCTCTCCCTAGTACATTTTCATTTTCATTTTGAGCCTAACAAGTTAAAGACCAACAGAATGACTCTCTAAATGGGGAGTTTTAGGTATTGAAGCAATGAAGAGAGCTACGTTTTGAGGGGAGATGAACTTTCCTATCACCCCTAAGACATTTCTAAGGAGCTGGATCACTGTTCTATCTCCCCATGAGCCTGGCTTTGGTGATGGGGAGGAGGAGGGATTGTGCACTGTCCACAAAGAAGGCTGGCAAAATCTCAGGCCAGCAAGGGAACACTGAAGTTTTCATTATTCTCTCCTTATTTGGAAAACTACAGATTACCCCAAAAGGCACTGTGCCAAAAAGTACCTAAATACCCTAAGATTATAGATTTAGTACTGGGAGAGAACTGAAAGACCTTCCAGCTTGGTCTCTTCATTTTAATGAGGAAGAAGCTGAAATGACTTGTTCCAGGTCATAGAGCAATAAATGACAGAGGAAGGATTTGAACCCAGGTCCCATGACTCCAAATCCCTAACTCTTTCTACAATCATGTGTTGTATATAATTCTGCCATGGCCTCTGGTGCACCTGAGGCAGGCTGTGTCACCAAGACAGGAAAAAATGGCGACCCAAATAGTGAAGAAGATTGAAATGACGCCATCTGCTTTCAAGTCTGGCTCTGACATTTTGTATGTGACCTTGACCAAATCATGCCACCTCTTTGGGCCTCAGTTTCTTCATCTGTAAAATAAGAAAATTTAACTACATGATATCTGAAGTCCTTCCCAGCTCTAAATCTATGATGTGAAGCTCTTTGGAAGTATCTCCAGTGGGGTTTACCTCAGTAAAGATAGAATAGAGCAACAAAGGGACAATGAAAAATTGTTTGCATTAGCCCAGTAATATTGAGAAGCAGATGCATCTCTGACCCAGGGCCATGCAACCAATAACCTTGTTTGGCTAACCAGTGATAGAGTCAGGGTCTTAGCTGTGCTACACATCAGGTCTCTTTTTTCCACCAGAAGTGACCAACCCAGCATGTCTACTGAAGGTCCAGAGCCTCTGTTCTCCAATTCAGTCCCAAATACCTCTGTTGGTATTTAGGGGGAAGGGTTCTCCCAAATATCAGAAATAATTTTTCCCTTTTCTGACTGGCAAAGTTAGCCTCCAGCAGCAGTGGTAAACTCAGTAAAACCGGCAGTGAGGGATTTTAGGGTACAATCAGATTTAACCACCCCTCTTAATGGGAGCCACATGGAGGAATTCCGACTTGGTCTGCTGCCCTCCTAGATGTGAGGCCACGGTGCACAGATGTTTGAAATGGGATTTTCATTCCTCATTGCTGGCCCACCTCTGAGAGCTGGCTTTCAGGTCCTGTTGAGTCAGTCACAAGCTCCATGTTGGGATAGGGGACAAAGTAGGGAGGTTGTAGCTGCCATGTTGATGTATCTGAATATAAGTGGCTCACCTGATTGGAGTCAAACAAGTACACAAAGATTGCTAGCCATGAGCATCACTAAGAAGAGAATTTTCAGGGAATGATGGGGGAAAGGAGAAAGACTATAGGCATTTCCAGAGCAAATGAGTCTAAGGCAAGGAAAAACGGGAATTTACTCAGTGCCCTGGGAATTCTTTTTAGCCGTATACTAGAAAGGCAGAGTAGTATAATGCCTGAATGTTGGACTTGAGATTCAGAAAGATTTGGCTTTAAATTTAATTTCAGATATTTATTAGCTATGTGACTTGGATGAGTCACTTAAGTTCTTTCTTTGAGTTTAAGTTTCCTCACATGAATGAGACTGATAGTGTCACCTATCTCATAGAGTTGTAGGTATCAAAAGAAGTAATGCCTGTTATTTTCTCTATGAATTTATTAATTGATTTTTACAATAATCAATTATTTTCCCTTTTGCTAACCCTATCAACTGAATGATTTTTTAAAAATTCTCATAATGGATAGGCATGGTAGAGCAAAACAAATCTTCATATTCTCCATATCCAAAAATGTCTCATTCTATATTTTAAGAGCATCACCTTTCTGGCAGGAGGTGAGTGGTGATGCGTTTCACCTTTAGTCCTTTGGACCGGTGATTCCTCATTGCATTGATAAGAGTTCTGAATCTTTTCAAAGTTGGTTTTCTTTATAAAGGTGTTGTAGAAATTGTTCTCTACCTCCCACTCATGCTTTGTAATCCTTAAAGTACTATATAAAAATCAATAACTTATTTACTGTCCAGCACAAAAATGGTATATGCCTCTAGAGATCCCACTATTGGACATATACCTAATGGAGGGCAAAGACAGAAGCAAATGCCTCAGATTCATAGCAGCTCTTATGTAGTAGCAAAGGACTAGAAAAAAAAGGCTATCTACTAATTGGGGAATGATTGAATAAACCACAGTATACGAGTGTTCGCTGTCGCTCACTCCTTTTTTAGTCATGTCCAATACTTCATGACCCCATTTTGAATTTTTTTGGCAAAGATACTGAAGTGGTTTGTCATTTCTTTTTCCAGATCATTTTACAGATGAGGAAACTAAAGCAGACAGGATTAAGTGACTTGCTCAAGCTCTTATAGCTAGTGATTGTCTGGGATCACATTTGAACTCAGGAAGATGAGTCTTACAGACACTTTATCCACTATGGCACTACCTAGCTGCCCCAGTTTATGAATGCAGTGGAACATTATTGATCAATAAGAAGTGATGACCTTACACAGGTAGCCTTAGATATTGGTTACCCTTTCCACTAGGTGGTTCAGTGGATATCAGAAAGCCCTGAGTTCAAATTTGCCCTTAGATTTAACCCTGGGCAAGTCACTCAAACTTTAATTTGCCTCAATTTATATACATACATACATATACATATACACACATACATATATGTGAAATAAATTAATGTTTTTGTTTATATATGTGTATATATATATTTATATGTGTCTATGTATATGTATGTGTGTATACATTGACATATGTATTTAAAGGTGTATATAGCCTGATAGGTTCCTGTCCTCTATTCTGCCATCTCTTCCCCCCCACACCTTTTCCTCATTCCATCCCTGTCGGAATCCCTGCTTCACCTAAGGTGTAAGGGGCAAGTCACTTGTTGAAGTTAAGCGGAAAGAGGAGTACAGGTTAGTCAGAAGGGTGCAGCCTTTATAACAGTGGAGGAGCTGTTCCTTGACCCTTCTATTTTCTCAGGCTAAATGGGTGTCAGCATGTGGTGAACCTCTCATTCATCACCGAAGGCCAGAGAAAAATCTGCTGCCTAATTGGGCTTGATTCACAGGCTGAAAAGATTAACCTGAGGGTTTTGGGGAACTGTATGCTAAAGGAGAGCAGCTGCCAAGGTGGAGTATTTGGGAAACTGGAATCCGAAGATCTCTTGAATAAAGCTTTAAAAAACAGAGAGTTGATGAACTCTCTACTTTTGAGGAATCCACAGAATTCTGTGGGAAGAAAATATTTCTAAATCCCATTTGTCCTCAAAATCCCTAAGAGGTTGTCATGTCCTTTTTACTTATCTTTAGTAAATAAATAAGCTGAACAGGAAAAGGAGCTTTACTGGGGGAAAGTGGTCAGTCTTATTTTGATTAAAATTTGCAGACGGCTTTCAACTGGAACAAAGTACCAGCATGAGAAATCTCATGTCCTTCAGCCTACTGTAGCTAAGCTGTTCTTATCTAATTCATATGATCTACCCACTTGCCAGGCTGTTACTTCCCTTTGGGTGCCTGCTATCTGTTAAAGTCTGTAACAGAAACCTTCACTGTTTCAAAGGGAAGTCTAATTTAAATTGGAGGCAAGGAGAGGAGGAGAAGATTTTCTCTGAAATTAAAATAGAGATTTATGGGATCCAGTGCTAATGAGTCATTGTTGCATTTTTTAAGCTATACTTTTATTCTAATCATATATTTTAAAACAACCATCACCACACCACCACCACCACCACCATCATCAACAACACAAATGGAATACCTCCTATTTGCTAGGCACTGTGCTAAATTCTGAGAATACCTAGGCTGCCTAGTCTTCAATCATGGATGTCCTGAAACTACCTCAGATTCAAAGCTTATTTTGGGTCAGTTTCCATTCAAAGCTCCAGCTCACAGTAAAGTAGATGAGATTAGCCTGGCATCTCTTTCCTTTTTAAAAATTAAGTTAAATTTTTTTAATTAATAAAAATTTATTCTCTCTCTCTTATCCACTTAGCATGTATCCCCTAGAACACAGACCCTCAGGCATTCTTGTACAGGGCAAAGATTACATCAGTGCCAGCTAGAGATAATTGCTTTGAGGCTGGGCCTATTTAAGACTAAGGCAACATCAGTTTGATTGGTTCAGTCAAACAACCAGTTCATTTTAGGAGAAAAAATTCACTTTAGCCAAAGTGAATATTGGTTAGAGTGTATACCAAAATTTGATGGTTTTCATCTATTTTCCCCATTTTTAGCATGAGCATCCTGTAGTCCTAGCCCAAAAATCCAATATTTCCCGAACAAGCTAGAGGTTCATCAGGTAAACATGAGACTTCAACAGCCAAAGTCCCATTTTCATTTTCTAGATTTGTTTTTCAGTAGCCCAGTTGAAGGGGAAGCCATAGACCAATTAAAGATGCTCAGAATAAAAAATAAAGGAAAACCAGAAGGATCCCAAATGAGGATTCCTAAGGACCAAATCTCCATTAAAGTCCTCCTCCAATGGCTCATTATGGAATGGAAACAACTGTGGATTCATAAAGCCTTTGCCAACAGAGTTTTAGCAAACTGGAAAGACTGAACACTGATCTGTTCATAGATTGTGTGTTTATTGTCCATGGATCAGTCTAGTTAAATGCGGAGGGGGATATCACAAATCCCACTTAATTCAATAGGTATTTACTAAATGCCGACTGTCTTCCAAGCAATGCACAAGGATCTGAGGGTAAAAAGATAACAATGATAGATACTGTCCGTTCCTTTAATGGGGACAAAGAGGGTAGGTGGGAAAGAGACACAGCACATTATATATAAAGAGAAGAGAGTACAAAATATATTCCAAGTAATTTCAGGGTGGGAGTTCATGGGGAGAACACTAATAACTGGGGTTATCAGGAAAGGTGTCATGAAAGAAGTCATATCTGAGCTGTATTTTGAAAAAAACTACAGTTTCCAAGAGGCAAAGGTGAAGAGGGAATGTATCCCAGGCATTAGGCACAGAATGGAATGATGTCTTCAAAAGACTGGCAGCCAGATGATGGACATTTTTGGCCACAGCAACCTAGAAGGACCATGTATGATGAAGGCATCTACTAAGGTCTAGAGGACTTGAAATATGCCTTACTTAAGCGAATATACACAATGATGAAACCCTGTATCTTATGGCCAAAGTAGTAAAGAAGTGATCCAGCTAAAGTCTTCTAGCTTAAATAAGCTAGTATTTTTCCACTGCTGTTCTAAAACCCAAACCCCAGAACCAGTCAGAATGAGGTGGAGCCAGGAAGGTGAACAAAGACTCAAAAGGGAGGCCAGCCCAGAGGAGCTCTCAAGGGAAGTGTAAACATATGGAGTGGCTGGTGAAATGAGGCTACGGGTGGGTGATAGAGCTAATGTTTAAAGCTTTGAAGAGAATCTTTGGGGCAGTAATAACAAAGCACTTTGATGTCATTATGTACCACAGAATTTCCAGCTGACATATAGAGGGGGACACTCTCCAGGCTGCAGCTGCTTCTCAGATCTAAGTCTGGTAAGAATTTGCCATAGGTGATTGCTTAGACTGACATCTTTGTAAAGCTCAGGGAATAATGCCAAGGAGGTTTGGAATCAGGAGGGCAGGGTGTGTTGTCTTTATATGTGTCCAATAGTAACCTAATTTTCTAATTTCAAAATAGCACAGTCTGTGCCCTAACACAAGATGTGTTTTGAATCACAGCTGTGCGTATCTTTGAGCTCTGCTCATCTGTTTCTGGGAAAATGTATAGAGTGGCATATCACAAAATGTTTTAGGAAAAAGACAAGAGGTCTTGTATTTTTGGTTGCTGTTCTTTTGGCCAATTGTTCAAAGGCCTGAACTGTGAAAAATCTGATTATTTGCTCTGAGAATGATCACAGGTTGATGTGAGCCTGTGACTCCTGAGTGCAGAAGAGCTTGTCCGCTAAGGAGCATATTCTCTGTCGATCACTGACTTCTTGATTTACCAATTATTTTTTTTTCAGATCACCAGAGATCCTGGACATGGGAAGAGGACACATATAAAATCTTTTATGACCCAGGTGACTCCATTTTGGAGTTTAGGAACTAGCCTTCATGATATTACTACAAAAAGCTAGTGATTGACTTCTCTTTCCATTCCCAATGCTAGGCTCTCAAAAGACCTAATTTATCTCAGTGATGGATTTGATTAAGCCTCTTTAGGGTGGAATCATTGCAAATACAATTCTTGTTGCAAGGCTGTCTCTTTCATAGCATCAGAGATCTAGAAATAGAAGAGACTTCAGAGGCCATCTAGAACAACCTCCTTATTTTGCAGACATGGAAACTGAGGTCCAGTGAGGGTAAGTGCCTAAGGTTACATAGGTAATAATCATCAGAGGAAGGATTTGAGCTAAGTCTAGAGTCAGTGTTCTTTTCTACTGTACCCTGTGGTCTCAATTCAATTCAATTCAATTCAACAAGTATTTACTCTCTAATATGTGCCAAGGGGCAATTAAGGTGGTGCAGTGAATAAAGTGGCAGACCTGAAGTTAGGAAGACTTGTGTTAGTTCAAATCTGACCTCAGACACTCATTAGCTGTGTGACTCTGGGCAAGTCATTTAACCCTGTTTACCTCAGTTTCCTCATCTGTAAATTGAGCTGAAGAAGGAAAGGGCAAAGCGCTCCAGTATCTTTGCAAAGAAAATCCCAAAGGGATTACAGAGTACAATACAACTGAAAAGACTCAACAGCAACAACCCATCCCCATACCCCTACTTATCCTGCCCTTACTACCTGACGTGTACTAATGCCCCCAGAAGGACCTTTCCAATTCCTTACCCTCTCAAAATTTTTTTCTCCTCCATATGATTAATCATACCCAAGTGTTAGGAGAAAAAACTGTTTAATTAGACTAGTTCATATTCATAAGTGAATCACTGATGACCATTAATACCCATTTAATACTTACTGATCTTTTGAATCCTACTTTCTCAACCTTGTTTCATATCACTCCCCTTCTGAACTTTCTTCTAGTCAAACTGTATCACGCCTAGTGTTCTCTGAACCCAGTGAAAACCCCTGTACATTTGTGTAATCCATTTCTCCATGGCTGAAATCCGTTCCATCCCCTTCTCTTCCTCTCAGTAAGTCAATAAACATTTATTAAGTGCCTACTATGTGCTAGAAACTGGTAAATGCTGAGGACACAAAAGCAAAAGGTAGGGGGCGGAGCCAAGATGGCGGAGTAGAAGGACGCACGTTTACGAGCTCCGAAACCAAAGCCCATGGAATTGGTGTAGAAAGAGTCCCCCATAGATTCTGGGTGAGTGCAAGGTGTGCAGAGGCAGAGTGGAGGAGATTTCCGTCCCAGGGAGCCCTCAAGACCCGTCCCCAGGGTCCGGCGCGCCCCGGAGAGTAAACCCGACCCCCAGCGCTGCCCTGGCCGAGGCCTCAGAGAAGCGAATCCGAGCAGGCTTCAGAGACGGAAGCTGAAGCAGCCGGGAAAGTCCCTCCGCCCACAGAAGCAGGTCAGTGAGAGAGGCCGCGCTGAAGGAGAGGGGAAGCAGGGAGCCTCCGTGACTCGGGCCCCCTCGGGAGGAAGCGGCGGCGGCGGGGACGGGGGCAGGAAGCGGTGGCGGCAGAGGCGTGGGCTGGGGCTGAGGCGGCAGCGGCCCGGGACTCAGGAATCCCCCAGCTGCAGGCGGGATCTTCATTACGGAAGATTCCCGCATAAAACCTGACGGAGCTGAGCCTGGGAAACGGCCCTGCCCCCGCCCCGCTCTGTTGCTGAAGACTTCTGCTCGGGACCCCCGGGGGAGCTGAGATTGGGAGGCGGGCCCCCCACCCCGCCCCCACCCGCTCCATTCTTGAGAGTCGCTGCATAAAGCCCCCCGAGGGATCAGAGTCTCGGAGACAGCCCTGGCCCCGCCCCAGCACCTGAACTAAAGCTCACTGATTGACAGCCAGCAGGAGGAAAGCCCATTTGAATCTCAGAGGCCAGGCGCTGGCTGGGCGGATCCAGGCGGGGGTGGAAGGGAATCTCAGAGGTCAAGTAACTGGCTGGGAAAATGCCTAGAAAAGGGAAGAAAAATAAGACTTTAGAGAGTTTTTTCCAACAAATGCAAATGATCCCAACCTTCGGATCTGATGGGGAGGACGAGAACGTATTTTTCCCATCAGGGAAAGATGTGGAGGGCGGGGCCTCAGTACCCCAGACACCCCAGGGGGGTGTTGGGTGGGCTCAGGCCTTGGAAGAGCTTAAAAAGGATTTTGAAAAGCAAGTTAGACAGGTGGAGGAAAGACTGGGAAAAGAAATGACAAAGATGCAAGAAGAGTATGAAAAAAAGGTCAATATCTTGGTAAAGGAGACCCAAAAAAAATGCTGAGGAAATTAACACCCTGAAAAATAGGCTCACTCAATTGGCAAAAGAGGTTCAAAAAGCCAATGAGGAGAAGAATGCATTCAAAAGCAAAATGAGCCAAATGGAAAAAGAGGCTCAAAAGCTCACTGAATTTAATAGTTCTCTCAAAATTAGAATGGAACAGATGGAGTCTAATGATTTTATGAGAAACCAAGAAATCACCAAACAAAACCAAAAGAACAATAAAATGGAAGAGAATGTGAAATATCTCATGGGAAAAACAACTGACCTGGAAAATAGATCAAGGAGAGACAACTTAAAAATTATGGGACTACCTGAAAGCCATGATCAAAAAAAGAGCCTAGACATCGTCTTGCATGAAATTATCAAGGAAAACTGCCCTGACATTCTAGAACCAGAGGGCAAAATAAGTATTGAAAGAATCCATCGATCACCACCTGAAAGAGATCCAAAAAGAGAAACTCCTAGGAACATTGTGGCCAAATTCCAGAACTCCCAGCTCAAGGAAAAAATCTTGCAAGCAGCCAGAAACAAACAATTCCAGTACTGTGGTAATACAATCAGGATAACCCAAGATCTAGCAGCTTCTACATTAAGGGATCGAAGGGCGTGGAATAGGATATTCCAGAAGGCAAAGGAACTAGGACTCAAACCAAGAATCACCTACCCGGCTAAACTGAGTATAATATTTCAAGGGAAAATATGGTCTTTCAATGAAACAGAGGACTTTCAATCATTCTTGATGAAAAAACCAGAGCTGAAAAGAAAATTTGACTTTCAAACACAAGAATGAGAGGAAGCATGCAAAAGTAAACAGCAAGGAGAAGTATTAAGGGACTTACCAGAAATGAACTGTTTGCATTCATACATGGAAGGACAATATTTCTAACTCTTAAAACTTTTCAGTATCTGGGTGGTTGGTGGGACCACACATACACATGTACACGCATGCACACACATACACACATGCATTCACATGCAGAGACAGAGAGCACAGATTGAACTGAATAGGATGGGACCATACCTTAAAAGGAATTAAGGTAAATGATGAGAGAGAAATGTAGTGAGAGGAAAGAGGGAGAAATGGAAGGGGGTAACTATATGTCATTTAAGAGGCAAGTAGGAGATGTTTTTAGTGGAGGGAAAAAGAGGAGAGCTGAAGAAAAAAAAAACAAACAAACAAACAAACAAAAGTTTACCCTCATCACATTTGACTAAACGAAGGAGTGAAATGCACACTCATTTTGGTATGAAAACCTATCTTACAGTATAAGAAAGCGGGGGAGAAGGAGATATTGGGGGGGGATGATGGAAGGGAGGGCAAAGGGAGGAGGGAGTAATTGAAAGTCAACACTTGGGGAGGGACAGGATCAAAGAGAAACAATGAGGGGCAGGTGAGGAGGGATGGCAATTCAGTTAGTCTTACACAACACGACTATCAGGAAGGTCATTTGCAAAGCTACACAGATATGGCCTATACTGAATTGCCTGCCGTACCAAAGGGAATGGGTGGGGAGGGAGGGATGGGGAGAATTTGGAACTCAAAGTTTTAGGAACAATTGTTTAGTATTGCTGTTGCAACTAGGAAAGAAGACATACAGTTAATGAGGAATAGAAAGTCATCTGGCCCTACAGGAGAAAAGAGAAGATAGAGACAAGGGAAGGGAGGGATGACAGAAGAGAGGACAGATTGGAGATAGGGAAAATTAGATTGCTTGGGGTATTGGGGTGGGGGGAGGGGAGAAAAAGGGAGAAAATTTGGAACCCAAAAATTTGTGAAAATGAATGTAAAATAAATAAATAAATAAATAAATAAAAAAAAAAAAAAAAAAAAAAAAAAAAAAAAAAGCAAAAGGTAGTTCCAACTCTCAAGGTACTCAGTCTAACGGGAGCAACAACATGCAAACAGCTATGTACAAACTATATTTAAGAAGAACTGGAAATAATCAATAGTGGGAAGGCATTGGAGTTAAGAGGTATCAGGAAAGTCTTCCTGTAGAAGGTATGATTTTTACCAGGATTTGAAGGGAAGCCAGAGAACAAGGAGATGGAGGTGAAGAGGGAGAGAATTCCAGGTAATGCCCAGAGTCGGGAGCTGGGAAACCTTTTCTTCCTTCAAGGCTCATCTGAGGGCACATGTCCCTTATGAAGCCTTCCCTAGTCATTCTTTGTTTTTGTCTTATACCCCCAAGCATATAGAACAGCGTCTTGGACGTAGGAAGGGCTCCTTCAGTTGGCTGGAATCAAAACCAGTAGAATAAAATTAAAGAATGAACCTCATGTTGCAGGTTTCTATTGAGGACCCTAAGCTCTATGTTGTGATCTTGTTATAACTTGGGAGCCTTGCATAGTATAGTTCTCCTTTAAATAAATACCAATACATTGAATTCATGGGCAGTTCAGTGGACTACAAGCTCAATGTGGGTCAGCAGTGTGATATGGCAGTTCATAAAAGGAAAGTCATCTAGGGCTAATTAAGGCAAGTATAGACAGCTTACAGGAAAAGGGTAGTGAAAGGTTCATTCTCAGCTGCCTGGTCACACCTCATCTGGAGTCTGATGACCAAATATGGGCAGGATGGTCGAAGAAGAACATGATAAGCCAGACGGTGTCCAGAGGAAGGCAACTTAAATGGAAGGACTTTGAGTTCACCTTACAGAAGATACAGTTGAAGGACCTGGGAAGTTTCACTCCAGAGAAGAGAGGACTAAGGAGGTAGCCAATGCGGTTGGTGGGGGGAGGGAGGGGTTGGGAATGGACAGGGGACATCATCGCTATCTTCTAGGATCTGAAAGACAGCAGAACCTCGGTTTATGAGTAACCTAGTTTACATATGCTTCCCTGGATGAGGAAAATTTTTTTGCAAAATTTGCCTTGCAGGAAGAACAAAAATCACAGTAAGAACATCAAAATTTTGTTGGAAAACATCACCCAAATAAGACTGTAGCAATGGGAGTCATGAATATTTTTTAATAATAATGCAATGTCACATTTCCATGATATTCTGAAAAAAATGTCAAAAACAAGTGTTGTTAGATTCCTAGTGAAAAACGAACATAAAGAAAAAACAATCAGTGAGTCACAACATAAAAGTGATTCTAAAAAATGAAAAATAAGTGAAGTCAGTAGTGTTAGTCTACTTTTTGTGAAAGTAGCATGAGAGAGAATACTCCCTACACTGAAATCCCCAGTGATCTCACAGGAGATTCTCCTTTCAACTAACCCCATAACCCTTACTCCTCCTCCTTCTGTTCATCTCCTTCACACCAGCCATGACTCTTCTCAAAGGTAAAGCGCAGGTTAATTTGTTTTATTTTCAGTTTATATTGTGTACTAATGATTGCTATTGTATGTCAGGCATATTAGGGACAAAATATTTACCTAAAATTATAAATAATTATTTTTGTATGGATATTTTGGGGGATGTGGTACCGATCATCCAATTTTACATTATTTCCTACGGGAAAATTCACTTTGCAGGATGAACAAAATCTTGGTATGAATTAAATTCATAAACCGAGATTCCACTATATGTGAAAGAGGGACTAGACTTTTTCTGTTTGGCCTCAGAGAGAAGTACTATGAGGAATGGGTGGGAGTTGTTACCAAGAAAAACTAGGTTAGATGTCAAGAAAAAATATCCTAATAATTAGAGCTTTCCAAAAGTAGAATAGACTGCCTGGAAAATTGATGAGTTCTGCTTTCTTGGCGGTACTCAAACAAAGAATGGATGGCCATTTGACAGGTGTGTTATAGTGAGGATTCCTTTGCTGCTTGGTCACTTCCAACTCTCAAACTTCTGTGATGGTGATTCATGGAATCTGAAGATAAAAGAGTGTTTAGAGATAATTAAGTCTGGCCCCACTACTGGTCAATCAACAATCATTATCAAACATCTACTATGTTGTAGAGACTGTTCTAGGTGCAGGGATAAAAACCTAAAAATGAGATGGTTCCTGCCCTCAAGGAACTTATTTTCTAATAGGAGCATACAACCATGGGTGTGTCAGAACCAGCGGTTCTGGCTCAAGAGACCTGATTGTAAGAGTTTTCTTGGTAGCATTTGTACCCCAGAAATCAGGACCTGATTTAGTGTTTTGTTATGTCTAGAACAAGAAACAGTGGAGAGGATGTTAATCATACAGATTAAATTTAAATGGTGTGTCTTTCATACATTTTATTTTTCAGGGAGACAGCTGTAAAACACTTACCCATATACCACTGAATACAACACACTTGGGGAATTGATGGCCAGTTTTAATTTTAGTTGAGGCAGTCACAGGGGTGATGATGCCCCATTAGGGCAGGAGGTAGTCATGCTCCTTTCAGTACCAATATTAGTATTGATTTAATTATTGTTCTCAGAGCAAGACTAAGAGGTGAAGGAATGGTGTGGCAAAGTCCTGCCTGGCAAGCCCTGCTGTTCAGGTGGAAGACTTTTTTTACAGGTAAAGAAACTGTAGCTCACAGTGGTGAAATAATTTGCCCAAGGACACCCAGGAAGTAAGCAGCAAATCTGATGTTTGAAGCAGTGACTTTCCTTGGCACCTTTCTTTTATAAGACCACATATAGGAAGTTCTGGGACAGCTAAGTGGCATGGTGGATAGGATGCTGGGCCTAAAAATAAGAAGAATCATCTTCATGAGTTCAAATCTGGCCTCAGATTCTTACTAGCTGTTTGACCCTAGGCAAGTAACTTAACACTGCTTTTCTCAATTTCCTAACCTATAAAATGAGCTAGAGAAGGAAATGGCAAACCACGCCAATATCTTTGCCAAGAAAACCTCAAATGGGAATATGAAGAATCTGAAATGACTGAAACACAAACGCAGACACATACACACACACAGAGGAAGTTCTAGGGGATTGTTCAGTTTGATTCTGGGTTCATTCTCTCTGGCCAATATATTCAGTCATACTATCTCTAGAATAAGTGGGAATTCTGTGGTGAGCAATTTCATCATATTCATCACTGATTGTGTCAGACCTGAATGGGAGAAGAAAGCAATTGTGGCTAAGAAGGGATGAGGTTGTTGGAACCAGAGAAAAATTTTAACTATGGAGAAAGATTCAGGAAACACTATCATTCCCACACCCCAGTGCATGCTGAGATCCCATATGATGTCAACACTTCCTGACTCCCCTACTACAGCATCAGTTTGTTATAGATTGCTCCCTGATTCACCAAATGTGGACAACCTTTGCCCTACTGTAAAGCAAGCACCCTGACACATCCAAGATGGCCTGCTAGCACAGGTTCTTAGATCTGCTTTCGTAAAAGGAAAGCAACTTTTAAGGGGTCAGCAATTTTATTTAATTACATTCACCAACAGAGAAAATACAAGCAGAGAAATAAAGACCGACAGGGTTTCTGTCTGACTGTCTGACTGACACTCACTGACTGTGACATGCATCACAGATCAAGATAGATCCAACTTTCTGACCGTTATCATAGTTACCAGAGAGAGAAGCACCAACATCTGGATTTTCAAAGCTGGGGTAGGGGCTCCTTAATGGCTACCCAGAGTCTCAACTGACCCCAAACCTTCTTCCAAAGAGTAAGCCCCAAAGCAAAACCTCACCTCAGGGTATACATACACTTTTCAGTGCTGGAGGGCACAACCCTCAGGACACAGTGCCTCATTAGCAATTCACAAGAAGCATGGGCCTTCCTACAAAACAAATATTCCCTAATCAAGCTTCCTTTAATGGGCTCCACCTGAGACCATTAATAGGTGGGGAAGATCTTTTAACTCTCATGAACATTACACCTACATTCTATGCAGGGCTCTTTCTTTTCTGAATGTTTTTGTTGAGAAGTACTAGCACCTCCTTGCATAGAATCTCAGAACTGAAAGGGGCATCAGAGGTCATCTAGTCCAGTCCCAACTTATGACCAAAAGGATTCTTTTCTACAACATTCCCCTTAAGTATCATCTAGCCTCATCTGTGTAGACTTTCTAGATTGCAGTATTTTGTATTTCTAGATTGAGTGAGCAAAGGCCTTAGCACCTGGGAGCAGCTAGGTGATAGTGGATAGACGACTGAGCCTGGAGTCAGGCAGGCCTGAGTTCAAATCTAGCCTGAGACACTTACGAATTGTGTGTGACCCTGCTCCAGTTTCTCAACCATAAAATGAAAAATAGAATCTACTTCCTAGGTCTGTTGTGAGACTTGGAGAAGAGAATATTTGTAAAGCACTTAGCACAGTACCTGGCTCATGATAGGTACTTAACAAATGTGTGTTATCTCTCCTATCATCTACTAAGGAGAAGTTCTGATATACTAGAAGAAAGAAATACAGATATTATCCTTCACATGATAAGATGATGGAATATGTGTATTCTAAGAAGAGATTCTGGCTTTGGATTGGTTTTGGGGGGTTTGTTTTTTTAGCATTGGAGATGGTCACATACTTCCAATCCCTACCCTTTATGATATAAAACACAGTGAATAAGAGTGCTAGATTTGGGGGCAGAAAGACCTGCATTCAAATGCTGGCTCAGCCATTAGCTTTGTGACCCTGTAACTCACTTTGTCACTTAAGCTCTATCTGCCTCAGTTTCCTCGCCTGTAAAATTGGAGTAATAACAGCACCTGTCTTCCAAGGTTACTATGAAAATCAATTGAAGTGCAAACTCTAAAGCACTGTACAAATGCTATTATTATGTTTGGCTGAACGTAATTTCAAGAACAGCCTGCTTATGTCTATGGGATGATAGCAACTCATATTTTTATTGTACTTCAAATGATTCAAAGCATTTCATATCCACTAAATTCTCACTTGATCCCTACAACAAGCCTATGAAATAGATACGAAAGGTTTCATTTTTTTCCATTTTACTGATGAGGAAACTGAAACTACTGCCCAGAAAGCTCAAAGAAGTCCTGGGAGTCAGGAAGATCTGAATTAAAACAGGCCTCAGATACTTACTAGCTGTGTGACTCTGGGCAAGTCACTTAACCCAGTCTGCCTCAGTTTCCTCAGCTGAAAAATGGGGACAATAATGGCACCTACTTCCTAGGGTTGTTGTGAAGATCCAAAGAGATAGTATTTGTAAAGCCCAGACTCTCACAGCCAAGAAGTGTTGTTATCAGGATTAGAATTCAGGTTTTCCTGACTCCAGTTCACAAATGCATCCAAGTTGTTGACAACACCAGCTAATCAAACAGCTTTTCTTGCTCCAGTCAAGGAAGAAAAAAGAGGAGAATAATGATTTCTTAACTTTCCAGGCCCTGAGGTCAATAAGTGGTGTTAACCGCTAGATTAAATATTCAGTCAAAAGGAACCTGGGCTCATTAGTTCAGTAACACAAAGGGTACAAAGTCCCAGTGCAGTGGCCCATATCAGCAAACACTAGAGCCACCTGTCAGACACTCTTACAGGAGCACCACAGAAGTCCAGTTGGGCCACTTGCCATTGAGACTGGCAAAGGGCAGATCCCAAGATTGATGGCCAGCTGCTGATGTGGGGCAGCTGAGGGGCCATGGAGACAGCTGGGAATACTGGTGAATGTGGAACCAAGGTTTCTAAATGGTTTGGTTATCATTCTGTGAGCCTGTGGGAGGTCGCCTTGGGAAGTCATGGGTTCTTCCTCACGGGAGGCCTTCAGATAGAAGCCTGATGACTCCTTGTGTGTTGTAGACAGAATTTCCATTCACTTATCTGTTGGCCTAGATGATTTCAAGGACTCTCCCAACTCAGATTGTATGGTTTTGATGAGGGATCTAACATTGTGTAAGGTGGTGGGGAAAGAGGAACCCAAGTCAACTGAGAGTCAATGACTGGGCAATGTAATGGGAAGAACACTGGACCTGGAGTCCAAAAGGCCTTCATTTTAATCTGGATTCTTCCTTTATTAGTAATTGACCTAAGTTTTCTCTTCTATAAAAAGGGGATAATAATTGCATTCCCTACCTTGCAGGACTGTTGAGATTAAATGAAGTCACCTAAGTGTCCATTATCTCAGTTTCCTCATCTATAAAATGCAGATAATGAGTTGTAGTTAGGTTGCAATAACATCATGAACTTGGAGGCTTTGTAAGCCACAAGTGTCTACCTAAACATCACCTAGTGTCATTATCTGAGAGGCAAATAAAAATGTGAATAAACAGGAACATTCACTTGAGTCCAGTCAGACTGTCCCACATCACTAAGAAGAGATGACTTTGCTGAGCAGGATAGAGAAAAGAGTAAACTAGAAATGAAGGAGGACATTAAAGGTACCCCTATCCTCACTATCGTGTAGGTTTTTCATGATCGTCCTTTGTTGTCCAAGACAACCATGCCATCAGAGAAGTGATGATATGACTTGCACTTGACTTTGTTTTGAGTGAGGAAGGGTTGTACAGATTACCAGCCTCGCTTCTCCTCCAGAGCCATCCAAATCCAGTGACCTGATATTCCTCAAGATGACTGGAGATGGCCCAGGATGCACTGGGAGACCTTGGGCCCTTTAGGCCAAAGTCTTTGCGGGTACTCACTTAGGGTGAGGCAACGGCCATTCATTTAATAGGCCTGTTTAAGAAGTAGCCAGGGCATGGCCCCTTTAATGAGGTCAGGAAAAACAAAGACAGGCTGGGTGGGAAACAGCAACAGTTGCTATTGATAATAACTATAAAGCTAGGGGGTCCTGGAGCCCTTGGCAGGGGCCCCATGGAGTCCCAGTTTCAGAGCATAGTAGATTTAAGGAGGAGAGGAGAGGAGGGGAGGGGGGGCAGTGAAATTCAAGTCAGCTGGGCAACTTTTGGCCATCCAAATTTACCTTCCTTTGGAGAGGAGAAGGAAGGGGAGGGAGAAGAAGACAGGAGAGGAGGAGTTGAGGTGCCCAGCTAGCATTCAGCCAGCTGCATCTACTCACAGTATCATGTTCATCCTTCGCTGCCAAAGAAGACCATGCCATGAACAAGCAATTGTAATTCACACATATAATAATGGTAATAACTTCATTTCTCACTAGGCTGCAATAGAGATTTCTCCCTCATGGTCCTCTCCCCCCATGCCACAAATTCCTCTTTCTATATCCCTCCTTCAACTTTCTTTTATGTGTTGTCTTACCCCTCTCCCACCCTGAATGTAAACTTTTTGAGGGCCGGGACTATTTTGATGTTTGTTTACTTGCATTTATATTCTTAGCACAATTCCCAGTACTGAATAAATGCTCGTTGGCTGACAATCTGTGCCACATCTGAATGTGTCCCTTTATACACCTCTGCAGTGCCCAGTAAGACCTTGTCTTGGCAAAACAGCGCCCTTCTGGGGGCACCCTACTTGAGTCCCTTTTCCTACATGTCTGTGCTTGTGTTTCCCTATATTGTGTGGCCTTGGTTAAGTTTACTGAATTATATTGGCCTGAAAATCACCTGGGTGTTAGTCAACAATCACATCCAAGGGGCAGGTGATGATCATTTAAGGTCATCAACAGCTGTGTCTTTGATAATACTTTCTGAGTCCTTCCTTAATCTTTTGGGGCAGCTAGGTGGGGCAGTGGTTAGAGTGCTGGGCCTGGAGTCAGGAAGATTTGAGTTCCAGTGTGGACTCAGACACTTACTAACTGTGTGACCCTAGGCAAGTCACTTAACACTATTTGCTTCCAGTTTTTCATCTGGAAAACGAGCTGGGGAAGGAAATGGTAAGCTATTCCAGTACCCTTGACAAGAAAACCCCAAAAGGGTCATGAAGAATCAGAAATGATTCAACAGTTAATCTTTTGGGGTTACCTAGATCAAAGGTTGAGGGGCCCTTCTGATCAGAGTTTGAGGAACCCTGACAATTCCTTTGGGAACCATATTCCTGCTAAGGGCTTCCTAGGCAGTCAAAGCTGGTCCTTCAAGTCGTGCTATAATATGCACTACTGTCTGGCTTCATGGTCAGACTCCTTCAAAGGGCAATTGGGCATTTGCCAGGTGACCTGTGAGTAACTTGTCCCTTTTGCTCTGTTGTGGAGGGGATCTGTATGAGGAGGGAGAAATGGGTCAGGGAGGAGGGCGGCAGGGACCTGATCTTCTGCCAAAGGGCAAAGAATCATGGGAACGTGCCCAGCCCTGACTATGTCTGGACTTGTAATGGCTTTGAATGGCCAAACATCGCTGTAGACATCTTGCTCTCTGCCCATTAATCCCCATGACAAGTTCCAAATTTACAGAGGGATGGTCCTTTTGCCAGATCATTGCTAATCTATACACTGACATTAATAAATGGAGCTTGGCTTTTCTGTGAATAATTAGTGTCTAAATATAGCTAAAACAAAAAAAAAATCAGCTTTTGGCATCTCTACCAATTTAGAAATTATGACACACCATCTTAGGTTTCTACCATCCAAAAATATGTTACTTGGGAGTGGATTTACCCACATTCTCCTCCATCTCTCTTCTTGGCCTATCTGCAATATTTCCTACACAATCTTTGTGGCTTAAAACACATTCTTCAAAGTCTACTTGGCCTATAAGAACAGTGCATGCTGGACTTGGGGTCAGGAAGACTTGGCCTCAAACACTGCCTCAGACACGTACTTGCTGTGTGACCCTGACTTAGTCACTTAACCTCTCTCAGACTCAGCTTCCTCATCTGTAAAATGGGGATAATAACAGCACCTACCTCATAGGATTACTGCGAGAATCACATGGTTCATGATGTGTTCAGATGTCTAAAGGGCTTGGCAAACCTCAAAGCACTATATAGATGTTAACTATTATTATCACTCTAGTATACTGCCTTAACTCTGCTTTCTCAGAACTTATGTTTTAGTTATTGCTTGTATGGAAATTGAAATTTTGAAAGTGGGAGAAATTTGTTGTGGGCAATGCCAAACTCTTCTTTCCCTACCTTTTCCCTCCTTTGAATGCCCCTTCTCCATTCCAGTATCAGTTGAACACTGCCTTTTCTCCCCATCTCTTCTCCTACCACTAACCCCCACCCCAATTCTCTGAAGAGAGGAAATGGCATCAGTCACTTGTGCTGTAGGGTGAGTAAATTTAACTACTGTTTATAGAAACTTTAAAGTTTCCCTTTAAAAAGTCTTTCTTTTCTTATAGTTACCCTGTGAAATAGAATGTGTTGTACAGATATGAGATTTCAAATAATGAGGGGGCTCCTTCTACAATGAGGGGCTTTCTTCTACCACTGCAGGTTCCATTCTGCAACTTGGTGTCTCAGAGAGAGCTGTCTGAGGTACTTAGAGGTTAAGTGGCTTGCCAAGGACCAAGAAATCAATTTCTATCAGAAGGGAGGCTTGAACCCAGGTCTTCATAGACTCACAAGATCATAGGATCACAGAGTAGAGGTGTAAGAGATCATAGAGTCCATCAGGTTCAGCCCTCTCATTTTACAAGTAAAGGAACTTAGCCATGAAAAGATTCAATGACTTGCCTAGGGTTACACAACTGCTATGTATCTAAGACAGGGTTTGAACTCAAGTCTTCCTAATTCTTTGTCTAATTCTCTGTCCATTCCACCATCTAACTGTCATGCCTGGCATGGAGACTAGCTCTCTACCTACTATGTCACACTAACTTTCAAGTGCAGGTATTTTTATTTCAATTTTACAGATTAGGAAACTGAGGCATAGCGTATTAAGTTAATTACCAAGATCACTCAATTAAGTGGTAGAGTCCAGATCAGAACCCATATTTTCGGACTCCAAATCTAGAGTTTTTGCATTTTTTATATCATTATATTCTTAGGATACATTAAAAAATTGCCCAGACCATCAAAGGACACTGAAATTGTAGCCAGAATACCTAGAACTGAGAGTCACAGTTCCACTGCTCGCTTATGAGCAAGCCGTTTTAGCTTTCTGAAATTCAGTTTCCTCATCTATGAAATAGGAATGATTATTAGACTAAGATTATCTACTATAAAATGAGCTATTTATTTTGTATTGTCAGGTCTCAATAAATATGTGATTAAATTCAGCTAAGTTCCCATTAGTATGAATAATAAATCTCCTGAAGTGGCAGCATTATTTTAATCTCATTGCATATTTCCATTGGGTCAGAATCAATTAACATATTTCATTTTTAAATTTTTCATAAATTTTTATTTTTCCAATTACTGATAAAGGAAATTTTTAACATTGATTTTTTAAAAAATTTGACTTCCAAATTTTCTCCCTCCCTCACCTCCCCGTTCCCTAAGACAGTAAGCAATTTGATATAGGTAATAAATGTGCAATCATGTAAAACATTTCAATATTAGTCATGTTGTGAAAGAAGAAACAGGACAAAAGAGAAAAAAACATGAAAAAAAATAAAATGAAAATAGTATGCTTCAATCTGCATTCAGACTCCATCAACTCTTTCTGTGGATGTGGATGGCATTTTTCGTCATGAGTTCTTTGGAATTGGCTTGGATCATTGTATTGCTGAGAAGAGCTAAGTTATTCATAGTGGATCACTGTACAATATTGCTAATGCCATGGTTCTTCTCATTTCATTCAGCATCGGTTTCTTTAAGTCTTTCCAGGTTTTTCTGAAATCCGCCTGCTCATCAGTTCTTATAGCACAATAGTATTCCATTACATTCATGTACCACAACTTGTCCCAGTTCCCCAACTGATGAGCATCCCCTCGATTTCCAGTTCTTGGCCACCACAAAAAGAGCTGCTATCAATACTTTTGTCCATGTAGCTCCTTTCCCGACTTTTCTATGAGCTTTTTGGCATACAAATTACCATATTTTATGTAATTGTAATTTGAAATACAATGAATTTGAATACATTCCACAACTTTGTGGAAGTCATTATTTACTTTTCACAGGAGTATTTGTATTTTAAGCTTTTTCTCTAATCATGGGATAAAAAGGCTTTGGTCCATATTAATTTCAGGTCTCAATGAGTCTAAGAAGAAGATATTCTTGGGGGGCGGGGCAAAGGTCTGCATCATATCCCTGAAGTCACATGCTCCCCTAGCTTAGGCCCCTATTGTCATTGTCGTCTCTTACCTGAACCATAATCATAGGCTCCCAACTGTTCCTTTGCCTGTCAGTTTCTCCTCTCACCAGGCCATCCTCTGCACCATTGCCAAATCGGTATCTGTAATGAACATTTTGACCACGTGACTTCATTGTTAAATGAAAGGCTCTGGGTTGTCTGTAAGATAAAATGCAAATTCTTTTTCTTCTGTGTTTCAAGTCCTTTATAATCTGACTCCCATCTACTTTTCTGAGATAATTAGAAATTGCTCACTCTCTCACCCTGCATAGCAGCCAAATTGGCCTACTACCTCTAGCTCATAGACAATCAATCTCCCAGCTTGGTGCATTTGCAGAGGCTCTCCCCAGTGCTTGGAATCCATCACCTCTTTGCCTCTGCCTCTCGTTACTCAGTTGTTTCTGACTCTGTAATCGCAATTGGGGTTTTCTTGGCAAAGACACTGGAGCGGTTTGCCATTTCCTTCTCCAGCTCATTTCATGGATGAGGAAACAGAGGCAAATAGGGTTAAGTGACCTATACCTAGTAAGTGTCTGAGGCCAGATTTGAACTCAAGTCTTCCTGACTCCAGGTCTGACATTCTATCCACTGCCTCTTAGAATCTGAGCAAATCACCCAAGTCACTGTTTTCTCATCGATGAAACTGTGTGTATGTGGTGGAGATGGGCAGGACATAGGTATTGACTAGATGACAATGAATGAAGGAATGAATAGGAAAAAAAGGATTTACATGCTTACTATGTTCCAGATATCATACTAAAATTCCAGGGTTAAAAATACCTAAAAAAGCAAGACAGGCTTTGCTCTCAAAGAGCTGATATTTCAATAGAAGTTAATACATAAAAAGAATGGTGTCAACGAAGGATTGCTTTGGTTGGGAATACTGAGTGTCTGTCTCATCTTTTACAGGAAGGGTAGTGCTTCTAACTCTAGGCTTGCAATCCCAGGAGCCAAGATCCTGTTTGTCTTCTTCTCAAAGCTCAGCATCCCCACTTTCCTTATATGCTCATTCTATAACATGGTAAGGTGGCCTGGTGGTTCCAATCCTTCCACTTACTAGGTCAGGGTCCTTAGTCAAATCATTTCATGAACCCTCTCAGTCTCTGCTTCTTCCTCTGTGAAATGGGGGTAAAAAATACTTGCCCTTTATACCTCACAGGTTTTTATAGATTGGGGGGGAATCCCTCTAGGTCCTCAAATGCTGTGAAGTTTGGATTCAGTCAAAGGGCCACACTGGAGCACCTAGAGGGCCCCATGTGGCCTCAAAACTGCAGATTCCCCACCCCTGTTACAGATAAAGGGCTTTGTGAAACTTAAAAGAATGTCCCAGAAGTGTGGAATATTATTGGCATAATATTCTATTCAATAATTACTTATTGAGTGTGTGGGAGACTTATGTCTAATGTCCTTTTGAAAAGCTTATGTCCATGGGGATCTTCCAGGCACTTAAAAGAAAAATTCACAATCATATTTAGAGAGCTATGAAATATTTGATTCTACCTAAGACCCAGATACAGATATTTCAATTGGACTTGGCCATAATAATTAACAATAAATTATTATTAAAGTAATTTAATTATTAAATTAAATATTATTAACAATAAATTATTATTAATAATTAAAAATAAATAATTAACATAAAAATGATTGGAGGTAGAGGGGAGTATCAAATGGGGTATGTGTCTTTGGCCTAAACAGGATTTAGGCCTGGGATTTCGACCATGAGATGACAAGATGCTTCCATGCCCCTCCCCTCACCCCAATGTACAGCATATCTTCTCCCCCAGGTCACCAGGCAAATGCCCAGGAGCTCTCTGCCAAAAAACTCTCAGCCAAGAACCTGATTGCTGTGTGTTTTTTTTGTATTACTTCTATTTCATTTCTCTTTTAAGAGAATTTGATAGCCCCACTGTGTTTTTTTACGTCATCTTTATTTTTGAATGTAGCCTCTTTCTTCATTTACACAAAGAACCATCCCTTAGAACAAAGAATTTTAAAAAAGAGAAAAAAAGCAAAATTAATGAACCCAAAAACTGAGTCAATATTCCATGTCCACAGTCCTCCACCTCAATAAAGAAATCCTTATTATGAAAGATGCCATTCAATAAAGAGTACTGTTTTTCCCTTTGCTACTCCAGTCTCTAAATGTGTATTCTTAGAGGTCATTAACTAAGGCGATTTTGACCCAGAGATCAACAAGGAATCTGCCCCTGTTGTAAGGGCCCCTCAATAAAAGGTTTTTCTGGATGCAAGTTTGGGTTTTAGACTTCAAAAAGGACCCCTTCTCATTAATTGAACATGAATGACATTTTCTGCATTCGTGCAAGCATAGATCAGCATCTTAAATGCTCTTGCATGCGTCTAACCCTCATCCCAGTTAGTCACAGTATTTAATCTCCAACTAAGAGACAAGCACCCTTTGTAAGGTTTTGCATCACAACTCCTTCTATCCAATTTTGGTACAGCCATGTCAGCTTTGAAATATACAAACCCAATTAAAGTGTGTCTAGCTTTTAGGAAAGCTGAGGGGGGAAATGACCTTTGACATCAGCTCTTTTTTTTTTTTTTATCATCTTTGCATCAACCATTTGAGTTCTTATCACCTCAGTTCTAATGTTGAAAGCTCAAGTTTTGGTGGTGTGTGATATACCAAAACCTCAACTTGAATTCAAAAGGAAATGAACTTTGAATCAAAGATATCTCTCTCTCTCTCTCTCTCCCTCTCTCTGTCTGTCTCTCGGTCTCTTTCTCCCAGGGAAACAATGTTTTTGCAAGATTTTGCAAAGATTTTTTTGAAGATAAAAGGCGTAGATATTTATTGCATCTTTATTTTCTGTCAATCGAACTGTCATATCCACTTTGAAGCTAAAAAAATAAGTTAGCCTGCTATTGAAGGAACTTCTCTCCCAGCCAAATACCAGTGATCTACAAGTGCCATCACCCTCTTTGGGCCATGACCTGTCTCTTGAAATGCATTCAATGTGTACAAATCACACTATTTTAGCATAGAATTCTGCTGCCACTCACAAAACTCATGGGCACTGAGGTTCAATTGTTGTGTCTAGAGGCCAGTTAGTCAGAGATGCTAGAATGTTTACTAAGCATCTCCTGTGTACACAACCCCATACTGGGTCCTGTAGGTCTGGACCATGTTCTATAATTAATTCTCCCAGGTAATTTCTTGAGTTTATTCATGCCCAGTTCATTAAGGCCTTGGCATAACCATCTCTCCTCCTTTGTCTGTGCCCCCCTATACCCCACCCATTCTTCAAGGTCTTCTCCTTTTTTTTCTCCTTTTTCTCCTCCTCCTCTTCTCCTTCTTTTTCTCCTCCTCCTTCTCCTTCTTCTCCTCTTCTTTTTTCTCCTCTTCCTCTTTCTCTTCCTCCTTCTCTTCCATTCTTCCTCCTCATTTTCCTCTTCCTTCTTGTTCCCCCTTCTCTCCTTCCATTTCCTCCCCCTGCTCAGCTCATGTCTACATGCCTAAAGTATTGTATTCATGCCTGGATATCACGTTATAGAAAGAATGTTGATAAATTGGAGAATGCTTAGAAAAATCAGGATGGCAAGGGGTTCCAAAATCACATCCTAGAGAAGATCATTTTAAGTAACTGGTGATGTTTGGCCCAGGGAAGAGAAGGAATGGAGAAGGGGAAGTTTGATAGCCACTTTCCAATATTTGAAGGGGATAAAATCGGTTCTTTTTAGCCCCAGAAGACTGAGGGAGGCAAATTTAACCTTGATTTCAGAACAATTCCCTAAAAAATAGAGGTGTTTAAAAGGGCCTCAGGAAGTAGTGGATTTCCCCTAAATGAAAGTGTACAAGTAGAGGCTAGACAGGGCCTTCTCAGGATCTTACAAAGGCAATTGCTCTTCAGGTATGAGTTGGTTCCTGAGGTTACTTCCAATGCTTAAATTTTGTGATTCTGGGAAAGTAAACACTTATATGTTGTACTCTATTCAAGTGTTAACATCTGTGATATCACAGCAAGTTCCCTGTCCTCATGGTTGCCACTTGAGTTTGGTACCGCCCCCCCCAATAGAACACATCCCTCACCTTAACCCCTAGGGTCTTATCTTCTTGGAAAATTGCTGTGATGGCATCACCATCTGATTATTCTTTTTTTTCTTTTGGAGTATGACATCAACCATTTACTTGAGGTTTTTAGTGTGTAACATTATTTGTTCAACATCTATTGAATGAAATTAACGAAATAAGGCACAACAATGGAGAAACAGGATGATGCAGGGAAAATAGCATTGTATTTGGATTTTTTCCCACTAATAGAATATAAGTTCCTTGAAAGCAGAGACTGTTTCTACATTTTGTCTTTGTATCTCCAGTGCCTAGCCCAGTGCCTGGAACATAGGAATTTAATACGTGTTTGTTGGATTGGATTGGACTCAGAGGACCTGAGTTTTAGATGACTTAGGCTTAGTCATTCTGTAGTTCCTGTTGGTATTGTTATACAGGTTAGGGTGCTGGAGACAGCTGTCTTCTGGAGATGGATGCCTGCACATTTATACATACACTCACATTGAATAAATAACACAATGTACCAAAAAAAAAATCTGTAGTAAGGGAAGTTATTCTGAAAACTGACTACAGAAAATGGTGCTCTCATAACATCAGGATGGAATAAGACCTGGTGGTAGGTTCAGGGGGTCTGGAGAACTGTGCTGTGTCTCTTCCTACTAAGGGTCCCCTTCCCATTCTGGATCTACGCACAGATGTGAAACATTTCAAACCTGGGGGAACCTGTCTTTGAAAGAGAAAACATGAGGTATTTTGGTCTATATATATAGTCTCCATATATATCTATATATTGTCTATATGTGTCAAATATATTGTGTACATATGTCACATATCCACATGTGTTTCTATATGTACATGTGTGTATATATGTATGTGTGTATATATATGTATTTATGTATGTATGTATGCGTATTGTTGGGGTTTAACAGCAAGCCCCTTGGCACACACAGGAGGGCCTGCCCGCACAGATTCTTAGATCTGCTTTTCTAAAAGGAAAATAACTTTTGAGGGGTCAACAATCTTCTTTAATCACATATACTAACAGAGAAAATACAGGCAAAGAAATAAAGAACAACAGACAAGGCTTCTAACTATCTGACCATAAGCAATACATACATCAGAAATCAACAGATGCACCTGTCTGATCATTACATAGATACATAATTACCAGAGAGAGAAGAACTGACCTGTGGGTTTTCAAACCAGGGGAGTCTCATCTGTCACATGAACCTTTTTCCACAGAGTAAGCCCCCAAAGCAAAACCTCACCTCAGAGTATATATACACTTTTCAGAGCTGGAAGGCATTACAACCCTCATGACCCAGTGCCTCATTAGAAATTAACAAAAGGTGTGGGTCTCCCTACAAAACAAGCCTCCCCAATCAAGCTTCCCTTAATGGGCTCCTCCTGAGACCTATTAATCAAGGTCTCTATCTTTGCTAAAACCCCACTAGCCTTATAATTTAAGACGGGGAAGATCTTTGCCTTCCTACAAAACAAACCTCCCCTAATCACGCAACTCTCATTAACATTACAACACATGTATATGTATACGTACATATGTATGTATATGTGCGTGCATGTGTGTGTATGTATATGTATGGAAGGAGGGAGGGAGAGAGAGGACCTTACAGAACACTGAATCTGACCATATTACTTTATAGATGTGGAAATTGAGGGCCAGAAAAATTAAACATGTTATCTAAAATCACACTGAATTAATGGCAAAGTCAGAATGGGATTCTTTTTGTCTCCTCCTCTCTACTGCCCCTTCTTGCAGGACAGTGATTCTGATACCAAGCCATGCTCATTACTTACAAATGAATAATTTGTAGTAATTCAGATTTAATTGTTAAGTCAACAGCTAGAAATCCCCTCATGGCTAAGGAGATTAGCTCTCTTTTCCACCAAGCCATAAAATTAAAGATTTCTTCTCTATGCCTTTAATTTATTTTATCGGGAAATTCTTTATATTCAGGACATGACAATATAATGAGAATCTATTGAGAATGGCAATAATTTCATTAATGCTTTTTTATCACATTTCAGGAAGGATATAAACAAAGTGGCATGTAGCCAGGACTGGTGAAAGAACTGGAAACTGGGATACCTCCATTCCATAATTTTGAATTCTGAGCCTGAGATTTCTTTATAAATCAAATACATGATCAGGGTTAAGAATAATTCAAAAGGAATTCTTGGTAAACAGTGACATAGACTCTCCCTTATTCAACATTCTCACCCATCTAAGAATGTGGATATATCTATTTGCCTTTCCATGCATATATAGGATAACAGGGGAAACAAGAGATGAATAAAATCCATCCACAGTCTTAAACATTCACTGACCTCTAAGTGTCAGCCTCCCTCTTTACCTTTTGCTAGAGCTGCTACTGAAAAATCAAAGTAAAAAGTTGGGTTTGCTTTCATTTTTCTAGCTTAGTCTGGTATCTCTCAAGCCCTGCCTAGTTTCAACTCCACAGAGCAAGACACCCCTCCCAAATTAAGCTAGTCACTCCTAATCTCATCACCATGATGCCAACTCAAGCCTTGATTGACACTACCTCCCTTAGCCTGCTCTCTTCTGATTGGAGGGCTGGAGGGTGGAGTACCAAAATCCTCCCAAAGCATTCCTTTAGGGAGGGCAGAAACTACCCTCTCTGCATCTGTGCTTCTACCTAGATTCAACTCGAGGGAAGGAAATGCCTTTGCACTGGTTGCCCCAGTCTCCTCCCCAATCCCACCATTTTCCTGCCTCTTTTTGTGTGTTATGTGTTGTAAGCTCCTTGAGGGCAGCCTTCTTTTTACTAATTGTATCCCCAGTGCTTAACACATAGTAGGTGCTTAATAAATGTTTATTAGATTGGATTATTGGATTGGCATATACCCAACTTGAAGCACAAAGTAGCCTAGAGGATGACTGTCTCCAGGTAAAGAGGCAACATCTTTATAAGTCACACATTAAATAACCATCTAAGAAATAAAGGAAAGTTGACCCAACTTTTATCAGATGGAGATGAGCATGACTTTTAGCCAAAGTGAGTTATCTTGAACTTACTTCTGGATTTCAGATCACTCTAATCAGACTGACCACTCCTATGGATTCACTCAATTCAGAAGGTACAAGTCAGCATGCTCAGTGTCTATGGGGCAAGTCAAAATAGAATGAGATAGTGGAAAGAAGAAGGGACTCAGAATCAGAGGGCCTGCATTCAATGCCTCAGTTTTGCTATTTGTAATTTTGGATGAATTGCTTATGGTCATAATATTTAGAGCTGAAGGGACCTTAGAGATCATGTAGTTCAAACTCGTCATTTTAATTAAATTTATTTATTTATTTTTAGTTTTCAACAGACACTTCCACTAGAAACTCCTCGTTTTACAGACGAGAGAAATATCACCTCCAATTGTGGGTGGGGCACTCAGGTAGGGTTTGGGAAGGTCAGGAAAAAAAACCCCACTATGTGCCTCACTTTCCTAACCTGTAAAATAAGGGAATTGGACTAGATGATCTCTAAGCTCAAGGTCTCTATCTTTGCTAAAACCCCACTAGCCTTATAATTTTCCACAAATACTCATGGTCTGTCCCCCATTCCCATTAACCTCTTGTTTACAGAAAGCACCATGGTTGTATCACACTTCTACCCTCATTTAGCATTCCTTTATTTACTCAGTGCATTTTTTTCAGGCTCAGAAAGTTCCAAGCTAATGCAGCTCTGGAGGATTTTTTTTTTTTAATGTTTCATTTCTTTCCTTTTAGGATCTGTGCCCTAGTTGTTCTGGGAAACTTGTGACCTCTCTGTGTTTTTAATTAGAAGATGTCATTTTTCCATGGCAACCTATCTTGATGTCACAAATAGAGAATCTGTAAAATCAGTTTCCCTGTAAGAGACTGAAGACTTGGAATGAGAGCCAGTCTCGGGGAAAGCTGATGCCCAGGCCCTGGAAGTTCTGGCACATTGGCAAAGATATTCTATCCAGATGAATGGGGCTAGAATAGGGAAAGCCAGTGCCAAAAACCAGCAGAGAATACAACTAGGGACCCCTTTGGTGTAGGCCTTAAAAAGCAAAGTTCTTAACAATGGCGCTGGAATCATGTGGACTTTCTGACTGGCCTAAGGATAAGATTATGTCAGCCATGAACCATGGTATCTCCCCGGGGTCTTGGCTTTAAGACGTGATAATTTTACAGAAGCTCATAATAATTATAATTACAGCCACAACAACAATATGAAATGGATGAATTCAATGCAAATTCCATGATGACCAAATCTGAGCCAGGCCTTTGACTGTCCACCCCCACACCACACCCGGTACCCCAAAGGGAATCAAAAGGGGAAAAAAATCTTAAGGAAACTATGATGGATAAATAGAACTATGTAATACACAGCAACAGACATTAGAACTCAAAGGAAATGATAACTCAAATGAAGTCATTTGGCAAAAGTAGTTTAAGTATTACCCAAGAAAACCCAGATTGCATAATTATTTGAAAATACATTAAGTATCATTTTCATCTAGAAAGAAAAATCTTGTTTTAACTTATACAATCACAGTGTTTCTACAAATGCCTTAAGCATTTAAACAAGACAAATAAACATGAAAGCAAATCCTGAATCATCAGTTTAGTGGAGTGGCCACTGAATGGGAGTCAGGACACCTGGGTTCCATGATCAGATCTAGGGTTAAATTCCTGTGTGGCCTAAAGGCAGAAAAATAATCTCTTTGGACTTTCCCTTTCTCACTTATAAAACAGGGGAGAGATGATCTTTCCCAGTATCACCAGGTGACCTTACAAGGCTGCTGTGGAAAAAAAATAGGATGAAATATTTGGAACTCAATTGATTTTTTATACAAAGGACATTAAATAGATAAAAGTGCATAGGATTTAGAGGTAGGAAGAAGAACTGAAAAGATGAATTTTAGGACAACCATTTAATTTTAAAGATGAAGAACCTGAAACGTACAGAGGTTAAAAAAAAAAAACAAACCAGGATAGACAATACTGAGACTTAAAACCAGGAATTTCCCTACTATACCTCCACTCTAATGTAGATACTGGAGTTAAGTAATCTTTGACTTTGATTCATTTAAAGTATGCTCATGACCCAGCACCGCCTCTTCATATTCCCTAAAAGCTCTGGGTTCACAAGGATTGGGTTCTGGAACCTGTTTGCAAATGGTCAATTTCTATTTCTCTTTCATTGTCCCCACCTAGAATTGTTCCAGTAAAATTTTCTTAGATAGAGTTTGTGTCTAGGTTTTCCAAATGAAAGAAACAGCATCTCTACCTCCCATACAGAGATTCGGTAGACAATATGGGTATGGGTATGAACAGCCTTCATTTCATTTATCAGAAAATGTGCAAGAAATAAAGGACTCACAAGGGTCCATGAATAGATACAGAAACTTAAAGTCCTCCATTAGTGACCAGCTACTTCCAGAAGGGAATTGTACTTGGGGCAATTACTGGAAGAGTCTTCTGTCTTTCCAATGAGTCCCTTTCCCCCACAAAGTCCTATACCGTTTCCTTAAAACTCATAGTATCAGCCTGCGATGTAGACTTCTTGCAAAAGGCAACCATATTTTGGGGGTTGCTGAACAAATAAACCCTTACTCATCGCTGGAGTAAATCACTGGCTTTACTTCCCATGGGAGACTGAGCAAGGATTGTGTGGATTGCTCTCTCCTTTCACTGAAGAGTAGTCTGCATTAGGAAATCCCTGAATGAGTTTGGGTTCGTGAACATTGCCCTTCAATTACTTTCTCAAAGCCTTGTGAAAGCATGTGTCTACCACAGCCACGTGCTTTTCTTGTAACTCATTGTAGCTACTTCTTACTACACTCTGGAAGAATGAGTAAGGAAAAAGTCAAAGACTATCTTCTCAAGAATAAGAGTTATTGAGAAAGGGACCAACTGTGTCTCACAACTAGTATAGACCCCATGAATGGTCAGTCAGGTAGCACAATGGGTAGAGTACCAGTCGCGGAGTCAGGAATATGTAAGTTCAAAAGTGGATTCAGACATTTAGTAGCTGAGTGACCATGATAAGTCACTTAATCTCTGTTTGCCTTGGTTTCCTCATCTGTAGGTAGTAATAGCACCTCCCAGAGTTGTTGTGAGGCTTAAATGAAATATTTGTAAAGGGCTTGGCACATAATAGTGTACACATAGTGCCTAAGACATAATAGGCATTAAAGTCTAGCTGTTATTATTATTAGTATATGTGTATTATATATTCACATATATGTAAATGACACCTCTCTTTTGATGGAATGCAAGCTTTGTAAGAATAGAGATTGTTTCATATATATATATATATATGTGTATGTATATGCCTGTATATGTCTCTGTGTGTATCTATATGTATGTGTATGTAGGTATGTATGTTTATACAGAAAAAGTCCAAAAAGAATATGAAGTATTTAGGCGGGAGGACAGTAGTAGCTGGGGGACCTGGAAAGGCTTTATGTAGAAGGAAATGCTTGAGTTGAGTTTTGAAGAAATGAGAGATTCTGTAAGACAGACTTGAGGAAGGAAGACAGAGATGTAGGATGGGATACCATGTGGGAGGAACAAAGAAAAGGCAAATTTGGCTGAATCCTAGAGCTTACGGAGAAGGGTGGTATATACTGAGACCAGAATGATAAGCCAGGACTAGGTTTTGAAGGCCTTTAAAAGTTAAATAGAAAAGACTTCATTTAATCCAAAAAACAACAGACAGCCAGTTAATTGAGTTGGAGGAGTGGCATGGTCAGATAGGCACTTAAAGAAAGTCACTTTGGCCGTTGTGTGGAGGATGGATCAGAGAGAGGAGATACTTGAGGCATAAGGAGTCCAGTTAGGAGGCTAATACGAATCATCCTGACAAGAGGTGATGAGGTCCTGAGTAATGAGAGTGTTGAAAGTGGTGGCTGTGTGAGTAGAGAAGTTGCTTTATAGAGGTAAAAATCAAAGACTGGAAGCTCATTTCAGTTAGTTGGGGAGTGAAGGATAATGAGGAATCAAGGAAGACTTGACTGGGCAGACCACAGAAGCTGGAAGCTAAATCCTTTATTGCAAATCAGAATAAATCTTTTAGCCTATCATATCAGACTTTTGGCCCTTGTGAACTTGTGATTCCTGAAACCCCCACAAAATTTTCTGCCAAACTGCTGTCTAGCCATGCCTCTTCCATTTGGTATTGGTGAAATTGATTTCTTGAACTCAAGTGTAAATCATCCTATTTATTTCATTTCTCTCTTTATATCCCTGGAGCACAGTGCCTGGCACATAGTAAATAGCATATAATAAAGGCTTATTGATTGATCTATTAAATTTCATTTTATTAGATTTGGTCCAAGGTTCTAGCTTGACATTAGCATGGCAAGAGAAAATGCCAAACCAAGATCATAGAGAAAGGTAAGTAAAGGCCAATTATTTTGAATAGAACCCAGTGGAAGAGAATTCCAATTTGACTGAAATGCTGTCTTTTTCCATTTGAGAAGAGCATTTATGGCATTCCTGCCATTCCTTCATCCCTCCACCTGGAAGTCCTACAAACTTACATGCTCTTCAAGTTTTAATCATGTGAGATATTATTTTAAAGCAAGCCATTGATGAGCTGACTTATTTTGGACCATTCTTTGTTAAATTCCTCAGATGCCTTTGGTAAGTGATGAGGTGAAAACTAAACTAATCCTTTCAAAACTGTTTATTTGACAGAACTAAGCACTCACACACTTCTCTATTTCTATTAAAGAGTTGCTTCTGAAAGGAACTACTGTCTTGCTGAAGAAAAACCACAATGTTTTTTTTTTCAAGGCTAAATTAAGTTTAATATGCATAAGAGTCAAACATCCTATGGTCTGTAAAATTGACAAAATAGAGTTTATGATGTCTATTTATGAAAGCTCTCTAACCCAGAGAAATCAATATTTTCACTATCCCTCCAGGATTCCTTTCTTTTGTCCTTTTCCTCTGACCATTTTCCTCCCACCTGGCCTTCTGATTTTTTTCACTTTAACACAAGCCTCAACTGCAGTATTGCCCTGGAAACTCCCTCAGTGCCTGGGGCCTCCTCATCCTGGAACATACAACCACCCCTGCAGCTTTCTCACAGTGAAACTTCTCCTCGGCAAGCCAACCCGCTTCTCCCATTGGTGAACTCTCCACAGGGTCTTCATCTGAGAGAAGAGTTCAGGCTGACCCACCTTCATTCCCCTCCCAACTGGCCTTGTGACTTTCTATACTCCAGTACCATGTTCCTCTCTCTGGTACCTTCCTAATTCCCTCCCCCCTTCCCAATCCATTTCAGCTCCTTTTGTACATTGTCTTTCCCCATTAGAATATCAACTCTTTGAGGACAAGAGACTTATTATTTTGTATTTGTATCCTATCATTTATCATGGTATGTGGAACATAGTAAGCCCACTGGATTCCTTGCTTTGTTCCTTCCCTTGGGGTGGGCTCCCTTCTATAATCAAAGAAGCTCATAAACTATCAAAACTGGACAAAAGGAAGTCAACCCCTTGGTTTGATAGGTAAGGTCGCAGAGTCCCAGCAGAGCCACGAGATTTGCTCAAGGTGGTCTGCAGTGTTAGCAAGAGAGCTAGCAATCTAGTCCTGATCTCCTATTTCTCACTGCAAAGCTCTTTCCTTTGAATTGTACTGCTCACTCCAATCATTCCAGCCAGAAGCATTCTTCCCCCCTACTGAACAGAACCTGTAGAAAGCATAGACAGCATGCTTATTGAATTTACAGATGATGAAGGACCGAGAGGGAAAGATAATTGGATTCCACAAATATCATTAAGCACCAATGTGCAATGGTACTTTATATTGTTTTTCTGGTTCTTTTTATATCATTCTACCTAAGTCAATTTGAGTTTCCCATACTTCTCTCTTTTCTTCATAATCATTTCTTACTTTTCTATTACATTTGTGTACAACAATTTGCTTAGTCATTCCCCAATAATTGGATGACTTGTTTTACATTATAGTCATTTATGAATAGATCCCTTCTTCTCCCAGGAAGACTCCTTTATATCAAAGCAAATACAGTTAAGGCAAAATCAACCAACAGAGTAACTGCATCAGGCAGCATTCTGTCCCTGGAGGTCCCTTCCTCTTCAGTGAAGGGAGGAGAAAGTACCTTTTTTCCCATTCTTCTATAGGGTCAATATCAGTCATTTTAGACTCATAGTGTTCAATCGCTCTTTTCATTTATGTTGTTGTCATGGTGTATATTGTTTTCCTATCTCTATTTGCATCAGTTCCTAGAAGGCTTCCTATGTCTCTGTGATTTCTCATAGTCTTTGATTCTTATACTACAGTGTTATTGCATTACATTCATTTACTATAACATATATATCTATTTCCCCATCATCGAGCACACATTTTATTTGTATTTCTTTGTTACCCCCCAATAAGTGCTGATATGAATATTTAGGTGTATGTGAAGCCTTTCTATATTTGCCCTACTTACAATATTTCTCCAATCATGGGATCTCTGATGCAAAGAGTCTGAATAGTTTTCCCAGAACTCATAATTGACTTTCATAATAGTTGGACTAATTTTTAACTCCATCAACCATGTATTAAGGAACCTGTCTTCCTACAGCTCTGCCAACATTGACTATTTCCATATTTAATTATTTTGACAGTTTTTGAGGGGGAAAATCAAAACCTCAGGGTTATTTTAATTTGCATTTCTCTAATTATTAGTTATTTTGTATAAACTTTTGTATAATAAAGCTAGCATTTATAGATATATAAAGATACATTTATAACTTAGGTGTGTATACATATGCATAATTATGTATACATATATAGACTTGTACACGTGTGTGTATATACACATACACACATGTATATAGTTGCTGAGTCATTCACTCATGTCCAGCTCTTCATGATGACATGGACCAAGGGTTTCTTTGGCAAAGATACTGGAATGGTTTGCCATTTCCTTCTCCAGTGGACTGAGGAAAACAAAGGTTAAGTAACTTGTTCATAGTCACACAGCTAGTAAGTGAGGCTGGATTTGAATTCAGGTCTTTCTGATTCTTGGCCCAGCACTCCATCCACTGGGCCACCTAGCTATCTCCTAGACAGAGATTAAGTGACTTGCCCAATATCACACAGCGATTGTCTGAGGCAAGATTTGAACTCTGGTCTTCCTGACTCCTGGTTCAACTCTCTATCCACTGAGCTAATTGCCCCTATTAATAGTATATACTTACTTTAAGAATTGCCTTTGCAAATCCTTTTGGAAGGATATTGATATTGATATGGAAGAGTAAATCTAGGGAAGAGTGATCAAGACAGTGAGGATACTCAAAATCATGCATACATGAGAATTTGGAGAATGAACCGTTCATTAGGCTTTAAACGTTCATTTTTGCACCCCCAAAATGATTTATTTCAGTCTCTTCTTCATCCATCTTCTCTTCAGCCTACACTAGACCCTCGTTCATAATTCCTCTAACTATCTGGTCCCTCTTTTCTCTGTACTGCTTCTTCAATCAAAGTTTCCAAAGTATCCATCTTAGACTCTCCCCCTAGATGCTTTCTCCAGTTGCTTTGCATCCAGTACCTCCTTGCCCTATGGATTTCCCTTTTCACTCTTGCTCATTTCCAGAATAATACCAACTTTTGCAGTGGCCAAAGAGTCTACGGCCTCATGGTAGCATCCCTAGCCCACCATGTCTTTGATCATATAGCCCACTACAGATCTATATCTTCCCATGGTTACTTTTCCTCCCTACATTTACCTCAAAACATCTTTACTGATCAATCATCTCCCATTGCCATATTTGCCAGTTGCTTCTTAGGATTCTGACTCCCCCATCTCAGTGCAGAATGTGTAAACTTTTCAAGCACCAAATCCCTCAGGTCAGACCCAGTATAAGATCCCCATCTCCTTTCACCCATAGGAACACTCATCAGTTGAACCCACTTCTACCTCCAACTCCTTCCCCTTTCTATCCTTCCCCTTTCCATCCTTCCCCTTTCTATCCTTCCCTCTTTCTCTTCATCCACTTCTCTGGAGGCTCTTCTCTTTCTGAGATCACAGAGATTACCTTCCTCTCATTGCTGGATCTTGACTTGACCCTGGCACATTGCATACTTCTTTCTATCTCCTTCTCTGCTCCTCCCTTTCATGTACCCTCCCAGTTGTACATATTGAGTTCACCTGGAGGTAGACAGTCACCAGATCCTGTCCGTAATGGCCCCTTTGTGCCTCTCAATTATTACCTCCATCAGACTTCTGCCTTCACTCATGTTCCTTCCATGCATTTACACAGAAGTCTTACCAGTCTCTCTGTTGCCACTTTGCTGCTGTTGCTGTCCTTGGTCACTATGTTTACTATCTCCTATTACATTTCTGTTGTTGGGGATGTTCAAGAAACAAAAAATCACTACAATTCTTGTTTTCTTTCTAAAAAAATTTCAAACCCTTCTTTATTATTAAACATCCATCACTTTTCATGTCATGTTAAACTCAGATTTTCAGGGTAGATCATTGTGGGCTCCATCCTGAGCTCCGGGGCTCTTTGGAATGCATTATTGGAATAATCTCTCACATGTCTCAGTGACTGCTGAATAGTCATGTTATTAAAATGCCTTTTTTTTTTAATTTGAAGGACTTTCTCTGATGGCTCTCAAAACCTGCAATTTCTGAGCTGAATTATTAAATTTAGCCACTACGTGTCTTGGAGTGAGCAAGTTTGGATTTTTTGTTTTGGTGGTGGATTTGTCAACTGGAATTTCATTTTCTGTGTTCAGAAGTTCTGAGCTATTCTCATTTTTTTCTTCATTATGTTGTTGAGGTTTTAGCCTTGTAACATTCTTTTGGAAGACCTATGATTCTTAGTGAGTGTCTTCTTTTTACGTTATTAGATTTTTTTCTTCTTCTCTTCTTTAAGATTGTCCTTCACTTTTGCGTATTTGCATTCCCAATCTACTGTTCTCTCTTTTGTGTCTGTGTTGAGGCTTGTCATTGCACATTCCTGTTTTTCTGTTCTATTATTTTTTGCTATGTAGGGCATAAATTCTCCTCTCATAATTCTCATTTCTCTTTTGAACACTTAAGAATAATGTCTTATAATTACATGTTCTACCCAAATACTACAGGTTTCTCTACCTCATCAAATGTATCATTTTCCTTTGTTTTGTAGTATTTATTCATAGGGGGCAGCTAGATGGCACAATAGATAGAGCGCCAGCCCTGGAATCAGGAAGAACTGATTAAAAATCTTGCCTCAGATACTTACTAGCTGTATGACCTGGGCAACTTACCTATCACTGTTTACCTCAGTTTATTCATCTCTAAAATGAGCTGGAGAAGGAAATGGAAAACCATTCTAGTATTTTTGCAAAAAAAAAAAATCCCAAATTAGTTCATGAAAAGTGAGACACGACTGATTAACAAATACTTAATGCACACACGCAGCACACATGTATGCATACACACATATATGTATATATTATATATGTATTATATATATATACACACACATATATATATTTTCATAGATGCCTGGTTATGGTTACTATATGGAGGTTTGATATATATATATATATATATGTGTGTGTGTGTGTGCTTATATGGAGGTTATATATAACTATATGGTTACTAGATATGGAGGTCATATTTCCTTCAGTTACTAATTGTTTTTTTCTGTTGATTTATCTGCTTATGTTCAAACTCTTTGTGTTTTCTCCTTCCTGAAATCTTTGGTTCTATTAGTCTCTATCTCTCTCCCTCCCCCCCCACCTTACTGTCTCTATCATTCACTTTCTGACCCTCTTCCCTCTGATTGTGGTTTCTTTGGGGGTTGTATCTTAAAGAGTCTCAGCCTCCTTCCATGGTGAACAATTCACACTCCGTCTCTGCCCCTGGTGACTTTTGGCTGTCAGAACTGGCCCCAGCTAACTTCTGTGCACTTTCCTTCAAGCTTGGTAGAGTGCTGCACAGCCTCAAACACCCCATCCCTCCCCCTCCCCACCACAGTATCCCATTTTGGTGTTTTGTCCTGCTTGCTCTTTCTTTAGCCTTTTGGCCCACCACCCGTAGTTCACAGCTTTGTAGAGATCAGAGAAAATGTTTAGTCCTACTTCTTGTTACTCTCATGACCCAGAAGTCCAGGAAATGTATTTTAAACAAACAAGACAATAACTACAGATGAAATAGATAACTGATTACAAGCAATTGAAAAAAAAAATGTCTGCACACAAATAAAATGAATGCAATATAAAAAGGAAAGTAGTCAAGTAAGGAAATTTTTTTGTGTGTATGTCAAATTCCAAGATACATAAATAACTAATAGAAACATCAGAAAAAAAAAGATTAAAAGCCATTCCCCAATAGACGAGTGGTCAAAGTTTATGAATAAACAGTTCTTGAAAGATGAATTACTATTAACAGCAGGCTATTAACTACAAGAAATAATGCTACAAATCACTAATAAGAGAAACACAAATGAAAACAACTGAGATTTCAATTCACACTCAACAGCAAACTGCCAAAGCTGATTACAGATGGGAATAGTCAATATTCAGGGGACAATTACAAGATGGGCACACTAGAGCATTATTAGTGGAGCTATGAATTAGTACACTTTTTTCAGAAAGAAACTTATAATTATGCAAATAAAATAATCAAAATGTCCATATTCTTTGACCCAGAGATTTCACTACTAGGCATATACTACAAGGAGGTCAGATTTCCACAAGGGTTGATTCCCTAGGTAATGGCAGGAGAACAAGGGCAGGGAGGAGGTAGGGAAGTGGCAAGGACAAGCTAAAAGCAGAGACAGTGGTCTGGACTGTGCTGCTATTTCTGGGACTCTTGGGCTTAACTGCCCATGAGTGGCAATTGGTCAGTGGTTTGTGCTGGTTGTGGCAATGAGGACAGAGGATTCTTTCTCCACTATGATTGTCCCTGTCCTCCTCCTGCATCGTAATAACTGCAAGAGCCAGACTAGAAGCAGAGTCAGTGGTCTGGGGAACACTGCTACTGCCAGGGTACTTGAGCTTTAGCTTATTAGCTATTTCCATCAGGCTCTGAGGGGAGATGGTGATGGTTAGAACATGGAGCTTCCCGTCTCTCCTTCCTCAAATGGTGTAAGGTAGATAAAATTTATTTTCCTTAAGGAACTTAATAGCAAATGATGATTTCACTGGATGTAGAGAGCTGTTAATCATCACTTTCCTTATAATAATGCTTCAGAGATCTAAAGACTGTAATTCAATCATCCTTTTGTTTCACATGACAGAAAATATTTCTAATTTCTTCCATAATGAGCTCCAATTTTCTGAAACCTTTTTGTCCTTGTTCACCCTAATCTTCTTCAAAATTTTTCCACCTTGCCTAAGTTAATAAAGTCTCCACTTCTGTATAATGCTTATTAGTGTGGAGAATTTAATAATTTAGCAATACCTAGATTCTTATCTTGTGGATATTGCCTAGTACCACATTTTTTTCACAGAATCCATATGTTGCTGACTCATTTTGGGCATCCTGCAAGTTCATAGTGAATTAATGTTCTGACAATGTACACACTGCAGTGAGACAAGCAATTGCTAAATGGGAGGGAAACCCAGCATGGAAATGGTATAGGAACTCCAAGCCAGATGATCGTGAGGGCATTTAAGAGTGAAACTTGAAGGAGGGGAACAAAAAGATGGAAAATGGAAAAAATGTGTACATTAATATAATAAAATTCTCTCCATCAACAATAGTGGAGTCACCACAGTTGGCTCCTAAGGTCATGGTCCCAGATGTGCAACATGAAGAAATAGAAATGGCACCAAGAAAAATAAAAAGAGCAATCATATTAGACTGAATACGCAAGGGGAGGTTCATTTTGGAGGCAACACCCTCTGGAGAGTGTTGTGGAGCTGCTTCTCGATCTAACTAAAGTAGGGAAGACTACCAAATACTTGGGATAAAAATCATGATTTTTACCAAAAAGAGTAATCCAATCCTCATCAAGTGCCATTAGTGATTATGGATGTATGTACCTACTTTCCTAACACTTAAAGTCTTTCTGAGAAAAAGCATTACATGAATTCAGGGAAGCTTTGAAGATAGGAAAGGAGAACAGACAAACTTTTACAAATTATACACTACAGTAGATCACATTTTTACAGTCATGAAACTGAAAGGTGTAGAGATTATAAAATCTTGCTATGCTTATAGTTTGTTGACTTTAAAAAGGCACCTGATTTGGTAATAATAATAGTATATATTAAGCACCTGTGTGCCAGGTACTGTGCTACACACTTCATAGGTATTATGGTGCTATTAATGCTACATTGAAGGTTCTCCTCCAACAAGGCATAACCCCCTCACTCCCCCCAGCTCCATACTTATGTTGAAGTGAGACAAGATTTCTTGAAAGACTTAAGAAGGTAACTCAATTTATAATGACCCTCTAATTATCCCTATGAAGCCAGACATAAAACAGGGAGACATCTGCTCACCAGCAATATTTGCCTTTAACGTGGTCCATGATGTAGGGCGGAGTCCAAAGGGGGGATTCCCTAGGACTGATCAGCTTCTTTGGATGTCCTGTTCACTGATGATGATGTACTGACTGATTGCCTCAAGCTCTGTACCGTTTTAGAGATAACTAAATCTATAATCGTTTTAACAAAATTCAACCTTACTGCTCACAAAGGAAGAAAACAAAAAATATAAGTGGAGAAATGCCTGTTGTCTGGATTATGATCAGCCATTGGATGGAAAATCCACAGAGCTGATACATTATATATCTTCAATCTATGATGAACTGGACTCAGAACTGAATAGGAGCAAAAGAAGGGATTGGGTTGCTTTTGTGAAAATATATAGAAATTTTGATAATCTGAAGACTGTCTTTTTAACATCAATCTTCCTGTAGTGGTTCTACAAATCATAAGATTCCTCAATCTCCAAAGAAATAAAGTTGTGAATAACCCAAAGAATAATGAACAGGTGCATTTTGGGTCTGAATAAACTAAAACATATCATCAGTGAAGGTTTGTGCCAGAGAAACAGCCTGTAGGCATCATCAGAGAGATGGGTGACTCAAAAAAGAGATGAAGCTGTCACACAATGAGAGGAAGGATAACTGGACAGCCCATTTGCTCCATTAGTATACACCTCCCCGCTAAGCACCTACTGTGTGCCAGGCATCATACCAAGCAATTTACAAGTATTATATTATTTGATCTGCATAACAACCTGGTAGTAGATGCTATTACTTTCCTTATTTTACAGTTAAGGAAACTGAGACACACAAAGTCTAAGTAATTTACCCAAAGTTGCACTGCTAGCAAGTATCTAAGATTAGCTTTGAACTCAAGTCTTCCTGACTCCAGCCCCAGGGGTCTGTCCCCTGCATCCCTGTTGCTCTTGTGTGCATCCTTCATTTTCGAAGGAGAAAATGACATCATTGGAATGATGGCATGACTTGCATTTAACTTTGTTTTGAGTGAGGGAGGGCTGTACAGGTCACCAGCCTCACTTTATCCTCCTGAGCCATCCAGATCCAGTGACCAGATATTCATCATGATGACTAGAGACAGCCCAGGGTGCACGTCATGCAATGTTGAGAGATTTAGAAGATCAGGCAAGGTAGACAACCTCCATGGAGAGTGTACAGGAAGATATGAACAATAATAAAGGATAAGATGGTTAGGATGGGCAGCAACACTATACATTGATAAGACCCATAGATGTATCAAATCAGGATCAAGAGTTGGGTGCAGACCTTCCAAAGACTTTAGCTCCTTTCTAGTCCAGTCTTTTCATTTTTCAGTGAGGAAACTGAAGCCTAGAAGGTCCAAGTGAGTTGTCTAAGATCAAACAGGATGTACATAGCAAAAACTAGGATTTAAATTCAGGAATTTTGAACAGAAATTTTTTTTTTTTGCATTGCATCACACTGCCTCTTTCTAATCCTTTCCATTTGAGTGTAATCTGTTTGAGGGCAGGAGCTGTGCCTCATTGCATCTCTCTTTCCTCGGGGGCCTTGTACAAAGCAGACACTGAATAAATATCCAATTGAATTGTTGAGAATATTCAAAAACTGATTAAATGAAATCAAACTGCTCCTGGAATGCACAATGGGGAAACTTCAAAGGTAAAGTGTGCTTAATGCTTTAATTATCCATTAGACTAAAATCATCTTGAAGGAGCCTTCTCCTTCCTGCTGAATAAAGGTTGCTTCTGGAATCTTAGTGGTGTAATGTAATGTTCCCTTGGTAGAGATGTAATGAGTTGGAAGAACTGAAGACCACTGCTGCCCCCATCTTGATAAATGAGTCTTCCAGACTTGCAATTGTTACCACAATCTAGAAGCCCAGGCAATTGATCAGCAGCTGTTACCAATAACCCTAACAAGAACATTGGCTTCCCTTTCCCCCTCTGAAAATGCTGTTAGCCAATTTGTAAAGCCAGAGATAGTTCAACCTTCTTTGCTGCTATTTCTAACCTGGTTCCTCTTCATAATGCTAGAGACATTATACTGGGAAGAGGAAGAGCAAAAGAGCCAGAGGTAATCTTTTTTTTTGGTGGCAAATGGTTCTGGGCAGTCTGATTATCCAAGTTTTCCAAGTGTGCCTGTTTCTGTATTCTTTTATGTTGTTTGGGTCCCTGGAGGGAGACTCTCCCAATGGATTTGTACTCCAAGCTGCTGGAGATCGTAAGGATTATAAGACTAGAGACTTCAAGTTGGAAGGCACAGCATAGGGCTTCTGCAATGATGACTCCATGTTGCAAGGTCACATCTGTGTCCTCGACAATACCTTCTGAGAACTTCATTATTCTTTTAGGTGGCTATGCCAGATGTGTAACTGTTGCAGTTAGTGGTCATGGAACCCTGACAAGAATGCTAATAAATCACCACTTTCTGAATTTATGAATTAAGAATATGTCTTTTTTAGCTCCATTTTCTTTCTCCTTTTTTTGGACTGACTTTTGCAAAAGCTGAAAAAAAAATTGAGCAAAATTTGTATGACTTCTTTCCATGGTGAAGACATTTTATGTGGACACCTAGCAACCCAGAAACAGAAATAACTCAGAATGGGAAATACTCCAAGAGCCCTTCTAGTCATTCTTTCTCTACCTTATCCCATGTCCTGACCCATCACATTTGGAGTCTCTGAAAATTTAACTGTATGAACCAGGGTTGAGTATAGAAGACTAATAATGATGTCCATTTTCCCTTTCTAGAAAACTATAGGGAGAATAACCCAGAAAATGAAAATAATCACTAATAGCTTCCCTAATCCCCAAGTCTGTTGATGTACAAGTAGGTTCTGATTAGTGCAAATGATGAATCATTGGTTGCACATATTTGAATTCACATGTTTGAAGTTATGATTATGTAAATATGATCATTTTCACAGCCTGTAGAAATATGCAGTGTGAATTCAAATAATGTAGCAACTTCAGGGGAATGGTTTCTTATTAGTAGTAATTGAGACCTAACTGTAAGTTCTTATCACCAGTCTATAACTTCCCACTGGCCATGGAATCTGTACCTCTAACTCTAATCTCCCCAATATGATTGTAAGCCTCTCAAGGCCCCAAGCAGTGTCATGGGCCTTGGTCTGTATACTTCATAGTGCTCATTCCAACACAGAGTCTCCACAAATTTTGATTAAACTGAAATTAACCAGAAACATAAAGATGCAAGTATTTCTTAGAATTTGGGTACAGAATCAGATCACAGTTCAATGTATCTCATATCCACAAGACTGACTATAATGTTTTCTACATGGTTCTGAGGGGATCACTTGAAAAAAATTCCTTTTCAGAAAACTGCATTTCTGTCACAGGGTAATAGGTCTGAATTAAGAGAGAATTTCTTACTCATAACAATTATTCACATTTGCATGGTCTTTTGTGGTTCCAATATGCTTTATTTAGTGTAGTCATTCAATTAAGAAGCATTTACCTTGGTAATAAATGCTTATTGAGGTTCTGTCCCTTTACTGTTCATTGGGGACACAAAAAAAACTACATTCTGTGAGGGGAAACAACTTGTACAAAGACACATAATAAAAAACAAAATATATGCAGTAGATGCAAAGTGAGGGAGGGCATAAAAGCAGCTCAGAAATCAACAAAGTTGTCAAGTGAAAAAGCATTTTTTCCCAGTACTTTCCATGTGATAGACACTACACTAAGTGCTGAGAATACAAGCAGAAAGATAGCTCCTTACCTTAAGAAACTTACATTTGTTGTAAGAGAAGTCAATACATAAAAGGAAGACAAAAATGGGGGTAGGGAGAGAAAATAGGGGGAGGGAATATGGTAGACCAAGTCCTGGGGGTGGCAGGTGGTTAGAAGGACAGCCTGGAGAGAATGAAGACATTAACAGCCTGGGCATCTTTCTTAAAATGGAAGGTCTGGGAAGAAACAACCGATCAGAGGAAAAGGCTGCAAGGGCAGAGGGTTCTATCAATATATGAAGTAGCCAAGGGGTGGAGAAGGGAAGGCACATGAGAATAGAGTACCTTTAAAAGTCAGGCTCTGATCTATAATTATGTCTTATAAAATGGGGTCCTTGAGCTAAGTTTTGAAAGAAGTTAGGGTTTCTAAAAGGTTGGAGATGAGAAAGGAGTGAATTCCAGGCAGCAGAGAGAGTGCAAAGGCATGGAGATACAGATAGAATGTTGTATATGGTGTAACAATTAAAAAGGTTAGAGAGACATAGTTTCTGGGTAATTTAATAATTTTATTAAAAAGGACAGCAGATTATTGAAATAGGATGGTTATTTGGCCATCTCTCTTAGACCAGAGACAATAATGGTGTCAGGCTCACAGTTTATGCACCCTCCAAACAGGAGGCTTTCAATGAAGGGCAGAGTGATCACGCCCCTATAGACAGAGAAACCGTCTCTCTAAAAAACCACTTATAGCCTTGGGCTATCGAGACAGAAGGATCTGTCTCCACCCAAGTTTGAGTAGAACCCAATGGGTTTCCCCACCTTAGATTAAATTCCTTGTAAAATTGGGTGGGGTCTGATCAAAGTGGAAGAGAGTTAATTCAGTCTTATTATCAGTAATGTCCTTCTAGAGATTGGACTTTTTAAAATCCGAAATTTGGAAAAAGGGGAGAGTTCTGAATCTCTCTAAGGTATTGGTTATTAATAATCATTTCTCTCACAGGGGAACCACAAGTAGCCCACTTAATGGGTTCATAGAACGAAAGGAGAGCTTTCTAGTGTCCTATGAATACAACGTAAGTTACATATCTTACAGCATTTGTCATACTCTTGTAAAGTAGGCAGGGCAAGTATTATTATCCTCTTCAAATTTTATTTTATTTTGTTTTAGTCCCAGACGTGTGATGTCATTGACACTGTGGTGTCAAATTCAAATAGAAACAGATGCCTGTCTGGGCTGATTGACTTTAAAAAGCACAAATTACCATTATCTACGTTGTGCTGTATTTTTATTTACTTTGTTAAATATTTCCCAGTTATATTTTATTTTGGTTCAGGCTTTACTGTGGAGTTTTGCCAGCTGTTTGTGGCCAGTAGGCTGCAACTTTGATGCCTCTGGTATAGGGAACTATCCCTGAAAGAGTTCTAGCCAATGAAGACAATTCAGTAAATTAAAGCCTTAGGGAGTTGTCCGAGGTTATTTGCCTTGCCCATAGTCCCACAACTAGTTTGTGTCAGAGATTTGATTCAAAGCATATTTTCCTGATTTAGAGGATGTTTCTCTATTTACTGTTCCATGCTCCCCATTTTACAGATAGAGAAACTGAGGCTCAGGGAATTTTCCAAGATTATACAACCAATATAAGTGCAGATCTGTATTTCAAATTCAGGTCCAAAGCCATTTCTATATAATACTGCTTCTCTATGTATTATAATCTAAAGACTTTTTTACTTAGAATTTAGAAAAGCCCTATCCTACCCACACACATGTGTAAAATTGGATTAACAAGTTATTCTCATTCAGAGTTTGCAGATTTATTTATAGTTCTTTGCTGAGAAATCATGAGAACCCCAAATTCCCAAGCATATGAGTCAACAGGATTTCCTAATCCAGTTTCATGGACATCAGGCCAGATAGTGCATCGTGCCGCCCCATTCTTTATCCAAATGTCCCTAGAATTGGCAATCAAATAAATGGTGGAGGGCAAGGGAAGATGCATACTATATTTTCCTCCACATAAGGCTATGGCTACTTCTGTGTCTCAGGGAAAAGATTCAGTTCCAAGTCAGGAATTTAGCCCAGTGTTGGCTGAATTGAATGAATGGAATGGTGAGATCAAGGGGTGAGCTAAGGGCAGGCACATTTTCCTAGGCTCCATTCCTATCCTTACCACTGTATCACACTGAAGGAGCTGGAGAGCCAGAAAGAAGGGACTTCCCCAGAGCCTGGGTATCTCACAGGAAAGTGCTATAAGAAGTTTCTGGCATGTGTGTCGAGACCGTGCAGTTACCAGCAACTTTCAAAACACACAGTGTCTATTTGCAGGCAGCCCTGATGAGGCTATGGAGTTCCCTTCACTTATACTCTGACCCTTGTTCCTAAGGGTTGTGTCATAAATCAAATCTACAGCTTTTCTTGGGAGGACTTCAAATGATGGTACACAACATGGGATCCCTCCACTGACATGTTCTTTCCCAAAGTCAGAAACCAAAAGGGAATTGTCTCACTAGTGTTTTAAGTGTTTTCTTTCCTTTAGGTTTTATTATCTTTTCTAGTCATTAAGAGTAGAGCTCCTGCATTCATCATTTCTCTGAATGAAATTTTATACTTTGGAGAGAATGATGAGGAGAAAAAATACAACTCTCTGGTATGGAAGCCTTTTCACATTTCTTATAATTGACCTCAGTTCCAGCAATGAGCTAATTTATTGGAACTATTTGCAAGTGTAGTAGGAGTAGGCTGGAGAAATTTCCATGAGTCTGGTTATGCACTCTGGTCCTATTCAGTGAGATGTGAGCTCTGGCCTCTTCCTAAAGGACACGTATGACCTAGCAACCCCTAACTTGTCCCTACCAAATTTTAAAATGAATTTGCTTCTTTAGCATTAAAGTGATGTGTGAAATATAGAGGAAAGACCAGGGAAATTAGGAATCCAAAGAATTAGATTCTGTTCCTGGACATATGACAGAATTTCTTTGTGACATTAGACAAGGTATTATACTTCTTTGTGCCTTAGTTTGCATATTTATAAAATTAAGAATGAGGAGATCTGTGCCCATCCAGCTACCAGCTAGGTAGCACAGAGGATAGAGTGCTGGTCCTAGACACTTAATCTCTGTCTAACTCGGTTTCCTCCTCTGTAAAATGGAAGTAATAATAGCACCTACCTCCCAGGGTTGTTGTAAGTATCAAATGAGACAGTATTTGTCAAGTTCAGTGCCTGGCACATTGCTGTTTAATAAGTGCTTGTTTCCCTCTTATGTCTAGATCTAGAGTTGTAAGGATAGGAACAGGGTCCAGGAAAACGTGCCTGCACTTAGTTGACCCCTCAATTTCATTCCATTTCATACCATTTCATATGACTCAACAAATATTGTACCTATTTCCATCCTACCTGCCTCCTTTGGTCACCTCAACAAAATGAATGATAGTTTGACAGATTTTAAAGAACACTCTAAGTCTGCAAAATACTTTCTTCAAAATCTTGTAAAATAGATAGCACAAACATTATTGTGTTTATTTTTAAAATGTGCAGACTGATGCTCAGACAAATTAAATGATGTACCTATTTTCACGCAGCTGACAGAGTTGCAAAAAGAAAATACTTAGAGACTTTTGGGTCAGGTGAGCAACAAGATGGTGGACTAGACATTCCTTCAATCCCTGCAACGTCTCAAATCTCTCCCAAACAGCGATTATTTACCAAAAGATAAAGCAATTTCAACTATTTCCATGGCCTAGGATACCCAAGATCCAGCACTTGATGAGAGGAGAGGACCCTGTGAAATTTGAGGAGAACATGGAACTAACGTAATTCCTGAGTGATATGAAAGAAAACTGGGAATTATGAGAACAGAATTTATGTCCTGCACAGTAAAAATGATGAGAACAGGAAAAAAAAACTTTAATCTTCTATGCAAGCCTCACCAAAGAAACAAAGAAAACAATAGTAGATTTGGAATGCAAATACACAGAAGTGACAGACAATCTAGAAGAAGAAAAGCAAAAAACAATGATGTTAAAGGAAATTATGCTCACTATGCAAGCAAAACATGTTGAACTCAAAGATAGGATATGCATTAAGGATCATAGGTCTCCCACAAAAACACAACAGGACAAAATATTTGCGTGTGTTCATCCTTCATTGCCGAAGAAGACCATGCCATCAGAGAAATGATGACATGACTTGCACTTGACTTTGTTTTGAGTGAGGGAGGGCTGTGCATGTCGCCAGTCTTGCTTCTCCTCCAGACCCATCTGAATCCAGTGACCTGATATTCATCAGGATGACTGGAGATGACCCAGAATGAGACAATTGGGGTTAAATGACTTGCCCAAGGTCACACAGCTAGTGAGTGTCAAGTATCTGAGGTGAGATTTGAACTCAGGTCCTCCTGACTCCTGCACTAGTGCTCTATCCACTGCACCACCTAGCTGCCCTCATAAAATATTTAATGCCATAATGAAAGAAATAGTAAAATAGGAAAGCCCAGAACTTGTGAATATAAAAAATAAAATTCCAACAGAAAAAAAAACCCAAGGTTGTAAACTCCAAGATACATAATGGTCAAATGTAATGATTCAATTTAGAAAGAGTTAATGCATATGACCACATGATCAGTGTTCTTTCCACCATACCACACCACCTATGTAATGGAAACTCCTTCAAGGTAAAGACTGTTTGACTTTTGTCTGCATCTCTAGTACATGGCACAGTGCCTACAGCATAGTAGGAGAAAACCTGTAAATATTTATTAAAGCTTTACATGACTGTGGGGCAGACATTATTATTAGCACTAGGGATGCAAAGAAAAGCTAAACTATGGTTCCTGCCCTCAAAGGAACTTACATTCTAATAGAGAAGACAAATTTCAAATAATCATGTACTATGTAGATAAAAGAGATCAATAGTATATATAGGCGGTAATCTCAGAGGAAAGGTATCATCAGCAAAGAAAAGGCTTCTTGCAGAGGATGGGTATAAATGCCCATTCATTATCTGTTGACCTTTTTGCTACAATAGGGGACTAATTCAATGGCAAAAAAATTCTGAAAATGAAATAAAAACAAAGACATGAGACATGAGACCTTTAGAAGTCTTTTCTGATAAAGTTTGTTTTTAAGGGCTTAAGGACTTCACTTTGTAATGCAAAATTCCCAAGAGTTACATTTGCTTCAGTCCCTTTAAGAACTGGGGTGGTTAGATGGGAGAGTGGAGGCCCCAGGCTTGCCTGGGGCAGCTGCTCCTATGTCATTACACATTCTGTTTCCATTGTTAGAGTTACTACAAGGAGGAAAAAAAGATTAATTTAAACAAACCATAAAATGAAATAAATGCTTAAGTTTTCCTCTCAAAGTAGAAGCCAAAAGCTGGTGACTCTCAGGGAAAGGCACTTTATGGAGTGAAAACTAGCTAGGGCAGCATTATATCAACTGAGAACCTTGACTAACCATGAACACAACAATGCCGTAGCTATGGAACCATGAACGTGGTTAGCAATCATGATGTTGAGGTAACAAACATCAAACAATTATGACTCATGGAAAGAAAATGGCATTTACGCTCATATAGTTTAGTGTCCAACATATATTATTGGATCTGAATTTTTTGAGATTTGGCACTTCAAGTGAGTCATGAGTCTCTTTTTCTGCCTCTGTGTCTCTTTTTCTTAAGAGAGAGCATTCCAGAGCATTCTAAATACCCAAGATAAGAGGTTAGTCTTAAACTTGTGTCCAGGGTATTTTATTTCATTGGTTCATAGATTTAGAGCTAGAAAGAACAACAGAGGTCATGCAGTCCAATCTCTCCATTTAACAGATGAGGAAACTGAGGCCCAGGGAAGTGATTGCTCCCAAAGTCCCTGAACTGTACATATTCTTTGATCCAGGTAGTTCTTCCACTTCTTGCCCTACACTCCCTATGCTCCAAAAAATTCAAAGAATGAAGGAAAGGCACCATATATATATAAATATTTATAGCATCTCTTTTCATAGCAGCAAAGAACTATAAATGAAGGGGGTGCCCATCTATTGGGTTATGGTTAAACAAATTGTGAGATTTTAATGTAATATGATTGTACCATATAAAATATGAGAGAGTTTTTTGAGAAACCTGGGAAACCTGTATAAATCATGGCAGATTTAAGTGAGCAAAAGCAGAACAATTAATCTAATATCAATATGATAAACAATAACTTTGAATTTTGATCAGCGCAATGACCAAATGTGACTCCATTGAACTGATAGAGAAGCATGCTAATCACCTGTTGACAGAGAAGTGATGGACACAAAATTACTGATTTGGCTGTAGTTTTGGATATAACCAATGTGAGAATTTATTTTACTTGACTATATATGTTATAATGAATTTCTTTTCTTTTTTCCAATAGAAGTAAAGGTGTGGGGGGGGGGGAGAAGTAAAGGAAAGGAGCTCTTTGGTTTCTGTCTACAGCTACTGCTTATAGAGCCTGTTGACCATTTTTCACAAAATGCATATAACCGTTTGATCAAAAGAGTTCTCCTGTCTCATTGCACTGAGATCAAAATGCTATTTCTCAGATGCCCCATAATGCAATGTTGTAATGTAGCATTTCTTCCATCCATCCTCCTCCCTTGCAGTTTCCTCATGCCATTCACTTGGACACTGATTATCATATATTCTCCACCCATGACCTGTCCAGTAGAAAAGTCTGTTGTATTGAGCCTCAACTTTTAAGTGTCAGTCAGGTCAATGTGACTCAGTAGTAGCACTGATGAAATCAGTGACAGGCCCAACTCTTAGAACCACTGCTCTATTGACTTGGAATCTGACGCCACATTCTTCGTGTCTGGGATGACCACAAGGCTGACTCAATGGAATGAGAATGCTGTGGAGTGAGGAGGGTTTGAGACTAACATGCCACTAACACAAACATTCACTGTCTCAGGTGGAGAAGTTGTGTGAGACAAGTCACGATTTTGCCGGTGCCTACTGCTTCCTTCATAGTATGTTCCCCCAACCTACCCTCTGTTGACCTTCCCAGATTTGAACTGTTGCTAACTTTTCCTGTATTTTATTTTTAATTTTATTGCTATATTTTATTTTTAACTTGCCTCCATTTCCTTATGTACCCTTCTCCCCTCACGTACCCAAAGAGATTGACACAATAAATGCTGGTTGACTTGACTGTTACAAAGAATGAGAAAGGAGGGCAGTTCAACAAAAAGTAAGCAATGCATCAACTGAGTTTGATCCTACATGCAATGGTACAAACCCATAATCCCCCACCTGTGCAAAGGGTGGGAGAAGCATTTCTTCATCTCTTCTTTGGGAACAATTTTGGATTTTTGTTGCTATTTATTCTTAATAGTTACAACATTAAATTGATTTTATTTACTGTTTTTCTGTTTCTCCTTACATTATTTTGAATCAGTTCATGTGTCTTTCTATGCCTCCCTGAATTCTCCATATTCAGCATTTCACCACAAACTCTTTCTGACTTCTGCCCATCTCTCAGATTTGGCTATCCTACAAACTCTGCTTTGAACCATTATGTTTCCTCACCTCATATCACAACTTGGACCACATCCTCTGTCCCCAGAGGTTTATCTCCAAAGATTTTTGTTGCCTTTTCTGGATGATTTTGGCCATTGCTTGTAAGGATCAGCCCTAAGTCCCTAGAGGAGGCCAGAATCTCACCTGGAGAGTCTTCAAAATCTTATTCCAGGGAAGAACATAAGCAAACCATTTTTCCATTTAAAAAGCACCTTCTGAAATGACAACACTAAGTTTCTTGACTCTGTTTTCTGTTTGGTGTAGCAAAGTTCTCCAGACTGTTGTCCCCTTTAGATTTAGCCATCACTGGAGAGATGCTATCTGTACAATGCAATAATTTCTTCCTAAAGGAAATAATTGTGCTTTCTAAAGCACAAATACTTTTACAGCCCAGTAGTCATACAGTATTAGCAAGAACCCCCACCCAAAATATTATGCCTACAACTTTGGATTATCCACCTGAGCTAGGAGAGTTTGCTAGAAACTTAGAAACTCAGTCTACAAATTACTTATTATATCTTTCAGTATACCTACATATAAGAGACTGCATGATGTGGTGGCTAGTAGGGATATATTGGGAAATGTTTAACAATAGGCTCTCTAGGAGGAAAAATATGTTAAGTGTTGACAAGATCAGGAAAGACCTTCGGGGAAACTGTTCTTTGAGACTGTGCTCATTATCTTCCGGAATGGCTCTCCATGCCATCCAGATGTTGCTGTCTCCGTGAGACAAACATGGGAACTACAGAAAACAAGTGATATGTAAAATAGATATCCTCTAGGCGAATAGCCTTTAAAGACAATAAGACTGGCCAAATCACTGGGACAGAAGACTAGCAGAATGTCACGTAAACTTGTAGTTTCTGTCTATATATATCCTAACCCTTGGATCAATAAACAGAATTGGTCTATCTTTTCCCTCCTCCGGTGTCTCTTTTCTTCAACCACTTCACCGAGCCGTGTAGGGACGTGGGCCGTCCGCTACAAAAATATATGCACAACCCACTTTTAAAGCTTAATCTGCATTATTAACATTTTATCCACCACTTTCTTAAGTCTAGACAATCAACAAAAGAACAAATTCTGTCCTATTTTGTAGCTTTTGCCAGTTTCTGTGTTATAAATGTCATACTAAACATTTAACAATAGAATCTCCTGAGCAGTCTGAGCTGGCTCCAACACAAACCTGTTGATTGGTTGCTGTACTTGGAGTCAGGAAGACTTGAATCCTCTTTCCAATTTTCGCTAGCTATGTGACCATGAGAAAATCACTTAAATTCAGTCTCAGAGTTCCCTCATCTGAAAAAAGAGATAAATAATACCCTTATTTCCTACTTCTTTGCTGTTAGACACAAATGAGATTATATATGTATAAGGCAGCTCAAAGCTTATTAATACTCACATGTATAACGAGGGCAGAAATTTCAACCAAAGGATTTCAGTAGACCTCCAATAGTCAATCTCTAGATAGGTTTTTTGTTCACTGCCATCTTTCCATTCATTTTCCTGGGAGACCAAAACAGACTTCAGGGTTGATAAAGATAAGGATATAGGTTGGTGGAAGGCAGGTCTTTGCCTCAGACCCAAATATCCCTTGAAAGTGCAGCTGCCAAAATCATCTAGAAAGGACTCATTATCTATGAGAAATTAAGTAACTTAAGTAAGAAATTAAGTAAATTTATTCTCTTCCAATCATCCCCAAAGGGCTAAAACTTGCTCCATCTAAGCCTAAAGTCAGACCTGTGGTCTATGCAACCACAAGGATTAACCTCCCAATCTCAGAGGATGTCTATGAACAACCAAACTTGTTCCATAGCTAGCAGAATCAGTTAGGCTAGTGGGCATTGACAAATCTTGTGGGGAAGTAGGAATTTTGAAGACTTTCTAACCCCAAGTCATAAGGAGGCTTGGAACGGAAAACTTAACTCTAGTGAACAGGATAAAGAGGGTCAACAGAAAGATGTAATTCCTTCAGATATGATTTAGTTGCCTGGTTCTTCTGTTTCCCAGTGGAGTTTAGGTAAAGACTCTCCTTTTTGGGAGGAAAAGCCCAACATTGCAAAAAGTCTGAAACTAGACTCTGTTTAATAAAGATAAAATCTAAGCTCTTTTGCCAGGTATTGAAGAGCCTGCCTTCCTGAAAGAATGGAAGATTAGGCCTCTGGGCTCTAACCAAAAAAGAGAAATGGTCAACCCAATTTTCTTCTTATGGGAAAGAAATTGCACCCCAGTTAAGGATTTCAAATAAACTCAGATGGCGAAAGCAGAAAGAAACTCCATAGCCAGTGACCACTGGAGCCAGACCCAGCAGCAATGAGATGACCAGCAGAGTACAATCCAACCAACACCATGAGAGATTAACAGGGAATAACTTCAGCAAGGACTTGGTAGAGACTGTTCCACGAGACAAGCAGAAGATGGCTCAATGGGAGCGGTGTGGTGGCATTACCAGAAGATATTGTCAGACCAATCCAATACAATAAACATTTATTAAGTGCTTCCCATGTGCCAGATGCTGTGCTAAGCACTGGGGATACAGTTAATAAAAAGAAAGACAGTCCTTGTCCTCAAGATGCTTACAATTTGATGCAGGGGGCGGGGAGATAACATGCAAAGGGAAGTAGAAAAGCTGTGGAGGGAGATATCAGGGGGTACCTGGCACAGCAGCATCATGTTCTATGGAATTGAAACCATGATCTGCAGGGCTGAGGGCCAGATAGTCCCTTCTACATAAATACCCTGAGCACACAAGCTCCCTTTATTGGCTCCCCACATGCATATACCCTAGGTGTGTCTAATCCTCCAAGAATATACTTGGATTTCATCCAGGTCATTGACAAAAAGTGCTAAGTAGAAGAAGGTCAAGAACTAAAGCCTTTCATTCTCTTCCAGTCATCCCCAAAGGGCTGAGACTTGCTGCATCTAAGACGAAAGCCAGACCTGTGGTCTATATAACCACAAGGATTAACCTCCAGATCCCAGAGGATTCCTATGAGCAACCAAACCTGTTCTGTAGCTAGCAGAATCAGTTAGGCTAGTGGATGTTGACAAACCCTGTGGGGAAGCAGGAAAACCAAGAGGCAGATTAATCTCAGAAGCACCCCTATCTTTTCAAGTGTAAAATCAAGGAATTGGGTTAAGCCATCTCTAAGGTCCTCTCTTGCCCTTAATCTGCCAAATGGGCATTTCAGATTGGCTATCTCATAGCCTTCTGAAACTTGGCATGTCCCAACAGAACTTCTTATCTTTCCCTCCAAACTGTGTGATTCTTTGGAAGTTCTGAGTTTGGAAATTCTTCCAAAGTTTCTTATTGCTCTTGACAGCACGAAAATCCTTTCACTTCCGCAGGTTCACAGACTCAGCATCATGTTTGACCACTCACTCACACTTACCCACATATTGGTTTCTTTTGATTCTTATCTCTCCACACTATAATTTAGTCTCCATTCATCTGCCAAAATGAATTTCCTAAAGTATAGATCGGACCACATCTCTCTCCCTCTGTCTCTCTCTCTCTTTCTCTCTCTCTCTCACACACACACACACATACACACACACACACACCCATGCACGCACACTACTAACCTTACCCCTGAGCTCAATAATCTCCATTGACTTCCCTTTAACTGTAGGACTAAAACCAAATTCCACTGTCTGACATTTAAAGTTCTCCACAGCCTAGACTCTTCCTGTCTTTCTAGTCTACTTATACATTAATATGCCTTATGAACTCTTCAGTTTAGCTATATTGGCATGCTTTCTCTTCTGCGTGCGTGATAGACAATCTCCCATCTCTGTGCCTCCAGCGTCTGCCTCTCGTTGCTGGATTGCTCTGCTCTGTCCCCACATTTGCTAGTCCTTTTAAAAGAGACTCAGCTTAAAGCCACCTTCTGTAGGAGGCTCTTCCCTTCTTCAAACTGGTGCTGCTAAGTTACTTTGGATCTACTTTATCTTGCATATACCTATTTATGTATGTATTTTCTCCACCCCTCCCCATGAGAATGTAAGCTCCCTGAAGGCAGGGATTTCCTTTTTCTTTGTATCTTTATGTTAGGCATTTAATAAATGCGTACTGACTGATTGATGAACCTATGAACTCCAGTGGATGCTGAGATATGAGAAGGCTTTCTAACAATTAAGAGTTGTCTCAAAGTGAAGTAGGCTGCCAGAGAGAGCACTGAGTACTCTGTCACTGGAAATATGGAAGCAGGAACCTGTCAGGGACTTTATGGATGGAATTCCTACTCAGGTACAGCTTTCTTTAGTCTCTATGTTCTCCTCCAGGTTTAACGTTTACAGATTCTTGGACTATCTGAAATGTCATAGGATTATAGATTATGGAATTAGAAGGGATCTTAGAACTCATCTAATATAATTCCCTCATTTTCCAGATAAGCAAAGTAAGGCCCACAGATGTTATGTGATCCACCAGTAGCCAATAGGCAAGCCAGGGTTTCAACCCTGATATTCTTATGCCACATATACTGTCCCAGTAAGCCATGTTGGTTTTTGTCCGTTCTCAAAGAGGACCATGACATTAGGAAGGTAATGTCATGACTTGCAAGTGAATTGAATTTAAGTGAGGGAGTGCTGTGTAGACTCACCAGCCTCACTTTCTCTTTTGGAGTCATCAGGGTCCAGTAGCAAGATGACTGGAGATGGCCTCAGAGCAAACCATGTAGATTCTGTGAAGATGTGTTAGGATGATCAGGGTTACTCATGCATATTGTATATCATACAGTCCTACTTGTCCCAGAATGAGCTGTGCCTGTCAAAAAATTCATAATATAGAAGCCCAGTTTTTGTTTCTGGATTCTCAGTACCCAACATAGTACCTGATTCATTTAAAGAAATGAAGAAATACTTGTTGAATTAACTTGAATTCAATGAATTCATAATCCAGTTGGATAAAGACAAGCACATCTAATACTTCTCATGAGATGTGATGGTATGATGCAGAGAGCATGTGCCCTTTGGTGCAACTATACCAAACCCCACCCTCATCATCTCAGTCCTTGTTGCTTTATTAATTCTTTATCTCTTTGGGTTCAAAGGCAATGCAGTGGATTTTCTCTGGAAAAGTTTCAGTAATTACTAAAATCATAGAAAACTATTTTTCATACTAGATAGGCTCTCATCCTGAAGTAAAAACCCAAGAAATCTCTTCTCCCATGACCTCATTTACCTCTCTCAGTCTGAAGTCCCAGACTTAACAGGCTAGATAAATTTGCTATTATTGCCCATTTAATATGTTAGACTTTTCAAATAATACAAAGACATAAACATTTAAGTAATATATCTTTTCAAATAATACAAAGACATAAACATTTAAGTAATATATAGAAAGTTCACCCAAGGGAAAGAAAGTTACTGCCTACTTTAATTCCTCCCACTGACAGTTACAGCTGCCAGGTGATACCATACATTTGTTTTCAGTCCTTTTAATCAGTGATCTGGGGTCTCACCTGCTTATGTCTCATCTTCACCCTCTTTTACCTGGCATCTTAAAATTTTAGGGTAAGTTTTCTTCAAGACACACTAGAACCATGAAATAAGCCACACTGAGCTTTCCTCAGAATGCAGTTAACAGTATGTGTAGCCCAAGGATTCTCTCTCCTGAGAAAGTCTTCCAAAGTCTCTATGATCCTAGAATGGGTATCTGAAGGCTTTCTGAATCTAGGTCTCAGAAACCTAAGGCTAGGCGTATAGCAATGATTCACATTTAAACAGTATTTTAAGACTTAGGAAGCATTCCCCTCACAATAGTCTTTTGTGATAAGTAGAACAAGTGTTATTGTCATTTTTCAATGTAAAGAATCTCTACTTTTAATTGGTGTGAGGACTTCTTTCACATATATAAATTAACTTACCTATAACTTTTGGTCTTAGTCATCTAAGTCTCAGAGAAGTAAAGCAATTTGCCTGGAGTCATCTAACGTGTAAGCATCAGAGGTAGGATTTGAATCCAAGCCTTCTTGCCTCCAAGTCCAACTTTTTCCACTATACCATGTGGTTCCAGTTTACATCTGGGGAAACTAAAACTCAGAAGGTGAAATAAGAGCTAGTAAGTATCTGCTAAAGCCAGGATTCAAACCCAAGTCTCCCAACTGTAAATCCAACATTGTCTTATTACCCGATACTACTTTAAGTGTGTAAACAAAGTTGATATGGGCAAAAAGTTTCTTGATACCATAAAGCAAAGACTGAACCTCTGAAGCAATAGATCATAACTATAAGCCATCACCCCAGCAAGGTTATTATAAGTTGCTATTTTGCTTTTTAACACAGGAAAAAATTTTCAGAGCTCATTTGATGCTGGTGTATGTCTAGGGAATTATGGGGCTAACATAATGGGGTTTCTTCTAGTGTCTGCTCAGTGTTTTAATTGTAATATTAAATTCCTTATCTATTTCTTCTTTGTGTTTTTAAGAATACCTCTTTGTGGTAGCTCACCAACTGCAAGAGGAGTGTAGCTGAAGTATTGGATGGAGATAAATGCCTTAAACATCCTGAAACCCTGTACCTCTGGGATCCTCTGGTTACCAGGTACAGGAGCTGGCAGTCAACTCAAGAGGTGATGGCCAAGGATTACTGCTCAAGGATCACATCATGACTTAGATCACAGAGTGATGAATATGCTAGATTTCAAGAGCATCCCAGGTACCCACTTGAAATTCACTTTTGCTCAAACTCTCTCAACAACTTGCATGATGCTTTAACTTCCCTCCTGGGAGATGCCCCTAAGTTCTCTAATCCTGGATCCCTATTGAGAAGGACTACCCATCAGAAGTCAAGTGATAAAATACTATTTAATAGGAAGCAAAATGGGAGGAGGGAGGTAAGAAAAGTATTTGTTTTTAAAAGACCTAACCCTGCTTTATCTTGCATCCTCCCTAAGATGAACTACTTTTTGGTCCTGATAATGATATCCACAAACAGAGATGAGAAAAAAAACATTTTTCAAGTGAGTTCTGGGAAGGAGAGTGTCCCCCTAGCCTCCACCCAAGAGCAGTAGTTAAGAATATCAGACTAAAGGTAAACACACCAACAAAGAGAAACACCACTTTATGACTAATTGGATTGAGGAACACTAAATAAAGCTACCAGGGAGGAAAATATGTAAACAATAATTTAAGCTTTTAAAAACACCCTTCGGGACTGTTGGTTGCTTATACAATTGCTTTTCTTTCTTTTTGTTTTTCAATTAGAAATACCATCCTAACCACCAAGAAGAAAAACAACACAGTTCTAACATTAGGTTCATTTTAAGTAGATCTTTACCGGCATCATCGTCAAATGAATTTGCAATGTTTTCCTCTTAGTTCCTGGGATTTATGACTGTTCTCTCTTGTGTTCCTACCTGTTGCCATCATGGAGGGGTCTTACATTGGGGATCTTTTCCTTCTGGTTATTGGGATTTATTGTGGTACTCTCTTGTATTCCTACCTGCTGCCACCATGGACAGGTCTTATATTGGGAATCTTTTCCTTCTGGTATCTGGGATTTAGGATTGTATTCTCCTATATTCCTACCCCATGCCATCATGGAGGTACCATCATGAATTTTTCACTAGGCAATCTGTGCAGTGATTTAAGTCAAGTAAATTTCCAAAAAAGCACTGATTTTCATCACTTTTCCCAGGCTTGGTAACTGGAGTTTTAAACTTCCCACCATGCTGACTTCAGCTCTTTGCTGAGCTATCTTCATGATATTGTTCTGGGGACCTCTTATATCCACAGGGGATTTGAATAATATTTTCATATGGTATAGAAACACATCAGAGTAATTTCCCCAAGCTTCATTTATTGAAAGTTGACATTTGTACTATCACTTAATTATGTCCTGGCTACCTCAAGGTTTTTTGGCATTACTTTGACAGCTGCCTATCCCACCCCCACCCGCATCTTCTCTCTCTCCTTCTAATCCTGACCCTGTCCCAGATGAGCAGAAAGAAAGCATCTATTAAAACAACAGTGAGAACCTAAAGGAACAGTTCATATTCACATGGTTTGGGCCAGGGATTTTCTCTCTACCACAGAAAGACCAGACAAATAAAGGGCAGGTTCCTTGTTTCCCATGCTTTGGACAAGTGGTTCCTGGATAGAGACTGCATTTACCAAGCATAAATAAATAATGGTCATCAAGCACTTACTGTGTGCCTAGCATCAGGCTAAGAGTAGGGTACACAAAGAAGGGAAAAATAGACTTTTGACGTAAGAACTCATACTCAGATGAAGAAGACAATATGGACATAACCAAGTACATATAAATGCATAATATATGTATTTATATATAAATATATGCATATATAAATACAAACATTTATATATATACAGTAAATAAAAGGTAGAGGAATAAATAAAATAAATAATATAGTATATATACTATTTATCTACTATAATATAGTAGAGAAATAAATAAAATAAAAATAAATAAAAAGAGAGAAGGCACTGGCAATGGTGATTGGGGGATGGAGGAGGGGCAATAGAGAAAAGCCTCCTCTGGAAGCTTAACCTTGAAGAAAGTCAGGAAAGCAGGGAGGCATTAGGCATTGCCAGTGCAAAAGTAGGAAAGAGACTGTCAGGTACAGGGAACAGCAATGAGGCCAGGGCAGCTAACTAGAGATGCTTGGAAAGGTACCACATACCACCTAGAATCTCATCCTCCTATCTCCTATTTGAGTTCACAAGCATCTTCTCTACGGAAACAATTTCACCATCTGATGATGGAGCCCAAAGAGAAGCTGTTCCTATCTAACACACACCCCTTCTTCTAGAAGAATTAGACCTAGCATAGGATCGAAGTATATAGAAAACATTGATTTTTGTTCATGTGAGGGGTGGGGGAAGGGGCAAGGTTGAGATGTTTGCTTTTTTGCAAGAGGTATATACAACAGTCCTAGCAGTAAACTTATTTCATGCTGCAAGCCTCTTCATACTGTAACGATAATTACTTACATTTGAAAAGCAACTTGCTGTAGCGGCCAGCCTTGAAGGAGAGAAGAACTGTGATGATGTCCTGCTTCTACCCATCTGTGTAGATGGAGGGAATTTCTATATAGGAAGTCATCTGTTAAAATGAAATAGCCTCTTCTTCATCAAAAAAAAAAGCTTATACACATATGCATATACACACAAATGTGTTTATATATGTGCAGACATATGTGTGTATGCATATATGTGTGAATATATTGGATACACACACACATATCTCCAGTACATCCACAGCTTAATTGCATTAAGACTTTTGGGATATCCTGGATTATCTCTTTTTATCTTCACCACAAAGTATTTGGTAGCTACCATTATAATTGCCACCATTTTTTTTTCATTGGGGACCTATGATTTCATTGTGGGGAATTCTACAGATAAAAAATTCAATGGATTTGAATGAATGATGAAAACATTTATCAAGACCTTGCTATGTGTCAGGCAGTTGCCATGCTAAATGCTAGGAACACAAATGGAAAAAAGCAAGATAATCCCTGTCTTCAAAGAGTTAAATTCTAATAAGGAAAGCTCACACATGTAGGGGACCAAGAGTTGAGGAAGGCTGTGTACATGGCTTGCAGATGGTTGGGGAATGTTATGGTGGTCCTGAACTAGGTAAGATAAGGTGAAAGTTTACTGATCAACACCCAATATCCCACAGTCAGAAATCTGAGTTCCATTATGACAGAAGGAGGCTGAAGGACTCATTTCATTTATTATATGGAAATTAACCCTCTCTTCTCAACCTGTCAATTTTTAAAAATTTTTCCTCCCAACCCTAATACCCAGCTCCTTGTCTCCAGACTCTATTTCCTTTTTTCTATTTTGATTTTTTCTTTCTGATATGTAGTCTTGTATTTTCTGATCTTATGAAAATCCATAGCAAATCTTCACAGGGCATGAAAACCAAGGGCAGGATCTGAACCAAAGGCATGCTGGGAAAAAGGAGAAATGACACACTTTAAAGTTAAATCTGCATTATTAACATTTTCTATTATTATTTTCTCATGTTGACAATCAACAGAAAAAGTCAAGTCCTGATTTGTAGCTTTTACTGATTTCTCAGGTTAACATGTTCACCCTGAAAAGTTACACACACACACACACACACGATGACTTTGCCCATTGTGGTTTAATATATCACAGTCAGCACAAGAAATTAAATGGAAATTTGGGGGAGTCTTGTGGTAACCACAGATGATGTGTGAAAACCAGTGGACAATGCAGACCAAATACTTAACCCAAATTTTACAGTAAAGTACTGTAAATACCCCATAAAAGAAAAAGAAAATATTCAGACTTCTTCTCTGGTATGAAGGGAGGACCAAACAATTTTTTGTGTATTTTCCACATCGTAGGGGCACCACATTCCTAACCCCTGCAATGTGGAAGGGATAACTGTATATGTATGCTTGCATATATTTATGGAATATATATTTATTTTAGCACAATACTCTGTAGTTTAGGTATATTCCCTCAATAGGTACAAATTATACCTCCTGTGCTATTTAACAAACTATCTTTGAGAGGTGTTAAGCCATCATCCTGAAGTTAACCTGGTGCCAAGTCTCTCTGAGCTTAGCTTGGCTTGTCCTCTAACGACAGATGTGTCTTGTCACCAAGCCCATAACCAATGCTTTTCCAACCTGGTAGGACTTGCCAGAGCTTGCATTTTGATGACTTAACCTTTGAGAGTTCAGAGACATCTCCATGTCTAAGAAGGGATCAGAGGAGTATTTCAGCGCTACATATGTCAGTGATTTCACCTGTGTGTATGTGTGAGTGTGCCTGTGCATGCACATGTCTGTGTGTGCATGCACATGTAAAATCCCTTCCACAATGCATTTCACTGGCCCTCCATACCTGAGAAGGAAAGGTTCATGAAATTCAGTGGCAGAATAAAATCCTCCCATGGCGTCATGGCAATGAGCGTTTACAAAAATAGTTGGGCTGGTAGCAGTCTAAGAGATATCCTGTCAGTGTTGACATCCACACACAGAATTTCCATATCATACTGAAGTATTGGTGTATGACTTTAGTAAAGGATATAGGTTCACATGTCCCAAAGAGCAAATGGAGAGACGAGGGTGGTGGTAAATAGGATGCAGCATATTACCGATGATGATCAGCATGCAAGAAGTCATATGATGAAAAGCATAGTCTGATCATACATTAAGAGTGAGGAATAACAGGAGGATGGATAGGCTGGGTGTTAACACTGAAACCCAAGAAATGCTAAGTAACTTGGAGGAAAGCCCTCAGCTCATGGTGGGAATCTTAGGAAGGCATAAAGGACAAGAATCCCCCAAAATGAGAATTTTGAATTGAGAATGAATGCTGTGTAGCAATCTGCCCCACTGAAAGGAGTATCCACATTAGTGAGATCATCTGCTGCCCCCATGGTATTGCACAAGTGGGTTCCCAGACCTGGAATGCATTCTCTTCTCACTTTCACTTCTGGAAATCCCAAGTTTCCTTCAAAGTACAAACCCAACGCTGCCTGCAATGGGAGACTTCTGGTCTTCCTCATTGTTAGCACTCTCTCTCTCTCTCCTTTTGGAAACTACTTAACATAATTTTGTATGTACTTTGTATTTAATTATTTGTGTATACAAATGTATCAATCATCCCTCTTCTCCCTTAGAATATAGGTTTCTAGAGGGTAGGGGCTGTCTCGTTTTTGTCTGCATGTCTTTATTGTTTTAGTACAGTACTTGGCACATAATAGGTGCTTAATAAATATTGACTGATAGCAGGTGATTAATAAAAATTTATTGAACAACAGAATCTATATATAGCTTGTGTGTGTATATACATACAGATATATGTACATGCATGCCTATATGTGTGTGTATAGATGGATGGATGTATTCAGAGAGGAAGAGAAATAGAATGAATGAATGAATGAGTGAAAAAGACTTTGTTAAGTATTGCCATGTTCTAAGTACTGAGATGAAAGTAGGCAGAGTTACCATATATTTGAAAAGAAACAACCTAACAACATTACAGCCTGAAGTTAAAAGAAATTACCTGTGTTTAACATTTCAAATCCTTATATCAACAAAACCCTGCAGTGAGTAAGAGGGTCTTTGGTTTTACCCATTGTGTATCCAAGTGTATCCATTTTGTGTAAATGTCCTCTTAATAAGAGTATGTGTATAAACCCTTCCCAAAAGTCATCTGTGGCTCTAGCAATGCAAATGTTCTATGTAATTATCTCTCCTACTAGACTGGAAACCCCTGAGCATAGGAATGATGTATTCTGCTGTAGATCTCTCCTAGTATTTAAATAGTTACTGAATGACTAACTCCTTAAGTGTAAACTCTAGAGTTTCAAATCGACTAGTAGAGAGCAGTAGAGTATCCCTTTCCCCTGGATCCTCTTTTCTGTCTGAAAAAAAAAAAAAGTCCTCTGTCCAAGTTAGAGTTTTGATCAACAACCAGTAGACATGTAGCAGCCAACATCAATACATTACAGTTGTACGGTACTGAGCACAGCCAAACCAAGGAAGATGAAATCTTAGACTAAGTCGCTGTTAAAGGTCATGGTGCGATCTGGGTCAGTATAGGAAATGGAGAAAGTTTAAAGGGTAAGAGTGATGTATTCATTTGTGTCAAAATCAGGGCTATGTGTTTCTAGAAATATTTCTGAGGGATCTAAATACAGACTGTCTTAAGTATATCTCACGCACCCTCGGAAGGCTGTGTTATCTTCCTTTCTAAGTCCAAGTACAACTGAGTATGTTGATTTAAATCTAGGAATGTATGGTTTGGAACTGGTGAACCTGGAGATCACATCTCTTCTAAATCAAATCAAACCAAATCAACAATTCTGCTTTAGAAATGACTCTGGGCTGGGCTCCACCTTTCACTCAGCCTGGGAACAAGCAATCTTGGACCTCTGAGGCCAGTCTTACAGATGAGGAAACTGAGATCTAGAAAGGACAAGAAACATACCCAAGATCTCACAGGTGGTGGGATCTGAACCCACGTCTTCTGACTCCAAAGTTCACGTTTTATTTTGTTTTGTTTTTCCCAATGGTATCACACTACCTTCTGCAAGTCACTGGCTTTGGGTACCAGAAAAGGCTAAATAAAACATTTTCTCTGGATGCCCCTAGTCTTCCCAACTCCCTTTCAACCTTTCTGAGTCTAACCCAGCCTTCATTTCTTACCCTGCAGAGCCTTCTTTGGGATCTTATCTTTCCCAGGAAAAAAGGTTTTTTTCTGGTTTCTTCCTCTTTCATGAAAGGGTTTTATATATTAGCTTCTAGAATTCATTTAATTCAACTATAGCTTTTGAATCTGTATACATGTTCCTTGAGATCTTGGGATAATGTCTCCCCTACACACACACACACACACACACACACACACACACATTCCTTTTTTTTATAAAGATTTGAATCAACATTCACAATAAATCCATCTTCTTCAAGCATACAAGTCAAATTTCTCCTTTAAGATTTCTTTTCTTGATTTTCTTGCCTTTAAAAAAAAACCTATGGGAAAATGTAAATTTTCTATATAGGAAACTTTAACAATCTACCTAAATTGAATAGTAAAAATAGTTTCCTGGTGGGAATACATGAAGAAACATTGAAAATAGAAACCAGTTGGTGGCATCGAATATCAGCTGATTGTCCAGCAGATCTTGGATGGAAATGTTCCAGCCAGATGAAGCAATAAGAACATACCGATAACTTATTACCAGAGACATCAGGCTGCCAAATGGTCCAAATGACCAGCACTTCCCTTGCAATGCTATTTAATCAGAGGCATGACAGGATAAACAGGAGATTAAGTTAATATTATCCTCCTGCTGCTGTCAACAGACAGATATTATAAATGCTATTTCCTCTTTACTTATCAACCAGTTTCTTGGAAAAAAAAAAACCAAACCTTGATTACTGGGGCTTTTTGGTACATAAGATATTTTATTTTCCTGTAAGAAATTACAATTGTGAGACTTTAGGGGGGAAAATGCTATGAAAGACTTACTTTCAATAATTTTTGCTGCTGGGTATCTGAATGAGGAAGCCATCCTCAAGATAAGGTAAAAATGATGCTGTTGGAGGAGCATTGGACTGGGGGTGTCAGGAAACCTATGTTCAAAGTCCAATCCACACAAGGTGTGCTGGTAAATGTTTAACAACTGACTCTCAAAAAATTCATGACACACTTCAAAATTCAACCTGCATTAAGAGGGAGGGAGGAGTACTGAATGAACATTTATATATATGAGCATCTATATATACATGAACCTACTGTGTGCCAGGCACTATACTGAGCACTTTACAAATATTGCTTCATTTGCCATTATTTATTTGCACTATTAAAATTTTCTCTCACCACTTATATAAGTCTAGACACCTGACAAATTAATAAATCAAGTCCCCATTTGGAGCTTTTGCTGATTTCTGAGCAATGGAAATTTGATAATCAGCTCTCAACAGATGATTAGAGCTGGTACCAGCATGCCCTGAGTCCGTCTCTTCCACTAACTGACTGTGTGATTTGGAGTAAGTTACTCAACCTTTCTGAACTTCTTACTCTGGAAAAGCAAGAAGGTAGTGAAACTGTGTGAGAAAAGGGCAAGAATATTGGCCCCTTGAGTCAGATGATCTGCTTGAAATCTGACCTCTGATATTTTACTGCTTATGTGACCTTGGGCAGTTCACCTACTTTCTCTGAGCCTCAGTTTCCTCACCTGTCAAATGAAGAGTACAGATTAGATGGTTTCTAAAGTCCCTTCTTATACCATCAAACTCAACCTATTCATTTTATAGACAGTTGTGAGGATTGTTAGGCATATCCCGTGCTACTTATTGCTATTTTTTTCCTGTTCCCTACAGACAGCAAAGATGAGGTAGGATCTCTGCCTGATCCCAGATATCCCAAGGAAACTATCTTTTAACCATCATGGTTCCTGGCCCACCCTGAAACAAGGCCTGGGATTAATCTAGAAGAAATTTCTTAAGACTTGAGGGGAAGAAGCAGGTTCTTGGCAATTCTGGGCATCATTTTTCATCTGAAAAAAGCAATTTAAGATAGAACGCCACAAAATAAGACTTTTGAGTGAGTCTGAGCATCAGGAGATAAAAAGGAGACAGCATCTCTGACTCTCAAAGCAGCCTTTCTGCAACTCCATCAGCAACAGACACCAGCTCATAATTTCACCCTTTTTCTGTGAGATGCAAAGACCCCAGGTGCCCATATAAGGACTAGCCTAGGTTGCTATCTGTCCATCTCTCTGTCTACTTTTGTTTTCAGTGCCTTAGGAGCTTGACTCTTAGTTTATTTTGTGTATTATGTTTGGCAGGAGAAGGTGTTTTAATATCCGTAGGTGACTAGTGCTATCTCAGTGCCCCTGAGTTCACATATTTGAACAGGATAAAGGATTGCCCCAGGTTTCTGCATAATCAGAGCACTGAACAGCCACGGCGTCCCCGGAGCCCATCAATTTAAATCTCTATTTCTCTGCTCTGAGAAATTGCTCTTTAGAATTACCACATCTGGAACCTTCCCTAACATAACTCCTGACAAAGCTAGAGCTAAAAACAAGCTACCACCTCCCACTTCCCCCTCTACCCCCCACTACCACAAAGAGCCTGAATTATGACTGATTTTATAAGTCATAACACTTTTGGTCAATTTTGACTTCTCACCTGAAGAGCTATTATCCCTACAGAGGGTCTCTCTGTGCCCTAAATCACTGGCCACATGCCCTGTGTACACAGTCCAGTCCAAGACAGGGGGTAGGGGTGGGTTGGAGGGGTGGGAACCTGTAGCCTCAAGGACCCTCTAGGTCCTCAAGTGTGGCTCTTTGAATGAGTCCAAACTTTACAGAACAAATTCCCTTAATGAAAGGATTTGTTCTGCAAAACTTGGACTCAACCAAAAGGTCACACCCAAGGACCTAGAAGGCCACATGTGGCTTCAAGGCTACAGGTTCCCTACTTCTGGTCCAGTCTTTTGAGGGAGACCCCTAAAAATATGCTAGCCTTTAAATCATTGATTTTTTTTTTACTTAACTTGCAGATTTTCTATTTATGCCACTCAAGTGAAAAGGAAGATGAACTCAAGACCCAGAACTGAGTACATCTTTAAAACTACCAGACTGGCACAGTCTAACTATCTTTCCAGCAGCATCAAGTGGGGTAAAGGGTTTTGTTCACCAGAAATATAGGAACTATGCAATGAGCAGGGAGATTGGTGGGGCAAGGCCCCTGGCCCCAAGAATCAAGCCTTTGACTTTAGTCTGTATCATTCATTCATCCTTTTAAGGCTTAGGCACAGGTGATAGAGTTGCCAGATCTGGGGGCACAAGCCAAGGCAGCCTTGGAAGCAAGATTTCAGACTGGCTGCTGCTGCCAACCCAGCAAGGAAGTCTTGAGAACTTAGGATGCCAGGACACAGCAAACCTGAGGTCTTTCAACTTCAAACTTGGTGGGGCCATGCACTATAGGAATGCCATTAAATTCTCTTCTTCCTAGAGACTGAGGTAGTAAAAGTGGTGGATAATGGTCCTCCAGATGTGGGGGGAATTATATATGTTTGTTCTTGCTGTACCTTTGAAGTAAATACTCCTTTGTAAAAGCTAATCTGATTATGAAGCAGTTAAATGGACCTGGAGTTCAGGGTGCTCCCTAAAATTGAAGGAATAAAATCAGTAGGAGCTTGAGCCAATGGCAAAGGCTTAGGCACCACTAACCCCTCTTAAAGGAGAGCTAGGTAGTGCAGTGAATAGAGTGGCTGGCCATGAAATCAGGAAGACATGGGTTCAAATTGGACATCATACTCTTACTAGCTATGTGACCTTGGGCAAGTCACTTAAAATTATATACCTCAATTTCCACATCTATAAAATGAGCTAGAGAAATAAATGGAAAACCACTCTGGTATCTTTCCCAAGAAAACCCCAAACAGGGGTCACAAAGAGTTGGACATGACTGAAAAATGACTGAACACTAAAAACAAACCTACTTAAGAGAAGTGCAGAACCCTGGGGGAGGTATATAGAGAATGAAGAGCTGGACCTGGAATCAAGAAGACCTAAGTTAAAATACAGCCTTTAATACTTACTAGACATGTGACCTTGGGCAAATCACTTAACCTCTGTTTGCCTCAATTTATTCATTTGCAAAATTGGAGATAATCCATTTCCTAGGGTTGTTGCAAGGATCAAATGAGATCATATTTGCTTCTCACACAGTTGGTACTACATAAATGTTAGTTATTATTAGTATTATTTTATTGTTTTTATTTAGGATCTCTAGGAGTCCTAAGGATTCCTTTCTAGTTCTGCATCCACATTCCTATGGTCTTGAATTAGATTCTGAGTTTCTAGTCAGGATTATTAAAAACCTATGTGAACAAACATTTGGATGAAAAGGAACAATTGAGAGTCTTGCCTTCAAAATTAAAAAAATGGAACCCTTTGCATTTTTTTCACATCATATCTATGAGAAAGGGAATTAATCATATTATTATTCCTATTCTACAGTTGAAGGAATTGAAGGCCAGAGAGCTTTGGTAACTTGCTGAAGATCACGTGCCTTGTAAATGACTAAGCCATAACTTGAAGCTAGGTCTTCTGAGTACAGTGCTCTTTGTCATTTCAACCTGTCTCTTCAGGTCAGGCAATTAGTCAGGAAGCATTTAGTAATTGACTGCTATGTTCCAGGAACTGCGCTAAGCCCGAGGGACAATGGTAAAGGCCCCGAATATTCTGAGTGTTGAGAGGCTATCTTCACCATGCTAAATCCCAAACATAGCTCTCTATCCCTGATATTAGACTATTAGGAACATGGAAGGCCTAATGTTACTGAGAAAAAAGGTGCTTGCCCTCATCCATCATCCCCTTCTCCTTGCATCTTCAGTTTTTATTTACTAGCTCCTTCCCCATTGTCTATAAACATGCTCAAATCTCCAGACTCTCCACGAAATTAAGAAGTAACAATAATTTCACTTGACCCACTCTCGTCTAAATTAGCATGCTGTATCTCTTCTTTTTGGGTCCCAGAAAAGACCTCTACTTTCATTGTGTCTTCTTCTTCACCTCTAACTCACTTCTCAGCCCTTTATACCCTGGCTTCTCTCCTACTTCTACTCTACTGAGACTGTTCTCTTGGAGATTACCAATTGATAAGTTGATCCATGGATAATTCAGATAGTCTCTTCTCATTCCTCATTGTTAAAGGTTTTTCCACAATCAATCCCCTTCCCTGCCCAGATAGTGTCTCTTCCCATTTAACCTAAGTGGTATTATTCTTTCCAGATGTTTCTCCTTCCTGTCTGAGCCTCTTCTTTTGTTCCATCTTCTAAAATTGACTCCTTTTCAAGACCATGACACATCTCTCACACCCTAACCCTGAGTGTCCCCCAAAGCTCTATCCTGGGTGCTCTTCTCTTTGCTTTCTACATCCCATCTCTAGGTGATCTTATTCCCTTCCATGGATTTAGTCATCAGTTCAACACAGTAATTCCACAGTCTCAATGGCCAGCCTTTTTTTCTCCCTATCCTGTGCTAAGGCCAAGTGTCTGCTGGATATATCCAAAATGTCCCATTGGCATGTCAAATTTGACACATCCAAACCAAAAAATTCACCTTCCTTCCTCCAAATTTATGTTATGAGTATCCAACATTTATCCAGTAGCCCAGATCTGTAACCCCAGATTTGTGCTAGACTCTTCCCTCTCTCTCACCTCACCATATCCAATCCATGGCTACCGTCTTGTTGATTCTACCTTTTCAATAGCTCCCACATGCACCTCTACACTCATAGCCACTATATTAGCTTAGGTTTTTATCTCCTCTTGCCTGGATTACTGTGATAACCTCCCATTCTCTCTGCTTCTATTTCTCCCTCCTTTTGAATCCAACCTTAACATAGCTCCCAAAATAATCCTCCTAACACTCAAATCTGACTGTGTTACTTCCTTACTCAAATACCTCTCTTGGCTCCCTATTGCTTCTAGAATAAAATATGCTTAAACAAATTGGCATTTAAGTGACTTCATCATCCAATTCCAATTTCAACTTCATTTTTTTTATCAACTCCCTTCACTCACTCTGTAAATTCCAGTGAAACTGGACTAATAGCTATTTCCTGTTTTCCACATTCCATATCTTGTCTCTGTATTCACTGAAATTGCATACCATGCCTGGAAGGCTTTTTTTTTTTTTTTTTTCAAATCTACCACCTTGAATCCTCATCTAACTTGAAGACTTCATTCAAATGCCTCATCTTATCCCATAAAAAACTCCCCTGATCTCCCACTGTTGTCAGTGCTTCCTCTCTCCTCAAATTACCTTCTAATTTATCATACTAACTACGTGCAAGACACTGTACTGAGTGCTGAAAGTAGAAAGAAACAAAGAAATCGTTCTTACCCTCAAGGAGCTTACATTGATAGGGGGGATGTCTGAACACAAGATGTGAACAGATAAGGAAATGCATGGAGAGGGTACTAACCACTGTGCATATGTATGTTTGGGGGGAAGAAATTGAGGAAGTCATGACAGTAGAAGAAAGAACAGAAAAAAAGCCGGGGCAAAGAAGACAAACCCCTCTTACTTCACAGACTTGTGCAGGGTCAGCCTCCATTCCATTATGACAAACCTGGCAAAGCCCTTAGGAAGCGATGGTCAATAATTGTCCCCATTGTCAGAAACCTCTGATGTCAAAGGAGGCTGGACTGGAAGAGAGATGCCCTTGATAGCTTTCATAACTTAAGAGTTCCCCTTTCAGAGGTGGGGAACCTGAGGCCTTGAGGCCACATGTGGCCTTCTAGGTCCTCAAATGCAGCCCTTTGACTGAATCCAAACTTGTTGAAATTCAAATTAAGCGATTCGGTGAAAGGGTCACACTTGAGGATCTAGAAAACCATATGTGGCCTTGAGGTTGCAAGTTCCCTACCCCTGCTTTTAGATGATGAGAGATATTTACGTGGACATGTGTACATAGAAAAGGAGGCAGGCTGGTCATCATCATCATCACAGCTCACATTAATATAGCATTTTAAAGTTCTGCAAAGAGCTATATGTGTGTATTTATATGTATATTAGAGCCTCACAAACTCCTCCTTTTTCAACTGAGATGATGCTCAGAAAGAAGGAGTGCCTTACTCCAGTCCATGCAGCCAGTCTGGAAGAAATGGAAGAAAGGATATACTAGAGATGGCTCTAATCATCTCCTGAGATGTAATTGTTAAATTTTCAATATTCAGAAATCAACAAATATATACACACACATAGATAGACACACATAAATATATATATATATATAGTATATGTGTATATTGTATGCTCATATAATTTTTATGTGTTTCTACATATATATGTATATGAACATACACATATATGTATATATATTATATATATTTGGATAGATATATAACATTTAAATTATATAATTATTCATCCTTTATTTTTTAAGAGGACCATTGACATCATGAGGTGATGTCTTGACTTGAGCATTAATTATATTTAAGTGAAGCAGGGTTACACAAAGTCATCAGCCTCATTCTCTCTTCCAGAGTCATCAAAGTCCAGTGAAAAAACAAGTCAGGATGACTGGTGATGGCCTGGGATGCAGTGAGTGACCTTTATATCTTTGATGTCTGACTAAGCTCTAATAGGGTTTTCATGGAGAACTAGCATCTTTGGTGTGAGGGCTGCTCATTCACCTTTGGTGTCCACCTTTCACCCAATTCTCACCTGTGGCTTCAAGAAGCTGTAGCGTTTACAGCAGTCAAACCCCAGTAAAAGTATCTGGGCAGATGGATTAATCCAAGTTGAGGGTAACTGACAGGCCTCAAACTAATTGATGAATTGGGGGGTGTCTACCCTAAGTATGATGAGCAGAGAAAAATTTTTTCCAACAGCCATGAAGGCAGTTGAAATAGGTACTGTGGAATGCTTAGAGAGCTCAATCAAATTATATAACATATGCATCTTTTTTATAGATATATATATGCATAGACACCTGTGTGAATAAACATATGTACATACATGCATGTGTATATATACATTACATGTGTATATACATATATATGTAAAATACACATATACATACACATACATATTCATTTAATCCTGACAACAATCCTGGGAGGTAAGTGCTATCATTTTCATTTTACTCATGAGTAAAGAGGTTAAGACAGATGTTAAGTGACTTGTCCAGGGTCACACAGCTAAAGCAGGTATTGAACTTATGTCTTCCTGGCTTTGACACTGTAGATATTACATTAGATCACATAAAATTTTGAAAGAACCTGAGAAGGGCCTCAGACACATGGGATTGATCCTCTATGGAGGGTTTGTGGAATGATATGGACAAGAATTCCACAGGGTGAGGTGTGGGTGAGCAGCATCTGTGCTGGTGTTGGGAATAACCACAGGGATGACCACCAACCCAACAAAATATCAAAGTTAACATTTTCTTCCCCTATTTTCTTGGCCCAGATTGTAGGAGCATAGATTTTTTCCAGTCCCATGTAATCTGGCCCAAGAATATATAGACTAACCGCTGATTTTGAAGGCAATACATTGTTCCATTTATCTCACAGGTCCCAAAGAAACAGCTGCCTCAGCAAGGCTGTACAGAAACAGATTTTCTGTGTGTGTGTGTGTGTGTGTGTGTGTGTGTGTGTGTGTGTGTGTGTGTTTTCCAGTCATATCCTAACTCTCCTATACTTGGGCTCAGAGATTTTTTTTTTGTGAGAAAGTCCCACTCCCCAAGCCCAACCCACAGGCCAGTAGAGACCTGTTAGAGAGGCTGGGTGTGTCAGCTCCTCAAAGCCCAGAGACAAGAAGGTATCAAAGAGACTTTTCCTAGTTACCATTCTTCCCCTGTGAAGAATTCATTCATTCAACAAGTATTCATTGATACCTACTACGTGCCTAGCACTGTGCTGGATGCTGGGGAACAAGGCATGATGTAGAAATAGAAATAATAGAGTTAAGGAAGTTAAATGACTTGCTTAAGGTCACAGAACAAAGACTGAATCAGGAATTGAACCCAGGTCTTCTTGGGTCCTCAAGTGTGGCCCTTTGATTAAATCCAAACCCCATAGAACAAATTCCCTTAATAATGAGATTTGCTCTGTAAAACTTGGACTTTCCATGTCTCCTTGATACCACAGTTTCCCTACCCCGGTTTAAGAGATTTGTCCATGGTCACATAGCTAAAAAGTGCCCTGAGTAGGATGCAATCACTCTACCCAGTATACATGGCACACCCTCTCTACAAGGAGCACAAGAAACAATTCCTGCTCTCAAGTACCCTACCTTGGAGAAACAAGACATAGAGACTTTGAAAAGGATGACACAAGGAGGTATCCAATTAGTAAGTGATACAAACAGTAGTTTCTAGAGGAATTCAGAGGAGACATTGATATGGACTAGAACTGTTGGCAACAACTTCATAAAAGATGTAGGCCTTGGGTAAGGTAGTGAAGGAATAATGATAATGGGAGGAAGGAGGAAGGGAAAAACCATTCTTCTAATTCCCTAAAGTATGGTCAGCATGAACAGGATATAACCAAGATATGGCAAGACTCAATCCTTCCCCTGATGCTCCTCCACTTCCATCATTACCACCACCATTACCCGAGATTGCCCCAAAGTCTAGGGTCTCTCAGACCATTGTCTAAAGTGTGAAACATGCAGCCGCAATCTTGATTATCTATAGTAGCAACCCAGAAGAGATCTTAGAAGGTCAAATTAAGACCATAGATTCAAATCTGAGGGGGAAAAACTTTAGGGCAAGATAAAGAAGTGTATCAAAACAACTCTGAGGTGCCACATCACATCATTCAGATTGGTGAACATGACAAAACAGGAAAGTGATAAATGTTGGCGATGTGGAGCACTAAAGCATTGTTGGCAGAGTTATGAACTGATACAATTTGGAGAGCATTCTGGAGAGCAATCTGGAACTATTCCCAAAGGGCTATAAAACTGTGTATATCCTTTGACCCAGCAATAATACTTCTAGAGCTGTCTCCCAAAGACATCATAAAAATGGGAAAAAAACCCACATGAATAAAAATATTTATAGCAGCTCTTAATTATGGTGGCCAAGAATTGGAAATCGAGGGGATGCCCATCAATTGGGAAATGGCTGAACAAATTGTGGCACATGAATGTAATGGAATACTATTGTGCTATAAGAAATGATGAGCAGTCAGACTACAGAAAAACCTGGAAAGATTTACATGAACTGATGCGGAGTAAAATGAGCATAACCAGGAAAACATTGTACACAGTAACAGCAACATGGTGTGATGACTAACTTTGATAAGCCCCTCTCTACAATGCATGGATCTAAGACAACTCCAAAAGACTCATCATGGAAAATGCTGTTCACATCCAAAGAACTATGGAGTCTGAATGCAGGTAGAAGCATACTATTTGCTCTCTTTCTTTTTTTTTTTTGTTTTGTTTCATCTTTCTTGTCGTTCCTTCTCTTGGTTCTAATTCTTTTGAACAATACAACTAATGTGAAAACTTTAAAAATAAATAAAAAAAGGTGAAGAAGTAGAATTGATTGCCTTGGAAGGTGGTGAGTTCTCCCATCACTGGAGATCTTCAAGCAGAAACTGGGTGGCCCACTTGTTGATGATGTTATGGAATACATTAACACTATAGGTGAGGGTTGAATCAAATGATATCTAATGGTCCTTCCAGTTCTGAGAAACTATGGTAGACTGAGAAATAATGGATGAAAGTTGGAAGAAGAAAAATTTTAGCTCCCTTTAAGAAAGAACTTTATAACAGTTAAAATTGTCCAAAAATGGAATGGGGGAAAGTAGGTTCCCCATCACTGGAACTCTTCAGGCAGTGAATGACTAAATGACTCACTTGTTGGGGATTTCATATAAAGGAATCACACTTCGAGTAAGGGTTGAACACAGTGACATCTAAGGGACTTTCTATTTTTATGTGTAATTCAGGTAAGTTGTAGGGGCCCTCTGTATGCCAATGTTCAGTTTTCACAGAATGTGTCAGGCATAGGTGTGTCAAAACTCACCTTAGAACAATTCATAAAAAGGTATTGATGAAGCATCATCAGAAAGACAAAGGCTCTGTATATCATAAAGCTGGAGGGTAGTAGAGTTGATATATCACTGAGAAGTAAAAAGAGAGAATGTCAGAAAGCAGAGAAAGGGCATTGGAGTAAAAAATGCAAAACAGAAAGTCCTTTAGGACCTTGGGGAACATGCTCAAGAGCATAATAGAAGCCAGAAAAAATAAATTGAGTCCCAAGGAGGATAGTATGACCAGAGAAGAGACCATTTACTATTGAGTAGAGCTGTTGGAGCCTGAGAATAATCATTGGAATGATGATAATGAAGAAGAAGAAGATGATGACAATGACTAAAATTTATATAGCATTTACTATTGCCAGATGCTGTATTAAGTGCTTTTAAAAATATTATCCCATTTTATCCTAATAACCTTGTGTAAAAGGTGCTATTATTTTCCCACTTTAAAAATGAGAAAAATAAAAACTGAGGCAAAAAAGGGTAAGTGACTTGCCTAGGGCCACACTGTTAGTAATGATCTGAGGCTGAATTTTGTCCTGAAATCTTCCTCACTTCAAGCCCAGGGCTCTTTCTACTGCTACACATAGCTATCCTAAGTGTTGTTAACTGTTCAGTCGTTTCAGACCCGGCCAACTCTTTGCAACTCCATTTGGATTTTTCTTGGCAAAGATTCTAGAGTGGTTTACCATTTCCTCTCCATCTCATTTTGCAGATGATGAAACTAAGGCAAACAAGGTTAAGCAATTTGCTGGTCACAAAGCTAGGAAGTGTCTGGGGCCAGATTTGAACTCAGAAAGATGAGTCTTCCTGATCCCAGGACTAGCATTCTACACATTGTATCACCTAGCTACCCAGCCCGAGGTGAAAAGGATACTTAGAAGTCCTTAGAGAACTCAGTAACCTACAAGGAAGCCATACCTTGAAAGAGATGGAACCACATTTATGTTGTAGATTGGGTTTGGAGTCCAAAGGCCTGATTTTGAAAACATATTATGTTTTTTGCTAGCTCCATGACCATAAGAGACAGAAAGAAGTAATAAAAAGAACCCTCAAGTTGGAGATGAAGGATATGGATTCAAATCCTGGCTTTGTTTCTAACTACTTGGATGACCTCAGCTAAGTTACTTAACCTTTTGAGACCTCAGTTTTCTCATCTGTAAGATGAGAAAGGTAAATTACATGATCTCTAATGTCCTTTCCATTTCTAATCTATGTTCCCATGGATTACGTATACTTGGTAGGTCACAGTAAGCCATTCAAGGGGAAGTTTTGTTGTTCATTTGTTTTCATGTATTTTTATTGTAATTGTCATTATAATAAGTAATATTTAAACAACCCTCAGTAGATTATAGCCAGCTTGTTTGCAAGGGCAGAGCTGGGCAAGGGCAGAGCAGAACGGATTTTCCCAGGGTCCTGGATAGCGCCAGTAAAAATGAGAAATATTCCTTCCAAAATGATCTGTACCATAGGGCAACCCACCACAAGGGTCAACTATGTCTATGAATCTCAAGAGAGAAGGTGGGAAATGGGAAGAGAAAGGAACATGCTCATTCTAAATATAAACATAGGATCTCCACCAGAGGCTCCATTGATGGGTCAGCACAGACAGAGATTATATCAGTAAGCTTTTGTTTCTACAATATCACCAAAAATTAGAGTCCCAGTTAGCTCAAGGCAAGGTCCCACATCACCCAGCCCTTGCTCAGGGGAATGAGAATGGGCAGAGAGCATGTTTTTAACTTGTTCTCATCTCCTTTCTCATTACTGTTCTATTTTGAATAGACTCTGTCTCCAGGATATCACCCAAATAGTTAAGATACAATAGGGGTTTCTCCTCTAGAGGAACACACATTCTCAGTCATTTGCCTGTGACAGAAACTTTAGTGGGAACAGAGACTCTTCTCTGTTCTCATAGCAGAGACCATATCTCTCAGTGGCAGAGAGAAACACAAAGAATTTCAAAGTTGGAAGGGATTTCAAAGATCTTCTAGTCAAAACCCTACATAAAGGAAACCTCTTTGTAACACCTAACATGGTCTTTTAGCTTCTTCTTGAAGTCCTCCAAGGAGGAGAAGCTCACATCCTCTCAAGGGGCAGCTCTAATTATTAAGCCTAACATTGTTTATCAAGCCTAACATTGCCTCTTGGCAACATCTCCCCATTCATTCCTTTGGGGTGAAACTGAACAAGTCTACTCCTTTTTTCATGTATCTTGAAAGTCCCTAAAACTTGGAGAAAGATATCACATCCCCCTGAATTATCTCTTGTCCAGGCTAAATATCTCTAGTTCCATTGATTAATTTTCATGTGACTCGGACTCAAGGCTATTTGCCATCCCAGTTAGCTTCTGCTAGACGTTCAGCTTATCAGTGTCCTACTTAAACTGTGGCACCAGAAACTGACTATGATACTCTAGCTGAAGTCTGACAAAGGTAGAATACAGTGGCACAATCATCTCCCTATTCTGAGAAGCCAAGCATCTCTTAATGGAGTCTAATATCATTTGGGGGTAGCTGGGTGGCACAGTGGATAGATTGTAGATTCATCTTCCTAAATTCAAATCTGACCCCAGACACCAGCTGTGTCATCCTGGGCAAGTTACTTAACTCTGTCTTGCCTCAGTTCCTCATATGTAAATGAGCTGGAGAAGGAAATGACAAACCACTCCAGCATCTTTGCCAAGAAAAGCCCAAATGGGGTCACATAGAGTTAGACACAACTGAAAGATTACTGAAAAACAACGTTTTAGCTTTGTTGACTACCCATGTCCCACTCCTTACTCATGATGAACTTACAGTTCACTCAAACTTTCTGACAAACTGCTATCTTAACACATCTCCCCATTTTATACTTTTGAAGTTGACTGTTTTTTCACCATGTGTAAAACTTTACGTGGATCTGCAGTGAATTTCATCTTATTTGTTTCAGTTAAATGCTCTAGACAGTTGAAATGTATTTTGGATGCTGACTCTACTTTCCACTGTTAGCTATCCCTCCCAGCTCTGTGTCATCTGCAGATTTGATGATTACAGTATTTGTGTTTTTTATCTAAGTCATTGACAAAAATGTTAAAGTTCACAGAAACAAGCACAGATTTCTGGAGCACTTCACTGGAGAATTTCTGCACTCTGACATTGAATCTGAATCTGGCCATAAACCAGTTTGGAATTCATCACATTGTATTAGCAATAACTGCACATCACTCCATATCTTCTCCACAAGAAGAGGGAGATATTTTACTAAAAGGTTTGCTTAAAAGATCTAGGTCTAAGGGAAGGAGCCCACCATCCCTACCTTGATCATTGTCACTCAATCGAACAACAAACACGATCAAAAATGTGTAAATCAGATTGTTGGCCCTCATGATCCTTTTATCAAGTGTGAATTCCTCTTTAATTGGAACAAGAAGGGATTGAACAAACAAACAAGCTAACCATGCCCCTGGGGGCTTTAAATAATAGGACAATTTCGGCAGTTATCCAATTCAAAGTGGTGGACCAAGCCAGTGGTAAAGGACTCCAAATCCAGACCCCCTGAGAAAAAATCTTTCTTTCTCTGTCTCTTTCTCTATCTTTGTCTCTGTTTCTCTGTGTATCTCTCTCTCTCTGTCTGTCTCTCTCTCTGTGTCTCTCTGTCTCTATCTCTCTTTGTCTCTGTCTCTCTCACTCTCTCTGTCTGTCTCTGTCTGTCTCTCTCTGTCTCTGTCTTTCTTTGTCTCTCTCTGTCTCTCTATGTCTCTCTTTCTCTATCTCTCTTTGTCTCTGTCTCACTCTCTCTGTCTGTCTCTGTCTGTCTCTCTCTGTCTCTCTGTCTCTCTCTGTCTCTGTCTTTCTTTGTCTCTCTCTCTGTCTCTCTCTGTCTGTCTGTCTCTCTTTCTCCTGTGTGACCCAAGAGAAGGAACAAGGCATTTAGTTGAATGCAGAGAGACATACCAAGGACAAACCAATGTTGATCTGAAAAAGGAGAGGCTCTACCATGGAGAAGAGAGAGATATGAAGGACAAGCAAAGACAAACACAGACATAAAGGCTATAGAAGGACAGCCATTCTAGGGAGAAACAGCTTCAAGGAGTGTGAGCCCTTGTACCAGAGAACCATGCTGGCTATATAGTAGTTGAGTTGAACCTTTAGTCGCACATATTTTCTGTATGGGTGCCTCCTACCTTTGTGTCCTAAGTGTAGGCCCTGACCTTCTACCTCTCTGATTGGAGGGTGGGGCCATGAACTCAGAACCTCCATTTAAGGAGAGATTTTAGCTCAAACATCTCATTTCTTACCTCCCTGAACGATTTTGGTGTTTCTTTGACTGACTTCTCCACCATGTCCTGTCAGGTAGCTTCTCCCTCCCCCTCTTCTTTTTGGCTTTCTGTTGTGCTTTGTCTTCTCCCATTAGACTGTAAGTGCTTTGAGGGCAAGGACTTTCTTTCTCTATTAGTATCTCCAGCACTTCACAATGCCTGGAATACATTGTTATTGAGCCGTTTTCCAATTGTGTCCTACCCTTTGTGACCCCATTTGGGGCTTTCTTGACAAAGACATTGGAATGTTTTGCCCTTTTCTTCTCCAGCTCATTTTGCAGATTAAGAACTGAGGCAAACAGGGTTAAGCAACTTGCCCAAAGTCACACAGCCAGCAAGTTTATCTGAGGCCAGATTTGAACTCAGTAAGATGAGTCTTCCTGACTCCAGGCCTGGGACTCTTTTCACTGCACCACAATGACTATTGACTATTTATTGACTGTTCTGAACACTGTGGGTATTTGTGGGAGAGTAAAACTCAGGTTTGAGAGAGATGTTTTGTGCCAGCTACCCTTACTATACAATTTTAGTTTTCTGTAAGCTAATTAAAGACTGGCCAACTGATATTAATGGGCAACATGGTGGTTGTGACTTGTGAGTGACATACAAGAAACCCAGCCTCTCAGGGCCATCCCCCAAACCCCAAGTTGGACCTGGCCAATGTGAGTTCAAATTAGGGGAGTGGCCCTAGAGGAGGTGCCACATAGGGGAACCACATCCACAGAATTCCTTTCATCTACAAATTTAGTAATATTGTCCAAACAATGGAAATGAAATGAATCATGATGGATCTTGATGAAGTTGTGCTGACTCTATAATCCACTGTTCTTCCTAGATGTTCAGCAACACAAATCATTCTTTAATGAGCCATTCTGAAATTTTCCCAAAAATCAAAGTCAAGCTCACTGACCTATAGTTTGGAGATACTGTTCTCTCCTTTAAAAATGAATCATGATATTTACTCGTTTCTAATCTTGTGGCATCTGCCACATTTTCCATGATCTTTCATATATCTTTAACAGTGGGTCAGCAATCATATTTGCTAGTTTTTTAGGACCCATGGGATTTAATTAATTTCCCTGAATTCATTAAAAACCACTAGGTGATCTCTTACCATCCTCTTAATATCTTGGGTATCTACTCTCTGTTAGTACTTGTTATTCTGTCATTTGTGGAACCAAGATCATTCTCCTTGGCAGCAAAAATAGAAGTCTAATAATAAATGAGCATCTCTACCTTCCTTCTGTGGTCAGTTATCACCATCCCATCTACCCCATGCACAGGTCCTATCTTTGACCCTCCTCAATGTCCTAATATAGTTAAAAATAAATCCTTTATGTCATCCTCAGCTACCTTCACCAACCTCAGCTTATTTTGCATTTTAGTATTTCTATCACAATACAGAACCATTCTACGCTCTTACATTGATCTTCTGCTATCTAGCCTTTCCTTAATATTCGATACGTTTCTTGATTAAATCAAAGTTGGTTTTTGAGTTATCTATGCAGGCATATTTGTTTCTTGTGACAGGTAATATTTTCCATCTTAAATGGAATTGCTTCCCTTTGTATCTTCAGAATTCCATTCTTGAATATCTCCCATCATTCCTAGGCCAACTTCTTCTACAACATCTAAGTGTACAGGATCCTCCTCTAGCCAAGGGTTTCACTCTACAAGTCTCAGTCATGCTTCTGAAATTTGCCTGTTTACAAGACTTCTAGTTCCTCATCTTTGTTGCCTGATCATCTGGACACTTGTGTTTAGATATTTGACACTGTAGGTTTTCTACTGGCTACTTTCTTGGATTTTGTCCCCTGTGAACTCCTGGTTATGTTAGTGCCTAGTCTTTGTTATTTATGGTAGTTAACTACTCCAGGAGCATATGGTCTTTTTTTTTGGTCCAAGGTTATTATTTGATGCACCTACCTCCAAGTATGAAAGCTCATTCCACCAAGACAGACTAGAAACTATTTGCAACTTAAAGTCTTTGAGAGTTCCCTGAGAGTTCTGAGAGATTAACTCACTTGCCCTTGATCACATATCTAGCATATAAGTTAGAGCATGAACCTGAATCTCCCTGACTCCAAGGCCAGTTCACTATTCACTACAAAATCCTGCCTCTCTAAGTATATGATATACTCTCTGAGTTAAATCTTGAAACCATGGGAATTTCTCAGGGAAAGGTTTGCAGATTCAACCTCCTGGACACATGCATGGACTCTTTCCTTCTTCAGTATGAATCAACTTGTATCTCCATATTTTGATTTACGGTTAAGAATCATTCATTCAAACTATTTAGGGGAAGACTCAAGTTTCAGTTAGTGCTGAAAAAATAAAATTTATGAGTCACCTCTGATCTAGTGTTGCTCACTATTTTGATAAGGGAGCATAATGTTTCTGAGGCAAGAGATGGCCCTAAATACTGGGTCTTTCCAGTGTGGGAGGATATGGCTGTGTTGTTGCTATTATGGGTTTAATATTATTAGTTTGATTGTTCAATGCAATATTTTAAATAATATTTTATTTCCTCCCAGTTAAATGTTAAAACTTTTTTTTAACATTTAAAAAAAGTTTAGCATCCAAATTCAATCCCTCCCTCTCTCTCTTCCTCCCTTTTTACTCACTGAGACAGTCAGCCATCTGATATAGGTTATACCTGGGCAATCATGTAAACTATTTCTAATTTTGTACAAGAAGACTCAAAAGAAGGAAGGAAGGAAGGAAGGTAGGAAGGAAGGAAGGAAGGAAGGAAGGAAGGAAGGAAGGAAGGAAGGAAGGAAGGAAGGAAGGAAGGAAGGAATTATATACTTTAGTCTATATTCAAATAATATCAGTTCTTTCTCTGGAGGTGAATAGCATGTTTCATCATGACTCTTTGGGAGTATCATGGAAGCTGCTGAGAATAGCTAAGTTATTCACAGTTCTTCATCATACAGTATTACAATATTGCTGTTATCATGTATAATGTCCTCCTGATTCTGCTTACTTCACTTTGCATCAGTTCATGTAAGTTTTTTCAGGTTTTTCTGAAATCATTCAGCACAATAGGATTCCATCACAATCATACCACAGCTTATCCAGTCATTTCCCAATTGATGGGCATCCCCTCAATTTCTAATTCGTAGCTACCACAAAAAGAGCTTCTATAAATATTTTTGTACAAATAATTTACTTCCCCTCCCCATTTTAAAAAATCTCTTTGATATATAGACCTAGCAGGGAATTACCGCATCAAAGGGTATGCATAGTTTTAAAGCCCTTTGGGCATAGCTGCAAATTGCTCTCTAGAATGGTTGGATCAGTTCAGAACTCCACAAACAGTGCATTAATGCATTCCCAGTTTTCCCACATCCCCTTGAACATTTATCGTTTTCCCTTGTTTCATCACATTAGCCAATCTGATAAGTGTGAAGTGATACCCTGGAGTTGTTTTAATTTGCATTTCTCTAATCAGTAACGGTTTAGAGTGTTTTTTAATATGGCCATAGACAGCTTTGAATTTTTTTTGAAAGCTGCCTATTCATATCGTTTAATCATTTATCAACTAGGGAATGACTTGTATTCTTATAAAGTTGACTCAGTTCTCTACATATCTGAGAAATGAGGCTTTTATCAGAGATCCTTGCTCCAAAATTTTTTCCCAATTTCCTGTTTTCCTTCTAATTTTGGTCTCATTGGTTTTGTTTATTCAAAAATTTTTAATTTTAGATAATCAAAGTTATCTATTTTACATTTCATAAAGTTCTCTACATCTTGTTTGTCCTAAATGCTTCTCTTATCCATAAATCTGACAGGTAAACTATTCCATGTTCTCCTAATTTGCTTATGGTATCACCCTTTATATGTAAATCTTGTACTCATTTTGACCTTATCTTGGTATATAGTGTGTGATGCTGGGGCGGGGTCTTGCTGTGCCAAGCACATTGGTAGCTTGCCTTAGGGTCTGCTGGCTTGCACAAGAATAGGGCATCACTGGTGGTTTGCCCTGGGGTTTGAGCTTTGCTGTAGGCCTCCTGCTATGTGGCCTGCCCTTATACTCTTATACCTCCCACCCCTCCCATCCTAGTGAGACAGACCTTTTCTGCTGATCTGGTGAGATGCTTTCCAAACAAGCCTAAATCAATTCTGAGGTGGTTTTCAAGTTGTTTGGAGGGGAATGTGGGAGGGCTCCAGGGAATTTCTGCCTCACTCTGCTGTCTTAGGACTGGAAATTTATAGCTCTGTTATAGTGTTGGTCCTTCCCAGTGCTCTTACCCTAGCAAATCAAGGTATCCTAGGAACTCTCTCTGATGCCTTGCCTCAGCCCATTTACTATAAAAGGATAGAAAACAGCATGGAACTCTGAAAAGAACACTGTATTAGGAAACAAGAGACCTGAATTTTGGTCCCTACTCTACTTCCAATGAGCTGTGTGACTGTAAATATATCACTTGACTTTAGGGTTTTTTTTTTTCTCCCTATCTGTAAAATGAGCATATTAGACTAGTTGATCTCTAATCTAAGGTCTCTTCTAATTTTCATGATCTATAAGATTTGTGAAGTTTCAGTGATTTCCTGAAGTCCAATCATCTTTACTGAAAATACCTACATGTTGCACCCTAAAGACTATGAGACCTTCCATCTGACTTGCAGCTGATGCTTTCCATATACACTACATTCTCCACTAGAATATCTCCTTATATCCTCCATGCTTAGCACTTCATACATATTAATTACTCAATAAATGGTTTTTAAAATTTATTAATCTATCCATCCACTCATTCATCCCACTAGACGCTTTCCTATTGTAGGTCAACAAGACATTTTGTCTCAAATTTGGAGTCAATTGAAGCACATCAGCCAGAGTTGAATATTGTTGTACCAGTATATCAAGTTACTATGATAAAATATATGATATGATCTGATGAGCCAGAAGCAGCCAGGAAAAGTGAACCTTCCAGTTCCCTGTTAAAAATTCCCCCTTAGCATATACTATTACAATGTACAATCAAATTCCTTCTCATTTGTGGGTAAAATATGAAGTTTTATTTAAATACATATCGTATACAAAGTAACTTAGACTAAAAAGCATTATTATAATGGTTTTGCTTCAATCATAGAATCTTTAGGTTGTAAGGGAAGTTAAGGATAATTTAGGGTAAGAAGCCAAGACAACAATGATGATGGTGGTGATGGTAGTGGTGGTGGTGGTGGTGGTGGTGGTGGTGATGATGATGATGATGGTGGTGGTGGTGGTGGTGATTATGATGATGATGGTGGTGGTGGTGGTGGTGGTGGTGATGGTGGTGGTGATTATCATGATGATGGTGGTGGTGGTGGTGGTGGTGGTGGTGGTGGTGGTGGTGGTGATGGTGGTGGTGATTATCATGATGATGGTGGTGGTGGTGGTGGTGATTATCATGATGATGGTGGTGGTGGTGGTGGTGGTGGTGGCGGTGGTGATTATGATGATGGTGGTGGTGGTGGTGGTGGTGATGACTTCCACAAATGTTCAATCCACTGTCCATGTGGGGAGGGCTGGAGGACAAAGGCAAAGTAAGAGAATGATAACCAGGATGAAGTACAATGGGAAGACTGCCATAGTAAACTATGAAGGTCTGTCAGGAACTATAAAACACTGGTGAATCAGACCCTTATAATGCCACTCTTTAGGTTACCACCCTCATCAGTTTAATGTGGCTGCTTTTAGGGGTCAAAGAAATAGACAGAGGGGCATAAACCTAGAGGTCAAAACTAATGATAATGAGCTTGACATGGAGGACAGTGAAGTAAGCGACCCCACTTTGTGTTCTGGTACCATGAAAAGGCAAAATACTTTAGAATTAGAAATGCCAATACCCCAACTACCAGGAAATACTTCATTGTAGATGGCAGTGACCACAAATGTGGGCAAATCATATATATGCATGAAATGGACTGATGGTATGAATACTTTCATCATGTGACATTAGCATAGCTTTTTAGTGTAAAACTAGAAATACCATCTTTTCAGTTATAGAAAAAGCAGCAGTTACACTTTTCTTGATTGTCCAGGGACTCAACAACATCTTACAGAGTGATACTAGGCAATCATAAGATATAACATCATTCCTAAACCCAGTTTAGATGAAATAAGATATGAGGTCGAAAAGATACTGAAATCTGAAGAAGAAAAGTTGGCGAATTTAGTCATCAAACATCTTCACTTAATGCAAACTCCAGAAATATTACCTGGAGCCTGTTCGGACCAAGACCATGAAGAATGCAGTGCAAGTTATCATTGAAAAGTACTATACTCAACTGGGTAACAGCTTCAGCACCAACAAGTGTCATATACAAAGAGATCACCATCATCCTCAGCAAGAAACTCTGTAGTAAGATCACAAGATATGTTACTCTTTTAATAAGCAAATCCAAAGAGTCCCTGTGAGAGGTATCCCCATCAAATGGCAAGAAGAAGAAAGAAAAAACAGGGATAACTACATCTCCAAAGTCTCTGCTTTGGAGCAGAAGATCATGATACGGTGATAGCAAAGAAATGTTGAAACTCTTGGACTTTGGCAGTTTGTTCAACCAGCAAGTTACCCAGCCATGATCAGGATGAACTTCAAAATACCAAAAACAGCTGTTTAAATATTTATCTTTGCCTTCTTTCCAATGAACTTGGGAACATCCTCCCCCCGCCAAAAAAAGCATTGCTACTGAGATTTAAGAAGCAGAGAAATCAGAGAAGAAAGAGAACACCCAGGAAAGCAACAACTAAAAAAAGGAGAAGAAATAGCAAATCAAAAGCAAGCTATATAGTACCAAAAGTTACTAAGAAAACAAGCCAAAGAGAAAGAATCTAGAAATTATTGGATGTCTAAAAACTACAAGCAGAAAAAAGTCTAGATACCAAACCTCAGGAAATTTTAAATGAAAACTGCTCAGAACTCTTAGAATCACATGGCAATGTGAAAATAAAAAGAATCCACTGGTTCTCTTTGGAAAGAAACCTAAATTAAATCTAATGGTAACATCACAGCTAAAAGTTAGACTTCCAGGTCAAATAAAAACTTTAAGCAGCCAAAAAGAAGACTAAATTCCAAGACTTAGAAGATGCCAGTTAAAAAATGGGAAAGCTTAGAATATGATATTCCAAAGGTTAAGAGAAGATATACAGCCAAAAAACTATCCAGCAAAAGTAAGTGTAGTTATTAATGGACTTTTACTAGAATAAAGGACCTGCAGATATTCTTTACAAAAAGGCCAAAACTGAGTAGATATTTTGAAATGGAAAACCAGGCACTAAGAGAAACCTAAAAAATACACATATTTGTTTGATTGAAGGGGAATATGAAACAAATGTCTTCTCTACTGTAATATCTTTAAGGGTGATGAAAAAAGGTTAAAATTACAGAGGATCTACAGATGGTTAATGTTATGTTTTAATGATTTTAGGAGAAGACAAAATATAGGACACAGGATAGTGCTGGGGAGTAAGAGAGGAAGAAGGGAAAGGAAATTCATATTATGTAATAAAGGTATATAAGATAAAGAATAAAATAATCATGGAGGAAAAGATAGGAGAATAGGTATCCCAGAAACTTCACTTTCCAGATAAAGAAAGTTTGACTGCAAGTACACTACTTCCATATAGATTAAGTATAGAAATATATTAAACTCAAACGAGATACGAAAGAGGACAGAGACAAGGAGGAGGGGAGGAGGTCATGAAGGAATATAGACAATATAGGTAAAAGAATAGTCAAAAGCAAAATAAACTCAAATGAATGGAGGAATATGAAAGGAAAGATCAAAGAAAAAGGAAGAAGGAGTAAAAACCTGGAATAAAGGTAGGATAAATAGAAGAAAAAAAACTCCACCAGAGAAGAAATACACTGTCTCTTAATGTCAGTTAAACTCCCTCTCTTGTCTATAAAGACAAGGTAGTAGCAAAAAAGTAGGGGAGGGTGGAGAGAGATAAGACAGGGTAGAAGGAAATGTACAATTAAGAATCCTAACTTTATAGTTTCAATGTGTATGGGATGAACTGAAAAGGACAGCAGCATGGACTAAAAAGCAAAATACACAAGAAATACAGTAGAAATGCAATAATTCACATAGAATAAAATGAGACTGGAGCAAAAGCTATTATGATTCAGCTAAAGTCAAAAACAGTAATGGCAATTATGATTTCAGATAAGGCTACAATAAATATATGATAAAAATAGATAAGTAGGTACATTACATAGATACTGACTCAATAAAAATAATATGTATGTGCTGAATGATATATCTAAATATTTACAGGAAAAATTACTCAAATTAGAGGTAGAAATAGATAATAAAACTACAATGGGGAGGGGCATAAAGTAGCTCCTTTTAGTCCTAGATAAATCTAACCCAAAAACTAGAACTTTAGAAAAATTGGAGCTGAATTGCTGGTGATTATTGAGTGGGAATACAAAAAATTTGCATACTTCTCAGCTATATATGACATTATTATGAAAACTGACCCTATGGGGGGGTGCAAAAAGATCTCACCAAAAATGTATCAAAGTAGAAATACTAAACCTATCATTTACTGATCACAATGTATTAAAAATTACATGAAATTAAAGCCCCTGAAAGAATTAAAAATTAATTTGTCTAAATTATAAATACCATAGTTCTAAAGAATAGGTAGGTCAAAGAACAAATTAGAACCAATAGAAAATTTTATCCAAAAAATACAAGTAACAGGACAACATACCAAAACCTATATGAGTAAGTAAGTAGTTACAAGGGTGAAATTTACATCTCTAGATACTTTCATCAACAAAAAAGAAAAAGAACAATTAAATGAATTGGAAATGCAATTTCTAAAAGTTGAATAAAAATAAATAAATAAATCCTCAAGTAACAAGGTAAAAATTATAAAAATTAAAGAAGACATTAATAAAATTGAAAGCAAAATATAATTAAATTGAAAACTAAAACTAGGAGTCAGCTTTTTAAAATATAATAAATAGCTAGTTAACCTAATTTCTTTTAAAAAGAGAAAAATCAAATAGTTCATAGCAAAAATGAAAAAAAGAGATGTTAAGACAACTAGAGAGGAAATGAGTGAAATATGCCCAATTACATTCTAATAAATACTTACATAAATATAAAATATAAAAATAAAATGAGAATCAACTTAAATGTATTGAAAATTAGTTTCAGGAAAGTTGTGAAATGATGATAATGATAGCTGCTAACATTTGTATATAACATACTATATGCCAAGCTCTGCATATGTTTTACATATGTTTTACATACTTTATCTCATTTGCTCCCCACAATGACCCTAGGAGGTAGGTGCTATTATTATCCCGATTTTATAGATAAGGAAATTGAAGCATACAGTGTCACACAGCTAATAAATGCTTGAGGTCAGATATGAACTGAAGTCTTTCTGACTCCAGGCCCAGCAGTTTCTACACTGTGCCACCTAGCTTTCTCTATATAAGATATGTGTGTATATGTGTATGTATGATAATTCCATGTAAATGATTCAGTGTTCCTATATATGATCAATAAAACCTTGCAAAAAGATCTAGAAAAAGAAGTTTCCTTAAAAATAATTACAAAAAATATAAAATACTTGAGAGTGTACCTATTAAGACTGATTTAGGGATTATATAAATCTTATTTTTAAAACATGTATTGCAAAAATAGAGACCTAAATAATTGGAGAAATATTAATTGTTCATGGGTAGATCAAACCAATAAAATAAAAATGACAATGCTACCTGAATTACATTAATTATTTAGGACTGTACCAAACAAACTCCAAAAAATATGTAATATAGAGCTATGGAAAACAAGATCAAAATTCATATGAAGGGACAAAAAGTCAAGAATCTCAAAGGTAACAATGGGGTGGGGAGTGGGAAATGGTAAGGATGATTGTCTATCAGTACTGCATCTCAAACTGTATTATAAAGCGGTAACCATAAAGGGAGTTGATCGTTGGAACAGATTAGGTATACAACATAAAGAAGCAAGCAAAAACAGTGACATAATGTTTATAAACCCCCAAATCCCAAATACTGGGCTAAGGACTCACTATTTGATAAAAATTGCTGGGAAATTGGACAGCAATTTGTCAGAAATTTGATTTAGACCAATATAATTCACCATACTGTATGATAAGCTCCAAATGGATACATCACTTAGATATAAAAAGATCACATTATAAACAAATTAGAGAAACAAGGGAAAAAGATGTTTCAGTACATGGATAGAGGAAGATTTCATGACAGGTTCACACAAGATAAAACACGCAATATGATAATATCAAATTTAAACATTTTTGCACAAATTCAATGCCATAAAACTAGAAGGAAAACTGATAACTGGGAAAAATATTTGCAATAAGTTTCTCTGAGAAAGCTCTCATATCCAAAATACACAAGGAAGTGATTCAAATTTGTAAGACTAAGAGCTATCCCCTAACAGTTAATTGGTCAAATCAATTTTCTAAGTAATTTTCTAAGGAAGGAACCCAAACTATCAACAGCAGTATTTTTTTTAAAATTCTCCAAATCATTAATAATTAGAGGAATAAAATTAAAGCAGTTTTGAGGCTCCATATGAAGTCTACACTGATTCATCAGACTGGCAAAGATGACAAAAAAGGAAAATGACAAATGCTGGAGAGGATTGGGAAAATAGGCACACATGCATTGATTACAGAACTGTGAATTGGTCCAGTCATTTTGGACAGTAATTTGAAACTGTACCTAGAAAATGACCAAAGCATACATACCTTTGGATCCAGCTGTACTACTTCTAGTTCTTTACCCCAAAGAAAATTTAAAAAGAGAAAAAAAGATCTCTCTCTCTCTCTCTCTCTCTCTCTCTCTCTATATATATATATATATATATATATATATATATATATGTATGTATGAAGATCTTTTCATAATATCCAATATATATATGAAGATCTTTTCATAATATCCAAAAATCAAAAATTAAAAGGGTGTACTCCTCGTGGAAAGAGCTAAACAAATTGTGGCTTATAAATGTGGAATGTTATTATGCCATAAGAAATATTGACATGGACAATTTCAGAAGAAACTTGAAAGATCTTTATGAACTAATGCAGGGGATAGTCAGTAGGATTCAAAGGGCAATTTATACAATATCATAGAGAAAAATCATCCTGAAAGATGTTAGAACTCTGATGAACACAATGATAAGAGTCCAAAAGGGTGAAGATGATACACTCCACACATCTCCTGACAGTTATGAATTAAAATAACAGAAATAGAAATATGTAGCTAATGTAGGAATTATTTTGCTTGACTATGCAATTATTTATAGAGGACTTTTTAATGTATTTAATGAGAGGTTGAAGAGATCTATGAATTTTTTTAAAAATATAAATAATCATCAATTATTTATAAGATAGAAAAAATACAGTCATCTAATAGGAGAAATAAAAATCATATAAGAACAGGATGTACACACATATCATCCCTGTTATCCTATTTCCTCTTTGGACTTGTCCCAGGAGGTTTCAGTTATCCCCAGTTGTTTCAGTAAGTCTACAGAAAATGAGTTTCGTCTTAATGCTTTTATTCAAATACAAGAAGCAGGTGTTTTATTCACCTGTTCCATAGTCCCCAGAATATTAAATATTAAAATAATAATAGCATATTGGATTGATCTAAGGCCATTCCTATTTAAACCACATCAAAAAAGATTAAAAAAAGAATAATCACATGTACTAGAATTGGAGGAATTTTATAGACAAAACTGTTGTTCACAATTATGTAGACATAATACTGATCTATAAATAAAATTTAAGAACAATATTTTAATATATCCCTATGTCAATAACTCATAAACTCAAATCTACATCAAATAAAGGTTATCAAAGCATAAAGACTGTATTTTCTTTTCTTTAATCAGGGTTAATGAACAAGTGGATCAAGGGAATGCTGTTGATACAGTTTACCTTTATTTTAGCAAAGGATTTGATAAACTATCTCACTGCTTTTGTGAAGAAGACTGAGAAATGTTTAGTAGGAGATAATATAGTTAAGTTCTGTGGATTGAATGGCTGAATTTAGCTGAAAGGTTCAATGGAAGAATTAGAGTGGAGTGTCCACAGAGTAAGTCTGTGCTCCTAGTAATTTTTATCAATGATCTAGATAAAGGCATATATGTCATGATTATCAAATTTGTACATAAAATCAAACTAAGAAGTATAGCTAATACATTATATGACAGTCATGATCCAAAAAGATCTCAACAAATAAAGTACTGGTGGGGCAGAATGGGTGCTCCTTGATTGAAAAATGACTAAAACGAAAATTGTATGTGTGACTATAATAGGATATTGTGCTATAAAAATTCAGAGAAATATGGAACGATTTTTATTAATTGATACCCAACAAAGTAAGCAGAAATAATGGAGAAAATATATGACTCTAAGAATGCAAATGAAAATAATATTAAAAGATTTTGTAATGTTATGAGCCTTAGTGAAATCAGCACCAGTACATTTAAACAGTTCCACCTTTTTTTCATTATCAGAATAATTTGAGTTTCAGTTTCATTCTGGGTCAGTTTCATTCTTGAGACTTTCCCTCATGAGCTGATTTATTCCTATAGAATCTCTGGTCACAGGATTCTTCCTGTCTGAATTGTCTGAAAACTGGTTTCACAAAGTCATAAAATAAATCATTGAAAATTTGGCATCCCATCCTGAACCATTTTAAGTCCTCAAATGGTGTGACCATTCTCTCTCAAAGTGTTAATGTTTTTAATTTAACCAATTCTGCCTCATTGATCATTTAGGTCCAGAACAGCCTTCTCCTTGTTACTTTCTCCACTTTTGGAAGAGTAAAATTACTGTCAAAGCAAGTGTAGAATTTTTTAGTTACTCTGTTGTTAGCAAAGAGAGAATTCTAACAGATACCTGGATAGACAAATCCCTGAATTACTGCCATATACCTTCTCTCCACACCACCTTCATGATCTATTTCTTTAACTCACTACTCAATTTTTTATTCCACTTGGGCACTCTATAATATACTTGCACTACAATACCTCCTCTGTTTATCCTCAGAGGATAAACATTTATCCTCCATTTATCCTCACTCGTGTTTTTCATTATATTTTTTTCTTTACTTTTTGTTTTTGTCTAATGTGTTTCACTCAAAAATGGCATTCTACTACCACGTTCACTACATCATTCACTGATTCTAAGTCCCAAGTGCATCAATGAGATGGCATTTACCTCCCTTTGTTAAAATTTGGAGTTTGTTTATTATCCATGTTGACCTCAGAGCCTACAAATATCATTATTCTCCTTTTGTAGGTATTGTACCCACAAAGGTAGGTATAAACTAGTCATCTTCACTATTCTTTATTTTTTATATCAGACTTGCTCCTTTCTTTGATATGTTTTATCAGTTATATGTGAGTGGTTTTCTTCCTCTTCATTAGTGTACAGTAATAGCAGCAGTAGTAGTAATAGTTGTTACATGTGTAAATGCTTCAGAGTTTTCAATCCCAGACCTTCTAGGGAATGCACCTCTACCACTGACAGGATGGTACACATGAGGACAGACCAGGGTGGGGAGGAACCTGCATATGCCCCTCCAGGTCCTCAAGTGCGACCCCTTAACTGAATCCAAACTGCACAGAATAAATCCCCTTAATAAAAGAATTTGTTCTATGAAACTTGGATTCAGTCAAAAGGTCACACCCAAGGACCTAGAAGGCCACATGTGACCTCAAAGCCACAGGCTCCCCACCCTAGCATGATGGTATATCACCAGCATGTTCTTTTAAAATGTAATACCTTTTCATTTTTTTATTGTTGCTTTTTTTGCTCAGTATTTTTTGTCCAAACCTCAGTATCCCTACTTATGCTCAATGGAGCTTATCAGAGGATCCCAGATCTAGATGGAATTTTGGAGTCACTTCTTCACAATTAAGTCCCTAACTGAATTTGGAATTCTCTCTATACATCCCCAACCTGTGAACACAGTCTCTCTGATTGGCAGTCTTCAGTGGCATGGAAGTCATTCCTTCAATTAGCAACCTATTCCATTTTCAGGAAAAAGGAAATTGTCAAAAAAAAAAAGTTAACTAGCATTTATTAAGACACTATACTAAGTGCTAGGGTTACAAGGACAGTTAAAAAACAGTCAGTCCCTACTTTCAAGGAACTCATAATCTAATGGGGGAGATATCACACAAGAAACTGTACAAATTTCTCTCATTGGTGTGTGTGTGTGTGTGTGTGTGTGTGTGTGTGTGTGTGTGTGAGACAAATTGGAGATAATCAACAGAGGGAAAGCATTAACATTAAAGGGGATCAAGAAAGGCTTCTTGTGGGAAATGGAATTTTAGCTGAGATTTGATGGAATCCAGGAAAGCCAGGAGATAAGGAGGGAGCAAGTTTTCAGATAGTGAAAATACCCAGAGTCAGGAAATGGGGTGTTTTGTGCAAGGAACAACAAGGAAGGTGGTGTGTCACTGGATAGAAGAAAGAGAAACAGAGACAAAGAGTGAGAGAGAGGAGAGATAGAGACAGACAGAAAGAAACAGAGGGAAAGGGGGAATGGAGGAGAGGTATAAGGTGTAAGAAGAGTGGAAAGGGGTCAGGTTATAATGGGCTTCAAAAGTCAAAGGATATAATATTTTTTTTCCCATTGGTCCTACTTCTCATCTCTGGAGCCCCAGTAGGATAATAAGCCCTCTACTGCATCATAACTTTCAAATATGTAAAGACTGATTTCTCTCTTTTATCTTCATTATAGCCTAACACCTTCGTATAGCATAAGTTTGAGCTATCCTCTCTCCTCCCCAACGCTACCTTTGCCCTGTTCACTCTCCTCTGGCCTAAGTTTAACTTGCCTATGTCTTTCCTAAAACATGGCAACCGTGGACACACTAATCCAGATGTGTCTGACCAGGGCAAAGTACAGCAGGAATATCACCTATGAGGATCAAATGAGATAGGATATATAAAATGCCTTGCAAAACTTAAGACATGTAGATGCCAACTATGATGGAGTTACAGTAGATCACAGTGAAGGTCTCTTCCATATTTAACCCTATTCTATGGTCCAGTCTCTCTAAATGTAACCCAAGATTGTATCTGTCCTTTTTGCAACCATGAAGAACGCTGATTCCTTTTCTGAGCCTGTTAGTGGTTAGTATTCTTTTCCTCTCTCAAATAATCTTATTCATGCTTATGTGTTTACATGTTGTACTCTACCCCAGGTAAGCTCCTTCAGAGCAGGGACTGTTTCTGCTTTTATCTTTGTATCCCAAGCACCATGACTACAATGCTTGATGAATCTCTGATGGATTAGGATGGTTTTCATTAATTTATATTGAGCTTGCAATTTAGCAATATCTCTGAGACTTTTTAAAATGTTTAATTTTACAAAAAAATTAAGCATCAATATAATTCTATTTTAATTAATTTAATTAATAATTCAATTTCTTTTCATTTAAATTAATTCATTTTGTATGTAAAGAATCAAAACACCTTTTCAGTCCCTGTTTAACGTCTCTGCAGGAGACATTTTTGTCCATTCTTTAGATGTCAGCAACTTTAGCTGATGTCATTTTGTAACGAAGACTTGACTTTTGGGTTACATCAGCAGAGGCAAGATCATGAAGCAATTTAGGACCATGCACTGGGCACACTATCAAAAAAGTGCTCCCTATCAAATAATGGATGACTGTGTTCACATCTTGCTTATTTTCTCCTCAGTTTACTAAGAAGTAAATCCAGAAGGAGCTCTTGGAATTGCCCAAAGTCACCTGGGCAATAAATGTCAAAGTTGGCCTTCAAACCCAGGTCTTCTGCCTCAAAGCCCCATGCCTTATTATATCACTATGTTACTCCAGATTCTAATTGAAATCAAGGGCTGAGGATCATTCCCTTTTGCTGCCTAATCTTTGTTTCATCTGTAAGATTTCTGAGGTTCTCTTTCCATGTGTCAGGGTGTGAAAATTACAGAGTTATTTTGAGACAGCCCTGTGGAAATCTTAAGGGATTCTAACAGATTCATTTATGAGATTCATTTCTATAAAGCCATGAAGTAAACCTGCAGATTTACATATCACAGTTAACAAATATTTTCTAAGCTAGTAACATGCTATAAAGAAACAGTGATAAGTCAGCATTTAATCCTTCCTAACATAAATTTGAGAGCAACCCTTGCCAGTTTCACTTAAGTCAATATATTTTAAACACTATGCCTATATAATGTTCCTGTTCACTTCACAGCTGTCACTGTGCATGGGCCCAGCAGCTGGAATGAAGGCGAGCTCGTCACACCTCAACTTTGAATTTCCTGCCTTTTATTTTTTTGTGTTGCAGCCTTGATGTTGTTTAAACAGCACTCTGTCTCTCTATTTGATTTCCTCCTTCTCTGCACAAAGCCCAAACAATTTAAAAAAAGAAAAGAAAAGCAACTCGTCCTTCACAGCTGGTTATAAAAGTGTGTTCTTGAGCAGGAACTGAATTGGTCCTCTTATCTGCACACATAAATATGTATTTAGGCATTTTAATTGACTGCTATTTATTCAGTTAAATAGTTTCTGGGACATAAACCTACAATAGAGGCTAGATGGATATCCTTTGTCTTTAAAGATGACATTACTGATAGTGATGTCTATATGTGCACAGATGGAACCGAAAGGACTCAGAGTCCTTTCCAAACTCCACAGAAGACTATCATTTGCTATTTGCAGTCTTGTTTATTAGGATTATTTCTTTGCCTCATACCTTTGAATCCTGTCATTTTAAAACTGTATAATGAGCCTTACAAATTAGCTAGTCATACCATCCATCCAAAGTGGGATTCCTCTCAGCAACATTTCTGGCAGGTGATCATCCAGTCTTTCCTTGAATGCCTCCAATGATGGGGAGCTTACTAACTAATGAGGTAGCTATGTGGTGAAATAGATAACAGCACTGGATTGGTATTAGGAGACCTAGGTTCAAATTCTGCCTCAAATTCTTATTAGCCTCCATTTTTGTATCTGTAAAGCAGATAAAATAATAGTATCTAAGAATGGCTGAACAAGTTGTGGTGTTTGAATGTGATAGAATAATATTATGCTGTAGGAAATGATGGAGAAGATTTCAGAAAAAAAGCCAGTAATACTTACATGAACTGATACAAAGCAAAGTGAGCAGAAAAAGAATAACATGCGTAGTAAAGCAATGTTGTAAAGATAATCAGCCGTGAAAGAATTAGCAACTCTGATCAATACAATGATCCACCACAGTTCCAAAGGACATCATGAAAAATGCTATCCACTTTCAGGCAGATAATTGATGAACTCAGAGTGCAAATTCTTGTATGTTTTTTCTCATTTTTTCCTAGAAATGGCTAATGAAGAAATTTGCTTTGTAGAACTTCATACAGATAATTGATATTGTATTTTTTGCTTTAAAAAATAATAGTCTCTACCTCACAGGGTGGTCATGAAGATTAAGTGAGATAACATATGCAGCACTTTGCAAATCCCCAAATGCTATGCAAATGTCAGCTGTCATTATTAGTATGAGTTGTCCATCCCAATTATCATAGCTCTAATTCTTACAAACTTGTCCTCTCATCTCCTCTCTTTAATTGCCATATAGTTTAGTCTTGAGAGCAAAATAGTATAAATCTTTTATCTCTTCCAGAAAAGACCCCTTCAAATATTTGAAGACATAGATTTCCCTTCTGTTCTCCAAACAAAAGTCTTAGTTCTTATATAATGCTTCATGCATCACGTTTTCCAAATGTTTTACCTTTCTTATTGCTCTCCTCCAGATTAAACCAATTTGTTAATTCCCCTCTTAAAATGTGGCACCTAGAACTGAATATAAAGTCCAGGTATAGTCAGATAGCATGGAGTGCAGTGTGATTATACACCTTAATCTAAATATAGCATTTCTATTAATGTTTCACTAAAATGAAATATTTCATTAAAATGAATCAGTCAGTCAATAAGCACTTATTAAGTGCTTATTAGAAGGAAGGAAGGAGAGAAGGAGAGAGGGAAGCAGGGAGGGAAGAAGGGAAAAGAAAGAGAGAGAGATAAAGAGGAAGAGAGGAAGAAGCATGAAAAGCGGGTCAATACCTTGTTAAAGGAGACCCAAAAAAATGCTGAAGAAAATAACACCTTGAAAAATAGGCTCACTCAATTGGCAAAAGAGGTTCAAAAAGCCAATGAGGAGAAGAATGCTTTCAAAATCAGAATTAGTCAAATGGAAAAAGAGGTTCAAAAGCTCACTGAAGATAATAGTTCTCTCAAAATTAGAATGGAACAAATGGAGTCTAATGACTTTCTGAGAAACTGCCTGAAAGAGATCCAAAAAGAGAAACTCCTAGGAACATTGTGGCCAAATTCCAGAGTTCCCAGGTCAAGGAGAAAATCTTGCAAGCAGCTAGAAAGAAACAATTCCAGTATTGTGGAAATACAATCAGGATAACTCAAGATCTAGCAGCTTCTACCTTAAGGGATCGAAGGGCCTGGAATAGGATATTCCAGAAGTCAAAGGAACTAGGACTCAAGCCAAGAATCACCTACCCAGCAAAACTGAGTATAATACTTCAGGGGAAAATATGGTCTTTCAATGAAACAGAGGACTTTCAAGCATTCTTGATGAAAAGACCAGAGCTGAAAAGAAAATTTGATTTTCAAACACAAGAATGAGAAGCATGAAAAAGTAAAAAGCAAAGAGAAGTCATAAGGGACTTACCAAAGGTGAACTGTTTACATTCCTACATGGAAAGACAATATTTGTAACTCTTAAAACTTTTCAGTATCTGGGTAGTTGGTGGGACCACATACACACACACACACACACACACACGCATACACACATGTACACGCATGCACACACACACACACACATGCACACACACAGAGACAGAGAGCACAGAGTGAATTGAATAGGATGGGACCATATCTTAAAAGAAATTAAGGTAAGTGGTGAGAGAGAAATGTAGTAGGAGGAGAGAGGGTGTAATGCAATGGGGTAAATTATCTCTCACTCAAGAGGCAAGCAGGAGACTTTTTAGTGGAGGGAAAAAGAGGAGAGCTGAGGAAAAAAACATGAAGTTTACTCTCATCACATTCAACTAAAGGAAGGAATAAAATGCACACTCATTTTGGTATGAAAACCTATCTTACAATACAGGAAAGTGGGGGAGAAGGAGATAAGCAGGGTGGGGGGGATGATGGAAGGGAGGGCAATGGGAGGAGGGAGCAATTTGAAGTCAACACTCAGGGAGGGACAATGGCGGGCAGGATAGGATGGAGGGAAATACAGTTAGTCTTACACAACACAACTATTATCAAAGTCATTTGCAAAACTACACAGATAGGGCCTATATTGAATTGCCTGCCTTCCCAAAGGGAATGGGTGGGGAGGGAGGAATGGGGAGAATTTGGGAGTTTTAGGAATAACTGTTGAGTATTGTTCTTGCTACTAGGAAATAAGAAATACAGTTAATGGGGAATAGAAAGTCATCTGGCCCTACAGGACAAAAGAGAAGATGGGGACAAGAGAAGGGAGGGATGATAGAAGAGAGGGCAGATTGGTGATAGGGAAAATTAGAATGCTCGGTGTATTGGGGTATGGGAGGGGAGAAATGGGGAGAAAATTTGGAACCCAAAATTTTGTGAAAATGAATGTAAAAAGTTATATAAATAAATTTATATTAAAAAAAAGTTACTGTTGTGACAGGAAGAGCAAAACATGAACCCAGAAATGGATAATGATATCAAAATAGCTACAAGCAAAGGCTCAAAGGAAAAAAAAAAACACCTGTGAATTGAACACAAGCCCAACATGAATTTCTGAAAGAGTTCTAAAAGGACTTTTAAAATAAAATAAGAGAGGTAAAGGAAAATTTGGGCAAGAAAATATTAGTAATGCAAGAAAATTGTGAAAAGAGAGACTACAGCCCACAGAAAGAAAATAACATCTTAAAAAATAAAATTGGCCAGATGATAAACAAAACACAAAAATCTACCAAAGAAAAGAACTTTAAAAGGCAGAATTTCCAGATGAGGAAAAAGGTACAAAAATCCATTGATGAAAATAATTCCTTAAAAATTAGGACTGAAAAAGAGGAAGCTAACGACTCCATGAGACATCAAGAAACAATCAAGCAAAATCAAAAGAATGAAAAATAGGATAAAATGTGAAATATCTTATTTGAAAATCAAATGTCATGAAAAATAGATTGAGTGAAGGTAATTTAAGTAGTACTGTACTACCTGAAAGCCATGATCAAAGAAAGTCTAGGCATTATCTTTTAAGAAATTACCAAGGAAAACTGCCTTGATATCTTAGATCCCAAGAGTAAAATAGAAATTGAAAGAATCCACCAATCACTTCCTGAAAAAGATCTCAAAATAAAAACCCCCAGGAATATACATTATAGCTAAATTACAGAGCTCCCAGGTCAAGGAGAAAATATTCAAGCAGCCAGAAAGAAACAATCCAAATATCATGGAACCACAGTCAGGATAACACGAGATTTAGCAGCTTTAACGTTAAAGGACTGGAAGACTTGGAATATGATATTCTGAAAGGCAAAGGAGTTAGAATTACAACCAGCAATCACCTACCCAGCAAAACTGACTGTAATCCTTCAGGGGGAAATGGGTATTTAATGAGTTAGAGAATTTTCAAGCATTCCTGATGAAAAGAGAAGAGCTGAATAGAAAATATGACATTGAAACATAAGATCCAATGGAAGCATAGAAAGGTAAACATGAAATGGAAATTACAAGAGACTCAATAAGATTAAGCTGTTTACTTTCCTTCATGATGATATTTGTAAGAAGTATAATTCTTAAGAATATTATCATTCTTAGGGCAGTTAGAAGGAGTATACATAGACAGCAATTGAAGTTGATTATGATAGGATAATTTTTTAAAATAAAATTAAGAGGTGAGAAAAAGGGATGCACTGAGAGAGGGGGAAAGGAGAGGTAAAATAGGAAAAATTATCTCACATAAAAGAGGCATGAAAGGAAGAGCTTGTACAGGGGAGATGGAGATTGGAGGTGGTGGTGGACAACACTTGAACCTTATGCTCATTAAAATTGGCTCAAAGAGGGAATGACATACGACTCAGTTGGATATAAAAATCTATATCACTCTAACAAGAAGTAGGAGGAGAAGGGGATGAGAGAAGGGATAATTGTTGAAGAGAGGAGTGGATTAAGGGAGGCAAAGGTCAGAAGCAAAACAGATTTTTGAGGAGAAACAGTAAAAAGAAAGAGAAAAATAATCAGGGAGAAAACAAGATGGAAGGAAATACATAGCAATCATAACTGTAAATGTGAATGGGATGAACTCACCCATAAAACATCAGTGGCTAGTAAAATTTATTAAAAACCAGAATCCAAAAAAAAAAAGTTTACAAGAAACACACTCAAAGCAGAGAGACATACATAGAATAAAAATAAGTGGCTAGAACAGAATGCTTCAGCTGAAGTTAAAAAAAAAAGCAAACGTAGCAGGCATGATCTCAGACAAAGCAAAAGCAAAAAGAAACCTAACTAAAAGAGAGAAGTAGGGAAACTACATTGTACTAAAAGGTACCATAGGCAACGAAGACTATAAGTACTAAATATATGCACCAAATGGCATAGCTTCTAAATTCTAAAAGTAAAGTTAAATGAGTTATAGGAAGAAATAGACAGTAAAATTATACCACTAGAAGACCTCAACTTTTTCCTCTCAGAACAGGATAATCTAACCATAAAATAAACAAGAAAAATGTTAAGAAGATGAATAGAATTTTAGAAAAGTTAGATGATAGACCTCTGGAAAAATTAAGGAGTATATACCTTGTTGTCAGCTGTACATAGCACTGTCATAAAAATGATCATGTATTAAGGCATAAAAACCTCATAATAAAATACAGAAATATTAAATACAATCTTTTCAGACCATAATGCAATAAAAATTACATCCAATAAATGGAAACATAGATTAAAATTAATCAGAAACTAAGCAATCTAATCCTAAAGAATGAGTGGGTGAAGAAACAAATCATGGACACAATAAATAATTTCATGAGAGAATAACAATGTGACAACATACCAAAATTTATGGGATACAGCCAAAGCAGTACTTAAGGAAAATTTTATATCTCTAAACACTTATGTCAAGAAAATAGAGAAAGAATGAATCAATGAACTGGGTGTGCCCTAAAAAATATAAAAAGAACAAATTAAAAATTCCCACTTAAACACCCAAATGAAAATTTTGAAAGTCAAAGAAAAGATTAATAAAATCGAAAGTAAGAAAACCATTGGACTGAATAAATAAAGCTAGGAGCTGGTTTTATGGAGAAAACTCAGTAAAGTAGGTAAACCATTGGTTAATTTTATTTTTTAAAAAAATAGAAAAAATCAAATTGCCAGTATCAAAAATGAAAAAAGTGGAATGCACCACCAATCAAGAGAAAATTAAGGGACTTATTAGGAGCTATTTTGCCTGGTTATTTTCCAATAAATATAAAAATCTAAGTGAAGTGAATAGATATTTACAAGACCATAAGTTGCCCAGAGTAACAGAAGAGGAAATGAAATACTTAAATGAGTGTATCTTAGAAAGAAAAAATGGAACATGCCACAAATGAGCTCTCTAAGAAAAACTTCCCTAGGACCAGATGGATTCACAAGTGAATTCTACCAAACACAAAGAACAATTGATTCAATACTAAATAAACTATTTGGTAAAATAGACCAAGAAGGAGTCCTATCAAACTCTTTTTACAACACAAGTATGGTGCTGATACCTAAACTAGGAAGAGCAACAACAGAGAAAGAAAATTATAGATCAATTTCCTTAATATTGGTGCAAAAATGTTAAATAAAATACTAGCAAAGAGATTACAGTAATATATCACAAAGAACATACACTATCATTACAAGTAAGATTTATAACAGGGATTCAGGGCTGGTTCAATATTAGCAAAACTATGGGCATAATCGACCATATCAATAACAAAAATGACAAAAATCATATGAATCTCTCCATAGATGCAGAAAAAGCTTTGAACAAAATACAACTCTCATTCTTATAAAAATACCGGAAAGTATAGGAACAAATGAATCTTTCCATAAAACGATAAGTATCTAAAACCATCAGCAGGTATCGTTTGTAACGAGAATAAGCTAGAAGCTTTCCCAGCAAGTTAGGGGTGAAGCAAGGATGTCTATTTTCACCACTATTATTCAATACTGTCCTAGAAACAATAACCATAACATTAAGAGAAGAAAAAGAAATTGAAGGAATTAGAATAGGCTATGAGGAAATAAAACTATTATATTGATGATATAATGATGTACTTATTATATAAGATGATATAATGATGTACTTGGAGAATTCCAGAAAATCATCTAAAAACCTACTTGAAATAATTAACAACAATTTTCAGGACATAAAATGTTTTTGTTGGTCATGACTCCAGCTGGAGTTTACTTAGCAAGATAATGGAGTGGTTTGCCATTTCCTTCTCTAGGCTAATTTTACAGATGAGGTACCTGAGGCAAACAGGCTTAAGTGACTTGCCCACATTCACACAGCTAGTGACTGAGGCCAGATTTGAACTCACAAAGATAAATCTTCCTGACTCCAGACCCAGCACACTATCCACTATGCCACATAAATCATGAGAATTTTTATACATTACCAAAAAGTACAACAGCAAGAGATAGAGAAATTCACTTTAAAATAACTGTAGACAATATAAAATATTTAGGAGTCTACCTGCCAAGACAAACCCAGAAACTATATGAACACCATCACAAAAAACTTTTCACACAAATAAAGTCAGACCAAAATCATTACAGAAATATTAATTGCTCATATGTAGTCCAAGTCAATGTAATAAAAAATGACAATCCTTCCTTTACTTATTCAGCACCATACCAAACAAACTACCAAAAATTATTTTATAGAACTAGAAAAAATAATAAAATTCATCTGGAAGAACAAAAGGTCATGAATATCAAGGGAATCAAAGGAAAAAATGTGAAGAAAGGTGGTCTAGCAGTGTCAGATCTCAATCTTCACTAAAAAGTGGTGATCATAAAAACAATCTGGTACTAAGAAATAGAGTGGTGAATCAGTGGAATAAATTAGATAATAATAACAGCAAACAGTAATAAATTATTTTAGTAATCTAGTGTTTGATATACCCAAAGACCCAAGTTTTGAGACAACAACTTACAATTTGACAAAAATTGCTGGGGAGACTAGAAAGAAAGTTGCAAAAACTAGGTATACACCAACATGTCATGCTATACACCAAGAATAAGATCAAAATGAACACATGATTTAGAAATAAAAGGTGATATCATGATTAGGGAAGCATAGAAAATTTTACCTGGCAGATTTGTGGATAAAAGGAGAATTCATGATCAAACAAGGAACAGAGAGCATTGGAGGGTGAAAATTGAAAATTTTCTTTACATTAAATTTAAAAAATTACACAGTCAAAACCAATGCAGCTGAGATTAACAGGAAATAGGGAAAAATTAAAACAAGTTTCTCTGATAAAGGCCTCATTGCTAAAACATATAGAAAAGAGAGTCATATTTATAAGAATATGAATCATTCCCCAACTGATAAATGGTCATCAATAGGCAATTTTCAGAAGAAGAAATCAAAACTATCTATAGGCATATAATAATGCTCTGAATCACTATTCATTAGAGAAATAGAAATTAAAACAACTCTGAGGTACCACCTCACACCTATCAGATTGTCTACTAGGACAGAAAAGGACAATGACTAACGTTGGAAGGGACGTGGAAAATTTGTGACAATAATGCACTGATAGAGTTGTGAACTGATCCAGCCTTTCTGGAGAGCAATTTGAAACTATGCTCAAAGAGCTGTAAAACTGTGCCTACCTTTTGATCCAGCAATACTACTAATTTGTGTATATCTCAAAGAAATCAAAGGAAAAGGAAAAGAACACACATGTACAAAAATATGTATAACAGCTCCTTTTGTGGTGGCAAAGAACTGGAAATAGAAAAAAATGTCCATTCAATCAGGGAATGGTTGAATAAGTTGTGAAAAAGGATTGTGATGGAAAACTGTTGTGCTATAAGAAATGAAGAGCAGGATGCTTTCAGAAAAAGCTGGGAAGGTTTATATGAACTGATGCAAAGTGAAGAGAACAGAACCAGAACAACATTATGCACAGTAAAAGCAATATTGTACAGTGATAAACTGTGAACGACTTAGCTTTTCTCAGAAATACAATGATCCAAGAAAATTCCAAAGGACTCATGATTTAAAATGCTATCCACTTCCAGAGAAAGAACTGATGCTGTCTGAATGCAGATTTAAGCATACTTAAAAAAAAATTCTTGGGATACTTTTGATTTGTGTTTTCTTTTGCAATATGGTTAATATGGAAATATGTTTTGCATGACTGTACATGTATAATCTATATCAAATTGCCTGCCTTCTTAAGGTGTAGAGGAATGGAAGGGAAATAATGGAACTCAAAATCTTATTTTAAAAAAAAGAATGTTGAAAAATCTAAATGGAATTGAGAAAAAATAAGATAAATAAGAGATTTGCTGGGATAAAGGGGTGGGGAAGAAGAGAGAGAGATCTCTTTTTTCTGGGACAAAGCTTGGTAAATGCAAAGCATAGTCCAAGGAAATCATTCTTGCTTTCTGATTTTATGTGGATTAAAAAAACTTAATATAATATCATATTCAAGTTCTATCTTTATATAAGTGAATACTTTTTAAAGTGCTTCTTATGTTCCAGGCACTGTGCTAAGCCCTTTAAAAATGTTATCTCATTTTGATTTCATCTATAGGGTCATGGTTTTCAATATTTGGAGAGGCCTTTTGATATAACTTTCCTATTTTGTAGTTAAGTAAAATGAGGTCTAAAGATGCCATGATCCAGTGCTAGGTACTGAGGATAAAAATATTTTAAAAATAAGGCAAGTCTTACCCTTAAGGAACTAATATTTCAATGGGATGACAAAGATATGACAGTTACACATCAATTTTTAAAATTAATTTATTTGTTTTTAGTTTTCTACAATCACTTCCAAAAGTCTTAGATTTTGTCCACCTCCCTAATCCACCCTCCCTCCCTGAGATGGCATGCAATCTCATATGGGCTCTACACTCTCATTCTTACTAAATACATTTTTACCTTAGTCATGCTGCATGGAAGAATTAAAATGAGTGGGAGAAACCATGAGAAAAAACAAAACAAAACATAAGAGAAAACATTCTGCAATACAGTTCTATAGTTTTTTCTCTACATGTGAATGGCATTTTGCCTCAAGAGTCCATTGGGAATTTTTAGGTCCTTGCATTGCTGTGAAGAACTAAGTCTACCAGAAAAATTCTTGTCACACTGTGATTGTTGCTATGTACAAAGTTCTCCTGGTTCTGCTCCTTTCACTAAGCATCAGTTCATATAAGTCCTTCCATGCCTCTCTGAAGTCTTTCTGTTCATCATTTCTTATAGCACAACAGTATTCCATTACATTCATATACATTCATGCCCAGCCATTACCCAATTGATGGGCATCCTCTTGATTTTTAGTTCTTGGCCATCACAAAGAGAGCTACTATAAATATTTTTGTACATGTGGGACCTGTTCTCATTTTTATGATCTCTTTGGAATGCAGTCCTAGAATATTGACCCAATATTGCTGGGTCAAAGCATTTGCACATTTTTGTATCCCTTTGGGCATAGTTCCAAATTGCTCTCCAGAATGAGTGGATCAGCTCACAGCTCCACCAACAATTAGAGTTGGAATTAGTGTTCCAACTCTCCCACATCTTCTCCAATATTTATCATCTTCCTGCTTTGTCATGTTAGCCAATCTAATAAGTAAGATATGGTACCTCAGAGTTGTTTTAATTTGCATCTCTCTAGTCAATGATTATAGGTAACTTTAATTTCTTCCTCTGAAAACTGCCTGTTCATATCCTTTGACTATTTATCAATTGGGGAATGACTTGTATTCTTGTATATCTGACTCAGTTCTCTATATATTTTAGAAATGAAGCCTTTATCACAGACACTAGTTACAAAAATTCTTTCCCAGTTTTCTGCTTCCCTCCTTATCTTGGTTGCATTGGGTTTGTTTGTGCAAAAAATTTTCAATTTAATGTAATCAAAATTATCTGTTTTGCTTCATAATGTTCTCTATCTCTTGTTGGGTCATAAATTACTCCATTTTCCATAAATCTGACAAAGACACTATTCCATACTCCCCTAATTTGTTTACAGTATCAATTTTTATACCTAGATCATGTATCCATTTGGACTTTATTCTTGTGTATGGTGTCAGGCATTGATCTATGCCCACTTTTCACCATACTGTTATCCAGTTTTCCCAGCAGTTTTCGTCAAATAATGAGTTAATATCCCAGAAGCTGGGTCCTTGGATTTATCAAACACTAGATTACTGTATTCGTTGACTACTGTGTCTTGAGTACATAACCTATTCCACCGGTCTACCCCTCTGTTTCTTAGCCAGTACCAAGTGGTTTTGATGATTGCAGCTTTATAGTACAATTTGAAATCTGGTAGGGCTACGCTCCCTTCCTTAGAATTTCTTTTCATTAGTTCCCTTGATATTCTGGACCTTTTGTTCTTCCAGATGAATTTTGATAATAATTTTTCTAGCTCTGGAAAATAACTATCTGGTAGTTTTATTGGTATGGCACTGAATAAGTAAATTAATTCAGGTATAATTGGCATTTTTTATATTAGCTCGGCCTACCCATGAGCAACTGGTGTTTTTTCACTTACTTAGATCTGACTTTATTTGTGCAAAAAGCATTTTGTAATCGTGTTCATATAATCCCTGGGTTTGTCTTGGCAGGTAGACTCCCAAATATTTTATAGTGTCTATTGTAGCTTTAAAAGGGATTTCTCTTTTTATCTCTTGCTGCTGGACTTTGTTGGTAATATATATATACATGCAGGTAATTTATGTGGGTTTATTTTGTAACCTGCAACTTTGCCAAAGTTATTTATTATTTCAAATAATTTTTTACTTGATTTTCTGGTATTTTCTAAGTGTATCATCCTATCATCTGCAAAGAGTGACAACTTAGTTTCTTCTTTGCCTGTGTTAATTCTTTCAATTTTTTTCTTCTCTTATTGCTAAAGCTAACATTTCTAGTGCCATATTGAATAACAGTGGTGATAATGGACATCCTTGTTTCATCCCTGATCTTACTGGAAATGCATCTAGCTTATATCCCCATTACTTATAATGCTTGCTGATGGTGTTAAGTAGGTAATCATTATTTAATGGAAGGCTTCATTTATTCTTATGCTCTCCATTGTTTTCAGTAGGAATGGGTGTTGTATTTTGTCAAAAGCTTTTTGTGCATCTATTTAGATAATCATATAGTTTCTGTTAGCTTTGTTGTTGATATGATCAATGATGCTGATAGTTTTTCTAATGTTGAACCAGTCCTGCATTCCTCGTGGGAATCCCACCTGATCATAATGTATTATTCTTGTCACAAGTTGCTGTATTCTTTTTGCTAATATCTTATTTAAATTTTAATTTAATCTCATTTAATTTTTTGCATCTATGTTCATTAGAGAAATTGGTCTTAATCTTATTAAATGTTTGCATCTATATTCATTAGAAAAATTGGCCTATAATTCTCTTTCTCTGTTTTGGCTTTTCCTGGTTTAAGCATCAGAATCATATTTGTATCATAAAAAGAATTTGATAGGACTCCACCAATTTTCCCAAGTAATCTATATAGTATTGGAATGAACTGTTCTTTAACTGTTTGATAGATTCACTTGTAAATCCATCTGGCCCTGCAGAATTTTTCTCAGGGAGTTCACTAATGACCTATTCAATTTCTTTTTCTGAGATGGGGTTATTTAAGTATTCAATTTTTTCTTCGGTTAATCTGGGCAATTTATTTTTTTTTTTAATATTCCTCTTTCTTTCTTAGATTATCAAAAATTTCTAGTTATTGTTTTAACTTCCTCCTTATTGGATGTGAGCTTAACTTTTTCATTTTTGATACTGGTAATTTGTTTTTCTTCTTTCTTTTTTTTAAATCAAATTGAACAAAGGTTTATCAATTTTATTGGTTTTTTCATAAAACTAACTCCATTTTATTTATTAGTTCAATAGTTTTCTTAATTTCAATTTTATTAATCTCTCCTTTGGTTTTCAGTATTTCCAATTTGGTATTTACTTGGAGATTTTCAATTTGTTCTTCTTCTAGCTTTTTCAGCTGCATGCCCAATTCATTGATTTCTTTCTCTATTTTATTCAAGTAGGTCTTCAATGATACAAACCTTCCCCTGAGTACTGCTTTTGCAGTATCCCCTAAGTTTTAGTAGGCTGTCTCATTATTGTCATTCTCTTGAATGAAGTTGTTGATTGTTTCTATGATGTGTTGTTTAACCCACACATTCTTTAAGATTAGATTATTTAGTTCCCAATTAATTTTCGATCTATCCTTCCATCGCCTTTTATTACACATAATTTTTCTTGCATTATGATCTGAGAAGGATACATTGACTATCTCTGCCTCTGCACTGAATGGTGAGATTTTTATGGCCTAGTACATGGTCAATTTTTGTAAATGTATCACTGAGAAAAAATTCCTTTCTGTCCCCATTAAATTTTCTCCAGAGATCTATCATATCTACCTTATCCAGAGCTTTATTCACTTCCTTAACTTCTTTCTTGTTTATTCTGAGGTTAGATTTATCAAGTTTAGAGAGGGGGATATTGAGGTCCCCCACTAGAATAGTTTTGCTGTCTATTTCTTCCTGTAACTCCCTTAACTTCTCCTCTAAGAATCTGGATGCTATACCACTTGGAGCATATATGTTTAGTAATGATATTGCTTGTTATCTATGGTGCCATTCAGCAAGATATAGTTTCCTTCCTTATCTCTTTTGACTAGATCTATTTCTGCTTTTGCTTTGTCTGAGATTAGGATTGCTACCCCTGCTTCTTTTTACATCAGCTGAAGCATAATATATTCTGCTCCAATCTTTTACCTTTACCCTGTGTGTATCCTTCTGTTTTAGATGTGTTTCTTTTAAACAACATATTGTTGGATTATGGTTTTTAATCCATTCTGCTATCCACCTCTGTTTTATGGGAGAGTTCATCCCATTCATATTCATAGTTTTGATTACTATCTGTGTCTTTCCTTCCATCCTCTGTCCCCCCATTTTTGCTTTTAGTTCTCCCTTCCCTTCTACAATGGAGGTTTAAGTTTTGACCACAGACTCCCTCAATCTTCTCTCTCTTCTTCCAGCCCCCTTCCCTTTTACTCCCCCTTTCCCTTATTACTTCTGCCCTCCCTTTTAGCTTCTCTTCCATTTTCTTTCCCCTTTCCCCTCCTACTGATTTAAGAGCTAGTCAGATTTCTATACTTATCTAGGTTTGTTGTTCTCTCCTTGAACCAGATCAGATGAGAGTAAATCTCAAATAGTGCTCATCTACCTCCCCTCTTTCTCTCTGCTGCAATATGTTTTTGTGCCTTTTCCTGTGATGTAATTTACCCTTTTCTGCCTCTTCCTTTTCCTATCTCCCATTACAATCCCTTCACATCTTTAAGTCAGATTTTTATCATCCTATCATTTAATTTATACCCACTCCCTCTATCTACGTGTATCCCTTTTAAATATCATAATAAATGTACAATTCTAAAAATTAACAGGTATCATCTTCTCTTGTAGGGATGTAAACAGTTTGCCTATATTGAATAACAAGGTGGTTTTCTTTCTGCTTTTTCTCCCCTGTTTACCTTTTTATGCCTCTCTTGAGATTTGTGTTTGAAGATCGAATTTTCTATTGAGCTCTGGACTTTTCACCAGGAAGATGTGGAAATCCCTTATTTCACTGAATGATCATCTCCTTGCCTGAAATATTGTGCTCAATTTTGCTGGGTAATTGATCCTTGGTTGTAGTTTGAGCTCCTTTGCTTTATGTAATATCATATTCCAATCTTTCTGATTTTTAATGTAGAAGCTGCAAGGTCCTGTGTGATCCTGACTGTAGTTCCTCGATATTTGAGGTATTTCTTTCTGACTGCCTACAGTATTTTCTCCTTCACTTGAGAGTTCTGGATGTTGGCAATGATATTCCTTGGTGTTTTCAGTTTGGCATACCTTTTAGGAGGTAATTGGTGGATTTTTTCGGTGACAATTTTTACCCTCTGGGCAGTTTTCCTTGATGATTTGTTGGAAAATATTTTCCAGGCTCTTCTTTTTATCATGGTTTTCCGGTAGACCAATAATTCTTGGGTTTTCTCTGCTAGATCTATTTTCCAGGTCAGTTGTTTCTCCAATGAGATATTTTACATTTTCTTCTATTTTTAATTCTTTAGATTCTGTTTGACTGATTCTTGAAGTCTCATAGAGTAATTAGCTTCTACTTGCCCAATTCTAATTTTTTAAAATATAAATTTATTTATTTATTTAACTTTTTACATTCATTTTCACAAAATTTTGGGTTCCAAATTTTCTCCCCATTTATCCCCTCCCACACCCCAATATAGCGAGCATTCTAATTTTTCCTATCACCAATCTGCCCTCTCTTCTATCATCCCTCCCTTCTCTTGTCCCCATCTTCTCCTTTATCCTGTAGGGCCAGATGACTTTCTATTCCCCATTAACTGTATTTCTGATTTCCTAGTAGAAAGAACAATACTCAACAGTTGTTCCTAAAGCTTTGAGTTCCAAATTCTCCCCATCCCTCCCTCCCCACCCATTCCCTTTGGGAAGGCAGGCAATTCAATATATGCCCTATCTGTGTAGTTTTGCAAATGACTTCGATAATAGTTGTGTTGTGTAAGACTAACTGTCTTTCCCTCCATCCTGTCCTGCCCCCCATTGTTTCTATCCTGTCTTTTGATCCTGTCCCTCCCCAAGTGTTGACTTCAAATTGCTCCCTCCTCCCATTGCCCTCCCTTCCATCATCCCCCCTCACCCTGCTTATCTCCTTCTCCCCCACTTTCCTGTACTGTAAGATAGGTTTTCATACCAAAATGAGTGTGCATTTTATTCCTTCCTTTAGTCGAATGTGATGAGGGTAAACTTCTCGTTTTTTTCCTCAGCTCTCCTCTTTTTCCCTCCACTAAAAAGTCTCCTGCTTGCCTCTTGAGTGAGAGATAATTCACCCCATTGTATTACACCCTGTCTCCTCCCACTACATTTCTCTCTCACCATTTACCTTAATTTCTTTTAAGATATGGTCCCATCCTATTCAATTCACTCTGTGCTCTCTGTCTCTGTGTGCATGCATGTGTGTATGTGTACATGCATGCATGCATGTACATGTGTGTGTGTGTGTGTGTGTGTGTGTGTGTGGTCCCACCAACTACCCAGATACTGAAAAGTTTTAAGAGTTACAAATATTGTCTTTCCATGTAGGAATGTAAACAGTTCACCTTTGGTAAGTCGCTTATGACTTCTCTTTGCTGTTTACTTTTTCATGCTTCTCCTTCTTGTGTTTGAAAGTCAAATTTTCTTCTCAGCTCTTGTCTTTTCATCAAGAATGATTGAAAGTCCTCTGTTTCATTGAAAGACCAGTTTTTCCCCTGAAGTATTATACTCAGTTTTGCTGGGTAGGTGATTCTTGGTTTGAGTCCTAGTTCCTTTGACTTCTGGAATATCCTATTCCATGCCCTTCGATCCCTTAATGTAGAAGCTGCTAGATCTTGAGTTATCCTGATTGTATTTCCACAATACTGGAATTGTTTCTTTCTAGAGGCTTGCCATATTTTCTCCTTGACCTGGGAGTTCTGGAATTTGGCCACAATGTTCCTAGGAGTTTCTCTTCTTGGATCTCTTTCAGGCGGTGATTGATGGATTCCTTGAATAATTATTTTGCCCTCTGGTTCTAGAATCTCAGGGCAGTTTTCCTTGATAATTTCATGAAAGATGATGTCTAGGCTTTTTTTTTGATCATGGCTTTCAGGTAGTCCTATAATTTTTAAATTGTCTCTCTTGGATCAGTTTTCTAGGTCAGTTGTTTTTCCAATGAGATATTTCACATTCTTGTCCATTTTCTCATTCTTTTAGTTTTGTTTGGTGATTTCTTGGTTTCTCAGAAAGTCATTAGACTCCATCTGTTCCATTCTAACTTTGAGAGAACTATTTTCTTCAGTGAGCTTTTGAACCTCTTTTTCCATTTGGCTAATTTTGCTTTTGAAAGTATTCTTCTCCTCATTGGCTTTTTGAACCTCTTTTGCCACTTGAGTGAGCCTATTTTTCAAGGTGTTATTTTCTTCAGCATTTTTTGGGGGTCTCCTTTAGCAAGGTATTGACCCGTTTTTCATGCTTTTCTTTCATCTCTCTCATTTCTCTTTCCAGTTTTTCCTCCACCTGTCTAACTTGATTTTCAAAATCCTTTTTGAGCTCTTCCATGGCCTGAGCCCACTGGACATCCACCTCGGATGCCTGGGTTAGAGAGGCCCCGACCTCCACGTCTTTCCCTGATGGCAAGCATTGTACTTCCTCATCAGAAATGAGAGGAGGAAGTAACATCTCTTCCCCAAGAAAGTAGCTCTCTATGGTCTTATTTTGCTTCCTTTTTCTGGGCATTTTCCCAGCCATTTACTTGACTTCTGAGATTCTTCTCCACCCCCGCCTAGATCCGCCTGCCCAGCTAGTGCTTGGGGTCTGAGATTCAAAAGCTGCTTCCCAGCCTCAGGGCTTTCCATGGCAGGAGCAGCTGCTATTCAATATGAGCTTAAGTTCTGGTGCTCAGGTGGGGGCAGAGCCGCCTCCCAGCCTCCGTTCCCTCAGGGGGTTTATGCAGAGACCTTCGATAATGGAACTCCTGCCTGCTTGGGGAGTTCCGGGCAGCTGCTGCCTCTGCCACTGCCTCTGCCACTGCCTCCCAAGGGGGCCCGCGCCATGGAGATACCCCGCTTCCCTCTCGGCCAGCCCAGAAGTCTGTCTCACTGACCTGGAGCACCTGTGGGTGGAGGGACCTTTGCGGCCGCTGGAGGTTCTGTCCCTAAAGCCTGCTCGGATCTGCTCCTCTGGGGCCACATGGCCAGGGCAGCGCAGGGGTGGGCTCTGTGTCTGGAGCACGACGGACCCCTGGGGACAGCTTTCCAGGGCTCTCTGGAACGGAAATCTCTTCCACTGCGTTGGTGCACAGCTTGCAATACTCCAGAATTTGTGGGGAATTCTTTTTACAGGAAATTTATGGGCTGTGGATTCGGAGCTAGCATACGGGAGTCTTTGTACTCTGCCATCTTGGCTTCCCCCCCCCCATTCTAATTTTTAATATATGGTTTTCTTCAGTTAACTTTTGCATCTCCTTTTCAATCTGTCCAATTGTTTCTATTAAGGAAGTATTTTCTCCATTGAGTTTTTGTACTTCTTTTACCATTTGTCCAGTTTTTCCAGTTAGGTTTTGTGCCTCCTTTTCCACTTGTCCAATTTTTCTTTTAAATTCTTCCATGATTTCTTTTTTCATATTTTAAGAATCATTGGCCAGTTTTTCTTCTAATTCTCTAATCTGACTTTTAAAATCCTTCTTGAGCTCTTCTAAAAATGCTCTTTGGACTTGAGACCAGTTCATATTCCCTTCTGAAGCTTCAGATGGGAGTGCAGTCTCAATGCCAACCTCTTTGGTATTCATGTTTTGAGCCTTGTCCCCATAGAAAGATTCTATGGTCTTTTCTGGTTTGCTTTTTGCTCATGATGATCACCCTTCTCCTGGCTTTTAAAGTGGATCTCTGGTTCTGAGGCATAGGGGGCTCTGTCTCATGGTTCTTGTGCTTAGAAGTTGAGGCTGTGTGTATTGTAGCCTCTGGTTCTTTCAGAAGCTAAAATGCTGCAGCTTACCTGGTGCTGAGCTGGCTGGTATGCCAAAGCAGAGGCCAGGTGAAGTCTTTCTGAGTTTTCCTGGAGCTTGCTGAATTAAATGTGGGGGAGATGTGGTCTGCCCACAGGTGGTCTCCTCTCCTGAGCTACAGCATAGGTAAGCTGAGTGTTTGGTGAACCCCATCTGTGCTAGTGTCTTCCCAATTCCCCTGGCTGTGCTGAGGCATGCCTATGGTCCTGGTCATGGCAATTACGGGCTCCACCCTCCTGGGGCTCAGAATCTCCTCCAGGTTCACTATAATGGAGCTGTCTGGGACAGCTCTGTTCCTGCACTGGTCCCCTTCAGCCACAGCAAGAGGGACCCTCCCCAAGCCCCCACCTTTGCAATTTTCCTAGCCTCATGGGCTGAGACTGTTTACCCCTTTGGCTGATCCCACTGTTCCAGGATTTTTCCTGGGGAAATATTCTCTGTGTTTTTCAAGGTCAACAAGGGCAGGGGGAGAGCATTTACACATAACTCTACCATCTTGGTTCCTGGAAGTTCAAGTAGATGACTTACAGACATTTAATCTCTGGGCTGATAGTCTCAGGAGCGGTTGTTGCTATTACCTGGGGTGCTGTTCTTGTCTCTCTCTCAGATTTATTGGACTCCTGTCCTGGGCTGATATGTTTGAAGACAGTCATATCAAGAGGAATGAAATGAGGAATGGTGGAAATGAAGGCAAGATGCATCCAGATAACCCTAATTTAGGCAAGTCATGTGATGCCTAGGCTCAAAATTCTTTGGTGGGTTCTCCTACTGCTTACATAATAAAATTCATACTCCTCAATTTATACACTGTAGAGCCCCAGAAGTTCTCAAGGATCAGCTTATCCAACTCTCCATTCATTTTAGAATTCAAGCAAATGAGGCACTGCAATGTCAAGTAATTTCCTAAAAGTCATTCAGCTAATAAGTGGCAGAGCTAGAATTTCAAGTCTCAGTACCTTCCTGCCTCTCTCAACCAGCCTGCTACTCTAAGAACTGAAGACTCTGCCTTTCCTTGGCCACTTTCTCCAAAAGATACACCCCTATCTACCGAAGAACCCAAAGCAGAACTAAAGAGATCATGATTACCAACCATCTTCAGTTGAACTGCACCCAACATTGCTGGTTAGCCAATTATCACTTTTTTCCCTTGAAGTATATGTGATACTGAATTTCTGGCTGCCTTAAAGAAACGACCACTTCTCTTCCCCCACTCCTGTTCTCTTATCCCCACTCTCATTAAGCCTGCCGGCCCCTTCCATTGCATCATATGGAATTCTCATTGCATATTTATCATGTGATCACAGACTTAGAACTGGAGAGAATATCTAATCAAAAAAGAATATATTACAATTAAGGAAATTGAGCCCTAGGAAAGTTATGTGATTTGCCCAAGGTTAGACAGGAAGTAAGCATAAAAGGGAGAGTTTGAACTCATGTGCTCCGACCATATTTTGGACCTCTTCCATTCATGGTCCTTCCATCTTTTGGTGTTTAAAGACCTGACTTCTTCCTGATGACACAGCACCTTGTCCAGTTCTGAATTGAAACTTCTTTCATGTCTAGAATGTAGTCCCTCCTCAATCCACCTCTTAGGATAACTAACATACTTCAAATCTTGGCCAAAGCACTAGTTCTAACATGAAGCCTTTTAGGATTCTCCTCAGTTCTCAGTCCCCACACTACCTTGCATTTATTTTGCATATATTCTGTATTTACTCAGGAGCTATTTAAATATATCTATACAGTTTGTGGCATACCCAGATATGATTTGAGATCCAGCCCCATTTCGTGAAAAGGAAGATGGCTATTACTATATCACCAATACCTGGGGATTAGAGGGAAAAAGAAAGGATTCAGGACCATTAGAGGCTGGGAAATATCTCCTATTTCCAAGAAGTTATTAAGCTAAAATTATATCTATCTCCCACTACTCAAATATCTCTAGTCTAGGAGCATAATGTTTAGAGTTTCAGAACAAAAACCACTTTCCTGAACATTCTTAAGGGAGGGAATCCCTAATTTATGTTTTCCAGCTTACCACCTTTTTAGTAAATATCAGGGCCTGGCCTCAGACACTTACTAGCTGTGTGACCCTGTCCATGTCACGTAACCCTGTTTGCCTTGGTTTCTTCATCTGTAGCATGAGCTGGAGAATTCACTATATTTACCAAGAAAACCCCAAACATAGTCACAAAGTTAGACATGACTGCAACAACTGAACAAAACCAAATGCTAACTACATAGACCATCACAAATAGTAATAGTAACTAAATACTTTTATCCAAACAAAGCAGAAAACAGAAATTGGAGAAGCTCTACAGATTAGAATATAACAAAATATATACAAGACTAAATGAGCTCTTTCATGGGAATTAAGATAAAATATTAGTTAAAACTAGAAGAGAGAAAGGTCTAACCTAGAGGAAGTCCACACTCACCAATCTCTATAATTGTATGTCCTAGAGGTCAAGGAACATGATAGACCCAAAGTGCATAGCACTTTATCAAGTTAGTCAGTAAGAATTTATTAAGCACCTACCATGTGCTGGGCACTGGGGAATATTAAAAAAAGAAAGAAAAACAAAACATAATCTCTGCTCTCAAGGAGGACACAGTCTAATGAAGGAGCCAATATGTAAACAACTATGTACAAACAAGATGAATACAACATAAATTGGAGGTAATCAATGAGGATGGTAGAATTAAGAGAAATTAGAAAGGCTTCTTACAGACAGTGCAATTTTTAACTGGGAACTGAAGGGAACCAGGAAGTAAAGATGGGGAGGGAGAGAATGGCAGGGTTGGGGAACAATCAGTAAAAATTCAGAGTCTGGAGACGGAATGTCTTGGGTGAGAAACAATATGGAAGTCAGGGTCTATGGATTGTAGAGTACATGGAAGGGATTTGAACTATAAGAAAACTGGAAAGGTAGGCAGGGGCCAGGTTACAAAGGGCTTTGAACACCAAGCAGAGGATTTGAATATTTGATAACAAATCTTATTTTATACATAGATTATATATATATATATATATATATATATATATATATGTGTGTGTGTGTGTGTGTGTGTGTGTGTGTGTGTGTGTGCGTGTGTGTGTGCGGTCTATACATACACATACATATACACATATATACATATGTATATATGTCTATATTTATATGTATGTGTATATGTATGTATATGTGTGTATGTATATATATAATATCTTTCTAAGAATTAATAATTTAGTTTATAAAGAACTTCTCCATTCCCCCTGGACATCTAGAAATCCCTCTAAATATCACTTCTGGCTCTTAGCTCAGGAGTACTGAAGCTACCCTGATCTGCTTAATTTTTCCTCAGTCTAAGAAAGAGCAGTGGAGAAATGACACAGGCTTGCAAAGACACTGTCATTGACACCATTTTCAAAGTGAGAGATAGGAAAACAGATCAAGAGCTGCTATGAGGCCTCTGTTCTCCATTTCTGGCAATATCTTAGCATGTATCCCCTTGGATATGTTACTAAATAACTGCATCGACTATGCACTACCCCAATTTATGTAGTTTTTGACCCCAAGGAAATGAGTTTCTGGATTCCATAGCTTACATTTTCCTTTTAAAAATAACCCTGTCAGCCTCAGTAATATTTTTACTGTACCTTTTGTCAGAAACACCTGTGTTCACATCCCACCTCAGACACTGAATAGCTGAATGACCTCAGGCAAATCATACCATCGCTATCATCAACACATTTATATAGCTTTTCTCTTTTTTTAAAAAAAATATTTATTTATTTAAGCTTGAACTTCATGATGCATCAGATATTAGAAAAATGCAAGGAACATTAAGACCTTTTAAAAATATTCCTTGTAAAAATACTTTCTTCAACAACAGTAAGCCTTTATGGGATACCCACAGTGTGCAAAAAATTCATTAAAGAAAATCTTATTAAACTAAATACAATTAATCCCTCTCTGCCTACATATTTTGCCAAAATTTGAGACCATGCTGTGATTTTAATTGATTGTTCAATATTTATCAATCACTAACTAGGTACAAAGCTGTCCTTGGCAATACAGAGATGAGTATGGCAGTAGATTGGTCCTGAAGTACTTTTCAATCTCATCCAGAAAAAAAAAAATGTCATAAAAAGGTAACTAACAAATGTGGGGCATAAGTGCTAAGTGCCAAAGAAGTGCCACAGGCAATAAATGCTTACCAGAAAGACCTGAGAGATAATCTACTCATAGAATCAAAAAATGTTAACAATATTGTGGTGATACCATAGCCCAGAAATTCAGCATAGTTATTGTGTGGAATTTATAGGGTTTGTATGGGTTCAATCTCAGGGCATCACTCAAAAAATCTCTTTCTTTGGCTCAGGTTCCTACTCAGGATTTCCTCTGGGAATATCAAAATAACGTTCATGTCTAGGTCTTGAAAAACAAGGACAAAAGCAAAAAACAGTTAATGGACCCTTGTTTCTCATGCAAGCACTCAGGTTAACATTACATTGAATATAGGGGTGTACTAGAGGCAGCTCAAACCGGCTAGTGAAAACCAATTGTTAAATTTTCAGTGGGAAAATCTGCATCCAGGAAATCAGCAAATGCTACAGATAAGGGCCCAATTTTTTGTTGATCAGCTTTACTTAAAGTAATGGAGAAAATGTTACTAGTTAATATTAAACTTAAAAGTGTTTCACTGTACCCTTTTCCCCCCTAGAGTCAGTTTTTAAACATTTATCAGATCATCCCTGAATACAGAGCTAAGAACACAAAACACTATGGATCCACATGCTAGCGAACACATAACCAATACAACTCTCTTCTTTCTTATTAAGCTCCACCTTCTCAAGGAAACTCGGGGGCTATCATTCTTATTAATTTAAATTTTAAGCTGCATTAAAGAGAAAGCACTTAATAGTTGAAAGAGAGTTGACCCTTTATCTTTGTTTGAGCTCTACCCAGATAAATTTCCTTCCTTAAATCTATGATGCTATGATGCCCCAGAGAACTGTATAGGGTTCACCAGCCTCATAGTACTACTATGTGGTCAAGGTCACACTCATAAAAGGGGAAAGAAATAGGTTTTGGAAGAAGTCAATACTGCTCTCCAGACCTGCAGAGTCTACGTGACTCACAATAGTAGTAGAGAGCAAAGCCCAGAGACATGATTATATCTCTACATATTCCTTGGTTCTAGGTCCTACTTCATCTTGGAACTCTTCCACTTGGCCAAAACCCTTATTGTACAGAAACTCCTTCTCTTCTCTCTAGGAGGCTGTATCCAGGAACTTGGATGTAAAGAAGAGATTTATTCATCTCCAGGTGAGCGTTCTACCCTCTCCAAGAAACTTATTTCAAGAACTGTTGCTACCCTGCTGCTGCCTCTCCACTTCTGCCACCTTTTGGGCCAAGATATTCTCCCTTCATACGACCATATGGTTTCCCCTCTGGTAACTCCCTTGCTTCTTTGCCACTGTCTCATCATTATTGTCATCTCTGGAGCCAAAGATGCCCTGGAAAGGAGTTGCTCAGAAAAGTTGGCTTTCCTCCAAACCCAAGTTTGCTTCTGTCTTCTCTCTTTTATCAAATGTCTTCCCTCTTCTATCTTTCTTAGTTTTTCATCTTTTTAATTCTTTTCAGATATGTCTGTTTCCTTTTAAAAGTCAAGTCCAAGGGTGCAGCTAAGCTTTACATCTGCTACCATTCTATTCACTATTTTCAAAAATCCAGGTTTAATTGATCATCCTAAGCATAGTTTATTTTTTTAACATTTAAATGTTTTACTTATTTTTTACATTTTTTTCTTTTTAATTTTTAAATTCCAAATTTTCTCCCTCCCAGGCCCTCCTGTACCCACTGAGAAGGCAAGCAATGTGTTGTCAATTTAACATGTGAAGTCAGGCAAAACATAATTCCATATTAGCCATATTTCCAAACAAAGGAAGAAAAATAAAGTGAGAAAAATTATACTTTAATTTGCTCTTAAGAGTTCATAAGTTCTCCCTGGAGGTGGATAGCATTATTTTACCATGAGTCCTTTGAAATTATCTTGTATCATTGTAATAATCAAAGGAGCCAAATCTTTCATAGTTGAGCATCATTACAATGTTGCTGTTAATGAGCATATTGATCTCCTAGTTTTTTTCCACTTCACTTTGCGTCAGTACATGTCTTGGCCATGTTTTTTTTAAAACCATTCCCCTCATCATTTCTTACAACCCAATAGTATTCCATCACAATCATAGACCACAGTTTGTTGAGCCATTCCCAGTTAATGAGCATCCCCTTGATTTCCAATTCTTTTCCACCACAAAAGACCTGACATAAATATTTTTGTACATATAAATCTTTTTCCTTTTTATTTGATCCCTTTGGGATACAAACCTAGTAGTGGCATTGCTGGGTCAAAGGATATGCACACTTTTATATCCCTGTGGATGTAGTTCCAAATTTTTGTCCAGAATGGTTGGACCAGTTCACTACTCCACCAGCTGTTCATTAGTGTACCAAGTTTTCCCTCATCATCTCCAGTATTTGTCATTTCTGATAGGGGTGAGGTGGCACCTTGGAATTGTTTTAATTTACATTTCTCTAATCAACAATGATTTAGAGCATTACTTTATATTACTATGGATAGCTTTAATGTCTTATTCTGAAAACTTCCTGTTTATATCCTCTGACCATTTATCAGTTGGGAAATGGATTGTATCTTTTTAAATTTAACTCAGTTCTATACTAAGTATATATTTGAGAAATGAGGCTTTGATTAAGAAAACTAGCTGTAAAAATGTTTGACATTATTTTATTGTCTATGGTATGTTTTAGCATAATGCATTTCCCCTGATTATCTCTTTTAATTATGTCTATTTCTACCTTTATTTTGTCTAAGCATTTTTTTTAAATAAAAATTTATTTATTTAACATTTACATTCATTTTCACAAAATTTTGGGTTCCAAATTTTCTCCCCTTTTATCCCCTCCCCCACCCCAATACACCGAGCAATCTAATTTTCCCTATCACCAATCTGACCTCTCTTCTATCATCCCTCCCTTCTCTTGTCCCCTTCTTCTCTTTTTGTCCTATAGGGCCAGGTGACTTTCTATTCCTCATTAACTGTATGTCTTATTTCCTAGTAGCAACAACAATACTAAACAGTTGTTCCTAAAACTTTGAGTTCCAAATTCTCCCCATCCCTCCCTCCCCACCCATTCCCTTTGGGAAGGCAGGCAATTCAATATAGGCCCTATCCGTGTAGTTTTACAAATGACTTCGATAATAGTCGTGTTGTGTAAGACTAACTGAATTACCCTCCATCCTATCCTGCCCCTCATTGTTTCTATTCTGTCTTTTGATCCTGTCCCTCCCCGAGTGTTGACTTCAAATTGCTCCCTCCTCCCATTACCCTCCCTTCCATCATCCCCCCCCTTGCTTATCTCCTTCTCCCCCACTTTCCTGTATTGTAAGATAGGTTTTCATACCAAAAGGAGTGTGGATTTTATTCCCTCCTTTAGTCGATTGTGATGAGGGTAAACTTCATGTTTTTTTCTCAGCTCTCCTCTTTTTCCCTCCACTAAAAAGTCTCCTGCTTGCCTCTTAAATGACGTATAATTTACCCATTCCATTTCACCCTCTTTCCTCCCCCTGCCTTTCTCTCTCACCATTTACCTTAATTTCTTTTAAGATATGGTCCCATCCTATTCAATTCACTCTGTGCTCTCTGTCTCTGTATGTGTGTGCATGTGTGTATGTGTGTGTGCACACATGTACATGTGTGTGCATGTGTGTGTACATCTGTGTGTGGTCCCACCAACTACTCAGATACTGAAAAGTTTTAAGAGTTACAAATATTGTCTTTCCATGTAGGAATGTAAACAGTTCACTTATAGTAAGTCCCTTATGACTTCTCTTTGCTGTTTACTTTTTCATGCTTCTTCTCATTCTTGTGTTTGAAAGTCAAACTTTCTTTTCAACTCTGGTCTTTTCATCAAGAATGCTTGAAAGTCCTCTGTTTCATTGAAAGACCATATTTTCCCCTGAAGTATTATACTCAGTTTTTCTGGGTAGGTGATTCTTGGTTTGAGCCCTAGTTCCTTTGACTTCTGGAATATCCTATTCCACACCCTTCGATCCCTTAATGTAGAAGCTGCTAGATCTTGAGTTATCCTGATTTTATTTCCACAATACTGGAATTGTTTCTTTCTAGCTGCTTGCAATATTCTCTCCTTGACCTGGGAACTCTGGAATTTGGCCACAATGTTCCTAGGAGTTTCTCTTTTTGGATCTCTTTCAGGCAGTTTCTCAGAAAGTCATTAGATTCCATCTGTTCCATTCTAATTTTGAGAGAACTATTCTCTTCAGTGAGCTTTTGAACCTCTTTTTCCATTTGGCTCATTCTGCTTTTGAAAGCATTCTTCTCCTCATTGGCTTTTTGAACCTCTTTTGCCACTTGAGTGGGCCTATTTTTCAAGGTGTTATTTTCTTCAGCATTTTTTTTGGGTCTCCTTTACCAAGGTATTGACCCGTTTTTCATACTTTTCTTGCATCTCTCTCATTTCTCTTCCCAGTTTTTCCTCCACCTGTCTAACTTGCTTTTCAAAATCCTTTTTGAGCTCTTCCAAGGCCTGAGCCCACTGGACATCCCCCGGGATGTCTGGGATACAGAAGCCCCGCCCTCCACGTCTTTCCCTGATGGTAAAAATATTTCCTCATCATCAGAATTGAAAGGTGGGAACATTTGCACCTGCTCCAAGAAGTTCTCTATAGTCTTATTTTTCTTCCCTTTTCTGGGCATTTTCCCCACCAGTTACTTAACTTCTGAGATTCCTGTCCACCCCTGCCTAGATCCGCCCAGCTAGTGCTTGGGGTCTGAGATTCAAATGGGCTTTCTGAGGCGGCTGTGGCTGCTATTCAATGTGAGCTTAAGTTCTGGTGCTGGGGTGGGGGGCACGGCCACCTCCCAGGCTCAGTTTCCTCAGGGGCTTTATGCAGAGAGCTTCAGTAATGGAGCGGGTGGGGGCAGGGCCGTCTCCCAGGCTTAGCTCCCTCAGGGGGTTTATGCAGAGACCTGAGCTTCTGCCTGCCTGCTCAGGGAGTCCTGGCCACTGCTGCTGCCTCTGCCACTGCCTCTGCCGCTGCCCCTGCCTCTGCCTCTGCCACTTCCTGCCCCTGCCGCTGCCCGCTTCCTCCCGAGGGACCCCGAGCCACGGAGACACCCCTCTCCCCTCTCGGCCAGCCCAGATGTCTCTCTCACTGACCTGGAGCATCTGTGGGTGGAGGGACCTTCCCAGCCACTGGAGGTTCCGTCCCTGAAGCCTGCTCAGATCTGCTCCTCTGGGGCTACCCGGCCAGGGCAGCGCTGGGGTGGGCTCCCCTTTCCGGGGTGCGACGGACCTGGGGACGGCTCTCCAGGGCTCTCTGAAACGGAAATCTCTTCCACTGTGTTTCTGCACACCCTGCAGTGATCCAGAACTTGTGGGGAGCTCTTCTTACATTAAATCCGTGGGCTGTGGGTTTGGAGCTAGCATACGTGAGTCTTTCTACTCCGCCATTTTGACTCCACCCCCCTAAGCATTTTTACTTCAGCTGAAACATACTGAATTCTGTTCCAGTCATTATTAAAACTCTGAGTACATCTTTCTGTTTCAAATATGTATCTTGTAAATAATGTACTGTTGAATTTTTGTTTCTAATCCATTTAGCTATCTGTTCCAATTTTGTGAGTGAGTTCATCCCATTCACATTCATAGTTATGATTAGTAACTGTGTATTTCCCTTCACAGGCCAGCTAGAAGCAGTGGATAGACCACTGGGCCCGGAGTCAGGATGACCTGAGTTCAAATCTGTCCTTGGACACATACTAGCTGTATGACCTGGACCAAGTCACTTATTCCTGTTTGCCTCAGTTTTCTCACCTGTAAAATGAGCTGAAGAAGGAAATGACAAATCATTTCAGTACCTTTGCCAAGAAAACCCCAAATGGGATCAGAAAGACTTGGTCTTAACTGAAAAATTATTAAACAGCAACAATTTCCCTTCATCCCACTTTCTTCTGTTTCTTCCTTTCTCTCTTTTATGCTCCCTACCTTCAAAAGCCTATTTCACTTCTAACCATTGCTTTCCTTAATACACCCTTCTTTTTACCATACTTCCTTTTACTCCTTTTCTCTTCCTCCTATTTCCCTATTAGATAAATTACATTTCTGTGCACTACCCTTTGAAACAATTTTGATGAGAGTGAGGTTCAAGTTTCTCCTAACATCTCTTACTCATCTTCCCCATCATTATAAAAGTTTTTCCTTATGTTCTTCTTTTACTTTTTTTTTAAATCTATTGTTTAACTTTTTACATTCATTTCCACAAAATTTTGGGTTCCAAATTTTCTCCCCATTTATACCCTCTCCCCACCCCAATACTCCGAGCATTCTAATTTTCCCTATCACCAATCTGCCCTCTCTTCTATCATCCCTCCCTTCTCTTGTCCCCATCTTCTCTTTTATCCTGTAGGGCCAGATGACTTTCTATTCCCCATTAACTGTATTTCTGATTTCCTAGTAGCAAGAACAATAATCAACAGTTGTTTCTAAAACTTTAAGTGCCAAATTCTCCCCATCCCTCCCTCCCCACCCATTCCCTTTGGGAAGGCAGGCAATTCAATATAGGCCCTATCTGTGTAGTTTTGCAAATGATGTCTATAATAGTGGTGTTGTGTAAGACTAAGTATATTTCCCTCCATCCTATCCTGTCCCTCCCCAAGTGTTGACTTCAAATTGCTCCCTCCTCCCATTGCCCTCCCTTCCATCATCCCCCCACCCTGTTTATCTCCTTCTCTCCCACTTTCCTGTATTGTAAGATAGGTTTTCATACCAAAATGAGTGTGCATTTTATTCCTTCCTTTAGTTGAATGTGATGAGAGTAAACTTCATGTTTTTTTCCTCAGCTCTCCTCTTTTTCCCTCCACTAAAAAGTCTCCTGCTTGCCTCTTGAGTGAGAGATAATTCACCCCATTGTATTACACCCTGTCTCCTCCCACTACATTTCTCTCTCACCATTTACCTTAATTTCTTTTAAGATATGGTCCCATCCTATTCAATTCACTCTGTGCTCTCTGTCTCTGTATGTGTGTGCATGCACATATGTACGTGTGTGTGTGTGTGTGTGTGTGTGTGTGTGTGTGTGTGGTCCCACCAACTACCCAGATACTGAAAGTTTTAAGAGTTACAAATATTGTCTTTCCATGTAGGAATGTAAACAGTTCACCTTTGGTAAGTCCCTTATGACTTCTCTTTGCTGTTTACTTTTTCATGCTTCTTCTCATTCTTGTGTTTGAAAATCAAATTTTCTTTTCTGCTCTGGTCTTTTCATCAAGAATGATTGAAAGTCCTCTGTTTCATTGAAAGACCATATTTTCCCCTGAAGTATTATACTCAGTTTTGCTGGGTAGGTGATTCTTGGTTTGAGTCCTAGTTCCTTTGACTTCTGGAATATCCTATTCCATGCCCTTCGATCCCTTAACATAGAAGCTGCTAGATCTTGTGTTATCCTGATTGTATTTCCACAATACTGGAATTGTTTCTTTCTAGCTGCTTGCCATATTTTCTCCTTGACCTGGGAGTTCTGGAATTTGGCCACAATGTTCCTAGGAGTTTCTCTTTTTGGATCTCTTTCAGGCAGTAATTGATGGATTTCTTGAATAATTATTTTGCCCACTGGTTCTAGAATCTCAGGGCAGTTTTCCTTGATAATTTCATGGAAGATGATATCTAGGCTCTTTTTTTGATCATGACTTTCAAGTAGTCCCATAATTTTTAAATTGTTTCTCCAGGATCTATTTTCCAGGTCAGTTGTTTTTCCAATGAGATATTTCACATTCTCTTCCATTTTTTCATTCCTTTAGTTTTGTTTTGTGATTTCTTGGTTTCTCATCAAGTCATTAGCCTCCATCTGTTCCATTCTAACTTTGAGAGAACTATTTTCTTCAGTGAGCTTTTGAACCTCCTTTTCCATTTGGCTAATTCTGCTTTTAAAAGCATTCTTCTCCTCATTGGCTTTTTGAACCTCTTTTGCCAATTGAGTGAGCCTATTTTTCAAGGTGTTATTTTCTTCAGCATTTTTTTTGGGTCTCCTTTAGCAAGGTATTGACCCATTTTTCATGCTTTTCTTGCATCTCTCTCATTTCTCGTCCCAGTTTTTCCTCCACCTGTCTAACTTGATTTTCAAAATCCTTTTTGAGCTCTTCCATGGCCTGAGTCCATTGGATATCTATTTTGGTTGTTTGGGATACAGAGGCCTTGCCTTCTATGTCTTTCCCTGATGGTACGCATTGTTCCTCAACATCAGAAATGAAAGGCGGGAACATCTGTTCCCCAAGAAAGTAGCCTTCTATGGTCTTATTTTTCTTTCCTTTTCTGGGCATTTTCCCAGCCAGTTACTTGACTTCTGAGATTCCTCTCCACCCCCGCCTAGATCCACCCAGCTAGTGCTTGGGGTCTGAGATTCAAATGCTGCTCCCCAGCCTCAGGGCTTTCAGTGGCGGGTGGGGCTGCTATTCAATGTGAGCTTAAGTTCTGGTGCTCGGGTGGGGGCACGGCCACCTCCCAGGATCAGTTCCCTCAGGGGGTTTATGCAGAGACCTTCAGTAATGGCCCTGAGCCCCCGTATGCCCTGGGACTTCCTGTCTGCTGCTGCCTCTGCCACTGCCTCCTGAGGGGGCCCGAGCCACGGAGACACCCTGCTCCCCTCTCAGCCAGCCAAGAAGTCTCTCTCACTGACGTGGAGCACCTGTGGGTGGAGGGACCTTCGCGGCCACCGGAGGTTCCCTCCCTGAAGCCTGCCTGGATCTGCTCCTCTGGGGCCACCTGGCCAGGGTTAGCACAGGGATTGACTCTGCTGTTTGGTGCATGATGGACCTTTGGGGTCAGTTTTTCAGGGCTCTCTGGAATGGAAATCTCTTCCACTGTGTTTCTGCGTGGGTTCCACTGCTCCAAAATTTGTGAGGAGTTTTTTGTGTTTGAATGTCAACTTTGCTGTTCAACTCTGGTCTTTTCAATCAGGAATGTTTAAAATTCCATTATTTCATTATATATTCATTTTTCCACTGAAGACTTACACTCAGTTTTACTGGCTAGGTGATTTCTGGTTGTAATCCTAACTCCTTTGCCTTCCAGAATATCATATTCCAAGTCCTACAATACTTTAATATGGAAGTTGCTAAATCTTGTGTGATCCTGTCTGTAGTTCCATGATATTTGAATTGTTTCTTTCTGACTGCTTGCAATACTTTCTCCTTGACCTGAGAGCTCTGGAATTTGGCTATAATATTCCTGAGAGTTTTCATTTTGGGATTTCTTTCAGCAAGTGATTGGCAGATTCTTCCAATTTCTACTTTACTTTCAGGATCTAAGAAATCAGGGTAGTTTTCCTTGATAATTTCTGGAAATATGATAACTAGACTCCTTCTTTGATCATGGCTTTCAGGTAGTCCAAAAATTCTTAAATTGTCTTCCCTCATTCTATTTTCTATGTTAGTTGTTTATCCATTGAGAAATTTCATGGTTTCTTTTTTTTTTCTTCTCTTGACTTTGTTATAACTTCTTTATGTCTCTTTAGAGCAGTTAAAAGTCATTAGCTTCTATCTACCCAATTCTAATTTTTTTAATTTTAATTTTAATTTTTTTTAATGTTTTACAATCATTTCCTTAAAGTTAAGATTTTATCCCCCCCACCCTTCCCCCACTACCTCCCTCCCTTCCCATGACAGCATACAATTTTTTATAGGTTCTACATATACTTTCCTATTGAGCACATTTTCGCTATAGTCATGCTATGTAGTCGAACTAAAATAAATGGAAGAAATCATATAACAAATCAAAACATAATACACTGAAACCCACCCACACACAAACATGATCTGCTACATTCTGCGAATGACTTCCATATTTCTTTCTCTGAGTGTGGAAGGCATTTTGCCTTAGAAGACCGACATTAGGATTTTTTTTTTTCTCAGTAAGTTCTTGTGTTATTACAAAGTTCCAAGTCTACCAGAAAAAACTCTCACACACTGTGGTCGTTGCTGTGCACAAAGTTCTCCTGCTTCTGCTCCTTTCGCTCAGCATCAGATCATATAAGTCCTTCCAGGCCTCCCTGAAGTCTTCTTGTTCATCATTTCTTATGGCACAATAGTACTCCATTGCATTCATATGCCATAATTTATTCAGCCATTCCCCAATTGATGGGCATCCCCTTGACTTCCAGTTTTTGGCTACCACAAAGAGTACTGCTATAAATATTTTTGTACACGTGGGACCCTTTCCCGTTTTTATAATCTCTTGGGGATACAGTCCTAGTAGCGATATTTCTGGGTCAAAGGGTATGCACATTTTTGTAGCCCTTTGGGCATAGATCCAAACTGTTCTCCAGAAGGGTTGGATGATCTCACAACTCCACCAACAATGAATTAGTGTTCCAACTCTCCCACATCCTCTCCAACATTTATCATTTTCTTGTTCTGTCACGTTCGCCAATCTTATGGGTGTGATGTGGTACCTCAGAGTTGTTTTGATTTGCATCTCTCTAATCAGTAGTGATTTAGAGCACTTTTTCATATGATTATAGATATCTTTGATTTCTTCCTCTGAAAATTGCTTGTTCATATCCTTTGACCATTTATCAATTGGGGAATGACTTGTATAGTTATACATTTGAGTCAGTTCTCTATATATTCTAGAAATGAGGCCTTTATCCCTGAGCTTAGCCGTAAAAATTTTTTCCCAATTTACTACATCCCTCCGAATTTTGGTTGCATTGGGTCTGGTTGTGCAAAAACTTTTCAGTTTAAAATAATCAAAATTATCCATCTTGCATTTCATAATGCTTTCTATCATTTCTTTGGAAAAAAATTCTTCCCCTCTCCATAAATCTGATAAATATACTATTCCTTGTTTCTCCAGTTTATTCATGGTATCAGTCTTTATACCTAAATCATGTACCCATTTGGACTTTATTCTTGTGTACAGTGTCAGGCATGGGTCTATGCCTAATTTCCGCCACACAGTTAACCAGTTTTCCCAGCAATTTTTGTCGACAGTGAGTTCTTATCCCAGAAGCTGGGATCTTTGGGTTTATCAAACAGGAGGTTGCTATATTCCTTGCCTACTGTGTCTTGAGTGCCAAGTCTATTCCATTTGTCTACCACTCTGTTTCTTAGCCAATACCAAGTGGTTTTGATAATTGCTGCTTTATAATACAATTTGAGGTCTGGTAGCGCTAGGCCACCTTCCCAAGCATTTCTTTTCATTAGTCCCTTTGATATTCTGGACCTTTGTTTCTCCAAATGAATTTTGATATTATTTTATCCAGCTCTAGAAAATAATTATCTGATAGTTTAATTGGTATGGCACTAAATAAGTAGATTCATTTAGGTAGAATTGTCATTTTTATTATATTAGCTCGGCCTACCCATGAACAACTGATGTTTTTCTACTTACTTAAATCTGACTTTATTTGTGCAAAAAGTGTCTTGCAGTTGTGTTCATATAATCCGTGGGTTTGTTTTGGCAGGTAAACTCCTAAGTATTTTATAGTGTCTACTCTAGCTTTAAATGGGATTTCTCTTTCTATCTCTTGCTGTTGGACTTCGTTGCTAATATATAGGAATGCAGAAGATTTGTGTGGGTTTATTTTGTAACCTGAAACTTTGCCAAAGTTGTTTATTATTTCAAGTAGTCTTTTACTTGAATCTCTGGTATTCTCTAAGTATATCATCATATCATCTGCAAAGAGTGATAACTTAGTTTCTTCTTTGGCTATTTTTACTCCTTCAATTTCTTTATCTTGTCTAATTGCTACCGCTAACATTTCTAGTACCATATTGAATAATTATGGTGATAATGGGCATCCTTGTTTCACCCCTGACCTTATTGGAAATGCATCTAACTTATCACCATTGCATATAATGCTTGCTGAAGGTTTTAGGTAGATACTGCTTATTATTTTATGGAAAGTTCCCTTTATTCCTATGTTCTCCAGTGTTTTGTATAGGAATGGGTGTTGTATTTTGTCAAAAGCTTTTTCTGCATCTATTGAGATAATTATGTGGTTTTTGTTAGTTTTGTTGTTGATATGATTAATAATGCTAATAGTTTTCCTAATATTGAACCAGCCCTGCATTCCTGGTATGAAACCTACCTGATCACAATGTATTATTCTCTTGATAAGATGCTGTATTCGTTTTGCTAAAGTCTTGTTGAAAATTTTTGCATCTATATTCATTAGAGAAATTGGTCTATAATTTTCTTTTTCTGTTTTGTCTCTTCCTGGTTTGGGTATCAAAACCATATTTGTATCATAGAAAGAATTTGGGAGGACTCCTTCTTCCCCAATTTTCCCAAATAGTCTATATAGTATTGGAATTAACTGTTCTTTAAAGGTTTGATAGAATTCACTTGTGAACCCATCTGGTCCTGGAGATTTTTTCCTAGGAAGTTCATTGATAGCTTGTTCAATTTCTTTTTCTGAGATGGGGTTGTTTAAGTATTCAATTTCCCCTTCTGTTAATCTGGGCAACTTGTATTTTTTAAAATATTCATCCATCTCATTTAGATTATCAAATTTGTGGGCACAAAGTTGGGCAAAATAATTTCTAATTATTGTTTTAATTTCCTCCTCATTGGAGGTGAGTTCACCCCTTTCATTCTTAATATTAGTAATATGATTTTCTTCTTTCTTTTTTTTGATCAAATTGACCAAAAGTTTATCAATCTTATTAGTTTTTTCATAAAACCAACTATTGGTTTTATTTATTAATTCAATAGTTTTCTTAATTTCAATTTTATTAATCTCTCCTTTGGTTTTCAGTATTTCTAATTTGGTATTTTCTTGGGGATTTTCAATTTGTTCTTTCTCTAGCTTTTTCAACTGCATACCCAAGTCATTGATCTCCTCTTTCTCTATTTTATTTATATAGGCATTCAAAGATATAAAACTTCCCCTAAGAACTGCTTTTGCAGTATCCCATAAGATTTGGTAGGTTGTTTCGTTATTGTCATTCTCTTGAATGAAGTTGTTGATTGTTTCTATGATTTCTTCTTTAACCCATTCCTTCTTTAGGTTTAAATTATTTAGTTTCCAATTGATTTTTGCTTTATCTTTCCATGGCCTTTTATTACATATAATTTTCATTGCATTATGATCTGAGAAGGATACATTGACTATCTCTGCCATTTAGCAAGATATAGTTTCCATCCTTATCCCTTTTGATTAGATCTATTTCTGCTTTTGCTTTGTCTGAGATTAGGATTGCTACTCCTGCCTTTCTTACATCAGCTGAAGCACAATATATTCTGCTCCATCCTTTGACCTTTATCCTATGTGTATCCCCCCGTTTCAAATGTGTTTCTTGTAAGCAGCGTATTGTTGGATTATGGCCTTTAATCCATTCTGCTATCTGTCTCCGTTTTATGGGAGAATTCATTCCATTCACATTCACAGTTATGATTACAATCTGTGTATTTCCCTCCATCTTCTTTCCCACCATTTGTGCTTTTAGCTCTGCTGTCTCCCTTCCCCTCCTCACTAGTATTCACTTTTCACCACCTCCTCTTGCCGCCTTCCCCTCCTTCTTTTAGCCCCCCTCCCTTTAACTCCCCTTTTCTCTTATTGCTTCTTCCCTCCCTTTTAGCCTCCCTCCCCTTTCTTCCCCCTTCCTCTCCCACTGCTTATAGAGCTAGTTAGGATTTTCTACTTAAGTTTATTATTCTGTCCTTTAAACAAATCCGATGAGAGTACCTCTCACACAATGCTCATCTCCCTCCCCTCTTTCCCTCTACTATGATTTTGTACTTCTTCTTGTGATGTAATTTGCCATTTTCTGCTTCCTCCTTTTCACACCTCCTATTACGATCCCTTCTCATACTTAAATCATATTTTTTATCATGATATCATTTACTTTATACCCGTTCCCCCTATGCATATCCCTTTTATATTTCTTAATAGATGTACAGTTCTCAAGATTAACAGGTATCATCTTCCCTTATAGGGAGGTAAACAATTTGCCCTAATTGAGTAGCAAGTTGTTCCCCCCCCCCCCCCCACTGTTTACCTTTTTATGATTCTCTTGAGACCTGCATTTGAAGATCGAATTGTCGATTAAGTTCTGGCGTTTTGGTCAGGAAACTCTGGAAATCCCTTACTTCACTGAATCACTTTCTCCTTGCCTGAAATGTTATGCTGAACTTTGCTGGGTAGTTGATCCTTGGTTGTAGTCCCAACTCCTTTTCCTTATGGAATATTGGGTTCCAATTCTTTTGATCTTTTAATGTAGAAGCTGCAAGGTCCTGTGTAATCCTGATTGTATCTCCTTGATATTTAAATTGTTTCTTTCTGGCTGCTTGTAATATTTTCTCCTTCACTTGATAGCTCTGGAATTTGGCAACTATATTTCTTGGGCTTTTGAGTTTGGGATCCCTTTCAGGAGGGGAACAGTGGATTCTTTCGATGACTATTTTGCCCTCTGAATCTAGTACTTCTGGGCAGTTTTCCTTGATGATTTCCTGGAAGATATTGTCCAGGCTCTTTTCTCCATCCTGTGTTTCTGGAAGGCCAATAATTCTTAAGTTTTCTCTTCTGGATCTATTTTCCAGGTCAGTTGTTTTTCCAATTAGATATTTTACATTTTCTTCAATCTTTTCATTCTTTAGATTTTGTTTGACTGATTCTTGCTGTCTCATTGAGCCATTAGTTTCTACTTGCCCAATTCTAATCTTCATCAAATTGTTTTCTTCCATTAACTTTGTATCTCCTTTTCCATCCGCCCAATTTTTCCTTTTAAGAAGCTATTTTCTCCAGTTAATTTTTTTTAAAATTTATTTATTTATTTATTTATTTAACTTTTTACATTCATTTTCACAAAATTTTGGGTTCCAAATTTTTTCCCCCTTTTATCCCCTCCCCCCACCCCAATACCCCAAGCAATCTAATTTGCCCTATCTCCAATCTACCCTCTCTTCTGTCATCCCTCCCTTCTCTTGTCTCCATCTTCTCTTTTCTCCTGTAGGGCCAGATGACTTTCTATTCCTCATTAACTGTATGTCTTCTTTTCTAGTAGCAACACAAAACTAAACAGTTGTTCCTAAAATTTTAGTTCCAAATTCGCCCCATCCCTCCCTCCCAACCCATTCCCTTTGGGAAGGCAGACAATTCAATATAGGCCATATATGTGTAGTTTTGCAAATGACTTCCCTGATAGTCGTGTTGTGTAAGACTAACTGAATTACCCTCCATCCTATTCTGTCCCTCATTGTTTCTCTTCTGTCTATTGATCCTGTCCCTCCCCAAGTGTTGACTTCAAATTGCTCCCTCCTCCCTTTGCCCTCCCTTCCATCATCCCCCCCCTTGCTGATCTCCTTCTCCCCCACTTTCCTATACTGTAAGATAGGTTTTCATACCAAAATGAGTGTGCATTTTATTCCTTCCTTTAGTCAAATGTGATGAGGGTAAACTTCTTGGTTTTTTTTTTTTCTCAACTCTCCTCTTTTTCCCTCCACTAAAAAGTCTCCTACTTGCCTCTTAAATGACATATAATTATCCCATTCCATTTCACCCTCTTTCCTCCCACTACATTTCTCTCTCAGCATTTACCTTAATTTCTTTTAAGATATGGTCCCATCCTATTCAATTCAATCTGTGCTCTCTGTCTGTGTATGTGTGTGCATGTGTGTATGTGTGTGTGTGTGCAGGTGTGTACGTGTGTGTGTGTGTGTGATCCCACCAACTACCCAGATACTGAAAAGTTTTAAGAGTTACAAATATTGTCTTTCCATGTGGGAATGTAAACAGTTCACTTCTGGTAAGTACCTTAAGACTTCTCTTTGCTGTTTACTTTTTCATGCTTCTTCTCATTCCTGTGTTTGAAAGTCAAATTTTCTTTTCAGCTCTGGTCTTTTCATCAAGAATGATTGAAAGTCCTCTGTTTCATTGAAAGACCATATTTTCCCCTGAAGTATTATACTCAGTTTAGCTGGGTAGGTGATTCTTGGTTTGAGTCCTAGTTCCTTTGACTTCTGGAATATCCTATTCCATGCCCTTCGATCCCTTAATGTAGAAGCTGCTAGATCTTGAGTTATCCTGATTGTATTTCCACAGTACTGGAATTGTTTCTTTCTAGCTGCTTGCAAGATTTTCTCTTTGAGCTGGGAGTTCTGGAATTTGGCCACAATGTTCCTAGGAGTTTCTCTTTTTGGATCTCTTTCAGGTGGTGATCGATGGATTCTTTCAATACTTATTTTGCCCTCTGGTTCTAGAATGTCAGGGCAGTTTCCTTGATAATTTCTTGGAAGATGATGTCTAGGCTCTTTTTTTGATCATGACTTTCAGGTAGTCCCATAATTTTTAAATTGTCTCTCCTGGATCTATTTTCCAGGTCAGTTGTTTTTCCCATGAGATACTTCACATTCTCTTCCATTTTTTCATTCTTTTGGTTTTGTTTAGTGATTTCTTGGTTTCTCGTAAAGTCCTTAGACTCCATCTGTTCCATTCTAATTTTGAGAGAACTATTATCTTCAGTGAGCTTTTGAACCTCTTTTTCCATTTGGCTAATTCTGCTTTTGAAAGCATTCTTCTCCTCATTGGCTTTTTGAACCTCTTTTGCCAATTGAGTGAGCCTCTTTTTCAAGGTGTTATTTTCCTCAGCATTTTTTTGGGTCTCCTTTACCAAGGTATTGACCTGTTTTTCATACTTTTCTTGCATCTCTCTCATTTCTCTTCCCAGTTTTTCCTCCACCTGTTTAACTTGCTTTTCAAAATCCTTTTTGAGTTCTTCCAAGGCCTGAGCCCATCCGACATCCCCCTGGGATGTCTGGAGTACTGCGGCCCCGCCCTCCACGTCTTTCCCTGATGGCAAGAATATTTCCTCGTCAGATCCGGAAGTCGGGATCATTTGAATCTGTTCGAAAAAACTCTCTATAGTCTTATTTTTTCTTCCCTTTTCTAGGCATTTTCCCAGCCAGCTACTTGATTTCTGAGATTCCTGTCCACCCCCGCCTAGATCCGCCCAGCCAGTGCTTGGGGTCTGAGGTTCAAATGGGCTTTCCGCAGCAAGCTTTAGTTCAGGTGCTGGGGTGGGGGCAGGGCCGCCTCCCAGGCTCAGCTCCCTCAGGGGCTTTATGCAGAGACCTTCAGGAACGGAGTGGGTGGGGGTGTGGGGGGGGCCCGCCTCCCAGGCTCAGTTCCCTCAGGGGCTTTATGCAGAGGCCTTCAGTAATAGAGGGGAGTGGGGCAGAGCCAGTCTCCCAGGCTCAGCTCCCTCAGGTTGTTTATGCAGAGACTTTCAGTAATGAAGATCCTGCCTGCTGCTCGGGGAGTCCGGGCTGGCCGCCACTGCTGCTGCCCACGCCTCTGCCTCCGCCACTTCCTGCCCCCATCTCTGCCGTCGCGGCTTCCTCCCAAGGGGGCCCGAGTCACGGAGACACTCCGCTCCCCCTCTTGTCCAGCCCAGTCTTCTCTCTCACTGACCTGTAGCTTCTGTGGGCAGAGGGACTTTCCTGGCTGCCGGAGCTTCCGTCCCTGAAGCCTGCTCGGGTTAGCTTCTCTGGGGCCGTGGCCAGGGCAGCGCTGGGGTGGGGTCTGCTTTCCAGGGCGCGACAGACTCTGTGGATGGCTCTCCAGGGCTCCCTGGAATGGAAATCTCTTCCCCTATGTTTATGCACCCCCTGCAGTGATTCAGAATTTATGGGGATCTCTTTTTACTTTAATTCTATGGGTTGTGGGTTCGGAGCTCGTAAACGTGCATCTTTCTACTCCACCATCTTGGCTCCACCCCTCTCCAGTTATTTTTGTACTTCCTTTTCCATTTGCCCTTTTAGGAAGTTATTTTCTCCAGTTAATTTTTGAACTTCTTTTTCCATTTGTTCAGTTTTCTTTTTCAAGGAGATGTTCTCATCAGTGAATTCTTTCTTAATAATTTTAAAATCATTGACCAGTTTATCTTCCATTTCCTTCTTCAGCTGTTCCAGGAGAGCTCCTTTTATTTGCGAGTAGTTCATAGTCCCTTCTGAAGTTTCAGATTGAAATACAGTCTCAGCTGTGACCTCTTTGGGGTTTGTGTTTTGGCCCTTATCCCCATAGAAAGATTCTATGGGTCTTTTGGCCCTCTGCTTTTTCCTGTTCATGATGTTGATTGAGTGTTGTGGCTTCTGGTTCTTTCAGTCAGAAGCTAGAGAACTTTTTGCTGAGCTGATGTGTGAAAAGGCTAAAAGCAGGTTTTTGTTTGCTGTTTCCCCGATCAGCCTTGGGTTTAGCTTGTTAAGTGTGGAGAAGGAGTGGTCTGGTCACAGGAGATCTCCTCAGCTGAACTGAGGCAAAGGCAAGCTCAGGGGCTGGTAATCCCAGTTGCCCTATTGCCTTTCTGATTCCCCTGGACAGCTGAGGCACTCCTAGATGCTAATGCGTGTTTCCACCCCTCCTGGGGCGCCTCTCCTGGTGCTGACACTTGCCTGGGTCCTAGTGCAAGTTTTCTCTGCCCTGGGTCCTCTGTCCTTCTGGTTTGCCTCTGCCACAGTAGGAGGAATCCCCCTTAGCTATTTTCCTCGTCTCAGGTGTTATGAGACTATTGGTCTCCTTCTTCTATTTCTACTGATCTGGGATTTTTCTGGGGAGATATTTTATGGTTCTTTCATGGTCATCAAGGGGGGAGGAGAGAGCATTTACTGATCACTCTGCCATCCTGTCTCCCGGAAGTTCAAGTAGGTGACTTACCGAAGTTTGATCTTCAGGCTGAAGGTCTCAGGATCTGCTGTGCTGATAATCTGGCCCTCTGCAGCTCTCACTGACTCGGTTCGACTTGTCTCCCACCCTGGGTGCTGATCCTCTGGTTCCACCACCACTCAGGTTTCTCGGATCTCTTCTGCTCTGCTGCACTGGCCATTTCTCCGTATATTCTTAAACCCTTAGTTTTGCTCGGACTTCATTTTTTTCTTTCCACTTCTAGCCTGTTTCATCCAGCCCAAGGGTAGAATGTAGCTTGAGGCAGGTGAATCTGGTCTAGGACAAACCACATCTTGATGAGAGCCACAATACTGTCAGGCTTGTAACAATTCATAACAACACTACAGGTCAGGTAATTTAGGACTCTGCTGACAAAACCTTGACCTTTAACCTAATAATCATCTGCTCACTGTTACTCTTCCTGGACTCTTTCCCCTATGGTTAGTATATTTTCACTATCTTCCACTTTCCCTATCCCTGTGATATTGAATCCTAATGCTGAGAGAAAAATCCTAATCCTAATAGAGAAAAAAAAAACACTCCCTAAACTTAATTATCTGCTTCTATACTCCCATATCCCTCAACCCAACCCTAACAAGGCCCCATTCCAGAACTACCTTTTTCTTCTACCACAAGGTAGAAGACAGTTGCTAGAATGTTAGTTCAATAATTAATGACCTTCCTTTCATCTTAAGCTTCTTCCTTTCTCACTTCCATCTTCTAGAACTCAGTAAGGCCTGGCTCCTTCTTGATGATATTGTATCCCTAACTACCCTTTTCAGTACCAATTGTACTTTCAATCCTAGCCCTGATTTATGGGTTGAGGCAGGGGAGACAGAATAGTCTTTGCCTTTTCTAGATTCTCCTTCTACCACCATTATTTAGCAACTTCTCTTCTTTTTAGATTCATTCAAACCACATTTATCAAACAAGTCAGATTTAGTTCACTATCATATATTTACTCCCAGGTCATTCTCACTCATTTCTCAATGAGTTGAGTAACTGGCTTAAAGTCTTCTTCCTCACTTCAACTCCTTCCCTCATTATAGGGAACTTCAATATACATGTTGATGTTCCTCAAATACTCTAATTTCCCAGTTCCTTAATCTACTCAAGTACCATTACCTAATCTACATTAAGGAGAAGACCCAAGAAGTCATGTCTCAATTCCTTTCCAAGCTACACTTCTGACTCTCCTGAACTTTCTCTACACTGTCCTAGAAACCATTTCACCCTGGAAGCTCATTTCACACTTAGACTTCATACACTGGAAATGTCTTCTGCTCTACAGCATCTTCCTGATAAGTTGGGTCCTGCCAGACCCTCCATTTTAAGGAAGAGGTCAAAGCCAGGTACATCTGCATTCCTCTTGATGCTGTACTCCTGACTCTCCTGGATGTTTTCTATAGGCTCTTTTACCAGGTACCTTCATCTCTTCTCTCTCATTTCCTACTTTTCAATTTCCTCTTATGTGTTGTCTTTCTTTTCTAGAATATGACCTCCTTGAGAAAGAGCAGAAACATTTTTTTGTTTGTGTTTATGTTTCCAGCACTTAGCATAATGCCTGGTATAAGCTACACACTTAAAAAATGCTTTTTATCTTTACTTGGCTTGATGCCTTGTCACAGAAAGAACCCCAGCATACACAGGAGGGCCTTCTGCACAGGTTCTTAGATAGACTTTTCTAAAAGGAAAGAAACTTTTGAGGGGTCAACAATCTAATCAAGAAAGTCAGCACCCTGAACTTCAGAGAAAATACAAACAGAGAAATTAAGACCAACAGACAGGACTTCCAACTGTCTGACCATAAGCAATATATACATCACAGATCAACAGACAGATCCAACTGTCTGACCATTACATACATATATATTTAGCAGAGAGAGAAGCACCAACATTTGGGTTTTCAAAGCTAGGGAGCTTCTTAATGGCTACCCAGAGTCTCATCTGGCCAAGCAAACACTTCCAAAGAGTAAGCTTCAAAACAAAACCTCACCTCAGAATATATATACACTTTGCAGAGCCAAACAGTATCACAATCCTTGAGAACCAGTGCTTCATTAGAAATTAACAAAAGGTATGGCTCTTCCTACAAAACAAATTTCCCCTAATCAAGCTTCCATTAATGGTCAGACTCATTACTGGGTGGGGAAGATCTTTCACTCTTATGCACATAATTAGCATTATATGCCTCCATTCCCCCTCAGCTACACAAAAGGATGATCATATCCATGGGACTTTGCTATCCCCTAAAAGTATTCTACTTTCATGTTGAAAAACTCTAAAATTCATTCATTTAATCTTAATCTTTTATCGTTTCATTTTCCTCTGTCTCTTCCTGCAATTCCTCTTTGACTCCAACATGACCTCCAGTCATCACATCCCCCAGTACTATACAGGGCTGCAATCCCAGCTCTGGCTACATTCTCCTCCTTTCTCAGTCTTGACCCTTGACCAATTCAACACCACATTATCCTCTTACTATTATATCTCTTGTTCCGTTTTCTTATTGCCAATCACACCTTACCAAAAAATCAGCCCAGTTCTCTAGTCTGTCAAGATCCATTTGGATACAGTATGCTAGCTCTCCCTAGCTTTATGTCTCTACAAATTTGCTGAACAGAAAGAAGAAATAAATGAAGAACCTGGGAAGCTAATCAAATGTCTGGCATGAAGATATGATGAAGTAGGAATGGAGCCATTCAGTTAGTCAAATATCTACTGGAACCTTCTCTCTGTCAAAGATGGAGGAGCTAATATTTCATTTTATTTTGATGATAACTTCATTCTTCAAAAGGTAGAGGAACCAACAAGGAGAGATTTTCTTCTGGATCCATTTCTCAACAACAGGGAGGAAGTGATGCTGGTATAAAAGTCATGAGACCATTTTGAGAAAGTGACCACTCACTCTTGGACTTTGTGATAGATAGGGAGAGGAACATTGGGACTAGTTAAGTTGTACCCTAGATTTTTAGTAAAAATAATTTTAAGGATTCAGAGAAAGGACAGATAAGATTACATGAACTAAAATTCTACAGGGAAAGTTAGGTCTAGAGTGATGAGTTCTCAGAAATGAAATTCTGAAAACATAAGTAGAAATGGTTCTATTTATGGTTAAGAGGAACAATTATCTAAGAAAACTGATATCAGTCAACAAGTATTTATTAAGTGTCTACATGTGCCAAGCACTGTGCTGGATATTAGAGACACAAGTACAAAGAATGAAACAGTCTCTACTCAAAAGGAACGTACACTGTAATGTATAAGTACATGTATTCATAATGAATATAAAGTGAATAAACATTAAATTTTTACAAAGTAGTTAAATACAAAGGAGTCTGGTTGGGAGGGCAATAGCAGTTGGGGTGGGGGATCAGGAAAGACTATACAAAAGATGCTCCTTTAGCTATGTTCTAAAAGAAGAGGTAAAGGTAAGGTGGGAGTGCATTCCATGCATCAGAAATGATTAATGTAAAGGCATAGAGATGGGAAGTGTGTCATGTGTAGAGGAAAAGAGAGAAAGTCAGTCTGGCTATATCACAGCACAGGAGGTGGAATAATGTAAAATAAGGTTAAAAATATAGATTGGGATCAAGATGTGATGGATTTTAAAAGCTGAACAAGGAAATTACATTTTATTCTCAAGGCACGAGTTGATTGAATGGAAGAGTCACCTAGTCCGATCTGCATCTATGGATCTTTGCAGTAGTTTGTAGGATGAACTGGAGTGGAGGGAGACTTGAGGCAGAGAAATCAATTAGGAGGCTGCTACAATCTCAGTGAGAGCTGCTGAGGGTCTGACCTAAGGTGGCAACTATGTAAGTGGAGAGAAGGGATCAGATGCAAGAGGTTGTGAAGGGAGAGAGAAAAGATTTGGTAACTGACTGGATGTATGAGATGAAGGAAAGTGAAAGAGTCTATGATAAAGCCAAGGGTATGAGGCTGGGAGAATGGAAGAATGGTGATGGTTTTAATAGAAATAGGGAAGTTTGCAAAAGGGGAGATTTTAAGAGGAATGAAAAAACAGTAGAAAGATAATGAGTTCAATTTGAGTTATATGAAGTTTATATCTAGTAAGATATCCACTTTGAAATGTACAATATATAATTGGTGATAAATTGGGGCTGGAGAGAGATAGCTAGAGAGAAAGATAAATAGATGACAGAGAGGTAGATGGATGGATAGGTGGATGGATGGATTGGATATCAATATAGATTTATCTGAAAGTCCTATGTATAGAAATGATCATTAAACACATGGGAACGCATATGGTTACCAAGAAAAAGCTTGAAGAAGAAAAAAAAAGACCTAGGAGAGAGACTCGATGGACACTCACTGTCAGGGATCATGATGTTATTAATGGTTAATTTTCTAATCTATAAAATGAACAGGAGAAGCAAATGGCAAACTACTCCAGTATCTATGCCAACCAAACCCCAAACAAGGTCATGAAGAGTTGGACACAACTGAACACACACAAAAAAATATGTTTAATAAGTCAGTAAAAGAGACTTAAAAAGAGTGGTCAGAAAATATGCATGTGATTATTAGACTCATGGGATTTGGAGCTGAAAGTCACTGAGAAATCAAATAATCCAACTCTCTCATTTTCCAGATAATAAAACTGAGTCCAAGAGAGGTGACATGATTTGTTCAATTTTTAGCTACTCTGAGGTTGAACCTTATACCCATTAGAATGGCAAAGATGACAAAAATGGAAAAGGACAAATGAAAGAAAATTGGGCTTATGCCCCCAAAGTGACTGAATATATATATATACATATTTTATTCATTTTCACCACTAACAAGTCTATGCCTCAGGGAAATCAAAGAAAGAGGGAAAGGATTTGTATGTACAGAAACCTTTATAGCAGCGCTTTTCATAATAGCCTTTACATACTGAAAATTGTAACAGTAGATCCGAACTGTCCACCTATTGTGGTAAATCAACATAAAGGATTATTATTTCACCACAACAAATGGCAAAATGATAGTTTCAGAAGAAACTGGGATAACCTCTGTGAACTGATGAAGGGTAAAGTGAGCAGAACTGGGGAAACAATTTATAAAATGACAACAACATTCTGAAGGAAAACAACTTGAAAAGACTTTAGCACTCTGATTAATGAAATGATACACCATGAGACCTGAGGATTAAAGGTAAATCATGTTACCCTCTTCCTGTCAGAGTGGAGAGGTGCACAAAATTTGCAGAATGAGACACATAGTTTTGAATATGGTCAATGTGTGACTTTTTTTTGACTAAACTATGCATATTTGTCATAAAAGATTTATTTTTATTTTATAAATGTTTAATTTGGGGGGATCAATTAGAAGAGACAAATGCTTATAATTTCTTTTAAAAAAACTTTAGAAATAAAACAGTGCAAGTCTCTCTTCTTTCTATCACACACACACACACACACACACACACACACACACACACACACACATCTCAGTAAACTCCAGTGACTTTCTACCATCTCTAGGGATCAAATAAAATGTCCTGTGTTTTAAGCCCTTCACCATCTTGCTTCAACTTACCTTTTTGGACTTATTATCTATTATTCCCCTTCACACATTCTACACACTGACCAAACTTTCTTTCTTACTGTGCCTCACACTTTCCTGACTCTCAATTGCCCACCTCTTTTTCTTTATACAGACTGTGCCCCATACCTGGTATGCAGTCCTTGCTCACCTCTGCCTCACTGAATCTCTAGTTTTCTTCAAAGATCTGCTCAAGTGCCATTTTGTTCAAAAAGTCTTTCCCTCCAGGTGCTAGTAGTAAATGGTATTAACATGGTATCGATTGGGTTAAAATATATTCTAACTCTAGTACAAAATGATGGTTTGCTGAATCATCCTGAGCCATTGACTCAGAGGCAGCTTAAGGGGATTAATTAGAAACAGTTGGAGTAGACAGTGCCATACAGGCCTCCACTAGAAAAGGCAAAGGAGGTTCAGTTAGAGAATATTCTCTAGAAAAGAGGATAGCCTAGAGAAGAGGCAAGCTACTCTAGGCAACACACAATGAGACCGAATGAATTCATTCCAGTATGTCAGGCATTTATTGAATGCTCACCATTTGCAGTGCTCTGTTAGACACTGAAGTCAACATAAAATTAAGAAAGACATAGATTCTGCTCTCAGAAAGGTTATATTATAGTAGAAGGAAATAAGTAGCTTTGTGATATAGTGGGGAGGCAACATGGCTTAGGAGAAAGTGAATTGATTTTGGGGTCAAGGAGAACCTAAATTCAATCCTTGCTCTGAACCTATATGGCTTTTGGGATGTTTTACAAACCACATAACTTCTGTGAATCTCACTTTCCTCCTTTATGAAATACAAGGCAGGAGTTTTCGAAGTGTCATGGGAATCCTCAAGACTCTTTCAGGGGATTTGTGTGGCCAAAACTATTTTCATAACAATACCAAGATTTAAAAATTTCCAATATGGTAAATATCAAGAGATATAATTCACATAAACAAAAGTCCTCAATAATTTCTTTACAGTGTAAAGGATTAGATGACCCATATGTACAAAAATATTTATAGCGTCTCTTTTCATGGTTGCCAGTAATTGGGAACTGAGGTGGTGTTCATGAGTTAGGAAATGGCTGAATAAGTTATGGCATAATTATGTAATGGAATAATATCATGCTATAAAAAATAATGCAAGGAAGGATTTCAGAGAACCCTGTGGAGAATTATATGAACTGATGCAATGTGAAGTAAGAAAAACCAGGAGAACAATTTTTGTAACAACAATACTATAAACACAAACAACTTTGAAAGTCTTCAAAACTAATGACCAATCCCAATTCCAGAGAATAATGAGAAAACATGCCATTTTACTTCCTTACAGAGAAGTATTGAACTCAGGAAGCATCTTTTTTTCTTCTTGTTCTTCCTTCTTTTCCTCTTTCTTCCATGACTAATGTGGAAATTTGTTTTGCTCAATTATACAATGTGCTTTGGGGTTTTTTACATTCCCAATGAGTGTGAGAGGGAAGAAGGAAGGAAGAGAATTTGGAACTGAAAATAAAATCAATTGTAATTTTAAAATGAGTGTAAAAGGATTCTGAAACAAAAAGTTTGAGAACCCCTGGATTAGATGGTCTCTAAGGTTCTTTATAGATCTGAGTCTTATTGTCTTGTAAATAACAAAATTATTATTGTGTAAAGTGAGATATCCTATACATAATGAAAAAAATGAAGGAAAAGGGAGAAGGGGAAAGCAAAAGAAAAACAAATATGGTGCCTACTATGTGCCAGGCACTGTGCTAAGTGCTCTATAAATATTATTTCATTTGATCCTTACAACTCTGCAAGGTAGGTGCCATTATTAGGGTCACACAGCTAAGAAGTTTGGATTGAGATTGGATTTGAATTCACAGCTATCCTAACTGTAAGCCCAGTGTCCTATCCACTGTACTACAGTAACTATATAAGGAATTCAGAGAAACATGAAAAGATGTGTACCAACTGGTATGGAATGAAATAAGCCAAATTATATGGATACCACACATAATAACTACAACAATGAAAAAGAGATGATCACCAAAAGGAAGCCGGCTTTTGAGTAATTGACAAATTATTCAAATGACTACCTTGGAGAAGAAAAAATAAAGCATAGCTCTCTCCTCACAGCAGAGAGGGCAGAATGCAGTAAACATTGTCAGACTCTGTCACTGCTTTGGCTGGTTTTGTTTAGCTGTTTCTCCTTGTTACAAGGAGTATTGAATTTTATGGTAGGAGAATGTATTCCAGAAATAACAACAAAAAAATCAAAAGACATTAATAAAATTCATTTTTTAAAAGTGCATGATTCACATTTTTAGCCTCCCACTCTCCACCTTCCCCTCCTCCCAAGATTGTATATCATTCATCATAAATTCCCTCTAAATACCTTAGATGTTAATTTCTTGTCATCAAGGGCTAAGGACAAGAATGGGGTGAAGACCCTTTGTTCTCCTGGGTACCTGAAATTTGGGGTCTCTGTAAAAATGAATGGTTATAGTTTGAAACCAGAAGGGTGCATCAGTGATCAGAAATTTTGCCTGCATGGTGGGAAGAAAAATTAATGTACAGAGGCCACGCTCTTTCCCAAACCCTCTTAACCCAAGACTCTCATCCCATGTGGAAAAATCATCTGTTGGGATGACCTTCATTATTTTGGGGAGTTCTTATCTAAATAGTTCTTGTCCAAGCCTGTGTTGTTCTGTTTCTTATCCATCGAACTGAAGGAAGGTTACAATAGGACGGGACAGAAGTTTGGACATCTCAGTCTGGGAAAACTTCCCCCATAAACCTGACTTGTTACATCTGTCCTGCTGGCAGCCACAGGCTCCACCAATTGTCCAACTGGCTCCATGCCTCTCGCCAGAGATTTGGTCAGAAGAAGAGTTGGCTCCCTTGGATCTCTCATCCTGTCAGAAATAAATATTCCACCCTTGACAGCCCCAGGGATCTGTGTGGATTGTGGCTGGCCACAGCTGCCAAGAACAGAGCGGATGATCTCAGCAGGTGTATAAAGAAGAAATATAGTAAGTGCATAATAAATGCTTGTTGACTAGCTGCCTGGGGAAACAGAGGGTCTGACATCAGATCCTTCACACCCTCCAATGTTGTGTCTCCAAAAGTATCTTTTCTTCTTGGTCTGTGGCACAAAAGTCATCCTTTTCTGTAACATGGAATGATAGGGTTTTGGTCACATATCCAGATAAACTGATGGATGGTTCAGTTCATATCAAGATGCTGAACATCATAGAGAGCCAACCTGAACTTTTTAGCATCAAAACCCCTTGACTCCTGTAACCCTGAACAGAACCTTTCCCCCACCAATCAACAAGAATTTATAAAATTTCATTAAATTAAATTAATGTATGGCAGACACTGGGCTGGGCTCAGAAGATGCAGACAAATATGAAAATCCCTGACTTCAAAGAACTTTCATTCTTTTGGAGGAGTCAACATGTTAATATAAAATATATAAATAACATACAAGGCAAAATGGGGAAGGATACTAGCAGCATGGTGTGGGGTGGAGATCAGGTAAGGCTTCATATAAAGTGGAACTTGAGCTGAGTTTTGAAGGAAATCTAGGGGCCTAAGAAACAGATTAGGAGGGAGTGAATATCAGGCTTGCAGAGACAGATAATGCAAAGGTAAAGAGAGGAGAGGTAGAACATTGAACATGAAGAAGAGCACGAAAGTCAGCTTGACTGAACCATAAAGTACACGAAGGAAAGTAGCATATAATAAGGGTCAAAAGCAGATTAGTTGTAACAGGCTTTGAATGGCTAACAGAAAAGTTTGTAATTGGTCATTAAGGCAATACGAAGCCAATGGAGTTTATGGAGCAGGAATGTGCTTCAGGAAAACCATCTTGATAGCTGTGTGGAAGATCGATTAAAGAAGGAAGAGACTTGAGGCAGGAAGCCAATCAGAAGGCTACAGTAATAGTCCAGGTAAGAAATGATAGAGGCAGGGATTAGCATAGTAAACATCTAAGTAGAAAGAAGGGGTGGATATGAGAAGCTGGGAAGAAACTGATTAGATTTGGAAAGTGAAGGAGATGAGGAATTGAGGATGACTCCAAAGTTGCCCACCCAGTAACTAGTAAGGTATTAGTCCTCAACAGGAATAGGGGAGTTTGGAAGAGGGGTGAATTTGGGAGATGGGGAATAAAGTGAGTTTTGTTGGAGACATGTTGAGTTTATGACACCTATAGGACAACAAGTTTGGAATGGCCAATAGGTAGTTGAAAAAGCTGTTCATTAGAAGATGAAGGAGGAATGATTGTATTTATAGAGGATCTTTTTTTGGTGGAACCATGGTTAGGGGAGAAGGGGAAGAGGAATGAGAAGGGCTTTAAGACCCCTTAGTCCTTGCATCCACTGGGTCTGTCAGGCAATCCTGCTAATCTGAGAGGGTTTCCAGAGCTAGTTTTCTGTAGGGAGAGAGCGCGCGCACTGAGCTCTTTACTTTGGCAGATACTTGGCCCAGGTTGGTTAATGACATTCACATGGCTCACACTTCCCTGGGAGAGAGGAGTCAGATTCTCCTCATCCTGCTCCCTCCCAACTCACCCCATTCTAGTGCTCACGAGACCAGAATCCAAGCTACTGCTTGAATGCACTGCATCAGTAAATGGGAAAGGGATCTTTATAATTCACACTACGCTTCTTCCTATACTCAAAGACCCTTTAAGGCACTGGTGTCCAGAGCAGAGATCAGCTTGGGCCTGTAGGTGGGGAAGAAATCTGTGGAACTTGGTGACATTTTCTTTCTGTTTATTCTTTATGTTCTAATGGAATTCTGTGGTCCAGACTGGGTTTCAGACTCTGTGCACTTGGAGTCAGCTAAAGTACAAAGGGGAGGGGGGGGGAAGAGAGAGAGAAAGTAGTGGGAAAAATTAGATTCTTGATTTGTGTCCAGATGGTACTGGACAAAAATAGACTCAGAGATTCTCACTGCAAACTTGCCTCTGGTATGAAGCTTCCCCCCCACCCCCAGCCCCAGTCCCCACCCCTTTCTTTTAAGATCCTCTTGGTTGGAAAGGGAATGGGGAAGAGAAAATACTGGGAAACAGGATTTTTCTTTTTCCCAGCCATATGTTAAAGTACATATACAGGTTTAAGTTTTGAACTTCCGTAGAATGCCAGGCAGCGGCATATGAACTTGACTGTGAGGCCCATGGACTGAGACAAATCTCATTCTAACCACCTTGAACTGAATCATCTCCCTGCTTGCCTTTTAGCAATGCAGAGCTGATGTGTCTGCAGGTGGCACCCTCAACAAGTGTTAAACAGGCTGGGGGAGACATAGCAACTGCTGGGTGGCTAGCAGTACTAATCACCACCTCTGACAGCTTTGGGATGGTCATGGAAGACACTCATGGCTCCAAGGACCCAAATCCAAAGAGAAGGAAAACACTGAAGACTGTCAAGGACCTGACTTGGAGAAGCTCTGCCTGCAGGGAGCAGTGATCCTTCAGAAATGTGCACTTCCCCCAAAGCATAGGAAGTAGGAGGTAGCTGCCTCTGGATTTCCTTGGTGCCTGATGAAAAGAAAGGCTTTTGAGTCTATAGGATTCCTTATGCTGGTGCTAGAAAGCAGTACACCATCAATTCAGTTCACCAGGCATTAATCAAGTGATTGATGAGCAAGGTGGCAGGGGAGGAGATTACAAAGACAAAATTGAAAACAGTTCCTGCCCTCAAGGAGCTTACCTTCTTCATTCTAGTCTTACAATAGTAACTGTTTCCCTTTTACCCAGAAATGCTAAGGGTCTCCTTCTCCCAGTTTGATTTTTTTTTAATAAAGGGACCATCACCTCAAGAGTAACTACTTAAAGAAGCCTATTCATTGAATGGGTGTATCTTACTCAAAGTCAGAATCTGATAAGACATTTGCCTAAAATGATCAAGATCCTACATTGCATCCTGGATCATCTCCAGTCATCCTGATGAATATCAGGTCACTAGACCCAGATGACTCAGGAGAAGAAAGTGAGGCTGCTGACCTTGCACAGCCCTCCCTCATTCAAATCAAAGTCAGGTGGAAGTCATGTCACCACTTTGATGTCATACTTTTCGAGAATGAAGGACAGACACAACAACATTCTGAATGGAGAAAGGACATTCTTGATAGTTGTCAGACCCTTCTAACAACTCTCTTCCAAAGGTCTTGTGCTTATGTTGCCTAATTAGATACCACACTTAGAGCATGCCCCATCACTCTTTCCCTCTAAACCAACTGCCCAAGCAATGCTTCTGTTCTTTCATCAGAAAGATTATCCAACCATTTTCCTGTTAAGCTGTACAGAAACCATGGAGGCATTCTCAGACCTAGCCTAGCCTAAACACCTGTACAGCCTTAACCTGTAAACACAGAACCACAGAACTAGAGTTAGAGTCCATGTAGTACAATTCTTTCATTTTACAGATAAGGAAGCACAAGCAAGCCTATGGAGGTTAAGTGATGTGATCAAGGTCACACAGGGAGCAAAGTGTAAAAGGCAGCATTTAGACCCAAGCCACCTGACTCCAAAGCCAAGTATATTGTACCACACATCTCCCCAGTAATCTATGGCAGATATTAAAATCAGGGTCGGGCATGTCAATGACCTCAATGGTCTAAACAAGTACACTTCTAGGTCTTTATCCAAAATTATATAATATATGTGAAATACTTTGTCAGCTTTGGAGCATTATATGTCAATTGCTCTTCTTGTTTTTCATGTGTATTTATTAAATATTTATCTTTGTCATATTCTGATTTCTCCTCTGCTTGATTGGTAGTCCTCCACTAAGTTTCTTAGATGTTCTACAACTGAGATGGGATTTTCATGCAGGCATGATTTAAGTCAAACCTGATTGAACCAGCAGTACTAATATTAAATGAAAAAAAAGGAAATTATCTCAGCTTCTCAGAGATGGAAGAGACTTTAGAGCCATTTTATCTATCCCACACCTAAACAAGAATCATCTTTTTTCATTTATATATGTATATAATTTACATATAATAAATTTCTTTTTTTCTCCTTTTTTCTTCCCTCCTCCACCCAAGAGATAACTACCATTAGACACAAGTACATACACACACACACACATACAAACACACAATTATTCTATACATACTTCTATGTATCAGGTCTTTCTCTGGATGCAGATGATATATTTCTTCATATGTCATCTTTTAACAACATATGTGAAAAGTGGTCATCCAGTCTTTGCCTAACACTTCCTGAAAGGAATAAGTCACTGCCTACTGAGACAATTCATTGCCCTCCTGGGGAGGTTTTTCCTTACATAGAACCTAAATCTCTGTAACTTCACAAAATCACAGTATTTCTGATTTGAAAAGGACCTCAGAGGCCACTAAGTCTAACCCTTACCTGATGCGTATCACTGCTATGATATGTCTGCCAAGCTAAATGGACTCTGCTTGAAGATATCCAAGGACAAGGAACTCACCATCCCTAGGAGGCAACCTGTCTCACTCTGAGATGCCTCTAATTGTTAGGAAGTTATCAGCATAATGATAATTCATTATATTTATATTAGTGTATATATAGTATTATATTTATCTAGTGATAATGTTTTATATCTATATACTTTTCAAAGAATTTTCATCTCATTTAAGTTTCACTAAAACTCTAAGAAGTAGGTGACATAGGTGAGATAGTGCCTATTGTCACAACCTGTGTGGCCTTAGGCAAATTGCTTACTCTCTAGGCCCCAATTTCCTCCTCATTAAAAGAAGGAGACAGTCTACATAACCTCCAAGATTCCTTTTAGCTCCAGAGATATATGATCTTATGACCTACCTGTATCACCTTGGACAAGTCACTTGACTTTTCTAGATTCCTGTTTCCTCATCTCTAAACTCAGAGGATTGGACTAGATGGTTGAGCTCTAACTGTTTAATAGCATGATCCTATGAGGCTCAAAGATGGTAAGTGACTTGCTTAAAGTCACTGATGGATTCAGAGGCAAAATCAAGATTAAGACCCAGGTCCGTCGATTCCTAATATGTTTACTGCTACACCACTCTAACACTTGGCCAGATTTCTGCTGCCTCTTCTCAGACAAGAATAGTCTGAAAGATAAATAGGAGAAAGCTAAATAAGCATATGGCTCTCAGGCACTAGCATCCACCCTGGAGACAAGATCAGAAATGCCCCCTTTAACAGGAGGAAAGATGGTAGGAAAAAAGCAGGTATAGTTACATGAGAAGCCACCAAGGCAGCCAATATAACAGATAGATGAATAGATAGATAAACAGATAGATAAACGAATATATAATAATAAATATATAATTAAACATTATGTTATATTATTTGTGTCATACTATATAAACAATTTATAATAATGTGAAATAAATATATAAGTAGTTATATAAATAGGTAAAGGAACCAATGAACAAATATAGAAGTAAGTGGATTAATTAAAAGATACATATAAATAAATATACAAGTAGATGGATAAATGAATGGATAAATACATAAGCAGACAGATAAGTAGAAAAATAAATGTCTAAGCAGATGATAGAAGAATAAATAATGAATACAATGACAAAGAAATCAGCATAATTAATTTTAAAGTATAGATAGATGAATGAATATAAAAATACATAAGTAAATAAAAACATATAGAGATGAGTAATAAATACATTCATAAATAGATAATAGATATGGATGGTGAGTAAAATAAAGAATGTAGAAGGCAGACAAAAGAATTTTGCCATATAGTAGAAAAGAAAGCAAACATGACACCTGCTACATTCTGGCTTATTGTGTGATATCCTGTATGCCCAGACCTTGGATTCTAGACCATGTGGGAAAAATTCAGTTCATAGCAATGCTTTTTTAGTCTCTTGGGACCATTGTCCCTCCAATGGACCCAAGATAAAGGAGGATTTCTGTGGAAATAAAACTGTATGAAAGTTTGGAGTGAAGTGAAGACTTTTCATCACTTTTCCATGACCATAATTTGTTAAGTGCTAGACAGATATTCTCTGTTCAAAGCAACTTACAGACTCAAAAAGATAATTCAGAATTTTAAATCTGGTATGCACCTGTGCTTAAGAGGTGGTGGGGTAGAAGATGAGAAGAAATGGAGGGGAGAGGAACTCAAGAAAAAACATTGGTACAAGAAGCAAATTAAAAATCTTTGATGGGGAATATGAGAACATGTCAATCTTCAAGAAGTCTTGCTGACTTAACCATAAGAAAGCTATGATAAGAGACTTCAGAAACAACAACCCTGGGACCAAGCCAAGAGTGAGATAATGGATGAATGAGAAAATGTCTGCCAAAGAGTAACCCTGATTTATTTCTCTGAACCTCACAACGTGTACATTGCTTAGTAAACAGGTGGCTATTTAATCCCCAAATGGCAAGTTGGAAGGAGAAATTTCCTAAAATGAAAAGCCCCACCTTACTCAGCTCAGCATCCCCAAAGCAATGCCTGGGGCTTGGCAAAGGAGTTATACTCATCCAAAAGGAATGATTTGAAAGGAAATGCTTTATAGTTGTGCCATATTTAGCACAGTATGTGTTCCATGAACACCATGTGTAAATTGAATGTTTGCAAATTAAATCACATTTCCAGTGCATTGGAGGAGCTCACTGTTTCAGAGAATCTTTCAATGACTCCTTTTAGAATGTAAATGGTTATCATCTCAATGCCTTGCAAATTTGGATTTCTGTGTATCCTTTTATTGGAAAATCTCCTCATGAAAATCTCAGGTACATTTGAGGAGACTTTCACACTTATTTTAGTTCATGCCCCCCACCAAATAAGCATAGCTCTTCCTCTTGACCTTCTCCCATCCCTAATTTGGCATTCATGAGTTTGAAAGTTGCATCCTCTGGGAGATGACTACTGTTAGTTTTCAAAGTAGAGTACAGTGGGTCTGTATTTCAAAGTCTTTAGCTCACAAGACCCTACTGGTGAGCTCATTTTTATAGTAAGAAAATGGACATATTTAAGAAAGGTATCAACTAAAATGGCATAGTAAGAATAGCAGGCACAAAATATCCCCCTACAAATGCCCCAGGGCATCCACTTCCACAAATACATGCAGCATTCATGCAAAGACTAAAGACAAACAGAGTAAATTGGTAAGGAAGCACACAGGTGAGGAACTGATGAGTTCAATGCAAACATGAGCTTCCATTACTTCAGGGCTCTGACATACTTTCCCTTCTCTTGTGACCTGTGCTACAGAAGCATTCTGTGGTGCAAAAGATTTCTGCAGAAGAGTGGAAGAACAGAGGAAAAGGGGTGAGGCACATGCCTGGGCTTGAAAGAGTGCTCAATTTTATATCATTCCCTACTTTCATCCTTCTAGTCCACAACAACCAAAAACACCAAATGACAGAGAGAAATCAATTCCTAACTGTCATAACAACAGAATGGCAGAGTTCTGAATCGTCAGACTATAGAACTGAGGAATAGAGAGAATAAGGCAGGATACTATTGGAGATTGAGGGTTATAGGGCTATGAAGCACTTCACTAAGCCTAAGGAAAAGAGTCCAGCATCCAACTGGGCCCATTTCTGTCAGCCCAAAAGTCACTTGGATCAGAGACCTAAGCTGGTGTACTGTGAATTTCCTATCATGAAAAGATGCTGAGATACTTTGCGATCCAACCACCAAAGAAACTATTATCAGAGGGGAGGGAGTCAGAAAGTGAGCAATAGAAGGAATAAGAGTGAGGTAGAGGGAGACTGAAATTACCAAAGATCTTAGGAAAAAGAAAACTCAGACATTGAACATAAGTAGGTAAATTGACAGATAAAACATAAAAAGCAGGAGAAAATTTGGCCTTCAGATCCAATAAATGAGTTCAGGCATCCATGAATTTAAATACTGCAAAGAATGATATTTTAATATCTGGAAAGATTGACATGAACAGATGCAAAGTGAAGTGAGCAGAACCAGGAGAACGTGGACACAATAACACCAATATTGTAAAATGAAGAATTGTGAATGACTTAGCCATTCTCAGCAACACAGTGATCCAAGACAATCTCAGAGGATTCATGATGAAAAATGCCATACACCTCCTGAGAAAGAATTTATATTGTCTGAATACAAACTGAAATATATTATTTTCTTTCTTTCTCTTTCTTTGCTTCTTTCTTTCTTTCTTTTCTTTCTTGTTCAAGTCACCTTGTGCAAAATGGCTAATATGGAAATATTTTAAATGATTGCACATATATAATGTACATTAGATTACTAACCATCCTGGAGGGGAGGAGAAGGAGGAAAGGAGGTATAGAATTTATAGCTCAAAACTTGTAAAAACAATGTTAAAAATTGTTATAACATGTAATTGAGGGGGAATAAAACATTATTTAAAAAATAAATACAGCAAAGCAAAGGAAAATGATTCAGTACTTGATGAAACAAAAGACCTTGTGGAATTTGAGGAAAATGTGAAACCACAACACACTGTTCCAGGGTAGTTTGAAAAATAAATAGAATTGTAAGAGCAGAATTTATAGCCTGCACCACAACAATAATTGACAGAATAGAAAAACCTCAATCTGTGATGGCAAGTCTCACTAGAAAAATTAAAGAAAGAATAATATATAAGAAGGGAAAATATTCATAGAAGTGGAGGAAAATCTAGAAGAAAAGAAGCAAAAGAGTAACATTAAAAGAATATATGCCATCCAAGCAAAACATACTGATCTGAAAGACACAATATATAGAGACAATCTGAGAAGTGTAGATTTCCCAGAAATACACAAATGAAACAACCATCATATTGCAAGAAACAATATAAGAAAACTTCAATAGAGCAGCCAAGATGGTGGAGTAGAAAGACTCACTTATGCTAGCTTCGAACCCACAGCCCATAAATTTCTTGTAAAAAGAACTCCCCACAAATTCTGGAGCAGTGCAAGCCATGCAGCAACACAATGGAGGAGATTTCCGTTCCAGAAAGCCCTGAAAAACTGACCCCAAAGGTCCATTGCGCACCAGACAGCGGAGCCCAGCCCTGCACTGCCTTGGCCACGCGGCCCTGAGAGGAGCAGATCCGAGCAGGCTTCAGGGACGGAACCTCTGGTGGCCGCAAGGGTCCCTCCACCCACAGGGGTTCCAGGTCAGTGAGAGAGACTTCTGGGCTGGCCGAGAGGGGAGTGGGGTGTCTCCATAACTCAGGCCCCCTTGGGAGGCAGTGGCAGAGGCAGCTGCAGAGGAAGCGGTGCTCCTGGAGCAGGCAGGACCTCAGATCCATTACTGAACGTCTCTGCATAAACCCCTTGAGGGAACTGAGTCTGGGAGGCGGCCCTGCCCCCACGCAAGCACCAGAACTTAAGCTCACACTGAATAGCAGCTGTGCCGACCATGGAAAGCCCTGAGGCTGGGGGGCAGCATTTGAATCTCAGACCCCAAGGACTAGCTGGGCAGATCTAGGCAAGGGTGGACAGGAATCTCAGAAGTCAAGTAACTGGCTGGGAAAATGCCCAGAAAAGAGAAGAAAAATAAGACCATAGAAGGCTACTTTCTTGGGGAACAGATGTTCCCGCCTTTCATTTCTGATGATGAGGAACAATGCTTACCATCAGGGAAAGACATAGAAGACAAGGCCTCTGCATCCCAAACATCCAAAATAGATATCCAATGGGCTCAGGCCAAGGAAGAGCTCAAAAAGGATTTTGAAAATCAAGTTAGACAGGTGGAGGAAAAACTGGGAAGAGAAATGAGAGAGATGCAAGAAAAACATGAAAAACAGGTCAATACCTTGCTAAAGGAGACCCAAAAAAATGCTGAAGAAAATAGCACCTTGAAAAATAGGCTCACTCAATTGGCAAAAGAGGTTCAAAAAGCCAAAGAGAAGAAGAATGGTTTCAAAAGCAGAATTAGCCACATGGAAAAAGAGGTTCAAAAGCTCACTGAAGATAATAGTTCTCTCAAAATTAGAATGGAACAGATGGAAGCTAATGACTTTATGAGAAACCAAGAAATCACAAAACAAAACCAAAAGAATGAAAAAATGGAAGATAATGTGAAATATCTCATGGGAAAAACAACTGACCTGGAAAATAGATCCTGGAGAGACAATTTAAAAATTATGGGGCTATCTGAAAGCCATGATCAAAAAAAGAGCCTAGACATCATCTTTCATGAAATTATCAAGGAAAACTGCCCTGAGATTCTACAACCAGAGGGCAAAATAAGTATTGAAGGAATCCATCGATCACCGCCTGGAAGAGATCCAAAAAGAGAAATTCCTAGGAACATCGTGGCCAAATTCCAGAATTCCCAGCTCAAGGAGAAAATCTTGCAAGCAGCTAGAAAGAAACAATTCCAGTATTGTGGAAATAGAATCAGGATAACTCAAGATCTAGCAGCTTCTACATTAAGGGATCGAAGGGCATGGAATAGGATATTCCAGAAGTCAAAGGAACTAGGACTCAAACCAAGAATCACCTACCCAGCAAAACTGAGTATAATACTTCAGGGGAAAATATGGTCTTTCAATGAAACAGAGGACTTTCAAGCATTCTTGATGAAAAGACCAGAGCTGAAAAGAAAATTTGACTTTCAAACACAAGAATGAGAAGAAGCATGAAAAAGTAAACAGCAAAGAGAAGTCATAAGGGACTTACCAAAGGTGAACTGTTTACATTCCTACATGGAAAGACAATATTTGTAACTCTTAAAACTTTTCAGTATCTGGGTAGTTGGTGGGACCACACACACACACACACACACACACATACATGTGTGCACGCACACACATACAGAGACAGAGAGCACAGAGTGAATTGAATAGGATGGGACCATATCTTAAAAGAAATTAAGGTAAATGGTGAGAGAGAAATGTAGTGGGAGGAGAGAGGGTGTAATGGAATGGGATAAATTATCTCTCATTCAAGAGGCAAGCAGGAGACTTTTTAGTGGAGGGAAAAAGAGGAGAGCTGAGGAAAAAAACATGAAGTTTACTCTCATCACATTCACCTAAAGGAAGGAATAAAATGCATACTCATTTTGGTATGAAAACCTATCTTACAGTACAGGAAAGTGGGGGAGAAGGAGATAAACAGGGTGGGGGGATGATGGAAGGGAGGGCAATAGGAGGAGGGAGCAATTTGAAGTCAACACTTGGGGAGGGACAGGATCAAAAGACAGGATAGAAACAATGGGGGGCAGGACAGGATGAAGGGAAAGACAGTTAGTCTTACACAACACGACTATTATGGAAGTCATTTGCAAAACTACACAGATATGGCCTATATTGAATTGCCTGTCTTCCCAAAGGGAATGGGTGAGGAGGGAGGGATGGGGAGAATTTGGAAGTCAAAGTTTTAGGAACAACTGTTTAGTATTGTTCTTGCTACTAGGAAATAAGAAATACAGTTAATGGGGAATAGAAAGTCATCTGGCCCTACAGGGCAAAAGAGAAGATGGGAACAAAAGAAGGGAGGGATGATAGAAGAGAGGGCAGATTGGTGATAGGGGAAATTAGAATGCTCGATGTATTGGGGTGGGAGAAGGGGAGAAATGGGGAGAAAAGTTGGAACCCAAAATTTTGTGAAAATGAATGTAAAAAGTTAAATAAATAAATTTATATTAAAAAAAAAAGAAAACTTCCCAGACCTTCTGAATGTAGATAGTAAGATATCAGTTGGAAGACTTCATAGATCATCTCCACAGAGAGGAAAAAGATGACAACTCCAAGACACATGATTAAATTTAACAATTTAATCAGAAACAACAAGTTTCACAAGCAAACATGAGAAAGGTCTTCAAATACACACACACACACGTGCGCACTCACACACACACACACACACATACAAAGGAAAGACAATTCCAACAACACAAGACTACTCTGTACCCCCCCAGAATACACAGAAAGGGATGGAATATATGTTCCAATGAGCTCTGGTTACACACACTGTGACTTACTAAGCTTAATTTTAAATAATAAAAGATGGACATTCAATGAGAACAAGGCATTTGAAACAATCTTAGAAAGAAAATCAAACCAGAAGAGATTATTTGGTTCTCAAATACCCCAGGGAACAGAAACACAGAATGAGCACATAAGCCAAGGACAGAGTGACAGTAGAGGGACCATTAAGGTCTTTCTTTCTAAAGGAACATAAGAAGAGAAGTGTAAAGATGAAAATCAGACAGAGATAACAGTGGAGAATCAGGTCTGGGACATTATGGACAGAATCTTGTGACCTCTTGCCTACAGGTGAATCAATGTTTTGCTTTGTGGGACTACATTACAAAATAGGAAATGGAGTGAAAAAGGAGAAAGAGCGGGGTGGAAGAGGTGAATGTGTGATGTGTCTAGGTCAAATTGAGGGTTAGAAAGGAGGGGAAGGTGCCCCCTGCCCTGTGGTCTCTCAGGAAGATAAGACCTTGAAATAGATGGGTCAGGAAGGATTAAAAGGGGGAGGAAGACAAAGACCTTGTTTTTGAGGGAGAGGTTCCCCACTGATTAATGTTTTGGGGAATGAAAAAATGTGTTCTGTGAAGGGAGATGAAGACCTTTGGTTTCAGGTGTCTGAGGGAAAAGATCACTCGATTTATTTTGGTGCCTGTTGAGGGGGTGAGGCTGGGAAGTTGAAACACCTAGAAGTAACTGGTACCTGCAAGAGTAGGAAAGTATGAACCTAGGGAGGAAACTTTGAGGCAAATGGGGAAAGAAAAGATCCAGGGTGGAGTTTAGACCAACGGTAGATTGCAGAGTCAGGGACATGGAGGGGAGGAATCCTACTTCTTCTATTGCTTCTGCCAGCAACTGATACTATCTTATTCTCTGCTCTAAGCTTCTGTCACTTTTCTCCTCCTGGTAGAGTCCTCTTTCATGTCTGTTTACAACTATTCTCTTTTCCTCCCTATACTTTTATCTCCATTCATCTAATAGGATTGAGAGCCAGAGGGCGCTCTAGAAATTGTCTACTCTGAAACTCACAGAATCCCAGTAGAAAGAGATGACCACCTAACCTGACTCAAACCTGAATGAATACTATTTATAATACCCTTGGCAGGTAGTCATCAACCATTTGGCTGAAGAATTTTAGTGAAGGGGAACTTACTATCTTCCAAAGCAGTCCATTCAACTTTTGGAGAATTTTTAATAGGGTGTTGGGTTGGATTTGGTCTTGTTTTTTCTCAGTTCCCTCCTCTTATTTTACAGATAAAGACACTGAGTCCATGGTTCCTTCCATCTCAGCCATATCATTGCCAGAGAACATACAACAGTGGCACCTACTATTTCTACTTTTTCAGCAGTTCACTTCCTTGCACCACCAACCCCTGAACCATAAAACTGACTTTTGTAGTTTTTCCAAGTAAGAAAGTTGAAGAGAGGAATCCAGAGTTCATAAGTCTGGTCTAATTTTAAACTACATTTTCTTAACATCCAAAATGCATAACCTAACCTAGCAATATTTGCTGATCTATCTTTATGGGGGACATTTGGCCAACAGCCTTGTTCCCTATGAACCCAATATTGAGGGGAGGGAGAAAGGGGGAAGCGGAGAAGGGGGGAGGAGATCTCTCTAGCTGCATTTCTAAAGATTAGTTTCAGAACAATGAATTCCAAAAGCAAATGGCCTTTCAATGATTTGACAGTAGAGAGACTCCAGAAACCAGCTCTCTCTGAGCCAACAAGCAAAATTTCACTGCAATAAAATCTGTTTCCATCCAATCAAAGTTCAGCTGCTCAATGGTACCAATTAGTTCTCCAGTTCAGCTAAGTTAAATACATTTTGTGGATAGACTCAGACCCACATTGAATGTACCATGAACAAAGGCATCGAACTTTATATATTTATGGAGAGTTTTGTGATTATAATTTTTGGGAAATGTGCCACTTGAATTGCAGCTAAAAGTCAATATTTGCTTGCTGCTTGAATGAAAGTTTTGCTTATTTGGAATTTTCTCACTAATAGAAGTGAGTACATGGATTCTTATTCTGAGTATAGATAGGCATGCCTGATAATTCCTCAAGCCCAAACCTTTCCTTTCAGTTGTAGAAATCTATACTATGAGAGTGAACAAAGGTTTAACTCTCATTGGGCATCAGGTCTTTGTCCCAGGGTGCAAGCATATAGAAAGCTATATGTGTTCTCTGTAGGCAAGGAGTGTATACTTCTTTTCTGCATTAAAAGGTCTTACTGCACCTTACACAATAGTTCTATACAGCACAAATATACCTCAGCTCTCCTTTTCTAAGGCCCACCTTCCCTCCTATACCTACCAAAGATGTGGGCAGAATTCTCTGGGGAAAAGTCACTTCTCTTTCTCCTAGTATGGCTGAACCTAAAGTCAGACTATCATTTTTTCCAAGGCATTCTTGTCTACTGAAATAATTCCAGGTAGAAGATTCCTAGTTATATCTCTAACTTTTTTAATGACAAGATGAATTATTTCATTGTTTTTTAGATTCCAGTAAGAAAATGTTTTCCACCTATTCAGATCAACATCTGCTCTGCAGTCTGTAGATTTAGAGTTGATTGGGACACTGAGAGGTTCAGTAACTTTCCCAAGGTCACACAACTGGTATGAGTTAAAAGTAAGATTAGAAGCCAGGTCTCCTTGAATCAGAGGTCAGCCTTCTACTAGTACAGATTGTAAGGACTCCTGCCTCTACACTCAACTACAAGGTCATCTTCCATCTTCCAGCTCTCAAAGCAATTCAATTAAATTCAACAAATATATAATAAGTTCCTACTATGTGCCAATCACTGTGCTAGGCACTGAGAATACAAGAAAAAAAAATAGTTCTTCACTTCAAAGAGCTTACATTCAACTAAGGGATGCAGCCCATAGACAAATAAGTATAATACAAGGAAACTGGGGAAAGTAGGAACATTGACAACTAAAGTGGTCAGAGAAGGATGTATGGAGGAGTTGGCACCTGAGCTGAGCCTTGAAAAAGCACAAGAATTGAAAGAAATAAAACCTCAGAAAGTATATTCTGGGCATGGGGACAACTTGGGAGAATGAATGTAGGCAGAAGATGGAGGAAGAATTCAGGGAACAGCTAGTAATCCAGTTTGGCTGGAACATAGAGTTTGTGAAGGGGAGTGTTGTGAAATTAAACTGGATAGATATGTGGGAGTCAGAGGACCTAAAATGACATATTAAGGAGTTTGGTTCCTCTAGAGACATTTGGGAGCCACTGTATTATTCCGTAAATACACTAAGAGAATAGAAATAATAATTCAAATTTATATAGCCTGTTAAATTTTTTTAAGTTTTCGTCAAAATATTCTCATGAGGTAAGCCGTATAAACATAATATCTCACCTGAGCTACAACCTAACTTGAACTAATTCTTGTGTATTGCATCTCCACAGGGCAAACTACTACCTTGGATTTTTAGAATAACACTGCTAGGCTGTGTTCTCTGATTACTATAACTCATGAGTCCCCACCAATGTACTTTCCATTAAAAATAAGTCAGTAGATGCAATTAGCTGATAGAAAAGGCTTTAGTAAAATAACATAGTATAAACAGTAGCTACACAACATTATCCCCATCAGTGCGAGATTCGCTCTTCAACAAATAAGCACAGACTATAATGAAAATGAGTCATAAGTGTGTAACAAATGCAACTCACAAATCCTTATTCCTGCAGAACCTCAAAGTCCTTTTCTTCATTATGCTCTCTTTACACTGAAATTGTCAATCTCATTACTAAGCAGTAAGCTCCATGGCAGTCTTATTCTCTTTTGAATGCTCTGTAGCATTAAGAACCTGCCTGTTTAGCCATCTTCAGCAATACTGGAAATAAAAGTGACTACCCTTCCTTTATCACAGAATTATTCCCTTCCTGCACTATACAATACAGCCAGACTGGCTGTCCTCTGATCTTGGAACATGATCATCTGTCTTTAGATCCTTTGTACTGGCCATCCCTCATGCCTACAATCCTCTACCTCCTTACTTCTCCCTCATAGAATGTGTCTCTTTATTCCCTGAGCATACAGGAGGATTACCATTTTTGATAAAAATTCTTTATCTCCATCTTCGCACCTATTAGTCCCATACCCCCAAGTTGCCTTACATTTATTTTGTCTTTATTCCCCTTATATTTATTCTCTATATACTTGTAGCTGTACATGCCATCTTTTCCAGTTGAATGCAAGTTCCTTGAAAGTAGCAGTTGTTTCATTTTTTGAATCTCTAACCCCAGAATGTATCACAGTAATTGACACCCAGTAAATTCTTAATATATGCATGTTGTTTGACTGAAGTTATCTTTTAGCAGCTATTTATAAAACATACTGATAATTCATTCATTCCAGATCCAGTTTCAGACAGAAGGTGAGCTTCAATGAATCATTTGACTGGATTCAGGAGGCAACGTTTTATTGTTAATAAAGTTGGGCTTCTTTAATTCAAAACTGGCTTGTTCCTTGACATGGGGAGGCATCTGCACTAGTCCACTAGTCCACTAGTCCATAGGTCTGGTCTAAAACCTAGACTATAGAAAGTATCATGCTTATTCCATATCGCAAGGGAATAGAGATGCAAGCATGGAAACTCCAGCACATGATCAGAATAGATCAGAAGCCATAGGTGAGATGCAAAAGATACAGGTCTCTAAGGAGTCTTCGTCTGAGTAATCTCTCTTCTTTACTACTAGAACATGGGCTGATAACTCTTTCTGTGATGGCTCCCCTTTGGCAGTTGGTGAAACCTAGGGGAACTCTTCAGAATACTGTTCTAAATTAATTTAAAGGGGGCAGAGCCAAGATGGTGGAGTAGAAAGACACACATACTCTAGCTCTTCCCCCACAGCCAATAAAATACCTGTAAAGAAAGACTCTCAACAAATTCTAGAGAAGCAGAAGCCACAGAACAATGGAATGGAGGAGATTTCCAGCCTAGGGGGACCTGGAAGGCTGAGGGGAAAGGTCTGTTGCACAGATGCAGAATGTAGCCCAGCCCAGCCTTGGCCACACAGTGCCAGGAGGAGCAGGGTTGAAGCAAACCTCAGGGGCAGAATCCCTGCCAGAAGCAGCAGGGATGATTGGCAGATGCCTCAACCTACAGGTACCAAAGGCAGCTTCAAAGATCAATGAGAGAGCTTTTTCACCTCCCTGACAAGGGGAGTCACCTCCCCTAGCCCCAGCCCCAGGCGGTGGTGGTAGCAGTGGCAGTGTCAGCAATGGGCAACAGCAGCTGAGGTAGTGGTGTCCATGGCATGCATTGTTGGAGCCTCAGTATAAAGCCTCTGGGGGAATTGAGCAACTGATCTGAATCTCAGCTGCAAGCCAGGACAGGGAACAAACTCTTCTCCCTTGATTGTGCCACCTTGGAGGAACTGAGAACTTATAGGCCCCAGGGTATGCCCTACTCTTGACAAAAGGCCCAAAAGTCAAGTAACTGGTTGGGAAAATTCCCCCAAAAGGGAGAAAAATAAAACTACAAAAGGTTACTTTCTTGGTGAAGAGGTGTTCTCTCCTATCTTATTGTATGAGGAAGAACAATGTTTACCATCAGAGGAAAACATAAAAGTCAAGGCTTCTGCATGCAAAACCTCCAAAATAAATATCCAATGGGCTCAGGCCATGGAAGAGTTCAAAAAGGACTTTGAAAATCAAGTAAGAGAGGTGGAGGAAAAATTGGGAAGAGAAATGAGAGAGATGCAAGAAAAGCATGAAAAGGGAGTCAACACTGCTAAAGGAGACCGCAAAAATGCTGATTTTAAAATAGGCTAACTCAGCATTTGAATCCCAGACCCCAAGCACTAGCTGGGCGGATCTAGGCAAGGGTGGACAGGAATCTAAGAAGTCAAGTAACTGGCTGGGAAAATGTCCAGAAAAGGGAAGAAAAATAAGACTATAGAGAGCTTTTTTGAGCAGGTGAAAATGTTCCCGCCATTCGGCTCTGACAACGAGGAAATATTCTTGCCATGAGGGAAAGACGTGGAGGTTGGGGCCTCTCAGGGGGATGTCGGGTGGGCTCAGGACTTGGAAGAGCTCAAAAAGGATTTTGAAAAGCAAGTTAGACAGGTGGAGAAAAACTGGGAAGAGAAATGAGAGAGATACAAGAAAAGTATGAAAAAAAGGTCAATACCTTGCTAAAGGAGACCCAAAAAAATGCTGAAGAAAATAACACCTTGAAAAATAGGCTCACTCAATTGGCAAAAGAGGTTCAAAAAGCCAATGAGGAGAAGAATGCTTTCAAAAGCAGAATTAGACAAATGGAAAAAGAGGTTCAAAAGCTCACTGAAGATAATAGTTCTCTCAAAATTAGAATGGAACAGATGGAGTCTAAGGACTTTCTGAGAAGCCAGGAAATCACAAAACAAAACCAAAAGAATGAAAAAATGGAAGAGAATGTGAAATATCGCATTGGAAATACAACTGACCTGGAAAATAGATCCAGGAGAGACAATTTAAAAATTATGGGACTACCTGAAAGTCATGATCAAAAAAACAGCCTAGACATCATCTGTCATGAAATTATCGAGGAAAACTACCCTGATATTCTAGAACCAGAGGGCAAAATAAGTATTGAAGGAATCCATCAATCACCACCTGAAAGAGATCCAAAAAGAGAAACTACTAGGAACATTGTGGCCAAATTCCAGAACTCCCAGCTCAAGGAGAAAATCTTGCAAGCAGCTAGAAAGAAACAATTCCAGTATTGTGGAAATAAAATCAGGATAACTCAAGATCTAGCAGCTTCTACATTAAGGGATCGAAGGGCATGGAATAGGATATTCCAGAAGTCAAAGGAACTAGGACTCAAACCAAGAATCACCTACCCAGCAAAACTGAGTATAATACTTCAGGGGAAAATATGGTCTTTCAATGAAACAGAGGCCTTTCAAGCATTCTTCATGAAAAGACCAGAGCTGAAAAGAAAATTTGACTTTCAAACACAAGAATGAGAAGAAGCATGAAAAAGTAAACAGCAAAGAGAAGTCATAAGGGACTTACCAAAAGTGAATTGTTTGCATTCCTACATGGAAAGACAATATTTGTAACTCTTAAAACTTTTCAGTGTCTGGGTAGTTGGTGGGATCACCCACACACATGTACATGCATGCACGCACACACACATACACACATGCATGCACATACAGAGACAGAGAGCACAGAGTGAATTGAATAGGATGGGACCATATCTTAAAAGAAATTAAGGTAAATTGTGAGAGATAAAGGTAGGGGGAGGAAAGAGGGTGAAATGGAATGGGGTAAATTATATGTCATTTAAGAGGCAAGCAGGAGACCTTTTAGTGGAGGGAAAAAGAGGAGAGCTAAGAAAAAAAAACAAGGAGTTTACCTTCATCACATTTGACTAAAGGAAGGAATAAAATGCACACTCATTTTGGTATGAAAACCTATCTTACAGTACAGGAAAGTGGAGGAGAAGGAGATAAGCAAGGGGGGGGGGTATGATGGAAGGGAGGGCAATAGGAGGAGGGAGCAATTTGAAGTCAACACTCGGGGAGGGACAGGATCAAAAGACAGAACAGAAACAATGAGGGGCAGGATAGGATGGAGGATAATTCAGTTAGTCTTACACAACACGACTATTATGGAAGTCATTTGCAAAACTACACAGATAGGGCCTATATTGAATTGCCTGCCTTCTCAAAGGGAATGGGTGGGGAGGGAGGGATGGGGAGAATTTGGACCTCAAGTTTTAGGAACAGCTGTTTAGTATTGTTGTTGCTACTAGGAAATAAGACATACAGTTAATGAGGAATAGAAAGTCATCTGGCCCTATAGGACAAAAGAGAAGATGGGGACAAGCGAAGGGAGGGATGACAGAAGAGAGGGCAGATTGGAGATAGGGAAAATTAGATTGCTCAGTGTATTGGGCTGGGGGAGGGGATAAAAGGGGAGAAAAAATTGGAACCCAAAATTTTGTGAAAATGAATGTAAAAAGCTAAATGAATGAACGAATAAATAAATAAATAAACAAATAAATAAATAAATAAATAGATAGATAAATAAATAAATAAATAAATAAACAAACAAACAAACTAACTAACTAACAAATAAATAAATAAATAGGCTGACTCAACTGGCAAAAGAGGTCCAAAAAGCCAAAGAGGAAAAGAATGCTTTAAAAAGCAGAATTAGCCAAATGGAAAAGGAGGTTCAAAAGCTCACTGAAGAAAATAGTTCTTTAAAAATTAGAGTGGAACAGATGGAAACTAATGACTTTATGAGAAACAAAGAAATTATAAAACAAAACCAAAAGAATGAAAATCTAGAAGATAATGTGAAACATCTCATTAGAAAAACAACTTACCTAGAAAATACATCCAGGAGAGAAAATTTAAAAATTATGAGACTACCTAAAAGCCATGGTCAAAAAAAGAGCCAAGACATCATCTTTCATGAAATTATCAAGGAAAACTGCCCTGGTAGTCTAGAATCAGAGGACAAAATAAATATTGAAAGAATCCACTGATCACCTCCTGAAAGAGATCTGAAAAGAGAAATTCCTACAAATATTGTAGTCAAATCCCAGGGTTTCCAGGTCAAGGAGAAAATATTGCAAGCAACTAGAAAGAAACAGTTCAAGTATTGTGGAAATACAGTCAGGATAACACAGAATTTAGCAGCTTCTGCATTAAGGGATTGAAGGACTTGGAATATGATATTCCAGAAATGAAAGGAACTAGTATTAAAACCAAGAATCACCTACCCAGAAAAACTGAGTAAAATACTTCAGGGGGGAAAAAATGGTCATTTAATGAAATAGAGGACCTTCAAACATTCTTGATAAAAAGACTAGAACTGAATAGAAAATTTGACTTCCAAACACAGGAATTAAGAGAAGCATGAAAAGGTAAAAAGGAAAGAGAAATCATAAGAGACTTACTAAAGCTGAACTTTTTACATGCCTATATGGAAAGATAATATTTGTAACTCTTGAAACTTTTATCAATATTTGGGTAGTTGGAGGAATCATATATATATATACAGAGGGTGGGGTGATATCTGCAAAATAAAATTAAGAGGTGAGAGAGGAATGTATTGGAAAGAGAAAGGGAGAAATAAAATGGGGTAGATTATCTCTAATAAACGAGGCAAGAAAAATATTTTTCAGTGGAGGGGAAAGGGGGAGGGAGGTGAGAGGGAAAAAGTGAAGCTTACTCCCATCACATTTGGCTTAAGGAGGAAATAATATACACACTCAATTCGGTATAAAAATCTATTTTATACTACAAGAAAGTAGGGGAGAAGGGGATAAGTGAGGTGGGAGGGAATGATAGAAGGGAGGGCAAATGGGAGGAGGGAGTAATTAGAAATAATCACTTTTGGGGAGGGAACAAAGTCAAAAGAGAGAATAGAATAAATGAGGGGGCAGGATAGGATAGAGGGAAATATAGTTAGTCTTTCACAACATGACTATTATGGAAGCCTTTTGCATGACTACACATGTCTGGCCTATATTGAATTGCTTGCCTTCTCAGTGGGGATGGGTGGGGAGGTAGGAAGGGAGAGAAGTTGGAACTGAAAGTTTTAGGAACAAATGTTGAGAATTGTTTTTGCATGCAACTGGGGAATAAGAAACACAGATAATGGGGTACAGAAATCTATCTTGCCCTACAAGAAAAGAGAAGATGGGGATGAGGAAAGGGAGAGGTGTGATAGAAGGGAGAGCAGATGTGGGGAAAAGGTAATCAAAGTGCATGATGTCTTGTAGTCGGGGAGGGGAGAGATGGGGAGAAAATTTGGAACTTAAAATCTTGTGGAAATGAATGTTGAAAACTAAAAATAAATAAATTTTTTTTTTTTAGATAAAGAACCCTTCTCCTGGACCTAGAGGATGGAGCAATAAGGAATAGCACTAACCTTCATCTTTTCTGAGGGATATTCTCTCTCCCTGAGAATCTGTAAGCAATAAATCAGGAAATATTAAGCACCTTCCATATGTCATGGGCCCCCATAAAAGTAGGGAAGTAGAATTAAGTCCATCAAAGGAAATGCCAGAGAGTCTCTTACTCCCCTTCCCATCTCCCCTGAGTCCCACCCCAGAATGCACATATACCTAAAGAAAATTTAGACTTCAAATAATACTGAAAAAATTAATAGTGTTTACATTTTTAGACTTTTAGTGTTATTTTATTCCTGGGTATTCTCTCTGGCAGAGAATTTCTACCAATATCTAAACCCATTTGTGTAACTGAATTGAATTTGTAACCCTATGCCTATTCCATTCAAAGAAAGTACAACTTAGATGGAAAAGAAAGTTCAGGAAATTGTGGATTTTGATATAGTTTTCCCAGGCTAATAAACCCACCTATGAAGTGCTGATCTCCTAAATGAAAAAGTACTGCAATTTCCCAGGAATACCCAGCTGCTATTTATTAAGGCTTTTATGTTTGTGCTGTTAAACTAATTTGTGCAGTTAAAAAGAAGCGAACTCCAGCATCTTATTCTTGAAAATTCCCATATTTCTAAAATGTTTGAGATCCTCTTCATTATTATAGAGATGAAATATGATGTAGTGTAAAAAGTCCTGGATTTGCAGAGCTAAGAAACCGGAATTTCAGTATTGGCTCCAACATTTGTTAGTTGAGCGACACTGGTCTCTCAATCCGAGTTTCCTCATCAACAAAATGGACATAATAATGCATTTGATGCCTCATATCATTAGTACATATATTTGAGACAAAGGTGACAGATGACTGGTAAGTTGGATCCAGAGTTGAATAGGAATTAAGGGAGAAGGCTGGATTGTCTTTGGTAAACAGCTAAGGCTGGATTTAGTGGTGAATGCCTGAAATCCCTGCTATTGGGAAGGTTACAACTTGAGTTCTTGAATAACTACAGCAGCTTTAAATTGATTGGATGTTTGATTTATATATAGCACCAATAAGAGTAATGAGCCACTAGACTGGCAAAGGAAGGGCAAACCTGCCCAGGTGAGAAAAGGAGTAGATCAAGGTCTCTATGCTTATCAGCAATGGGATTGGCCCACTAGTGGCTGTTTCACTTCCAGTCTAAGTAAGACAGGGCAGGAAGGAAGGAAAGAAGGAAGGAAGGAAGGAAGGAAGGAAGGAAGGAAGGAAGGAAGGAAGGAAGGAAGGAAGGAAGGAAGGAAGGAAGGAAGGAAGGAAGGAAGGAAGGAAGGAAGGAAGGAAGGAAGGAAAGAGAGAGAGAATGAGAAAAGGAAGGAAACAAGGAGGTAGGGAAGGAAGGAAGCAAGGAAAGAAGAAGGAAGGAATGAAAATAGAGGAAAGGAAAGAGAGAGAATGAGATGAGGAGAGGGAGATTGAATGAGGGGGGAGAAGGAGAGAGAGAGAGAGAGAGAGAGAGAGAGAGAGAGAGAGAGAGAGAGAGAGAATGCGTTGATCTTTGATGACAACTTTTAGTAACATTGTTAGAATGTGAGTCATGAAATATTCTAGTGGTAGAAGAACTAAAACTAAAAGTAAGGCTCAGGCAATAGAAAGTATGAACCATCTGCAGCACATTATAAAGGAACTTCCTGGGAGAAGTAACTTGCATCATAAAAATATACTCCAGGAAAAAACAGGTAGGGGAACAGTTATGTAGGGATAGTCCAGGTGACCAACTGGTCTCCACACAATATCAAAATAATTTCAAAATACACACCCCCCTCCCCCCCAGGACTTGAGTGAGCAACTTCTGTTGCATTAATAGGAGGACATAGACAAGAATCACAGAACATGTGACAAGAATACATACATTTATCTGTATGTATGTATGTATATATATAATATATATTGTATATATATATATATCTGAGAAAATGAGTACTCATAGTACTATAAGTGATTGTAGGATAAACTGTCTACTTCACAGGATTCTTGGGGAAAATTTGTCTTTTAAACCTTACAAAGTACTCTTTCAGTAGGTTACTCAAAGACTTGATTTTCAGTCAACAATTCCAGTGGGAAACAATATATAAATAACTAGGTAATACAATACAGAGTAGATGTAATATAATCTCACAGGCAAGTCACTATTAAGAGGAACTAACATGAGAGAAAGGCCATGAAAATGGGAAATGGGGTGTCATGTTTGAAGAACAATATGTAGGACAATGTATTCCAGCTGAGCTACTTAAAACCCTAAAAAATGATGCTATTAAAGTGCTGCATTGAAGATGCCAGCAAATTTCGAAAATTCAGTGGCCATTGAATTAGAAAAGATCAGTTTACATCCCAGTCCTAAAGAAGGGCAATGCAAAAAAATGTTCAAATTACCAAGCAATGATGCTCATTTCACATGCCAACAAGGTTATGCTTAAGATTCTGCAAGCTATGTTTTAGCAATATGTGAACCAAGAACTGCCACAAGAGCAAGTTGGCTTTCAAAGAGGCTTAAGAACTAGAGACCAAATTGCCAACATTTGTTGGATTATGAGAAAGCAAGGGGGTGTAGAAAAACTTCTGTGTCACTAACTACGTTAAAGCCTTTGACAGTAGATTACCAAAAAAATGTGGCAAGTCCTCAAAAAGACAGGAATACCAAATCATCTTACTTGTCTCCTGAGTAACCTGTATGTAGGTGAAGAGGCAACAGTCAGAACCCAACCTAGAACAACTGATTAGTTTAAGATTGGAAAAAGAGTATGACAAGACTGTGTATTGTCACCTTATTTGTTTAACTTATATGCAGAATACATCATGTAAAATGCCAGGCTGGATGAATCAAAAGCTGGAATTAAGGTTGCTAGGGAAAAATATCAATCATCACAGACATGCAGATGATATCACATTGATGGCACAAACCAGAGGAATTAAAAAGCCTTTTGATAAAGGTGAAAGAGGAGCATGTAAAAGTTGCCTCAAACCTTAACAGCAAAATATCTAAGATCTTGGCAACTGGTCTCATCATGTCCTGGCAAATAGAGTGAGAAGAAAGTGTCAGATTTTATATTCTTGGGCTTAAAGATCACTACAGAAGGCAACTACAGCCATGTAATTAAAAGATATTTGTTCCTTGGCAGGAGAGCTATGGCAAATCTAGACAGCATACTAAAAAGCAGAGACATTACCTTGCCAACAAAGGTCCATATAGTCAAAGCTATGGGTTTTCCAGTAGCAATGTATTTCTGTGAGAGGTGGACTGTAAGGAAACCTGTGCACCACAGAATCAAAGCTTTCAGTGGTGCTGAAGAAGACTTTTGAGAGTCACTTGGACAAGAATGAGATCAATTCAGTCAATGCTTAAAGAAATGGATTCAGACTATTCACTGGAAGGTCAAATACTGAAGCTGAAACTTATATACTTTGTCCACATAATGAGAAGATGAGACTCATTGGAAAATATCTAATGTTGGGAAAGATTATAAAGTCAAAGGAAAAGAGGATGGCAGAGGATGAGATGAATAGATTATGTCAAGGAAACAACAAGCATGAACTTGGGCAGACTTCAAGGGATAATAGAAGATGGAAGGGCCTGACGTGTCCATGGAATCACAAAGAGTCAGAAATGACTGAATGACTAAATAACAACAACAAGAAGTAGGCCAATGTACTGGATTATAAAGTATGGAAGAGAGGAAAATGCAAGGAATTTGGAAAGGTAAGACACAGTCAGGTTTTAAAGAATTTTAAATGCTAAAGAGAGAAATTCATATTTGCTCCTAGGAAGGTGCTGAAATTTACTGAGTAGGGGAATGACTGGCCAGAACCATGCTTTAAGAAAATTGCTTGGCCAAATGAGTGAAGATGGAATGAAGCAGGGAGACAAGGAGGCTGATTAGAAGTTTTTTGGAGAGAAGTCTTGTGATCTTGTAAATAGATTTTATTTTAAAAGCACATTCAACAGATGTTTTGAAAGTAGGAATGACAAGACTTGGAAACAGCTGCCAAGTGACAGTTGAATATGACACGAAGGTAAAGAACTTGGATGACTGGGATAATAGGGGTACTCTTGAAGTAGCAAGAGCATTTGGAAGAGGGGAAAGTTTAGGGGCAAAGATACTAAGCTCTATTTTGGACATGGCAAGCTCAAGATTCTAATGGGACATTCAGTTTGAGATATCCAAGAGGTATTTGTTGATAGGGTACTGGAATTCAGTAGAGAGACTAGAGCTGGATGTATAGGTTCTAGAATCACCTAGATAGGAATGACAATTGTACCAAGGGCCAATGAGATAGTATACAGAGAAAAGAGGGTCCAGAAGAAAGCCTTAGGGGACACCCATGGTCAGAGAAAGTGACATGGATGAAGACTCATTGTTACAAGCAACACAACTTTTAAAAGTGAGGAATGATTTTCATACTACCTGAAAGAAAGAAAGATACTAAACAACTGGACAGATGATACATTGTGTGATTGTTCAAGAAAGGTAATCAAAAAGCATCAGTGACTCTTGAGCAAAGCACTTATTTTCTCATCTCTACAAAATATAAGAATGATCTCTGTATGTGTCAAGAAAACCTTCGAGGGGGGCAGAGTCAAAATGGCAGAGTAGAAGGATGACCTGCTCTTACTCTCCCCACATAGCCCATAAATTATCTGTAAAAAATGACTCTAAACAAATTCTAGAGCATCAGAAACCACAAAATGACAAGTGAAAGAAATTTCCAGCCCAAGACAGCTTGGAAGGCCAACAGGAAAGGTCTATCATACCGGGTTAAGAGTGGAGTGCAGCCCATGGCACAGACAGGACTGGAGCAGGCTTCAAGGTATGGAATCACAGACATCAGCTGCAGTTCCCAGATTTCTCAACCCACAAATGCCAAAGACAGCTTCAAATGTCAATGAGAAAGCTCTTTCACCTAGATGAGAGGGGAGCATGATCAGGTCCCAGCCCTGGGCCAGCAACAGCCACTTTTGGAGCCCTCAGCCTAAAGACCCTGGGGGAATCAAGTAGCTGATCTGCTCAGTCCTGAGTGGCAGGCCTGGGGGGAGAGGAGAGCTGGTGTGATGGAGCTGATGGAGGCTCTAGAGAGGGAATCCTACTCAGAGATCCTGAGCAGAAAAGAGTGCTTGTGGTGGCTCACAGACCAGAGCACAGTCCAGAAGGGGAGTAAACTCCTGTCCTTTGATTGCGCCACCTTGGAGGAACTGAGAACTTACAGGTCCCTAGAGTATACCCTCCACTTGACAAAGGACTCAAAAGTCAAGTAACTGGCTGGGAAAATGTCCCAAAAAGGGTGAAAAATAAGACTATAGAAGGTAACTTTCTTGGTAAAAAAGGTATTTTCTTCCATCTTTTCAGATGAGGAAGAACAAAGCATCTCATCAGAGGAAGATATAAAAGCCAAGGCTTCTACATCCAAAAACCTCCAAAAAATAAAATGTAATGGTCTCAGACCATGAAAGAGCTCAAAAAGGATTTTGAAAATCAAGTAAGAGGTGGAGGAAAAATTGGGAAATGAGAGTGACTCAAGAAAATCATGAAAAGAGAGTCAATAGCTTGCTAAAGGAGACCCTCAAAAATGCTGAAGAAAATAACATCTCTAAAAATAGACTAACTCAAATGTCAAAAGAGATCCAAAAAGCTACTGAGAAGAAGAATGTTTTATAAAGCAGAATTAGCCAAATGGAAAAGGAGGTTTAAAAGCTCACTGAAGTTCTTTAAAATTACAATGGAACAGATGGAAACTAATGACTTTATGAGAAAACAAGAAATTATAAAACACAACCAAAAGAATGAAAAAATAGAAGACAATGTGAAATATCTCATTGGATAAACAACTGACCTGGAAAACAGATCCAGGAGAGATAATTTAAAAATTATTGGTCTACCTGAAACCATAATCAAAAAAAAGAGCCTAGACATTATCTTCCAAGATATTATCAAGGAAAACTTCCCTGATGTTCTGGAACAAGAGGGTAAAATAAATATTGAAAGAATTCACCAATCACCTTCTGAAAGGGATCCGAAAAGAAAAACTCCTAGGAATATTGTAGCGAAGTTCCAGAATTCCCAGGTCAAGGAGAAAGTATTCCAAACAGCCAGAAAGAAACAACTCAAGTATTGTGAAAATATAATCAGGATTACACAGAATTTAGCAGCTTCTACATTGAGGGATTGAAGGGCTTGGAATATGATATTCCAGAGGTCAAAGGAGATGGGATTAAAACCAAGAATCTCCTACCCAGCAAACCTGAACATAATACTTTAGGGGAAAAATAGAATTTCAATGAAATAGAGGACTTTCAAGCATTTTTGTTGAAAAGATCAGAGAATAGAAAATTTGACTTTCAAACTCAAGAATTAAGAGCAACACAAAAAGGTAAACAAGAAAGAGAAGCCTTGAGGAACTCGTTAAAGTTGAACTATTCACATTCCTACATGGAAAGATGTTACTTGTAACTCTTGAGATTTTTTTCAGTATTATTGTAGTTAGAGGGAAGATAGATAGATAGATAGATAGATAGATAGATAGATAGATAGATAGATATAGATATAGATATAGCTACATATATTTGTAGGTATGTATGGGTATGTAAGTGTATGTTATATATGTGTGTGTATGTATATGTACGTGTGTGTGTGTGTGTGTGGAGAGAGAGAGGCAGAGACAGAAACAGAGAGACAGAGACAAAGACAGGGGGCACAGGGTGAGCTGAATATGTAGGGAGAATACCTCAAAAAATAAATTTACTGTTAAATGGAATGTACCAGGAGTAAGAGAAAGGGAGAGGTAGAATGTAGCAAATCATCTCACATATAAGAAGGAAGAAAGAGCTTCTACAATGGAGGAGAAGAAGGGGGAGATGAAAGGACATAATTGAGCCTTAATCTCATGGGATTTGCCTTAAGGAAGGAATAATACACACTCAATTAGATATAGAAATCTATTTTACCCTGCAGGAAGGCAAAGAGGAAGGGGATAGGAGAGGGAAGATAATAGAAGGGACAGCAAATTGGAGAAAGGGATAATCAGAAGCAAACACTCTTGTGGGAGACAGGAAAAGAGAGAGAATGGAATAAATGAAGAGCAAGATAGGACAGAGGGAAATGTGGTTTGTCTTTTACAACATAAATATTATGGAAGTAATTTGTATTGTTACACATATATGACGTATATTGAATTGCTTGTTTTCTCAATGAGGGTAGGTGGGGAGGGAGGGAGACAATATAGAACTCAAAGAATGAATGTTAAAAATTGTTTTAGCATGCAAATGGAAATTGTTATACAGGTAATGGAGTATAGAAATCTATTTTGCCCTATAGGAAAGTAGAAAGGAAGGGGGATGGAAGAAGGGTGGGTAATAGAAGAGAGAACAGACTGAAGGAAGGGGTGGATGAGGTACATGTTGTCCTGGGGTGAGGGGTGGGGAGAGATTGGGAGAAAATTTTAAATTCAAATTCTTTTGGAAGTGAATGTTAAGAACTGAAAAATAAATAAATTATATATTAAAAAAAGAAAATCTTTGAGAAAAATATTATAAAGGGATAGGCAGACAAATTACTTTCTATAACAGATTGTATTTTCACATCTTCATGCTCAAACAACCGACTGAAAGACAAACAGAATATAAGATTCCATTATATTGAATATTGGTTGGTATTACAGAAAGTTGCATTTTCTTTTTCAAAATTGATTCCTTCTGTTTTTATTTTAGTTTCATTTCTGAATATAGCCCTTCTTGCTCACCTACCTCATGTTATCCCTTATAATAATTTTTAAAGAGAAAAAAAATCAATTAGCAAAACTACCAACATAACCTTGATGAATAACAAATGCAACATTTCACACACACACACACACACACACACACACACACACAAACTCCTTCAGTGAAGGGAAGGTTAATTTTCTCAACTCAAACTTGATCATTCTATTCATTCAGAATTCAGGGGTTTTTTTTAAACATTATTTTTCTATTTCATATAGTCATTATATACGATATGTTGTTTTCCAGATTCTGCTTATTTCTCTTCAACTCATATTTTCCCAAGTTTCTCTATATTCCTCATATTTGTCATTTCTTGTGGTACTGCAATATTTTCTTACTTTTATATACTTCAATCTGTTTCACCCCTTCCCAAAAAATGCTTTGTTTGCAATTCTTTGCTACCATAAATACTGCTATGACTATTATGTTGTATATGGCACCTTTTTCTGTTTGACTTCCTTGAAGGATGTACCTAATCTGTAAATTTCTGAAAGGTATGGACATTTTAGTCACTTTTTAAATTTCATATTAATTCCAAATTAATAATATGTAATATTATATAATAACACATAAAATTTCATGTTGCTTTCCAGATGGTTATATTTTTTCAAAGCATTTGACTATGTAGAGAAAAATACCACTTAAAGGTTCCCTCATCAAGATATGTCCCATGGATGTGCAGCTATCTTAAAAATTATTTGATAGATACAATGATTTTTGGTCATGAGTATCAAAAGAAGCACAAAAAAGGGCAATGCAAACTCACCAAAATAGTGTCTTCCACTTTTGTGACATGGCATAGTGGATAGAGCATTGGAGTTGAAGTCAGGAAGACCAGAGTTTAAATCCCACCTCAGATGCTTACTTGCTATGTGGAGTCTCTTTGGTCTTGAGACCAATGGGAACCTTGGGAAATTCCCTTAACCTCTAGCGCCTGTTTCTGTAACTACAAAATTGAAGGGGGGAAGAGTGAAAATGACAGAGAAAATCCAAGAGTTTCCTGAGCTCTTCCAATTTTCTCTTGGAAACAACATTAAAGCAAGCATCTAAACAGATTCTGGAATGACAGAAACTACAAAAAGATGGAGTGAAGCAATTCTCCAGCTTAAGGTAACTTATAAGGATTTAAGGAAAAGTGTGTCTCACTTGGGTAAAAGTGGAGCACAACCCAGCACAGAGGGTGTCCAGAAAAGCCAGAGGGAGGTTCTTAGCCACAGCACAGCACAGTAACCAAGATCCCTTGGTCCTGACACAATAGGCTAGTGGCACAGCAGGCCATCTGTGAGGTCTGTGTGTGTGTGTGTGTGTGTGTGTGTGTGTGTGTGTGTTCATCCTTCGTTGCTGAAGAAGACCATGCCATCAGAGAAGTAATGACATGACTTGCACTTGACTGTTTTGAGTGAGGGAGGGCTGTGTAGGTCACCAGCCTCACTTCCCCTCCAGAGCCATCTGAATCCAGTGGTCTGATATTCATCAGGATGACTGGAGATGACCTAGGATGAGGAAGTTGAGGTTAAGTGATTTGCCCAAGGTCACACAGCTAGTGAGTGTCAAGAGGTGAGATTTGAACTCAGGTCCTCCTGACTCCTGCACTGTTGTTCTATCCACTGCACCACCTAGATGCCAACTGCCAGCTCAGGAATCCCCAGCATAACAGGTACAACTAGACTGGGCCATCCCAGCACAGTGGGCAAGCCATCAGCACCCAAGGCCCCAGTTCAGAAAAGCCAGTGAACAGGCCCCTGGTCCCCAGCATAAAAAGCTTGAGATAGTGACCTCTGTTCCCCTGCAACACAACTCAACTTTAAAAGTCATGAAATAGGCTTTAAAATGAGTTTTAAAAACCCAGAAAATTGTCTTGCCATAGAAAGCCACTATATCAACAGGGAAGACTAAAACACAAACTCGGAATAGGAGAACAATGTCAAAATGCCTACATGTGAAGTTTCAAAGGCGAAAATTAATTGGTCTTAAGCCCAAAAAGCCTTCTTAGAAGATCTTGGAATGGATTTTAAAAATCAAATAAGAAAGTAGAAGAAAAATTGAGAAAAGAAATGAGAGCTATGCAAGAGAGTCAGCAGCTTGAAAAGGAGGTACAAAAGCTCAATAATTCCTTAAAAATTAGAATTGGGCAAGCAGATGCCAATGACTCTACGAGACATAAAGAATCAGTCAAACAAAAACAAAAGTAAAAGAAAAGAAGAAAATGTAAAATACCTTACCGGAAAAACAACTGACCTAGAAAACCAATCCAAGAGAGACATTTTAAGAATTATTGGACAACCTGAAAGCCATGATCAAAAAAGAGCCTGAACAGCAGCTTTCAAAAGGTTATTAAAGAAAACTGCCCTGATATCCTAAAACTAAAGGGCAAAACAGTACTTGAAAGAATCCACTAAAAACCTGTTGAAAGGATCCCAAAATAAAAACTCCAAGGAATATTGTAGTCAAATTCCAGAATTATCAGGTCAAGAAGAAAAGCAATGAGAAAGAAACAATTCAAATATTAAAGAACTAGTCAAGATTACACAGGACTTAACAGCTTCAACATTAAAGGATCAGAGAACTTGGAATGATATTCTAGAAGACAAAGAAGCTTATAACCAAGAATCAGCTACCCATCAAAATTGAGAATAATCTTTCAGGGGGAAAGATGGACATTCAATGAAACAGAGAACTTTCGAACTTTCCTGATGAAAAGACCAGAGCTGAACAGAAAATTTCAACCTTCAAATATAAGACTCAAGAGAAGCATAAAAAGGTAAACAAGGGGGGAAAACCATGTTATTCAATAAGATTAAACTGTTTATCCCTACATGGGAAGATGCTACTTGTCTGGGTCTCTTATAGGGAAGTTTGAAGGAGTGTACACAGACAGAAGATGTGGGTATAAGGTGACTTTGATGCAATGATATTAAAAAAATTAAGGGTTATGAAGCTTCAAAGGGAAAGATGAATTGGTCTCAAGGCCAAAAGGCCTTAAAAAATCTTAGAAAGAATTTTTAAAATCAAATAAGACAGGTAGAAGAAAAATTGGGAAAAGAAATGAAAAGTTATACAAGAGAGTCAACAGCTTCAAAAGGAGGTACAAAGGTTCAGTGAAGAAAAAGGATTGTATTGGGAGAAGAGGAAAGGGGGAGACAGAATAAGAAATTATATGACATGAAGAGGTGCAAAAGACTTATTACAACAGAGGGAAAGAAGGGAGAGGGCGAGCATTATCTGAACCTTACTCATCAGATATGGCTCAAAGAGGGAATGACATACACACTCAGTTTGTATAACCCTATAGAGAAGCTGTAGGGGAAAGAAAAGGAAGCAGAGAGGCTCATAGATGGGAATACAGAAGAAGCAGGGGAAAGGGAAAAGAAAAGGGAGAGGGCTGATAGAAGGGTGGACAAAATAGTGAAGGGGGCAGGATGAAAGGAGAGAGAAAAATATAAATGGGGTGGCAGAAATGAGATGGAGGGAAATACACAGGTACTAATTATAACTGTGAATGTGAATGGGATGAACTCACCCATAAAATGGAAGCAGATAGTAGAGCAGATTTAAAACTAGAATTCTATAATATATTGTTCACAAGAAACATATCCGAAGCAGAGACATACACACAGCTGAACTAAAAGAAAAAGGAAGGGCAGTAATCCTGATCTCAGATAAAGAAAAAAGCTAAAATAGATCTAATTAAGAGAGATAAGGAAGAAAACTTCATTTTGCTAAAAGGTACCATAGAAACAAATGATAGTATCAATACTAATTATATATATATATGTGTGTGTGTGTATGCATATATATACACATATATATACATATATACACATATATATACATACACACACACACATATATACACACCAAGTGGTAAAGCATCTAAATGCTTAGTGGAAACATTAAAGTTACAGGGAGAAATAGACAGCAAAACCACACTAGTGGGGGATCTCAACCTCCACCTCTCAGAACTAGAAACATCTAAGCACAAAATAAATAAGGAAATTAGTTAAGGAGATGAATAGAAGTTTAGAAAATTAGATATGAGAAAATTTTCTGGAGAAAACTGAAGAAAAATAGAAAGGAATATATCTTTTTTCTCAGCACTACATGGCATCTACACAAAAACTGACCATGTACTAGGGCATAAAAACCTCACGATCCGATGCAGAAAGGCAGAAATACTAAATGCATTCTTTTCAGATCATGATGCAATAAAAATTATGCATAATAAGGGGCCATGGAAAGATAAATTAAAAATTAATTGGAAACTAAACAATCTAATTGTAGAGAATGAATGGGTGAAACAACAAATCATAGAAACTATCAATAATTTCATCAAAAATAATCATAGTAATTAGATAATATGCCAAAAGTTATGGGATGCAATCAAAGCAGTTCTTAGGGGAAATTTTATAACTCTAAATGCTTACAAGAATACAATAGAGAAAGAATAGAATTGGGCATGCAACTAAAAAATCTAGAAAAAGAACAAATTAAAAATCCCCAACTAAATGCCAAATTAGAAATTCTGAAAATCAAAGGAGGGGGTTAATAAAACTGAAAGTAGAAAATTATTGAACTAAATAAATAAAACTAAAAACTGGTTTTATGGAGGGGGAAGAAACAATAAAATAGGTAAATGTCTGGTTAATTTGATTATAAAAAAGGAAAAAGAAAATTACCTGTATGAAAAATGAAAAAGGGTGAATTCACCCCCAACAAAGAGGAAATTAAAGCAATAATTAGGAGCAATTTTGCCCAACTTTGTGCCAAAAAAATCTGACAATCTAAGTGAAATGAATGAATATTTACAAAAATATAAATTTTCCAGATTAATAGAAGAGAAAATAAACTACTAAATCCCATTTTAGAAAAATAAATTTAATAAGCTATAGATGAACACTCTAAGAAAAAATCTCCAGTGCCAGATGGCTTTGCAAGGGAGTTCTACCACTTAAAGAACAATTAATTCCAATACTATATAAACTATTTGGAAAAAATAGGTGAAGAAGGAGTCCTACCAAACTCCTTTTATGATACAAATATAGTGTTGATACATGAACCAGGAAGAGCCAAAACAGAGGAAGAAAATTATAGACCAATTTTCCCAATGAATATTGAAGCAAAAAATTTAAATGAAATATTAACAAAGAGATTACACCAATTTTTCAGCAGGATAATACACTATGACCAGGTGGGACTTCTATCAGCAATGCAGAGCTGGTTCAGTACTAGGGAAACTATTAGCACAATTGACCATATCAATAACAAAACTAACAGAAATCAAATGATTATCTCAACAGATTCAGTGAAAGCTTTTGACAAGATACAGCACATATTCATATTAAAACCATAGAAATAAATGGAATTTTCTTTAAAATAAGTAGTATCTATCTAAAACTATCAGCAAGCATTATCTGTAATGGTGATAAGCTGGAAGCTTTCCCATAAGAACAAGGATGAAACAAGGATGCCCATTATCACCATTATTATTTAATATTGTACTAGAAATGTTAGTTTTAGCAGTAAGAGAAGAAAAAACAATTGAAGTAATTAGAATCGGTAATGAGGAAACAAAACTATCACTCTTTGCAAATTATATGATGTTATACATCAAGAATTAGAGAACCAACTAAGATACTACTTGAAATAATCAACAGCTTTACAAAGTTGCAAGATATAAAATAAACCCTCATCAATCATCAGTATTTCTTTATATTACAAACAAAGCCTAGAAGCAAGAGATAGAAAGGGAAATTCCATTTAAAATAACTGTAGGCAATATATAAAGTATTTGGGAGTTTACCTGCCCAGGTAAACCCTAGAACTATATGAACAAAATTACAAAATGCTTCTCACACAAATAAAGTCAGATCTAAATAATTTGGAAAATATCAATTCCTCATGGGTAGGCTAAGCGAATATGATAAAAATGACAATTCTACCTAAATTAATTTACTTATTCAATGCCATACCAATCAAACTATTACAAAATTTTTTATAGAGCTAGAAAAAAAATAACAAAATTCATCTGGAAGAACAAAAGGTCAAGAATACCAAGGGAATTTATGAAAAATGCAAATGAATACTAGATCTAAAACTATATTATAAAGCAATAATCATCAAAACTATTTGGTACTGGTTAAGCAATAGAGTGGTGGATCCATGGAATCAGCTAAGTACACAGGTGGTTGTGTTTGTCCTTTGTTCTCAAAGAGGACCATGACATCAAGATGATGATATGACTTGCACTTGACAGATTTGAGGGAGGGAGGGCTGTGCAAGGTCACCAGCCTCACTTTCTCCTCCTGAACCATCTAGGTCCAGTGGCCTGATATTCATCAGGATGACTGGAGATGGCCCAGGATGCAATGTAGGACCTTGGCCATTTTAGACTAAAGTCTTATCAGACTCTCACTTTGAGTGAGATGCACCCATTCAATGACTAGGCCTCCTTAAGTAGTTACTCTAGGCATGGCCCCTTTTAAGAAAAGAAAAAAAATAACAAAAACAAATCAAATTGGAAGGGGAAGACCCTCAGGCTTCTGGGTAAAAGAGAAATAATTACTATTTAGTGATTATATTCACTCTGTGCTAGGTGGACTGGGACCTGTCCAATCTATGACCTCCAGAGTACATTGGGCTTAAGTCTTGTTCTTTGAGATTCTAAGGAGGATCTATGGAAGAACATGGAGAGTAATCACACAGATGAGAAGGCATGGATGGGTTGCAATCTGAACTAATGGAGGGATCACAGGTTCATGCAAGTATAGAAGTCCATTCCCAAGATTTGAATTTGGCTTAATGATGGACTGGGGAAGGCAATACAGTGGTTAAATGTCAGTGGTTATAGAACAGAACAAGCTCAGATATCTCTAATATTCTTTGTTTTTTCAACTACTCTTGTAAAATGTAGTAGAATCTTCCTCCACAATTCAGACAGATGCCATGTCACTCAACCTAATTTTCTAGATATTCATATTCCCACATTAACCTACAGCAGGGCAAGGTAACATATCAAAACCCAAACACCTTAGTGTTCATTATTTTGTCATAGAATCTTAGACCTGTAAAGAAAAAAAAATCTTAGCTCCAAGCCCCTTATTTTACAGAAGAGGAAACTGAGACCCAAAATTGATGAATTGATTTACACAACTGTTCAACAATGGTCAGCTGGGCATGAGAAGGTTTCCTGACTCCCAGTCCAAGACATTTTCCATTAAATCTCATTCAACTGGTCTTTCTCTATGCTAGGAGGACTCCATGAAATAAATGGGACAGGCAGAGATACTGAACCTGGGAAGCACTGAAAGTCTTCTTCATCTTCTTTAAATGGATGTGGGAGTATGGGGATGAGCTAGATATCTGTTGGTAAATGTTTAACAATAGACGCTCTAAGGAGAAAAAGTACCTATGACACACTTTTAAATTTAACAGGCATTCTTAACATTTTATTTTTTATTTTCTTTAAGTCTAAACAATCAACAAAACAATACACTCAAGCCCTAATTTGTAGCATTTGCTCATTTCCAAAGTGTAAATTTTCACACTGATAATTTAATAATCAGCTCTCATGAGCCTATTTAAGTTGTCACTAGGACCTCTCTGGAAGGAATTTAGTCCTGAGAGAAACAAAAGAATAAGTCTCTGTATGGTTTCCAGTCTTCCATCCTTGCAAAAAGTAGAGTGGACACCAAAGTTCAGTGCACTGTGCCAGAAGACTAGTATTTGAGTTTCATCCCTGGCCTTTACTCGCTATGTGACCTTGGACAAGTAACTTATCTTGGTGACCTCAGTTTTGTTATCTGTAAAAGAAGAGGTTGGAATAAATGATCTATGAGGTTCTTTCTAGATTTAAGGACATTAATTAAGGGTCAAAATTATTATTCCCATATATATGACCATGACTACTGTGGTCCCAGTACTTAAAGGCCAGGCATACGACATTTCACTCCTCACAGAGTTCTCCAATGCCTTTAAGAGAGTTTGAGGATATCCTAGCTCTGTACCATTGGCTACAGCCCCCAATGATGGTGTTCCCCTAATTGTAAGGGTCCCCTGTACCCCAGTTCCATTTAACCACTTAACAGTGAGATTAACTTTTCCAAAAATTATATATTTATTTCAAAAGTATAACAAATACATAAGCATACCCTTTAGTATGTAGAAGAGTGCTCTCCCTTCTTGCTTGCACCACCTCATACTCTGGGGAGATGAAAGAATTTATGTTCACATTACTATAGAGAAAAGCCCAAGTTCCAAATCCAAAGCAACCCTTGATCTCTAGTCTAGGGAACCCTGACTTCTCCGGACCTCCTGACCAGATCAGCTGGCTGCAATGTCAGACCTGGAATCCTGACTGCAAGGGGGCCATGGCTTGAATCAGGATCTAGCAGGGATTACACTTAGAAACTGAGGACAAGCATTCTATGGGGCTGTGGAGCCTAAAAGGGAAGGCAGGGGAAGAATGCCCTTCCCCCTCAGTTGCTCTAACTGGTGTTGTAGGTGAATGTGACTTTTATTCTTTCTGGAAGGAGCAAAGGAATGAAGGAGGGAAAAAAGAGCAAAGGGTCCCAATCTCACAATATTTAAAGATGCAACTTGTTGCAGCTATGACTCCAATGTAGGGGATTGTAGGGGATGGCAGGACGTCTTCTCCCAGATACAGGATACCTCCATGTTACATTCAGACGAAGAAATAGAAGGTGAGAAATGATAACAAGCCTAGAATGCTGCATTTAATATAATGAGATCATAGAGATAGAGCAGGAAAAGACCTCATAGATCATTTAGTCCAACTTCTCCATTTTACAGATAAGAACTCTGAGCCCTAGAGAAGTTAAGTGATTTTTTTCAAGCTCCCACAAGTGTCTTGTGTCTGACTCAAAATTTGAACCCAGGTTCTTCACTAACTGTGCAACTCTGGGCAAGTCACTTAACTCTGTTTGCCTTAGTTTCCTAATCTGTAAAAATGATCTGAGAAGGAACTGGCAAACCATTCTAGTTAATATTTCTGCAAGAAAACCCCAAATGGAGGTCACAAAAAGTCAGATAAGAATGAAAAAAATGACTGAACGTCAACAAACCTCTGAATCCAAAGCCATGGATCTTCCTACTATACCATGCAAAGTAGATGCCACCTTCATGTGCCCTCAGCTCTTTAAAAAACCAAGAAATTCACCCTTGTCTCTCTCTGCTGGCTGCATACAATTCATTTTTGCAAAGTGTTCTTCCAGTTCCTCCCCATATACTGAAAATGGCTGGAAACAGATACTTCCAACAGGCCTCCCATATTCTAGCAGATGAACTCTTTTAGCAGTATTAACATTAATAGTTTTATGATATATTTACATGTCATACTTTTACATTTGCGAAGTGCTTGACCATTATTTTTATTACATTTTTTATTAGCCATTTAAAATAGCTATTTGAAACAATTAATGTTGAAATTATCCTTCTGACTTGTGGAAACTTTAGGCTACATCCATTTTTAGTGGTTTCTCTTCTAAGAATTGCAGAGGATCTAGGGGAGGTTAACCACCTTTTTAGGCAATTACAGATCTGCAAATTTCCCAGGGGTAAAAGAATCTGTGTGTTGGGGGTTGGGGAGAAAAGAGAGAGAAAGGCAGAGACTGTGCCAGAACCTGCCACTCTGAGGAACTACAATAATCATCCAAAGCCCTCAAACTCTGCAAAATATATCTGAAAGCCTAGTGGCTACTACTCTCTCTGCCAGACACACCAGGCAGCCGGAGAGCTCCCAATGTTTACCGTACCCCACTATTTGAGAAATGTGTAGAACAAACTGAAATTGCATAACCATTCCACCTAACATTGAAACTAATATCTACATTATTTTTTAAAAGTGCTGAAAAGTATCTCAAAGCCTGTAAAAATGTTAACGGAGACAGTTTGTTTCCAATGATTTTGCTTTCTTTGGAATGGAAATGCCCCCATAAAAAGGCATGATCTGTGTGCTTCCCTCCTCAGTTAGATCTACAAACACTGCCCTAGATGTCTTGAGCAAGCCTCACTTTCTTCCAACTCCAGCCCATTTGGATATCCTCCACACATGTACAGAGAGTTTCAAAGATTGCTAAAAGTACCCTTGAAACAATGCAACATTGTACATTGTTCCTGTGATGCTGGCTTGTTTCATCAATTAACGCAATTCTAAATTCCATTGATGACGATGCTACATACACTCGTTTCAGGCCCCTTATCCCTACACTCCATCTTCACAGAGCCCAGCTACTGTTTACAGAATATAGACCAAGTGGCATTACAACTCATCACTACAACAGAGAAAAAGAGTGGTAGAGTAGGTAGAGTACTGGATCTAGAGACAAGTCCAGGAATAGATTCAAGTCCTATCCTTGACATTTATTATCTGAGTGACCTTGAACTGGTCATGGTAATTTCTCTGAACCTCAATTTATCCATCCACAGTATTGGGTAAAGAGATTATTGTATAGCAGGTGGAAAAGCAGCCTCAGAGTCAAGAAGACCTGGGTGCAAGTCCTATATCTGATATATACTGGCTGTACAACCCTGGGAAATCCCTAACCTCTGAGTGCCTCAGTCAACTCTCTCAGACTAAATTATTTAACAGCTGCCAATCAGCATGAAGAGTTTTATCATAGAAAATTCCCTAAACCCATGAAATCACAGTTCTGAGTGAGAAGGGAGGGAGGGAAAGGGATAGAGAAAAAAAGAGGGAGTAGAGATAATAATACTTATAGGTGTCTTCTTCTATTATTAGGATCAAATAAAATATTTTAGGTAAAATGCTTTATAAATGTTAAAACTCTATATAAATGTCAGTTATTATCCCTGTCCACCACGCTATTTCCAAGTACCAAGCAATAGTACCTTTCCTGGAATAATAGTTAGTATAACAAAATTTCATTTCAACAAAAGAATTGTGGCCACCCCTTGAAGTAAGTTCATGAGATTTGAGTTGTGATGCTAAGTGGAGAAGGTCAGCCCTGGTCCTCCCTGCCTCCTACCCTGAGATCATAGTACCACAGTACTCAGGGTTGGAAAGAGTCAGTAAATCATTGAGTAAGAGCCAGAAGGGACCTCCTAAGGTCATCTTATCTTTTTCATTTACCATATCAGGAAACTGAGTCCCAGAGAAGTTAAAAATGACTTGCCTATCATCCCTCAGTTGCAGAGACTGTATACGAACACAAATTCTTACTTCTTTTCATTATACCATAGTAAGAGTTCTTTGATATTTGGTGATTTTCTTTTACTGCCTTTAGAGTTCATGTCATCTCATAGGTTCATAGATTTGGGACTGGAATGGGACCTCAGAGATCATACAGTCCACCTGTCTCATTTTTTGGATGAGAAAATTGAGGCCCTCAAAAGTAATGTCTTGGTCAAGGTCATATAGATCACAAGAAACAAAGTTGACTCCAAATCCATTGCCTCTCTCCCTTGTGGCTGCTTAGTTCTGGTAATGAGTTGGCAGAACTTTAACTCCAGAATTTCCTTGAGGATAATCTGGCAATATCAAGCAGAAGCAGGACCACTACTTGTCAAGTATGTTATGGTGGGAATTCAGCTCTCAGATTCTGTGAGCTTAAGAAATTCAATGGGAAGATTGTTGAACTTTAGTCAGGCGACCTAAACCTGAATTCTGCCTCAGATCAGAGTTGTGGAAATATGGACAAGTCACTTAACATATCAGTCTTCCTTTTCTTGTCTGTAAAATGAGGACAATAATCCTTGTTCTAATGTGCCCCAGAAAACCATTGGGAGGTAAGTGCTTTGCAAACATAAAAGAGCTATAAAAATGTAAGTTATGATTGCTCATGTCCAGGGTCAACATGGAAAGTCTGCAAAAGCCACAGAGGTCCTGGGGACCCAAAGTACCAGCTCCATTGGTCTGTTCTGAACCACCTCCTATTGTTGTTGGCATCTGTGAGTAGACGTGGGGTTTGCCCACACAAAAGGAGGAGGCACACACAGTGATGAAATCAAATTTAGCACCATTGTGATGCCCTGTTTAATCTCCCACCACTGCTGGTATATCACTCATTGGAGCTTTCCAGGCGAGTATTTTTTTTCCCTCACCACAGTCTGTTTTTCTTTAAAAAAAAAAAAAAAATGAACTTGTTGCTCCAAGTGACTTGACGTCTGGCCCAGGGTACAGAGCTTGAGGGCAGATGGAGAAATTAAAATGTTTCTGGATTCGGGGGCTGAAGTGTGGTTGCGGTGTCCTAACCAGGGTGGCCTCTCCAAAATTGTGAAGTAGACAAATTTGCCTTTCACATCCCCAGGCTGGGCCCCTCTCACACCATTCCTGGCAATTCTCTCCTTAAGACTTCCAAGGCACCCATCAAGAGGCCCGTTCCTACAAAGCTTTGTGTTCATTTAGCTGTCAACTAATACTTTAAGGAGACATGATTTCATTGGGGTGGGGACTCCTGTCTGCTCCCCACCCCTTCCAGGAAGCCTGCTCCCTAAGGCAATATAAATGTCCTAAGGAATGGCCCTCACCTGGGTGAAACAGTGGTCTCAGCCCCATTCTGTGATGCTGATGTCAAAGACAATTGAATTGGGAGGATTCCTCATGAGATTTCTCCATTACCCACTGTGTCCCTAGGGTGCAGGTGGCCACCTTTTTACTGATCCAGATTATGACCTACTAGAACCCTTGAGCTGATGCAGATCCCAACCCCTCTACAATCTTATGAATTACTTTAGCTGAAAAAAAAATCCATTTCCTCAGGGAAATGAGGCCAACTCTCTGGTTTAACTCAATTCAACTGAACATTCTACTTATTAGGTGTCTCCTCAGTGCCAATCACTGTGCTCAGTGCACAGTGTTGAATACCTTATTTCAGCTCAGTGCTGAAATAAGATAAAAATGAAGCAATCTCTGCCCTTAAGGAGTTTCTATTTTATTTGACAGAAACAACATATGTACATGTATAAATTGCTCTTCTTGTTCTACTCACTTCACTTTGTATTGGTTCATATATGATTTCTCAGGTTTTAATGAAACCATCCTGCTTGTCATTTCATGTAGCACAATAGTATTCCAGCACAATTATATACCACAACTTATTTAGCCATTCCCCAACTAATGAGCATCTCCTCAGTTTCCAATTCTTTACTATCATAAAAAGAGTTGATATAAATATTTTTGTATGTATCAGTCCTTTTCCATTTTCTTTGATTGCATTGCAAGTATGACCCTAGTAACAGTAATGCTAGGTCAAAGTATATGCATAGTTCTAAAGCTCTTTAGGCATTGTTCCAAATTGCTCTCCAGAATGGTCAGGGTAGTTCACGGTTCCACCAGCAGAGCATTAGTGTGACTTTTTCACATCCTCTTTAGCGTTTGTCATTTTCTTTATCTGTCATCTTAGCCAATTTCATGGATTGAGGGTTACCTAAGAGTTGTTTTCATTTGACTTCCTCTAATTATTAATTATTTGGAGTAGTTTTTATTTGACTATTAATAACTTTAATTTCTCCCTCTGAAAATTGCCCATTTTTATCTTTTGATCACTTATCAATTGGGAATTGACCCTTATTGTTATAAATTTAGCTCAATTTCCCATATATTTAAGGAATGAGACCTTTATTAGAGAAATATCCTATAAATCCTCCCCTCCCCAGTTTCCTGCTCTTCTTCTGATTTTGGCTGCGCTGGTTTTGTCCCTGCAGAAACTTATTTAATTTTATGTAATCAGAATTATTGGTTTTACTCCTTGTGATCCTTTCTATTTCTTGTTCAGTTGTGAACTCTTACCCTATCCATAGATCTGGCAAATAATTTTTCCATGCTCCCTTATTTTGCTTATTATATCACCCTTTATGTCTAAATCATAGCTCAATTTCAAACTTATCTTAGTATATGGTGTGAGATGCTGGCTTGTGCCAGGTTGTTGTCCAGTTTCCAGTTTCCCTAGAAGTTTTTATCAGATAGTGTGTTTTAACCCCAATAGCTAAGATTTGAGAGTTTATCAAACCCTAGGTTACTGTGCTTATTTGCCTCTGTATACTAGTCTATTTCATTAATCAACCACTCTATCAAGTATCAAATTATTTTGATGATTATCACTTTGTAATATAGTTTGAGATATGGCACTGCTAGACCCCTTTCCCTCACATTTAAACCCAAATTCTTTGAATCCTATTTTCATAATACCATGAGGAAAAGTTTTTTGACATTTGGTAATTTTTTTTTATCTTTAGCTTTCATGTCATCTCATGGGATCGTGATTTAAGGCTGGAAGGGGACCTTAGAGATCATGCATTCTACATGCTTCATTTTATTGATTATAGATAAACTTGACCTACCTATGAACAATTCATATTTCTCCAAGTTTTGGATCTGGTTTTGCGTGTAATGTTTCATTATTGTGTTCATGTAGTTTGTGTGTGTTTTGACAAGTAGTACTTTGAACTGTCTGTAGTTAATTTCAGTGGAATTTCTCTTTCTATCTCTTCCTGCTGGGTTTTGTTGCCACTATATAGAAATGCTGATATGTAGGTTTATTTTCTATCCTGCAACTTTGCTAAAGTTATTGTTTTGACTAAGAAGCATACCATCATATCATCTGGAAAAAGTGATAGTTGTGTTTCTTAATTGCTTATGTTTATTCTTTCAATTTCTTTTTCTTCTCTAATTGCTATTGCTAGCACTTCCAGTACAGTAAAATGATAACACAGATATCCTTGCTTCACCTCTGATCTTATTGAAAAGGCTTCTAGTTTACAGGTAATGCTTACTCTTGGTTTTAGATACATAACAGGTAATGCTTACTCTTGGTTTTAGGTAAATACTGTTTATCATTTTAAGAAAGGTCCAATTTATTCCGGTGCTTTCTAGCATTTTTAATATGCATTTGTGTTTTGTCAAAAAGTCGTTTCTGCATATATTGATGTAATCCTATGATTTTTTTTGTTTTTATTAGTGATATGGTCAATTATGCTGATAGTTTTCCAAATATTGAGGCAGTCCTGAATTCCTGGTACAAATCCAGTCTGGTCCTAATGTATGATCTTTATGATATATTGTTGCAATTTCCTTGCTAGTATTTTATTTAAAAATTGTTCAATATTCATTAGGGAGATAGGTCTTTAGTTTTCTTTCTCTGTTTTTCTCTCTCTGATTTAGGTATCAGAACCATATTTGTGTCAGAGAAGGAATTTGGCAGGACTCCTTTACCTAATTTTTTTTCAAACATCTCATATGGCATTGGAATTAATTGTTCTTTAAACGTTTGGTAGAATTCTCTTGCAAATTAATATGGTCCTAGGGACTTAAGGAGCTCACTTTTGATTTGCTCAATTTCTTTTTCTAAGATAGAGCTATGTTAGTGTTTGATTTCTTCTTTTGCTAATCTGGGCAATTTATATTTATTTGTATATATTCATCTATTTCATTTAGATTGTCAGTTTTTGGCATATTGTTGGATAAAATAACTCCTAACAATTGTTTTGATTTTCATCTTTATGACTTGTTCATTCGCCTTTTTCATTTTTGATGCTAGTTATTTTACTTTCTTCTTTTTAAAATCAAAATAGCCAATGATTTATCTATTTTATTGGGTTTTTTCTTTATAACTTCCCCTAGTTTTATTTATTAGTTCAATAGTTTTTTAACTTTCAATTTTATTAATTTCTCCTTTGATTTTCAAGACTTCTTTTTGATGTTTAACTAAATATTTTTAATTTGTGGTTTTTTGTTGTTTATCCAAATTGTTTATCTGTTCTTTTTCTCTTTTATTAATATAAACACATTTAGAGATATAAATTTTCCCCTAAGTACTCCCTTGGCTACATCCCCCAAATTTTGATATCTTGGCTCATTATTGTCATGATCTTTGATGAAATTATTGATTGTTTCTATGACTTATCCTTTGACCTACTAATTCATTAGGATTAGATTATTTAATTCCCAATTAGTTTTTAATCTATGCTTTAAAGACTCTTTATTGAATGGAATGTTTATTGAAGTATGGTCCAAAAAGGGTACCTTTAATATTTCTGCTTTTCTGCATTTGTTTGTGGTATTTCTATGCCCTAATGCATGGTGAATTTTGTGAAGGTGCCATGCACAAATGAGAAATAATATATTCTTTTTATTCCCATTCAATATTTACCAAACATCTATGATGTGAAATTTTATTTATCTCCTTAATTTCTTTATTGTTTATTGTATAGTTAGATTTACCTAGATTTGAGATGATAAATTGAGGTATCCTACTTCCTTAGTTTTACAATATTATAACGATCTTTTTATGTATTAACATCTTATGATCTTAAAATGGGATTTTTATTGGCATATTTAAAAACAAAAATGTGTTTCTAACTAGAAAAACAATAAATACAACATTTAACTTTTCCTTCAAAATTTAGTTTCTATGCCACGTGGCATATGTATGTTAAAAACTGATATTAATTTATTGTCCATTGTACCTTTTAACAAAATGTAGTTTTCCTGATTCTCTCTTTTAATGAGATTCATTTTTGCTTTGTCTGAAATCATGTTTGCTACCTATGCCTTTTTTACTTCAACTGAAGCACAATAGATTCTGCTCCAGTTCCTTATTTTAACTCTATGTGTATATTTCTGCTTCAAGTGTATCTCTTGTAAACATGATATTGTTGGGTTCTGGCTGTTAATCCATTCTGATTTCTGCTTCTGTTTTATGGGTGTGTTCATCCCATTCACACTCACAGGTGTGCTGTGTATTTTCCCTCAATCCTATTTTCTTCTATTTATCCTTCTCTTTTTTATTCTGTCCCTTCTTCAAAAGTCTGTTTGGTTTCTAACCACTGCCTCCTTTAATCTACTCTTCTTCTTATCCCTACTAGCTTTCTCTTAGCCCCTTGCCTTCCTATTTCCTGGTTGATTGAAATAAATTTCTATACCCTGCTCTGTGTGTATTTATGAACCTCTTTTATCAGAAAATTTTTCCTATTCTTTCTCTCCCTTCTCCTTTCTCCCATGCTTCCCTTTTTTTACCCTTCCGTTCCTCATTTAAGACCGTCTCCATATAATAGACCCACAGTCATGTCCTCTGTCTATGTAGATTCCTTCTAAATGCCCTAATGATGACTAGGTTCTTGGAGGCTTACCTTGCAGCATTTTCCTATATAGTAATGTAAATAATTTAATCTTGTTAAATTCCTTGGTTTCTCATTCATATTTATCTTTTTATGCTTCTCTTGAATCTTGTGCTTGAATGTCAATTTTTTTTTATTCGGCTCTGGTCATCTCTTTTCATCAAGAACACTTGAAAATCCTTATTTCATCAAAATTTTATTTTTTCCCACTGGAAAATTACATTTTCTGAATAGGTATCCTTGCTTATAATCTTAGCTTCTTTGACTCCTTGGAGGGTGTAGGTCTAATAAGAAGGAATGTTGATAAGCAATCGGAAAATGTTTACCAAGGACGCAATGGAAAACTAAGAAGCGTAGGATAAGGACGCCAGAGAGATAGATTGTGTGTATGCACAAGCAGGGAATGGTGGTCAGGGAAGGGAGCTTTGACATATGCAGCCTGCAACTAGGAAGGAGAAGGACTCAGAGTCGGCCTATATTGGCATGCCCTTCATAGTAACCAAGATTATTTTTATTTGACTTTCAGTCCCAGAGAAATACATGGAGGGAAGAGGGGGGCACATGTAATAGAGCAAATGTCCATCCTTGGTTCTGCCTGACAATTAATGCAGGAGTCAATGAAGCCCTGGGGCCAGGCTAGTCGTAAACAAGTCAAACATGTTTGGGATACTCAGATTCTGCCCCAGAAAGTCTGCTTCATTCCATTGTTGAGTTGATTATTTCCCAAAGGGGTATCAAGGGAAAGAAGGGAGAAACACTGAGGGCATTCTTTGTTTCTAGATTCATGTAGGTGTAGAACAGGAAAATCAAAAGAGCAGCTGTTCAGTCTCAGGTCCTGGTGATGGACCTCTTGGAGCTTGGCTAAACTGGTCTTTCATCAACATATATGTCACCATATGTAAAATCTTTTGATTGTGGTATGACCACACAGAAAAAGTACTCTCCTGCCATAAACTTCAAGAACCTCATGGATTACTTCCATGAGAGACATCTGAGGAGAATTCTAGTGGAACTGTCAATAAATATATCAGTGCTTTAATGCATCTGCCATCTCACAGGTGTGGGTGTACATCTCCAGCTATTCACATCTTCTCAATCTTATTGATTATTGCCCACTACTTCCCTTAGCTCCTTTATGAATGATCTACTTAATATGCAAGGGGACTTCTTCCAGTTCTCTTAACATTCCATGGGAACTAACATAGTACTCAGTCTATCCATTTCTCATTCCTTGCTCTCACTACATGTCCTGAGTCCCTCCTTTTCACATCATCCATTTCCTCAGTGATATCTTCTGTGCCACTTTGTGAGCTCAAGTCAATACTGTAACATGCTTATATACATATTTGCTTCTCCATTGGCCCATAATTTGTAATTACGATTCTTCCAAGATCTTAGCGTTCCATGACTTGTAGCCATATAGCTTTGCCAGCAGAATACTGGTGCTAAAAAAAAATGGGGATTTGTGCTGGGGGAAACTTGAGAAGATACAAATGTTACATAATGTTCCAAATACCATCCATCCCATCTTCTTTCTACTATTGACTTCTGGACTCAGCTCATAATCCCTTTCATGATCCCTATCTAGAAAGAGATGTGCTGAATGATGAATGAACTGCCTGCCCAATAAGCATTCTTTATCTATTTGGGGTTTTTTTCAAGGAACTGAAATGTTCTGGATTTCACTGGAGGAGTTGCTTTGAAATTCTTTGAACCGAACTACTTAGTACAATGCCATCAATGAACACAAATAAAGAACCTCACCATCTATAGTGAGGTCCTGCTCCATTTGCACTCTCTGAAGGACATTCTCCATGAAAGGGGTAAACATTTTTGATAAGAATACATTTATCTATTTTTGAAAAATATATTTGTCTATTCATTGAAAAAAGCTACTTGGACATGCCAAGAAGTAATAGTCATAATAATAGCTAACTTTTACTTCAAAAATAGCCCACAAAATATGTGCAGAAGCATCATCTCATTTCATATTCTTAAAAAAAATCCCAGTAAGGTAGGGTGCTCAAATTACATTATTATTTTACAGATAGTTACACATGAGACAAAGAATAACACAAAATGATCTTCAGTCCTATGTAGCCCCCTTACATTTCTGCAGTGATGGTTGTTGAGTGGTAGAAAACAGATGCTAAGAATCAGGATTTTTTAAAATTCCTTTAGATTTTACCTGAGGTGTTGGTACTCCAAATGTGAGAGTCTTGTCCAATGACCAACAACTGGATATATTCATTAAGTGAGTGAATGACATTAACTTTTATATTCTCAATATAAACAATAGAGATAGGATAGTGGATAAAGTGCTGGACTTACAGTAAGGAAAACCTGAATTCAAATCTTGCATCAGACACTAATTGACCCTAGATACAACTCAGAACCTCTCTAAAACTGTTTCCTCATCTATAAAATGGAGATAATAATAACACGAATATCATAGGGTTTTGTGAGGAACAAATTAGAAAACATATGCATTATAAATACCAACCTTAAAGCGCTATATAAATCATAGATATTGTAATTATTGTTGTTGCTAATAGAAGACAGAAGGATGCTGCAATCAAGATGGAAGATTACCGCGGAGATTCTCCTTGGAAAGGCAAATGGAGTAGATGATGGCATGAGTTTTATCATACATCAAAAAGCAAGAATAAATGTCATTTTGTGAGGCATTTAAGTTATCTTTTATTGCTATCTTCATGATTTATATTTGCCAAAAGACTATCAACAATAAAAACCATGAAAATAATTTAAGCTTATATATAAACAGATATTGAAGAGGATAAAGAGATAGAGGAATTCTATGAAGAATTCAATGACAGAGTCCTTTTCCAATCAACATAAACTTTAATTCTCAGCAACTTCAATACAGCAGCAGTAGTAAAAGACTTCATTGTTGAAAAAAGGATCTGGAACAAGGAATGACAAAGGTCAAAGATGTTTAGATTCAACAGATTTTTCATACATATATATATATATACACACACACACACACACACACATACATATATATATATATATATATATATATATATATATATATACACATCATGAATACAACCTTCAAGAAGGAAATTCAGAGGTACTAGACATGATAAGCACCAGATAATATTGTAAAAAGTGAAATTTCTTATATTTAACTTATTAATATCAAAATTGAAAAAAGTGACAGAATAAAGTCTGTAGACATACATTATCAAAAACTGGATGCAGTTTAACCAATGTAAGTCAATAGTCATAATGAAGAGATCAAATGTCTAAAAACTATCTCAGTTAGCCACCATTTGATTCACTTTCCAAGTAAAGATATGTGGCAGCCAAAGTCAGATCAAGTTTAAAATAATAACGCATTTGTAAAATCTTATAGAAAAGATTATGTCCAAAATTGCATCATAAAATATAGAAAAGTAGTGGAGGATAAAATCAGTTTAAAGAAAGCTTGGCAAGAGACCCAATTAAACAAAGTTATCCTGGGCTCATTTAAAGTAGAAACTAAAAGGAACAGGTCAAACAAACAGATAAAATATGTAAAGATCTGCAAATGTTTCTTTTTTATGAGAAATGCATTTCTCCATCAAGGATAATGGAACCACAGATTCTAAGTTCAAATTCTATTATCAGTCCAGGACATGCTCATAAAGCAGGTAGAAATAATGCTTTAAAAGAACAAAGATGAGAAAAGCATCTGGACTAGACAGAGTATATATGCTTGCATTGGCAGTGACATAATTGTGAGGGCCTTGAAGAAATAATTCCCAAGCTATTTAAAGGAAGAGAATACACCAAAGATGTAGGGGAGAAATCTGCATCTCAAAAAAGGCAATCCAGAGAACATGTCCTGGATATATAATTTTGTAAGAATGACTAATAGACGCTAAGGGTATTCTTGACCATAGTATTAGTGTGAAATAGACAGGCTTTTGCAAGCAATGTTCCATAGCAGACATTCTTTTTCATTATTCAGTTGACTGAAAGACAAAGAACATAATATCCCAATATGTTTACTGTTAACTACAAAGAAACATTTGATTCAATAGGGCAAATCAGAGCCTTACAAGGTGCTCCTTTAACAAGATACCTCCCCTGCCTATGTCAAGATTATGCAAGATTCTTTGAACGGTATAACAATTGCACCAACCTTGTTTGATGACCCCATAACTTTTGATAGGAAAGGCATAAAACAAAGAGATGTCTCCTAATGTCAAATGCTAACTGTTTTCTATTGTCATAGAGGAGATCCAGCTCAAATATCAAGTTAAAAAGTGATTCCCTATAAATAGTGAGAGTCTCACAATATTCTTCTTTATTAATAACACTGTTCTGGTATGATCAAATCTGGAAATATAGCTAGACCTCCTTGAAAAGATCCATTACAACTTAAAAGAGCTTGACCTAACCATCTACACAGGGAAGAAACAACTGAATGAAGAATGCTTCTTATCCAGATAATAATAATATAATGTTTTTAACTACACATGTTCCCAGCTGTGCAGGGAACAGCCTGGGAGAACTATTTCTCCACCAGCGCAAAGCAATGTCTACTCTATGATACAAAAATCTTAGAAAATAGACTAGATGCTGAGAGGTAAATTAACTTGTCCAAGGTCACACATCCAATGTGCGTCAATGGCAAGACTTGATGACACAGCCAATCTGCTACCATGATGCCACATAGCTTTTCATATATTCAACCACAATCATCTATCATTCTATCACTCGCTTTATTTTCTTAAACATGTCCTTCATCCTTCCAATGATCTCCATTTCCTCTATCCCTTAGAACTTGCCAGGCCATTACTCCTGCTCACTCTCTCCTGCTTTCCAATGTCAATTCCTTAGTTAACCAGTTCACTGTACAATAGCCCCTACTCTCAAATAACCTATTCCTTTATCCTATCACTGATTACACTTTGCCAAATCCCAACCCTCTTTTATTCCATTATCTTCCATTTCTCTTCACACTTGGCTGAACAGAGCTAGAGGAAGTCATACAACTCTGCTGACCATGTTCTTTACTAAATTATGTTATCTCATTTCAACTGCCCTAAGAAAGGAAATCCTTCTAATCTTCTCAAGTTATTTTCCATCTCAAACTTCACAATAGCTATAATAACTCTTTTCTGTCTTCAGCACTCCCATAATACCTCTTCCCTCTACTTTCTCAAGGTAGTACCTCATCTCATACTTAATCTAGATATTGAGATCATTAACAAAGGGTTTCTTCTCTCCTCTTCATCTCAGAAACCCTTGATACCATACCCTACTATCTCTTCCTTTACCATAGTTGCTGATGGAAATATAACACTTCTTACCAAAAACAATCCTTCCACATGTACCCTTGATCTCATCCACTCCCATCTTCTTCAGCATATGCTCCCACTATCATCTCCTCCCACTATCATCTCCTCTCTGGACCCAGATAATGGTCCAGATTTTACTTCTGGATTGAAAGAAGAGCATGATCAATGACAAGGAGTAAGGAGGATCAAAGAGGCTGAGGAAAGAAATAAATTCAAGAAGGAAAAAGGAGAAATGTTGGCAAGAAAAGTTGGCAAGAGAAGTAAGAAACAATAAATGAAACAATGAAAGGGTAAAGTAAATTGATGGAGTGTATTGGTCGGCAGAAAAATTGGTAAAAACAGATAGGAGATTGATGTAAGACTAAAGGGAAAGGGGAGTAGGATTGTAGAGTTCCTACCATGACTAAGGAAAGAAAGTAGACTAAGATTGTCAAGTTATTAAAAAGGTATAAAAAGTTTGGGTATAAAAGTTTTAACAATGTGTTTAGGATTCAGATCTAAATGCCTACCAGAAGTTAATGGAAAACAAGGCAGAATATATTTTAAAGAGTAGGAGAAATTGTTCAATCATTTACACTAAAGGTTTGATGTTTGTTATTTCTACCACAGCCTAGCGACTGTTATCTGAGTTAAAGGGATAAGTTGATCCCTTTCCTGAAAAGGAAAATGGAAGTATTCAAAAGAACATTTTTCCCTACTCCAGAATATAAGAATGACATCTTCCTAAAGGAAAGAGGAGTGGAGCTGCAATGGGGGAAAAGGGAATTTAGGACAAAGCAGAGGAGATGACCTTTGCTGGGATAATAGAGTAGAAAAGTATTACACTGATGACAAAGGGAAGTAAAGAAAGACAGTTGTACAATTAGAGCTTAAAAAACGATTTGAAACTCTTCCCAAAGAGAAGAAAACTGATTACTCTGAGAAGGGAAAAGTTTATTGTCCTTCCAAAAAAATTCTATAGAAGAGACACTGAAGCTAGCAGGTTAGAGATCATCTAGTCATTATTGTCATAATTTGTCCATCATTTTCAGTGAGGACCAACAACATGACAGGGTGATGCCTTAACTCATACATGAATTGGATTTAAATGAATCAGTTACACAAAGTCATCAACTTCCCTCTCTCCTCTACAGTCATCAAAGTCCAGTGACAAGACAAATTCCAATGGCAATGGCCCAAGATGCAGTAGAAGATCTTGGTGTCTTCTATGTCTGACAAAATTCTACGCACTCCACAGCACCTTTATGGCCATTAGAACAAATTGTTCTCATCCACTCATGCCACGGGGTGAAGTCTTCACATGCTTGGGGTGGACACCGCCTTAACTCACTGATGGGTTTGATGCCGGTTGGATATCCTCAACCTAGTTTAGTTCTTCTTCCAAGATAGTTTACTAAGGCATGGTCATTGTGCATGCTACAGCTTCTTGGAGCCACAGGTGAGAGTGGAGTGACAGGTAGACATCAAAGGTAGATGAAAAGGACTTGGCAAATCCTCCCAAGAGAGGTGCTAGTCCTCCTTGAATACCACATACATCCTACCCAGTAAGATCATCCAATAAGAATCAGAAGAAAGAAGAAGAGAAGAATAGTAGTTGATTGCTTCCTTTTCAGGGGCAAGAGAGCTGCTATTTGTCAATCTGTTGATATGGTGTTTCTTTTCTTTCTAGAGCATGTATGCAAGATATAACAGAGATGTTCCCAAGATTTATGAAAATAGATATAACAACTCCCCACTTTGTGTGATTCTCATAGTCACAAATCATATTACCCACAAGATTCTCTCTCTCTCTCTCTCTCTCTCTCTCTCTCTCTCTCTCTCTCTCTCTCTCTCTCTCTCTCTCTCAAAGGTAAAGTATCTAATAATTTCTTGGCATGTCTCAGTGATCATTGCATCCTTCAAAAGGTAAAGTAGCCAACAAAAGGAAATTTTATTACAGATCTGATTCTTACTAATAGGGAAGAACTGGTTATAGGTGGGGAAATGATGGAAATCCTAAGCAGAAGTGATCATTCTGTCCTAGAAACTGTTGTAGAGAAGGAGAAGAAAACTGAGTCCAATCTGCTCTTTAGATTTTGGGACACATATTACAGAGAGTTCAGAAGGAAGATAAGGAGGTGAGATTCCCATGAAAGATAATGTATGAGAGCAAGCTAGAAAGGACAGTTGGTGTTCAAGAATGAAAATTTGAAGATGCAAGGGACAGCATTTCCAATGAGGAGGAAAGATTTTGTCTGAATCTGAGTTAAAGGGATAGGATTTGTCTGACTATATAAATATAAGTGCTAAGGGAACTCACCAACCAATTCAACAAATCAAATGAAATATTATTTGTAAAAAGCACTTAGCACAGCACCTGGCACATAGTATAAGCATGTATATTACAAGCAATGTAAATGCTTATTCCCTTCATCCTTCCCCAATGAAATTAGTTTTTTTTAATTTATAGAAGGTAAAATCAAAGACAGATAACAAGGAATGAATACAATATTGTAGCATAATTCTGCAAAAAAAAGCTTCAGGAATGTGAAAATTGAGAATGAACAGGGAAGATAACGACAACAATAAAAAGGGGAGATAGTTACATTAGGAGAAAAAAGAGGATGTAATAACTGGTATGACCATTGATTGAGGTGGTTGGGATGATGATATTTGACAACAGAGAGAAGGAAAAGTTGTTCAACTTTATTTTGTTTCTGTTTTCTCTAATGAGAAGAATAACATTTGCACTATAATTCATAAAGCAAAAATGATTCCCAAAATAAGTAAGGGAATACCAAGAGAAAATTTATCTACGCTTGATGAAAAAAAGTTCCTTGTCCCTACTTCCTTGACCACTGAAAGATCTGAGAGGTGATTGTTGAACCACTGTCAGTGAGAGATCATGGAAAATAAGAGTGATTCAAAAGATTAGAGAAGGATCAATGTCCTGGCTTTCAAAAAAGTCAAGTCAACAAGCACTTAAGCAGCACCTACAATGTGCCAGACACTGATTGGGTTGAGAACAGTTGCAAACTATAGACCAATGAACTTGACTTACATTCCTGGGAAAATTCTAGAATGGATCACTAAATAAATGGTTGGTAAACATTTAGGAAAGGAAATAGTTATTACAAAGACCTAATATGCCTTCAACAAGAAAAGGTCATGTCAGGCTTTCATTTCCATTTCTGATCAGAAGACTAAAGTAGTAGATGAAGGGAATGCTGTGCATATTGTTTAGGTAGATTTTAGCAAAAGCTTTAGTAACATATGTCACACTATTCTTTTGGAGAAAATAGAGAGATGTGAATTAAGAGAAACTTAATTAAAGTGAAAATTAATTAGTTGGATTTACAACCAGTTGGATGGCAGGACTAAAAGAGTGGATGTTAATAGTGCAGTGACAGTGGGGCAGGAGGTCTCCTTTCAAGTAAAGTATCCCAGAAATCTGTGATAGGCATTGTACTGCTGACCATCTTTAGTAATGGCTTCAATGAAGGCATAGATGGCATGCCCACCAGATTTGTGAGGATACAAAGTAAAGAGGGATAATTAGCACATTGGATGACTAAGTCAAGATTCAGAGAGAATTGGTACGGTTAAGTAGCATAGTGAATAGAACACTGGCCCGGGAATCAAGAGGATCTGAGCTTAAATCTGGCCTCAGACATTTGACACTTATTAGCTGGGTGACCCTGGGCAAGTAACTTAACTCTGATTGATTTGCTTGAAAAAAAAAATATGAAGAGAATCTTAGCCTATATCTAATCAGATAAAGTCCAATGGGGATAAACATAAAATCTAATACTTAGATATAAAAATAAATCTTTCCCAAGGACAAGATGGGAGAAGTATGGTTAGACAGCAGTTGTTCTAAAAACAACCTTGGGGGAGTTAGTGGACCACAAGTTTAGTATGATGGCGCAGGAAAAAAGCTAATGCAATCTAAGACTAGAAGAAGCCTGACTTCCAGGAAGCGGATGATGGTGGTCCTTTTGAACTGTGCCTTTATCAGAACCAGTCTGGAGTATTAGTTTCAATCGTGGGAACAACAGCTTAAGAAAGACTGTAATAAACTGGAAAATGTTTGGAGGAGGACAATAAAAATGATATAGGGTGTTGGTTCAAGTGATTAGCACAGTACCTGGCACATAATAGGTTCCATATAAATGCTTATTTCTCTCCCTAGGAATAATGGAGAGTATTTTCAAAGGATTAAATTTAGTCTACCTAACAATTAAAATTGTTACCAAAAGTGGATGGAATGGACAATCCTGAGGAGTGTGGGGGGGGGGGGGTCCCTTCCTTGGAAGTTTTCAATAAGAGACTAGATGATCACTTGTCACATAGATTTGTATTGATGACTCCTTCATTATGTAGTCTGGACCAACTGGATGGCCATCAAGATCTCTTCCTACTCTTAATTCTGTGTGTGTGTGTGTGTGAGAGAGAGAGAGAGAGAGAGACAGAGAGACAGAGAGACAGAGAGAGAGACAGAGAGACTATATATAAAAATAGATAGGTATGGATATCTACATAGATGTATAATTATCTATATTTATCTATTAACATATCTGTATCTATCCATGCATATGTATTCATATGTTAGAGAGAGGAAGAAAGAGAGAGAGAGGAAATGTGTAGAATAGAGGGAAGAAAATGTGAATAATAGTCAAATAGTCTTACCTTTGCCACATGCTAGATGTGTGACCCTAGACAAGTCACCAAATTTCTCAGCAACCTAGTCCACTCTTTAATACGTTACATTGCAGAGCATGTACTGATCTTCATTGATTAAGAGATTTTTCTCAGTGAAACTTACTACTGAAGGCTGATAAATAGAGATAGGGATAGACAGAGATAAAGAAAGAGATATAGTGATGTAGAGATGAGTAAACAAAAAGAAATTGAAGTGTTTACTATGTGCCAAACACTATCCTAAGAGCAAGAAAAAAAAGCAAGACTGTCTGCTCTCAAGAAACTCACATTCTAATTGAGGGAGATAACACAGGAAATGTATAGAAAGTCCCAATGGACCTCAGGTCAGATGAAAGTGCTAAGAGTCCTCAGGTAAGGCTGGTAAAGATGTACTTATAAATTTAATGAGATGGATTGGTACCTCGGACAGATACTGCAAATGGACCAAGAGGTGGATCCAGCATTAAATAGCAGAAGAAGAGGATGGATTGCCTTTGGGAAATGATAAAGCTGTTTTAAATGATTCCAAACTTTCCTTGAAACAAAGGTTCATCTTTAAAATAGAGGGTTCCACCAGTGTAGTTGTATGGCTAAGAGCCATGGAACACTATAATCTCAGAAGAATTAAAAATAAAAGTCACTCAGAAGACAATGGAGAGTCAAATGGAGAGCCTGGGTATGAGCAGGCTGTAATACATCACAAAGAACTACGAAGGAAAACTGGAGTAAAGAATGCCATCAAAGAAATGCGCCAAGGGGGAAAAACGATGGGCTGATCACAGGATGAGTATTAAGGATAATGGAGAGACCACCCATGGATAGTGATGCCCATAGAATATAAGGATGCCCCTCCCACCCCACAAAATGGGTAGACCTCTAGAGGCCAATGTAGCAGAAGGTATGGATAAGAATTACATCATAAGAGTTGAGAAAAGAGGAAAGAAATAAGCATTTATTAAGTGCCTACTATGTATCAGGCACTTTGGCATTGTAAACTGAATGTTTGGAGGAACCATCCACACAAATGAATTTACAAATTCACTTGAGTACTTTATAAATGAGAACATTGAATAGAAGGTCTGATTAAGTGTCTTAACTAAGGTCACCCAATTAGTAGGTAAACAGAATCAAAGCTAGAACATAGATTTGAAATTAACAGAATCAAGGCTAGAACATAGAGGCTAAAACATAGATTTGAAAGTAACAGAATCAAAGCTAGAACATAGATTCAAAGAAGCCTATTAATCCTTTAAATGAATATCAATTAAGGGTATTTGCATTTTTATAGTGATCTTGTGTACTAGGCTAACAAGCTGGGAAGCCTATCTGAGATACTTCAGATCAGGAGGTGACCCCAAACCCTTTCTACCTTGAAAGGTTCCCCTTTTTTCCTAATTTTAGGGTGACAATGGGACAGCTAGCATTCTTGCTTCAGTTGGGAAAGGCCTTAGACTTTGCTCAAACTGCAGGATATTTTTTTTTTGTTTGCCATAAGGTCAAGGATGTTAATTTGAAAGAGACAAAAAGAAAAAACTATTAGCTAAACACATTGCTCTGAGCCAACCAAGCATTCACAGTCCTCCTGTCACCTCCTAGGATATGATTCTCCCCTGGTGATGACTGGTGGGATGTCTTCACAGGGGCTGCAGTCAGCACCCATCATCCACCTGCACGCCCCTGGGGCTAGAAAAGCCTGTGGCAGGAAAGATGCCTTCCCCTACCATACTTCCTTCTTAATTAAAAAAAAATTTTGAAAGTAAAATTATACTGTGGTAAGAATAAACATCAAAACAATAGCTGTGATTAATCTGTCAGAGACTTGTATAATGTGATGCTAATAGGAAGAAATAAATTCCTGCTGAATATCTAAGTCATCCTTTCACATGAAGAACTTTTAAAATTAGAATGCCTGTAAATGAATATACATCAGAAAAGCATTAGCTAGAAAGAAGAGAGGACGGTCTGAGGACATCACAGTCTCAGGGAATAGTTGAACATCAAAATGTAGGTTCTCTACCTTCACTTGACTGGATGGTAGGCACCGCTCCCCTAGCATGGTTCTACCATTACAGCCTATAGTCACAGGAGGTCAGAGCTTAAGGGGACCTTAACCAGCATTTAGTCCAACATCCTCACTTTATAGATAAAGAAACTGAGCCTCAGAGTCAGAAAGTGACTTTTCTAATATCTAATCATTAGTAGTTGTGCTGTGACCAAAATCCAGCACTGCACAGCAGGGCCATGACTAGTCAGAGGCAAATGGGGCTTTGTCCCAAGGCTCTGAAATGAGGATGAGAAAGAGCTCCATGATGTGAAAGGCAAATTTCTGTCCTGCAGCAAAGAATCTCCAATATCATTTCCTTTTAGAAATTATTATGGTTTCATTTATTAACTTGTTACCATAAGGAGTTTAGATGCCACTGCTATGATCTCATCCATATCTTGGACTTGCCTTTCTCTCTAATCTCTCTGTGGGTGAAAGTCAAACTCTCTCTAGCATGACGACAGCCCCTATGATCATACTGTGTGCCATATCACTATTCGTCCCCCGTGTCCACCTATTCCTTATCTCTACCATGCCTCTTGCTGTTTTTCCCCAAGAGAAAGAATTTCTAGCTATTCTACTTACTAAGTTCATCTCCAAACTTTTTCCATTATCCCATACTGTTCCACTTTTTAGGTTAATTCATTTAATTTTAGGTTAATTCATTTCACTTAACCTCTCCATGTGAACATCTGAAACATACCCACGGTCCCAATCAGCATGTTTCCTGGCTTGAGAAAATGTAGTAGGAAAGAATGAAATGTTATGATCAGTAATATGGCATAGTGAGCTAAAAAAAATGTCAGATATTCTAACTCATGGAACTTTAGATTTGGAAGAACCCTTAAAAGTCATTATGCTCAATCCCATTCTGCAGACATGAAGCAATTTCTTCTGAAACTTTCCGACCAACCAGAAAACCCTCTTGAGAACTTCTGGAAATGAGGAAGTCTCTAATCTAAACCAAGTCAAGCCAAAACAATGAGTAAGCATTTATTAAGTGCCTACTCAGTGCTTTCATCCTCCTTCCTGCCATTTTTCTCCCCTCTTTTCCAGCTGCTACTCTTGTTCCATGTCCTAGGAAAAGCTAAGCAACTGGGCTCTATACTCCCTGGGACCACGAATCCTCATTTTTACCCCATTTTTTTGCCTTTCTCTAAGTCTTTTGCTAAGCACACCCTCCTTCCCCCTTCTCTTTCTTTTCTGAGTACTGCAATCAAGTCACCACTATCCGAGATTCTTGATTGAATATATTAACTGACTTCTTTATTGTTCCGTGTGTCATCTTTATGACTTCCCAGACTGCCCTTCTCTGACCATCAATCTCCTCTATGTATTTCTACCATTAGAATTCAAGCTCTTTGAGGACAGAGATGCTTAGCACATAATAAGTAGTTATAATAAAGCGTTTCATTCATTTATATTTTGTGTCAGGCACCATGGTAGATGGCAGAGATAAAAAGACAAAAGTAAAACTCACTGCCCTCAAAGAGTTTATATTCTATCACATAACATAATAATATACATATACATATGTATACATATATATACATATAACATAATAATATATACATAACATAATAATAACATAAATTTCTGTTATGAGTATATACAAACTAGATATAAAGCACTGTTGTAGGGGAAGGTTGCTATATATAGAATATATATAGTATATTTTACATATATATATTATATATAATAGTTGGGGAGATGAAAAAAGTTCTCACTTAGAAGAGGAAGCTTGAGCTGAATTTTGAAGAAAAGCAGTACAAACATAAAAACAAAGATCAGAAATAGAATTTGTTAGGAAAAGTGTGTGTCTATATATGTATGTACATATATGAATGCATATATAAGCATATATTTATCTATATATAAATACATCCACATTTAATTGTAGCCTTTTTGGTGTGTGGGGGAGAACTAAGTAAAAAGCTCACAGCAGAGAACAAAAGAAAACTAGTAAGGAAGCATGTGTATTTGTCCTTTGTTGCCGAAGAAGACCATGCCATGAGAGAAATGATGACATGACTTGCACTTGACTTGTTTTGAGTGAGGGAGGGCTGAACAAGGAAGCAGAGCAAAGATGGACAGCTCCCAATACAATGTGTCATACTGATTATATTAGCTTTCTTGAAATGGAAATTTATTGCTATTTATTTTGAATACTCCCCTGTTCTGCTGTGCACATGGTAATGCTTTTTTTTCCTTTTCTTATTATGTATTTAAGTTTCAGTAATAAAAAAAAAAACTTAAAAGCTATTTCAGGCAAAAAGGGAAAGAAAAAGAAAAGCAGGGATTCTCAGAGGTGGAGATTATGAGGGAGCAAATTCCAGGCACAGAGTACAATTAGCAAAAGCACATGGAGTCAGGAGGGGAATGAATCGTATAGGGAATACAAAGTAGAGTTACGTAGTTCTGCCGACTGTAACAGCAGTATACACAAGCAGAGCACAGAGGCTTTTAATTCTGTAATCAGTGACACCTTAAAGCAGGGATTCGTAACTTGGAGTCCATGAACTTGCTTTTTAAACATGTTTTGATAACTTCATTACAATATAATTGGGTTTTTTTGTAATCCTATCCATTTTATTTTACATATTTTATAACATTATTCTGTGAAGAGACTCGTAGGCTTTACTACATTGTCAAAGGACTTCAACACAAAACAACTTAAGAAACCTTGCCTTAAAGCATGAGGATCTTAGCAAGTTCACAGAACAAGCCAAGCTGACAGCTGCATGTCTGATGGGTGAGAGATATCAAGAGATGTGGAAGACAAGATTTTAATTCAAATAATCATAACAGCAACCACAAAAATAATATCTAACATTGATATATCATTTCATTTGGTCCTCACAACAAAGCTGGGAGATAGGTACTAGTATTATCCCCATTGTACAGATGAGGAAACAAAGGCAGACAAAGTTTAAAAGATTTCTCCGGTTTGAACTCAAGTCTTCCTGACTTTAAGCCTGGTACTCAAGCCACTATGCCACCAGCTGCCTACGTATATATGTGTTCAGTCATGTCAGTTGAATCTGACTCTTCATGAACACATCTGGGGTTTTCTCGGCAGATACTAAAGTGGTTTGCCTTTTCTTTTTCCAATTCATTTTACAGATAAGGAAAATAAAGCAGACAGGGTTAAGTGACTTGTACAAGGTCACACAGCTAGTAAGTGTCTGAGGCCAGATTTGAAGTCAGGATGATGACTTTTTGACTCCAGGACTGGCACTCTCTTCACTGTACCCCCTAGCTGCCCTTGAGATGTGCATAGTTGTCTGCACGTTGTCTCACCAATTAGAACATTATCTAGATTACAACACTAGAACATTGAGGGGAAGGTATCTTTTTTCCCATCTTTTTGTATACCCAACACTTAGCATGGAACTTGGCATATAGTAAGTGCTTAAGAAATGCTTTTTGACTAACTAAGCACTTTATAAACAGCAAAGCCCCCATGGAAAGGAGAGTTGTCATTTCCTGGTACATGTGTAGTGGAATTTAGAGTCCTTAGAGAGTCACTTAAACTATGTGGCCTTGGACAAGTCATTTAACCCCACTGAACGTCAGTTTCCTCAGCTAAAAAAAAATTGTGGTGGAAGATGGGTTAGATAATCTCTAAAGCCCCTTAGGTCTCTAAATATTATTACTATTATGGACTGTATAAAAACATGTGAAAGTCATGTTCATTTGAGTTATCTACATGTGTAACATGTAATTAGTGTGTGATCCACTTTTCATGCAATGCCACAGTAGGCTCATAGACTGTTAAACAGAGCCAGAGGGACCTGCAGGATCATCCAGTACAATGTCCCCACTTTACAGAGGAGGAAAGCCAAGGTCCAAATCAATGAAATGACTTGTCAGGGGTCATTAGTTGGTGGCAAAACTGGAACTAGAAACCAAGTCTTCTTCCTGAATATTCAGTGTTCTCTCAAGTAGAGAGAATGTGAGTACCCTGAGTGAACTTAGTAACTGTCTTCTGGGGACACAAATTGCTAGCGTGACTGGGAATTGCGATGGTTGCCCCATAGAAATTGCTACACTGGCTCTAGTGGGCATTCAAAAATCTTCATTGCAGACTGAACTTGGTTGAGTAGTCTAGACTAGTCTGAGGAAGAATCCTCATCAGAGTTGGTAGTTAGAATTCAGAGCATGGATTAGCTCCCAAGGGGAGAGGATGTGTGGATTAACCAAGGCAGTATGGTTATAGTTATAGTTATAGACTATAGTTATAGTCTATCAGACCTGGACTTGTAGTTAGGGAAACCTGCACTCTAATCCTGTCTTAGACACTTACTATCTCTGTGACCTTAGAAAAATCACTTGATCTCTCTGTCTCAATTTCTTCTTCTGTAAAATGCACAGACTTGGCCCCGGTGACCTCTAATTCCTTTCCATTTCTAAATCTGTGACCTTGCAATCCTTCCCAATGTTTGGCCCAAGTTAGGCATTCTTTCTCATAACCTCCATTCTGGCATACTGTAAATTATGTTCCAACCGAATATACATTCCTTGAGAGCAGACACTACTTTCTTCATCTCTCTGAGACCCAACATTTCATATAGTAGGTACTCAATAAATGTTGACTGATTTGAGTTGATCTGAATTTCTGATGACTTCTTCTGGGTTACCAGGAGGGATTTTGCTTCACTGTACTTGGAGACTATGATTGTCAGTAGACAAAAAAATCTGTCATTTGGGTGAAAATTCAATCGATCAATAACATTTACTAAGTATCTACTATGTACCAGACACTGTGCTTGGCACTGGGGATACAAAACATCATCCCTCCCCGAAAGAACTTACATCTAATGGCAGAGACAACAAGCAAACAAATATATACAAAGCAGGCTATCTACAGGATAAATAGCAAATAACTGAGGAAAGGCATCAGAATCAAGAAGGGTTGTGAAGGTTGGTACTAGAGAAAAACCTGGCGCTTTTGCGAAAATTTGGGAAGATATTTCTGTGCTTCACGCCTGTATAGTGAACAGATCACATTTTCCCATCTTTGCTGGCAGATCACCGCCAAACCTCCTGTTTTAAATAGCGTGTGCACTTTGTTCTGGCCTTCTGGAATGAAGAACGAGGCAGTAGCTTAGTGCTAAGGGGAAGTGTTGCTGTTGACAGGGACCTAACCGGCTCCAGGCTTCTGAATCCTTCAGAAATAACAACAATTACTGCGCGTTCTACATTTCCCCCTGCGACTCAGCAAATGCTTCAGCTGTTGGTTATTTTGATACCCTAGATAAAAGCTCTTTCAAGAAAATCTCATACAGAAAAATACCCTTGGCATGTTTTCACTGTCCTTTTCTGCCCCAACTTTCTGAAGATGTTGGACACTTTTCGATGCTGCTTGCTTGTCGCTGGTCAAGGGTGGAGAGATGTTTCTGGAAATGAGCCCAGCTGGGGGAGCATTTCCTTTCTTATTCTCCATGGAAGACTGGAAAGGAAAGGGGGATGGGCAATTTCAACTTAAAGATAAAGAATCAAAGAATATTAGAATCAGAGAGATCTTAAGGGTCATCTGGCCTAACCCTCTGCCAGATGCATGAATCTCTCCTAAACCTTCTTGTCAAGAAGTCATCTAGCTTCTGACTGAACACTTCTAGGCACAGGGAGCTAACAACCTTAGACTATTGGCATACAGCTCCACTTGTTAGAACTTTCTTTTCTATATCCAGGGATGTAGTAAGGCTTAAATGAATAACGCATGTAAAGTAGTTTGAAAAGCCAGTCAGTTAGTACATATTTAAACACTTATTATGTATCAAACATTGAGCTAAGTGCTATATAAATTCCAGTTAGTAGTAGTAGTGATGTAGTATGAGTAGTGGGAGTAGTAGGAGTGGAGGTGGTAGTAGTAGGAGGAGGAGGAGTAGCAGTAGTAGTAGCAGTAGCCTATAGTCACCTCTGTCAGACCTCCAGTTTGGTGATGACTTCATTTTCTAAGCTCCCTCCACAGCTCCTGGGCTCAAGCAATATTTATGAAGCAACAAAAGGGTGTGTTAATAAAATTTTAACAACTAAGATCTGGGGGGGGAGGGAGGGGGAAGTATGCCTACATATTTCTAAATTTAATTTGCATTAATAACACTTTCTTAAATCTGGACAAAAAACAATAAATCAAAAGCTGATTTATGGTGATTGCCAATTTCTACGATATAAAAGGTTACACTGAAAATTTAACCATGGGCCCTCCCAAGCCAGTTAGAGTTTGGTTCCAGTATACCTCTGTTTATATTGAGCTAAATCATGCCTCCCTGTAGCTCCTACCCAAGACCCTAGATCTCTTCTCTGACAGATAGCACCTACTATATCTGCCACTTCCTCTCTATATAGTCTCAGTTCCTTTAATGGATCTTTATATGATATAGTTCTAAGACTTTTAACAACTTTGCCACTCTCTTCTAGACCACTACAATTTGTATCATCAGTCCTGTTAAGATATGGTTCCCAAGAATGAACACAAATTCAACAGATGGTGTCTGACCAGGACAAAATGCAGTGAGACTATTCTCTCTCATTCTGGATACTGTATTTTTAGTGAGATTATATTAGGTTGGGGTGTGTGTGTGTGTGTGTGTGTGTGTGTATGTGTACATGTGATCTTTGTCATACTGTTAATTCACATCCAGCTAGCTAAGCTACATCCTTCCACAGAGGAAGATCCATCAAGTCACATCTCACCAATTATTTTTTTTGTACAGTTATGTACCCAAGTGCACTACTTTTCCTTTATCCCTATCCAATTTCATCTTGTTAGATTTGTTGCATGATTCCTGCTTAACATGCATCTTTTCTTTTTCCAAATCATTAATTTTATTCTGCTATTTCTATCAAATATGTTTCTTTTGCTATATTTCAGTCATGAATCTTATCATGTCAAGTCTCAGGGATACCTTAGAAGTTGTATTTGTCTTTATGTTAAAATTATAAATCCATTTCATTTATTCCCAATTTTCTATTCATTTGCATAGAGTTATCTAAGACTATGAATATTACTTCCAATGTTTTTCCCAGTTATATTTGTACTGTCTTTACTGTGATCCTTTGTATGACATACCCGGTCTCCCCATGTTCCACCCCCTTTTTCAGTTCAAAGTCCCCTTGATCATATTGTTATGTTGTTCAATCATTTCCCTAGGGTCCATCTCCTCATGAGTCTATTTGGGGTTTTCTTGGTAAAGATACTGAAGTGGTTCACCATTTTTGTCTCCAGCTCATTTTGTAGATGAGGAAACTGAGGCAAACAGGGTTAAGTGACTTGCCTAGAGTCACACAGCTTGTAAGTGTCAGAACCCAGATTTGGACTCAAGAAGATGAGTCTTCCTAACCGTAGGTCTGGCACTCTTATCTACTTCATCAAGAATTAATTATATTAAGTTTACCCAGCTGTAGCTGACCTGATCTCAAATCTTCTGGAAACAAATCCCATGGATTAATTATGTGTCAATGACCTTATTAGTCATTCTGTAGCTATTAATTTCATTCATTCAAGTATTATAAAGCATCATATTTGGAAGGGAATTTAGAAGTCATTAAACACCATCTGTACTTGACCAAAAATCTCCTTTCTAATATCTGCCACGAGCTGTCTTGAAGAACTCCAGTAGAGGAGAACCCACAACCTCCCACTATAGGTCATTCCACTTTGGGATAGTTCTGTCAAGAGGTTTTTCTTCATACCATATCTAAAATTGCCTTTATACAAATTCTCCTCATTGTTCCTGGCTTTGCCTCTGGGGATAAACAGATAAAAAAATTCTCTTCTACAATTTAACTGTTAGAAACAGCTCTCTTCTACCCCCTCCCAAGTTTTCTCTTCACTAGTCTAAACAATCTTAGTTTCTTCAACCTGTCTTCATGCCCCTTGGTCTTGAGGGCTTTTGCCAACCTAGTTGCCCTTTCTTTATCCTCTGTAGTTTGTCAATGTCCTTCCTAAAATGAAGTATGCAGAAATGAATACGGTATTACAGCTGTGGCCTGAGAGGAGCAAAGCACCGCAACATAATCTCTCTCCAGTATGCCTTATAAAATACTTGTGTCCAAGATATACAAGGAACTGGTTCAAATTTATAAGACAGCAAAACATTCTTTGCTAGCTAATAGTCAAAGGATATGAACAGGAAGTTTTCAAAGGAAGATATTCAAGTATATGGGAAAATGCTCCAAATCAGTAGTAATCAGAGAAATTCAAATTAAAGAAACTCTGAGGCTCCACTTCACATCTATCAGAATAACAAAGATTACAAAAAAGGAAAATGATTAGTGCTGGAGGCATTGCAGGAAAACGAGCATATTACTGCACTATTGGGGCAGCTAGGTGGTGCAATGGATAGAGAGCTGGGCCTGGAGTCGGGAAGATCTGAGTTCAAATCCAACCTAGGACACTTACTAGCTATATGACCTTGGGCAAGACCTTTAATCCTGTTTGCCTCAGTTTCCTCATCTGTAAAATGAGCTAGAAAGGAAATGGGAAATCACTCCAGTGTCTTTGCCAAGAAAACCCCAAATGGGGTCACCAAGAATTGGGATATGACTGAACAGCAACTGTGCTATTGGTGGAATTTTGAATTGATCCAGTCATTCTAGAAAGGAATTTTAACTATGCCACCAAAGTTACTGAAATATGCATGCCCTTTAACTCAGCTATAGCACTGAAAGCTTAAAACCCAAGCTTAAAAGCCAAGAAAAATCAAAGAAAGAAGAAAGAGACATAAGTGAAAAAATAAATAAATTTTAATCTATATTAGTCCTTTTCATGGCAGCCAAAAATTGTAAACTAAGAGGATGGCTTCCTAAGGGGAAATGGCTAAACAAATTATGATGTGGGAATGTAACGGAATATTATTGTACCATAAGAAATGATGAAAAGGACAGTTTCAAAGGAAACTAGGAAGACTTCTATGAACTGATGCAGAGCAAAGTGAGCAGAACTAGAACTATTTATACAATGAAAAATACCACAGAGAAAAATAACTTCAAAAACTTTAGAATTCTGATCAATGGAAAGATAAATCATGAGTCCAAAAGCATGAAGATGAAATACATAACTCACATTCTGACTGAGAGGTAATGAGCTTAAGATGCAGAAAGACATATACTTTTTTTAAAGACATATACTTTTGAACATGGCCAATGTAGACATTTGTTTTGAACAATTATCCAGTTTTGTGTATTTTGAGGGTTTTTAAAAAACATACTCTGTGGGGAGGGGCAAGAGGAAGAACAGATTAATAAAAGAAAAAATAATTAAACAGTAATGATGAAGAATATTTACTCTATGACCCACCACATTTATTTCCAATTATTGTTATGCAATGGTACAGAGCAATTTCAATCTGTTTCCATAATAGGTCAGGATTGCTATTTATATGACTATTATTGGGAATGAATGAAGAATATTAATAGAAGAAATAACATGTTAAGTAGATACCATCTGTATTTTAAAGTCATTTTATTGTTAAAACATATACTGTATAATAAAATGACATTTTTAAAAGAAAAAGCATAAGAAAAAACTTACATAATAAGTTCCACATGTTAGTTTACAGACTAGTTTGTTTTGCTATCTATCTGTGCTTCCCTTGGTGGCTGTATTTATATATCTCTCTCATGTTTTGGTTACATGGAGTGTTTGCAAAGTAAATAATCTACTCATGTCTATGGGGTTTTTTGTTTTGTTTTGCTTTTGTTTTTAGTAGGTATGTTTCAAATATCCCTCTTTTATTGAATATCTATCTTTAGTATTAGAGCCAAGAAGATCTAGGGGCACGTGTTCTTTATTTAACACATATCAGCTAGGATCAGGGGCAGCTAGGTGGTGCAATGGATAGAGCACTAGTGCAGGAGTCAGGAGGACCTGAGTTCAAATCTCACCTCAGACACTTGACATTCACTAGCTGTGTGACCTTGGGCAAATCACTTAACCCCAATTGCCTCATCCTGGGTCATTTCTAGTCATCCTGATGAATATCTGGTCACTGGATTCAGATGGCTCTGGAGGAGAAGTGAGGCTGGTGACCTGCACAGCCCTCCCTCACTCAAAACAAAGTCAAGTGCAAGTCATGTCATTATTTCTCTGATGGCATGGTCTTCTTCGGCAAAAAAGGATGAACATACATCTTTTTAAATTGATGGTTAGGCTCAGGTTTGCAGGGTATGTCTCCTTGGATTATATCTTGAATTCCTTGTTTCCTCTGAACACATTATTTCATGCCTTTCTTTAATTTCTGGTAGATACAGAATCGTTTTGTGTTATTTTAATATTCTTTCCTTTATATTTGAAGGTCTTTCTCCTGGTCACTTGCAGAATTCACTGTTTGTTATTGATTTAGTTCTCTTTAACCTCTGTATGTCTTAGAGGTTGCAGCATAGGTTTATTTTTTTCTTTTCTTCTTGAGGTGATCTGTGGTTTCTTCGGATGGGCATTTTGTTTTCTAGAATGAGAACTCCTGTATTTTCCTGTAACTTTCATGTGTAATTTCCTTCATTATAATGTTTAGGGCTTGGTGGTGGTGGTTTGTGGTTGTTTTGACTTGCCACATTCCTCTTGGAGACCTATGATCCTTAGATTGTCTCTATGCATTTGAGACAATGTGAAATGATCAAATGTCTCATGAAATTATGTTTATTGTTGCCTTTGGGCCCATGATACAATCCACTCCTGTATTTATCTCTCTCAAAAGAATTGATGAGCTATCCTTCTATTTATTTGCAATTTCTTTTCTTCTGGTTTTATTTATAGCAAAAATTAAGTATTGATGTAATTCACTTCCTCTACCAATATGGCAACTTATTGATGAATAGGTAGAAGTCTCACATTTAGAATGCCAAAAGATGCATTAATACATGCATATAGGTATTCTAAAAACTATGATTAGCTTCCCTTTCTACCCATCTACCATCATCATTACAGAGACAGATGGGAAATAAGGAGGGAACAAACGTGTATTAAATGCCTACTATGTGCTGTTGTTTAGTCATTTCAGTCATGCTCATCTCTTCTGTGTGCTGGGCACTGTGCTGAATGCTTTACAAATATTAGCTTATTTGATTCTCACAGGGTCAATAATGCTATGAGGTTGATGTTATTATCATCTACGTTTTATAGTTGAGGAAACTGAAGCAGAGAGTTTAAGTAGTTTTCCTAGGGTCAGTTGTTGTTTTCAGTTGTATCCGATTCTTCATGACCTCATGTGAAGTTTTCTTGGCAAAGATACTAGAGTGGTTTGCCATTTCCTTTTCTATCTTTTTTACAGATGAAAAAATTGATGCCAACAGGGGTAAGTGACTTTCTCAGGATCTTATAGCTAGTAATTGTCTAGGGCCAGATTTGAACTTAGGAACATGTCTTCCTCATTCTAGGCCCAATACTCTCTCCGCTGTGCCACTTAGTTGCCTACTGTCACATCACTAATAAGTTCCTAGGACAGAATTTGAACTCAGGTCTTTTGAACTCCTCTTTTCTTTCACTTGTCAGGCCTTCTATCCTCCATTGTCCTTTGAAGTCTGTTCATGTTCATAGTTTCCATGACACTATTTATGTCATTCTCTGTCCTCCCCTTTTCCTTTTCCCTTCATTATTTTCCAGTGTTAGAGTCTTTTCTGGGCCTCTGGCACTCTATCCACTGTGTCAGCTAGCTTCCCCATGCTTCGCTGATTCTATTCAAATATCCTAGTCAATAAAAAATGCAAAATACTGACTCTCCCCCAGGCAAGTGAAGGAAAAGAGGAGAGAACAGGGAAGAATCCAAAAAGCTGAAACAGTGAGGTAGCTGCACTGGACCTGAGGGAAAGGTGACTAGAAACCCAGCTGGTGGCTAGTCTCATATCCTGGAGGTTACTCAGAGTAGAGACCATCATCCTCCAGCATCACTTTCCAATTGCCCTCATCCCTATCCTCTAAAAAGAAACAGAAGCTAGCAATGCCTAGTCACATGAAATAAGGATAACATTGAGGGAGTTCCAGTGAACTGAAAATCTTCTGTCTTGTGACTGGAGGCCTGACCCTAGGATAGTCAAGTCTGGGGCTACAATGACTGGTTCAGTGTGCTTGCCCTAAGCAACATACGATGATTGTGCCCAGCCTTGTTAATGAAAGGAAAGGAAAGGAGAGGGGAGAGGGGAATGGGAAAGGGAGGGATGAGAGACTGAAAGTAGATTTTTCCCAGATGGTTGTGACAGACATTAAGGAAAAGGAACAGGAAACCCATCTGGCACCAGTCCAGTCATTTAGAGGTTACTCATGGCAGGGACCATGACTGGAAACTCCATATTTTCTATACAAAGGGGCTGCAACCAAACCACAGAGATCTATGACACCAGTGTAAGGGGTGGGGTCAGAAAATGAATAATATATAGTATAATTAAAAAGCTGAAACACCAATGATATCGTGAGGGAAAGCATCACTAAGTGCCAAGATCACAAATATCAAACAGCCAAGAAGATACTAAAAATAGGGGGAAAAATGATTAAAACCACAAAGAAATCAAAGTATGATTAGCAAATATTGCAATATGAAGGAAAGTTAACCAATTTTGCTTGATGAAAAACAGAATCCTGTCGATTCCCCAGATAGCATGGAAGAACAAGAACAGTCAAAATGACTGAAAAGAAAAACAAAAATACATAAAGCAAATTATGAATGAATTTAGTTTTTTAAGAAAATAGACCTTTCAATGCAGAAAAGTATATTAGCAGACTAGGAAAAATTGAATCTATGAGAATCTCTGGAAAGAAATAAAAGGGTGAAAAAACATTAGAGTTCCAAAAGAAAAATTCCAAAATGGAGAAAATTTTGACAGAAGAGAAACAAAAGGAAGCAGAATGTTAGATGGCAAGAACCCATGAATTGCATACAGACAAGTCAAGATGACTGGCCTTAAAAACTGAATGATGAGAGAGAGAAATTGAGGATTCTAGGTCTCCCAGAAAAAAGCATGGAAAGAATACATGAAAACTGTTGGAACTTCAGAATGCAGTCAACAAATCATGGATCAGGAGATACCACAAACTGTTCCCAAAATAAAGCTCCACATTTCAATGCCCACAATATGTAGTGATCAAATTTAATAATTTCAATGAGAAGTAACAATTTTGGCAAACCACCAGGAGAAAGATTTTCAAATATGATAAAAGAATAATTCTGTAGTTAGGAAAAATCAGAGAAGGGCTTGGAAAAATGTATTCCAAAGAGCAATAAAGCTCAAATCGCAACCACAAACTCCATATGCTGCAAACTGAGCAAGAAGGAGAAGGCATTTGGGGTATCCCTGAGAAACATCAACAATCTAAAGGTGAGTAAATTATTTCAACTACAAATACCCCTAAACAGAACAGGAAAGATAAATGGGCACAATTATCAATTGTACCAAGTGATAAAACCATATATATACATATGTATGTGTGTATGTATGTATGTATGTGTGTATGTATGTATATATATGTATGTATGTGTGTATGTATGTATGTATATGTATACATATATGCGTGTGTTATTGTTTCATGGGGGAGGGGAGAAGAAAGATTGACTTATGAGATTAAAAAAATCAAGGAATAAATAGAATATAAGGGGCTAAAACTTTCAGGGAAACTTAAACTCAGGATAAACAAAGGTGGTCACTGAATTGATGAATAATGAACTAATTTTCAGATTCCCCCACATGTGAATCATTGTCTTTTTGGAGGAGGGAATAGGAAACAAGAGATTGCATAATTAGGAAAAAAAAAAGTGAGAGACAAAAGGAAATGGGTCATACACCCACCCCAGCTTGTGGCTAGACACTTATGACATAGTGATCCCTATAGTATTTTGGTAATACAGACTGCCAGGGTTAGGGCGAGTAGGGAGTCTTGCCCCAGAGGAGAAGGATGGGACTCAATTAGAGAGATGTTTTTTTTGGATTCTGTCATCAAACATGTTAGATAATCCCTTTAGTTTTGTATCCTCCAAAAATTTGATATGTCATCCAAGTCTTTGATAAACATTTTATTTAGTGCAGGTCAAGCTCAGGTCCCATTGGTTTTCTTCTGGAGATTTTCCTCCAAGTTGGCATCAAGCTATTGATGACTCCTTCCTAGATATGGTCATTCAATTAGCTCCAAATCCACCCGACCCTGTTATCATCTTGCGTCCATCTCAGTAAGCCTTGTTAAATTTTTTGCTGAAGTCCAAGTAAACCACATATGCAGCATTGCCTTGATCTATCACTCTTAAAACCTTGTTAAAAAGAGAAAATTAAATTGTTGTGGCATGAACTGTTCCTGAAGGAGCCTCTTTGTAATTAGTTTCCTCTTCTAGATGTGCATAGACCATCCCTTCAATAATGTGCTGTAGAATTCTGCCAGGAATCTAAGCCAAGCTTACTGACCTATAGTTTTTTGAATCTTTCATTTTCCTTCTTTAAAATCAGGATGAGCAAAGTATTTTGTTAGATGTTGTAGGGGAAAAAGCTATAATTTTATTCAATTCCTTCATTTATTTATTTATAAATAATACAAATTTATTTATTTGTACATTTATTCAATTTCATCATTTATTGTCATATTAAGTACACTGTTCCTAACCAATCAACCAAGGGAAATTCAGTGCCAGAAGTAGCTCACAATGGACAGAGTGCTGGGCCCGGAGTCAGGAAGACCTGAATTCAGATCCTGCCCCAGACACTACCTCTGTGACATGGGCAAGTCACTCTCTTATTAGCTTCAGTTTCCTTAGCTGCGAAAGGATGAGAATAATAACAGTTACCTTGCAGAGTTGTTGGAAGGATCAAATGAGATAATACTTGTAAAAGTACTTAGCGTAGTGCTTGGAAGGTTATGTAGCACTGTATAATTTTTCCCCCCATTTCCTTCCCTTGAGGATAGAAGGTGCTGCAGAAAAGGATCCTGGCTTGAAGATCCCAACCCTGTCTCAAAAGGTTTAGGGTTAGTGAGCTGAGCACACATCTCTTCTTCTCTTGGAGTACCTGTGTGTCAGCCATATCCCTGATTACATCAGAATATTCTGGCCCAAGAGTCTCAAATGGTAAAGATATGCTTTATTTGAGTTGCTATCACCAATTCATATGCACTTCTATCCAAATCTATGTTTCTCTTAACAAAAACAAACTGTGTTAATCGACTCACATAGGACAGAATGAAGAGCATCCGGATCCCTTTCCTACACGGATACCTTCAGTCCTGGTTCCAATGTGCCCTCCTATCTGCATCTGATATGTCTCACTGATCAATCTCACATCGAACCAACTCGCATCTTGGTAGATGCTCCAGACTCTTCCTTTAGCTTTGAAATCCTCCTCGCCAATTCCTCACCTTTCCATTTCTGTATTTAATAGTCTAAGAAAGAATAATGAATATCTATCATAGAGTCAGAGACTTGGAGTTAGGCTGACTGAGGTTGAAATTCCACCTCTGTTATTGACAGACTTTTTGCCCATACTTAACTTGTCTCCACGTCTGTTCCTTCATCTGTAAAATAGGATACTATCTGCCTCAAGGTTACTGTGGATACAAAACGCTTGGCTAGCCTTATATGTTAACTATTATTATTAGTAACAGATATTGAGCTTCACTTCCCCAAGTTGTTGTGGCTGGCTACTAATCTCTTCCTTTCCTCCAATGAGCAGCACAATATGACGCCAAATTCCCTCTGCAACCTATCAAATACCTTATGTTTTCCATATGAATTCCCTTTCTTTATGAGATTCTGTTTTGTAATGTCAGAAAGATTAAGAGAACCTGGTTTTGAATCAAATGTGTGCTGGTAAATTTTTTAAAACCAGAGAAGTAGAGTGGGGAGGGAATGTATGCAGGACACACTTTCAAGTTTAATTTGCAATATTAACATTTTCTCCATCATTTTCTTAAGTCTAGAAATCAATAAAACAACAAATCAAACCTTGATTTGTACCTTTTGCTGATTTCTGAGGGGTGAAGGTTCACTCAGAAAAGTTAACAGTTTTTCTGACTATAGCACATCTGAATCCTAAGGCTGCTACCCATAATCTTTGTGACTGAGTGAGTCCCCTGACTGATCTCTCCTCTGTAAAATGTGGTGTTTGGACAATATGACCTCAAAGATCCCTGTTCATGTTTAAAGCCCCTGAGCTTATGCTCTTAGCAGGCTCCACCAATGTCATCCTCCAAAGCCTTGTCATGTCAGAAGGGGAACTATCAGATTTTTAAGGCTATGCCTATGGAGTATAGGATCTAGTAGGTTCTACCGAGCTGAAAGGACCCCAGTTATGAAGCCAGCAATACATTGTGCCTGTCACTCAAAGAGAAAGCTTGCTAGTTCAAAAGGTTTATCATTTGAAGAGCATCCAAAAAATGATGGTTTTCTTTTAATTTATAAAAATAGGGGTAGGGAGGCAGCAATTCATAAAAACTATCTGTTAAAGTATAGAAGGATGAAACCACAGATCCTCGAAATATTGGGATAGTTCTATAATCATTTTCAATCAATAAAACAACTATTTATTAAGTGCTTGTTCTGTGCTAGGCACTATGCTAAGTGCTGGAGATACAAAGACAAAAAAAGTTCCTCCCCTTAGATTCTAAAGGGAGAGACAAGATGTATATTATACACATACACACATGATGTCACTTTCTTTAGCATCTAAATATTTATATTTATGTTTAAGTTTATGTTTAAACAAATATGTTTAAGTCTATATATGTATATATACATACTTACATACATACATATCATATATAGGTATACATATGTGTGTATATACATATATTATATTTATATATACATGTGTATATAGGTATACATATATATAATTATTGACATTTATTTTCAGAATGCATACATATTTATGCATATATCTCTTAATGCTAATGCTTTTTCAGTTGTTTTATTTCCAATTTCTATTCATTGAATGGGTGTATCTCACTCAAAGTGAGAATGTGATAAAGCCTTAGCCTGAAAGGGGCAGGGTCTCACGATGCATCCTGGGCCATCTCCAGTCATCCTGATGAGTATCAGGCCACTGAACCCAGATGGCTCAGGAGGAGAAAGTGAGGTTGGTGACCTTGCACAGCCCTCCCTCACTAAAATCTAAGTCAACTGCATGTCATGTCATCATCTTGATGTCATGGTCCTCTTCGAGAACTGAGGAAGAACACAACAAAACAGATACAAGGTAAACTCAAAGAGGAAAGGGATGGGGGTGGGAGATGGGGTAGGGAGTCTGCCAAGGCAAGAGACAGGAAAATGCATCTCTTGTTAGGAAGGGAAGTCAGTCCGTTAGGTGGGACTAGAGAGAATATGTCAGGGAAGACAGTATAAGAAAGCAAAGTACATTCTTCCCTATAATTCTTTGAGGTATTTTCCCAATCTTACAGATGAGGAAACTGAGGTTCAGAGAGGGTAAGGTTCATATCATTCCATAGATTTAAAGCTAGAAGGGAACTCAGAGGGATCTCTAGTCCAACCCTTTTGTCTTACAGATGAGAAAATGATCTCAAAGAGGTTAAGTGAATTGCCCAACAAGGTCACCCAAGTAGTCAGTAGCAAGTTGGGATCAGGTCCCAGGATCTCTGACTCTAAATCTAGCTCACTGTCATATCCTTAATAAGCAGCAGAATTAAGTAGATCCTTATACACACTCCCAAGAAAACCACATAAGGTAGGGGGCAGCCCTATATTTAGGCCTTGGTTCATTCCTTTTCCAGTTCCTCTCCTGTCTAGCACATAAAAGAAAATTAAAACAATCTAGTATGCTCATGGCTTCAAAATCCTTTTTATCTTTCAGGATAACACTCACAAGGCAACATCTACTGAATCTACAGCTTCAAAAAATGAACTCTCTGTTCATCTAAAGTTTAAACTTCAGCCCCAAATTCTTGGGCAATTGCTACAAAAGGTTGAGTTGTTGCCTTTAGACAAGTTTATACACGACATGAGAAATGAACTAAATAATATTCTATTGTCTGAAAATGCCTTTGTTTAATTGAAGATGATAAATTTCCTAGTGGATAATGTTGACTGTAAGGATGTCTATGCTGAAAGGACCATTTATGGCATTCCTTGAACCTCTTTCCTTCACCTGCAAACTCTGCTAGTTTGCAAGTTTTGGTCTGGACTGGCCTGCTCTGCAAAAACTCATCTCAAAAATGGGGAAGTCTGTCTTGAGAAATAATGACAGCATCCCAAAGAGAACTGACCAGTGGGAAAAATCTTCCAATTTCTAGTCCTTAGGTTATCCTTTTAACCCAGCTCTTCAGCACTCATTTGTGGTTCTAGGGAGCTTAGAAACTTAGGACTAATTTTGATGGACTCAATGACAAGAGATAACTCAAGTCAGTCAACAAGCATGTATTAAGCACTTACTATTCTATGGTAAGCCTTGGGGATACAAAGAAAGGCAAAAGATGGCCCCTGCCTTCAAGGAGTTTGCAGTTTAATGGGAGAGACAACAAGCAATCAGATATACAGGATAAATAGGCAATAACCAAAAAAGGTAAGCCACTAGAATTAAGAAGGATTGGGAAAGGTTTCCTGTAGAAGGTGGGATTTTAGCAGGGACTGGAATAAAGCTAGAGGAACCAGGAAGCAGAGATGAGGAGAGGGAGCATTCCAGACAAAGGGGACAGCCAGAGAAAATGCCTGGAGCTAAGAGGTGGAGTATCTTGTTCGAGGAACAGCACTGGCCAGTGTCACTGAATAGAGGAGTATGTAGCTGAGAGTATGGTGGAAGAAGACTGGAAAGGTTGGAGGAGGCAGGTTAGGAAGGGTTTGAATGCCAAATAGAGAATTTTGTATTTGATCCCGGAAGTGATAGGAAGCCCCTGGTTTAAATCCTGGCTCTCACATTTAGTGGCATCATGGGAGTCTAGCACTTGTACTATGCACCTCACAGGGTTGTTGTGAGCAAAACTGAGGAAACCTTAAAGTACTGACTAAATGTGAACTGTGATGATGATGATAAAGTAAAATTGAAGACATTATAATTTAACATCAGCTTCAATCCCCATTCACATTCTCATCATGTATATCCACATGACTTAATAAAAGGGATACTGAATTTGTGTTTGGAAGGCTTTTATTTTGAGTACCAGAGTGTCATATATTAGGTGAGGAATCTTAGATTGTTTACTGGCAGTGAAACTCATTTTTCTCATCTATAAAGGGATAAGAACAGGACTTGTCATTTCACTGGTATGAAAAATTCCTTCTCCTTTATAAAACAGTGCCTTCACTGTGGCTGGTGGTCTTAGAAAATTCCTTAAAATACTGAGAGGTTAATGATTGGCTCAGGGTCCCACCACCAGTAAGGGTCAAAGACAGGACTCCTAGTTCTGAGACTGGCTCTCTCTATACATCATGCCACACTCTTTCCATCTGTAGCCTTGTATTAATAATGCTTACACTATTTTTTCCTCATAAGATTGTGGAAAGGATGAAATGAGAGACTATTACCCAATAAGTGATTGGCTTATTCACTAATGTGCAGCACAAAGAGCAGTGGATTTGAAGTTAAAAAACTTCAGAAGTAAAAAGTTCTAATGCCCATTTTTACCTTTTACTACCTGTGTGACTTTTGGCAAATTACTTAAACTCTCTGGTCTGTGATTTCATTATCTGTAAAATGAAGGATTCAAGATTAGGTGAATTCCAAGGCCCCAGGTCTGAATCTATGCTTCTAAGGGACAGGAAAGAAAGATATACTGAATAAATAGGAAATCTGAGGTAAAAGACTGCTGTTAGTTCTTTAGACTCTGGACTCTGGAAAAAGTATTGAGTATCTGTACCTTACTTTTTCCAGCTGCATAATGGAATAGTCGGACTAGAATTAATTTGAAAGAAATTATAATTTCAGTCAACACTCTCATTTTAGAGATGACAAAAATGAGACCCACAAAAGTGTAATGCCTTGCCCAACATTACAAGGCAGTAAACAGTATAACTAGGATGCAGATTCATGGCCCCAGGCTCTGGTCCAATCAAATCCCATCCAATAAATGCCTACCTCCCTTCTAGGCTAATGTCAAGTACTACCACCTCCAAGAAGCCTTTACTGCTCCTTTTCTCAAATCAATTTGTATTTATTTTAGATCATTTTATCTATGGACATCTTGTTTCCTCCTATAGAATGCAAGGGTCTTCATTCCATTCATTCAAAAATAATTTATTAAACCCCCATCATGTCCCTATATCAGTGAAATCACAAGTCTAATTCCTATCTTTATTTGTATGTGTCAGGCACAGGACTAGACAGTGGGAATACAATGGAACAAACAAAACAGACTTTGCCCTAATTAATTTTATATTGGGGGAGGGAAGACATATATCAAGTAAATGAAAGTAATCTCCAAGGAGGAGGAGGCAGAGAAATAAGAATAGATTTTCCTCAGGAGGTCACAATTTATCTGAGGTTGGAAGCTTGGAGTTGTGCTAAGCAGAAATGATGAGGAAGAGCATTCCAGGCATGGGTAACAGCCTGGGCAAACACAGAATGGTTGGGAATGGAATGTCATTTAGTTAAGAAGTATAGAATAAGACAAGAACAAAGACATTAAGAAAGGTGGCCTTGAGGGTAGGGACTGTTTTAGTTTTGTCTTTGTTATCCTTCGCTATCCTTGGTTGCTTAAAATAATAATAATAATTAAATCATAGCTAACATTTATATAGCCCTAACTATGTGCCAGGCACTCTGCGAAGCGCTTTACATTTATTATCTTATTTAAACCTCACAATCCTGAGAGGGAGGTGCTATTGTTATCTTCATTTTACAGATGAGAAAACTGAGGCAAATAGAAGTTAAGTGATTTGCCCAAAGTCACACAGCTAAGTGTCTGAGGCCGTCCACTGTTACCACCTGGCAGTGCTCAGCACCAAGGACACAAAGAAAACACAGAAAACAGTTGCTACCCTAAAGGCACTCTTGAGTCTCCTGATCTGACTCCAAATTGAGGGCCCTTGCCACTGAGTACAACACTGTTTTGCTTTTTGGTACCCCTAGCTTCCAGAAGCTAGAAAGACTGAGGTAAGCTCTGAATCCCTCTCCAGGCTTTGATCACTATCCCAATGCTTTCCTTTCTTCATCAGCATTGCTAACTGGCCGGGGAGGCACCAAGATTCAGCCTTCACAGGTGGGCAGGTTAGGATAGGCCTGGTCATCTCTGACCCAGTCCCAAAAAGCATCAGTGAAAGGAGGTGAACGAACAAAGATGTCACTTTTCCTGAGGTTTCAAGTTTCCTAGCTATGTCAGTGAGCCAAAGGAAACACCTTCCCTTTATGTCCACTACCAGAAGAGTCTGTAGCACCACGGTGTGACAGGTAAAGGTTCTGGCAGAGGAGAGCACTTTGGCCCTCCCTCCCCTTTCAGACTTCATTGGAGCTTCGGAGAAAAAATTGCAAGAGAGACCAATCAAAAGTATCTCCACCACCTGCAGGCACCTGGAGGGGAGGGGGAGACAGAGACAGAGAGACAGACAGAGAGATACGGAGACACAAACACAGGGAGACAGAGACAGAAAGAGTCACAGAGACAGAGAGGCTAGTAGCAGTATATCCTTTTGCTGTACTTCAAAAAGGCTATCTAAGGCGACCCCCTTGCCCCATCCACTGACCAATCTCACAATCTAACAGTCTGAGAAGCCAGGATTGAATACGACTTTTTTTTCCCCAAAGATTAGAATGAAATAGAACTCCTAGAGGCCCCGCAGTCTGTGGGGGCAAGGTGGGGGATAACTGGCCCGTCAATAGTTCACACTAGTGAAAACCAGGCACAGCAGAGGGTGACGTGCCAGCAGGCCCTTGGCACGGTCTGTGGCGCTTGGCTGAGCCACGTGGGGCTTTGTTGCGCCCAGGCAACCGACCAAACCCCCTCCAACTTGGCTTTCAAAAAGAAGCTACAAGGCATAAACTGGGGATTTAACCAAGAACGCTATACACACAAAGCGACAGAAGGAGCCTAGAAAGGAGTGTGGAGAACAGCTCAAAAGAGAGGTTTATCGAGTAATTGGGCTGCGGGCAAGGTCTGAACTGTATGTGTGTGAGCCAATGGGGGTGTCACTCTAGTTAGAGGCAGAGGACCTATTCTGTCCACCTGGGCATCGGCCGTCCCTGGCACATAGACTGTGGCCATCCCTCAGTCGCGCCTTTGCTTGCTGTCTCTATGTCTCTCCCAAACTCAGGGCCTCTCTTCCACGAATTTTATAGTCCTGGCTAGCAGCCCCTGTGTTAGGGCTCCATTTGGGACCTCCGTTTAGTGGGAACGCCCCTCAGGGTCTGGGCCTCAGGGTCTCTCTCCTAGGGAACAACCCTGAAATGCCGGGAAAGAATTCAACATGCAAAAATCAGAGAGGGGTGCAGAGAAATGCATGCCCACCCTCGAGGCTCAGGTGGCCAGAGGTTAGCAAGCTGGTCGAGGAGGGAGCGGGCCACCAGGAAACCAGAAAGCTTAAAAGAATATACCTGCGCCCTCCCCAAACACAAAGCGTGGCGCTGGGGGGTCTCTGGAAGCTTCGGTCTCCCAAACCTGCGTGCAATCCCTTCACCCCCTCTCCTTTTTTAGAGACACTGCCTGAGGTGGTGACAATGAGAGATAACAACTCCTCTCCCTTCTGGAGCTTCCTGGGGCGGGCAATGGCCTGGGATCGATCAGTCCTCTTAGTTTCAGAACCCTGGACTAACCATGGGACCCTTCCCCTCAGAAGCAGACAACCCTTTAGAGTCAGGCAGAGCAGGTGCTGGGGTGGGGGTGGGGGCGGAAAAGGGGGGGTGGAGGAGGTTTTGAGCAGCCTTGAAAGGGGAGGGACTAAAATAAAAAAACGCTAAGGAGGAGAGCGTGAGCCAGCCACTCCAGCAGAAAGCGCTGCGAGCCCGAGGGGAGCTGAGCTCCGAGTGAGTCAGGACTGCCCCAGAGCACCGGCACTGCAGCGCACGGGCAGAGGCGCACACGGCGAGGACCTGGGGCAGGGTGGATGGCTGTGTTCGCCCGGGACAGTGTCTGCGGACGCGGGTCCAGCGAGATCTCCGACCCTCTGGGCAGCCCCTAGGCTCCGGCATCCCGAGGCACGGCCCCAAGGTGAGTGTCCCGGGCGGCGCTTCGCCGCGAGCGCGGCTCGGGAGCCGGACCGGTCCGGGGGTACGCGACTCTTGCCAGGCTCAGATGGCTCCACGGTGTGCGCCTCAGCTGCGCTCCGCACCGCGAACCCCGCAGGCCCCGGGAAGGCTTCTCTGCGGGCGCGCGGAGCCTGGGCAGAGAAACCTGCAAGTGAAGGAACCGACTTGTGAGGGGTGGGGGCGGGGGCCACTGGCTTGGATCGCGCGGAAGGCTTGGGAGAGGCAGGTACGAGTGTTCTGCTCGCGAGTGCGCGAGAATGGGCACTGTCCGTAAAGTGACCCTGCTGCCCTAAGACAGAGAGGTCCCAGGGGCTCCCCAGGTGAGGCGAAAAGCTCAGCTCAAAGCCCAGAAATCGGCTTAGCGCTCACTCTCTGGTCCCCCTCTAGCTTCTTCCACAGATGCAGCTGGGATCCTGAGACATCAGGTCTCTCGCCTCCTGAGCTCAGGGACTCTGGTGGCGCCCAAGGTCAAAGCTCAGTTCTGGGGATGGGAACGCTTGATGCGCGGTCGAGAAACTGAGAGTAGGGCTGGGCTTCGCCAGGCTTTTCATTTTAAAAAACGCCACGGGCTCCTTCAGGTGCCTGGAAGGGATAGCCGAGGCTTCAGCTCCTCCTTCTTGGGACATCCTTCCCTGCCGGGTGTTGCCAGGTGCAGGGCAGTCTTGGCTGAGGGGGCACCACCTTCTTCAGCTAAAGCCAGGAGGACAGAAAGAGGGAAAGAGAGAAGACTTCAAGGAAACGACACCCGAAAGTAGTTTAAGTTCGGGCCGACTGAGGCTGTTCTTTTCCTTAAGAACGTAACTCCCAGATTATGATGAAAAGGGCTCGCTGCTCTAACTTTCTGTGCTCCTAAAAAGTGGGAGATTAAAAAAAGATCTTGCTTGCCGGGCTGGTTTTTCCAAGTCGTTCCAGATTGGAAGTTGTAACAGTTTGGAGGATAATTTATGGGTGTTTCAGGAATTAAAGTCTATTACAGCAAAGCCTTTTGGGTGCTTGGGGTATTAAGAGAAAGAAGTACACGTCCCAGCTGGAAACAAAAGAAGTCAAATCTTCACTGATCCTATTTTCAATATGTAATCTGAAGTTAAGGAAATGACTATCAGTTGCTCTGCGTATGTCCTCCCTCAGACCCTCACTCACAGACTAGTGTGTCTATGATCCCTACTTAGGATTCCCAGTTATGGATGAGGGAGCTAGATTGCACTAATGAGTGATAACCAAAAGCCAGAAGCAACTTCTCCACAGAATCTAAACCAAGACTGTTCAAGATCGGAGACACCCCCCACACACACACCTGCCCCGGGGGTAGGAATTTCTGGTCCCGTTCAATTCTATAACCATTTATTGAATGCCTACCATGTGCCAGAGACTGGACAACGCCCTGAACTTATAGTCTTTTCCTTAATTCTGTCTTTCTCCCTTTGTCAGGTGAACTCTTAGACTCCCAAATGAGCAGTAAATTCAGCCAACCTGATGGGCCTCTTTTGTTCCAGTATCAATATAGGAAGTTCACATTTCATTTCCTAGCCAGGGGCTATTGATGAAGATTGTAGCTGTCTGTCAGCAGAAAAAATAAAAAATAAAATAAAACACCCAATAACAGAAATACAGGAAAGGACCAGGCATGGAGGAAAGGTGTATTTCTTTTTCTGGACTTTTTTTTGGAGTCCCCAAACTCTTGTAAAATTCAGAGGCCTACTTTGAAGTGAGGGCTTATTATCAGCCTTTCCCCTTTCAAATTGCTGAATTCCCACTGATATTCCCTACGTTTTTATGCTGATGAATTCCTGATAAAATAACGGTGGAGAGCAGACTTGAAATGGATGAGATGTCTCTAAAGGGTGATGTGAAGCCTGAAGACTGCATTAAGGGGGGTTGGGAGCTGGGAAGGTGATAGGGAAACCTTGCTGACAAGATTTCTTCCCTTTTTTTCTTTTGGGGGATGGAGTTAGTTCAATTTAATTCTATAAACAGTTGCGAAAAAGCTTGATGCACTGAAAATGATCCCTCACATTTATTACCTGTGTAACCTTGGGCAAATCCTTTAACCTCCAGAATCCTCAGCTTTCTCATGTAAAATGCAGGGGCATGACAACATGACCTCTGAGGTCCCTTCCAGCTCCAGACATCTTATCTGACTGCTTCTCATAACTGACACTCTCTCCTTATTTCCACCACCTGGATTCCCTTCCACTTTCTAAAAGAATCATTTCCTAATTCCCCTCAATCCCCCTCTGTGGATTATCTCCCATTTATCCTGTATGTCTCTTGCTGGTGCATGGTTGCTTTCATGTTTTGAGAACAGTGAGGGTCTTTTTTATTTTTCTTAGCACAATGCCTGGTATACAATAGGTGCTTAATAAATGCTTATTGACTGACTAACTGATCCTATAAACCCTTGTGCAAGGCCCTGAGCACAGAGGAATAATACTATCTCCTCCTCTGCCCAGTCCTTCAAAACAAAGGAACCATACCTCCTCCTTCCAACTTACCTTAACCTGGGGTGTCTCTAGTAACCCTTCTTTCCTCATCACTCATGGGAAAATGAAACTCCTTTCCCTAGTCTTCTTATTCCACCCTGAATATTCCCAGTGAGTACTGTGGGAGCAGAGGCAGGTTCCAGACTCAGATTGATGCAGTTGTTTCCCACCCAATCCCTTGAGTACTCGACTGAGACTCGACTGAGATGGAATTGGGAGTCAGGGCAAGAGGAAGGCTCCTGGCTGCCAGGAGGGCAGGAGAAGAGCCTGAGGAAAGTTTCTCATGGTAACTGAATGTAGATAACTGAAAAAAGGCTGAGAGGTTTACTCTTAGAATTGAATATCAAGCATTACTCACACCATGGAATGCACTCACCCCAGTGGCTACTTGGCTTCCATCACACAGCAGACACTACAGAAGATTGGTTCAGCCACTCCATTACACTAATCACCATATGAAGGGTTTACCTCTAAGGACCAAATCAGAAGTGCTCATCACCATATGAAGGGGGTTCACTTCTGAGGGATGGGTGATGCTGCCGCCTCCCCCCCCCATACTGAAATCAAAAGCAGTGAAAGCTGACTTTGGAAGCCAGGCCTTTCTGTAGAAAATCTATCAAGGAATAGAAATTCATGAAAGGCCCTTTTGCTAACATCCAACTTTCTCCTTGCACATTAGAAACAGGGCTCTGCCCCTCATTTTATTGGTTTTGTAACTACTGTCTCTGCTTTGGGAGGTTACCAAATGGATAACCTAAGGTTAGAGCCATAACTAGGATAGGATAGATGGGACTTTGTCTTAGGATGAGGACATGGAGGAGTGCTTCCTCTTTGTGCCTCATTTCACTATCCTCCAAAAGCAGGTAGTACAATAACCTCATCCCTACCTGAAACATCCTGTCACCATGATGCCCCTCTCTGAGGGTCCACTTTCCTTCTCAACCCACAAACCATTAGGCACAAATACAGTCAGACTCACAGAATCACCAAGTTTAAGAATTTAAAGGGACTGAACTCAGAAGCTGTGTTGTTCAACTCATGACCCACCCCCCCAAAAAAGGATTCCCCTATAACACACTAGATAAAAGTGATTATGTAGCCTATATCTGTGGTATCTATTATATATACTTCTACCCTCTAAACTGAATTTGATCTTGGTACAGTTACAACTCTGCCAGGAGTCCAAATCACATTTCTGTAAATCAAGTCCAAGCATACCTCTCTCGTTATATTCATGTCTTTCCATCTCACTCTCTCCTCTTTGCCTTTGTCTCAATTCAGCTGTCCATTTGGACTCCTGATTGGTGAGAGCTCTCTACATCTAGTGGGTGCCAGACCTCAGTAACATACCTTTCCTTCTCTCTCCCCAGAGTTCCACCCCTTAGCTTTGAGTACAAAACTATCAACACTATCATTCCTGGAAAGGATTTGTCAGTCATTTGCCTTGCGACTTCCTAAATCAAAACACTCCACTTGGAACACGCCATCCTAATTAGACTTTAAACTGTTTGAGGACAGACTGTCTCTTGTTTGTGGTGCAGTATTATATCCCCAGGACTAAGCCTAAGTAGTATGTGTGACGTTTTTATCCATTCACCCAGTAAGGATTGCAGATCACCTATTCACATACTTAATGTGACTAAGGAATCTTTTCCCTGAGCAGTTTTAAAGGACTTTCACTAACAAACGAGTATAAGTACTAATTCAAGTGTGGGTTTGTTTTGGTTGTAGATTACATATAGCCTATAGATTGCAAGGGGGCCTTGTTTCCTCACCAACTAGAAGATGGACAAATGCTCTCATTCCAAGAATTATATGGGCCAACCTGACTTTAACACACATCAATATTCAATGGGAAAAAATCATAATCCAAGGAATTAGTAGTAGAAGAAAGATTTGTGGGATGACAATCTGAATCCCAATCTCATCTGTGACTTTGGGAAGTGATTTTTACCTAATCTGGACAATGTTCTGCTCACCTGTAAAATGAAGAGGGCGGCCTCTAAACTGCCATCAAATTCTAAATTTCTGATCCCATGAATAGAAGCATTTATCCCTAGTAGGTAAGGACTTCCAGCAACAGAGCAGAGCCAAAGCAAGAGAATCAAAGTATTTCTTTTTAAATCTCTAGGAGAGAGTGGACTCTTTGAATCACTTGATTGAGTATTCAGAATCCAGATCCTTTTAGGTCACCCCCTAAATACATATGTTGCCTACCCCCAAAAATGACATGTATATTCAGTCCAGTGATTCTATCCTCAGCATCTGTCATTGTTTCTGCAGGTGGTTGACTCCAGGGAATGGGAACCAGAGAATATTGGGAATGGGGCACAAGGGAAGGGTGAGAAAAATGTGATGTAGACATGGCAAGAGAAGAGGTTGTAATTTAGCAGTTTTCTTTTCTACTATAAGTTGAAAAAAAAAAACAAGCAGCCTGTCTGCACTCACCCCCGTACCACCCCCATGTCTACAGTGTTGATATGAGGAGGAAATTCTACGCTGTATCACACTCAGTCACTCACTAGAGAGTACCTCCTTTGAGTCATTAGCCAAGTAGAATTTTCCTTACTAAGGCCAATAAATACAAGATTCATATATGTCCATGAAACATGAATAAAAATAGGGACAAGTTGTTAGAATAAATGAGAGTCTATAATGTCCCATTTTTCGATTGAATTAATTGAAAATTAGTTGTAAATTAGGGTACTTTTCTACAATAAAGAGAGAGGTTTAGAAAACCGATTGAGAGTTACCCATCCTCCACCTATCCACTACCTTCCCCAGGATAACTCAAAAGGACAAGAGTAGCTTGGGTGACTTGTCATTGTGTCTTCATCTTTGAAAGGAGTAAAAGGAGTACAATCTCAGGGAATGAAATTTCCAGTAAAAGGAGATGTTTGATATTTATTAAGAACAGAGAAGAGAATATGATGATGGGGCCAGTCTAGTAAGAAATGACTCTTAAGGCAATTAAAGAGATAAAATAGAAATTATGGAAAGTGGGAAGTTCCTTGCTCATGGGACAACCTCCCCAGCAGCATTTTATCAGAGTCTCTGCCTGCTTCCATGGAGCAGTGTCTTTCCCAACAAACCTTGCTCCCTGACTAAGATCTTTCCCTTTTACTTCTCTACGATGCAGGTAATAAGTGACAGTGCTGAGATTTGAACCCATGGCCTCTGTCTCCAAATCCAGGGCTCTTTCCTCAGCACCACACTTCTAATCACCCTCTCAGTTCTTACCCAATTAAATAGTTGTTTTGAATTATCCAGGAGCCTAATTGATTTTGTAGTGTATAAAGTCTCTCTTCTTTTACTCTTTTCCTCCTCCTCCTTCTTATCTTTAGATTCAGAGTCAGAAACTCAGAATTTCTCTGTAAATTTACACTTAGGCTTAGGAGAAGTTTGAGAGATTTAGGGCCCAGCAGTGGTCTTTTCTGAAAACCAAAAAACCCTATAAATGGAAGGAGCTATGATGAGATGGTGGATGAATGGACTCTAATGTCCAAACATACCACAGTAGCCTTTTACTATAAGGAAATTTACAATCCATTATATTACAGTAATCGTTTCCAAGTAACCACAACATATTTGCTTTCTGGTACAGATGTGCTGAACTGCCTTGGTCTATTTTAGACAGCTGTGACTTTCCTATCTAGAATCAGTTACATCTCATTCTTTACACTGAATGCATATCTCTCTCAAGAGAAATGGAGAAACCTGGATCAAAAAACCCAGACATTCTGTACCTATGATGATAAACATTAACATCCAAGAATTTCACAAGAGAAGCCACATAAAGGATGAATGAATGAAAAGCATTTGTTAAGCTTTTAAAGAATATCCTAGAAGTATATCACTGAAAAGAAAGTGGGCCAGTCATGGAGTAAAAGCCCACATGCTCCATTGGCATTCACTCAGTGTCAAGAGAATGTAGCACATTGGAAAGAACACAGGGTTTGAACTCTGAGGATCTGGGTTTGAATCCTGACTTTGTCACTTCATCTTGTCGCTCTCTTTGTTTAGCTATTTGGACTTCAGTTTCCAAATGCACAAAAAAGAGGATATTACTCTAGATAGTCATAAAGGTCTCTTTCAGGTTTCAATCTATGATCCTATGTACTAGATAAAGACCTCCAGATGGTTGGGCGGACCCACCTGTGGAGGATATATGGGAGTGCATGGACATGTCATACAGGATGAGAGGATGTGGGTGGCTTATGTTCTGCATTATTCGAGGGAGGACCCACATTAGTGAGATCACGGATTCATCAAAGATAATAAGTCAATAGGTCAGCATTGTCTCTGGCCCTCCCTATTCCCCCTTCCTCACCTCACCCTCAAGAAATATGAGTCAAGCTAGTTCTAATTCCCTCATAATGAAGCATGGTACAATGAAAGCTTGCTCATTTTACTAAAGGGAACATAGTCTCCAGTGAAAAAGCATAGATTGACAGGTGCCAAAAAGCATTTATTGAGCTAGGTGTGCTACGTGCTAGTGGGGTTGTGGTCCTGGCCCTTAGGTAGCATATGGAATGATAGAATGGAATTTGGAATCAAATCCTGGATCTGCCATAGTACTTTGGGACCACTGGGCTTCCTTTTTTCTTTCCTGGTTTCCACATCCTCGGATCTTTTGTTATAACTTAAAAGTGCTAAATGATGGGTAGTAGCTGGAAAGGAAAACAATCTTAGGAGCACAGATTTATAAATCTATGGAAGGGACCTAAGAGGCTGATGGTCCCAGCTCCATCATTTTGCAAATAAGGAAACTGAGATCTAAAGAGTTTAAGTAATTTGACCAAGATCACAGGGGTAAGTATTCAAGGTAGGATTTGAATCCAGATCTCTCTGACACCAGATCCAGCACTCTGTCCACTAATCCACAGTGATGAGTAGGAAATGGTATGTTGGGAGTACAGTGGCAAGCCTGTGGGATTGGGGTTGAGGGTTCAGCTCAAGAGAAAATCAGAATGAAAAGGTAGGTTTCTGATATATTTTACACTCCATTTGCATTTCTTACATCTCTCTCCATTGAAAATTAAGCCCTGGGGCAATTGTCCCCTCTCCCCCTGTTTCATTTCCATTTTAGATACCCTAATTTGTGTAAATTTACTATTGGTATTTCTGACATAAGAAATCATTTTTATTTACCCATTTGTATGGTTTGACATTTTATAATTAACATCCTGGTTGGTTTGCATTTCCTGCTTTAAATAATCTTTACAAGCCCCTTGACATCTATTTGGGTGAAAGATCAGTGACTCTTCAGATATATTTTTTTGCCCCAGATTTCATTTTGGAAATGATAAAACATCACCCTTTCAATTCAGAATTCTTTGAAAGCTGTCACTTTGACTGAAGGCATTTGTAGGTATTTTTAGGAGGGTGTTGGACTCCAGGATCTCTTTCAGCTCGAAATTCTATCATCTTATTTTAGTTCCTTGCCCAATCCAACAATATGACTATTTCCTTTTGACCTTTAGGGAAGTAGATAGGAAGAAATAAACTTAGAGAAAAAGAAGCATCCAAAGTTTATGAAACAATCAGTGATAGAATCATTTTCTCCATTGCATTTAGATACAATTTTTAATTGACAGATGATAACTGGGGACAAAGGGTGAACTGACTGTTAAAAAAAAAAAAATAGGAAGGGCAAACGCCCATGATCCTAGGCCACCAGACTGGATTTCCATCCATCAGCTCCATCTCACTCTGTGAGTATTTACTGAACACCCATTTAAAATCTCGTTATTATGTGAGTTACTGTTGGAAATACCTAGAAGCATAAGACATGGTTTCAGTCCTCAAAGGACTTACCTTTAGGTCAGACACAGAACTACACATCTCCTACATGCCTCCTAGTCATTCCTGTGACTCCATGAAGATCTCCAATCCTCCATCCACTTGTGCTATTTCCCTTGCATAGAATGTCCTCATTCTCTTTCTCCCCTACATCGAAAGTATTTAAACACAGGAAGAAAGAGAAATGCTTAGGCTTTTAAGAGCTAAATTGCCTAGTACAGACACTAAGAGCTATAGGAATTAGAATAAGGGGGATAATTCCTCAGCCTAGCTAGCATTTAACATTCTCCATATTCTAGTTCAACCCTACCCTACCAGCTTTCTGTCACACTCCTCCCCATTAAGTATCGCTGACAAACATATTGTTCCCAGAACTCAACATGCCTCTATATAGTACATTCCCACAAGCCATTCTCACACCTTGAATAAAACGTCTCCTCTCTGCCTCTCAGAATTTCCATCTTTCTTGAAGACTCAGTTCATTGCTGTTTCCTGAGGGAGCTGATACAGTGGATAGAGTGCTGGACCCAAAGTCAGGAAGACCTGAACTCAAATTCAACCTCAGATACTTACTAGTTGTGTGACCCTGGACAGGTCACTTAACTTCTGTTTGCCTCAATTAATTCAACTGTAAAATGGGAATAGTTAGTAATACCTACCTTGCAGGGTTGCTGTAAAGAATAATATTGAAATGAAATAATATTTGTAAAGCACTTAGTGTAGAGCCTGGCACACAGTAAGGGCTAAATAAAAGCTTAATCTCTTTTCTTCCCCTTCCCCTCCTCTAGGAAGTCCTTCCCAAATCCCCCAGCTTTAATTATTGTGCCTTTCCTCGGTTAATTTTTTTTATTCCTATTATTCCAGTATAGCATATAACTTACTTTGTATTTGCATGTTGTTTTCTCCATTAAATTGTAAGTTCCTTGAGGGCAGGGACTGTCTTTTGCCTTTTTTTTTTTTTTTTGTATCCTGGGTACTTAGCACAGTGCTCTGTACATAGTAGGTACTTTATAAAATGTTTATTGGATTAATTTAATCTATGACTTGGATTATAATTATCTATGAGCATAGAATATCTTCTCAGTGGAATGTGACTGCTTGGAGTCAGGGACTGTTTCTCTGTTCCCTTTGTATCCTCCCCATCAATTAAGTTCCTGACTCCATTGGAGGAGTTTAGTAAATATCTCTTCAGTTGACTGAAATTGTTGGAGGGAGGATTTCATGACAGAGATGGTCCTAGAAGGATTGAGGGGACTTTGACAGAAGTAAGAAAGAAAGGAAAAGAAGGTGTTCTGTGGAGGAAAGTCATTGTGAACAGACTGAGACATGGTGTGTAGGGGGGCGGGGTGACTATGATGGATGTAGGAGAGAATGAGTTTCCAGGAACTTGAGCTGTTGCTTCTCCCTCTTCATAGAAAAGCACAAAAAAAAGCAGATTATCTTTCTCTCTGCCCCATACTCTGACTGACCACTGGTCCATTAGCCCTCTGGGGGAGTTCCACCCGTCACAGCCCTAACTTCAGATAAAGCAGGAAATCTTAGGCTTTCTTAGTAAGAATGGAGTAATGATCCAGGAGGCTGTAGAGACACGCACAACAAATATTCAAGGAATTCTAAAGGAATAAAAAAAATGCCCCAATCTGGATTTTTCCATGAAGACATCACTGGAACATGTTTTCTCAATTAGCTTTCACATTGCTTGGAGTGAAGTCATTGTGTGGGCCATCCATCAGCTCTGAGACCAACCAGCCACCTGATTCTGGACTTTACTTTCCTATGCTTCTTCTGCCTTCCCTACCCCTTACCAAAATTTGGTTCAGTTAGTCACTGATCCTGGTATCTTTGCTGGCATCAGAAACAAAATCATCCTTACAACAATAAGCCAGGTCATGTGTGCACACATGCGCATGCACACATACACACACACACACACACACACACACACATACACACACACACATTTATACTCCAGTGAAAAGAAATCTAATTTTAGATTTGATTTGTGATGTGCAAAAAAGTGAGAAGACATACTTCTGTAGAAAACTAAGACTGAAGGAGTCTTCGATCCACATGCCAACTGGTCAGAAAATCCAGAAATCTATCCTTCCCCTCCCCCAATCCCTGGCTATACATTTTTAAAATAAAGTTCAAAGTCACCAAAATAGTTCCTAATATTTCTCGACATGTTCTGGACTTCATTCAGCTTTCTTTTCTTTAAATGTTTATTATTAGATTGTGACTGCTCACTGTCCTGTCAGAGCACATTAGCACTTTACATTTTAGGTTCCCAAAGCAGAGAAAAATCATCTCCTCTGTAATTGGAAAATTCGGAATAGGAGGCAAATGAGCATTAAGAAAAATCATGCTGTTGTTAAGGAAGGAAGGAAGGGAGGAAGGAAGGGAGGAAGGGAGGGAGGAAGGGAGGAAGGAAGGAAGGAAGGAAAGAAGGAAGGAAGGAAGGAAGGAAGGAAGGAAGGAAGGAAGGAAGGAAGGAAGGAAGGAAGGAAGGAAGGAAGGAAGGAAGGAAGGAAGGGAGGGAGGGAGGGAGGGAGGGAGGAGGGAGAAAGAAAGAAAGACAAAGAAACAGTTGGTTTGTGAATCTGATGATTGTATTTTCTAGATGATTTCCTAGACAGACCTTGTTTCTGAGGGGGCAGCTTTGTCAGATATTTGTAATTCTTTCAATATTTTATATCTGATAATTTCTGATCTGGATGGTCCAAAGTGTATGATTGTCTCAAGTACTGTAGTAGCAAAGCTGTTGCCTGTCTAGATAAGAGAAAAAGAGATTTGAGAGCCATGGTCATCTCTTTACATAATGGGGATTATTCAACTATATCAGAATTAGGATTTCTATAAAGGCTTCTCTCATGAGTAGGTTTTTCATCAGAAAAGGGACCACCCCCAAAAGATGAAGCCCAACAACCTGAGCTTTGCCATCCCTCCTACTATTGAGCCCTTAGGACTTCTGGGGCTTTCTATTTTCCCTGTTGTACCTGAAATTTGTTTATGTATTTTCTCCCCAAATTAGAGTGGGAGTTTCTTGAGAGTAGAGGTTGATTTGCCTTTTCTATTTGTATCCTCAAGATTTGTTACAGTGTATGGCATATAGTAAGTGCTTAATAATATTAATAATTGCTTTTCATTCATTGATCCTAATTGTAGCAGCTAGTTGGCATAGTATATAGAATGTCGAATTGGAAGTAAGAAAGATGTGAATTCAAATCCTGATGCACTTGGCTGAGTGACCTTTTGTGCCTCTCAGTCTCATTTTCCTCATCTGTGAAATGGGAATCATAATAGCTTCTACTTCACAGAGCTATGAGACTCCAGTGAAATACTATTTGTAAAGTGCTTTGGACACCTTAAAACATTTTTTAAATGGTACATATACATATTGTTGTGTAGGAAAAGAATTCTTCTGAATTTGTTCTTTCTCCCATGACTAAATAGTATGTTTTATGTTCACTACCCCATTTTCCATACTTCGGCACGGGTCTCCTTTTCTTAGGTAATGGAGCACTGGAACTGGAGTCAAAGAAGACCTAGGCTCAAATGCTGCCTCTGATAGTCTAGTATCCTGAATGAGGTGCTTAGGTGAATCTTGACTCTACCACCTTTCATGACCCTTTGTCACGTCAGGCCAGTCATCTGACATCTCGGTTTTAGTTTCCTCATCCGTAAAATGGGAGGTTTGGACAAAATGATCTCTGAAGTCCCTTCCATTTCTAAATGTATTATCTCATGCTTCTTCCTTACAGCTTCTCCATCAGTAGGAACAACTATCATTGTAATTCTATGAGGACCTTGAGATTTGTTAGCTTCTTTAGAAGCAAAATTTACAGTTAATCAGAAGGTGCCTAAATCTTTTATCATGGGGCTGAGGAGGTGGTGGTTGACTAGGGATGGAGGCAAGATTTCATCTTAGTTGGTTGCAATGTCTGTGAAAGGGCTTTAATTTCCCACAAAATCATATCCCTCCCCCCAGAGTATATTTTTATAAGGCCAACAGGGCTAAGATACTATTAAAATGTTGACATTGTCATAATTTTAAAGAAGTTTCTTCCCAGAGTCGTAGGCCTAGAATTTTCCCATAACAGGGGAAGTTCTGTGCTATCCTGGGTCTGTCTGCCTTGGTGAAATCAGCAACCAGAAAATTTGAATATCATCAAAGCAACTCTTTCATTCAAAACCAAATCTGGTAGCCTATGCTACATATCTGACTTTGGCACCCAGTTTCTACATCTCTAAAAGGAAAAGATTGGACTAGATGGTATTTAAGGTCCCTCCCAGTTCTAAATCCTTTGATCACAATGGACCATTCTCTCTCTAGGTTTTCCATGATACTATTTTCTCTTGGTTTTCTTCCCATCTGCGTATATAATAAAAAGTTATGTATGTGTGTATAATAAAAAAGTTTTTTTATTATGTTTTGTTGAATCATCACCCATGTCCCTCCCCATTCCATGTCTGGGTGTACCCACCAGTGATCTTTCCAATGACCTCTTCTCCATATATACCATCTCTTGGTAATCTCATCAGCTCCGGTGAATTGAATTGCAATTTTGAAATCAACGATACTTTTAACTCTCTACATGCAGCCCTAACCTTTCTCCTATAACCTATCCTTTTTTCTAACTTTATTCCACCTGTGAAGCACATCACCATTTTTCAAGTCACCCAGGATCCAGACATCAGATTCATCTTTAACTCTTCTGCACATTCAATTAACTGTCAAATCTTCTTGATTTCATCTCCCAGCCACCATCTTCTACTTACACAGTAGTTCAGACCTTCATGACCTTTCAAATTATATAAAAGGAAGATAGTCTCAGAGCTGAGGAGGACCAAAAAGAGCCTGCTCATTTAATCCTTAATAACTCTGTGAGGTAAACATTACAGGTATTAGTAGTGTATATATTTTACAGATGAAGAAACTGAGGGCGAAAGTGAATCACATAACAGTGCCTTTTCTCAAGGTCATATAACTGGTTAGCTATCATACTTCATCCTTTGCTCAAGCAAAAAGAAAAAAAAAGTTACCAGATGACAGTTTGAATGAGAGATCTGGCAATTTAAGTTCCAAGGGCAGATAAATAATGTCATTTGTCTCATATCACAGATTCATCTTTTTCCATCTTGGATATTCTCCCATGTCTCTTACCCCATGACTCCTCTTTCAAAATAGAGAGCATCTCATAAAGGACTCAATTTTCAGTTTTTAGATGCAAAGAAAACATTGATGATGGTATCCACTCTGATGACATTTCTATCCAAACCTAATCCAAATTCTTGCCTTTTCTCACTCTTTTCTGGGTAGATGAAAGAACTAATTGAATGTATGGTCAGAAGGAGTGGCATGAGAGTAGATAACCTTTGGGAGTGGGGTGGAAAGATTTGTACTTCAAGCCTTGCCACTATTATCACCATCTGATCCCTTCTCCCTTCCAAAATGAATGGCATTTTTTTAAATACACAGAAGAAGAGAAAAGAAGTTCAAAAAGGGACTCAGACAAGCAAGGCAGGTTTATTATTCCAGTATTAAATTTAATATACACTTTATAAAAAAATTCAATTGGTACACAGCAGAAATTCACAGTCCTCTTTTCTGTTCTCTTTATATTGAAACATTTACATTTGTTAAGTTCTTAATAAAAGACATCTTACATTAAAAAGAAGATGAATGGCATCCCCTTAATTATACAATTACAAGTGACTTGGGTTCCACGTGCTTGAAGAACAGGACAGTGAAGGCAAAGGAACCTTTCATTGTATTTGTCACATCACTAGTTCCCACTTTAAAGCTGATGATTCATACCCATCAAGCAAAGTGAAGGTTGCCTGGGCCCCCAATGAGAAAGCAAATATGCTATTTAACATCTGTGGTTTTTTTTCTTAGTTGGCCTAGGTTGCTTTTCTTCTACCTGCCTTTCAGAAAAAGATAATCGCTAACTCTGGTTCCAGTGCCAAAAAAAAAAAAAAATAGTCATTTCAACCCTTTTCTGAAACTTTCAAAGGCAAATGGAGCCAATTGTCCCAAAATATGACACAACAGGAGAGAAAGTTTCTTACCACATATGAAATTGAATAATTCTAGGAGTTAGCTTTCCTTTGAACTGGTTTCAAGAGTGTTGTCTGTTATTTCACGAAAAGGGTCACTAATTACAAAGTTTTTTCTTAAAGAGGTCAGACTTTCAAACTCTGCCTCCAGATTCTCTGCCCATGTGTCAGCAAGTCTGTATCTTGGAAAAGAAAGAACATATTTGGGGAGAGGTGGAGTTTTCAAGTGTGTTTTTTATTTTGGTTTGATTCATGACATGCCTCTCTCTAAAATAAATAAGCCACTAAATGTTTAAAAGATTTTTAAGTGTTTTGTGAAATTTTGCTAAATTCATCCTGTTGTTCAAAGTGTTTTCAAATGAGAACACTGGCTACATGAAATCTGCAGGTATCATCCCCATCCCTGGTCATTTTACCTTGATAGCAATTCATGTGCTTGGGGAGAGTTGCCTTTGTGTGTGTGTGAACCTGTAATATCATAGGTGCCAAGAATGGAAAATTTTTCCACCAGTAAAAATGAGCAGCTTGTCCATAACCAGGCAACTGGGTGATGCAGTGGATAGAGCATTAGGCTGAGAATCAGAAAGACTCATCTTCCTGTATTTAGATCCAGCCTCAGACACTTACTAGCTGTGTGACCCTGAGCAAATCACTTAACCCTGTTTGCTTTAGTTTCCTCCTCTGTAAAATGAACTGGAGAAGGAAATGGTAAACCACTCTAGTATCTTTGCCAAGAAAACCCCAAATGGGATCACAAAGAGGTGGACACAGTTGGTCACGAATGAAAGAATTCAGCAACAACTGAAACTGATAGTCTAAGAGAATTGCTTCAAGCATTGAGTGGTTTAGTAATCTATCCATAATCACAGTTAATATCTACCACAGAAAGGACTTGAACCCAGGTTTACTAGAGTCCAAGTCTTCTTCAACTCTAAATCAATGATCCTATAGTTAGTGTCATTTAAAGCAGTTGAAACTAGTCAGTTTAGGGAGCCTAAATTCTATTGATTTGTGGGGGGGGGGATTATACAACATATATAGAGATATATGCAATACTAAATGGTTCTGTGATCTCATCAATTTGGAAGTCCCCCCCAATAATACAAGTCATAATCTATGTTTGCCTACTCATCTTTGGGGACTCTTGACCATGTCCTCCCTCAAGTTCCTCAAAGAGAGTCACCCAACTTGCTTTCCTCAATTTCTCCTGACATGAGGAGGGTACTGGTGGAACCCTCCAGATGTCCATCAATCAACCCCACCCTTACCCCACCCTTCCACATAATGAGTCCGCCTCATCATACTATCATACAGTTCCTTGAGGGGATATTTTAACTCCTGTTCTTCAGCGGAGTTCCTCCCTGTCATACATTGTGTTCTGCTCACCCACCAGATTCATCTCCTTTGGCCTCTGTGTGGTATTTATTTTAGATTCCATGTCTCACTTGCCATATGGCAAAACCAGCAAAAAGTTTACATTAAAATGATGAGTCTTTGTTTTCATGGGAAATCTGGAGTCATTAAAGGGGTTTTGTGATTTATGAAGGTCATTCAGTTTGCTCTGTTCCTGTTTAACTCTAAGCCCCCAATTCTTCTTCATCCAGCTGGTCTGCCCCCAGATACATGGAACAAAGAACTATCCGTTAGTCTTGTTCATGCTCCTTTTACTTTACAGTGATAAGGACAGAATGACAGAAAAGCAGGCAGAGAGTGCTAAGAACATACACAGATGAGTCAATACAAATTACATAGAAAATTATATAAAGTAATTTCAAGAGGATGAGATCACTAACCACTGTGGGGGAGAATAAAGAAAAGCATGGGCATAGGAGGTGACCCCTGAGATGTGCTTTAAGGGAAACTAGGGATTCCATAAGGTGAGGTGAGGTTGGAAGGGAGTTCTTTCAAGAAAGGTGTGTGCTGGGGGGTAGGGTACCAAATCTCAGAGATGGGAGATGGAAGGAATGTCATATATTTGGAACAGCTAGTGGTGTGACTGGAATAGAGAGTACTGGAGAAGAACGAAAGGTGAAAGATAGCGTGGACTTTAGGTGTTGGATGGGATAGGAGGAGTCTGAGAACAGAAACTTCTGAACAAGAGAAAAAAAAACAGTGATGAGTCAGAGAGGAAAAGAAAGGATTAAGTTAATTAAGGTCAGGAGCAGGAGAAGAACAGTTGGGAGAAGAAGAAAAGATTCTGGGTGTGGGGACCAGGCAGAAAGATCAACCAGTTCTGGGGTGTGGGGAATTGTCTACAACTACTATTTTGTCTCAACCTCAGACATTGTGCCTGAGAATCAGCTATAAAAAACCTCAAGTCCTTACTATCAGTGGATGTTGGGAAAATCTTAGACTGTTGTTAGAAGAGAATAAAGTGAACTAGTGAAACCAGATTTCTCAGAGCTGAGAAGGAAAAATGTAGAGCTAAGAAGAGACTGAACTCCTTAGCTGCACAGGGCACCTGTGATGTGCTGACCTCTGTATCAGAAAACAGCTGCACTCTTTTAACCTTCTGGGTATGCTATTCAGGCATAGAAGGTCTGTTCCCCTTCCCCATCTTTGCCTTGCATTTCCCTGACAGGCCAAATGGCAAATGGGTCCTGTTCAGAGCTGGAGTGCATCTTTGGGGTATTACAAATGGGAGTGGCAAAGGTAGAGTGACTTCAATCATAACACTGGTGAAGACTGACCCATCCTGGACTGGCCATCTTTCCCCTACCAAAACAGCCTCCATCCACTCCATTTTGTGCTTACCTGGAAGGATATTTTGTGACCTTTTTTGTGGTCCTGTTCCTGGTGTCAATTTGGGTCATAATCAAAGACTAGGAACAACAGAGCTAGAAAAGAGTGAGAACATATTGACTGACATTGAAAATTCATAATTGTTTCAAAGGGAAATGTACGTATGCCTCAATTCCTCATCTGTAAAATGAGTTATAGAAGAAAATGTTCCAGTATCAAGTGTTCCAGTGTCTTTGCCAAGAAGACCCAAATGGGGCCATGAAGAGTTGGACATGACTGAAAAAGGTGAACAGTAACTGAACCTATCACTTCATTGATATAGGAAATTCCCAGATGAAGCTGGATGGAGCACTGATTTCCTAATCAGAAATAACTGAGTTCAAACCTGACCTCAGACATTTACCAGTTGTGTAACACTGAATGTGGCAGTCTCTCAAAATCAATTTCCTCAACTATAGAATGAAGTAGCACCTACCTCTCAGAGTTATTGTGAATATCAAAGGGGATAATATGTAAAGTATTACATAAATGCTAGTTAATATTATTATTCCTGACTCTAAGCTTGTCATTCTATTCATGATGCCAAGCTGCCTTCCTTAACTCTTTTGTCTCAGTTCTAATCTTTCCCAAGTGGCATGTATTTGAGCAGGTCCCTCTTCATCAAGGGCTACCCTCTCAGAGTCACAGCCCTCAAAAAACAGCCTCTGGATAGTGCTTACAGAGAGGCCCAGCAAGGAGCTGCATCTGTGGGGATGCTCTGATGATTCATCCCAGAGACACAAGACATCCCAATGGTCTGGTCGGCCTACAATCAGTCTAGAGTTGGGGCCAGGCTATCACACAGGATGAAATAAGGGCCTTCTGACCACAGAACCATGCCAGGACACTTACTCACAACTCTGTCTCCTCTTGCTGTCAGAATGCCAAGGTGTTCCCAAGGACATTTGCCTGCTCAAGCCTCATTTTATTGATCTATTGATGTAGTCTTAAAGTCCTTTAAATTGAAGCTACCTGAAACATACAAAAGCATCATCATAGGCATTTACAAGGAATGGGGACTAATATAATGACAACGAAATTCAAATGTGAATACTTATTCTAATTTCTAATTAACATTGACTTACAGTTGATAGAAGCCCAGGTTTTCCAGAAGAATTGACCTCATTAAAGCTATTGAGCTGTAAGGCTTGGAAATCCCAGAAAAATCACACCTTCATCAAGAAGCCATGGGCCAGGGGAAGTCATAAAAATCTGCTTTTCCTCATAGCTGGGGACATCTACTTCCCTGTGCCCTCAGAAATGCCATCTTGCTCACTTTCACTTTTGGATGCATGAAGACCTCTGTGGTCCAGGGCCAGCTGGAAGTAAAGTGATGGACGTGGGTCCTTACAGGAGTACTCAGTAGCCTCCTGCTTCCCTTTCCTCTACCTTCAATGCCTCTCCCCCATTTTAGCCCTCCATCAACCAAAATATGAAGCCAGAATGTTAAAAAATATCAGGGTAGAACTCACCGAAAACAACTTGAACTATAAGATTTAAATCAATCTTTTAAAAAATTAATCTTTTTTAAATTAATCTAATTTAAAAGAATTAAATAAGATTTAAACCTTATTTTTGGGTTAAAGTTTCTTAACATTTGTTGTTTTATAGATGCACCTCTTGGGTAGTCTGGACAGGCCAATGGACCCTTTCTCAGAATGACATTTCTAAAAGCATAAAATAAGGGGCAGTCAGGAGGGAAAGTGGATAGAGCACTGGTTCAGGGGTCAGGAGGACCTGAGTTCAAATTTGGCCTCAGATACTTTACACTTACTAGCTTCATGACTGTGGGTAAATCACTTCACCAAGATTGCCTTGGGAAAAAAATAGTAAAATAAAATACATAGGATTACAAAGAAAAACAATTATGTCAAAATTCAGTTATTAAAATATTTTTTTTTTAATTCCCAGGATCTCAGATTAAAAACCCCTGCTCTAAGGAAATGAAGCTACCAGAATATAAAAACTCATCACTCAACTTTTGCCTTAGGGTCAGGCGGTCAGAAAGACCTTGTTTGATGGATAGCTCTAGCCCAGGAAGGGCTCCTGTGTCATTAGCTAAAGCTACACTGTCACTTCAGAGTCAAGCTAATTCAACAGGGGTAGCAGTTAGATGATGTTGTTCAAATCTGGCCTCAGACACTAGCTATGTGACCCTAGCAAAGTCACTTAAATTATGTCTACCTCAGTTTCCTCATCAGCCAAATGGGGGTAATCAGAGTACATACTTTCCAGGTAATTCTTACCTAGCCTTTAGTCATTGAGTGGGTGTGACCTTAGCCAAACTGTGACCTGAAAAAGACTTTAATTTAAAGAGGTTAAAGTCACCCACTGCATCCTGGATCTTGACCTTTGTCTTGCCAGTGGACTCCAGTGACTCTGGAGGAGAGATATAGGTTGACAACTTTGCACAACTCTGCCTCACTCAGATCCAACTCACACTCAAGTCAAGACATCATGCTTGTGATGTGATTGCTCCTCTTCAAGAAGGAAGGACAAACAACCTCCAGAGACTGTTGTGAGGATCAATTGAAATAAAATAACTGTGAAGTATTTAGCACAGTGCCTGGCCCCTAGTAGACAAACAGTTGGTGATTATCATTAACATTGTTAATGTTAATGATACCTCAGGGTCTGTCATGCTAGATAACGTAACTCCAACCCTAAATTGGAAATTTTTCTTCAGTTTCTGTCATCTTCATTTTCCTCATCTATAAAATGGGAATAAAAATGCATTTATTTCCTAGAGTTGAGATAAGGATAAAATGAAATCATACATGGCATGAGTAATTTGAAACCTGTAAATGCGATATAAATATTAACTACTACAATTACTACCATTATAATCATCATCACTATTATTTAAAACCTATTTTATACCAATGTCCCCTAGAGTTATATAAATATTTATAAAGAGTATGAAAATTGTGTTTCTTAGTGCTCCTTGCTTCCTTTCCCATGACTCCTAGTTGTGGAAGTGGAAGGCAGTCACACAAGACTAGGGCCAGCTAGAGTAAGGTATCATGGGCTATGCTCCAGGGCACCAGAATGTAGAGGGGACCATAGCACTTGAAGTCTTTCAGTAGCATAGAAACAAGTGAGTTTAGTGCCTCGTTAGTATAAATATTTAAGAAGTTAAAATAGGAAACTACCAGAAGTCCCCTCAGGACTTTGCAGAATGAAAAGACAAGGAAGTGTTGCAGTGATGAATGGGGAAAATACCTACATTGAGTTTGGACTTCCTTAGATACTTCACAGCTGGGAGACCCTGGACAACTCACTTAATTTCTTTGCCTCAGTTACCCTATCTGTAAAATGAGTGGATTTGACTCAATGACCTCTCTAGCCCCTTCTAATCCTAAATCTATGACCCTTTTTCCCTTCCAGGTCCTATTCATCATTTAGTACTCAGGGGCAACCCCTGACAGCTACTTCCTTTTTCTCTCGGAAGAAGCAAAAATGCTATATTTCAGTGGCTGTATATAGGTCTAGGCCATGGGTAAAGCAGGAGATGACCACTTTACATGTGGAGAATTGATCTCCAGGTACTCATCAAGGAGGAAGTTGAGACCAAGTATTCTAGGCCTGCTGAGAGATATAGTGTCTTCTGTCTCTGAGATGGGAATTGCCAGATAGTGGCTGTAGGAAGAAATCACCCTTTCCTTACTCTGGGTGGGATTTATGTGGCTATCTGAGATACTGTGAGTTTGGATAAGGCATATGGTGGGGAGAGAGGAAGAAGGAGGCTTGGTTGAATAAATGACATGCTAGAGAAGAAAGAAGGCAGATCTTTGCTAATGTAAAAGATAGCTGAAAAACACTGACCTAGGAAGGGCATGGATTTTCATTGTGGGGCAGGGAAGGGGTGGCGGATGCAGAGGCTGGGCTTTGGCCATGAGAGCACTGTGTCTGGCCACGTGGCAAGGTGGGAGAGAAGGTCAAAGAGAGCAGGACCGATTGGCACAGGAAGCTTGTGCCAGCCTCCAAGGTTGTTGTTGGTGTTGGAAGAGGACTATGACATCAGAAAGGTGATGCCATGACTTGCACATGAATTGAAGTGAGGGAGGGCTGTGCAAAGTCACCCTCACTTTCTCCTCCTGAGCCATGTGGGTTTAGTGGCAAGATACAGATCAGGACAATTGGAGATGGCCCTAGCCTCCATGACTAGATTAGGGAGAAAGGAGATTCTTATTCTCTATGGTTTGACAATTCTGTGTTCAGTAAATTTTGCCTTTTACCTTAAGTTATTTAATTACTACTAAAGCCAGCCCTCTTGAGAATAACCCAGATTCTGTTTCCAGATAACTAAAGGAACAATAGTTCAAAGGCTTAGGCGAGGAACTTTCTCTTCTAGTCATCCTGGCCCACTAACTGTTCACTATCTATGACCTTCCATCTTCTGCTTATGTACCTTTGCATCAGCAGCATCTGCATACATAGAATGCTCTCCCTCCTCTTCTTGGAGGCCCCTGTTCTTTCCAAGACCCAAGTGCCAACCTATCCAAGCAACCTTTCCCAATCCTCCTAGGTCTTGGTATTCTATCTTTCCTCCCCTGCAAGAACATGTCTTTGGATTTATTGAGTTCATATTTTGTATTTACTCATCTGTGTCCATTTCTCTCTATTCCCAGTACCTAACACCCAGTTTCTGGCACCTTCTAGATGCTACTTAATATATAATATTAATATAACATTAAATATTACCAATAACAATTAATATATTTAATAAATTGAATTGAGTCTATGGGGTAACTAGAACAGCCTGGCAACCAAATATGGATACAAGAGGGGGTGGCCATTGAGGCGCCAGCCAGATCAAGTAAAGATCCCTTTGCCCTGTTCTCCCTTAATGGAAGTTGAGGGAAGGAAATTTCTTCTCTTCACAGGTTTATCCTTGAGTTGAAGAAAATCCTAGAAATTTAAATAGCAAGTGGCCAAATAAAAGGCCCATTGTTACAGTCTTTGTCATTGCCACGATCATCTAATGATATTTATCAACCACCCACATGTGCCTGGCAGGGTATGAGACATTTAGCCATGGGGAGACCAGAAGTCAGCCTCTGACCCCTCAGGAATTTGGTAGCAGGCTGGGGTTTCTAGGCTTTCATTGTTCTTCCTTAATATTTGACCAGGGTTGCCAGCAGCCCCAGCCCAAAGACCAAGAGCTGCACTCAAATCATTTTTATAATGCACTTAGAGTAAGAGATCTGGCTCAGATCATTTTTATCTGATGGAGGAGATGCATTTTTATAGACCAGGTGGGGGGAGATGATTAAAATTCAGAGTCACAAGACTCCAGCAGCTTTTAAAGCCCAGAGTTGTCACCACTGTACATGCTTCTCCCAGTTCTTCTGTGGGCAGATGGCCACTATGGGGCCAGCTTTCCAGAGGAATTTTTAAAAGGATGGGGGTGGTGGTGGTGTTGGCAGATGGGAGCTGGGAGGCTGGTCTAAGGAGAGGAGACTCCCAATGGAAATGCTCTGTTTCTTAGGTTTATATGAGTGCACGCATCACATAGAAAACTGAAAGTCAAAGGGAGAGAGAGTGGGCATGAGTTCATGTGGTAAAAAGTGGTTGACTGTCGCACACTTGAAGGAATAGAAGCTGGAGATAAATATCGTTGATCTGTGGAAATCCCTTGCTCAAGTGTAGTGTTGAAAAGAGTGCTGAATTTGAGAGTCAGAAGACCTGAACTTAAATCTCAGTGTTTACACCCTGTATGACCTGAGCCTCTCTGGCTGGGCCTTGGCTGCCTCATCTATAAAATCAGTGACTGGCCAGTGGTTCTTAAACTTTTTATAGGGAAAGAACTTCTCACTTTAAACAAAACTTTCACAGGACTCTTATAAAATGCTCTAAAATTATTTTAATGCCTAATACTAAGCAATTAAGACATTTTTTTTAAAAGCAGTAATCCAAAAATATTTCATGAGTTCATGGAGGTTAGTTTGAGAGAAATGCTGGGCTATACAATGTCTACAATATTCTTTAGATCTAAATCTATATACTCTTACAAGCCTCTGACTTCCCCCCTTGGAAAGAAAGGGCAGTGAACAAAACTGAAACATGTGGAGCTTTATAGAAAGAGAAAGGAACCCAAGGCATCCTCCAGAGGGTACATGTTTCCCTGTCCAAATTAAACTTTAGGCCAATAATACACGCAAGTTCTGTCCCTCCTATTACTCAGCCTGAAGCTATGGCTCAGAATCCAAGTTAGAAAGAAGGTGGGGGAGTGGCCGAGAATTGATTCTGGGCAGGCAGAACAGAATGCAGTCAGAAGGAAGAGTCATTTCTTCAGGCTGATGGGTTTGAAGAGGGGAGGGCCTTGGGGAGTAAAAGTTTTGTGGGCTGGTGAAAATTTGCTGAAGAATGCTGCCAGGAAAACTAGTGTTTGGGAAATCCTCCCCTTCCCTCTGGAGCTTGATCAAGCATTCATGGAGTGACCATAATACCAGGCACTGCACTGGGGATTCAAAGGGAGGTAAAAATCCTCCAGGCTCGATCTCCCACTTAGAGCCAGTCTTAGGTGTTGGTGATCACTTTTACTGCTCGTGATGGAAAGATATACCAACAGTATCTCTCTCTACCTCTTGGTATAGCGCCTGAAAGTTTTCACTTCTAGAGATGGGTGCCTTGGGGGTAATTCATGTCATACTTGCATAAAGTTTCTACTGAAATGAAAAAACCCAAGCAGGGCCCAAAGGAAATGAGTTCTAGCAAGCCTAATGTGGAGAATAAAAAGGTTCTGGATGTAGAAGCTGCAGGGAGAAGGTCCTAGAGGGAGAAAGAAAGGAGTGGAGTGAAGTAAAGTGGGGGAAAAAGTAGACATGAGATGGCATCAGAGACACAGATCTACTACTTCATAGTTTTGCCTAAGCTACCTCTTTTTTTTTTTTTGGAGGGAGGAAGGCAAAGCAATTGGTTAAGTGACTTGGCTACGTTTATTGTGTTTGTCCTTCTTTCTTGAAGAGGACCATGACATCAAGATGATGACATGACTTGCAGTTGACTTTGATTTGAGTGAGGGAGGCTGAAGATTTGGAGCAAACTTGAGCACTGGCAGCCCACACAGCTAATGTCAAGTATCTGAGGCCAGTTTGACCTCAGGTCCTCCTGATTCTAGCTACGCTACTTCTGCTCTCTCCAAGAGTTATATCCATATGCCAACTGGTCATAGAGAACTCTGAACATGGTGACTGATAAATAACAAGAATAATAATTATATTAGTTGACACTAGTTAACATCAAGGTTGGAAAATACCTTATGTAGATTATCTCTTTTGGTCCTTATAGTAAGGCTATGATGATGATGATGATACCTAACGTTTATATATTGCCTACTATGTAGATGCTATTATAATCCCCAAATTGCAGATGAGGAAACTGAGGCAAACAGAAGTTAACAATAAGTGCCTACAGTTGGATTTGAACTCAGGTATTCCTGATGAAAGACCTAGCCCTCCAATCACTGAACCTGTTTTATTCCTATTTTACTGATAAGGAAACTGACGCCTAGGAAATTTAAACTACTTGCCCATAGTCATATATTGGTTGATTTTTTTAAAAAAGCATTTAACTTAGTAGAAAAAAAATCAGCCTTAAGGGATCTCCTCCAACAGGGTGTCTCCATGTATGTGTTAAGGTCATTTGAGATTTCTCCAGAGAGAGGCAATAAAAAATAACTTCGATGATTCCCTGATTATTAACATCAGTCAAGATGTAAGAAGGGGAGGAGTTTGTTGCTAAAGGAGCTTGCCATTCTCATGAAGAATGAGCCCAAATGGAGGATGAATTCCATATAGATAGTGCAGTCCTCCAGATTTCCCTGTTTGCAGATGACCTTGCAGAGCCTAATTGAGATTCACACCCACTCAGAAAAGTTTAGCCTGACAATCCAAGAAAAACTAAACCGATGAAGAATGCCTATTGTCTAGGCTATGATACACAGTTAGATGGATGACCCATCAAGCTGACCTATTAGGACATATATTTTGGAGAGATACTCCAGCTGGACAATGAATTTGGTCTGGAATCAAATCAGACAAAAGTGGGCTGAACTACATCTGGGAAATTGATGAGTGCTTTATACAACTTCAGTGAAATAAAACACTCTATTTCTAGTGCCAGTAAGAATCTTCCACTGATGATATATGGCTACAGATCTTAGATAGCACAATATCCAAACTGTAGGTCACCCAGAGGGCAATGGAAGGATACAGGGTGGGTGTAAATAGGCAAGAGCATGTAGCAAACAATGAACTGCAAAGCACAGAATATATGTAAAGTAGGATCTGAATTGTAAGATTGAAAAAGGAGGTAGGCAGCCATGTAGTGAGAATGAGAGATCATTTCTTCTGCTTGTAGTGGTGCCCAGGTAATATTTGAAGAACTAGAGGAAGGTTCCCCAGGACAGTGGCTGGACACTATACAGATGATTTATGGATGTTCACTGGTGAGAAAGTGTGGATGGATTGTGGTCTATTCTATACAACTGGAGGGAGTACCTAAACAGAAGAGGTCATAAATCGGTTGAAGTATTAAAGACCAACTTGATATGAATTTGGCTTTGTGCTTGTTCTTTGAATTTAAATATGTTCCTCATTGCTTCAATATGGCATTGGAGGTGGCCTTGAGTTCTTGAAGGCTGCATCTGGAAAATGCAGCCTCTTGGCAAGTCCTGCCCATTAATTAGTCAATCTGGCAAGGCTTTGAGTACACTGCATAGCTATTGCCTGTGGACCTTCACCACAGGACTGGCTACCAAGTGGTGGCTTCAGTGACCTCTAAAACTCACAAAGACAATTTCCTAATATGTGGACAGGTTGCAATCTGAATTAATGAAGGGGGGGCCTACCCAAATTATGAATCCTTAAGGAACTGACATATGAATCTTCTTGTTCTGCTACCTAACAAAGTCTTGAAAGAATGGAACTAAGGATGGATATAGATTGATTTGGGAGCTGGAATATGGCAGGAAGCCATTAGGATAGATGAACAAGACATATCCACTACAAGAGATGCCCATTCAGGGATAGCTGTAAGACATATTCACATCTAAAGGCAACAAGAGGGTACTAGAAACCTGAAGAAAGAAAGGAGGGTATTAAGAAGAGACAAATTAGGGAGCAAGGATAAGGGATGCTGCTGACCAGGTTTGCCCACTTTTTAACATTCTGCTTTGGGCCAGACCTAAAGATCCATTTACTTGATACAAATATGTTTTGTCTGGAGATGAAGGCATGTTTTCCTTATTAATGTTGAAATAATTAACTTATTTATGTTGTTATAGTCATTGTCTAGATATTGTTAAATAAAGATCTTTTTGCTGATAATTATCCAAACATTACAGTAAAAATGGGACTTCTGCCAGTGTTAGGAATGTATTCCCACTTACATACAGGTTCCATATTGTGCCATGTAATCACATAGGAGACTCCTGACATTAGCTCACTTGTTGCTCCTTATCAATCCCAGGTAAAGAGCACTAAAAGAAAAAAAAAATTATATCACGTGGTCAAATGGAGTGGTCTGTGGGTGACAAACACAACACCATTGTTCTCTTTATAAGCCTTGTTTTCCATGTGTGGGTGGAATTCCAGACTTCATAGATAGTTTTTTTCTATAATGAAGTCAACACCACTAATGATAAAGAACATTATTAACCCAGCTTCCATACCCCAAAAGCCACTAGATCAAAGCTTGAACTAAACCAGAATTGGAGAAATTCCAAAAGTAACGAGAACCTTGGGGTCAAGTGATCCTGAATGTGAAATCCAAGAGGCGGCCCTTGGCCCCTAGAGCACACAAAATCTCCAAGAGGCCCATGGCTGGGAGAACACAGCAATCAGATCATACACTGAACACTTCACGTGCCCTTCCTTCTCATCTTCTCTCCAAGTGTATGGTGACTCCAGGACAAGTCTGCCATGTTGAAAATCAAAGAAGCAGAAAGGGAGTCCTAGGCATCATCTAAGTCATCCCTTTATCTACAGGCAAAGCCAAATATAGATTGTCCTGGGTTCCTTGAGGACACCTGAAGGAAATGTGACCAAGATAGTATCATGTGTGTTTGTGTTATATAAGTTGCATGCATGCATGTATATTTGTATGTAATGTATCATTTATTGTGTATATGTACATGAATATTAGTGTGCGTGCATATTATGTGTATTGTGGGTATGTGTCTAAACATGTAGGTACTAGGTATATATGTATACATATGTATTATACATTAATTATAGGCTGCTAAGTAGTTCAGTGAATAGAGTGCCAGGCCCAGAGTCAGGAAGACTCATCACCCTGACGTCAAATCTGACCTCAGACACTTACTAGCTGTATGATCCTGGGCAAGTCACTTAACTTTGTTTTCCTTAGCACCTTCTCTGGTTGCTGTGCCAAAGAAGACCGTGCCATCAGAGAAATGATGACACGACTGGCACTTGACTTTGTTTTGAATGAGGGAGGGCTGTGCAGGTCATCAGCCTCACTTCTCCTTCAGAGCCAACTGAATCCAGTGACCAGATATTCATCAGGATGACTGGAGAAGACCCAGGATGTAATAGGAATCTATTCAGGAACTCACTTAGGGTGAGGTAACGCCCCTTCAGTGAGTAGGACTCTTTAAGAAGTAGCCAGGGGGTGGCCAGGTTAGTGAGGCATAGAAAAAACGACATCAGGCTGGGAGGGAAACAGCAACAGATAATCACTCAGAAGCCTTAAGGGTCCAGAAGGCAGCCCTTGGGCAGAGGTCTAGTGTCCTCCAGTGTATGAGCTTCAGAGTGCAGTAGGTTTAAGGTTTTGAGAAAGGAAGGGAAAGGGAAAGGGAAAGGGAGAGGGAAAGGGAAAGGGAAGGGAAGGGAAGGGAAGGGAAGGGAAGGGAAGGGAAGGGAAGGGAAGGGAAGGGAAGGGAAGGGAAGGGAAGGGAAGGGAAGGGAAGGGAAGGGAAGGGAAGGGAAGGGAAGGGAAGGGAAGGGAAGGGAAGGGAAGGGAAGGGAAGGGAAGGGAAGATTGGACCTCAGTTCATACTCCTTTGTTCAACATTCAAATCCCTCTCTAATCTAGTAGCATCCTACCTTCCCAATCTTCTTGCATAATGTTGTAGTTCAGTCGTGTAAAACTCTTTGTGATCCCCATGGAAGGTTTTGTTGGCAAAGAAACTGGAATGGTTTGCCATTTACTTTTCCAGCCAATTTTGTAGAGGAAACTGAGGCAAAAAGGGTTAAGTAACTTGCCCATGTTCACATAGCTACTAAGTATCTGAAGGCAGATTTGAACTCAGGAAGATGAATCTTCTTAACTTCAGGCCCAGTGTTCTATCCACTGGACTATCTTCTCACATAATACTCCCCTGTAAATACACTAGACCCAGGGGTGGGAACCTGTAGCCTCGAAGCTACATGTGACTCTCTAGCCCTTCAGGTGTGGTCCTTTGACTGAATCTAAACTTCACAGAATAAATCCCCTTAATGAAAGGATTTGTTCTGTAAAACGTGAACTCAGAGAAAATGCCACACCCAAGGACCTAGAACCCAAACAAACTACTCACTGTTCTCAAAGTTCTCTAAAATAGCATGCATTATACAACAGATTCATGATATTCTGTGCTTTCACTTGATTTTAATCATTTTGATCTCACTTTCGGAAGGAACTTTAAAGACCATATCATTCAACCCATACTTGCACAAGAATCTTCTTTACAATGTACCCAGTGAGCGATCATCCAGTCTTTGTAGGTAAGAATAAGACTGGGTGAAGGGTATACCTGTCTGTGCAATTGGGCTGTGACACTGTTCTGTTGGTCTGCTCCTAGGAGTGCAGTCTTTAGTGGTGATGTTAATTAATATAGGATTTAATATGTGGTGGTCCATTCAAGGCATATGAGCCCATCATTAGAACTTCTAAGATGACAAAATCCACAAGAAGAGGCCGGACAAAAGAAGAGTGTCTAAGATTCAGAAGCAAAGCCTGGTAGTGGAGCCAGGATCAGTCCAAGTTCAGCTAAGATACAGGAAATGGAGCATCTAAACAGGGTTGAAATTATGCGAAGAGATAGTCTTATACTTGCATTTGCTCAAGGCATTGAGATTGTGCTGACAACTTTTTTAACTCAAAGATTTGGGTCAACTCCAATCTCTTATCCCTACTTCTGCTCTTCTGAATGAAATTCAAAAGGTGACCAGCTTCTGGGTGCCAGTCAAGTTTCCTACATGGGAATCAGCTATATTCTAGGATGGTACACAGTTTCTGTCACACAGTAGGCACTTAATAAGTGTTTGTTGATTGACCTCCTTAGTTAGGATTTCCCTACATGTGTAGTGTTTTTAAATTGCTAATACAGTACTACGCTCCCATCCCTTTTATCTGATTTGTTTGTTCTAAAGAAGAAATCATTCCTTTTTATTGCCATACTCCAGTGATAAGGCTAGCTCTTCACTTTTTAAAAATAGATTTTTATTGATATCTTTTGTTTTCACATCATCTAAATATCTCATATCTTTCCCTCGGCCCCCTCCCAGAGAGGTTTCCTTTGTAACAAAAATGTATTTAAAAAGAAAGAAAAAAATCAGCAAAATCAATCAATTCCTTTGTAGAAAAATCTGACATTATATGTAATTATTATTTGCAATATCCTATATCTATGGATTGCAAAAGAATAGGGGGAGGTATCTTTTCATATCTCTTCACTGGGGCCAAGCTTGTTTGTAATTTTGCAAAATTGGTTTTGATTGTTTTGTGGTTGTCATTATTTTCTCTCAGAATGTTGTAGTCAATGCATATATTGTTTTCTTGGCTCTGTTGCTTCACTTTGAACTAGTTCATGCAAGTCTTTCCATACCTCTCTCTATCCATCCTATTCGTAAGCCTTACAGCACAATAATTCTCCATTCCATTCATATACCACAATTTATTTAGCCATTCCCCCGATTTCTGGGCATCTACTTTGTTTTTCATTCTTTGCTCCCACAAAAAGTGCTGCAATAAATACTTTAGTGTATATGGAGCATTTTTGTCAGTGACCTCTTGGGGGAGAGGGGAGGTATGTGCCCAGCAGGGAACTAACTCTCTGGGCCAAAATGTGTGGAAATTTTAGTGACTTCATTTGCATAATTCCAAATGTCTTAATGCCTGCTCCTACCCACATTGCATTCATGTGTCTTTCTACAACATTGACTATTCCCAGTCTTTGTCATCTTTTCCCATTTGCTGGGTACACTTTTATTCCCTGTCACTCTTTGCATTTCTGTACAGACATCTGAAGATATAAACACTGTCTGATTCTGTTACCAGTTACTTTCTCTCTCATGTTTTGGACACCTCATCAACTGTCATTCTGCATTCATTTTCATGCCTGATGTTCTCCATAGTATTTGTTTTTGTTATTTTATCTGGGCTTTTTAGATAAAGTCCAAGATATGCCTCATTTATACCAAATGCAGGGGTTGGAAAGGGTTATATTAGGTGGAGGGTCTAAAATGCACTAATAATCATTTTCTTTGTCTTGAATTCAAAATTGCCTGTTGAAATAGATTTCACTTCCTCCCTTCCTCCTTGATTTCCTTAGGTCTGCAAATCTACAAAAATGTAAATTTGCCAAATGTTCCATTAGATCCTTGCAAAAAATCTAAAGTCTATGCCCAAGGTAATTAAAAGCTTTGAGTTGGGAGAAATGCTTCTTAAGGCATAGAAGATAAGTTATTAGAGGCTAGTCAAAAAAGTAAATCTGACATTTGAAAGCTTTAAGGAAAACATGTTACATATCACATTCAAATAATAGTTCTCAATGAGGTTAAGGAACCAGCAGGATGAGTCTATTTTAGAATTTTGGGGGAAGGTAGTCTAGTACCCATTAATATTTAAGACTGTGGAAAGCAAAATAAAATAGAGATTTTTTAAAGGGGGAATGACAACTACCATCATCCAGAACCACCAGCAGCCCACCAATGGCTAGGTTGTTGTCAGGGGAGAGGGTCAAAGACAATAGAACTTTGGGCATGCATCTTCGTTAACCAGAGCCCAGATCCTGAATCTTCCTGTGGCTCACTCCATGGGGTCAACTGTTCATAGATTTCTCTTACTGGACCATCTGATCCTGTGTGTTTCACTGTTGCTACCTCCCTATCTGGATTCTATTGTTTTAGTTCCTGTTCATGGTCTCTGGATCACCCTTAATAGACACTGACTCAGACACCTAGGTTTAATCAAAAGCCTGTGTGTGATTAGATAGAATTTATCTTAACACTTCCATTCAAGTGGATATTTCCTTATAGACAAACCACAGCAAACTGGATATATTTACTTTCTACTTAGAGATAGAGTCTATGCTGAGAACTTCACAATTTGACCTAGGATTAGGAGAACAGCCAAGTTTCTGACTTGATGCATGGAAATCCCTGGGAATCAAGAGGTTGTTTAACTATTCATTACAGAATTTAATACAGATTAGGTTTTGCCACAACTGGTAACACTTGTGAAGCTGTTAATTTCTTGTTGCCAATTTCACGGTAAACTCAGTGTATACATTTCAAACTAAAACTTGGCTTTGGCAGCTAGATTTGTCACATGCTTGAGTTACATCTCCTGAGTAGCTTCCAGTTGTGTTATCAGAAGACAGTCCTTCAGATACTTTGCATATTAATTGCCCTTTTCCCCAAGAAGAGGTGGTTGAATCTTAGCATAATTCCACTGAGTATTGCTATGACCTCATGATTAAAGTCAACTCCTGATTAGTTTCACTTGGATTTTTTAGTTTGTAGATTATCCATAGCCAACTCTTAAAAGCTGGTCTGGCTTCTGTTAGCTGTGCAACTGTATCTAGACCCTCTCCTGACATCTACAGTTGGGTGTTCAGAGTGTCAGTACCAGCTGTCATAGATCACCTACCTGGCATCATTTCACTTCTGATGATGATGAGAGAAAAGTCTCAACAGGAGACTTTCAAGCACATATTACTTAGCAGAACCCATGGCCATTTCATATCAAAGGCAGGTTCTCTCTTTGACCCAAAAAGCCAAGTTACACCCCTGCTTGCTCTCACAACCCACAGACTCATAAGACAGATTAGGTCCTTATTCTTAAGGTTGTTCCCTGCTCAGTATAAATGCATACAGATCAGCCTTTCCCATTCTTCAAGGTCTCTATGGGGAGTTATAGCCACTAACAGACGGACAGAGAAGAGTGGAACCACGACCCCTGCCAGTACAAAAACGCCCATGGATCATTGACCCCATTCCAACCTCCTGAACCATAAATCTATTGATTTGCCACAATATAATTTCTTCAACTTCCCTGGAATCAAATGTACCAGGCTAATGATCACCAGCATTGTGCCTGGCTCCAACATTGGCTTAAATAGATTTGTTCCTAATTAGTAATGATGGAGAGTAATTAGGAACAGCTGTCCCAGTGGCTAACTGGTCATTGTTCCTATGTCTCCATGTGTTTCCATATTTGGGGAATATGTCAACCCTGCCTTCTCAGCTAACTTACACCAGGAAATGGGCCTTTTCATTGTGCTAACTGAAGAGAAGAGCTGCTGCCTTCCTTACACAAACTTCCCCCTCCTCTTCTATCATCTTCACTACTGCTAAGGTTTTGTCATTCTTTGGGGACTACTTCCCCATTTGAGGCATTATTCCCACCTTGGTTAAGCCTTCTCTGCTACTGAAAGGGTAGCCCTGGTAAACATTTAACAACCGGCTCTTGAGGATGGGGTGCAGCACGATACACTTTTCAGTTTATTTGGCATTATTAACATTTACTCCATCACTTTTCTGAAATCTAGACCATCAACAAAACAATAAACCAACCCTGATTTGAAACATTTGAAGATTTCTGAAGTATAAATGCTCAAACTCAAAACTTAGTATGTTTAAAGCTTGGCTGCCTTCCTTTTCTGACCTGGTCCTCTGTTTGTAACTGTTTCTGTCTCCTCCCTATCTGGATTATATAGCTCCAGTTCCTCTTCATGATCTCTGGATCACCCTGAACAGATACTCTGACTCAAATGCCTAGGTGCTGTATTGGAAAGATTTCCAGGTATGATGCAGTACTTAGATTTTGATTGGTCAATATCCTCCAAGTCATTCCTTGTAACAAAGAGTTCTTTAAAGAAAAAAAGTTAAACCAATCAATATATCAACTGTCTGACCAATATTTTGATATTCTATAGCCATAATTCCCCAATTCTGCAAAGAAGGAAGTAGTGCATTTTCTCAACTTTTCTCCAGGACCAAAATTTGTCTATAGTTTCATGGTATTTTCACTACATGCTTATAGTAAAGCAGATAAGTTTGCATTAATTACATATTCAAACTTCATGTGAATTTTGACAATAAGGTAGAATTGTACAAGCCAAGGCTGGCTGGGGATATTGAGGAAAAAATCCATTTATGAACCTTGGGTTCTTAGTTTTCCAGCAGCATTCATTTCAGTTCCAACATGTGACAGAGCTTTATCTTGGCACTGAGGGAAGTAGAACTTACTTCAAAAAAAATCCACACATAGAAAAGAAAAGAAATAGTTTCTGACCTTGAAATATTCATAGTCACCCCTAATCTGATGGGGGAGAAAGAATTGAAACACATGAAAAGATTTGAAGATACTCATAAATCACCATTAAATAAAGTCCTACTCTAATGCCTCATTGTGGCACAAAAGTGACCCTGGTTTCCCTGAGTGCTTTGCCAACAGAGGAAGACATTGTCGTATGATGGGGAAAGCTCTGGATTTGGAGATTGGCACTCTTGTTTTGAATCTGCCCACTTGCTACATGGGGGATTTGGGCCACTTCACTTTCATGCCTCAACTTCCTCATTTAGAAAATGAGAGAGTTGAACTACACCTCTAAAGTCACTTACAGGTCTACGTCTAAGCTATAGAGGGATTTTGACTACAGGGCTGGTGATGGACTGTGCATCTTTTTGTACAAAGACCAGCCTCATTAAATTCCGCAAGACTCGTCAATGCCAACTGATGATTGTTTTGTATTTATTTGTTTGTTATTCAGTCATTTTTTAGTCATGTCTGACTCTTTGTGACCCAATTTGGGGTTTTCTTGACGAGATACTGGAGTGGTTTGCCATTTCCTTTTCCAGCTCTTTTTACAGATAAGGAAACTAAGGCAATAAGGTTAAGTGACCCGCCCAAGGTCACAGAGCTACTAAGTGTCTGAAGTCAAATTTGAAATTGTATCTTTCTGATTCCCAATCCAGTGCTCTATCTACTGTGTCATCTAAAGGGAAGACCCATATTCAATACAATTATGCATCCTTGAACATAAGGATCAGTATTTAGAAACACATCAACAGGACAAAACCTTAAGTTATAGAACCAATCAATGATTAAGCTCATATTAAACACCTACTATGTGTTGGACACCAGAGTTATAGGAGTGATCTAATGGATTTTAAAATTTATTTTCTTTTCAGTGAACAAGCATTTATTTTCTCATCCTCTCCCCTCCTTTCCCCCGTTAAAAACAAAAATAAAGCTTCATAGCAAACATGCATGATGGAGCAAAACAAGCCCTCACATTGACTGTGTTCCATGTACATCTTATTCTACATCCTGAGTCCATCATCTCTCTCTCAGGATTTCGGTAACCTTCTTCATCAATTCTCTTTTTGGTCATCTTGCAACATCAGTGGTCTTTTCATTGTCATCATATGGCTATAGATTCATCTCCTGGTTCTGCTCCCTTCACCATCAGTTTATGCAAGTCTTTCCAGGTTTCTTTGAAACTATTCCTCTCGTCGCTTGTTACAGCACAGTAGCATTCCATCACCACGGGAATGGTGGATAAAGTGATTTGCCCAAAGGCACCTGTGTGTGTATCCCATGAATACACTTTATTCTTATGCCCTATTTTCTCCAGCCATTCCCCAGTTGATGTGTATGTACCCCTTTAGTTTTCCAGTTCTTTGCCAGTACAAAAAGAAGTGCTATAAAGATTTTTGCTCATATTGAATCTTTCCTCTTTAATCCCTTTGGGCCTAGTGGTGGCTTTGCTGGATCAAAAGGTATCCCCAAAATTTAGTAACTTTGGAGGCAGAATTCCAAATTGTTGAAGAGCCCTTTGTAACATAGTTTACTAACATATCAATTGATCAAGTATTTATTATTGTTGTTGTTAATAATAATAATTAACATTTATATAGCATTTTAAGAGTTGTAAGGTACTTTACAAATATTGTTGCGCAATAACCCTGTGCTATAGGTGCTATTATTATCCCCATTTAAAGTGAGGCGCAAGGAGGCTACATCACTTGCCCTACTTAGTATCTGATAACTAAGTTTGAACTTCTTGATTCCAGGCAGCATTCTATTTACCTAGCTGCCTGTCAAGCACCTACTGTATTCTAGACACTGTACTGAGTCCTGGGGATGCAAATGTAATAAATAAACAGTATCTCCTTGCAGTGAACTTATATTCTATTGGAAAGACATCAAGTACACATAAAAATAGCATAAATATAAAGTGAAAATGCAAATATATGCAGAACAGTTCGATGCAAAGTTATATTGGAGGAAGGGCACTAACGCTTGGGAGGGGGCAGGGCAGGATTGGTATCAGGAAAGGCTGGAAGCCTGAGCTGTTTCCTAAAGGAAGAGAGAGACTCTGGGAAGCAGATGTAAGGAAGGAGTGCATTCCTCACATGAGGCTAACTTTTAGCACTTTCAGGTTTGCAAAGCACTTTTTATATATGTATTCTAATTTGGTCCTCCACCCTGTGAGGCAGATGCTATTATCATAGACAGGACACATCATTAGCATTGGAAACATGCTTACTCTAACTCAGATAGTTGGCCTGTAATATAGATACTCTATAATAAAGAAACTGTATACCACAGTTATAAAGTGGACCCATTGATGAAAACGCCAAGGGTTCAGACAGGCAAGGAGTGCTTAAAATAACTAAAAAGCTTCGCTCATTAATAGAAAATCACTCAGACTGTCAGTCAACCAGCACTGACTAAGCCCTTACTATGTGCCTGGTACTGTGCTAACCACTGGGAAAACTAATACAGTCAGAAAGACAGTTCCTGACCTTAAAGAACTTACCTCTTATTGAAGGAAGACAATACAGAAAAGGTCGCTGAAAAGGGAAAGGAGGGTTGAGATGAAGGTACTCAGCTTGGGATGACTACAGAGAAATTCTAAGGTGGGTGAAATAAATCTACATTGCAAATTAAATGCTTTTCTAGGCTTGTGAGATCATAAATTTAGTATCCTAAGGTACCATGGAGATCACCAAGTCTAATCCTCTCATTTTATAGATAAAGAAAGATAAAGTGATTAGCCCAAGGTCACAAAATTTATCAGTGACCAGCTGACCTGAGATGACCCAGGTCTAGAGGCCCCTGTGCATTGTACTATGATGCTACTCAGCCACACTGCGGCATATAATCTTGGAAAGAACTTATCACTGTCACAAGACTGCATGCTGACAAATGTTCTAATTTTCAAACGGGAGAAAAAAATGATCCTTCAAACTAAAGGCCAGTGAGCCTGACTTCAGTTAGTCACCAAGTATTTATTGAGTGTTTACTACATGCCAGATACTATGCTAAGTACAGGGATACCAAAAAACCAACAAAAACAGGAAGTCTTTAACCCTGAAAAAATATGTTAATGACCCATTGATCTTGCACCTTATGGTTTATAATATGCTTTATTCATAAACCACTGAAGTAACACAAATATTGTAAGCCATATTTTATAGACTAGGTAGGAGACTGAGACTCAGAAAGGATAAGTGATTTGTCCAGAGTCACACCACTAATGTGTCAGAAACAAACTGAAATCTCTTGACTCTGGGGTTCAGTGTTCCTTCCATGATGCCACAATGATGTGTAAGCACTTAGAAATGGAAGTGGTGATTACAATAAGGCAGCATGGCTTCATTGAGAACGAGTCATGCCAGGCTAACTTCACTGTGCTGAACCTAGGTCATAAGTCTGGGTTATAGGCTCACCCAGGATCCAAATACAGACTATCTCCAACATATCCTCATGATCCACCATCATTTAATGAATACCTGCTCCTTTTTGTTGGTGAGGTCAAAGAAGTACTTAAGTCTAAGACCCCATTGCCCAACTCTTCCAGGCTCTACAGTGTAGGGGGTTATTGACAAATTTAGAGCAAGACTCCAAAGAAGGGCAATAATTATGGTGAATAATCTGGAAACAATTTACCCTGAAGAATATCTGAAGGAGTTGGAGGTGTAAGACTGGAGAAAGGAGTGAAAGAATAGCAGTTTGGTGCAGATTAAAGAGTCTGGGACTGGAAGTCAGGAGACCTAACTTTGAATTTGGCTCTTCTGTTTTGTAGCTGTGTGGCCTTTGCTTCTCTAGCCTTGTTTCCTCATCTGTAAAATGAATGGACTAGACCAATGATCTCTAAGTTCCTTCCATTTCTTTCTTTTTGTAAGTTTTCCTTTTCTTCTTTAAGTATTTTTTATTCATTTGTCATTCCATATCTTACATTCTATAATTCTGTGAAAAGACCAAAAGAGAGTATGATATCTACTTTTGTGAAAGCCGCATATGGAAAAAATCATAACTTTGTACTGGCTGTGTAGCTCCACAGAGGAGAATTAATGGTTAGATATTACCAGGGCTCATATTTTGGCTCCGCTAGAAGAATATTTTTAACAATCAGACCTGTCTAACCATGGAACAGGCCACCCTGTGGGGTCTAACCTAGTCATCATTGGAAGTATCACAAGCATAGAGTGCCAGCATCTTTCACAAAGTTACTAGACTGAGCAATCAAGAGAATACCATGGACAGAATATACCTGGATTTCAGCAAGTGTTTGACAGGCTCTGATGATATGTTTGTGGACAAGATGGAGAGCTGTGAAATTGATAATAGTACAGTTAAGTGGATTAGGAATTGGTTGAATGGTCTGCCTGAAAAGTAATGTCAGCCTAGAAGAATGTTTCTAGTGGAATGTCTCAAGCATCTTCCTTTGGCCTTGGGCTTTTTAACACTTTTACCAGTGACTTAGATGAAAGCACAAATGATAAGCTATCTATATGTATAACTCATGTTTGGCTTGACTTGGAAGAACAAATTGGGATCCAACATTTGCAGAAATATAGGGTCATGGACTATGAATTTATAGCTGAAAGGGACCTTAAAGGTGATCTCTTCTAACCACTCCATTTTACAGATGAGAAAGACCCAGAATAATGAAGTGACTTGTTTATGGTCCTGACCAAGCTAAGATTCAAACCCAGGTCCTCTGATTCCATATCCAACACTCTAAAAAGAGAAGATAAATAAAAATAAGTGGAAAATGCTCATTGATAACAGTTCTGAGAGGAAGACAGAGTAGGAAAGCAATTCAGGTGAAAATAGCCTAGAGTTTCATTGGAATGCAGGTTCAATGTGACGTGATATAGCAGCTAAAAGAACCAAGGTGACTTTAGGCTGAATAACTAAAAACACATTATCCATAATCAGAAATGTGATTCTCCTACTGTGCCCTGCCCTCATCAGACCACAGGTGGAGAGGATTATATGAACTTCTGCAGAGCCACATTTTAGGAGGGACATTGCCGTGTGGGCAGTGGAAGATAATCAGGACTATGAGAGAACTCTAAGTCTTAGCCTTAGAGAATTGGTTGAAGGAATTATAGTGTTGAGCTTGGAGAAGACAGGATTTCCAAGCTGTGTTCAAAGTATTTAAAGGGTTGTCATGGGGGGAAAGGGATTATGTAGTTTACTTAGCCCCATCTTGCAGAGCTAGAAATAATATATTGAAATGATAGAAAAGTATATTTCAGTTCAACATAAGGTCGTCATTCTCAAAAACCAGAGCCATTCGTATACATTATTTACAAAAGCAGAAGGGGACTGTCTTAAAAAGCTTTGTGCCCCTGAGCAAGTCACTTCACTGTTCTCAACCTCAGTTTTCTTAGCAGTAAAAATGGGCATAATCAAAGCACCTACCTCCTATGGTTGCTCTGAGGATCAAATGACATAATCAAGAGTGTTACAACCCTTAAAGCACCATATAAGTGCCAAGTATTCTTATTGTTATTATCAAACAGTGAGTCTTGTATACCTGAAGCTTTTCCAATGGCGTCTGGATGACCACTGTCAGGAATATTATTGATAGGCTGGCTGCCATGTGACTTCAGATCTTTTCCAGTGCTAACATTCTATGATTCTATATAGAAGGGATGTTAGAAACCACTTAATTCACCCTTCCCTCCACTTAATACTGATATCCCTTCACCAAAAGGTGAAAGAAAATACCTTTTTTTTTTTTTTAAATTAAATTTTGCTACTATTTTATTCTATTGGAAAAATTAGTCGTTAGGGGGCAACCTGTTTTCTTGCTGTCCATATCCAACCATGAGACAGTTCTTTTTTAACTGAGTCAAAATCTTGGCTCTTATAACCTTCTAACCTTTCAGTTCTGCTCTCAAGCTACATAGGACAAAGTTACCCAGTCAATCAAGAAATGGTTCTTATGCATTTACTATATAGTAGGCACTATGTTAGATACCAGGGATACCAATACAAAGAATGAAATAGTACTTACTCTCAAGGATTCTATTAAAAGGAGATAGTAAGTACACATAAAATATATAGACAATAAAGATACAAATAAAGAGGGAGGGCACTAGCAGGTGAAGCTTCAAGATCACCTTGAAAGAAGAGAGGAGAATTCTGAGAGACTGAGATGAGGAGAAAGTGCCTTCCAAGAACAGGGGTAGGAGCCAATGTGAAAGCAGAGAAAGGAAATGGGATGAGGGCTCTTTCTTTCTCTCCCTCCCTCCCTCCCTCTCTCTCTTTCTCCCTCCTTCCCTCCCTCCCTCTCTTTCTCCCTCCTTCCCTCCCTCCCTCTCTTCTCTCTCTGTCTCTCTCCCTCTATATAGATAAATATATGTGTGTATATACATACATATAGATACACACACACACACACACATACACACACACACACATATATATATATATATATATATATATATATATATACACCCCCTATGACAAACCATTTTGGCTGAATTGCAGACTGCAGAAGATGGGGTAATACAGAGTTAGAATAGAAAGATACATTGGGGCTAGATTTCTTTTTGTATATTCAACTTTCCAAAAAATATATGGTAAAGCAGCTAGTGTGTTCTCTGTTGGTCTTCTCAGAGAATTAGAAAATTCCAGAATGTTAGAACTGGAAGAAACTTTTGAGATCATCTAGTCAAGCCTATTCATTTTAAAATGAGGAAACTGAGGCCCAGAGAGCTTGTGACTATCACTAATAGAGGACCAGGAATCTAACCCAGGTCTCCTGACTCACAAACCTGCCCTCTTAAAATTATACCACACTGACTTCTCTCTCCCTCCCTTTTCCCCCTCTTATTTTGTTCTGTATCTCTCTGTCTTTCCTTCCATTTCTCTTTGTCTCTGTCTCCTTTCCAGCCTTAACATGCTCAGCTCCTTCATTCAGACAGTCTTCACGTGATCTTTCCAGATCCCTCGCTATTTGGCCACCTTCCCTTGGAATCTCACCACTTTGCCAACATCCCTCCTCCCCCTTTCACTGCAAGAGAAGAGCTAGGAGGTCTTAGACTTGACCTCTATGGCTTCCTTTGACCTCATCATGGGTTGGTAAGAAAAAGAACAGGTGTATTTTAGGGAAAATGATAGTAGTGAGCAGTGAGTCATGGGGACACATGCTTGAGATGGATCAAATTCATCTACGATGCGAGCTGGAGCCAAGGTCCCAGATTTATGACCTATGGTTGTTCAGCACAACTAGCCAACTCAAGCTAAGTGCAATGTCATTTATCAGTATTTTGTTTGGGTTCTTTTTTTTTTTTTTTTAGTAGTGGCAATGAATATGATTAGATGGAGTTACATCATAACTTTTTCCAGCTGGATCCAAACATCAATGGAAAGCCTCAATTCCCCTGATGTTGTCCTCTGTCCTTTTTGGTCTTGAGTCACTTCCCCAGATATTTTCTCTGAATCAGATGATGATTAAGACATTCAGTCTCATTCTTTCTCATGTCCAGCCTAGCTGCCCCAAGGTTAACAGTATCTGTGTTGAGGACATCAAGGATTCCAAGATGTTGCTGAATCCAGGCAAGTCCATGGAATCATTGCTGCTGTTCTGACAGGGACATGTATATTGGGGCCATCTGGTATTCTTCCAGCAAAAATTACCCTCTTGTCACAAATTGATGATTGCAGCAATATCAGGGAGATCTTTTAACAATAGTGGAAGCTGGTAGAGTTGGGTTTGGGCTCTTTGGGGAGTGATTGTCAGTCATAAATGGCAATTATTACCTGCTCCTTGTGCATATTTGTCTAAGCCAAACCAAAGAGAGGTTTCCTCAAGAGGAGTAGTAAGTCTCAGACTGTGAATGAAGATTCTGGATGTGATTTGTATAGGGATTTCATGTTGCTTTCTGTTTCTCTATCTCTTTCTGTCTCTCTGTTGCTGTCTCTGTCTCTCTGTCTCTGTGTCTCTGTTTCTGTCTGGCCTTCTGCCTCTTTCTCCCCCACACCCCGCCGCCTTCCCTTTCTGTGTTCTTTTTCTCTTCTTTTATGTGTGTTTATGTTTTCTTGGTATGTGTTCACTCCTCTCACTGCATGTGTTTTCATTCTCTATTCTCTGTCTCTCCACTTCTCTATCTACTCTGTCTGCCCTCCTTTCCTCTCCCCTCCTCATTCCTCTGGGTTCTCTCCATTTTTCTCATAAAGGTGGACCTCTCTGGTTTCCATGTTTTCTGTCTTATTCTCTCCCTTCCCCCCTCCCTCTTCTCCTTCTCTCTCTCTCTCTCTCTCTCTCTCTCTCTCTCTCTCTCTCTCTCTCTCTCTCTCTCTCTCTCTCTCTCTCTCTCTCTCTGTCTTTCTCTCATGCATGTATGAGTTTTTTCCTCTCCTTTCCTCCCCCTTTCCTATTGTTCTTTCTCTAAAAGCAGGTTATATAATGGTTCTCAGAGATACTCCACATTGGGGAAGTCTATGAGTTAAGTAGTCTGCTCAATCCATACACATGCAAGACTCTGTATGGATATGGTCTGTCCAGTATCCTGGGTACTGGACTTGTCATCAGTATGACAGACACACTGATCCCTCAGTCAGGGGGAGGGAACTCAGCCCTGAGCTGGCCCCTAAGTACACTCAGCCACTCCAATACCCTTGCCAGGACCAGCTGCAGTGCCAACATTACTCAGTCCATAGCTAGTGCCCAATGGGGCTTGGGTCCAAACTTCAGAATTAATGACCAACTTGTGTATTTGTGATTTTCAGGCTACACTGTGGTTTGGAGAAGCACTGGATGACTTAACAATAATTGCTCCACTGGGCAAAAAGGTGCTTTTTAGAGAGGCAGCATGATGTAGACAGAGGGCATTAGGCTTAAAATCTGTAAGCTAGAGTTCAAGTCTGGCTGTGCCACTAATGAGCTGTGGGACCTTCCCCTCTCTCGGTTAGGAAAATGAGTGAACTGGGCCATACTAGCTGATCCCCTTTTTATGGCAAGAGGGTATCTGAAGTCAGTGGACTGGAGGTCAAAGGGGTGAGGGATGAGGTTTTAAAATTTTGTCCCCAAGTTTTGAGTTTAAATCTGTCCAAGTCCACTATATTCCTCCCCCTACACATAGCAGTGCTGTGATTCCTAATAAGTATCTGATCAAACCCTATTATTAAGAACTCATTATGTTTATTACCAATGATCTGGGACCATTGGGTAGAAGTTAGAGGGAAGATTTTTGATTCAGAAGAAGGAAGAGCTTCTAAGATTTTGAGTTGTCCCAACATGAAATAAGATGTCTTAGGAGAGAGTGATCTGCCCATCATTGGAGATTTTTGAATCAGGGGAGGAACTATTTTTGTTAGGATGACAAATCAAGGCACCCATAAGAGCAATGGTGTCCATCAATGATAATCACGGTACTATGTCTTGATCAGATGACATGGTATATTGTTATGTTCTCTTCTGGACTAGAGATAGTACAAATGAAAGCTACTGGGATGAGAAAACCATGCCTAAAGAAATTCAGCTGGAAAAAAATGGTGGTGTTTATCCAGGGGTATGCTGGTAAATGTTTAACAACTGACTCTCCAAAGCCCAACAGCAAGAGATAGAAATATAAATCTCACTTAAAACTAGGGTAGACACTATAAAATATTTGGGAGTTTACCAGGGACTCTATGAACACAATTACAAAACACTTTTCACACAAATAAAGTCAGATCTAAGTAAGTGGAAAAACATCAGTTGCTCATGGGTAAGCCAACCCAGTATAATAAAAATGACAATTCTACCTAAATTAATTTACTTATTCAGTGCTATACCAATCAAACTACCAAATAATTATTTTCTAGAGCTACAAAAATATTATCAAAATTCATCTGGAAGGACAAAAGTTTTAGAATATCAAGGGAACTAATGAAAAGAAATGCTAGGGAAGGTGGCCCAGCTCTACCAGATCTCATTGTATTATAAAGCAGCAATTATCAAAACCACTTGGTACTGGCTAAGAAACAGAAGGGTAGACCAGTGGAATAGGTTAGGTACTCAAGATAAAGTAGTCAGTGAATATAGCAATCTACTGTTTGATAACCCAAGGACCCCAGCTTCTGGGATAAGAACTCACTATTTGACAAAAATTGCTGAGAAAACTGAATAATGGTGTGGTGGAAACTAGGCATAGACAAATTCCTGACACCATACACAATAATAAAATCCAAATGGGTAAATGATTTGGTACAAAGATTGATAGTATAAACAAATTAGTGGAGCAAGGAATAGGAGCAAGGAATCTCAGATTTGTGAGACGGGAAGAATTTTTTACTAAACAAGAGATAGAAAACATTATGAAGTACAAAATGGATAATTTTGATTACATTAAATTGAAAAGGTTTTGCACAACCAAACCCAATGCAACCAAGATTAGGAGGGAAGCAGAAAACTGGGAAAGAACTTTTGCAGCTAGTGTCTGTGATAAAGGTCTCATTTCTTAAATATATAGAGAACTGTGTCAAATATACAGGGATACAAGTCATTTCCCAATTGATAAATGGTCAAAGGATGTGAACAGACAGTTTTCAGAGGAAGAAATTAAAACTATCTATAGCCATATGAAAAAATACTCTAAATCACTATGGATTAGAGAGATGCAAATCAAAACACCTCTGAGATACCACATCACACCTCTTAGATTGGCTAACATAACAAAACAGGAAGATGATGTATGTTGGAGAAGATGTGGGAGAGTTGGAACACAAATTCATTGTTGTTGGAGCTGTGAGCTGATCCAACCATTCTGGAGAGCAATTTGGAACTATGCCCAAAGGTTACAAAAATGTGCATACCCTTTCACCCAGCAATATTGCTTCTAGGACTGTATCCCAAAGAGATCATAAAAAATGGGAAAGGGTCCCACATGTACAAAAATATTTATGGCAGCCCTCTTTGTGATGTCCAAAAACTGGAAATCAAGGAGATGCCCATCAGTTGGGGAATGGCTGAATAATTGTGGTATATGAATGTAATGGAATACTGTTGTGCTATAAGAAATGATGAACAGGAAGACTTCAGAGAGGCCTGGAAAGACTTATATGAACTGATGCTGAGTGAAAGGAGCAGAAACCAAGAGAACTTTATATACAGCAATAACCACAGAGTGTGAGGAATTGTTCTGGTAGACTTAGTACTTCATTGCAATGAAAGGACTTAAAAAAATTCCCAATAGTCTCTTAAGGCAAAATGCCTTCCACATCCAGAGAAAGAACTATGGAATTAGATCACAGAATGAAGCAGATCATTTTCTTTTGTATTATGTTTTGGGTTGTTTTATGATTTCTCCCATTCATTTTAATTCTTCCATGCAACATGACTTAGGTGAAAATGTATTTAATAGGAATGTATGTGTAGAACCTATATAAAATTATATGCCATCTCAGGAAGGGAGTGGGGAGGTAGGGCAGAAAGAGGGGGTGGGAGAGGGAAAAAATCTAAGATATATGGAAGTGATTGTAGAACACTGTAAACAAATAAAATAATGAAAATAAATAAAAATAAAGATGTTTTAAAAAAAACAAAATAAAAAAAACAACTGACTCTCCAAAAAAAAAAGGTACCATCACCCTTTCAAGTTTAATCTGAGTTAATCTGAGTTATTAACATTTTCTCTATCACTTTCTTAAGTCTAGAAAATCAACAAAACAATAAGCAAAGTCCTAATTTGTAGTATTTGTCCATTTCTGAGATGTAGACTAAAACTTTATCAATCAGCATGAGCCGGTAAGAGCTGGCTTCAGCACACCTCTGTGTTTATCCTAGGGAATATGTAGTAGAAACGTGGTCTCTGGCTTCAAATACTTGAAGGGCTCTTGTATGGAAAAGAAATCAGATTTGTTCTGTTTGGTCCCAGAAAGGCAAACTATGGCCAATGAGTGAAACTTACAAGGAAACAGATTCCAACTCATATTAGGAAGGCTACCCCAGCAATCAGAGATGGCTAAAAAGGGAATAGGCCAGTTCAGGAGAGAGTGATTTTCCTGACCTGGACAGTAATCAAGCAGAGGCTGAGTGAGTACTTGCTGGGTTTCTGTAGATAGGATATATATTTCATTTAAGGGATTGCACTAAACTGACCTCTGAGGTCTATTTCAATTCTGGTATTCTATGATTTTGTGATTCATCTCCTTTTAAAACAATGACGGTAACCCTCCCCTCGGCCCCCCCAGGCATTCTTTCTTTGGCCTTGTGGTGTTACTGCTCACATACAGTGCTGGCTGCGGAGAGCATAAGGAAAAGCTAATTCACCACTGATGGACTAATTGACAATGATGCCAGGAAAAAAGGAATCTACTTCTGAAAGATCCTCCCTGAGGACATCTGACATTTGATCTCTTTACGTATCTGTTCCTTGTTGATTGGTTTCTTGTTCTCCCTTAAACTAGCCATCCTTCTTTAATTCCTTGTTTGAGAAAGTGACAAACAAACCCAGCGAAGCAAACACTGTATAGTTTGGACCAAATATGAAATCATTAGCGTCTGTTTCTATTCTTGGCGGCTGGAATTTTACTCTGGTTCTGATTAAGCTTGACAAAGATATTATATTCTAGGTTTTCCTGTAAGTGTAGATTTTTTTTTATTTTTTTTTTATTGCATGGCCTTGAAAAGAAATATGAACAGAGAACACTTGGCCATAGCAACTTTGGGGTTTTACTTTGTAGTTGCCCCCCCAAAACTTGGGTGATCAGGAAGTATTCCCCATCATCTGAAGTTGTTGAGGCTTTTGTCCTTGGCTAAGAGTAGCCCTGGCCTTCTTTATGATCATTCTCCATATTCCCAGTTTTAATATTGAATCAAATCTGCAAAATGGATAAGCATTTCAGATTGCAAAACTCACATTTGTATCTTGTAGCCCCCTCCCCCCAAAAAAAGATCTACTGAACATTCAAAGATATACTCAGTTTAACAAGTATTCTCTCCAATCAGAATCAGTGATGACTCCTTTGTGTCCAGATAATACTTAAGATTATCTAGATGATCCCAAACTGGGGAGGTCCTTCATTCTCTCTGATGTATGGGCTTTATTTGGGCAAGAGACAGAACAGTAAACTTGACTTTCATTCCTGAAAAAAAATCTAGTGCATATTATTATTAAATGGATGATTAGTAAACAGCTAGAAAAGAATGCAGTGATTATTAAAAGTCAGCGTAATTTAACTGAAAACAAGTCATTCCAAATTAGTCTCATTTTCTTTGTGGGAGGGAGGTGGCAGGGTTACTGAACAGGTGCTATAGATCAGGAGAATGATGTCATTATGGTTTACCTAGCTTTTAGGACAGTACTTGGCAAATGCTCACACACTATTCTCACAGACAAACAGAGAAACATGGGATAGTAGAGGATGGTACAGTTAAATGGCTTCAAGGAAGTATATTAGAGTAGAAAGAGTGCTGCATTTGGAGTCAGAAGACCTGAGTTTGAGTCTTAGCTCTGTCACTTATTTCCAGCAATTCAATTCAGTTCTCTGGGCCTCAGTTTCCTCATCTGTAAAATGAGGTGATTGGACCAGGACATCAGTGAGATCCCATCCAGTTCAGAAGCTATGTTCCTGTAATCCCATGGAACTGGTTAACAAGCCTGACCGAAAGAGTAATCATCAATCATTTGATATCCATTGAGAAAGACCTCTCTTGGTGGGTTCCAGATCTGGGCTTAACCCGAAGCTGTTTAATGCTTTTCTGTGACTTGGATAAAGGCACAGATGGTGCACAATTATCGCATTTGTAGGTGACAGCTGAGAGGCACAGTTAATTCAATGAATGAATGAGGCTGCAGCCAAAAAGATCTCAAAAGGTCAGGATATAGGACAGATCCAATAAGATGAAATGTACTATGGATGAATATACAGTCTTAGGCTTGGGTTCAAAATATCAACTTCACAAGCACAAATTAAAACAGCAGTGGGTAGAGAATGATCTAACTGGAAAAAAATCTTCTGATTTTAGTGACCTACAAGCTGAATAATAATCAACAGTATGATATGGCAGCTAAAAAAATTAACATGGTCTTAGGATGCATTAAGAGATATGGCATCCAGGACTAGGGAACTGTTAGTCCAGGGGTGGGGAACCTGCAGCCTTGAGTCCACATGTGGCCTTCTAGGTCCTTGGTTGTGGCCTTTTGACAAAGTCCAAGTTTTACAGAACAGATCCTTTTATTAAGGGGATTTGTTCTGTGTAGTTTGGATTCAGTCAAAGGGTAACGCTTGAGGGCCTAGATGTGGCCTTGAAGTCACAGGCTTCCCACCCCTTAGTTCCTCTGTACTCTGCCCGGATCATAACACATGTGTGGCATTGAGTTAAACTCTAGGCACCAAAGTTCAATGATAAGCTGGAGTGTATCCAGATAAGAGCCAGATTTCAAAACATTTTACGTGCCAAATTAATTTGTATTTTTTTTCCTAAAAGCATTTGGGAGTCAACGATAACTGTTGGGTATGGTAGTGACATGGTCAGATCTATGCTTTAGAAATGGCTTCAGTAAGTGCATGATGGATTGGAGAGAAGAGAGACTTAAGGCAAGAACAGCAATTAAAAAGTATTTGTAATTTTAAGTACTTCAAGCAAGAGATAGTGAGGGCCTAAATAAGACTGGTGACTGGATGAGGGGAAAGAAGGGGATAGATGCCAGAGATTTTGTGGAAATTAAATGGTTAAGACTTGATGACTGATTTTACTTGGAGACAGGGAAGGAGGCAAATGAAGAGTATAGGATGACTCTGAAGTTGAGAACCTGAATTATGACAGTGCCATGGACAGAAACAAGGAAGGTTGGGAGAAAGACAGGTTTGGCAGGAAGTAGATGAATTCTGTCTTGGATACGTTGAGTTTAATATGACTGGGGACCATCTAGCTAGAAATATCTGATAGATAGCAGTGCTGCCTGTTACTTAGCGCAGTGCCTGACACATAACAGACGCTTAATTAATTCTTGCTGACGGAGTGATTGATTTCCGTTGTTAGTTTGAAGGAACCTGTCCAACTCTGGCCTCCACTTGCATAGTCTTCTCATCCCAGGGTTTTTCCCGGGCTACAATAAGGTATCAGAAAGGAACGTAGGGAAAGGATAACTTTTGTTACCATTGACTTTATTCATAAACAGCCTCTCTATAGCATTCTATGGGTTATAAAGTATTTTCACACACATGATCTTATTTATTTACAGTATGGCTATTTGCAGTAGCCATAGGATGTAAGTAGTATACATTTTACTATACTCATCTTATAGATGACTATCCCAAGACTCAGCAAAGTAACTTTTTACCAGAGTCACATGGCTTGCAAATGGTAGAATGGGATCTATAAATGGATCATTGGACCCCCAATCTACTGCTCTTCCCAGTTCAACAATGACAGTATTCCATAACCTGTACCTAAGGTTTGTTATTCATCTGTGGATAGTCTGAAAAGTCTAGAGAGTATATCAGTGTGATCATATATGGTAGTATTTTCATAGGCCCATAGATTTTAAAGCTAGAAGAGACCTCAGAAGCCAAGCTCTTCATTTTGAAGATAAGGAAACTGAGACTCAGAGGTGAAAAGACTTACCCAGTACCACAGTTATTAAATATTTAAGGAAAGATTTGATCCTGGTACTTCCTAACTCCAAGTCCATTGTTCTATCTACTATGCCACTTGGCTATTTAATTTTGAGCATGTAAGACTCAAAGAGCCCCTTAAAGGAATGATTTTAGGATCATAGACCTCATACAGGAAAGTACATGAGAAGTCATCTACTCCAGTGTTGCCAAAACTCAAATGGAAACTGATCCCTGCTGGCAGCATATTGACTTAGCCACAAATTAACATTATCTATGTTGTATTACATTGTTATTTCTTTTGTTAAACATTTTCCAATCATATTTTAATCTGGTTCAGGCCACATTCAGGAGCAGCCTATGGGCCATGAGTTGGAGACCATCCTTATCTTAAAGATGATTGATACTGCAGACTAGGAATATTAAGTGACCTGTCCAAAGTCACACAGATATTAAGTCAGGCAGAATTTGAAAACAGGTCCTCTGATTTCGGAGCCAATGTTTTGTTTGTTTTTTTTTTTCAGTGTAACATGGCTAAATTGCAGGGTCTTGGCTAAATTGCGGTGACTTTTACAGAATACTATTTAGGTTGCATCTGAATTACTTTATTCTAAAACCCACCATTCTAATGAATAGACCCTCTTACTTAGGTGAAGGTGCCAAGTATAGCCACAGTAGGAGAACATCCTAGTGTGCAGAAGACCCAGACAAAATGGAGCCCATAGAAGTACCTCCATATAGTAGGAGATAACTTTCCTCACACTTCCTACACCTACCTGAGTCAGTTTCTCTCCTCACTGATAAACCAATTCAGTCCTAAGTCCACAGGGTCATGTCCGTTATAGTATTCACCAGAACTGGTCACCATCCTTCCTCTTTAAAACACCTCAAGTAATCACTGCCTCTGCCCACCAGAATGGCAGCTCACTTAGAAGCTGGATAGCTCACCTGCTCAATCAACTGGCTTCCCTACCCACAGTGCCAATTCCATATCTACAAAGAGGGAATGTTCCAGGTTAAACCAACTCCTGAAAGGAGAGATGAAAAATTCTCCCATCTGACAAAAGGGTGGACATTTCATTATACAAAATTTGTTGACCAAACTATTCCTTCAAACAAGGGAATTCCTCTTCATATGGATTCAGGAGCCCCACTGACTTTTAAGGCATGTTGAAATTAAAAGGTCATCTTACCTGAAAGTCAGAGAGACCATACTCATTCAGCACACATTTCAGATCAGACTGCTTACTTGGCAAGCAGCTTCTATGAAGAAGACTTAGTGGTTTTAGCTAGTCATGAGCTCAGTGTGAGTCAACCACAGATAAAATGGAGAGCTGGCCTTCAAGCAAGGATGAGCAGTGGCTAGGGAGGTTGGGAGAATTTGCCATCAAATATTTCCAGTGTTTCCTTCTGTTTTTGTGTAGTTCTTGACCTAAATGCAAAGCAGTCCAGGCTGTAGATTGCTGTCAAACTCAGAGGAAACTCTAAAAGTCACAACCTTATAACCTTAGAGTAAATTAGAGCAGGGCCTCAACTGTCTTAGGTAAAATACATTGGATTGGAGGAAGAATGCACAGAATTAGAAGAAGATGACACATGAGTGGGAGGGGAGAATACACAGCAGGGGAATGGATGATGATGGATTTTTAAAGACCTGTTAGTTACTTATCAAAAGGCAGTGTAACATGGAGAGAACTAGGTTCAAGTCTAACGTCTGACACATATTGACCTTATGGGCCTCAGAAAGTCACTTATCATCTCAGTATTCAAGGCAATTCTCTAAGTCTATAAATTGGTGACAAGGTACCCACTTATGTTGGTAGAGGGAGTTTCCTCATCTTGGAAACTGTTTTGGGGAACATCCAGATGGGGAAACTCTCTTTGCCAAGAAGGACAAGGACAGATGGAGTCTGTAATTGCTACTTGTCATAAATATGATTGTATGAAGAGAGAACCAGACTTAAAGTCTAGAAAGAGCTGGGTTTGTATGCTGTCCCCAGCTATCAGAATAATGCCTGTGTATCAATGCATGGCAGGTGTTAGAATGAATAAGTATATTTCAATGATAGAAGTTTAACTTTCATTAGTCTAAGTTCCTTGTATTCATTCAAAACATATTAAAAACCTGCTGTATGCAGTGTCCTGAGCTAGACTCTGGAAGAGAGAGGAATTTAACTTGGTGTTAACACTTTTATTTTTCTAAACTTCAGGGTTTTATACATGCAAAAATGGATGGAATAGAATGGAACTCAATTCTTTTATATACATAAAAGAAAGACAATTTTATAAACATTTTAAGATACCTCAAAATAGTGTATTTTGGAGACCAAGGAGTAATTCAGTTGCATTACTCAGCTTTCTGTTACGTACTGTATTCAGACCACAGAAGTGGTAGTGAGCTAACATTATATTACAATGTTGGAACATTTATTAAGGATATCATTTCTCCCTCCCTAAAATAAAACCAAAATAAACTACGATGATTACTAGTTCTTGCCTGAATGTCTAAGATATCACAATATTGATTATACTTAAAAGGGAAGAGAATCCTAAACTTCCCCTTAAATAGCATATTCATGCCATACTTTTTTAAAAAAGTGATTTAGCAAAAATAAAGAGAACATATCTGAAAATAAACATCAGAGGGAATGAAGACATCAAGTATTTTCTCAACGCTTTATACAAAATAACTGATTCAGACTAGGCTAGGAAACATGCTGTAATTCAATGTTTTGGAATGCTTTTTAGTCCGCTTCTTGCATGCGCAATGTGTCATCATCCCCTTCAAGAAGTGGCATTTCCTCAGTGATAGCTGCATTGGTTTCTTCAGTAGTTGAATAGTCTTTATCAGTTCCAAGACCAAGTTTGTATCATCCTGTAGATCCTATTGGCATGTGTCTGGGGATCTTCCATACTGAACCCAGAAGACAGCCGTGCAGTTTCATACGATAAGATGCCCAGATCTTTCACAGATTTATCATTCTTGTCAACCTCTGCCTTTTGCCGCAGTGTTTCAATAATGAAATGGTCAGGGTTGATCTCCACGTGTTTCTTTGCTGCCATGTAACCCATTGTTGAGTTGTCTTTCAGTGCCCAAGCCTTCATTATCATTTCCATGTTTGCTGCTCAGCCATATGTGCTTGTGACAATGCAGCATGGGGAAGTAACCAATCAGTTTGATACAACTACCTTTTCAACTTTCTTCTCTAGGATATCTTTCATAATTTTGCAAAGGTTTTCAAGACTGAAGTCTTGCCCTCAAATTCCTTTAGCTGTTGCACACAATACTCATCAACAGGTTCAATCCTATGTATTACTTCTAAACTATGCTTCCAAAGACACTCAACAAAAGCTGAAATAGTCACTTGGTCCTTAGTTTCACCAGTAATATAATAGATATGTTTCTGGTTCTCCTTCATCCTCATGCATTAGTCCTTAAGAGAAACCATCTCACTGCCAGAAGCAGAAGTATAGTATCTCAGCAATTCTGAAAGTTTCTTACAGTTCATGTATTCCAAACTTAATGTTTTTAGAAAACAGCTCATAAAACTTTTTGTAATTCTCTTTGTCCTCAGACAGTTCAGTGAAGAGTTCCAAGCACTTTTTGACCAAATTCTTCCTTATCACTTTCAGAATTTTGCTTTGCTGCAGCATTTCATGTGAAATATTTAGAGGAAGATCTTTAGAATCCACCATACCTCCGATGAAATTTAGGTACTCAGGGATCAGTTCTTCGCAGTTATCCATGATGAAAACTCTGTACTTGTACAATTTGATGTTATTCTTTTTCTTTCTATTTTCAAATAAATCAAAGGATACACGTCTTGGAACAAAGAGAAGGGCTCGGAATTCCAACTCTGTCCTTCCACTGAGAAGGGTTTCACAGCTAAATGATCTTCCCTGCCATTTGTCAAGCTCTTATAGAATCCGCCATATTCTTCATTAGTTATGTCATCGGGATTTCTGGTCTAAATTAGCTTTGTGTTGTTAAGCTCTTCTTGATCAATATACTTTTCTTTAATCTACTTCCTTTTCTTCTTGTCACCATCTTTCTTTCCTTCTTTTTCGTTGGAGCCAACATCTATCTCTTGCTTGTCCTCAGACTCCTTTTCTTCTTTTTCTTCCTCCTCTTTCTCTGCTTTGCCGTCACTGACTTCTTTATTGCATTCTTTCTCCACAAAAAGTGTAATTGGATAACCAATATATACAGAATGCTTCTTCACAATTTGCTTTCTTCTTCATTCCTCCAAGTACTCTGTTTGGTCATCTCTGCAATGCAAAATTCCCTTTGTTTCATGACCCATAGGTGCACCTACATCAGTCCTAATGGTGAATGACCCTCTTGCTGAAGACTCTCAGGCATATTGTTCATCCTCCTTATGTTTACTGATCACAGTCACCTTCTCAGCAACCAGATAGGCAGAATAAAAACCAACACCAAACTGACCAATCATAGAGATATCTGCACCAGCCTGAAATGCTTCCATAAAAGCTTTGGTTCCAGACTTTGCTAATGTACCAAGATTGTTGATTAAATGAGCTTTGGTCATTCCAATACCAGTATCTACAATGGCAAGGGTGCGATCATCTTTGTTTGGAATGATGCTAATGTTCTGCTCTTTCCCAGAGTCTAGTTTACTTGGATCTGTCAGATTCTCATACCTGATTTTGTCCAGGGCATCAGATGAGTTTGAAATTAGCTGTCTCAGAAAGATCTCTTTATTAGAGTAGAATGTATTATTGATTAAAGACATCAACTGAGCAATTTCTGCCTGAAAGGCAAAAGTCTCCACTTCTTCCTCCTCCATGGGTTGGTCCTGGGTCTGCATTTCCTCAGGCAACTTGGCAGAGAGAGCAGGAGCCCAAAGGCTTCAGCCAGCAGCAAGACAAAAGCAAACTGGCCAAGAGGAATTTAACTTAAGACATAGTTTCTACTCTCATGGAACTTACGGTATAGGAAGGCGTTAGAGGTAACCAATAATTATAATACAAGAAACTACAGGCTTTCTTACCATCTCTAGTCTCCTCTCGTTTGTTTAATCTTTGGTCCTTCATGACCCTGGTGAAGACCTGGGGTGAACATATGTCTCCCTGTCTTGGGTTTTAATATTGCCTATGGTTGGTGAAGCTCTCCAGATGATTTTGGTTTTGAGTAACATTAGGCTGATTGCATCCCAGTATACTCTAGGAGACTTCCTTGGTGTAATCCACAATCACTCTAAAGACACTGACCTCGTCACGAAAACACAAAAAACACAGAGGATGAAGAATGTCTATTACCGAGTGATGACATGTAATTGGATGAATGATGGCACTGAGTTAGTCTATCATGACATAAATCTTAGACAGGTACTGCATATGTTGGATAGGCTGAGCCAAAACTGAATAGGAAAGTGGGCTAGATTTACACTGGGAAAAATGTAGAATCCTTTCAGTTATTTCCAAAACTGTAAAAGCCATTGTTTTTAATAACAATATTTTCTTCATGTCCTAACTGTGTCTTAACTGATTCATAGAACACCACAACCTCAGAACAACTCAAATTTCAGGAGGAGAGAAAACTTAGAGTAGATATCAGGAGGGTGCCACATATTTCCAGTCATGACTTACATTTAGGAGCACCGCAGAATGTATCAATGAAACATGTATATGTATGTATGTGTGTATGTATGTACGTGTGTTACGTATAGCTGGAAAAAGAGATGGGTTGAATGGAGCCAGAGATAGACCATTCCTCCACTACACCCACAGGGCTGTCCTAAGGTTCAAAAAATATTGAAATATCCAGAGGAAGGTTTCTAAGAGACTATATAAATTCTCTATAGCTGATTTATGATTCCCTTAGCAAGAATCTTACACCAATGGTGTCAAACTCAAATAAAAAGAGGGCCACTAAACTATACATAAAGATCCCTGCAGGCCACATATTGACTTAGAATACCACATATTACTATTATCTATGTTTCATTATATTTCTATTTATTTTATTAAATATTTCCTAGTTATATCTTCATTTGATTCTGGCCTCACTGGGAATTTTGGCCCACTGCCAGGGTTTGACACTTCTGATTTACAGCATGAGAAAGCTCTACACTGGTGGAGGGAACATCAACACCACAGAAATCACCAGAGTTGTTGTGAAGCCTCTAAGTCCAGTAACACTGCTCAGAGGCCACAGCTTTCAAATCAAGCCTTGTCCCAGGTTGAGAAGCAACTTTTTGATAACACACAGTCAATATTTATGAGGTAGGCCTTCATTACCCTGCTCCCACAAATTCTGGGTTTTCAAGAGGTCTGTTTGAAAAGACATAGGGGAAAGGATGTTGAGCTTGATGTCAAAAAGACCTGTCATCAATATCTGCTTCTGATATCTATTAGATGTTTGAACCTGGGCAAGTAGCATAATCTCTTTGAACCTTGGTTTTCTCATCTTTAAAGTGGGGATGAAAATAGCTCCAGTGTTCTTAGACTAAGTAGAAGAGAGGAAGATGCATGAAAGTTAGGAAGAAGGCAAGGTGTGAGGACCAAAGGAGATAATGTGTTTAAAGTGCCTTGTAAACCTTAAAGAGATATAAACATTAGCTTTCCCCTGCCATTATTATTAAGAATTTATTAAGGAAGAAATATTAAGTGAAACTCTATTCTGCCTCAAAGAAAATTATTTCTGAGGTCTTGGATGTCTGCCTTCTGCTTCAAAATAAAATCAACCAGGGAGAAAAAACTTAAAAATAATGGCAACAGACACACCACTGCATGGGATGATAACCAGCCTATGGAGTTGAAAATGGAAAGTGTCTGGGGAAGTTGGGATGGGGAAGAGAGAGTCAAGGTTGGCAGCTTCTAGGAGAAAGGTATCTGGACCGGGAGCTCACACATCCATCTGTATTCCTTAAAAGTCGAAGTTGGGGGATCAGTCACAATAAGGCCCCTGCACAGACCTGGGCCTCAACTCTGCAGGGATCTCAACGCAGACAAGAGGGAAATGCTCACAAATGGTTTTCATTACTGATTGCACAATCTCTGGCCTCAGTATCTGTGTGTGTGTGTGTGTGTGTGTGTGTGTGTGTGTTTCATTTTCTGCCTCCCATCACCAGTTGTAACTAAACAAGGCAGTTGCCTTCTCCAGAGGGCCCAGCACACAGCCAGAGGCTGGGATAGAGCACAGCATTCTTCATTCATGGAAAATATGGACAAGGAAAATAGGCAGACTGGAGAGAGAGGCTAGCTGGTTTTCCACAGCACCTGTGTGCATTTTTTATACTTTGAGCAGGAATCAGTTCCCACTCATGCCTCAGCATCTCTGCTCATCAAAAGTTAAGTGGCCAGAAGCTTTCCATCCACCTGTCTTCCATCTGCCTAGATAGCTTTCTCCTTTCAAAAGTATTTGTTACAGTTTGCAGATCTGACTATTCAAGCCAGCATGAAAAGGAGGTTTTCCAGTAACCCTGGGTTGTAAGTATGAGACTGTCCTCAAGCCAATTCCAATAACTCAGTCCTAAAGCAGTCTGCCTTTGTTGAATGACCTGGAGTGACTGTGTATACCAGTGGTGTCAAATGCAAATAAAAATGCATCCCTGAAGGTCTCAGATTGACTTAGAAAACCACAAATTAACATTATCTATGTTAATGTTACTGTAAATAATGTAATATTGTATTCTATTGTTGTTTTGTTAAACATTTACTAACTATATTTCTATCTGGTTGGGCCCCTGGGTAGTTTTGTGGGAGCCTGCTGGAATTTGACCTCTCCAGTGCAGAGGCTCTCCAAGTCCTCTACACTCTTGGGTAGTATTTTTGAATTCAGATATCTTCTTGCAAAAATTAGGTGAACTACAAAGAACTATTTTAACTACTTACTGTTGAGATGGTATCAGAAAGTCGGAAAACACTATGGAATCCCTCTCTGGGAATTTAGAGCTAGAAAAAGACCTGAGAGGACATTGAGTTCATCTGGTCATGTCATAGATAATGAAACTGAGGCACAGAGAGGTTGTGACTTACCTAGGACCACATAGCTAGTGGCAGTAAGCCAATATTTATCAGGCACCATACTAACCACTGGAGATACAAAGAAAGGTAAAAGCATTGTCTCTGCCTTCAAGGATCTCACATCCCATTTTTCTTCTGTGAAATCTTCTTCTTTCTATCATCAGAGCATCTTTTGTAGATATCTGCTTTTCTGCATTCACATATCCATCCCCCAGCACAGTCCGAGACCTTCACAGATTTTTGCAATAACCTTCCACATATATAATATAGATAGAAAGCATACAAAGGCAGGATTTGAACCTAGTGTTGAAGACAGCTAGTGAAAGTGGACATATAGGGGCAAAGTATTCTATGCGTGGTGGACAGCCAATGCAAAGCCACAGATCTGGGAGATGGAGTGATGTGTGTGAAGAAGACCAAATAGACCAGTGTAGCCTCATGGTAAAATGGATGTCCGGGGGTGGGGGAGACAACATGAAGGAAGATTAGAAAGCCAGGAATAGTTCAAGTTGTGAAGAACTTTGAAAGCCACATGGAGGACTTTGTACCTGATCCTGAGGCAATAGGAAGCCACTGGACTTTATTGAATAGGGCAATGATGTGGTCATACTTGCACCTTAGGAAAATCACTTTGGCAGCTGAGTAGATGATAGATTGGAATAGGGAAGGAATTTAGATAAGAAGACCAAGGAGAAGCCTATTGTAAAAATCCATGAAGGTCTCAGACTGTGCTGGAGGATGGATATGTGAATACAGAACAACAGATATCTACAAAAGATGCTCTGATGATAGAAATGACAATATTTGACAGTAGATGAGTGAAGTAAATGGGAGTAATGATATCTAGGTTGTGAACCTGGGTCACTGGGAGCATGGTGGTGTCCTTGATAGTAAAAGGAAAGTTGGGAGGAGGGGAAAGTTTCAGGAGAGGGAGAGAGAATGAATTCTGTTGTGGACATGTCGAGTTTGAGATGCCTACAGAATACCCAAATGGGGATGTCCAAAAGTCAGTTGATGACATGACACTAGAACTGAGGAAAGAGACAAAGGCTAGAAAATAGAGATTTGATAACCATCTACATAGAGAGATAGTTAACTGAACCCATGGGAGCTGATGCAATCACCAGACTAGATGGTAAAGAGGAAGAAGAGAAGAGAGTCCATGTAAAGTCTTAGGGGACATCCATGATTAGTGGGTTTGCCTTGAATGAAGATCAAGCAAAATAAGTTTGGGAAAGTTGTCAGACAGGCAAGAGAACCAGAAGAGAGTCACAAAATTAGAAAGGAGAGAGTATATCCAGTAGGAGAAAGTAGTTGGCAGTATCAAAAGCTGCAAAGAGGTCAATAAAGATGATGCTTGAGAAAGGGCCACTCTGTCTGGCAATAAGAAATCATTCATTATTAACTTTAAAGTGGGCAACTGCAGTTAAAGAATGAGATTGCAAGTCATATGACAAGTCTGAAGAACAAAGGGAAATTCCTAGTGTAGATATCTTCCTCAACGAGTTTAGCCAAGAAGGGGAGGAGAAATATAAGGTGATAGCTAGTGGGGATGGTCAGATCAAGCAAGTATTTTTTTAAAAGATGTTTGAAATTACTTTGTTCTCACTCCCAAGTTCAGTGCCCTATCCTTTAAGCCATACTGTCCACTGGTCCCTCTGGTGCCTAAGTTTGTAACTTTAACAGGAGCCTGTGATGAATAGGATTTGTGCCTCTCCCAAATAGCAATGTAACTGACTGCCTAGGAATGAAGAAAAATGGGTCATTTCAAAAATAATTTCTAAGTCTGTTACTCAGCATCTTTGTTTTCAGTGATTACAGATAATGGCACCCCAGCTGCAGGATCTTTGCCTGTATCTCACAGTTACAGAGAGCAGACACCAGGCATGTGCAGTCAACAGTTTCAATCAAATGTTGGTACAAATAGCAAATGATCTTTCCCAGCCAGAGGAGGTGACTGGTTTGGGGGTGAAACACCGTATACCAGAATAGCTATCTCCTTGCCCATGTACCTATGTTTTAAAGGCAAATCCAGACACTTTCTTCCTTCCTAAAGCCTTCCTCTGATCTTCCCTTCCCCTCTACCCTCAGCAATGACATCGTTTTCACTCTCTTTTTTCATCTGTGTCTCTCTGGAAAGTGTTATTACTACTTATTGTACCCTGTGACATTGCCTATGCATGTGTCTTATCTATAAGCTTCATGAAGGGACATACTAGTCTTTTTAAAGTTTTGTTATGTCCCTCCATGCCCATCACTGTACTCTAGGTAATGGGGACTTAATTTGTTTAATTGAATTCGATTGAACTAAATGGAATTGCCTGGGTATCAAGCCCTGCTCTGACACTAAGTAGCTCTGTGACCTTAGATAAATTTCTGAACCTACAGTTTTTTCATCTGCCAAACAAAGGCTTTGGATTAGGTGATCTTTATAGTTCCACAGCATTCTACAGTGGAAAGAACTTTGGCACTGAAGTCAGAGGGCCTAGGTTCAAATCCTACTTCCTATGGCCTCAGTTTCCTCATCTGAAAAATGAGGAAGTTGGACTAAACAAGTCCCTTCTATCCCTAGTTCATTTATCCTGCAATCCCAAGATTTAATGAAATAAGGTAATAAAGAATTGTCATAGCTAAGGATCAAAAATGCTGTTTTGCATTTTTCTGAATGTTAAACATGAAATAATAGCAGGTGAAATGCCAATGGATTTTCTTCATCCTGTAGGTGTGCCATGGGATATAGAAGAGACCATAATACTGAGGAGGGAAGGAAGAGCACAATCTGCTCTCAATCTCTGACCTTCTCTTATTTCTCGAAAGGTTTGGGGCCTCCAGAGACAGATACACACTGTGGGGCTCTTGTTAACCCCTCAGTGAATTCCCCTGGTGTATAGTTTTGCTTTTGTTCATGATGTCATGGTCAAATGAAACTCAAAAGGAGAAATTCTAGAAGATTGGGAATATTCTAAGATGTAATTATATGGGAATCATGTGACTTTAGAAGGACAGCAGGTTTCCATCTCCTCTGACCTTTCCTCCCAAGATAATGAAAGAGCTCCTCTTTACCTAAGCTTAAAAATACCCCCTTCAAATAGCCCTTCATTAGAGTTAACCGCTTGGCTGACATTCCACCATTTTCCATCAAGCATATTCAGCACTAGATTGGAGGAAGGAGCCAATTTAAGACTCAGACCAGTAAAAAAAAAATTGATACACAGGAAGCAGCTAAAATGCAAGACTACAGACAAATGTAGCCATGGGAGGAAATTCTTTATTTCTGGAAGAGGACCTCCCTTCCCTGTCCTTTATCTTAGCCTGGAGTTACCCAGGATCTGCCTGAGAAGCAAGTCTGGGCAGAGTGGGACCAAGTTATCTCTTTCATGCCTTGAGTCAAATTTTCTGGGTGTGAAGTGAGTGGACATGCCAAGAAATGTCAGCAAGAAACAGGAAAGGCATCAAAGATGTTACGTCAGCTCTTGCTCCCAAGCACCTTCAGCAGAGTCATGGCGGCAGAAGGGTAGGGATAACTTGGTTTGACTGTGTCCCTAGGGCTGAATTTTCTCCCGTGTGATGCTCACCAGGCTCAGGGCATGGGTCCTGCATGCTTCCCCTGGACACAAGGTAGCATGGAGGATGGGAACATGATGGGATTTTCTCAGTGGAAACATAGCTCATGGTTCCAGCAGAAAATTCAACACTCCATAGAATGTCTTTATGAACAAAGCGGCCAGCCTCATGGCTGACATATGTAAATTAAAGCCCTCTCACTCCCCCAATGATGTTCTTTAATTGTGGGGCTTACTGTGTTGACTTTCAGAAAGCCCTTAAGTCCCCGTGTCTTTCAAGTTAGTCTCTGACCTGATCTTTTTAAGGGATGCAGCTTCCCTTGATTATTCTTAAATGACATCTGAATTGCATTATACGCTTGTGTATTGTAACACTGCTTGACCTATTGCTTAGAAAACATACCTCACACTGAGAAAGAAAAGGAAAAACGAAGGACATTTAATCTGATCAGGCCATTGGGGATAAAGAGCTGGGATCTGAGCAGCCAGTCCAGATGCCATGTTTGGTTTCAGCCTTAAGCTGTATGGCTAGAATCATCCAATAGAAACCTTGCCACCAACTAACCTGAGTGGTCAGCTTAGACAGGGTGCTGTCATTCACCCTCAGTCATGAGTACACAAAGTACAGAGCAGAGAAAGACCAAAAACATAACAGAAACAGATCTTTCTTGTGGTTTAAGGATCAGCCAGTTGGAACCAAGGAAATGTTTTCTTAGGGTCTCAAAGAAGTTTGAAAAATTGCTGGATTGTTTTTGGCACTGCTGGAGAGATTATAGATATGTCATTAGTATTACTAAGCTACACGATGAGGGTTACTATTTCAGCGGTGTAGGCTTACAGAAATATACTGTCCTTATGGTAGGCTGCTTTGTGTTTAGCTGTCTTTGTGTTGGCCACATTAATGGCATTGTTCTATGACCGTTTCTCTGTAATATAGGCTGCTACACATACCATGAGCCCAGTCAGGTAAATAGCATGTCCTCTGTGGACAGCCTCTAACAATAGCAGACCACTCACAGACACATCAAAGTCCCTTTGAGTCTGAAGTTTCAAGGTCAGTCAACCACAATGGCCTCTCCTTTAAGCTGCTTTTGTCTCTGGGGAGACCCAAAGGGCAGCTGATGGTGACTGGCAAGTGTTTCTGAAATTGATCCAGGATCTCCCCCCAAGGAACCCATTGGACTACTTCTCTTTGAAGGGGACATACTCTGAAACTGTCAATTTTTAAAATTTTTCTGTTGAAAAACAAGGCAATTTTCTGAGCTCTTAATGCCTTCCCAAGGCCTTAGTACTAAGTCTGCTATTTTCCTGTTGGATATGCCAAAACCACTAGACAGTTAAACATGTTGTATTTTCTCAAACATTGCAATCAGTTGAAACTAACCAAAGTGATTTTTTTTCTAATTCCATGAAACTAAAAAGCCCACTAATTGGCAAACCTCATGGTCAGGTTCCATACTAGAAAGCTCCTGATTAGGCCAAAATAAGGAGATTAGACTGAAAAAATGAATTGGGCATCCAGAGTGCAAGTACCCAAATTCCATCCCCCTCCTTCCCACAACCATATACTCTGAATAAGAGCTGGCAGAGAAAGGAGGGAATTGTGGTATGGTAATGATAAGAGTAATTATCATATTGATACTTTATATTTGCATACTCTCAATAAATTCATACTTTGCTATCTCATATTATAAAAGGAGATATGGATAAAAATAGGATATTTATAAAGCAGCCTGCCGATCTTAAAAGTGCCATGTCATTGTTATCATGATTATTTTATCATTATTATGATATGGAGGTAACCCTGGTTTCTTGAAACTGATGACAAGAGAATTTAAGTTCTAGCATGGAGAACCAAGCAGGCTCATCTGAAGACCAATCCCACTAAGTTCAGAGATTCATCACCAGAAGGCTAGCCCTGACTTGATAATGGTTTTGGTCACAGAAGTCCATGAAGACTCTTTACTACGGCAGGAATTGATGTGCTGGGATCTGCCTACATCAAGGAAGTCCCATACCAGTGGAATCATAGATCCTTGAAATAAACTAGAGAAGTACACTGGTGTAGCATTTCCTCATTCCACAAAAGTTCCAACCTTCTCCATAATGAGAAATCATAGAATGATAGGATGACAAAGTTGGAGGTGACTTAAGAAGCCATCTATGGCTAACTCCCTCATTTTTCCAGGTGATGAAACTGACACCCAGGAAGGACATATCTGACAAGGGGATAACCAGTCTTTTATACATCCAGTGAGAGGTAACATGCTCTATGTTTATATGAAGGTCTTGTGAAAAGAACTCTGGATTTAGCATCAGAGGACCTGGGTTTAAATCCCAACTTCACTGATTTACTGATGTCAGGATTATTTACTGCTTTTTTATGAGCTTTCCACCATCTGAACTGGCCATTATTCCCAAGCATTCATTTCAAAAACATATTGAAAGGTAGAAACATGGAAGGTCAGCCTGAAGGGGGGTCTTTGGGTGGTCTTCCAAAATCCTTGATATTCAATCATACATATAAATGATAATCTTCAAACACATGCATGTTAACATATACACCTATACAGATTAAAGGAAGAAGCACACCTAGTCACAATGGATCTGAAGAGAAGAGGGTGTAGAGGTCACTTATAACATTCTCATTTTTGAAGATGAAAAAATGAAAGTAGTACGGTACACTGAATTTGGAAGAAGAGGACCTGGGTAAAATCCCATTGTTTGCTACCTATGTGACTGTGGGCTAGTCACTTCCCTTCTCTGGGACTCAGTTTCCTCATCTGTAAAATGAAAAGGTCCTGTAAGATTCCTAAGATCTAAGTCTATGATCCTGTGCAGACCTAGTTGGTTATAAGTTACCAAGGTAACAGATGACAGAGCGTAAATTCAAACCCAAGTCTTCTGAATTGATCAAATTCAATCAATAAAAGAATATTTATTAAGCACTTAATATATGCCAGGTATTGTGCTGAGGAGGCAATAGGAATACAAAAAAAAAATTAAAAACAGCCCCTGTCCACAAGGAGCTCCCATTCTAATGGTGAGCCTCCCCGCCTCCTGATCCAGTGCTCTCTTCCACTATCCCTTGAAAGGATCAGAAAAGTCAGTGTAGGTAACTCTAAGTATCCCTGAGATAGCCCTAAGGACTGTCCTCATACCTAGTTTTCTTTCTGTAATAAATCATTTACTCATAATATATCTCAATGGGATTCCATCACAGACAATATCAGTCTTCCTATCGTACCAGTAAGGAATTTCTTGCAGTGATAAGTGAGAATTGAAAAGGCAAGCAGAGGATACATTGAGAAGAAAGTGATAGAAAGTAGGGGGGAGATGATCCATGAGATCTTTCAATCTGGACCAAAAATAACTTCAGAACTTCTGGAACTAAGGAAACAGATGAGTGAATAGTCAGGGCAGAAACTAGAAGTTGGCTTCAGTCACATGGCCATCATTCCTTGGATATATAACAACTCACAGAAAACCTGATATTTCCATTAAGGTCTGGCTTGAAAAAGAATATTAATTTTGAAATATTTGCTCTTAGCTGAACTTGATATAAAATCATCAAGACTTAGCTAGGCTAAAGGGTAAGCATTAGTCTAGACGAGGGCCTTATATAGAATCAGCTGGTGTGACTAACCCCTTACTCCACATTTACAGATGAGGAAACAAGAGGTCTTGAGAGGTGGGACAGCTAAGTTTAAGGTTTCACAGCTAATTAGTACAGAGCCCAAATTAAAGCTGAGAGCTCATGATTCCTAGTTTACTGCTTTCCAAACCTGTGTTCTTCCTTCCCATTATGAGTAATGCCATAAAAAACAGGATGAGCCCTGGGGTTAATGGGACCACCAGTCTACCCTTTAGAGCATTCTCTATCTCTCTCTCTCTTTCATACATACATACATGCACACATGTGCTTGTACTCCTTCCTGTTGTATCCACCTTCTCCCCTTCAGCAAGCCCTGTTAGACCTGGATATGATAGGTGATCTGCCTTTAGAGGTCAGAAAAGTTGCCCAAGAAACTGTTAGCATAAACCACTTGTAAAAGGGAATCTAGGGTCTTTCCCATATCCATAGTGGATCATTTGAACCAAAAAGAAATGCCTTTGCTAATTCTCCAGCATCAGTTGATGGAATGTGTCAAATTTATTATCAAGGGATGATGAGCATCCCTTTATTAAGGCTGGGCTGTGTAGATATCATTAACACTCTTGCCTGCTCTTTTTATCACCAAATATACCTCCCTGAAGATCCGAGAATGTACAAGACTGTATTTGCCTAGAAATAAATTTAGGATACATAAATGATTTTACAGAAAGATTGTAGAGTTTATAAAGGGATTCACATTAGGAGTTGTTAAAGTGACCCAGAAGTCTGCTTTGGCATATTTAAAATGGTAACAAAGAGGCGAGTGAGATTACTTGTCTCCATTTTTCCCGACTCCACGCCTGTTCACACTACTTGGACTGTCTTCTCCCACTCACCCCTTACTCTTGTTGGCATCCCACTTAGCCTTCAAAATCCAGGTAAAATTCCACCTCGTTCATAAAATCCTAGAATTAATTTCTCCCACATCTGTTCTCATGATAGTTCATGATTCTTTGGTGCATTTTTCTGACTCTAATTATATTTATCTGTGATGAGACAGGGGAATGGCATAGTGGGAAGAGGACATGATTTGGAATCAGGAAGATCTGGGTTTGAATTCTGCCTCAGACATTAATGGTTTGACCCTAGGCAAAGGATCTGTCTATGTCTTGGTTTCCTCATCTGTAAAATGGACATAACCGTAGCATCTACTTCACAGAATTGATATCATATATAAAGTGCTTTGCAAATCTCTAAGCTCTTTCTCTATAAATGCTAGTTGCTATTATATTTCTATCATCTTTATTATAATTTGATTTATCTAAATTAGGTTTATATATTAAATATATTTACTATAGCTATATTAATAATTATTAACAGGGGAGCTATACTCCTGCTGTACTACGTGTGTGTGTGTGTGTGTGTGTGTGTGTGTGTGTGTGTGTGTGTGAGACCAGGAGGGAAAAGTGAAATATTGGTTGGAACTTCCCAACCATTCCAAAGTCAGGCTATTAATCCTCAGTTCCCAAAATAATCCTTCCACAATAAATGGCACATGGAAGTGTTGTGGTGTGTAGAGAATACTGCCCTGGGAAACAGGAGCTCTGGGGTCTGGACTCTGGTATCTGCCAGTGGTGCTGTCTAGGGTCAATAATTCAACCTCACTGAGGCTCAGTTTCTGGGAAATGAGCCTGTCTCTACCCCACTTCTAGGTTTGTGAGAAGGACTAAGTGGTCTATGGTCAAATGGTATAATATTTGTAAAGAGCTTAGCACAATGCCTGGCACACAGAGTGCTATACAAATGTCTATTCCCTTTCCCTTCTCCTTCCATGGAAAAGAACCCTGAAATTAGCATCAGGGGACTTGGATTTAAATCCTTCTTCAGTCTTTGAAACCTTGGGCAAATTATTTTCCCACTCTGGGCCTCAGTTTTGTTATCTATAAAATGAGGAATAGATTCAGTGACCTCTAAGGACATTTCTAGCTCTGGGTTCTGTATTGATAAATTAATCTCATATGCCTTGTTAGTTTTTCCTTTCATCCCAATGGACGCTAGAGCCTGAAAACAAAACCAGACAAAACATTAGTGAGTTAAAATAGAAACTCACAAATATTGTCTACTAACTGGTGGGGTTCTGAACTACACTGGTAAAATGAGGAGCAATGTCAGAGCAACCATGGATAGTAATCCATCATCATCATCAAGACCATCATCATCATCATCATCACCACAGTCAGCATTTATATAAGAGTGTAAGATTTATAGAGAACTGTGCATATATTAGCCCATTTGATCTTACAAGAACCATGAAAGATGGGTACTATTATTATTTCCATTTTACAGATAAGGAAACTGAGACCTAAGTAAGATTAAGTGACTTGATCAGTCACAAAAAGTCATCTTCCTGACTCCAGATTCAGCACTCGACCCGCTACACTGCCTCATTTATGTAGCACTCTGCTATTTTCAAAGCCCTTTCATGCTCATCCATAGACTTTAGGGTAACACTGGACTTTAGAGATCCTCTAGTCCAGACTCATCATTTTACAGATGAGGAAACTGAGGCCCCAAGAGGTTAAGTAACTGGTCTACTGTTACATAGTTAATAAGGTCAAACCTCTGTAGGATATGGGAAAAGGGATCAAAGAAACTGAAATTGAGGCTACAGTCTGGCACAGCAATAGGTGGTCAGATGCCCTGACAAAAGAGGATGTTAGCATTCAGCCTATTGAACTTAATCTTGATCTGGACTGTGGAGGCTAGGATGCTTGTCATACATACAAAGACATTCTAGAGGAACCAGGTGATCAGCCTCTCACAGATTGTATATCCCTTCACCTCTTCAAGCAGTCAAGTCAAAGTAGGAGGCACAGCTAGAATTAATTTATCCACCAGGAAATACCTCCAGTATAAACAAGCATAGATTAGAAAATCCAAGCTGAAGGAGAATTCCCTTGTTCTGTCTCCATGGGGACTCTATTAGCCAGAAGAAAGTGAAGCCAATGACTTTGCACAACTCTGTCTCACTTAAATTCAATTCACTGGCAAATTAGCACCCTCATGATGTCACTGGCCCTCTTTGAAAACTAGGGATGGACAACTTGAACCAACAAGAGAGACTGAGATGCCAGGCATAGAATAGGATCCAAAAATGATGACAACTGACATTTGTAGAAAACAATGGTTTACAAAGCACTTAATTCTCATTATCTCATTTGTTTCTCACCATCAATCCTGTAATATAATTATTACAGGTAATTGTGGTTTTCATTTTATAGATGAAGGAATTGAAAAGAAGCTAAGTGATATGTTTGTGGTCACCTGTCTCCTGGGTGTCAGAGGCTGGCCTCCTGTCTCCAATTCTAGTGCTTTTTCTCACTATACTACCCTACCTTGGATTCAACTTTAGTGTATTCCAATCAACAAGGTCAAGTTTGGAATTGGGAAAATGGCAGCTCACTAAAGGAATTTATTGAATGGAGGAGTAGAAGAGTGAGTTTTGTCAAGTTTCATCAACATGAACTTTGAATGAGGAACTGGTTGAGTTTTTCTCTACTCTGTTATGACTGCTCATGTCCTCTATAAGTAGATAAATCCTGATCTTTTCTCTCATACCGCTCCAGAGCATACCTACCTCCAAAAACCAAGCTATGACTTGAAACAGTCTGAATTCGATATCTTTCCCCATGAGCATCTGACTCTCTCTAAGGACTTCCAGATAAATGTCCTCTCTAGGCCTCAAATCAAATTAAAAGAGGTGCTTTCAAGGCATTTCCTGAGGCCAAACCAAATTTCAGAGCTTGAGGCAGGAAAGGGGAGGGGGCATTCCCAGGTTATTTTTTTGATCAGAAGATATTCAATTCTTCCATTTTCTTATCCGTAAAATGGAGACAGCAGCTCATATACCACCTACCTTACTGTAGACTTGTTGTAAGAAAAGAACCATTGAGATGGGCTATTATTTCAAAGGGTGAAAATGATTACATACAGTACATGGACACAGCCTCTTCAGCTCCTTTTTGGTAATTCTTGTGTGTTGGCATTGGAAAAAATATACATCCAGAAGGTTTGCTGAGGGCAGAGGGCAAAGATTAATCCCCAAAATGAGCGGTGAAAATGGAAGAAGAAGGATGAGAGCAATTGTTGTCAGTTCTGGGAAGAAAATGGAGACTAGGTGAGAAAAATACCAAATTAGTATCTTCCCATCCTCCCCCTCATTCAGACCTTTAATAATTGTTTGAGGGGCAAGAGGAGGATCAAGAAATTGTATCCTATTCCAGTGCTAACAACTTAAATACAAAATGATACTCCTCCTCCCCTTCAGTCATTTCTTCCTCTCCCTCTATCTCTAGAGTCCTAAAACTTGAACTATGGTCTGTTTCTCTGAGATTTCTGTCATATTTTCATAAAACTTTTACCCTTATCTCTAAAATACTTGCATTTTTTAATTTGCTGTGATTGCTCATCTGAGTTAACTTCAAAGCACTGACTTGTTCTGAATTGTCAGGGCATTTTTTTTTCAGTTTGATTTACCCTCATTATACTGTTCCAAAGTTGGCTCTATTTCTGCAAATGTGTAGCATACAAAATGATTTTCATTTGTGTCATCTGATAAGGGTGCCTCTGTCTGCAATCACATGAATCTGTTGTTGGATTTGAAGTCTTTTTTTGGGTATAAAAGTAGTCATGGACCATGCCCAAGAACAAACCAAAGGAATTAATCCTGGCACAAGGGTCATAGACTAACCCTCTCTCCAAAAGACATTGCCTACACCAATCCACAGACTACAGGATAGAATTTCTGGGAGCAAAGGACCTATTGTTCTTTCTTCTCTCTTATACCCACCTACTCACTCATATAGAAATAAAAAAGTTCCAGGTAATACACAGGCCACTCAGTAAACGCCCAGTTGTCCTTTGGGACTGATTTCACCTTCTTGGGACTTTGAGAATACCAGGGATTCCTACTTCTGATTCTAATGAGTCATTGTTTCTGATATGAGTGCTGTTCCTCCTCTAGAGTCCTGGACTGAGGCTCCATTGGCCCTTGACTGTGAAGTCTGAGGGGTTGGATGGCATGCTGGACCCAAATGCAGCTCAGCGTCTGGACCCAATAAAAGCTTTCCCTGTGGAGCAGCTTTCTGTCCAGGCCACACTGAGGTAAGAGCTCATGTGATCATCCAGGCACCACCAGCATCTTGCATTGCAGGAAAGTGACTGGACAGCTGTGAAATGAACCTAAGACTGAGGAAAAGAAATATTTTTGAGCTCAAGTGCTGTTTAGCATGGGCCTGGATTATGAACTGGATGTGAGAGGACTTGTCAGTATTAATGAACACGTGCACATCGAGGTCTTCAAACCTGCCTGGGAGAAGACTTCTCTAAGGGGACCTTCTTCCTGACCCCATCTCTCCCAGCATTACATGGGCCTGAGCCATCTCACCTTTAAGCTTCTAGCCCACAAGCATTGGATCTAAACTCAGGGCCTTTTGTTCTCAATGGCCCACTAGCATCAGTCATGTTCATTCAAAGCTCATTTGAAGTCATTTAGATGTCATTGAATTTCCCTTCACCCATCTCAGGATTTATGGACTGAGATCATAGATTCTTTTTCCATTAATTCAATAAACATGCATGTGTTCTGAGGGTGACCAACAGAGTTGGAGGTGCCCAAAGACATACAAACTGGGAATTTGTGCCACCTGTGCTGAATTCTCACACACATACATTCTCTTCTCAGAGGCCATTTCGGCTAGATCTACATTGGGCACGATATTTGGGTGTTAGCAGAAAAAATCAGTTATCTAATTTATTTTTCTATCTATTTAGATAGAATCTAAATCTATTTAGATAGAATCTATCTATTATTTTTATCTATTATTTTTCATCTATCTAAATAATTATGTAGTGTCACAGAGACAAAGCATGCAGAGCGCTTGGCTGTGTTTTCGTCTGGGTATTGAAGGCTATGTAGACATTCCCTTTCTCTGTCATTTATTAGGTTTTTAAATAGGACTTTTGAGTTAGGTCTTCTTTCTATAGAAGGAGCATATCCTGAGTAGCAGACCTCCCAATAAATCCTAATGGAGAAATGGTGATTCTGGGTTTTACTCTAGTCTCCTCTTCACTATTCTAATACCAGATACCAGGGATGCTGCTACATAAAGCATAGTAGAATGCACAGCACGCTGGACCCCAGGGAGCCACAGTTCAAGCTGTGGCTTGAACTACGACTAACTAGCTAGGCAACCTTAGCAAGTCCCTTTTTCGCTTAACCTCCTATTCCGCATCTCTGATATGATGAAGTTGGATGAGATAATCTACCAAAGCACTTCCAGCTCAACCATGCTATCAATATGTTAGGGGGAGCCTTAGAACGATTCTCATTGACCATTGGGAAGTCCATGGAATCATCTACTCTCCAAGGCAGTCTGTTTTATTAAGCTGAAGAAAATGGGCCAGCTTTCCTTTAGAGAAGGGGCCAAATAAAGTAAAAAATAGAAAGGAAGGAAGGCAGAGAGGGAGGGAGGAAAGAAGAGAGAAAGAAATGTAAAAGTGATGCTTTAGCCTTTCTAAGAATGAAGGGAGAGAGATGATAGATAGCAAGACAGAGAAAGAAGAAGAGAAGAAGACATAGAAGAGGGAGGAAGAAAAATTGTCATTTAGCAGCAAAAATTTCCTCTCCCTCTAAACACTTAATCTTTCTGGTTCCTTGGTCCAATCGTGGTCTGAGAATCACTAGCATAGTTCTCGGCTCCTATCTTGTTTTAGCAGAAATTCTTACGCCCTCCTATACTTCCTTCCCATTAAGCGTCTTTGCCAAGTCTTTTGGTGCCATTCATTCCACAAAGACCTGCTCAAATATGTGGGCCGGTTGCCTAGTTCCATCCAGCTGTTGCATTGCCTAGTCAGGTAAGGTGGATTTTGGACAGGAATCTATAGCAGGGCATTTTGGGGTTTTTTGGCCAGGGCTCTTTGACCAGGTGAATGATTGGAGAGTGCTGATTAAACTGACTAGTCAGCTACAAAACTAAGGAGATGGTGCCCCTTCCAGACAGAATTATGGGAAGATGATAAAAGAGGACAGAACAAGGCCAAAGGACATTCTGACCTGCCTCTTTATTTTTGGCCATTTTTCTTCCATTCCAGGGTAGGACAAAGTAAATAAAATGTATAATTCATAGGATCATAGTTCTGGAATTTGGAAAGAGCTTCAGAGGCCTTCTTTGCCATATCTCACATTTTCTTGATAACGAAACCCTCTGGTTAAAGGTTTTTTCCAAAGTCTCCAAGGTGGTAAGTACCAGAGGCAGGATTTGAACCCAGATCTTCTGATTCCAGGGGCAGTGAGGTGATACAGTAGATAGAGTACCAGACCCGGAGTCAAGAAGACTCATTTTCCTAAGTTCAAATCTAGCTTCAGACATTTACTATCTCTGTGACCCTGGGCAAGTCACTTAACCCTATTTGCCTCAGTTTCCTCATCTGTAAAATGAGCTGGAGAAGGAAATGGCAAACCACTTCAGTATCTTTGCCAAGAAAACCCCAGATGGAGTCATGAAGAGTCAGACATGACTGAAAAAAAATGACTGATTTCTAACTCCAGAGCCAGCGTTGAATGTGATCGTTCTCTCCATTGCCTCTGGCTGCGTCTCCCCCAGCCAGGCCTTGGTAGTACTCAGGTTGGTTGGTGGAGCAGGATGCAGGATCATCATTGGTTCAACTTTTTGTTTTGCTTTAAATAAACAAACAAATGTATATGGCTCCTTCCATTGTTCACCACTAACCAAGGAGAGAATGTTTCTCTTTTCAACCATAATTACTGAATGATATTACTGGAATAAAGGGCACAGACTTAAAAAAAAGAATCTTTTGGCATTGTAGAAGGAATGAAGAGAGATAACAAAATCAAATGGAAAATGCTACTATCTCAAGAAAATTTTTCTTATTCCAACTTTTAAGAAAATGATGTAAGAAGAAAAAAGAAAAATCTTTCCTCTCTACCCACTCTCACCCCTCCCACCCCCATTTGTGAGAAACATACTCAGGACATTTCAAGGAGTCAGAAATGTCCACATGTTTCTGTTATGGTTAGATGTCATCAAATTCTAAATTTTAGCACATCTACCAGGATCATCACCTATTTTCTATTAAGTTATATATAGATACACATATTTATAATATATATTATATATACATTTAGAATTATTTAAATTATCTATATGTAGAATATAGTGCTGGCAAATATATGCCTCCTTAAGACTTAGAGATCATAGGAGTGTAGCGTTAGAGTGGGAAGGGACCTTATCCATGGCCAAGGACAATGCTCTCATTTTATAGGCGAGGAAACTAAACTCCACAGAGATTAAAAAACTCCCTTAAGGTCAGGGTCAGAGCCACTAACTTGATTGTTGGGTTGAACTGAATTGAACTGACTCCTTGGCTGTGGGGTTTGGTGGAACAAAGCTAAGTGAGCTGTTCTGATCTCTTAAGAGTTTCAAGTTTCTGCCTGTCAAAACTGATCAAAGCTGATGAGTATAAAGCCAGTCTGATGATGGGTTTCATTGCTTTTCCCTGTACATGTTCTTCCTCTGATGGACGTATGATGCAAGAAGTCAGGTGGAGTCCAGTGAATGGACTACCAGACTGAGAGTATGGAAGACCTGAGTCCCAAACCTGCCTCAGTCATTTTCTAGGCTGCATAACTATGAACACATTTTGCTTAATCTTTCTCTGTCTCAGTTTCCTCATGCGTAATATGGGGATAACAATAGTGTGTACTTTACAGAGTTGTTATGAAGATGAAATAAGTTAACATGTGGGGTGCTTTGCAACAAACACTAAATATTAGTGATTAGTTAGTGATAAATATTGATGATTATTATTAAAGCTGGGGAAGGAGATCTAGATCCTAGGATCCCAAGGCCAACTTTCTCTGAATGTGACTGACAGAAAGAAGGGGAACATAAGGGAAAATATACAAAACTCCATGGTCTGGATAATGTACTAACTAGATATTAACATCCCCAAATTATTCACTTGAATTGCATCTCCAGGTCAACAAGCGAGCCAAGAAAATAGAGAAAAGCAGGTTAGGAGTCCTGCCATGCCACTACCTCCTTTTTTGCCTGCCAAAGTTCACACAGTATCTCAGAGTTGGAAGGATCCCCAATTAAATCCATTGTTGGGCTGGGACCCCCCATCCAACATCCAGCCTTTACTCAAAAACAAAGGATGTTTTTTCCTTACTGAAGTCTGAAACGTGCTACATAGGATTGCAGAATTACACTGGGAGGACCTGAGAGTTGGTAATGAAGTCCACCCACTTCATTATACAGGTGGGGAAATGGAGGCCCATTGGAGCAAGCAAGTGACTTGCTCAAGGTCACACAGAGGGTAAATGTCTAAGGCAAAATTTGAACTCAGAGCTTCCTGAGCCCAGTGTTCTATCTACTAGACCACAATTCCCCTTTTCTACTTCCACCCATTGCTAATAGCTCCGCCCTCTGGAGACACATAGAAGCAGTTCCAATTCCACATGAAAATCATTCATATACTTAGACACTTGCTGGTAAATGTTTAACAACCAGCTTTGTTACACATTTACATCTAATCTGCATTGCTAACATTTTCTTCATCACTTTTTAAAGTCTAGACAATCAACAAAACATCTAGCTTCAATTTATAGTGTTTATGGATTTTGTGATGTTAATGCTTATACTTAAAATTTAAGTGATCTCTTTTTAAAAAAATAATTTTATTTCCCCCAATTATATATAAAACAATTTTTAACATTTCTCTTAGTTTTGACTTCCAAATTTTCTTCCTCCTTTCTCTCCTCACTTCCTGAGACACTTTGCAATCTGATATAGGTTATACATGGGCAATCATCTAAAACATTTCCATATTAGTCATTTTGTGGAAGAAAATCTGAGCAGGAAGGGAGACAGAGGGAGACGGAGAAAGGAAGGGAGGGATTGAGGAAGAGAGAGAGGAAAGAAGGAAGGAAGGAAGGTTGATACAGTCTGTATTCAGATGCCACAAGTTCTTTCTTTGGAGGCAGATAGCATTTTTCATCATGAGTCTTTGGGGGCTATCTTGGATCATTGTATTACTGAAAATAGCCAAGTCATTCACAGTGGACCGTTGTACATTATCGCTGTTACTATGTACAATGTTTTCCTGGTTCTGTTCACTTCGCTCTGCATCAGTTCATATAAGTTTTTCCAAGTTTTTAACAATGGGCTCCTTCAAGGCAGTATGAGTTGACTCTGGCACACCTCTGAGCTACCCCATCCTAAGACTTCTCTTCCCCAAATTGAAGATCTCTCATTCCTTCAACTGACTTTCATACAGTAGGATCTCAGTCCTTTCACCATCTCAGTTATCATACTCTATGTCATCAGGTTTTAATTTGGGATCCATCAATAGATTTCAGGGAGTCTATGAACTTGGAGAGTGAAAAATTACATATTTACGTTCATACAATATATTCCTTTGTAATTCTGTATGTTTTGTTTTGTACATTTAAAAATGTGATTGTGGGAAGGGTTCCATAGGCTTCACAAGACTGCCAAAGAGATCCATGGTACAAAAAAAAGATGAATAACCCCAGCTCCAAATGCTGTCCATTTTGCCAGTGTCTTTTATAAAACATGATACCCAGAACTGAGCATGGCATTCCACACAGTGCTCCAGTATCTCAAGGCCAAATCAGATTTGTTTGAAGAATGACAACAAAGAAGGAAAGGGACATCTGGTTGGAATGTTGGCTTCCCTGACATCTACACAAGTTAGCAAAGATGAAAGTCTGTGTCTTGTACAGATTATGTGCACTTACAGGGCCATTCAGGGCCACTGTCATATTTGCAGACATCCCGGGGCCCATCTGGAAGTCTCCCCATCCAGTTTTCTAGTTACATTGCTATGTTCCCCCAGGTATTTTTAGGGCACAGTTATTACTACATCATTATTTACAGCCCTGATGAAATCTGAAAGAAATAAGACTATAATTTAAAGAACTCAGACAGTGACTTATTTTAGCCCCTAATCCTACTTCCCATTCTTTGAGTGATTTGAAGGTTACTTATTGAGCACCTACCACAAGCAGGGTCCTGCACCCTGCTTTAAAGTCAGGGACCTGGGGTTCTAATTCTGACTGCTATTTCTACTCATGTGACTTCAGGCTCTGACAGAGCACCTTCCTAGCCTCAGTCTCCTTATGGAAAATGAGGGGTTGAACCAAATGGTCTCTGAGACTCCTTCTAGCTCTTCATCTATTGTCCTATGAATAAGTAAGCTATGGCCCCTGCCTTCCATGGCATGATATTTTTGTAGGGGGAAGGTATGATTAGAGACACCTATAATAATGACAACAAAAAAATTTGGAGATCCCTAATTTCATGAGTGTGAATGTGTCTCCTGTGGACAGTTTGCACCCCTTCCCCTCTCCATGCCCTTAGGAGATGATCTCTGTGAGTTGCTGTAGCAAAAAGAAAAAATCCATCATTGGGTGCCCAGGTCCCTGGGGATCAATCTGTCTATGCTTAGCGAGCTGGCCCTTGGATTGTAGACATGCAGTCTGTTCATGGGCACAAACCCGACTCCTTTCAAGCTTGGTAGGAGCTACTAGGGTTTGTTCTGCACTGGCACAGCCCCTAAGATCCCAGAGTCACCTCCATTCCTAAGAGCAGAGTAGCAGCAGGAGTCTAATGAAGGGAATATGTATGAGAGGTCACAAGGTGTCATAGAAAATGGAATGCAGGAAGGCAGGAAGATCTGAGTTCAAATACTTCCTCATACACTTAGTAGCTATATGACCCAGGGTAAATCACTGCTACTCTCCATCTCAGTTTCTTTTTCTGTAAGATGGGGATAATAATGGTACCCAGCTTTCAGGTCTTTTGTAAGGATTAAACAAGGTAATACATAAAGGATTTTGCAAACAGGAAAGTGATATATAAAAGCTAACTATTATTATTGTCAGATGCTGTAATAAGATAATACCACTGATGTGAAATTTTCAGGTTTACAAAGTAATTTCTTCACAACAACACTGGGAGGCTGGTAATACAAGTATCTTACACATGAGAAACATGTTGATCAGAGGGGGTGAAGTAACTCACCCATGGTCACAAAGTTCGTAAAGATGGAAGTCAGGATACAGGAACAAAGTTGAATCCAGAGGGAAAATTTCAGTGCTCTGACATTTCAGTTCATGATTTGATACATTAACAAGTTCAGTTGACACCTAAAAGCTGGTGAACTGAGCTGAGTCAGGAGTGGCAAAGAAACAACTTCAGACAAGAAGAAGAATGGAATCCAATCCCACATGGCTTGACACATTAACAAGGTCTATTGACTCCCAAAAGCCAGAGAACTGAGCTGGGTCAGGAGAATGTAAAGAAACAACCCCAGACAAGAAAAGGAATGGGATCCAGTCCCACATGGAGCCATTGGGTTGGCCCCTTTCCTGCCTCATCAACTCCTTTATGGAGGGTGTGATAAAGAATGTCCTGTTGGATTTGAACCCTGAGTGAGAAGGCAGAGACCTGGGTTTTTGACTGAAATGGGAAGAATCTGAGTGGTTAGAGGAGACAGGGGGGCAGCTGAGGCCAGGAAAATTATGCTCAGCAGCACCCAGAAGAGCAAGAATCTGGGGTTATTTGAGCCTGTTTCTGTCTCCATAGCATCTGCCCCCTCCACAGGAAGCCCTCAGGCTCAGCTGGTATGTTCATATCTAGACATGGTTAATCTTCCCCAAAAAAAGGTCAGAATTGCCCTGAATGCAGGAGCATGTTCACTCTGGTCAGGAGGGAGACTGGATTGCATCCTTTCTTTGTCATTGATAAATGGACATAATTACTAACTTGTGAAGGGCAGGGCAGTGCAGCGGAAAGAATACTAGGGGATCTGAATTGTCCCCCTTGGTTCTGGTGCCTACTCTGAGTGTGACCTTAGGCGAACCACTTCATTTCTCCATGCAGCAGTTCCTTATCTGTCAAACAGGAATAATATCCCCTCACCTCTCTAACCACCAGGCAGGCAGGGTTGGAAGATGTCAGATCTGTTTTCCAGGTGATTCCCTATTCAATATAGGCTGGATAAGATATCTTTGGAGGTCCCTTCCACCTCAGTTTCTGTGACTAACCAAATGAGTAAATCAATGTGAAAAGTAGAGAGTTAAAACACTTGCAAGTGAGACAGATTCAGAGTGAGAGGATCTTTGAAGATCCCATCTCAGTCACTTACTATCTACATGACCTTGGGCAAGACACTCATTCTCTGTAGACCTCAGTTTCCATATCTGTAAAAGAAGTGGGTTGAATTTGCATGACCTCTAAGGTCCCTCCCATCTCTAAATCTGTGATGTTATGATTTTCATCTCTGATCTGGGCTTTGGTGATAGAGATAACTGAATCTGAGACTGTATAGCTCAGAAAGTCAGTTGTGGTAGGGATAGAAACTGGTTCTTCGGATGTTTACTGAACAAGGAGTCCTGTAGCTCTGGAGGAGTGGATATGTATTTCTGAAAATTGTGGTTATTTCAGTTGTGCAGTCCAGTGTATAGTTTTAACTCATGAGTTCTTAACCTGGGATCCATGTATAGATTTCAGTGGCAGGCCATGTCTGTGAACTTAAATATTATTTTCACTAGTCTAATGGATGTTTAGTATTTCCTTCTATCATGAATGCAGGCAACAAACCGTTCCCCCAGGAAGGGCTCCATAGGCTTCACCAGGTTGCTAAAGTCATCCATTACCCCCCCAAAAGATTAAGAACCCCTGTTTTAGTTGAGAGTGGTAGGAAGGAGAATATGTATAGAACCAATGGCCTTTTCTACCTCCCACCAGGGTTCTAGAGCCCTGGTGCAAAACGAGACCAGGGACGTAGACACAGGCATGAAAAAAGAGGGACCGTCATATCCCCAGCTCCCAGCAGTGGGAAAATGGCCAGGTTTCCTCCCTGAAGAGAATGGGACTGGCTCTGTAAGACACACACATGTCTGCAAGGGGCAGGCTTAATAGCAGGGCAAGCATTCGCTGTGGAGGACTAAACAGGGGAGTAGGAAATAGTAAGGGACAACTTCTTAGGTTTGCCCATTCTTTTTTTTTTTTTTTTTAACAAATGCACATTTTTTTTGCCACCAGAAAATTCCTCTCTCCATGGCAAATAAGTATTTATTTTGTCATAGGTGAAGTGGGCATGTGATAAAAAGCTCAAAGCCTCCAGTGAAGAACTGGGGGAACATGGAGGATGCAACTTCCAATTTTTGTCTAGGGAACACCCAAGCCTTGTCCCAGCTCTGGCAATGAATGCTCTGAACACAAGCAGCCCAAACCCAAAACAACCCAATCTGGTGACCCTGGTTGTCTAAGACCTTTCATTGCTCTGTGAAAAGAGTGCTGAAACATAGCCTACAAGCCACAGAAATGTCCCTGACTCCTCCTCCTGTCCCGACCACCAGTACCACCCCTTGTTCCCATAATGACCTACAGTAGACCTTGGCATGACCAAAAACTTGGGATACATAAGAATATGATGACCTTCCCCAAGAGTTTGGGTAAATCCCTTGCTTCTTACATAATCCAATACAATTTAATAAACTTTCATAGGAGCCAGCAATATGAAAGGCACTGTACTAGGCTCTAGGGAAACAAAAACAAGACAAAAAACAGCCAGTCCTCACCATCAGATTTAACTCAGATAAACTGTTGTGAGCCTGGGCAAATCAGTTCACCTCTCCGAACCTGAGTTTCCTCATCTATTAATTGGAGATAAAAATAACACCTCCTTCACATTTGAGGAACAAATGAAGTAATGGTTGTAAAACTCCTTGCAAACCTTAAAGCAGTATTCAAATAGCAACTGTTACTATTAGAAGTAAATAAGTTAAAAATATAAAATAAAAAAGTATGCAAATTAAAAATAAACTAAGTAAGACTAAAAAAGAAGTATATACAGGAAAATTTGGAGGAGTTCTTAACCTAGGTCTATGAACTTTTTTATAATTGTATTTCAATATAATTGATTATCTTTTTGATCCCATATCAAAACACATGGATATCCTGAGAAGATATACATAGGCTTATCAGACTGTCAAGGAGGTCCATCACACACACACACACACACACACCCTCACACACACACACAAAATGCAACTATTAAAAATGCATGGTCTAGAGGAAGTTCAGTGTATAGAGAGTTAGACTTAAAGTCAGGAAGACCCGAGTTTGAACTCACCTCAGACACTAGCTGTGTGACTCTGGGCAAGTATTTAACCTCCCTCTGATTCAGTTTCCTCATCTGTAAAATGGGAATAATTACAGCATGGGGTTGTGAAGATGAAAAGAAAATGAAATAATATTTGCAAAGTGCTTTGCTAGCCTTAAAGCACTCTATAAATGTTAGCTGTTATTATTATTAGAGAGATCAGGATGGATTTCTATATAGGAGATGGCGTGTAAACTAAGCCTTGAAGGAAGTAGGAACTGGAGGTGAGGAAGACGTTCTTCCTAGATAAGGAATAAAGTCTGCAGAGGCATCGAGGGGTAACATGAACTGGGGAGTCTGGGGAAGAGCAAGGGCATCCTAGAAAAAGGCACAGGTCAACTCACAGGCTACTGGGAGATGTTCTTTGGAGGAGATGGATCGGCTGATCCATCCATGGTAACCTCCTGTCTTTGTTCCCTCCCAGGTGCACAGAGTGATGTCCATGTTGTTCTACGCTCTGATCACAGCTTTTTTGATCGGCATACAGGCAACATCCCAGACGGAAGACAATGGTACAGCAGGGCACTCCATCCCCCAACCCCACCGGACTAAGCCCCAACATGACCCAGACACAGCTCACCACACAACCCACAGCGTCCCAGCTGGGACAGTAGATAGCAGGGCAGCCGGGCAGACTCTTAACGTCACTGTGGACCCCAGGATTTTTAAAAAGAGGCGGTTGCGTTCACCCCGGGTGCTGTTTAGCACTCAGCCCCCACCCGTCATTGCGGATGCTCAGGACTTGGACTTTGCCGATGACTCTGCCCCCCTCAACCGGACTCACCGGGGCAAGCGGTCAGCCCACCCTGTCTTCCACCGGGGTGAGTTCTCGGTGTGCGACAGCGTTAGCGTGTGGGTTGGGGACAAGAACACCGCGACGGACATCAAGGGCAAGGAGGTGACCGTGCTCGCGGAGGTCAACATCAATAACAACGTCTTCAAACAGTATTTTTTTGAGACAAAGTGCAGGGACCCCAAACCCGTTTCCAGCGGGTGTCGAGGCATTGACTCCAAGCACTGGAACTCCTACTGTACCACCACGCACACCTTTGTCAAGGCCCTGACCATGGAGGGCAAGCAGGCGGCTTGGCGTTTCATCCGGATCGACACTGCCTGTGTGTGTGTTCTCAGCAGGAAGACTGGGAGACCCTGATGTGGCTGGAGCGAGCACTTGGTCCCCTGCCCTCCAACACTCTCCTAGGCCCCTCCCTACCTCAGCCTGTAAATTATTTTAAATTATAAGAATTGCATGGTGTATTTATAGTTTATACAGTTAAATAAACATTATTTATTAAACTTTTTGGAAACATCCTATGTTTCAGTTACTTCATCACCTTGCTGTAACCAACTCTCAGTTTTCTTGAGGTGGGTCGTCAATGACAGTGATTTCTGTTTTTCTGTTTTCTAATCCTTAATTCATATCTCCTAAGAATTCACTCCAATCCCCCCTCTCCCCATTAGCCATTATGAGAATACCAAATAACTTTAGCTATTAGCCTGAGAAAATTTAAATTAGGAAGAGAAATCATTCTTTCATGTGATTTCATGTAAAAATCAGTCTGAGGTTTTTGGATTCTCATCTATACAAAGCCACTAGATGGATAACTGATATTACTGTAGTATGTCTGAATGTCTGTGTAGCATACAGGAGGATGGCGCTCTCCTAGGTACTAGGAGCCAGTCCATAGGTCGTGAAAAGAGACGTTTCTGTCCCTGAGAATCACAGAATTAGAAATAAAAGGGACTTTGGAGATCAACGGGGCTACTGATAGCAAATTGAAATTGAAATGGGGTCCACTAAACTATACATAAGAATTCTTGTTGGCAGCTTATTGACTTAGAAAAGAACATCTTAACATTATGTTCTATTGTATTTTTATTTACTTTGTTAACTATTTCTCAATTACATTTTAATCTGGTTTGGGCTGCAGTTGGGGAGGGTTCAACTCCTCTATCTAGATCAACTCCTTGATTTTGCAAACAAAGAAACTGAATCCCCGGTAGGTTAAATGAATTTCCCAGGTTCTCTCTTACACACACACACACACACACACACACACACACACACACACACACACACACACCCCTTAATAAATGAGAGATGTAGGATTTAAACCCACATTTTCTAATTCCAAATCCAACCCTCCTTCCACTATTACACACCTTCAAAGAATGTACAACCTGCTTAAGAGAGAGAAATTTAGGTGGCAACTGAAGGGAGAGGAAAGAGAAGAAAAGAAAGAGGAAAGAGGGTGAAAGAAAACAGAATTCACTTTTTGCTAAAAATCTGCCCAAATATGTAACCATCCTCCATCAGATTAGACCTGCCACATTAGACAATTGTAATAATAAAGCTTTTAGGCATAGGGTTTTCAGGTTTGGAAAATGCCATGCATAAATTATGTCAGTTAAAGTTGCCTTCATTACCATGACTTGTCCTTGTTTGTCCTCTAGTGACATTATTTCAGGTTCAACAAAAACTTTTTGACCTTAAGAAGTCTTCCCACCAAGAAGATTCACCCCTCTCCAAAAGTCCATATGTCCACTTGCCACCAACAGTAATAACACAGGTCTTTTGGAGAAAATCAGTTTATGGGCATATGAGAAGATTCTTGAGTTAGGTTCTCCCATTCAGCAGAGATCATAAGTTTCCAAAGATGGCAGCAGGTTTTGCTTCTGTCAAGAAGCAGCAGGAGGAAATAAGCAGGAGAAGAGGAAATAAACAAAAAGAGAAGAAAAAAAAAGAAGTCTCTTCCCAGACAGCATGAGGGTCTCTTCTGCTCTTTGTTCCCCCAATAAATTCAAAGTTTTTATCCCCTTCTCATTTTTTTCAGATCAAACTAATCCCGTACATGTGTAACGCATAACAGATGAGCAAAATGTTTTTATATTTGTGATCTCATTTTACAGACCCAGAAAAGATCTGCAGTTTCATAAACTTAACTCCTTCCATGAATATCCAGTCCATCAATAACGTAGGAGACAAGCCCCACGGAGTTGTGTGAGGCACATAAATGTTAAAGTGACTTACCCAGAGTTACATAGCTAGTGACTAAGTAGAACTGGAATTCCAAATCCAGCACTGGCTATTGTTCCACCATTATATCTCTTTTATTTTTTCCACAATCTAGTGAGGTAGCAAGGGCAGATATTCCTATCCCCATTTTCCAAGTAAGAAAATCAAGGATTAGGAAGTCTAAGTAACTTTTTGTTCTGAGTAACACTAGTAGTAACTAACTCCCTTGCTTAGATGAGGGGAAAGTCATGGCAGATTATTAAAAAAAACTACAATATGAGGCATAGTTTTTTAAAGAGATTTTGTTCTCTTTTCATTTTAAAAAATAAAATGGAAGAGATAAGAGTCAGAGCAAGAATTCAGAGCTCCTAAGTCTTTATCTGGGGATACTCCCACTAGGCTACAGTGCCTGTAGCCTCAGAATGAGCATTGTAGGGAAACTGAACTCACAGAGCTTGAGAGTTTAGTGGCTAGAACATTAGACTTGGACTCAAGAAGACCTGGGTTTGAATCCTATCAGAGATACTAACTGCATGACCCTAAACAAGTCATTTAAACCTCTCTCAATCTCAGCTTCCTCATCTGTAAAATGAGAGTTGAACCAGAAGATCCCTGAAGTTCTTTTCAGATTTGGGACTATAATCAGATGAGAGAGTTTATGTCTGTGACTCCAAGATTGAAAACTAGCTAGCCAGGATCTTTTCCCTTAGGCTGTGTTCTCCCTAGGTGCCTTGCATTTCTCCTAAAACTATTTTCACAGCCCCAAAATTGACTGGCATTTAACATTTTGATTCTTTCTTCCCCACCCCCCACCCCCACCACCCCAGGTGAAATTTCTTTCCCAGTTTTTTTCCCCTATGAAAATTGGCCAAAGTCTTTTCAAGAAAAATATGCATTGAGTAGTTAATGTTTTCTGCAACTTTCTCCTTCCCTACTCCCATGACTAAACTGGGGAGATGAGAAACAGGGAGCTTGGTCTGAGAGACATGATGAAATGTGCCCTGTTTTTTCTATCAAAGTTACTCCAACCAGAATAAAGATTTATGGGAAAGAAATCCCAAGAACATTCTGTGCTGAGATACTGTTTGAGATAGGGACCATGGAGAGGGAGAAAGAGCTCCATCCACCAAGAGCTCACTTCCTCTTCTCTTGCTGCTTGTAAAAAAGCAACTGGGATTCTCAGCATCAAGGGATCTGACCTTCCCAGCTTTAGCTGCTGGGGCCTCTTTCCTGTGCAGTATTGACGTGCCCTAACAAATCCTAGAGAAGGTTAAAGGGGCCCCGGGAGAAATCCTATTCAGGAAGCTCCTGGCTGGGACAGGTTTCCCTTACAAGTTGTCACACCACCACACACTGCACTGGAAGGATATGTTTTGCCCACAAGGCAATTAGGACTTTTGAAAAAAAAAGTTTCCAAAGATGTTTTTTAAAAAATTAAAACTAGGCAATTCCAGAAAACACCTGGAGTGAAAGTTTAGAAAAGAATTTACCTGAGCCTACTGACTTCCCTAGGAGTTTGTTGGTAGGAAAGAGGCTATTAGCATCAGGGTTTACACCACGGCTCTCATTCCAGTATCACCAGGTGTGAGAGGATCTCAGCAACATCTGGTCCCTGACTCTCCCCACACCCCACTTTTCTCAAAAGCAAAATTTGCCCTGAGCTGAAATGTGGAGTCCCAGCATAGGAGCAAATGTTTTCACACAGCACAGAAGGATATCAGTTTGGCTATACCCCATTTGGAGGAATCCAAGAGCAATGCTAGTCTGGTGATTTCAGCTGCCCGGTCTCTTGCTCCCACACACTGGAGGGAGCTGTGGTTGATAGACCTACCCCAGGCTGCCTTCAGGGACACAGAGGCCAGCAATGTGCAGGCTCCAACTCACATTGGAAAACACCCCAAAACTTCACATCATTCTGCACAGAAGAACAACAGTTGCACGATCAAAGGCATTTTTCCAACATCATGTCCATTGGGCCCTTTCTATCTAGTTTCTCCTGAAACTGAAAGTTTAAGGCCCTCTCTTTCTCTTCTTCCATCTTCCCTCAAGAGCATCCCCCACAATGCCCAAATAAATGTATGTAGACCCCTTCTTATACTACCAAATGATACAATCCTTTGCCTTTTTCGGCTTCAGGCAAAACTCTCGGTTCCCAGAAATGAGATGAATATGCTGCCTGACTCTGGCTAATATCCCATACTTGTCCTTCTGACCCCTCCTCTGCTAGAGGACCAGACCCAGATGAAATCTGCTTCTCCTAAGAGCAGAAGACCTATAATGTGGATACAGATTTTCAGCAGGGACCAAACAGCTAATTAACCCTGCTTAAACATAAGGTCATTAGTCAATGATGAAGAAGAATGTCTTCCTGACTCCAAGGCCAGGACTCCATTCCCAGGGGAGGAGAAGCCTGGGCTGCTCCCACAAGGCTCTGCTGAGGTGCCCCATCTTTCTCGGCACCTCAAGCATGCTTCTTGAATCCAGTCATATGGCTCTCATGAGGCAGATGGCTGAGAAAGGTCTGTTTTCAGTTTGCGTGCATCGCCTGCAGGGGAGCTGCACCATGTTTCTTTCCTGATGTGTTTACTCCCTGGCCACTTGGCAGATTTATAAACCACTTGCTCTGAGAGTTTCCACGTGTCCAACATGCAGAATTTGTTTTGCTGTAATACGCTCCTGTCCGATTCTGACAAGCCCTCAACTTCCTAAAGTTCACCTGGGTTCATGGGAACAGTTTTTAGGGTAGCTCTCTTTCCCTTGACAAATGTTCAGGAGCAAAATGGACAGACCTGCTCACACCAACCAATTCCCCTCATCAGGCAGAACTTGCCTTCATTCCCCACCCTTTTCCCAACCTGCAAGACAAGAGACAGGTGAACCAAGATAGAAATATCTTAAGAATACACACTATCCTTATGTTTTGCTGGGTTTGCCACAGGGCCTCTCACAGAGCTTTAGATAAGTCAACTGACCTCTTTGGGACTTACTTTTCACTCCTGTCAAATGACAGGGGTTGGCCTTGATGACCTCAAAGGGCCCATCTAGGGATCTTATGGTTATTACATACAAAAGGCAATCAGTACAGCTGTGGTATAATACAAAAGAGTACTTCATTTGGGGTCAAAACCCCTGGCTTCAACTCCCAGCTCTGACATTTACTAGGACCAGGTTGTTGTCCAGACATTTCAGTCCATGTCTGACTCTTCATGACCCATTTGGGGTTTTCTTGGCACAGATACTGGAATGGTTTGCCATTTTCTTCTCCAGCTTATTTTACAGAGGAAGAACTGAGACAAACAAGATTAAGTGACTTGCCCAGGGTCACACAGTTAGTAAGTAGCCATAGGCATCTTCTTTTGGGTTTTTGAACCTCAGTTTCCTCATGTGTTCATTGGAAATAACACTACTTCAAAAGGCAGCATGGAGAGACTGATATACTTAGAGTCAGGAAAATCCGGGTTCATATTTTATCTCAGACATTTACTGTGATTCTGGGTAAGTCCCTTCATCTCTGTGATCCTTGGTTTCCTCTTTGCACCAACTCACAGTGTTGTTGAGAGACTTAAATAAGATAATGTACATAAAGTGCTTTACAAACCTTGAAGTATTATATCACTTATCACTAATAATAATGGCAAAGATAATAATATTTAAATACATGCTTGAAATAGATTTGTAGGAAAAGCATGATAGAAATATGTTATTAATATCATCTACCATATTTGTTAATGCATTGAGAATAAACGAGAAGTAGAGAGGAGTCTATTTCCGATCTCAGTCTCTAGACCCTCCTCATAATGGGAAGCAGTGTGATAGAGTGGATAGATTGGAAGACTTCAAGTCAGGGAAATCTGAGTTTAAATACCTTCTTATACACTTATTAGTTGTGATTGATCCTTAGCAAGTTGTTAATTTCCTTCAGACTCAATTTTCTCATCTTTAAAATGAGAATAACTCCTACATCATTGTGTTATGGTGAGGCTCAAATGAGACAAGATTTGACAAGTTCTTTGCAAACCCCAGAGTTGTATAAATGATGACTATAGTTATTAGTGTCAGTATGGAGTATGCTAACAAGGATGGCTCATTGGGACCTCAATGACCATTTAATCCAAGACTCTCATCTTGAAGTTGAGGAAACAGAGTTTGAGAGGGATTAAGTAACTTGGCCAGGACCACAGAGCTAAGAAATATTTGGGGTAGGAGTAGAACTCAGGTCCTCTTGACTACAAGTGACTTCCCTAAGGTTACAGGACCCTTAAGCATTAGGGAGTAGATTTGAACCCGGGTCCTCTGACTCTAGAGCTCATGCTCCTTCCAATATACTAGATGGCATCTCTGATAACTTGGTTCCACTGGATGGATAAAAAGCATCCCTTTGTCTTAGCTCAGCTTAACTTGGAAACATTCTGTCCAAAACTTTGTAAATACCACTAACATACAGGGTTAAGAGCTCTCTTCAGTTTTAAACCGTATGTTACCTTCTACAGAATTAAGGTGTATGGTATTTCCAGGCTGAACACTTAAACATGCTACCCCAAAATCCAACACATACACTGGAAGAACAGTCTTCCAAAAACATCAGTTCCATTCTCTCTGTGTCCCAAAGGGATGGGAAAGAAAGCCCATCTGGGAGAAAGCTCAATGTGGAGGGAAGGGCATGCTTTCTCTGTGGTCAGCTCTCCAGAGGTGAAACTTTGGGGCTGGGGATGGGCTCCTGTTCTTGGCTGGTATTGGCCATCCCTGCCAGGCACAGCCTCCAGAATAGCAGTGCCTTTCCCTTTATCTCAACCTCGCCATTCCTCTCACTTTGACAGAATGAAAGTGCAACTTGTATACTGTCTCAAGATCACATTTGAGAATTGGAAACATGTGTCAGCCCTGGCACCTCCTCAAAGGGCTCTGGAACTCGGACTGGGCTGTCTTCTGATTGCAATACCCGCATCCAGCCAGGCGGCCCCTCCTGCTGGATCCAACCCACTCCACATTCTTTCAGCTACACCTTAGAGTTAACTCTTGCCAGAAGATTACTGAAGGCAAAAGCTTATTCTCCAGAGTCCGGAGACATTAATTACAATTCTCTAAATGCTCAGCCAAGCTGCAGACTTTCCGTGCTGACAGGGAGCGTGGCTTGGTGGAAAGAGGTCTGAACCTGATATCTTGGGACCTGGCTGAAAATCATGGCTGTCATACATACTGGCTGGGTGACCATGGGACATACCATTTTTTTTTGTCTCTGGACGTCAGTCCCCTCATTTGCCAAAATGAGACAATATACTACTTATGGAGGAATTTAGAGTTGCAAAGAATCCTAAAGACTGTGCAATGAAATCCTCTCATTTTATTGATGAGGAAAATGAGATCCAAAGAGGGGCTAGTCTGATGTCACACAGATGGTATGAACCAGCACCCTCCAGATCATCCATGAATGGTTCATCATGAAAAAGCCCTATATACAGTATTCTTTTACCAGTGCAACATCTCTTGAATATGTCCCCTTCTCCCTCTGATACACTTTTTCTTCCTTAATGCCAACTATCACTGCCACCTTGAACAGTTATCTGTGTTACATATTTATATAGGTTGTCAGGGAGAGGAAAATCTTTTGGCTAGCATTAGACCCAAGTAATCATATTTAGCAGCCAATTCTAAATTATCCACAGTGATGGGAGGAGACAATAATTGTGTATGGATCTTTTCTTTTTCTTAAAAAGCTCAAAAGATTTTAGTTATGCACCCTGGTGCAGGGCCTTATCACCTCATGTCTATATTATTAAAATAACCTACTGGTGGCTCTGCAGGCCCCCACTCCAGTACATCTTCCATCAACTGCCAGTGATTTAGACCATGTCTGACACCTTCCCCACCCCTCCACCCTTCCATTACCACCACCAATGAGTGCGTGTGCATGGATGCATGCGCGCGCACACACACACACACACACACACACACACAGACCTTAAACTTCAATGGCTCCCTATTTCCTCCAGGATCAAATACAAAATACTATTTGGCATTCAAAGCCCTTCATGACTCAGCCCTGTCTTACCTTTCCATTCTTTTTACACCTTACTTATTTTTATTTTTTATTTTATTTTTTTACTTTACCTTATTTTCTTTTTTATTTTATTTATTATATTTATTATATTTTATTTTTACACCTTATTTATATTTACACCTTATTCCCCACCACACACTCTTCAATCCAGTGACAACTGACTTCCTGGCTATGGAGTGAATAATGACTCTGGTCATTTTCTCTGATTATCCTCCATTCCTGGATTGATCTCCCTCCTCATTTCTACCTCATAGATTTCTTGGCTTCCTTCAAGTCTCATCTAAAAGCCCATCTTCTACAGGAAGCCTATCCGCATCCCTCTTAATTCTACTGCCTTCTTACTGTTATTTTCTGTTGTTCCTGTCTCTACCTTGTTTGTACATATTTGTTTACTTTTTGTTTCCCCCATTAGACAGTGAGCGCCTTGAGGACAGAGATTGTCTTTTGATTCTTCTTGTACTCTCCGAGTTCAGCACAGTGCCTGGTACATAGGAGGAACATAATAAATGCTTATTAACTGACTGATATGTGTACCATAGGTGGTTAATAATGTCCACCAATTGCTTGCTAGATAGGAGGTGGAGAAGAGAAAGAAAAATATAAGCTATTCCCTACACCTGAAGGCCTTACGATCTAACTAGGGAAACAAAATATATAAGGATGAACAATTAGTCCAAACAGTAACCATCTGGTGTAGTGAATAGTGTTTGATTTAGGATTATATTTTCATAGGTCTAGAGTTGGAAGGAATCTCAGACCAGCTAGTCCAACTCCTTCATTTTACAAATGAAGAAACTGAGGCCAAAATAAATTTAAGTGATTTGTCCTCTGAGTTAGGAAGGAAATGAGTATGTATTAAGCAATACTCACATTGAAGAGGAAGTTCTGGGTTTAAATCATGCCTTAGACACTTTCTAAATCTATATGATCTTAGACAAGTCTATGTTTCCATTGTTTTATCTATAAAATGGGAATAACACTAAGACCTGTTTCGCAGGTCATGAGGTTGAAATGAGAAAAAGCATGCAAAGTGCTTTGCCAGCCTTCAAGTAGTATGTAAATGACAACCGTTGCTACTATAAAATTAATGAGTCATGCCCTAATGGTCATAACAGAATTCAGCCCTCCAAATGAGTGTGTGTGTATCTCATGGTACCCCCTTCAGGGTAAACACTTTATAAGTCTTAAATCAGTAGGTAAATAACTTCTTGTTACTTCCCCACCAAAAAAAATCTTTAGTAATTACCATTTCAACTTACTTTTGTTATAAAATTTGTATTTGACAGGATACCCACACTTGTCTTGATCATTTGGGCCCCTGACTGGTCTCCTGCCTGATGTGATTCTCTGTCCTCTGGAGGAAATGGTAAAAATGTCATCAAAAGACAGTCTAATGGGAGGGGTAGAATCTATTGAAATAACCAGTTTCTTCCATTTTGGTCCGTCTGAGCTGTGTTAGCTGAGCAAAGTCTATTCAGTTAGTAGAGATGAGGATCGGTGACTTGGATGTAAGCTAAGCAATATCTGGAGAACTCATAGACCCTGTTCAGGGATTTTCACTCTCCGTATGAACTTGGACAAAGCCGTTCCAATCCAACAAGCATCTCTTCCAACAATCCCTTGTTGTTTACAAGGTTCTGAAGACACAGAGACAAAATGGAAAACTGTCCCTATCCTCATGGTCCTTGCATTCTATGTGGGAAATATAATATGTGCCCACTAGAGGAAACAGATTCATTTCCACTTCTGACAGATCAGAGAGGCCTGTCAAAGCCCTGACCTCCTTCTATATTGCAATGATCCTTAAGCTGTGTCCAATAAAGCTAGGGGTAGCTAGGCAGTATAGAGGACAGAATGCAGGGCCTGAAGTCAGGAAAACCTGAGCTAAAATCTGACCTTGGACACTTAGTAGCTGTCTGACTCTGGACAAGTCGCTTAACCCTGTTTACTTCAGTTTCCTCATCTATAAAATGAACTAGAAAAGAAATGGAAAACCACTCTAGTACCTTGGCCAAGAAAACCTTAAAAAGGTGTCACAAAGAATTGGACACAACTGAAAACAGCTAAACAAGTAATGCTTACTCTAACTGGGACACCTTATCCAAGACCCAAAAAGCTCTTCCTAAGCACTTATCCTTGATCCGAAAATGGGCAGTTGCTGCAGTGGCGAATGAGAGGTTTTGAAATTAAGTGCGTAAAACTGGCAGCCTTCACCAACCGCCAAGAGTTTGTCTTCATTCCTTTTTAAGCAGATGGCTTCCAACAGCCAGGCCATGTCAGGAGTGTTCTGAAACATTTTGAAAAACCCAAACTGGGGCACTCCAGTGCCCATATGTGGTGTTTCCACCACTTCATTCGGGCTCAGCAGGCACTATAGGGTTTATTTACAGTTTGTACTATTTGAAGAATGTGACTTTAAAAGAAAAAAAATCCATCTCCATTCCTTTGCTCTTTAGCTGGCTCAGCTCTGGGCCTAAAAGAGTTGTTGTCATAATTACCATCTCTCTTTCATCCATTAAACAAAAAATATTGGTCTATTTTGGGAAGAAGATTATGAAAACCATGAAAAATGAGACTTACCATTGCTCCAGGGGGAACTTTGCTAGAAAACTGTTGCTAAGAACTCAAACAACCTAATATCAGAACTGATGGACAGCTAGCTCCCCTCTCAACGAATAAACCCAAAGCAACTCTTTTGTCTCTGTCTGCATAAGGTCAAATATACAGATAATGGAGTGAATTGCTTGCATTTGCACCCAGATATTTGGTGCCCCATAAACTCATCCCTGAGTCAGGGCATGGACATTTATTTCTTGAAAATACGTATCACTGGGCAATTTGAACTTTTTGGAGTTCGCTCCATAATTCAGCACTGGATAAGCACCAAGAGGCCAAAGTGTATGTATGTCTGCCCCTAAGTAAGATGTATTCTATTTTTCTTGTATCTATTGTTGCCTTTCAAGGTAGGAATGACCTCAACTACATATATTGACCCAGGAACTCAGCATAGAGCAAGGTCTCCAGCTGGGAAAGATTTCCCAGTCTCTGCTGATTTTCTTTTCCTTTCTTCTGGACTTAACTTTTATTTAAATTTCCCCCCACCTCCCTTTTCTTTTTTGATTTTCCAATCTGAATTCCAAGATGACTTACCTGTGTATCTCCTGTTGGACATGACCTCTTCTAAACTTAACATTCACACTAGCATTAAGATTCATAGCCCTGCTAAGTGATGATAAAGCTGAGGTCTATGAGCAAGAGGGCTCAACACACATCAAAGGGCTTTGATGACTTGTGGTAACAAAAAGCAAAGCTCTAGTCTATGAGAGATTTATTGTATAAAGACCTTTAATCACCGCCTTATTGGCCTGTGGTTTGTGTGTATTTGGTGAGTCAAAAAGAGAAAGTCATCTCCAATGGCTTGTGCATTGAATGAAACTTTGTCCAAAGAAAAGCAATAAAAATATAACTAATACAGAACACACACATCCAGAATGGAGAGAGTATAAACATAAAAGGGGGGGAGAACCTATAGGGCTCTTCAAATCTGCATCCTGAATACACAATGAACTGAGAAGGATCAGACTGTTAGCATATGGAGGCCATCTGGGACATCTTAGGACCTCTAGTCCCAACTCAGGATGGTAAACATCAGAATTCTGCTTTCTCTTAACCAATACAAGTGCTCAGTTCAAGTATTCAGAAGAGTGGTAAATGCAGCATTATTTCTTTAAAACAATAATAACAACAATAGCTTCTATTTATTGTTGCTGTCCAGTCATTTTTCAGTTATATCTGACTCTCCATGACCCCATTTGGGGTTTTCTTAGTGAAGATAGCGAAGTGGTTTTGCCATTTCCTTCTCCGGCCCATTTTGTAGAGGAGGAAACTGAGGCAAACAAGGCTAAGTGACTTGCCCAGGATCACCCAGAGAGTAAGTGTCTGAGGCCAGACTTGAACTCAGGAAGATAAATCTTCCTGACTCCATGCCTGCACTCTATCCACTGCACCACCTTACAGCCCAGCTTCCATTTACATGGCACTTGAAAGATATAAAGCACTTTCCATGCATTAACTTATTTCAGAGGCTTATGGCATCACATTTCTAAAAATGAAAGGGACTTCAGAGTCCATCTAGATCAACACCTTCATTTTAAAAATGAATATACTGAGACCCAAGGAGGTTAAATGACTTGGCCAGTATCATACAGTTACTAAGGAACATTTGGTCCTAAAAATGAAACTTTGAGTTGGGTATTATAATTATCATCCTCATTTTACAGATGGGGAAAAGTGAGGTACAATACTTACTGAAGATTCCACTGCTCATAAGTGGCAGGGTAAGCATTCAAACACACCAGTTCCAATTCAGCATCATGGCGATAAGTCCAACACTCACAACACACCTGTAGGACTTACACATTTGCCCAGAGTTTGTAAATCCCATCACCATCTATTTTGTCTATGGTGCAACTACCCTCATCCCTACCCCAGTAGAATCTAAGTCCCTTAAGGTCAAGAGCTAAGGGGAGGAGGAAGAAAATGATCCCTAACTCCCTTAAGGTCAGGGACAGTTTTTTTTTATATTTGTAACCCCAACACTTAATAAAATGCCTTCTATGTAGTAGTAGGGGTTTAGGAGGTATTTTGTTGAATTGAATTGAATCAAATGGAAAGGAATCAAAATATTAACCCTATGTCTTGCTTGGCCGTCCTCTGTGATTGAAATTCTTAATTCTTGTCATCTTCCATTTTGTGTCTGGAAATAGATAGATGGGAATAGAGAGGAGGAAGCCTGGAGAGGCATAAACTAAGCCTACATTTAATGGGCTGCACAGCAGAAGAGCCAAGACAGGAACTGGGAAAATGCAGACACAGCACGAGAGAAAGACAGCAAGAAAAGCAAAAATAACTGAGGCAAATAGATGAGACAATTTTAAAGATCCACATTAATGAAGACTCCAGTTTCCAAAGTAAGTAAGGAAATCCCCAATTCAGCATGTATTTTGAAGCACCTGCTGTGTACAAGACTCTAAGGATATGAAAATAAACAGGAAACAATTCCTGCCCTCAGGAAGCTTGAAGAAACACAACATTTAAATTATGATTTAAGAAAGGAGAGCATTAACAAATGGGGGATCAGGAAAGCCCTCCCAAAGGAAACTGCACACATGAACCTTGAAGGGGAACTAATTATTCGGAAAAGCAGCTAGCTTACACCATAGTGCCCAGTGGACTGGATCTGGAGGCAGGAAGACCTGAGTTCAATACCAGCATCAGATGCTTACTAGCAGTGTGAATGTGGGAGAGTCATTTAATCTCTCTACCTCAGTTTCCTCAACTGCAAAAAGGGGAAAATAATGGCACTTACATCCCTGGGTTGTCTGAAGATAAAATAATATTTATAAAGTGTACACACACACACACACACACACACTCATACACACACACAGTGTCAGGAAGGTTGTAGATACTTAGCATTTAAATCCTTTTTTCCTTCTTTCTTGAGGCAGAATAGGGGAGGGAGAATATTCCAAGTATGTAGAACAACCTGTGCAAAGACATGGGGGGAGAAAAATGAAATACTGAGTTGAAAAATAGTGAATAGGATAATTTGAGCAGAACATCAGGTGAGTGAAGGAAGTAACATTAAATCAATCTAGAAAGAGATGGGAGTCAGACTGTGAAGAACTTTATTTTTTTTTTCTACTTCAGATTTTTTTTTTTAATTTATTTATTTAGCTTTTTACATTCATTTTCACAAATTTTTGGGTTCCAAATTTTCTCCCCTTTTATCCCCTCCCCCCACCCCAATACCCCAAGCAATCTAATTTTCCCTATCTCCAATCTGTCCTCTCTTCTGTCATCCCTCCCTTCCCTTGTCTCTATCTTCTCTTTTCTCCTGTAGGGCCAGATGACTTTCTATTCCTCATTAACTGTATGTCTTCTTTCCTAGTTGCAACAACAATACTAAACAATTGTTCCTAAAACTTTGAGTTCCAAATTCTCCCCATCCCTCCCTCCCCACCCGTTCCCTTTGGTACGGCAGGCAATTCATTATAGGCCATATCTGTGTAGCTTTGCAAATGACCTTCCTGATAGTCGTGTTGTGTAAGACTAACTGAATTGCCATCCCTCCTAACCTGCCCCTCATTGTTTCTCTTCTGTCCTTTGATCCTGTCCCTCCCCAAGTGTTGACTTTCAATTACTCCCTCCTCCCTTTGCCCTCCCTTCCATCATCCCCCCCCAATATTTCCTTCTCCCCCGCTTTCTTATACTGTAAGATAGGTTTTCATACCAAAATGAGTGTGCATTTCACTCCTTCCTTTAGTCAAATGTGATGAGGGTAAACTTTTGTTTGTTTGTTTTTTCCTCAGCTCTCCTCTTTTTCCCTCCACTAAAAACATCTACTTGCCTCTTAAATGACATATAGTTACCCCCTTCCATTTCCCCCTCTTTCCTCTCACTACATTTCTCTCTCACCATTTACCTTAATTTCTTTTAAGGTATGGTCCCATCCTATTCAGTTCAATCTGTGCTCTCTGTCTCTGCATGTGAATGCATGTGCATATGTGTGTGCATGCGTGTACATGTGTATGTGTGGTCCCACCAACCACCCAGATACTGAAAAGTTTTAAGAGTTAGAAATATTGTCCTTCCCTGTATGAATGCAAACAGTTCATTTCTGGTAAGTCCCTTAATACTTCTCCTTGCTGTTTACTTTTGCATGCTTCCTCTCATTCTTGTATTTGAAAGTCAAATTTTCTTTTCAGCTCTGGTCTTTTCATTAAGAATGATTGAAAGTCCTCTGTTTCATTGAAAGACCATATTTTCCCTTGCAGTATTATACTCAGTTTAGCTGGGTAGGTGATTCTTGGTTTGAGTCCTAGTTCCTTTGACTTCTGGAATATCCTATTCCACGCCCTTCGATCCCTTAATGTAGAAGCTGCTAGATCTTGGGTTATCCTGATTGTATTTCCACAGTACTGGAATTGTTTCTTTCTAGCTGCTTGCAAGATTTTTTCCTTGAGCTGGGAGTTCTGGAATTTGGCCACAATGTTCCTAGGAGTTTGTCTTTTTGGATCTCTTTCAGGTGGTGATCGATGGATTCTTTCAATACTTATTTTGCCCTCTGATCCTAGAATGTCAGGGCAGTTTTCCTTGATAATTTCATGCAAGACGATGTCTAGGCTCTTTTTTTGATCATGGCTTTCAGGTAGTCCCATAATTTTTAAGTTGTCTCTCCTTGATCTATTTTCCAGGTCAGTTGTTTTTCCCATGAGATATTTCACATTCTCTTCCATTTTTTCATTCTTTTGGTTTTGTTTGGTGATTTCTTGGTTTCTCAGAAAGTCATTAGACTCCATCTGTTCCATTCTAATTTTGAGAGAACTATTAAATTCAGTGAGCTTTTGAGCCTCTTTTTCCATTTGGCTCATTCTGCTTTTGAATGCATTCTTCTCCTCATTGGCTTTTTGAACCTCTTTTGCCAATTGAGTGAGCCTATTTTTCAAGGTGTTAATTTCCTCAGCATTTTTTTGGGTCTCCTTTACCAAGATATTGACCTTTTTTTCATACTCTTCTTGCATCTTTGTCATTTCTCTTCCCAGTCTTTCCTCCACCTGTCTAACTTGCTTTTCAAAATCCTTTTTAAGCTCTTCCAAGGCCTGAGCCCACCCAACACCCCCCTGGGGTGTCTGGGGTACTGAGGCCCCGCCCTCCACATCTTTCCCTGATGGGAAAAATACGTTCTCGTCCTCCCCATCAGATCCGAAGGTCGGGATCATTTGCATTTGTTGGAAAAAACTCTCTAAAATCTTATTTTTCTTCCCCTTTCTAGGCATTTTCCCAGCCAGTTACTTGACTTATGAGATTCCTTTCCACCCCCGCCTGGATCCGCCCAGCTAGTGCTTGGCCTCTGAGATTCAAATGCGCTTTCCCGCAGCAAGCTTTAGTTCTGGCGCAGGGGTGGGGGCAGGGCCGCCTCCTAAGCTTGGGCCCTCAGGGGCAGAGACTTTCAGGAACAGAGCGGGTGGGGGCGGGGTAGGGGGCCCCGCCTGCTGTGCTCAGCTCCTTTGGGGGTTTTATTCAGAGGCGTTCAGCAGTAGAGCAGGGTGGGGGCAGGGCCTCGGCTCCCTCAGGTTGGAAAGACCTTCAGTATTGAAGATCCTACCTGCTGCTGGGGGATTCCTGAGTCCCGGGCCGCTGCCGCCTCAGCCGCCCGCCCACACCTCTGCCTCCGCCGCTTCCTGCCCCCGTCTCTGCCGCAGCCGCTTCCTCCCAAGGGGGCCCGAGTCACGGAGATGCTCCGTTCCCCTCCCCTAGCGCAGCGTTCTTTCTCACTGACCTGTAGCTTCTGTGGGCGGAGGGACTTTCCCGGCTGCCGGAGCTTCCCCCGGAGCTTTCCTCTCTGAAGTCTGCTCGGGTCAGCTTCTCTGGGGCTGCGGCCAGGGGTGGGGGTGGGGTCCACTTTCCGGGGTGCGATGGACCCCGGAGACGGCTCTCCAGGGTTCAGTGGAACGGAAATCTCTTCCCCTATGTTTATGCACCCCCTGCAGAGATTCAGAATTTATGGGGATCTCCTTTTACCTCAATTCCATGGGTTGTGGGCTCGGAGCTCGTAAATGTGCGTCATTCTACTCCGCCATCTTGGCTCCGCCCTCTTGTGAAGAACTTTAAATGCCAAGCTAAAGAGTTTGTATTTAATTCTATAGGTCAAATGAAACCACTGAAAATTCTTATAAAAGAAAGAAACATAGTCAGGCATGTGCTTTACCAAAATTAATTTGATAGTTATGTGGAGAATGGGTTGAGGATGGAAGACACTAGAGGCTGGGAGAATAAGGAGGAGGTTTTTATAAAAGTAACAAGCATTTATGTGTAGCCCTAAGCAAGTCACTTTACCCTGTTTGCCTCAGTTTCTTCATCTGCAAAATGAACTGAAGTAGGAAATGGCAAACCACTCCAGTATCTTTCCCAGGAAAATCCCAAATGGGATCACATGGCTGAAACAACTCAGCAACAACAATGAGTCAGGTGCTACACTAAGTCCTGGGTGTGAAAATACAAGCAAAAAGAAAGCCAGTACCTGTCCTCTGTGAACTTACATTCTAAAGCAGGAAGACAATGCACAAAAGGGAACTGGAAACCTGGAAAAGAGGCTAGGGAGCCTAAAAGAAGGCTTTCCCCAGCCTTTTTTAATTCTGTTAATTATTTCTTATTTATCCCCTACACAGTTTGTTTTGTACATAGTTGTCTGCCATGTTGTTTTCCCCATTAGGCTGTGAGCCCCTTGGGCACAGAAGTTGTCTTTTTGCTTTTCTTTGTATCTTCAGTACTTAGCACAGTGCCTGGCACATAGTAGGTCCTCAATAAATGTTAGCATGACTTTAATTAATCGATCTAATTAATGACTTTAATCAAGTTCTTCATAAAATTTCTCTACCTATTTATTTCCTTCAATCAGTTTTCCCAAAAGAGGCCAGAAGACAGAATAAAAGGAAGATTTAGGCTTTATGTAAGAAAAATCTTCCTAACAATTACAGTTATGCACTGCTGGCATGGATTATTTCAAAAGATATATGGTTTCACTTTAATAGGTCTTCAGTCTAAGATTATCGGATATGGTATAGAAGGGATTTTTGTTCAGTTATTGGCAGGAAACAATGACCTCTCAGAGTTATTCCAATTCTGAGATTCTAAAATTCTGACTGCAAAATAGATTTTCCTTATATTGAGCCCAAATTTTCCTCTCCAGAACTTTTACTCACTAATCCTTAGTTCAGTTTTCTAAAAGAACACAGAAAAATTTTACTCCCTTTTCTTGAATGACCATTCAAAAATCTGAAGATAGTCACCATGTTACTTCTTCCCTACCTCTTCCTCTTGTTATTCTATTTTCCAGGGTTCATGGTATGTACATTGGAAATCAAGTGAAACCAGATCTGCATTCAAATTTAAACTTGGCCTCTTCACTGTGTAACCTGGAGCAAGGCACATAACTTCCCTGAGACTCAACTTCTTCCTTTGTAAAATGGTAACACAATTGGCAATAGCTCTCTAACATGGCTATTTTGAATATTAAATGAGAAATTATATGAGGCAGAGATGAAGATGAAAGGCATTCCAAGCCTGGTGTTCAATCCAAGCAAAATTCAGTATTGGGAGATGCAACATCATTTGTGTGGAATATTGAGTATATCAATATGGTTGGAGTGCAGACTACGAGGAAGTAAGAAAAGTATGAGAATGCTGGGAGGTGAGGAAGGGGTTAGTTTATGAAGAATTCTGAATATCAAACAGTTTATATATTATCCTAAAGGCAACAGAGAACTACTGGAGTTATTGAGTAGCAGGGTGGCAAAATCAAAGTTGCATCATGAGAAAGTCACATTGGTGCCTCTAGAATATGGTTGGAAATGAGAAGAGACTTGAAGCAGGATTCCAGGTAAGAAGGGATAAGGGCTTGAACTAGGGTGTTGGTTGTATGGATGGGAAAGTAGACATATAGGAGAGATGGTATAGAAAAAAATTACATTTAACGTTGTAATGATTGAATAGAACACCAAAACACCACCAAACCTTTTCACTGAGATTCATGGTAATGAAAAAGAGATTGGTTTGACTATCATGCAGGAAAAACAAAAATTGTCCAGATAATTCAAGTTAAGTGAAAAGGCAATATATTGTCTCTCTCTCTCTCTCTCTCTCTCTCTCTCTCTCTCTCTCTCTCTCTCTCTCTCTCTCTCTCTGTCTCTCTCTGTCTCTGTCTGTCTCTCTCTCTCCCCATGTCTCTCTCCCTGTCTGTCTCTTTCTCTCTCTTTGTCTCCCCCCTCTCTCTCCCTCCCTCTCCTTCCTTCCTTCCCTCTCCTTCTCTCTCTCCTTTTCCTTTCCTTCCTCCCTTCCTCTTTTTCCATCTGCCTCCCTATCCATCAATCCATCTATTTATCTTCCTGTCCATATACCTGTCAGTCTATCTATCTATTCTTCCATCCATCCATGCATCCATCTGTCTGTCAATCTATTCATTTCTGTCTGTCTAACCATCTATGCATACTTCTATCTGTCCATTCACGTGTACTTAGGTGGTGCAATTGATAGAGTGCTGGGCCTGGACTAAGAAAGACTCATCTTGAGGGGGCAGAGCCAAGATGATGGAGTAAAAGTAGGGACTTGCTTGAGCTCTCCCCCAAAACCCACCAAATACCTGTAAAAAATGACTCTAAACAAATTCTAGAGCTACAGAACCCACAAAATGACAGAGTGAAAAAATCTCCAGCCTAAGACAACCTGGAAGGTCAATAGGAAGGGTAGATCACATTGGGCTGGGAGTGTAGCACAGTCTGGCATGAATTGTGCCAGCATAGACAGGACCAGAGCAGGCCTCAAGGGACTGAATCATTGGTAGCTGTGGTAGTTTCCAGACTTTTCAACCCAAAAATGCCAAAGTCAGCATAGAAGGTCAGTGAGAAAACTCTGTGGGATCTGGGTAAAAGAGGAGCATGGCTGGGAAGGTGGTAGTGGTAGTGGCAGTGGCAGCAGTAGCAGTGCCAGCTTCTGGAGCTCTGGGCCCACAGAGGGTGAGGGATTGAGTGGTTGATACAAAACCCCTGAAACCTGGGACAGTATACCCACATCCACCCCAACCCCCACTGGAAGCAGAGTCCTACCTTAACAAAGAGTTAAAAAGTCAAGTATTTGGCTGGGAAGATGAGCAAACAGCATTAAAAAAAACTCAGACCATAGAATGTTACTTTGGTAACAAAGAAAATCAAAATATACAACCAGAAGAAGACAACAAAGTCAGAGCTCCTACATCAAAAGCCTCCAAGAAAAATATCAATTGTTGCAGGTTGTGGAGGAGCTCAAAAAGAATTCTGAAAATCAATAGAAGTAGAGGAAAAATTGGGAAGAGAAATGGGAGCAATGCAAGAAAATCACCCCAAAAATACTGGAAAAAAATAAACCCTTAAAAAAAAGAGTAGCCCACATGGCAAAAGAAGTCCAGAAAGCCATGGAGGAGAAGAATGCCTTAAAAAGCAGAATTGGCCAAATGGAAAAGGAGGTCCAAAATCTCACTGAAGAAAGTAATTTCTTAAAAATGAGACTGGAACAAATGGAAGCTGACTCTATGAGAAATCAAGAAATTATAAAAAGAACCAAAAAATGAAAAAATAGGAGACAATATGAAATATCTCATTGGAACAAACCACTGACTTGGAAAATAGATCCAAGAGAGGCAATATAAAAATTATTGTACTACCTGAAAACCTTGATCAGAAAAAGAGCCTAGACATCATCTTTCAAAAATTATCATGGAAAACTGCCCTGCTATTCTAGAACCAGAAGATAAAATAGAAATTGAAAGAATCCTCTGATCACCTTTTGAAAGAGATCCTAAAAGGAAACTCCTAGGAATACTGCAGCCAAATTCCAGAATTCCTAGGTCAAGGAGAACATATTGCAAGCAGCCAGAAAGAAACAATTTGATTATTGTGGAAACACAATCAGAATAACACAAGATCTAGCAGCTTCTACATTAAGGGATTGCAGGACTTAGAATATGATATTCTGGAGATCAGAGGAGCTAGAAGTAAAACCAAGAATCACTTATCCAGCAAAATTAAGTATAATACTTCAGGGGGAAAAATAGACATTCCGTGAAATAGAGGCCTTTCAAACATTCTTGATGAAAAGACCAGAGCTGAATAGAAAATTTGACTTTCAAACACAAGAATCAAGAAAAGCAGAGTGGAGCCAAGATGGCGGAGTAGAAAGGTGCTCATATGCAGTCTCTCCCCACACAGCCCATAAAATACCTGTGGAGAGGGACTCTCAACAAATTTTGGAGCAGCAGAAGTGGAGAACAACAGAGTGAAGGAGATTTCCAGCCCAGGGTGACCTGAAAGACCCACGGGAAACATCAGTTGCACCAGACGCAGAGTGGAGCCCAGTCTAGCCTTGGCCGTGGGGCATGTGGCATGCAGGTCACAGTTCTTGAACAGCCCTCATGGGCGGAATCTCCAGTAACAAAATCCCCAGTCCCTGCAGCAGCAGGTTTGCAGATTCCTCAACCCACAAGTGCCAAAGGTCAGTGACAGGGTTTTTTCAGCTGGCTGGGAAGGGATAAGGGCCTTCCCATAGCCTGGCCTTAGGCAACAGCAACAGAGGCCACATCAGGCAGGCAGCAGCAGTTCCCACAGCAGCCCACATCAATTGTTGGATCGTAAAACCCCTGGGGGCACTGAGCAGCCCATTCTTATCTCAGCCCTGTGTAGATGCCCTGGGGGAGCTGGTGCTTATCTCACACTGAATGGGCAGCCCTGCACCCACAGCATAACTGAATCTCAGCCCCCCAGTGCTGGCTTGGTGAAACTGGAGGCCAGGTGGCTGTGGAGAGGAAATTGCTAAGATTCTAGACACAAAAATCTCTTTCTGCTCCCAGACGAGTGTAAACGCTTGATTGTGCCACCTTGGAGGAACTGAGATCTTAGAGATTCCCAGAGTATACCCTACTCTTGACAAAGGACCCAAAAGTCAAGTAACTGGTTGGGAAAATGCCCAAAAAAGGAGAAAAAAATAAACCTATAGAAGGTTACTTTCTTGGTAAACACATATTTTCCTTCATCCTTTCAGATGAGGAAGAACAATGCTTACCATCAGGGAAAGACATAAAAGTCAAGGCTTCTGTATCCCAAACATCCAAAATAAATATTCAATGGGCTCAGGCCATGAAAGAGCTCAAAAAGGATTTTGAAAATCAAAGTAAGAGAGGTAGAGGAAAAATTGGGAAGAGAAATGAGAGAGATGCAAGAAAAGCATGAAAAGCAGGTCAACACCTTGCTAAAGGAGACTCAAAAAATGCTAAAGAAAATAACACCTTGAAAAATAGGATAACTCAATTGGCAAAAGAGGTCCAAAAAGCCAATGAGGAGAAGAATGCTTTAAAAAGCAGAATTAGACAAATGGAAAAAGAGGTTCAAAAACTAACCAAAGAAAATAGTTCTTTCAAAATTAGAATGGAACAGATGGAGGCTAATGACTTTCTGAGAAACCAAGAATCACAAAATAAAACCAAAAGAATGAAAAAATGGAAGATGATGTGAAATATCTCATGGGAAAAACAACTGACCTGGAAAACAGATCCAGGAGAGACAATTTAAAAATTGTGGGACTACCTGAAAGCCATGATCAAAGAAAGAGTCTAGATATCATCTCTCATGAAATTATCAAGGAAAACTGCCCTGATATTCTAGAACCAGAGGGCAAAATAAATATTGAAAGAATTCATCCATCACCCCCTGAAAGAGATCCAAAAAGAGAAACTCCTAGGAACATTGTGGCCAAATTCCAGAGTTCCCAGGTCAAGGAGAAAGTATTGCAAACAGCTAGAAAGAAACAATTCAAGTATTGTGGAAGTACGATCAGGATAACACAAGATCTAGCAGCTTCTACATTAAGGGATCGAAGGGCATGGAATATGATATTCCAGAAGTCAAAGGAATTAGAACTAAAACCAAGAATCACCTACCCAACAAAACTGAGCATAATACTTCAGGGGAAAAAATGGTTTCAATGAAATAGAGGACTTTCAAGCATTCTTGATAAAAAGACCACAGTTGAAAAGAAAATTTGACTTTCAAGCACAAGAATCAAGAGAAGCATGAAAAGGTAAACAGCAGTGAGAAGTCATAAGGGACTTACTAAAGTTGAACTGTTTACATTCCTACATGGAAAGACAATATTTGTATCTCTTGAAACTTTTTTCAGTGTCTGGGTAGTTGGTGGGATTACACACACAGATAGATAGAGAGATGGATAGATAGATAGATAGATAGATAGACAGACAGACAGACAGATGGTACAGGGTGAGTTGAATATGAAAGGATGATATCTAAAAATAAAATTAAGGGGTGAAAGAGATATATTGGGAGAAGAAGAAAGGGAGAAATAGAATGGCGTAAATTATCTCACATAAAAGAGGCAAGAAAAAGGTTTCACAACAGAAGGGAAGAGTGGGGAGGTGAGAAGAAATGAGTGAACCTTACTCTCATCAGATTTGGTTTAATGAGGGAATTACATACACACTCATTTGGATATCTTACCCTACAGGAAAGTAAGGGGGAAGAGAATAAAGGGGGAAGAATGATACAAGGGAGGGCAGATTAGGGGAGGGGGTAGTCAGAAGCAAACACTTTTAAAAACGGACAGGGTCAAAGGAGGAAATAGAATAAGCAGGGAGAGGATATGACAGAGGGAAATATAGTTAGTCTTTCACAATATGACTGTTATGGAAGTGTTTTGCATAATTACATATGTATAACCTATGTTGAATTGCTTGCCTTCTCAATGGGGACAGATGGAGAGAGAAGAAAGGAGAGAATTTGGAACTCAAAGTTTTAAAAACAAATGTTAAAAATTGTTTATACATGCAACTGGGAAATAAGATGCACATACAATGGCATAAAGAAATCTATCTTTCCCTACAAGAAAGTAAGGGGAAAGGGGATAAGAGTGAGGGGGTGATAGAAGGGAGGACAGACTGGGGAAAAGGGTAATCAGAATGCATGCCATCTTAGAGTGTGGAAGGGGAGAGATGAGGAGAAACTTGGAACTCAAAATCTTGGGGAAATGAAGGTTGAAAACTAAAAATTAATTAATCAAATAATTTGAAAAAACTTTGGTACTGGTTAAAAAAAGAAAGAAAGATTCATCTTTCTGAGTACAAATCTAGTCTCAGATGCTTACTAGCTATGTAACTCCGGGCAAGTCACTTAACCCCATTTACCTCGGTTTCCTCTTCTATAAAATGAGCTAGAGAAGAAATGGCAAACCCCTCGCGTATCTTTGTCGAGAAAACTCCATACAGGATCATGAAGAGTTGGACATGACTGAAACGACTGAACAACAAGAACAGATGTATCTATCTAGAATTATCTATCCATACATCTATCTATCTCTCTGTCTGCTTACTTATTTAAATAACCAGGTGCATAGCAAAGGAGTCTGAATATATGCAGAGGCCTGTGATTTTTGTGGTAATAATAACAGCTATAAGATCTGTCTCATAAGGTTATTATGGAGATCAAATGACACACAGCATATAAATAATTTTGTAAATCTTGAAGGCTATGTAAATGTCATCTATTAGCATCATAATTAATGAGGTTCATGAAGCACCCTGCATATATTATCTCATTTGATTACCCACACAGATAACTTTTCCTCAGCCTGAATATATTGGCAAAAACTTAACAGATTATTAAACACAAGAACTTTCCAGGATAACAAATCCAACCAACTGCACATAGCTTTTCTCTCCTTATGTAGCCTGAAGTGACCTGGAAAATCCAAAGCAGCAGCAATGATTCTATGATAAATCCAAAGAAGCATTTTAATGTGACTTTTGAAAGCATTATAGTATTTTCCACCAGAGGATTTATTTTCCTATTGGGTTGTTGTCCTTAAGTGCACATTAGAATAATTTTACACTTTTGAATCATACACTTATTAGCCTGGGGAGGTGCTGGCAAGAGAAATCATCTCAGGATTTTCTTATCACCTTCCATTCATAGGGTGTATTATTCATAGTGAGTTATAATTCTCCAAATTAAACTTCTCTTCACATCACTTACTTTTCTTCCAAGGATCTGAGACCCCTTATATAAGGAGACATCAGAGCTATAACTAGAGTGAAGCAACTGGAAATTTCCCTGAAGGGGGTGGTAGGAATTTAGAAGATGCTGACAGATTTGCTGTCCTTTAGTAGCTTAGAGACAATTGCACATAGCACCTGGGCAGCAAGAATAATTAGTTAGAAAAGGAAATGACAAGATGGCCCACTTTTCCCATTACTACCATCCATTCCACATCCCATGTGACCTCTTCTGTGGTCCTATCCTACCCTGTTCTTCCCACATCAGTAGCAGCCATCAATTCTCTTAACCTCTCTTGACCTCTACAAAATAACCAGTACCCCCAAAAGTCTTCCCAAATTCATCCCACTGACTAAAGTCATTAAGCCCCAGGTCAAGACTCTAAAGTGGCTCTCTGGGGCTTAGACTTTCATTCAATCCAAAGGAAAATTCAGTATAAAGGTCTCCCTGATCTATGAGAGGAGTCCTGTAACCCCAGTAATGAACTGAAGTCATAGTCATAATACCCCAAGGGCAGCACAGAGAATTAATGCAAAGCAGCTTCCCCTCTTCCCTTCTGTAACTTTTCCAAAACTACCAAGTCTCCAGGAGAGAAGGTTTGAAACCCTGGCAAGCTGAGTGCTTGGGGTGCCAGGAGGTAGGGAATCTAATAGCCCTGTCTCCTACAGATAAAGAACCTGGTGTTCTAGGATGGGATTAGATAATGGCACCTTTCCCAAGGGTTATGTACACAGAAAGAGGGATAAACACACCTACAGAGATCAAGAAAGCCACTATAGTTTTATCCTTTCAGGAATGTGAAATTTAACAAACTGAGGGTCCTTGGCTCCCAGTTTGAGCTAGAATCAGTTCTCAATTATCTACAATAAAGTTGATCTGTAATCCCACTAATCCCCAACTCATCTATGCAAACATTATTTTGATACAGTACCCTATTTCTCTTCCTGATTGTATTTTCCTTAGGTTGTCCTTATGTGGACTCACATTGCCTGAGTGCACCCACAGACAATGGGGGAAGAGGTGAGAAACATACTGGACTGGCTGATGGATGGGTGCTCATCCATAGTGTAGTCCCCCTTGCCTTCACTGGGCACACTAACGCAAGGAAGCTACCTAGGGCATATGCAGCAGGCTGGCTGTGCCTGTGATGGACTTTACAAAGCCCATTGCCCTCCCATAAGCCATAAAGCTGATCCAGCCTTGATGTGGTAACGTCCAAAACAAACCTTGCAAGTGATGTGAGGAAACATTAAACACTGTGTGTTGAGTAATTCACAAGATGAGGCTTGCTACATTCCCTCAGTTCTTAAGGTTGCACGATTTGGTAGTTACGTCTCCTCCAACCAATAATGATAACGACAGCTGCCCAATCACCCCTCTATTAAATAACCTCCTATAGCTCCCTATTCCCTAAAAATCAAACATGAAGTGCTTTGTTTGGGATCTAAAGCCTTTCACAAGCAGGCCCCTTCCTGCCTCTCTAGTCTTCTAATACTTTACTCCCTACAAAGTACTCCATGACCCAGAAACGCTGGCCTTATTGCTATTACTTCTAAATGTACTGGCATGGAATGAGAGGAGTGCATGTATATATTCTCCATGGTGGAATGTTTTCCCCCCTCAGATCTGCCTCCTGGTTTTCCTGGCTTCCTTAAAGATTCAGTTCAAATTCTACCTTTTACAAGATTCCTTTCCATGTTCCCATAGCTGTTAATGCTTTCTCTACCGAGATTAACTCCAATTTACACTCTATGTATCTTGTATGTACGTAGCTGTCCACGCTGACTCTTAATGTTTGCCTGTTGTCTCCCCCGTTAGAAGGTGAGCTCCTTGAGGGTAGAAAATGTTTTTTCATATTTCTTTGAATCTCCAGGACTTAGCTTAATGTCTGACACATGAGTTAACTTTGAATAAATGCTACTTCTTATTACAGTTGTTGCTGCTGCTAGAGTCTCTGCAGAAGAGATCCATCCAAGGCAGAGAAATGGTATAGATGACCTCTAAAATCACTTCAAAGTGGATGTTTCTTGTCAGGATCATGAAATAAGCACATTAGTTCTCAAAATTTCACGTGAAATAATCTAGAATCTAGGTCAAGGCAGACAGGCATCATCCAATCCAATCCAATTTCATTCAATTTTTGTTGTCATTCAGTTATTTCAGTCACGTTTGATTCTTTGCGACCCATTTGCAACTCATTTGGTATTCTTAGTAAAGATACTGGAGAGGTTTGCCATGTCCTTTTCCAGATCATTTTATACATGAGGAACTGAGGCAAATAAGGATAAGTGACTTGCCCAAGGTCACATATCTAGTAAGCGTTGATGGGCAAATTTTAATTCATGAAGGTGAGTCTTCTTAATTCCAGGCCTGGAACTATAATACATTGAGTCAATTAGCTGCCCATTCAATTAGCACTCATTAAATACCCACTCAATTTATTCCAGGCACTTTGTAGGGTGATATACAACGATAAAAGTGAAAATAATTCTTCTATCCTCCAACAGCATTCATTCTACTGGTATGCATATTGGGCTGGGGGTGGAGGAAAGAAAAAAAACATACAGAAGAGAAAAGGAAAGATATATGCAAAATTAAAGAAACTCCTCTCATTCCCACTGTGGGAAGTGGGAAGAGATCAGCAAATATTATACAAATAAGGTCACATATGATTTGAGCCTTGAAGGAGTCAGGGATTCCCAGAGCCAGGGGTGAGAAAGGAGAGTATTCCAAGCATAATACAAATCCTGTGCAGAATCATGGATGCAGGAAATGAGATATTGTATATGGAGAATGGGGAAAGAGCAATAAAAGAGATGCTTCTTCAATCCTTTAAGGATTTGTGGATTCCACAATCCCTATAATTCTGGGTCCTTAGCCCAGATGTGAACTACTTGTATTAATGTGCAATTAATATTTGAGATTGTTCAGGGTCCAGTGTGGTGCAGAAAGCTGCAGGGCAAAAGGTGGGGAGGCGCAATAATGGAAACTGAGTGTGTCAGAGTGGAGGAGGCGGAAGAGGAGAAAAAATTTACCAGTGGTATCAAGCTCAAATAGAAATCAGACCAGCAGCAACAGGTGATGATCAACTCTGAGAGGCTTAGCTCTTCTCAGTCATACACTGATCCAACACAATTCCAAAGGACTCATAATGGAAAATGCTCCACCTCCAGAGAAAGAACTAATGGACTCTGAATACAAAGCAAAGCATGATATTTTCAATTTCTTTTTTTTCATGGTTAGTTTTTCCTTTTGGTCTGTTTCTTTTTTCAAAACATGACTAATTTGGAAATAAGTTTTACATGATTCATATATATAACCTAAATCATAATGCTTACCATATTAGGGAGGGGGAAGGGAGAGAGAAAAATTTGGAACTCAAAATATTTTAATGAATGTTAAAAATTGTCTTTACATGTAATTTGACAAAAAATACAATTTAAAAAACAGAAATAGGGAGACTCTCTTTCTAAAGCACACAAAAAGATCTCTGTCCTTTTCAGGCAAATGTTGATTTAGAAAGCTGCATTTTAATATCATTTATGGTCTGTTGTATTTTTATTTATTTTGTCATATATTTTCCCATTACATTTTAATTGGTTCAGGTTGATCTAGAGAGTGTTGTAGGTCATGGGTTTGACACCCTTGGTGTATATTGTAACAACATTGGCAAGAAACACCTTGAAAAACTTGCAAATTCTGATTAATGCAGATAACCAATGAGGATAAATGGTACCCATCTCCTCAGAGAGACATGAAGGATTCAGGATGTAGACTGAAACATAAAATTTTTGGATATGGCACATGGTATAACTTGTTTTGCTTGACTATGCATTGACATTACAAGGATTTTGTTTCTCTTTTCTTTTTGTAATGGGAGAATGGTGGGAGGGATAGAAAATAGATTATTGTTCATTGAAAAAAATAAAATTATATTTTAAAAAACTATATGCTAAGCCCAATGTATCATCTTACTGAGTTCTGACTTCTATGTGCTTGTCAGTTACCTGACCACACTGTCCTACCTACTGGATGTTTCTATAACACTTAAGCTTCACAATTCCACAGTACAAGATGATTAGAACTGATCAAGCTTCCATTGCCTAATAACAATAAATAATGATACACACTGGCCTTATGAAAACACTTGGTGAACTAGGAAGTGAAAGATCTACCAAGAACCCCAACAATAATGTGCCACGGTGGAAAGGAAAATGGATTTGGAGGGAAAGTCCTGAGGTTCAAATTTTGCTATTTTTTACCTATCTAACCTTAGGTAAGTCTCTAGCTATCTTTGGGACTCAGTTTCTCCATTTGTGAAATGGAGAGTAGGGAGGTTAGCCAACAAGACTTCTCAGGCCACTTCTAGCTCTAGATTCTATATCAAGAGAAGCAATTTCCCACAAGCTAATATCCCCTTGATCATGCCCTTTATATCCTTTCTACAAGCTAATATCCCCTTAATAATAGTGCCCTTTATATCCTACATTTGGAGTCAGGAGAAGGGGTCAATCCAACTGTTTGTACATGGTTGTTTACACATTATTTCCCACATCAGAAGGTGAGCTCCTGGAAGGTAGAGTCTCTCTTTCATCTTCCTTTAAATCTCTGGTGTTTAGCACAATGCCTGCCACATAGTAAGCTCAATAAATGTTTGTTGACTGACTGTCTGACTTCTGAGAGAGCAGACTATTCAAAATGACCAAAGCTCTGGTTTGTATTTTCCAATAGCCTGAGAGGAATTGCTTTTGATTAAAGGAAACAAAGACAGTTTCCAAGGAAAACTCTCTTTGTTATGGCTCAAAACCATTTAATTGGCTATGTTATTTCCTCTGCTGAGTTTTCAACTTTCTGAACTCAACTTTCTAGACCCTGAGCTAAAGTCGGGTCAACCAGACTCAAAAAGTACATGTTTTTCCTTTGTAGAATCCATCACTGGCTGAATATCACTGAAATGTGGTTCATTGAGCAATTGCTTTTTGGGGGGTCTTTGAGGCCAATCTATGTGGACAGTGTGAATGCCAGTAAACATACAATTGTGGCTGGCTAGTCACAAGCTTTTCCTTTTGACAGATAGTAATAACAGTTTTTGTTTTAAAAAGCTGCCATTTATTTTCTCAATAACATGTAAAAATTTTAAACATTCATTTTTTTTTTATTTTGAGTTCCGAATTCTTTCCCTTCCTCTATCCCCTACCCCTTCATTGAAAAAGCAAGTAATCTGATATGGGGTGTACAAGTGCACTCATGTAAAACACATTTCAATATTAGTCATGTTATAAAGAAAAATGGAAAAATACAGGAAGGAAGGAAGGAAGGAAGGAAGGAAGGAAGGAAGGAAGGAAGGAAGGAAGGAAGGAAGGAAGGAAGGAAGGAAATATGAAAGAGTTTTTTAAAAGTATGCTTTGATCTTCCTTTCTTTTCACCAGGAATGCTTTAAAGTCTTCTATTTCATTGATTATCCATTTTTCCCCAGAAAGATTATGCTCAGTTCTGCACAGAAATGATTCTTGATAGTAACCCTAGCTCCTTTGCAAACCTAACTAACATATCCCAAGGTCTCCAGTCCTTTAATGTAGAAGTGACTAAATCTTAAGTTATCCTGACTGTGGTTCCATGATACTTGAATTGTTCCTTTCTGGGTGCTTGCAATATTTTCTCCTTGATCTGGGAGGTCTAGAATTTGGCTATAATATTCCTTGGAGTTTTTATTGGAATTTCTTTCAGGAGGTGATCAATGGATTCTTTCAATGACTACTTTACCTTCTGGTCCTAGGACATCAGAGCAATTTCCTTTGATGATTTCTTGAAAGATACTGTCTAGGCTTTTTTTTTTTTATCATGACTTTCAGGTAGTACAATAATTCTTAAATTATCTCTCCTGGATCTATTTTCCAGGTCAGTTGTTTCTCCAATGAAACATTTCACATTTTCTTCTATTTTTCATTCACTTGATTTTTTTTTATTGTTTCTTGATGTCTCATGGAGTAATTAGCTTTGACTTAACCAATTCTAATTTTTAAGGAATTATTATCTTCAATAAACTTTTTTTTAAACCTTCTTTTCAGTTTTGGTCAATTTGGTTTATTATGAGTTCTTCTCTTCAGTGAATTTTTGTATATTTTTTTCCATATTTCCAAAGGATAAAGGGGAAAGATTTTGGGGAGGGAAGGGGCAAAAGTAAATTGATGGAAAACCTTGGAGTTCAGTAAGAAGATTTTGGATTTTTTGGTAATGGCCAATAGGGAGCCAGTGTAGGTTATTGAGCCATAAATAAGGTTTGAGAACAAATATTCTAATTGTGTATAAGGTAGAACATAGGAAAAATAAACTAGAGACAAAGATACTAGTTACTGTGCTGTTGCATAAAATAATCCAGCTAGAAGATGATAAGTACCCTGGTCTAGGGTAGCAATGAAAAAGAAGACTGTAAGAGATATTATGAATAAAATATTAATAGGGACTTAATGAAAGATTGGGCATTAGAGATAAAGACAAAAAGAGGGGTTGGAACTCACAGGATCATAGAGTGAAAATTGGAAAAGGCTTTAGAGACCATCGAGTCTAACCCTTTTGATCTACAAATGAGAAAACTTAGGCAAACAGAGGTTAAATTACTTGCCCAGGGTCACAGAGCTAGCATGTATCTGAGGTAGGGTTTGAACATAAATCTTCCTAAGCAAATTTCAGGCCTAGGTACACTTGGCAAGAAAAAATTTGGGCAAGTAGGGGAGTAACATGGTCAGACTTACACTCTACTATAAAAAATAGATTAGAGAGAAGAGAGACTTAAGGCAGGAAAATTAATGAGAAGGTTATTTCAGAAGTTCTGTCATCACTGAACTATCTAGTGGCCAGATAAGTAGAAAGAAGTGGACAGATGTAAGAAAAATTATGCAAGCAGAAACAACAAAATTTGAAAACTGATTGTATATGTGAAGAGAAGGAGAGTGAGGAATGACTGGAAGGATGGTGGTCCATTGACAAAAATGGGGAAATTTGAGTGGAAGGTTTGTGGGGAGGAGAAATATCCAATAAGCAATTACAGATATACAATTGGAGCTCAGGAGAGACTGAGGATGGATATCTAGATTTGGGATTCATCCACATAGAGATGGAACTAATGAAACTATATAGACTAGAGAGAGGAGGGGGGAAAAGGCCTAGTACAGAGTCTTTTTTTTTTTAGTTTTTTTAATTTGTTTTCAGTGTTCTACAATCACTTCCATATATCTTACATTTTTTTCCCCTCCCTCCACCTCCTTCCCCCCTCCCTCCCCACTCCCTCCCCAAGACGGCATGCCATCTTATATAGGTTCTACACATATGTTCCTATTAAATATATTTTCACCTTAGTCATGTAGCATAGAAAAATTAAAATGAATGGGAAAAAACATAAAACAAAACATAATACAAAAGTAAATGGTCTGCTTCATTCTATGATTCAATTCCATAGTTCTTTCTCTGGATGTAGAAGGCATTTTGCCTCAAAAGTCCATTGGGAATTTTTAAGGTCTTTGCTTTGCTATGAAGGATTAAGTCTACTGGAAAAATTCTTCACACACTGTGGTTGTTGTTGTATGTAGAGTTCTCCTGGTTCTGCTCCTTTCACTCAGCATCAGTTCATATAAGTTTTCCAGGCCTCTCTGAAGTCTTCCTGTTCATCATTTCTTATAGTACAATAGTATTCCATTACATTCATATACCACAACTTGTTCAGCCATTCCCCAATTGATGGTCATCCCTTTGATTTCCAGTTTTTGGCCACCACAAAGAGAGCTGCTGTAAATATTTTTGTATATGTGGGACCCTTTCCCATTTTTATGATCTCTTGGGAATACAGTTCTAGAAGCAATATTGCTGGGTCAAAGGGTATGCACATTTTTGTAGTATTTGGACAGAGTTCCAAATTGCTCTCCAGAATGGTTGGATCAGCTCACAGCTCCAACAACAATGAATTTGTGTTCCAACTCTCCCACATCTTCTCCAACATTTATCATCTTCCTGTTTTGTCATGTTAGTCAATCTGATAGGTGTGATGTGGTACCTCAGAATTGTTTTGGTTTGCATCTCTCTGATCAATAGCGATTTAGAGTATTTTTTTATATGACTAAAAATATCTTTAATTTCTTCCTCTGAAAACTGCCTGTTCATAGTCCTTGACCATTTATCAACTGAAGAATGATTTGTATTCTTGTACATTTGACTCAGTTCTCGATATATTTTAGAAATGAGGCCCTTATCACAGACACTAGTTGCAAAAATTCTTTCCCAGTTTTCTGCTTCCATCTTAATCTTGATTGCATTGGGCCTGTTTGTACAAAGACTTTTCAATTTAATGTAATCAAAATTATCCATTTTGCACTTCATAATGTTCTCTATCTCTATCTCTTGTTTGGTCAAAAATTTCTCCATTCTCCATAAATCTGACAAATACACTATTCCTTGCTTCCCTAATTTGTTTATAGTGTCAGTCTTTATACCTGTATCATGTATTCATTTAGACTTTCTTATTGAGTATGGTGTAAGGAATTGGTCTATGCCCAGTTTCCACCACATTATTATCCAGTTTTCCCAGCAATTTTTGTCAAATAGTAAGTTCTTATCCCAGAAGGTGGGGCCTTTGTGTTTATCAAACAGTAGATTGCTATATTCATTGTCTACTTTGTCTTGAGTACCTAATATATTCCACTGGTCTATGCTTCTGTTTCTTAGCCAGCAGCAAGTGGTTTTGATGATTGCTCCGTTATAATACAATTTGAGATCTGGTAGGACTAGGCCACTTTCCCCAGCATTTCTTTTCATTAGTTCCCTTCATATTCTGGACCTTTTGTTCTTCCAGATGAATTTTGATATATTTTTCTTTTTTTTTTTTTTTGATATAAATTTATTTATTTAACTTTTTTACATCCATTTTCACAAAATTTTGGGTTCCAAATTTTCTCCCCATTTGTCGCCTCCCCCCACCACAATACACCAAGCATTCTAATTGCTCCTATCACCAATCTGCCCTCTCTTCTATCATCCCTCCCTTCCCTTGTCCCCATCTTCTCTTTTGTCCTGTAGGGCCAGATAACTTTCTATTCCCCATTACCTTTATTTCTTATATCCTAGTAGCAAGAACAATATTCGACAGTTGTTCCTAAAACTTTAAATTCCAAATTCTCCCCATCCCTCCCTCCCCACCCATTCCCTTTGGGAAGGCAGGCAATTCAATATAGGCCATATCTGTGTAGTTTTTGCAAATGACTTCGATAATAGTCGTGTTGTGTAAGATTAACAATATTTCCCTCCATCCTATCCTGCCCTGCGTTGTTTCTATTCTGTCCTTTGATCCTGTCCCTCCTCTAGTGTTGACTTCAAATTGCTCCCTCCTCCCATTACCCTCCCTTCCATCATCCCCCCCACCCTGCTTATCTCCTTCTCCCCCACTTTCCAGTATTGTAAGATAGGTTTTCATACCAAAATGAGTATGCATTTTATTCCTTCCTTTAGTCAAATGTGATGAGAGTAAACTTCATATTTTTTTTCTCAGCTCTCCTCTTTTTCCCTCCACTAAAAGGTTTCCTGCTTGCCTCTTGTGTGAGAGATAATTTACCCCATTCCATTTCATTCTCTCTCTTCCCAATACATTTCTCTCTCACCATTTACCTTCATTTTTTTAAGATATGATCCCATCCTATTCAATTCACTCTAGGCTCTTTGTGTCTGTGTGTGTGCATGTATGTATGTGTGTGCACACATGTACATGTGTGTGCATGTGTGTGTACGTCTGTGTGTGGTCCCACCAACTACTCAGATACTGAAAAGTTTTAAGAGTTACAAATATTGTCTTTCCATGTAGGAATGTAAACAGTTTACCTTTGGTAAGTCCCTTATGACTTCTCTTTGCTATTTACTTTTTCATGCTTCTTCTCATTCTTGTGTTTGAAAATCAAGTTTTCTTTTCAGCTCTGGTCTTTTCATCAAGAATGCTTGAAAGTCCTCTGTTTCATTGAAAGACCATATTTTCCCCTGAAGTATTATACTCAGTTTTGCTGGGTAGGTGATTCTTGGTTTGAGTCCTAGTTCCTTTGACTTCTGGAATATCCTATTCCACTCCCTTTGATCCTTAATGTAGAAGCTGCTAGAACTTGTGTTATCCTGATTGTATTTCCACAATACTGGAATTGTTTCTTTCTAGCTGCTTGCAACATTTTCTCCTTGACCTGGGAACTCTGAAATTTGGCCATTATGTTCCTAGGAGTTTCTCTTTTTGGATCTCTTTCAGGGGGTGATGGATGGATTCTTTCAATACTTATTTTGCCCTCTGGTTCTAGAATATCAGGGCAGTTTTCCTTGATAATTTCATGAAAGATGATGTCTAGGCTCTTTTTTTGATTATGGCTTTCAGGTAGTCCCATAATTTTTAAATTGTCTCTCCTGGATCTATTTTCCAGGTCAGTTGTTTTTCCAATGAAATATTTCACATTCTCTTCCATTTTTTCATTCTTTTGGTTTTGTTTGGTGATTTCTTGGTTTCTCATCAAGTCATTAGCCTCCATCTGTTCTATTCTAATTTTGAGAGAACTATTTTCTTCGGTGAGCTTTTGAACCTCTTTTTCCATTTGGCTAATTCTGCTTTTGTAAGCATTCTTCTCCTCATTGGCTTTTTGAACCTCTTTTGCCAATTGAGTGAGTCTATTTTTCAAGGTGTTATTTTCTTCAGCATTTTTTTGGGTCTCCTTTACCAAGGTATTGACCCGTTTTCATGCTTTTCTTGCATCTCTCTCATTTCTCTTCCCAGTTTTTCCTCCACCTGTCTAACTTGATTTTCAAAATCCTTTTTGAGCTCTTCCATGGCCTGAGCCCATTGGATATCTATTTCAGATGTTTGGGATGCAGAGGCCTTGATTTCTATGTCTTTCCCTGATGGTAAGCATTGATCCTCCTCATCAGAAATGAAAGGGGGAAACATCTGTTCACCAAGAAAGTAGCCTTCTATGGTCTTATTTTTCTTCCCTTTTCTGGCCATTTTCCCAGCCAGTTACTTGACTTCTGAGATTCCTCTCCACCCCCGCCTAGATCTGCCCAGCTAGTGCTTTGGGTCTGAGATTCAAATGCTGCTCCCCAGCCTCAGGGCTTTCAGCAGCGGGCACAGCTGCTATTCAGGGTAAGATTAAATCAGGTTCTCAGGTAGGGGCAGGGCCTCCTTCCCTGGCTCAGTTCCCTCAGGGGGTTTATGCAGAGACCTTCAGTAATGGATCTGAGGTCCTGTGTGCCCTGGGAGCCCCTGGCCACTGCTGCCTCTGCTGCTGCCTCCCAAGGGGGCCTGAGTTATGGAGACATCCTGCTCCCCTCTCCGCCGGCCAGATACAGTCTCTCACTGACTTGTGCGCCTGTGGGTGGAGGGACCTTCACGGCTGCTGGAGATTCCATCCCTGAAGCCTGCTTGGATCTGCTCCTCTTGGGGCCATGCTGCCCAGGCAGGACTGGGCTCCACTGTCCAGTGTGCAATGGACCTTTGGTGCCGGTTTTTCTGGGCTCTCTGGAACAGAAATCTCCTCCACTCCATTGCTGTGTGGCTTACACTGCTCCAGAATTTGTTGGGAGCTCCTCCTTATAGGTAATTTATGGGCTGTGGGTTCAGAGCTTAGCAAATGTGAATCTTTCTACTCTGCAATCTTGGCTCCTCCCCTTGATATATTTTTTTCTAACTCTAGAAAATAATTATCTGGTAGTTTGGTATGGCACTGAATAAGTAAATTAATTTAAGTAGAATTGTCATTTTTATTATATTGACTTGGCCTACCCATGAACAACTGATGTTTTTCCACTTACTTAGGTGTGACTTTATTTGTGTGAAAAGTGTTTTGCAATTGTGTTCATATAGTTCCTGGGTTTGTTTTGGGAGGTAGACTCCCAGGTATTTTATAGTGTCTACCCTAGCTTTAACTGGAATTTCTCTTTCTATCTCTTGTTGTTGGGCTTTGTTAATTATAGAAATGCAGATGATTTATGTGGGTTTATTTTGTAACCTGCAACTTTGCCAAAGTTGTTTATTATTTCAAGTTTTACTTGATTCTCTGGGATTCTATAAGTGTATCATCATATCATCTGCAAAGAGTGATACTAGGACAGAGTCTTGAGCTTCCCCTCATAATTATTCAGAATGATATGGAAAATGAATCAGTAAAAGAAATTAAGAATAAGCAATCAAAAAAATAGAAGGAGAACCAAGAGAGAACAGTGTTGAAAATTCCCAGAGAGGGGAAATTATCCATGTGCAGAAGGAGATCAATAGCATAAAATATCAAGTGATACAGATAGGTTGACTATGAAATGGAAGAGAGATATAGGACCATAGAATCCAATGAGGTTTTTTTTCAAGACAGACAATTTGCCGTGGTCTTTATAACATTATGGAGCTTTATAAATTAGGAACTTCACAAGTTAGGAAATTTATCTTGTATTATTTCAAGAAAACTATTTTATACTTTATTGGGAAATTAGCAGATCCTTATTTTATGTATTAAAAAACTGAGATTGTGAGAGGTTAAGTGTGATGCCCAAGATCACAGAGCTAGTATCAGTCTAAGGTAGGACTTGAACCTAGTTCCTTTTGCCTCTAAATCCAGCACTCTATCCACTAGGCCAAACTAATGATACATTTCCCCTTGTCAAATGACTTCCTATTGGAGACATCACAAAAATAGCCCACCCCCAAATCCTCCCAACAAAACAAGATAGAAATATCAAAGTATCCATTATAGGAAAGTCATACCAAAGAGCCAGAACTGTTCTCTGGGCATGTGCAGATTTTTTTTAAAAAAAAATATTGAATTGAAAAGGATTACCACATTTGGAAACAGGTCATCACTTTCAGACCACTGCTTTGGACAAAATCTAATTTCTTTGGATTTCCAAAACATCTGTGCCTGTATTGTTTGAAAACTCTCACTCCAGATCCTTGAAGCAACATCCAGGGAGCCCTTGGCCAAGCTGCTTTAGCAAGAATCTGAAAGAAGAGAGAAAAATAAAGTTGGAAAACAAATGTCCCATTTCTATGGAATTAAATATACTTGTTTTATTTTCCATTTGAAAAATTGAGGTGGGGGAAAGAACATTCCAAGACATTCTCCCCAATGTGGAAAGGAAATGGGTGTAATGGCAGGCTGACTGGTATGTGCTATGGTGAAAACATTTCACTTCACTAAGGGGATACTAGAATTGTAGCTTCCTAGGGTTAGAAGGGATCCCAAATGACATCTAATCCAAACGCTATTTAAACAGAAACTTACTCCTTCTACAGTGATGTTATAGATGGGTAACTTACTGGCTTCTTGGAAGTAGCCTAGACTTTTGGACAGCTGTAATTATTCAGAAACTTTTCTCAAAAATAAATTGATTCATAAAAATTTGTCAAATTCCTCACTTACCAGGTCTAAATTTATGGTTTTATCGACAAACCTGGAAACATGCCCCCAAGTCAGAGGTGAGACACTTCCTTTCACTTATTCAGAGAATCTTAAAGTAAGAAGAGACCTGACTAACCATTTGAGTCAAACTTCTGAGACAATATAAAAATCCTCTTTATAATATTCCTGACAACAGCTGATCATTCAGCTCCACTTATTGGCAATGTGCTATGTCACAAGGCAACCTACAGCATATCACCTAAGAGATACTCAAACTGTGATCTCTAAATCTATGGTCCCATGATGTACAAAAAGATAGATTTGAATTCAAAAGCTTCTTCCAGCTCTAAATCTACAATCTTATGAATCATTTCAATCCTCATTGCTTCAGCTTCCATATCTGTAAAATGGGTATAGTAACAGCACCTAGATCACAGAGTTGTTGAAGGAAAGAAAATTTAGCAAATCATCCAATGATCTCTAAATGTGAGTTATGATACCCTTTGAAACAATACAGAATTGAATTATTTGGAGAAAATTGTCCTGTACTCTCTAAGTTTTCTCGACTCCAAACTCAACATCCCCAGCTCCTTCATCTGTTCTTCATATGATATGGTTTCCAGACCCTTCATATTCTGTTTTCTCTCATCTGGATCCACTTTACTTTGCCAAGGTCCCTCTTAAATTAGATGCCCAGAAATGAACAGCACACCACAGATAATGGTCTAATCTGAGCAGAGGAGAATGGTCTCGTTAATTACCTCTAACAATCTGGAGATAAAACTTCTACAAATGTATCCTAAGATCATATTCGCTTTGGGGCTGCCAAGTCATACTGTTGAATTATACTAAATTTGCAGTCTACTAAACGCCCTTAAGTCTCTCTGTCAAGTCTCATCTTCCCCACTGTATACTTTTCCTCCAGATTTTCTTGAAGTTGAGTCCAGAGCTTCACATTTCTCCCTGTTAAATTTCAACTTCTTGGTTAGGATCCATTCATTTCAGCCTGTGGAGAATGTTTTAAATTCTGAAGCTGTCATTCAAATTAAAGCTTTGTAGCATTCCTAAAATTGATGCTTACAGGTTCATAGATTTTTAAGCTAGAAGAAATCTCAGAGGTCATCTAATCTAACCCCCTTCATTTTACAGATGAGAATACAGAAGATGGTTAAAAGGCTTATCCAATATCCCATAGAAAGACAGGATTTGAAACCAAATCTTATAACTCCAGAAATAGTGTTCATCCTACTATACCACACACATCCCTCACTCCCCTCTCAAACATCTTATGGTTGAGGTGATTGTTAAGATGAGAAAGGCAGCCTGGGGTACAGAGGATATGGCATTAAACTTGGAATCATGAAGACCTGGTTTTAAATCATGGGATCACTAGGTAGTGCAGTGGAAAGAGTGTCAGGCTTGGAGTTAAGACTTACCTTCCCAAGTTCAAATCTAACCTCAGACACTTACTAGCTGTGTGACCCTCAGCAAGTCACTTATCCTTGTTTACCTTAGTTTCCTCATCTGTCAATGACCTGGAGAAGAAATGACAAACCACTCCAGTATCTTTGTCAAGAAAATCCCAAATGGAGTCACAGAGAGTTTAGACACAACTGAAAAACTACTAAACAACTGAACAGAACTTACTACTTATATAAAACTGTGTAAGTCACCTGACTACTCTGGGGCTCAGTTTCCTTATCTATAAAATGAAGGTGTTGCATTCAATGGCCTTTCAAAGTCACCTTTGGCTCTTTGACCCTTTGTTTCTATGTTGAGCAGAATAGGGCCCAAGACAGTCTTGTGACATAATCTTAGAATTCTCCATCTTGGGTGACATCAGTTCATTCATCAATATTCACTCAAAGGTCTTATTATCCAGGCCACATTCTCCACCTGGGAGAAATGGATCTGTTGAAGTATTGAAGGCAAAGACTATTTTCTACTGGTCTTTAGTTCAGTATACATAGCACACTTGGGAGTGTGTACAGCCTGGGCCACATGAGCTGACACACCCTGTGGAGGGGAGTGGGTAGAGAAACATTTCCTTTTTCCTGAGAGAGAAGGGCCAGTGGAAATGCTGTCCTAGAGTATACCAAGTCGTTATGGTTACTTGACTTCTCCAGCATGACTCAGAAGCATGTGAATAGAAGCAGGGAAGGCAGATGATGGAGATGATCCAGGATTGAGATTTAGCAAAGCATGACAAGTGATAAGAGGCAATGGATCCAAGGGTAAAGGAAAATGTGTAGTTTAATTGGTCAACCCAAGAGTCAAGAATGTGACAGAGGCAAGTACATGCAGAACAAAAAAATGGGCTGGGAGAAGAGACAGAAATGGAGAGATTAGAAGTTGTAGTGTGGTGGGAATGATTTCCTGACTCCCCCCCACCATGATTTTTTCCCTTTTTTTAATTTTTATTTTCATTTCCAAATTCTCTCCTTCCTTGTAGCCCCTCCCTCTTACACCGAGAAGGCAAGAAATAGGACATAAAACATATGAAGTCATACAAAATATATTTTTGCATTAGCCATGTTGCAAACAAAAAAAAGAAAGAAAAATAAAGAGGAAAATATATGCTACAATCTGTACTCAAAGTTCATTAGATATCTCTCTGGAAGTAGATGGTACTTTTTATCATGAGTCCTTTGAAACTGTCAGATCATTGTATTAATCAGTTTTTCACAGTTGACTATTGTTGCAATATTGCTGTTACTATTTACAGTGGTCTCCTGCTTCTGTTTTTTTCACTTTGCATCAATTCATATAGGTCTTCTCAACTTTTTCTGAAGCTATTTTCCTCATCATTTCTTACAGCACAATAGGATTACATCACAATCACATACCACAACTTGTTCAGTTATTCTCCAGTTGATGTGTATCTTCTCGATTTCCAATTGTCTGCTGTTACAAAAAGAGTTTCTATAAATATTTCTGAACATATGGATATTTTTACCAGTTTTTTTTTCTTAAAAGGAATTGAAACCATTTTTGAGACTTAATTGTCTCAGGTAACTAGAGGTTCAGGTTATTCACAATATGAACTGATCATCTGAGTACAAATCAGCCACAAAGAGCTTCAGACATGTTCTATTACATGGCTGGTGGACCATGATGGGAAACTCAGAGGCAGGAACACTTCACTCAGTGGAATCAGCTCTAGGTGTCCTCCATGTATGTTCTTGTTAAATATTTTTCCCATGCCATGGTTAAGTAAATTTCTTTTTACTATCATAAGACTGGCCTTACTCATGTCCACCCCATAACACATAATGAAGATAAAAAAATAGGTTTAGGAAAGATAATGCAGAGAGGGAGTCCAAGAGCTTATCTTGGAAAGACAGTATAACAGAATAAAAAGGATGTTGGCTCCAGAGTCAGGAGATCTAGCTTCAAATCCCACTAACTGTATGATCTTGGACAACTTGCCTAACTTCTCTGAAGATTGGTAAACTTGGTAAAATAGGGGTTATGATAACTGATTTCTGTACCTTAAAAAGCTGGTTATAAGGAAAGCATCTAGTAAATCTTAAGTTCCATATGAATTATTATCTTGTTCAACTCAGTCAGAATTATACAGAGATACTGAATTTAGAACTGGAAGGAAGTTCAGTGACCATCTAGCTTAATTCATACCCCCCCAAAATTTCCACAATAACACACTTGACAAGTGATCGTCCACTATCTACCCAAAGATCTCCAACCAGTATTGGTAGAGCTGTGAGCTGATCCAACCACTCTGGAAAGCAGTTTGAACCTATGCCTAAAGGGCTATAAAAGATGTGCACACTCTTTGACCCAGCAATACTGCTTCTAGGACTGTACCCCAAAGAGATCATAAAAAGGAGAAATGGACCCACATGTACAAAATATTTATAGTAGCTTTTTTTGTGGTGGCCAAGAACTGGAAATCAAGGGGATGCCTATCAATTGGGAAATGGCTAAACAAGTTGTGGTACATGAATGTAATGGAATACTATTGTGCTGTAAGAAATGGTGAACAGATAGACTTCAGAAAAACTTGGAAAGACTTATATGAACTGATACTGAGTGATGCGAGCAGAACCAGGAGAACATTATACACAGTAACAGCCACAGTGTGTGAGGACTGTGATTTTGATGGGCTTAGCCCTTTTCAGCAATGCAAGGACCTAAAACATTTCCCAAGGAGTCATGATTCAAAATGCCATCCACATCCAAAGAAAGAATTATGGAGTTGGAGTGAAGAATGAAGCAGACTATTTTCTCTTTTGTTACGTTATATTTTGTTTTTATCATGGTTTTTCCCCATTTGCTATAATCCTTCTATGCAACATTACTAATGTGAAAATGTGTTTAATGGAAATGTATTCATAGAGCCCATATAAGATTGCATGCTCTCTTCAGGAGGAAGGGGGAAAAGAGGAGGAGAAAATATAAAACACATGGAAGTGAGTGTTGAAAACTGAAAAGAAATAAATTAAAAAATTTTGGTGAAAAAAGATCTCCAATGAGAAGCAACCCTCCCTAACCTCTGCCACCTCTGAAGCCAGCCCATTTCACACTTTCTTAATCTGAAACCTTGCCTCTCTGCATTTTACATATGAGGAAACTGAGACAAAGGATAGTGAAGTTCCTTGTACAATCCTCTGGTTTCTCCAATTCTACTAGTTTTCCTCTTTAAAGTCCATTCTCCAGCTGGGGATGTACTCTTTGAAGAACAATGGGAAGATGAATCAAAATAATGAGCCTGACATGTATTGCTTCCAAGCCCTCTTAAGGCTGATCCACACCCAGGCCTGCCCAGGGGGAGCAGAGACCCTGTTGAGGAATCAGAGGGGAGCTAATGGGGATGGTAACTGGCTTGATAACTAGCTGCTTCCTTTCTGAGTCAACATGAAAACATCCTCAGTACAATCGGATAAATCAGAGAAAGGAAGAGAAATAACTGTATGACCCTTAGCAGCACATTCTTTTCCAGTGACACTCCCTCCCTCTCTGGGGCGCAGTGCCTGTGGGGTGTGTTGATGCAAAGACATCCCATTGAGTGCCTTGCTCAAGGAAAACTGAGATTTCATCTTCAATCCCATAAGATTCCAGAGGTCAAAGGCAAAAACTTAATGGTTGTTAGAGGGTAAGAATAGGGATGCCCTGCTCTAGTTCCTGCTTCTACAGAGTTTGATACTTGATACTTTGGCTCTGCAGAGTGGTCAGTGGATGGACAGATAACAGCACATGCCTACTCCATAGAAAAGGGTCATTTTATCCATCTTTCCAATCTACTTCATTCTTCTTAGGCGATGACCTCTAGGTCAAATTCACATTTCTGATTCTCCATGGTTAAGAAAGTCATTGGGGTATTTTCTTCAAATGTGAAAGACATTTATTTTCCTTTTGACCATCAACATTATCATCATCCTCCAAAAGAATTTATAAAGAAGCTCTTTGCTTATGGCACCATACACAAAGAGTAACAGAGACTAGAGTTTCCTTTTTCAAGTCTAATTTTCTCTGTATACGAGAAATTAAACTTATCATGCTTCACCCTAGATTACACAGCTAGGGTTTTTCAAGGAAGAAAATTTTGGATCAATATGAATAAAGTCATAATAATTTGAACAGTTCAATAAAGGACTGCCTAAGGAGATAGTACTCACTATATTCCAGACACTGTGCTAATCCCTGGGGATATATTGCAAGTCATAAGATAGTAGTAGTTTACAATATGATGGAACAAATTGCAACATGCAAACAAATATGTACAAACAAGCTATATGTAAGATAAATTGGATATAACCAAAAAAAGGAAGACACTAGAATTGAGGACATAGACTAAGGTTGTTCAACCAGCCATAAATCCCCCAAACCATTGTATCTGTAAGCCTACATGTCTCTATCTCATCTCTCATGATAGCATGGGGGCTTCATCAAAGCCATAAGAAATCCAGGTATCCAATAACTATAATTATTCCCTCTACCCATCTTCTAACACCTTCAGAAATGGAAATTGGAATGATTTGTTTTTACAAATTATATTAGCTTCTAAGACAGATGGGTTCCCTTTCTAGCTGCTTAGAACTATTAAGTGTAATCATCCATTTTGGAATCTAACTTAAGATTCTCCAGGACCATTGAGTCACCCATTGGTTGTGGCTGATGTTGGCTATACCCAGGAAATAGCCATAGCAAAAGTCAATCAGAGAAACAAGTGACTTGTGGCTAGTGCCATACCATAAAATCACCAAATTTCAGAGTTGTAAGGTACCTCAAAGCCTGTCTATTCTAGTCCATGACCGAAGAAGAATCCCTGTAACATAGCAGAAAACTGGCTATTGATGCTTTGTCTGAAAATCTCCTATGAAGGAGACATAAGCTAAGGATCTCCAGAGGCAGTCCTTTGTTCTTTGGGGAGAACTCAGGTTGAAAGGAAATTTTCCTTTACCTCTAACTTAAATTTGCCTTTTTGCAACTTCTTTGCTTTGTTTCTACTATAATAAGGCCTTGTGGGGGCAAGTATAGCTAGACTAAAATTGCTTCCATATGTCATCTTTTCACAAACTTGAAGAAATCTATGTTTCCCCTAATCCTTTGTTTCTGCAGCTAAATCTCCTCAGTTTCATCAAAGAAACATCATGTCATTCAGTCAACAAACATTTGTTAATCTTTTGCTATGTGCCAGACATTGTACTAAGTTTTGTCATTCTGTTAGGTTCTGTAATTCACTTTTCTCATTTTCCATATGTTGTCCCTCTATTTAGAGACATTTACAGCCATAGGGTTTGATGACAAATCCATTCATGGATTGCGTCTCTCGAGGATTTTTTGGTGTCTCTATTGACCGTTATTCTTCCTACATCGCCTTTACTAGAAACCCTGGTATCTAGTTTGGTAGATATAAAAGATACTGTGCATGGAGTGCCAGATCAGGAGTCAAAAAGGCATAAGTGCAAATCTAGTTTGAACACTTACTAGTTGTGTCATTAAATCTCCCTTAACTTCCTCACTTATAAAATGGGGCTAATAAAAACACCTATCTCCCAGGATTGTTGTGAGTATAAAATGAGAAAATATTTGTAAAGCACCATATAATTCACAGCTTTTAGGGAGGTTTTTCCCTCTTCCTCCTTTTTTGGTTAAAAGATCTTTTTATTGTCAAGTCATTTTCAATACTGTCTGATTCTTCATAATCCCTTTATCAGGGGTTTTCTTGTCAGAGATATTGGAGTAGTTTGCCATTTCTTTCTCCAATTCATTTTGCAGATTAGGAAAATGAGACAAACAGGGTCAAGTTGACTTGCACAGGGTCACACAGATAATAAGTGCCTAGGACCAGATTTCAACTCACATCTTCCTGATTTCATTTCTGGCACCCTATCCATTGTTCCACCTAGCCCTGATCAGGTGCATTTCATCCCTGGTCAGGTACATACAACTTCTATATTTTAATTCATGATCCAGATACCCCAATCCAATTCCCAACTTCCCCTTTCTGAACAACTCTTTACTTCCCAAATTTTTTTCTTTTTCTTCTGAAGTGTTTTCTTTTGATTAGCCAATGTGATGAAAACGCCATCTGTGCCCCTAAGGCTTTCAGTCCCTTGCCCAAACTTTGTAATCACTATTGAACTTCTAAAGATTCCTTTTGATGATATCACTTATATCAATGTGAATCACCAGTAGACAGTTAGTATTCGATTTGACAAGTCTTGAATAGTTCTTTATCACACCAATGCATGCCCCTAGGAAGACAGCAAACTTCAGCCTTATTGATAGCAGGTTAACAAATAGCTTGCTGGTTCAGTTCCTTTCATTGGAGAATTACCAGCCACTACTTTCTGCTTCCTTTCCTGTTAACCCTCACTGGATTGACTTCTATTTAATCCACCTGTGGATCCACATTATTTTTCTTTAGCAAATAAATAAAGAATTTTTTTCCTAAAGGGTTCAGCTACTTCCCTTCAGAAGAACATCATGTCTAATTTTATTCACTACAAGTATTTGACAATCCTTCTTTCCTTTCTCCTCTGTATATTCATCCTTAACTCTTTATTATTTTTGAAAAACATTTCCTCACAAACAGTAAGATACTCTGCCTTAGCAGATTTCATTTTCTTCTTTGTTGACACTTTGTTTACTTTCCTTCCTTCCCCTCCTCTAATTGGTGATTCCTTCCATGAATCTCCATTTGAGGAAGTATCCCAGTACTTCTCCAAGTTCTACTCTGGACTCTCTGCATAAGCACCCTCCCCACAATTTCTAGATCCCTTTAATGTCTTCTCAAAATTATTTGAGGAAGCAATTATCTTTATTCATGCCTGTATTTATATTCCCAGAACTTAGCATAGTACCTAGCATATAATTAGTATTTCATAAATAGTTTACTTACCTATTTATCTCTTTTCTTTTATCTTCTTTTATAGGAACACGTAGTTCTCCCTGGTAGCAGGAAGAATGGAGAGAATTCCTCAAACTTCTTTAGTTTTTCAGTATAAATAACAATCACACTTAAATTAATCTACTCATTCAGTGCCATACCAATCAAACTACAAAAATTATTTTATAGAGTTAGAAAAAATAGTAGCAAAATTCATCTGGAAGAAAAAAGGTCAAAGATATCAAGGGAATCAATGAAAAAAATGTGAAGGAAGGTGATATAGTCATAGCAGAGCTCTAACTGTATTATGAAGCAATAATTGTAAAAACAGTTTGGTACCAGCTAAGAAATAGAGGTAGGTCAGTGCAATAGATTAGGTACACATTACATTATGTTAAATGACCATGGTAGTCTAGTATATGATAAACCCTAAGATCCAAGCTTTTAGAACATAAATTCATTACTTAACAAAAACTGCTGAGAAAGTTAGAAAACAGTATAATAGAAACCAGGTATAGACCAACATCTCACACACCATATACAAAGATAAGATTGAAATGGTTACATGATTTATACATAAAGTATAATACCATAAGCAAATTAGGAGAGCATGGAATAGTTTATTTCACCATTCTATGAATAAGGGAAGAATTTAGGACCAAATGAAATATAAAGAGCATCACAAAATGTAAAATATATATTTTAAAAGTTTTTGCACAAACAAAACCAATGCACCAAAAATTAAAAGGAAAGCAGAAAACTGGGGGAAGGGGAGAGAATTTTAGCAATAATTATCTCTGATAAAGGCCTCATTTCCCAAATAAACAGAGAACTGAGTCATATTTATAAGAATTTAAGTAATTTCCCAATTGATAAATGGTCAAAGGATATCAACAGGCAGTTTTCAGAAGAGAAAAATCAAAGCCATCTATAGTCATATGAAAATATGCTCTAAATCACTAATTATTAGAGAAATGCAAATTTAAACAACTCTGAGGTTCTACTTCACACATATTAGATTGGCTAATACAACAAAAAAATAGAAAATGATAAACATTGCAGGGGATGTGGGAAAACTGGGACACTAATGCATTGTTGGCAGAGTTGTGAACTGAGCCAACCATTCTGGAGACCAATTTGGAACTATGCCCTAAGGGCTATAAAACTGTGCATACCCTTTGATTCAGCAATACCACTGCTGGGTTTATATCTCAAAGACACAAAAAAGGGAAAAGGACCTATTTGTACAAAAATATTTATAGCAGCTTTTTCTGTGGTGACTAAGAACTAGAAATTGAGAGAATGACTATCATTTGGGGAATACCTAAACAAGCTATGGCATATGCTTATGATGGAATATTATGTGCTATAAGAAATGACAAGCAGAATGATTTCAGAAAAACCTTTGGAAAGCTTTACATGAATTGATGCAAAGTGAAGCAGGCAGAACCAGGAGAACATGGTACACAGTAACAGTAATATTGTTTGATGAAGAATTGTATATGATTTAGCTATTCTCAGTAACACAATGATCCAAGACAACCCCAAAGAACTAATGATAGAGCATTATCATTAATGTGTCCACCTCCAGGGAAAGAACTGACACTGTCTGAATACATGCTGAAGTATTCCGTTTTTCACTTTCTTTCTCTCTCTCATTGTTTTAAATTCATCTTTTTCTACCAAATGACTAATAGGGAAATGTTTTACATGCACATGTAATGTTGCCCATGTATTCAATGTTGCACATGTATAACCTATATCTGATTGTTTACCATCTCAGGAAGGGGAGAGACAAGGGAGGAAGGAAAGGAGGGATAGAATTTAGAACTCAAAACTTTTTTAAAATGTTAAAATTGTTTTAATATGTAATTGGGGAAAATAAAATATTATATGTTAAATAAATAAATAACCACTTAACTTTGGCAGAAATATGTACATTGCACCTTATGTGCAAGTCACTGCAAAAATTTCCCCTTTCTCCATACTGGTTCAGTCTGTTTTTCTTGTTAGTAGGATCCCCAAAGAACTAATATGACAAACAATTTAAGGGGGAGAGGTCTTCCACTCATGCTGTATTTGAATCCTCATTTGAACTATAACCAGTTTCCTTTCATGCGTTTTATTCACCTATTTCCTTCTCTTAACTACTTATTTCATTTTTTTTTAATTCCTTTATTTGGTTTCCCTATTTCATCCCTTTCGCTAGAGAAATCCATTCTCCACACAGCCACCAAAGTGGAGCTCCTTCAGTTCAGGTATGACTTTATTACTCCCTAACTCAATAAGTCTCAGGGGCTCCCTATTACCCCAAAAATCAAATGCAAAGTTCTGTGTTTGACATTTAAATCTATTTACAACCAGGATCTTTCCTACATTTCCAGACCTTAAACTATATTATAAGGCAGCAGTCATCAAAATCATTTGGTATCGGTTAAAAAATAGAGAGGTAAATCAATTGAGTGGGCTAATTAAGGGAAAAAAATCAGAAACCATGAAACTCAATAATCCAGTGTTCAACCAACCTGAACACACGAATTACTAAAGAAAGATCTCTATTTGATAAAATCTGCTGGGGAACTTAAAAATAGTCTATCATTCACTTCCATGGATTTCTAACTTACACAGAAGTAAGATGTAAGCAATAGGTTGGATGAATCTTGACACCCTTTGTCAATCATCAGATCTATCTTCCAGAAATACCACTTTCCCTTTACCACACCACCTAGCGGTTGCCCCATATCCTCTAGTTGGGGATTGCTGTTTTTCATTCATGTCCATGTCTTTGTGAATCCATTTGGAGCTTTCTTGACAAAAATACCAGAATATTTTGCCATTTCCTTCTATAGCTCATTTTATAGGTGAGGACACTGAGTCAAACTTGCTCAGGGTCACACAACTAGTAAGTGTCTGAGACTAGATTGAACTCAAGAAGATGAGTCTTTCTGATTTCAAGCCTGACACTCTATCCATTGTGCCACCTAGCCTCCCCTCAATAGGGTCATTAACTGCCATAATGTTCTTATTCCTGGAGGCTGTAAAAGTTTTCTATTAGCCCTCTGGTGTCCAAGGCTTCTCTTTTCTCTATGGTGCATGGCAGACTCTAGACTCTAAATTATAGTGGTTTTATGGATCTGTGTACACTGTCTCTTCAGAGAGGTACCAAGTTATATTGGAAAAAAAAGCAATAGAAATGAAGAAAAAAAGTAGTTGCAGAGAAACATAGGAAGAGTTGTATGAACTGATACAGAGTGAAGAAAGAAACAAGAAAACGATTTATACTACCATAATATTGTAAAAAACCTAAGAACTCGGATCAATCATGATTCCAGAGACCCAAAGAAATTTTTCCACCTCATAATAGAAAATCAATATATTCAGAATGAAGCACACATTTTCAAATATGGTCAAAATGGGAATTTACTTTGCTATACAATACATATTTTACAAGGGTTTGGGGTTTTTTCTTTTTTTTTTCCACTGTGGGGGAAGACAAACAGGAAAAATATTTGTTCATTGAAAAATAGAATTGAATTCAAAAAAAAGAAAGAACAGTGAATTCTTGTAATGTATTTTAGCAGGTAAATGCCAGAATATTATAAAGCCAGAATGTGTTCAGAAAAAGGTAACTGTAGCATTGGAAGGACTCTATAACCATAAGAAGATTGATTGAAGAAACTGGGTTTTTTTAAGCTAGAAAAGAGAAGACTTTTGGGGGAAGGGGGAAGGGGATGGCATAATAACTGACTTTAAATCATCTAGAAGCTGTTGTATGAATAAGAAGGATAAGATTCATTTTGCTGGGTTCTGGAGGATGGGCTTAGGAGCAAAGGCTGTAAGTTAGATGGAAGTAGATTTTGGCTCAGTATAAGGAACAATTTCCTAACAACTGGAGTCATCTAAAAATAGAGTTAACTGCCTAGAGAAGAATGAATTTCTCACCACTGGAGGTCTTCAAGCAGAGGCTGAGTGACTTTTTTTAAAAATTTGTGCTTTGTGTAGGGGTTAGACTAGATGACTTCTGAGGTACCTTTTAACGCTGTAGTTCTATAATTATATTATTCTAGTCCTGGATTTGCTACTAACTTACTGCATAATCTCAGCAGGCCATTTTGTATCTGTGAACCTCATTTTTTCATATGTAAAATGATAGAGTTGGATTCTACCTCTAACGTCCCTTTCAGCTGAAATTTATGATTCTGAGAAATTTTTCAGATTCATTGTCTATATATTCTTCTTCTCCTCCTCCCCGCTTCCTCCTTCTCTTCCTCTTTCTTATTCTTTCGTGACACCTATGTCATATTTAACATGGACTTTCTCAGGAAGTATGGTGCAGACAGAAGCTGGGACAAGTTAAATGGAAAAAGACCTAGGGAACTAGACATTGGGCTCTTACCAATAATCTTTAGATTATTTATTCTACCAAACTAGGAATTCAAACTCCTCTCTACTTAACTAAAACATAAAGAGGCATTCTTCAAGTACATTCACCTTCCCTAGTAATGCTAATTCATACAATTAGTTGCCACTTCAAGTATCCAGGACCACAGGCTGAAAGAACAGTTTGGTAAGGTACAGGGCAATGTGAAGGATAAAGCTATCTGACCTCTGAAGGTTCCTGGTGTGGAGATGAGGGAGACTTTGAGAAATCAGTAGACAGCTTAAGAAGATTGGGAGTCTAGGAAAAACGGTACCCCAATCACAAAAACGAGTCTAGAGAAGATGGGAGGCAATTGAAGACAAACTTTACCTGTGTCACAATTTTGCCAAATAAAAACCATTGAATCAAGAAAGAGTCAAATAAAATCCACAGTAATTTGTGAGTACCTATTATGCACAACAGTTGTACTTTGAGGTCTACAGGGTCACTTAAGATATAATCACTCTTCTTAAAGAGCTTTTCAGTATAAGAGATGTGAGCAGTTACTACTATCTAGTTGATTAGGCATCAGCACAGGAAAATTAAGTAACTTCTATAATACTTCAAAATATTCATGACTTCATCAGTGTGGAAATCCCCTCCATTGATGCAGATTGACACCCTTCATTGTTCTTATCAGCTAGTCATCAAGTTCCTATGACTCCCTCCACTCAAAAAGAAGTTACTGTGAAGTGACCCACTGTATGGTGAGTGCTTCTGAACCTCTCGGTAAACTAATCCTCAAACAACTGTCACACTAGCCATAGCCCTGGTAATGCTCAAAACCTTTCTAGCTTGAGAGGATATGTCAAAGTTTGGCTTCAGTTGCATAACTGTCAAAAACCAAACACGACATGGGAGCACACTCAAAAAGGTAAATAGCAACAAAATATTTAAATAACAAATGAGAAATGATAGAAGAAATGCTACTAGGCATTAACTAAGGGGTCCTGAATCTGGCATCATTGAATTTGTTTTTGTTTTAGTTATTTTCTATTTTGATAACGCTATTTCAAATAATTTGTTTCCTTTGTAATTCTATGCATCTTATTTTATTCATTTAAAAATCTAATTCTGGAAAAGAGTCCATAGGTTTCATCAGATTGCCAAAGAGGTCCATGATACACTCACAAAAAGGTTAAGAATTCCTGCATTCAATGGTTAATTGACAAATTAATTGAGCATAACAACTTTGCAGGAGGGAGAGGCCACTACAGGATGCAACGAGAGAAATATTTGCATGGCAAAAGCATTTTTAGAGGTCAAGAGCAAGAATAACTTACAAACAACTGTCTGAATTTTTCTCCTTTCCTTTACTGAAAGCCTAGAACAAGATGAGTTCAAGGAACCTCAGTTCTTTCCGTAAGCTGCTGAACATGAAGTTGGAAATTATTTTTCATCTCTAACTACAGGAAGTCCACTGACACATCACAGACCTGACTGGGGGAGGGAGGGTGGGCAGAATTCAAGTGTAGTCTGAGGAAATCAAGTGTCCACTGGCCTCCATCAAATCCTTATGCCTCCACAACTAGCAGGGAGAAAGGAAATTGCAGTCCTTCCAATTTATGATCTTAAAACTGCAGTTAACTGGCTTCAAACAAATAGTTGGGAGTGGGGGAGTGCAAACATGGTGAAGGGTCTGGTCTCCTTCTTTTTATGACTAAAAAAGTAGGCTCTGAGGCAGCAACAGACAAAAGTTGTGAGCCCCAGCTGCCACTGCTGGACCTGGTCACTGCACTGGCTCCCAAACTATGGCCAGTGGGACAGAAGGAAGGGAAGTCTTGCCTTGTGTGTCAGATTTAATGTGAATTTCTTGGAAAGTGTAGAGCCCTTTGCACCAAGGAATAGAAGTCAGACCCAAATAAAGAGAAAGAAGGGCAAGCGAACTGGGCATTGGGCCCTTACTTCCTAAGATGGTAATTCCATATCCATGAATGGCACTCAATAGTCAATAACAACTGAATTCAAGGCAATATTGTGGGCATCATTGGAGTTACAAGGGCACATCTTTTAAGGGATTCAGACTGTTAGGGGAGATAAGGCACACACAAATACCACAAATAACGCTGCAATATATAGATGAGAGGAATCACCAGCAACAGAGACAAGGTTCTTAAGCTGTGGTTTCCTTTTGTATTTCATTTTATGCTTTTCAAGATATTGTTCTGAGAAGGGCTTCACCAGACCACCATGTGAACTATGACACAAAAAAGGATAATCTCTGAATTAAGAGGAGTAGGAAAGACTTGGACAAAGAGGCAATGGTTTCTAAGGTGGATCTTAAAGGAAGGAAGGAGAAAATTTCAATAGATAAATAGGGAGGACAAGATTGATATTCTAGGTGAAGGGAATGTTGTGACAAAAGTATGGAAGTTGGAAATGATAGAATTTGTTTCAGGCACAATAAATAAGGAAGTCTGACTGGAATAGGTGAGTCTGGATTATCCAATGCACTTACCATTCATCATGCTTGGCAGATGGGCCACCTCTCTATGGGAGATTATTCGTCTGATCAAGATCAGCACTTTCTGGTTCTTCCTCCCTGGTTTTTCTAGATCCTTATCACCTACCCCTTATTTGAGATGTGTACCCATTCTAATCAGGTAGGATAATATATATATATATATATATTACTATGAACTAGCATAAAATGGTGGACATGGAATGGGGGGGACCTAAAATCAAATTTGATCTTTGGTACTTACTAGCCCTATAATCATGGACAAGACATGTGGTTTTATGGACCTCAGTTTCCTCATATGTAAAATGGAGATAATAATAGATATAGCATCTATCTCATGGTTCTTGTGTGAGGTTCAGATGAGGTAATGTATATAAAGCAATTTGTAAAACTTACAGCAATATTTAATTGTTAAATAGTACACTATTCTAATAGAATTTAAGCTACATGACATAAAGGAGAGTTTTTCTTCTTTATGCCCAATACTGTTCCTAGTACATAGGAGATAAGATAGGATCTGAACCTAAAATTTCATTGGTATAACTAACTGCAAGATAAAGAAATTCTCTCTACCCAATGCAGGTTGGCACCTTCTCTGAAATTTAAAGTTTTAGAAAGTAGCCCAAATTGCTGAGAAAAATTACTTGTCCAGGGTCACATAATTAGTATATCTCATAAGTGAGACTTAAACCCAGGTCTTCCTGACTCCTAGAAGAGCAGTCTACCGACATTCTATGCTTCATTTTAGACTTTATATCAGACCTTACTATACCATAGGTGCTTAATTATGCTACTTGAATTGAACCAAATTATCATAAAGTTATATAAATAAACCAACCAGGAAAAACAGTGTTTAAATTTTCATTATACAAGAAGCATTTATTAAGGACTTACAATGTGTTAGTATACTAAGGATACAAAGACAAAAGCTAATCTCTTTCCTGCAGCAGCTTGCATTTTTTTGAACCAGGATAACAATTGATTATGTTCATTCAATTTGGCTTGACATTTATCAAACAAGTACTATATCTGAGGTATAGGGCTGCAGAGACAAAAGTGAAACACTGCCCAACTTCTAAGAGTTTACATTGTACTGGTAGATGCATGTATGTAGATAAATATGACAAGGTCCTTTAAGGAGGGGGCAAATACTAACAACTGGTGAGATAGGACACAGGAAAGATCTTAAAGAGGAGGTTAAACTTTGATGAAAAGTAAGGATTTGAGGAGTGAACATGATGGTGTCAGCACCAGGCAACCAGGATGGCTTTTTTAAATATATAGTGGGGAGTAGAAGGACTCACTTATGCTAGCTCCAAATCCACAGCCCATAAATTTCCTGTAAAAAGAACTCCCCACAAATTCTGGAGAAGTGGAAGCCACACAGCAATGCAGTGGAGATTTCCGTTCCAGAGAGCCCTGAAAAACCACCACGGGTCTGTCACGCACCCGACAGTGGAGCCCAGCCCGGCACTGCCCTGGCCACGTGGCCCTGAGAGGAGCAGATCCAAACAGGCTTCAGGGATGGAACCTCCGGTGGCCACAAAGGTCCCTCCACCCACAGGCGCTACAGGTCAGTGAGAGAGACTTCTGGGCTGGCCAAGAAGGGAGGGGGTGTCTCCATAACTCAGGGCCCCTTGGGAGGCAGCAGCAGAGGCAGCTGCAGAGGCAGCGGGGCTCCCAGAGCAAGCAGGACCTCAGATCCATTACTGAAGGGGTCTGCATAAACCCCTGAGGGAACGGAGCCTGGGAGGCAGCCCTGCCCCCACCTGAGTACCAGAACTTAAGCTCACACTGAATAGCAGCCCCTCCCACCGCTGAAAGCCCTGAGGCTGGGGAGAAGCATTTGAATCTCAGACCCCAAGCACTAGCTGGGCAGATCTAGGCAGGGGTGGAGAGGAATCTCAGAAGTCAAGTAACTGGCTGGGAAAATGCCCAGGAAAGGGAAGAAAAATAAGACTATAGAAGGTTACTTTCTTGGTGAATAGATGTTTCCCCCTTTCATTTCTGATGAGGAAGAACAATGATTACCATCAGAGAAAGACATAGAAGTCAAGGCTTCTGTATCCTGAACATCCAAAATAGATATCCAATGGGCTCAGGCCATGGAAGAGCTCAAAAAGGATTTTGAAAATCAAGTTAGACAGGTGAAGGAAAAACTGGGAAGAGAAATGAGAGAGATCCAAGAAAAGCATGAAAAATGGATCAATACCTTGCTAAAGGAGACCTAAAAAAAATGCTGAAGAAAATAACACCTTGAAAAATAGGATAACTCAATTGGCAAAAGAGGTTCAGAAAGCCAATGAGGAGAAGAATGCTTTCAAAAGCAGAATTAGCCAAATAGAAAAAGAGGTTCAAAAACTCACTGAAGAAAATAGTTCTCTCAAAATTAGAATGGAACAGATGGAGGCTAATGGCTTTATGAGAAACCAAGAAATCACAAAACAAAACCAAAAGAATGAAAAAATGGAAGAGAATGTGAAATATCTCATGGGAAAAACAACTGACCTGGAAAATAGATCCGGGAGAGACAATTTAGAAATTATGGGACTACCTGAAAGCCATAATCAAAAAAAGAGCCTAGACATCATCTTTCAAGATATTATCAAGAAAAATTGCCCTGATATTCTAGAACCAGAGGGCAAAATAAGTATTCAAGGAATCCACTGATCACTGCCTGAAAGAGATCCAAAAAGAGAAACTCCTAGGAACATTGTGGCCAAATTCCAGAATTCCCAGGTCAAGGAGAAAATATTGCAAGCAGTTAGAAAGAAACAATTCCAGTATTGTGGAAATACAATCAGGATAACACAAGATCTAGCAGCTTCTACATTAAGGGATCAAAGGGCATGGAATACGATATTCCAGAAGTCAAAGGAACTAGGACTCAAACCAAGAATCACCTACCCAGAAAAACTGAGTGTAATACTTCAGGGGAAGAACTGGTTTTTCAATGAAACAGAGGACTTTCAAGCATTCTTGATGAAAAGACCAGAGCTGAAAAGAAAATTTGACTTTCAAACACAAGAATGAGAAGAAGCATGAAAAAGTAAACAGCAAAGAGAAGTCATAAGGGACTTACCAAAGGTGAACTGTTTACATTCCTACATGGAAAGACAATATTTGTAACTCTTAAAACTTTTCAGTATCTGGGTAGTTGGTGGAATCACACCCACACATACACACATGCATGCACACACACATACACACATGCACGCACATACAGAGACTGAGAGCACAGAGTGAATTGAATAGGATGGGACCATATCTTAAAAGAAATTAAGGTAAATGGTGAGAGAGAAATGTAGTGGAAGGAGAGAAGGTGAAATGGAATGGGGTAAATTATCTCTCATTCAAGAGGCAAGCAGGAGACTTTTTAGTGGAGGGAAAAAGAGGAGAGCTGAAAAAAAACACGAAGTTTACTCTCATCACATTCGACTAAAGGAAGGAATAAAATGCACACTCATTTTGGTATGAAAACCTATCTTACAGTACAGGAAAGTGGGAGAGAAGGAGATAAGCAGGGTGGGGGGATGATGGAAGGGAGGGCAATGGGAGGAGGGAGCAATTTGAAGTCAACGCTTGGGGAGGGACAGGATCAAAAGACAGACTAGAAACAATGTGGGGCAGGATAGGATGGAGGGAAATATTGTTAGTCTTACACAACATGACTATTATCGAAGTCATTTGCAAAACTGCACAGATATGGCCTATATTGAATTGCCTGCCTTCCCAAAGGGAATGGGTGGGGAGGGAGGAATGGGGAGAAGTTGGAACTCAAAGTTTTAGGAACAATTGTTTTGTATTGTTCTTGCTACTAGGAAATAAGAAATACAGTTAATGGGGAATAGAAAGTCATCTGGCCCTACAGGACAAAAGAGAAGATGGGGACAAGGGAAGGGAGGGAGGATAGAAGAGAGGGCAGATTGGTGATAGGGGAAATTAGAATGCTCGGTGTATTGGAGTGAGGGGAGAGGATAAATGGGGAGAAAATTTGGAACCCAAAATTTTGTGAAAATGAATATAAAAAGTTAAATAAAAATAAATTTATATTAAAAATCCAAATAAAAAAAGAAAAAGAAAATATATACTGGCAAGAAATAGAATCCCAGGATCAGGGAACAAGTGGTAGGCCAAAATGGTTTAAGAAGTAGACTATACAAAGTGGAACAACAATACATGATGCTAGAAAGATATGTTCAGGTCAGATTGTGAAGTACTTTACATTCCAAGAGAAGTTGTTTCCTTTTGTTTGTCCTAGAAGCAATAGGGAATTATTGATGAAGGCTTTTTTGAGTTGAAGGTAATGTGGCCCTGTGTTACAGGAATATCAATTTGGAGTTGTATGTAGGATGAGTCAGAGTGGGAAGAGACTGGAAGCAGGAAAATAAGTTGAGAAGCTATCACAATAGCAGGATAGGTGGAGAGGAGAGGCTGGAAGAAGAGAAACCAATCAGTTAGGAAGCTATCACAATAGTAGGATGAGTCAGAGGGGAAATAGACTTAGAAGCAGGGAAACCAATTTGGGAAGTAATCACAATAGAAAAGACAAGAAGCTATGAGAGTCTAAACCAGGGTGGTGACTATGTGAGTGGAAAGAAGAGGAAGGAAGTGAGAAAAAATGTGGAATTATAAAAACGAGAACTGGATACTGATTGGCTATGGGTGATGAGGGAGAGGAAAGAATCAACGATGAATCTTAAATTGCAAAACTTGGCATCAGGGAAGATGGTAATGCCTTAATAGGGATAGGGAATTTTAGAGGCACTTTTAAAGGAAGGTTGAAGAAATCACTGATATGATGATCAAATTTAATCATGCTATGAGGAATAGCTAAACAATAAATGACAGAATCAGTATCCCAATAGATTCTGAGGGATTTTGTTAGGTCAAGTCTGGTCATTGATCAGATTTAATAGGGATAAAGATAAAGCCTTTCCCTTTAAAAAATAAAAAGGAATCTTCACAAGCACAAAATGGAGAAGCCTGACAAGAGAGTTATTTCTTTGAAAAAGATATTTAAGTTTTAATGTAATTCAAGGTCAACAGCAAGATAGATACGGCAGCTTGAACAGTGTTAATTTGATGATAGAGGAAGCATATGTAGCTAAAGTAGAAATCCAGGATTAATGTAGTGTCCAGGATTAGGATGGTGATTGATAGTCACATGGTCACTGCTCTAGTTGGATAACATCTGGAGTATTGTCTTCAGTTATGGACACCATATTTTCAGAAGAGAATTTTAACAACTGGTGAACACCCAGAGAAGAATGGCCAGCTTGATGAAGGATCACTAAATCACGCCAAATGAATTTTAGTTAAAGGAATAAGAAGTAGTCATCTGGATAATAGACACATTAGTGGGGAATGTGATAGTTATTTGAAATTATACCACATGGAAATGGAATTAGACTTGTTCTGCTTAGTTCTGGGGTAGAACTAAGGACAACAGTAGAAGCTGCAAAGAGGCATATTTACATTTTATGTTAGGAAAAACTTCCTACTAATTAGAGCTATCAGAAAGTGGAATATGCTGTTTTAAAAGGTAGTAGCTTCCTCCTCATTAGCTGTCTACAAGAAAAGGTTATACCAAGGCTATTTTTCAGGAATATTATAAAAGGGATTCTTCTTTAGGTGTTACTTGGATTAGATAATCTCAGAATTCCTGTCCAGCTCCAAAACTCTGTGGGATCTTGTGAGGATAAGTTTGATTTTAGACATCTTGCATTGAAAGATGAGTTCTCCATTTGAAAACAGACTACTGAAATTCAGGAGATTTGGGCCTGATATATCAATTTTAAAATCATCTGCATAAGAATGATAATTGATCCTAGTGGAGAGAATGAGCTTACCAAGAGATGTTGAAGCATATTTTAAGCAATAGGGTGGTCAGTGAGGATTGAAGCTAAGAAAAGACTTCTGTACTAATGACAAAGATCACTTACAATCTTGGAGAGAGCAGTAGTAGTAATGGAGTAGTAATGTCAAGAAACCAGATTGCAAGGGACTAAGAAATGAGTGAGTGGTGAGGAAGTAGTCATTGGAGTAAAGGATTCTTTCTAGGAGCTTAGCAATGAAATGGAGATAACTGTAATATGAAAAAGTAAAGAATGGTAACATGAATCAATTTTTTTTAGAATTACTTGATTGATAGGATGTGGAAGACCTGGGCATTTTTATAGACAGTAGGAACTGAGTCAAACAAGAGAGAGACTGAAGATGAAATAGAGAAAGAATAATTTCCAGATGAGATGTTTGAGAATGAAATCCCAGGTACAAGTAGAGAAGTTGGTCTTATCAAGGAGAAGGGCTACCTCTTCTTCATGGCACAGACAAGGAAGGGAAAAATAAAGATTGAGGACAAAGTTAAGGAATAGAGTAGGGGAAATAAGGAAGTTCATAAGAGATCACTTCCATTTTCTTAGTCAAATAGGAGGTGAAGTCACCTGCTGAGAAGCAATGGAATATGCTTTCATTGGGTGACTGAGGGGAAAAGTTCATGCCAGACTAACCTCATTTCCTTTTTTGACAGTTATTAAGCCTTTGGGGAATAAGAGTTGGATTCTGAGGTCTCTTCCAACTCAAAAATCCTATGACGTTTGAAAGAGTCACTATAGGGAGGAACATTAAAAAATAATCAGACAAATAAAGGGATTACCCAACTGTAGTGAGGACCTAGTTGAGTTTAGAGAAAATGAATTACTAATGGATTCAGTCCATATTCAGTTTTTATTTAGTTATCATTCATTTCTGAGAACAAGAGGCTAACTCTGAATTACAGGCCAAGGAACTGCTCTTGTCCACTAAAGAATCCAAGTTTCATTACACTGCTGGGAGATGATTCCACCTACAATGGTTCCATGAGAGAAAACTGAACCAAACCCTAAAATTCCTATCGTGCAGGGAGGGGCAAAGGGGTAAGACTATTTGGGGAAAGTCATATATGATGATTGTACCCAATAATCATTCTATCAATACTGAAGAGATTGACATGGAACTTGGGAAATTAACCATAAAATACGTCATAAAACGCTAACTACTTCAGTAAAAGGACTAATCTTGAGAGTCTAAAGAGAGCTCAGCTGTACAACACTTTACCCCAGTGATTTTTTTGAAAAGATCAATGTAAGTCATATTTGAAATATATCAAGAAAGCTTGTTTTAAAGGAGTCCAGGGATGAATCCTCCTGAAGAGGATTGCTATCTGATACAGATGCTTTGTGGATTCTTATTTTTGCTATATTAAGTTTTCTTCAAGAAGGCCCAGCTCTACCAGGCTTAGTCAGAATCTAGAGGGGAGGGAAATGAATCCTCTGGGAGTCTAATAGATTACCACAATCCTCTTACTACAGCAGAAATTACTTTTAAAAAAAAAAAGATCTTTTTCTAGACCTCCCCTAGGGAGATATAGAACTGCCAGAGGAAGTTGCAGAGTAAGGAGTCCCAGGAGAACTGATCTTTAGCCCTCCAAAACAGTATTTCTCAGCAGGAGAAACAGGGCTCCAAGAGGTGGAAGCACAAGGGGAACATGCTCAGCATGACATGAAACTATCCCAGAACCACTTTCTATAGCTTCCTCCCCTCCCCCATCACAAACTCTGATATGATGGACGTGTGCTATTCAGAAACTAAAGGATAGCAGAAAAAGAATCCTCATGAGATCCTGAGGAAGGGAAGATGGAGGTGGATGGGGCAGGTCAAAGAGGAGTCTAGGAGAAAAAGTCTTGTTTTGATAGGGTCCTAATGGCATAGATTTTTCCAGGATGATACCAATTTCAAGGAAAGAAAATGTATGTTTAAGGAAACATTGTGATTCAATTAAATTTAAGAAACATTTCTTGTGTTTAATGTATGTTGGGCACTAGGAAGTCAATGATGAAAGCAAAGTAGAAAGAGAGAGAGAGAGAGAGAGAGAGAGAGAGAGAGAGAGAGAGAGAGAGAGAGAGAGAGAGAGAGAGATGACATTCTACTGAGTACATCCAACATGGGCACTTTTTTTGGAGAGGAAGGGATCTAGATCCATCGTGTAGGGAACTTCCAGGGAGACAGCTCCTGATAATACACCTCCTAAGCAACTTAGAGTCTTAGGACTTAGGGCCCCAACAGGTTAAATGACTTGTTCATTTAACAGGGTCACATTACTAGCTAATGTGGCAAGACTGGGACTTGAATCCATGTCTTCGCCACTCTGAAGCCATCTCTAACCACTATGACATCCTGTCTCTCATTATGCTTATGAATAAGCATAGTACAAAGTAATTTGAGGACAGGGTTGGGGGAAGATGAAGCCAGAGAGAGGAAGAGGGAGAGAGAAGACAGACAGAGAGAAGTAGAACAGAGAGAGAAGAAAGAGAGAAGAGGGGAGACAGAGAGAAAGAGAAAGGAGAGAGGGGGAAGAGACTACTGAAAGAGAGAAACAGAGAAAAAGGAAGAAAGAGAGACAGAGAGGAGCTGAAAGGGAGACAGTGAGAAAGAAAGAGGGGGAGAAATATAGAGACAGAGAGAAAGAAAGAAGAGATAGAAGACAGAGAGAATATTAACCACTGGAGGTATTGGGAAAGGCAATGTGGTGAAATAGAAAGAATGTTGAATTTCAAGTCAGAGGACCAGGTTACTAATCCTTGTTCATATACTTCCAGCCTCTGTGACCTTGGGCAAATTATTCATTCAACGTCTCTAGGTCTCATTTTCACAACAAAATGGATAGACAAGAGGAGGGTAAACTCAATGACCTCCTAGGTCACTTCAGGCTCTAATGTTCCTACAAAATTTGTTTGATGGAATTAGTAGTGCCTGAGGTGAGTCTTGGAGGGAATTCAAGGAACTGGTGGGGGAGTGCATTGCAGGCAAGGTGGTGGCATGGAGGTAATAATATATAGAGTGTCAAGTTCAGGAAATGGCTAGTAGTCAAGTTCGGCTGAAACACAGATTTCGTGAAGGGAAATGGCAGAATCATAACAAGAACTGAACCATAAAGACCAACAGTAAGGTACACAAATAACTGGTTGATTAAGTAAGAGCAACTCCAGCCACTTCCCCAACAGAACAAAACTAACAGGAAAAGAGTAACATAATAAATTATATAGGTGAGTAAGCAATATAATACAAATTGATGTTAACTAATTGATTGATTTGTGAATGGCAGCTATGGCTACATCCTCAATAGAATAACATAATTCAGGAGTTGGAAGGGATCTTGACAGTCATCTAGTCCAACCCATACACAAAGACAGTCTAGGAGGCCTGGAGGAAAGAGAGTCAAGCCCAGTTAATGGAAGCTAGGGCTGAGTGGCTCAGTTTTGATTTAGACTTTGCATAGAGCCCTGGAGCAGAAGATGCCTTGTTTTGAACATTTGAAAAAACCCTGTAATGAGACAGCCCCAAATAAAAGGCCTAATTGAACCATTTGGGGCCCTAGTGTAATAGACGCCAGCATCACTTCCTGTACTGCCTCAAGTCCAACAAACACAGAAATGTGTTTTGTTCCATGCAACTGGCTCACTCAAATAGCATGAGCTAATCTTACCCCATCAAGGCACGTTTGAAATAAAATAAAAGTTGTCTTTGGCCCCTGACCAACTCCAAATTTGCAGGACTTTGGATTTTAGGACTTTCACATTCCCAGGGGCAGGATGGGGGAATTTGTCAGCAGGAGTTTATCCCATTTGACCCTTAGTCTCAGTGACTGAACTCATCCTTTTATAGCCTTTCCTTTTCCTATTCCACTATCCCCAAACTGCCCAATTATTCCATTGTTTTCCAAGGATACAACCATTTTTCTAGCCTTCTGGAGTCATTTTTCTACTTTTCCACTCTCTTCATTCTTTTATCTGAGGTATGGCCTTAGAGATCATATCATAGTCTTCCCATTTTCAGACAGGAAAACCGAGGCTCAGGAAGTTAGGGAATTTGCACAAGGCCACATGGGGTGGGGGTGGGGGCAGAGGAAGAATGGGGCCAAAAGGTTCTATTCATTAAGATCTATAACCAGAGCCTGAGTGAAGACCCCTTTGCGGGGAGGAGAGAAACGGGGTATGATCCAAAGTAAAAACAGAGCTAGATCAAGTTAAAGTTCAGCAGAACTACTAAGTTCAATTAGAGAAGCAGGAGGTGCTCATAGGATTAAGCTGAGTGTACTAAATGTAATGTCCATAGAATCTGGCATAACGGCATGATAGCTAAGTGATGTATATATGTATTATATATAAACATATATTTTTTATTTTATTTGTTTTCAGCGTTCTACAATCACTTCCATATAACTTTTTCCCCCTCCCTCCCTGAGACGGGATACAGTTTTATATACATTTTCACCTTAGTCATGCTGCATAGAAGAATTAAAATAAAAGGGAGAAATCATAAAACAAACCAAGATGTAATACAAAAGAAAATGATCTGCTACATTCTGCGATCAAATTCCATAGTTCTTTCCCTGGATATGGAAGACATTTTGCCTTAAGAGACCATTGGGAATTTTTTAAGTCCTTGCATTGCAATGAAGTTCTAAGTTTACCAGAAGAATTCCTCGCACACTGTAATTGTTGCTGTGCACAAAGTTCTCCTGGTTCTGCTCCTTTCACTCAGCATCAGTTCATATAAGTCTTTCCAGGCCTCTCTGAAGCCTTTCTGTTCATCATTTCTTATAGCACAATAGTATTCCATTACATTCATATACCACAATTCGTTCAGCCATTCCTCAACTGATGGGCATCCCCTTGATTTCCAGTTTTTGACCACTATAAAGAATCCTGCTTATATAAACATATATTAAAACAGATGAATGTAATAGATTTTCATGATTTAATATGTAATCATCTTTTTTCTGTTTTGCTTGCAGAGAAAGGTTTGTGCTTCTTGAGTTCCTAATTTTTAAAAATTAAATTTTAAAAGGTTGCAGAGAAGCTGGAAATAAGGACTTTTAAAAGGATGCTTCATCTATCAGTGATGCAGTCCTTCTCTCTTCTCCTCCTCTCTCAACCCTTCCCATCCTTCCCAACTTAAATCTCTCTTCCTTGTGGGATACCCACCCCAATACTCTTGTCCTCACTGATCACTCCCTTTTCTTCATTCCTCTTCACGTTTTGCAATAGGCCTTATACTTTAGCATTTGATTGTGTTCTAGGTGTTTCATGTTAGTATGGTCATCCCAGTCAGTTTACAAGCTCCCCAGAGGAAAGAAATTAAGTCTTTAATGTCAATCTCTCCTCTTAAAGTTCCTGGTACAGTGCTGGAAGCATAGAAGGCTCACTGAATACTTATTGGATCCTAGCATGATACAATTTTGTAATGAAACTCAAGCTGAGAATAAAAGAAGTAGAAATGAGAGGCCAGAGCTTCTATGTTTCATTATCAGTATGATATTCAATTGTTGATTTTCTGTAAAGATACTCAGAATCTTGTTCCAAGGATTTTGCTTTTCCTTTTTCAATTGTGATCATGGGAGGAAGTCAAGAGAAAATATATGCTTGTAAATTAGGAGGAAAAGAAAGGTTTTTTAAAAGAAAAATAATATACCCAGAATCTAGAGAGGCAGCCTAGGATAGCAGATAGAGTGAGGGATTGGAGAGCTTTGAACTCTGATTGTCCCTCTGCCTAGTTGTGTGACACTGAGAGACTGAGCCTCAAGCAACTCCCTAAAAATTTAAGTTATACCACAAAGTTTCAGTTCCCAATAGATCATTGACCTTTATGCTTAAATGGTACCCACAAAGTCCACAGCAGGAATATGACCTACCATCACTTTGCGGGGTGGAGCCTGGCTTATGTGTCAGACTATTGTTTGTCTTTGTTTTCAAAGAAGACCAATGACATCACTGCCGATAACTTGTGTATGAATTGGATTGAAGTGAGGCAGAGTTGCATAAAGTTGTCAGCTTTGCTCTCTCTTCCAGAGTCCAGTGGCAAGACAAAAGTCAAGACTAATCGGGTCAGGGATGCAGCGGATGATTGTGGCATCTTCAATGTCTGACCAAGCTCCAAATGCTTCACAGCACCTACTTCAGCTGCCTTTAAGGTTGCTGGAACAAATTGTTCTCATCTGCCCGCTCCTCTGGGGGAAGTCTTCACTTGCTTGGGGGCAGACACTGCCCTAACTTGTTCTTGAGGTCCATCAATTGCCCTCAACCTGGTTTAGCTCTGCCAAACAATTTACCATTGCACATGCTTCAGCTTCTTGGAGTCACAGGTGGGAGTTGATTGCCAGGTAGATACTAAAGATAGGTGAGCAGCCCTGAAAAGGGCTCAGCAAGCCTTCACACCAGAGGTATTGGTCCTCCTTGAACACTATACACTCTAGACTAAAAGCACCTGGTAACAATGACTGCAAAGATGGAAGGGAGGAACCATGGGGAGCCAAAAAAGGCATTATCTCGGAATTAGAAGAAACTGAAATTGGATTTAGTCAAAGCCAAAGTGAGCATATGTTCTGTCTTCTCACTCTTAAGGCTGTGTGGTAGGTAGTCCTATGGCAGGGCTAAGCCAGATAAGACCCCAGGAAGCTTGTGGCTTCTATGGTTAGATTGGGGATATCAGATAACCTAGGATAAAATTCCCAGATTTTCATGTGCTATAATTCAACATTTCTGTTCTGTGTAAATTTGTATAATTCTTCTCTCTCCTCTTTCCTCCCTCCTCCTTTCTCTCTCTGTCTCTCTTTGTCTCTCTGTGTCTTTCTCTGTCTCTCTGTCTCTCTCTTTCTCTCTCTCTCTTTCTTCTGTCTTTCATCTAGAGGGAGGTCTCTACCTGTAATTTCATTTGCAGAAGAAACGTCTGCTGAGAAAATTCCTTCTGCAAACACAGATCAGCAACTACTCTGTAACTTGTAGTATTACAGAGCTGCTTGAAGCACTGAGAGCTTGATTCCAAATCTGAGATTCAGAACTGAAGTGGACGTCAGAGGCCATCTAGCCCAACTTTATCATTTTACAGATAAGGATACTGAGGTCCAAGGAAATTAAAAGACACACAGCCAGCATGTTTCTGAGATAGTGCTTGACTTCAACTCTTCCTGACTCTGAGACTGCCTTTGATTTTATCTTAATTCCCTTCATTTCTAACCAAGCCCTCTTAGAAAAACTCAACTACTGTCTTGATTGCACTGTGGAAGAAAGGGATGTCCACACTGAGACCACAAGAAACTGGGAGAACTGAAGTAAGAAGAACAGACAGTATTAGAAAGACATAGATGTCTTTGTACAGCAACTTTGGAGTGCTCGCCAGTAAAAAACAAATAAAGCAGAGAATGGAAAAAAGGAAGAAAAGTCCTATGTGAGACTATGGCTGCATTGGGTTTTCAAGAGCTGGGTCCTTTCTTTGTCATGTCATATCTCCCTTAATCTAGATTGCTCTTATGAATGGAGAAAAGCAAAAGCAATAACATAAAACAGCTGAGAATCTCCAGATTGCTCATACAAAATCAGCAATTCCTGTTCAGTCACCCAAGAACACAAACAACTCTGAACCTAGGTTTTTTTATGTCTTCCCTACAAAATCAGGAATTGATGGGACCTGGGACCAAACTATATAGTCATTTTAGTTGGTTTAGCAACATACAAATAATCAATAGATAATTGTTGCTCAGGCCAAATAATGTGTTAAGATTTGCCTAAACTCCTCATGGACTTTATGAGAGGCAGTGTAACATAATGGAAAAAACTCCACATCTGAAGTCAGGAGACCTGGGTTCAAGTCCCTGTTCTGCTACTTACTAGTTATAGGAAATGGACAAATAACTTAACCTCACTGGGCCAGAGAACAACACAACAATATTCATATAGTGATTTATGGTTTGTAAAGCATTATATATCACATATGGTTTCTCATCTCATCTGATCTGCACAACAACCCTAGGAGGTAGGCTACTACTATCTCCTTTTTGCAGACAAAGAAAGTAAGACTGATACAGGTAAAGTGCCAAGCCAATATAATAAAAATGACCATTTTACCTGTGCTACTTTACTTGTTCAGTACCATACCAATGAAACTACCAAAGAATTATTTGACAGTTAGAAAAACTGGAAGAACAAAAGATCAAGAATATCAATGGAATGGATAAAAAAAATGTATTAAGGAAGGTGGCCTAGCAGTCCCAAGTTTTAAATTATATTACAAAGTGGTAATTATCAAAATCATCTGATACTGGCTAAGAAATAGAGTGGTGGACTAGTGGAAAGGGTAGGCATTCAATACACAGTAATAAATGACCATAGTAAACTGGTATTTGATAAGCCAGAGATCCAAGTTTTAGGGGTTAAAAACTCAACATTTTACAAAAATTTCTGGGAAAACTGGAAAGTAATTTGGCAGAAGCTAGGTATAGACCAACGTTTCACACCATGTGCCAAAGTAAGGTCAAAATGAGCACATGATTTTGACATAAAGGGTCATATCATAAGTAAATTAGGGGAGCAGGAAAAAATATACCTGTCAGACCTATGGATAAGGGAAGCATTTATGATCAAACAAGAGAGAGAGGATTACCAGAAGTAAAAAAAAATCTTTTGATTATATGAAATTAAAAAGCTTTTGCACAAACAAAACTAATGTAGACAAAATTAGAAGAAAAACAGAAAACTGGGGGGAATTTTTACAGCAAGTTTCTCTGATAAAGGTCTCATCTCTCAAATAAATAGAGAACTGAGTCAAATTTATTAAAATAAGAACCATTCCCCAGTTGATAAATGGTCAAAGAATATGACCAGACAATTTTCAGGAGAAGAAATCAAAACTACAAAAAGCCATAAGAAAAAATGCTCTAAATCATCACAGATCAGAGAAATCCAAATTAAAACAACTTTGAGATAACATCCTATACCTGTCAGATTGGCTAATGACTTCATAGGTATAATTGATATCAGATTGCTTGCCTTCTGGGGTGGGAGGAAGCAGAAGGAAAGAAGAAAGAAGGAAAGAGGAAAGAAGAAGAGAATTTTTAAGCTCATTGTTTAAAAAAATTATGTATAATTGGGAAATGTTTAACCAAATTAATAAAATCTTTTAAAAATTGACTTGCCCAACACTAACCAGCTAATAAATATCTGAGTCAAGATTTGAATTCAGCCTTTCCTCTCTCCAAGTTTAGCCCATCCTCTACACGTCTGCCAAACTCATAGTCCTGAAATAAAGGTCTGACAATGCCATCCTCAGGAAACTACAATGGCTCCCTGCTACCTCTAGTATAAAGAACAACTTCTGTGTTTGCATTTAAAGCCCTTTACGGTGTGGCTCTACTCTGTTTTTCCAGGTTAATTCCGTATTAGTCCCCCTCTACTACTTTATACTCTAGGCAGAATGGCCTCACAAATAAATGTTCACCACATACAACATTCTATTTTCCATTTCGGTGACTTTGCCCAGGCTAACCTCCATGCCTGGAATACCTGCCTTCTTATCGCCACCTCTTAGAACACCTGGATTCTCTCAAGCCTCATCGCATGTGCCTCCCCCTTCAAGTGGTTCTTCTTGATTCCCCTAGCTTTTAATAACCCCACTCTCCCTAAGATCACTGTGAATTTTCTTTCTCTTTTTTTTTGAAGGGGGAAGAGATTTTTGGTAATTGAAAAAAGATTAAATAAATTTGTCATAAACCTCCTCCAGGAGTCTTTCCCTGAAGGGTTATACCCCACTCTAGACTTTCCCTTCCTTGGAATACCCCTGCTTCATGGGTACTTGTTCACATGTAGCCTTGTAACTGTTCTACCATTCTTTCACATATGCCCATATTATTTCCTGATCTAGAGAGCAATCTTGAAAAGGTCTGCTTCTTTTTTCCTTTCTAGGAAGATCTGTTTTTCCTCTATCCTATGTTTTTTGTAGCCCTCATAGCATCTGGCTCAATACTTTACACCTACCGATCACTCAGACAATGCTGATTGACTTGTATCCCTACACAGGTCATGTTTAGGTGTCCAGGACCAGTACTATCTTATCTCCATTTAAACAAGGAATATTTGAAGACCATGGAAGAAGTCTTTTTGGTCTGGTCTCTGGATGCCACTCTCTCAGAGACCAGGGGCAGGCATGTGCAAGTCTTCCAGGAATCAAGGAGGGGAGGAGCTCATCTTGGACCTTCTTCTCAACAAGGAGCTAGGGTACTATCTACAGGTGCTGCCCTGCAAATGCCCTAAATCATCAATCTGCCACCATATCATTATTCCCCAAGGACAGAAGAAGAAGCATCTCCAGAACGTTTTCATCCTTGGGGTCTTATAAATAAAATACAAATTATAGGTTGAATAGTTCAAGACTCTGGGCTTCTCCTCTCCTGGCATTTGGGAGTTCCCAGAGGTCCCTGGAGCAGTCCCACCAGAGAAGGCCATTAACTCCCACAAACCTAGGGGTAAGCACTGCTTCCCATCCAAGACTCATAAAATTTCAAACAAAAACCTTTCCAGTCCAGGAAAAGTGGCCTGGCTGACAAGAAACACATGGGTAGGACCAAACACATGGAACAAATTTGACGCTGAGCACTGTCTTTTGATGATGTTTCCAAGGGCTGAGACCACAGCTCTCTGCACCTTCATGGCAAGCATACAGCTCTCATCTCTCTGGAGTTTGACATCCTGGCTCACAGTCTCTAGGGGACAGCTGTTCTCGATGCCATCATTGTACCCTGCATCTCTCTTTGGCTCTCCAGGTTTGAAAACTCTGAGGATTGACAGCTGTCTTAGGCTGGTTCCGCCCTCATTGCAAACCCTTAAAACCATGAACATGTCCCCTGCATGGTGACCAGATGCAATCTGAAGGAGTTAAGAATTAGTTCTTATAATTCTTTTATTCTACCATTTTAGGTTAATCCACAAGTAAGGGTAAGACCTCTCCAACTCTCCACAAATCTTCATGAACTCCACTCCCCACATCAAATCTCATCACGCTACCCTTCAGTTAAACTAATATTTGAACCCCAATCTAAGCCTTTGCTTATCTCTCCAATTGGACATGATTTCTCCCTTATTTGATCTCTGCACACTGTACCCCTAAGATCATAAGAAAGAATTTTAGCACCTATTTAATTCAACCCCATCACTTTATAGATAAGTAAACCAAGACTCAGAGGGTTAAAGTAACTTGTTCAAGCTCATACAAGTAGTAGTCAGATGCTGCTGAGCTATGCTGAAATAAGTCAATGGTGCTAATTGGATGCCCTACAAATTTTTGTGATCTAATCTCACATGGACTCTAACCACAGTAAAACAATCCTTTCACTCTTCTTGTCAACTCTCCATTGCATCCCCCACAATACATTTTCTCCTTAATCTTTCCACCTTCCCTCTTAGCAGACAATCTTGCCCAAGTCTATTGAACCATCCATAATACCTCTTGAATTCCAGTCCTTTGGCATGAACTGCCTACTGGACATTTTAAATTAGAAATCCCATCATCATCTTAAATTCAACATGTTTAATATGTAACTTATTATTTCTTGCTCCAAATGACTTCCCCATTTCTGTTGAAGGCACCACTATCCTTCCAATCTCCCAAGTTGACAACCTTGGAGTCATCCTCCAGTCTTTTCTCTTCCTCAACCACATTATCTAATAATGTGTCAAGTCTTCTTTCTACACTCTACAACCACTAGCCCATGCCTTTATCACCTCTTGCCTTGACTGTTTCAATAACTCCCTAAATGGTCTCCCATCCTCTAGTTTCTGCCCTCTCTCAACCATCCTCCAAATAGCTGCCAAATTGACATTCTTCAAAGTTCTGACCATGCCATTCTCCTGCTTGTGAAGCTCCAGTGCTCTTAGACTAGGAGCTCCTTGAGGGCAGGAATTGTCTTTTGCTTTTTTGTGCATCCCCAGCACTTAGCACAGTGTCTGGCATACAGTAGTTACTTGATAAATGTTCCTTGACTGAATTGCCTGACCACCTCCCTCTTGTCCCTAGCATAATATACCAACTCCTCCAATTGACATTTCAAGCCCTTCACAGCCTGGTCTCAACCTTCTTTTCCAGTCTTTTTAAGTATTTCTTCTTTAACACACTCTCCATTCTAACTAAACTGACCTGCTTGCTGATCAGATCTGTGACATTCTATCTCCCAGCTCTCTTGTGGTAGAAAAGCTCTCTCCTCTCACCTTCAACTTATAAAATACCTAATTTCCTTGAAGGTCCGGCTACACTCTAGATTTCCTTTCCCATGCCCCAGATCTTCATCCTGATGCCTTCCTCCAGTCCTGGAATAAATGCAATGAAAGTATCCTCTACCCCTGCAGCATCCCCCATTGGATGACTCCTCCTTGAACTTCCACTTCAGGAGGACACCCAAGCCAGCCACATCTCATTCCTTACCTGGCTTCACTCTAGACTTTCTCTACCCTCCCACAGGTTAGGTACCTTTGTCTCTCTTTCCCAATACTTTTGAACTTTTCATTTTCCTTTTGAGTGTTGTCTTTCCCCATTAGAATGTAAACTCCTCAAGGATAGAGAATATCTTTTATATTTGCATTCTAACATTCTCACCAGTCCTAAAATTAGAGATCCTGAAAGGGATCTCTTTGAGAGCCAAGACAATAAGAAGGCCCTGGGAGCCAATCAGGATCAGTATGCCATACAAAACTTTTGGCAGCAGCCAGAAGACTCCCTTTGTGACATATGAGCCCACTCTCAGGTCTTCTCCTCCACCAGCTCTTGACAGATAACAAGCCCCTTAATCCCCTATTTCACTTTCCTTCCTAAAGACTTGGTGGCAACTCCAGACTTCCTTTTTTATATCACTTCCCTGTGTGTTTTTCTGTGTAGGGGGTAGGAATGAGGAAAGTCTAAGTTTTAGTCATGAATCAGGCACCATGTATAGGCAGACAATAAAAACGGGGGGAAGCCCCTACCCCGAGGGTTCATCATATAAATTAGACATATGGAGGGAACCCAACAAGACAAAACAAGCATCAGCAAAGAGACAGGTGGTGGCTGGGGATAACTGTCTTTGTTCCACTAGTGAGTTCAACTGATCACCTGCCACTTTCAAGATAACTCCAAGGATTTCTCTCCAAAGAGACTCTGAAGAGTCTGAGCATAATAGTAAGAATGATGGTTAAAGGATGGTGAGGGGGGAGACAAGGAGAACCTGCAGTCTTAAGGCCACATATGGCCTTCCAGGTCCTTAAGTTCAGCCTTTTGACTGAATCCAAATTTTACAAATCCTTAGGACTTGTGTAAAATTTGGATTCAGTCAAAAGGTCATACTTAAGGACCTAGAAGACCTTGATGACTTTATGACCTCAGGTTCACCACCCTGGTTAAAGTGAATGTAAGGCAGGGCCTGGGAGAAGTACAGGCATCCTAGGGACAGAGAAAGAACAGGAAAAAAAAGAGACAAGAGCAACCAGTGGGATGAATTCCCTCCTCTCCCTAGCCAGAAGAAAGGAAAAATGGAAAATAGAATTTGAGAGGACAGACAGAGCCTTGGCACAAAGAAAATGTTCCAAGGAGGCAGAGTAATCTGTGTTATATATTTTTGTCCCTTCTTGCAAGTTGAATTTAATGAAATTTGTTCTGCTAAAATTTTCTACTGTCCTATATAATCTTGGAGGTAGCATCTGTCTTCAAGTCTAATAATTGCAGGACTCTTGAGAGTATTTTGTCTCCCTGAATATGCAGAGCCAGAGCATACAGCACACAACATGGATCATCACATCCAAAATCAAAATGAAATCCCTCCACTGAGGCATGTTTCATAAAATCCTGGAGTCCCAGACCCTCCAGCATAAAACAGCTATTCCTAAAACAGTGTTCTTGGCATGACAACCAAAAGTGCAAGTCAGAAAGAACTACACTTTATTAGTAACAATTAGTCATAATTGCATAAAGTGCCAGTGAAGCTTTATCGGGTGGGAGTGGCCTGACCAAACTTTCTGAAACTTCTGGACCACAGCAAATTCTACCACGAGTGAATCCAAGAAGGAACAAGAGCACACGGAAATCAAACCATGAGATATTAGAGCCAAGAAGCTCCTTAGAAGACATGTACTTCAGCTCCCTCATTTGACAGATAAGCAAAGTGAAACCCAGAGAAGCACTATCCCAATCCCATGGTGAGTGAGTAGCAAGCTTGGACTGCAGCCCCACTCCTCTGATTCTCTCTGTACTATGTTATTTCTACCACCCCATCCTGCCCTTCTTTCACCTCAACCAATGTGAGCTGATCTTTATCTGGCCACTAGATCCAGATGGCTCTGGAGGAGAAAGTGAGGCTGGTAACTTTGCATGGCTATCCCTCACTCAAATCCAATATAATCAAAACTCATGACATCACCTCCCTGATGCCATAGTCCTCTTTCAGAATGAAGAACAAATAATAATGTATGAGTAGTATAGCTACCCCAATGAGGACCCAACTGACTAGTTCCAGTTGGGCAATGCAGCTCCTTCCTTCCTTCCTTCCTTCTTCACTTCCTTCCTCCCTCCCTCCTATCCCTCTATCCACATAGAGAATCATACCCTTACCTATGGATATTTTGCCCAAAGGAATATAATTTTTTATTTCAGAAACCTAGCAAAGTATCTTGGGGTTTATGAGCTAGATTTCTTTTTTTATGGACCCTGCCTTACACCCAAATCGCTCTGACTCTCATTGATTGACCACAATAGTTCCCAGTCCATTCTCACTTGGTTGTTGTTTAGATTTTCAGATGAATATCAGGCCACTGGATCCAGATGGCACAGGAGAAGAAGATGAGGTTGGTGCCCTTGCACAGCCCTCCCTCACTCAAATCAAGGTCAATTGCAAGTCATGCTATCATCTTAATGTCATGGTCCTCTTCAAGAACGAATACAAAAACAACAACATACATCTCAGAGTGAGTAAAAATAGCAATTCTTTCTGTTTGGAGCCGGAAACCCTGAAGGTCTTCCTCTCCCATATGGATTTTTTTTTTTTTGACAAGGTAAAAGAGTTCATTCTTTGCCTCATTTTTACCTAGCCTTAATCACCAAATGGGCATTGCCTCAGACAAACTGAGACCTGGGAAAGACCTTAGCTCAAAAAGGCCAAGGCCTCCCCCTACATCCTAGTCATCTCCAGTCTTCCTAATCTATATCTTGCCACTGGACCCAGATGGCTCCAGCAGAGAGAGTAAGACAGATGACTTTGTACAACCCTTCTTCATTTAAATCCAATTCATTTGCAAGTGATGACATCTGCTTCCTGATGTCATGGTCCTCGTCAAGAACAAAGAAAAAACAACAGCTAGCAGTGCATTGTGCCTTTAACCCTTTGTATTCTCAGATAAGATAAAAGACACACAGGCTCAGAAAAAGAACATTCTGGCTAAAATAACTATAAAATAACTAAAATAAATAGGAAAGCAGAGAAGAGGTGATGGGGAGGCAAATTATATAGGGAAATATTGTAGGCAAAAAAATAGAAAGAAATGATAGGAGAAAAGCAGCATTGCTTGGAATTGTTCCTGTTTTATTTCAGGTATTTATCTACTTCACTGATTAGATTTCAGTGGCTTGATAGCAGAAACTGTCTTCAACATCTTCCCTTCCCTCATGGTGCCCACTACAGTTCAGTACATACAGAAGAAGCTTAGTAAAGCCTTACTGAATGAACAAATGAAAGGGCAGATGTTAATTCTTCAGAAGACATAATCACCAAGTGGCAAAGACTGAACCTTCCCACATCTCAGTATCTCCATCTATAAATCAAGAGGTTGGTCTATAAGATCTTTAAACTGCCTTGCCCTGCTAACATTCTATGGCCTAAGGTAGGTTTGGTATGGTGTGAGTTGATAGAACAATTAACTAGGGTCTTAAGACTTGGGCTGAAGTCCCAAGTCCCTCATAATTCAATATTTGGCCTTAAGCAAGTTGTAAAACAAGGGCATTGGACTCAATGATCTATCCAAGTTCTTCTACTAAAAGTTCCTATGATACTATAAGTTAAATCTAAGTCCTTGTTTTCTCTACCTACTGAACACCCACCTCAAAACAGATACCCACAAACAACTATCTGGAGATAACCAGAAATTCTCACATGAAAGGGAATGGGTACCCTTGATTTTTACTAGGGTGACAGTCCTCTGCCACTCTTGCATCTCTTCTCGCAACTTTAGGAAGGATTAGAAAGGGAAAGAGGTAGGCTTGTTGTTTGGATCCTACTGACCACCAACCCTGAAAAGGTCTATTCCATGTCATTCAGCATCCAAATGAAAGGGCGGATGACACATCCGGCACAGGGTCATCAAGTCCTGGATATGCCAAAGGAAACCCAGTCAGGTGGCAGTTCTAGTCACCGGTTAATTCCTTCACATCTCCCACTGTGAAGAGAGAAAGTTTTGAACAAGCCTCGATCTGTATGATTAAAGTTGTCTTTCTGGATTTGCAAGTGGATTAATGAGCTTGAGTTTTACAGAAAACATGTTTCCAAACATATTAGCCACAGGCTAAACATCTCAGAGGAACTTATTTTAAAAAGAACATTAAAAGTCATTTTTCTCAAGTCTCTGCCCCCAAAGTCAATTACAGGTAAAATTACCTGAGATTCCACTTAGTGTAAACTTTCCATGATGGGAATGCCTTTCAGAAAATTCTCCCCAGAGCTGGGTTTCATGCATACTAACTGCGAGAGAAAGCCCCACTCCTGAAAATTGGGAGTGGGAAGGGTGGAAAACATGTCTTTAAAAAAGTCTTCTAATTTTACTCTTGTCTGATGGAAAAGCTGCTGAACCAGAGAACTGATTTCTAGGCTGGGCTTGGTCACAATCTCAGGCATGTCACAACCCTCCTGAGCCTCAGCTTTCCCATTTATACAATGGGAATTAGAAAATTGGCCTGCTTCTGTAACCTAGGAAATATTTGCCATAAATACAAGATGATGTCACCTCTTATGAAGAAATATTCATAGCAGACTGGGAACAGCTTCTCTAAACTGTCCCCTAAAACCCCTTGCCCAAAAGGTCTTTCTTAGAGAAGTATCGTAGTATAGTATAATGATTGCAGGACTTGGAGGGAGAAAAGGCCTGGGTGCAAATCCTGTCTCCAACTTGGTGGCCATAGGCAGCTCATTCAAGTTCTCTGGACCTCTGTTTCTTCTTCTAGGAAGTAGAAATAATGTTTCTAGTACCTAACTCTCAGGGTTGTGGAGATCAAATGAAATAACATAGAGCACTTTGAAGTCCCTTGTTAAGAAGGTAGAAGGAATTCCTGCACAGGTATATACATACCATACTATATAGCCTCTCAGGACCCTCTAAGAGGCAGAATGGTATCAGTGGATAGGGCACTATATTGGGTGTCAAGAAAACCTAGGTTCGACTTCTCCCGACCTTAGTTCTTTATTTGTATAATGAGGAGTTGAACTTGTGAGTCCTAAAATGAATATGGGCTCCAAATCTAGGATCCTATGTCCTGTAAGACCTCTTCTAGCTCTAAATCTACAATCTTCTGAGTGTATGCCTCTTCCACATCTGAGGTTCTATGAAGGTCAATATTATTATTCCATCTCTCACATAAACTCCTAGAGTTGGGAACGTTCAAATCTACCCCCAGCCCCGAGTGCACAGCACACACACACACACACACAAACATACACAGACATTCACACACATGCATATGCAATCAATACAATATGAACTTCCTGAGAATAGGAATTGTTTCATTCTTTGTATCCCCAGGGCTGAGGAGCACACAGCACTTAATTGTGTGCTACCTGATCTTCTTCATCAATGGCTTTATCTAAATAAATGGGCAGAATGTTTATTGGGGGATTGTCCCCAATTCAATTTTAATTTACAGTGTGTGGACCTTCAACTGAAGATGGCATGCTCTCTTGTTCTTTGTTACACAGCATACACAAAAGAATCTGCTTTGCCAATGTGACACAATAACTCCTAATGGTTTCCCATAACCCAAGGGCTGGGTCAAAGGCACTTGACTACTAAGAGCCAGGAGCATGAGTTTTTCTGAGTCAGGAGGATGGACTCTCCTCTCTCTCTTTTGGAAAAGCAGTATTTTCTCCCTCTTGGATTTTCATCAAGGAAGAAGGAAGGAATATCTCTCCTCTTTACTCCTCACCACTGCTTCCCCACCCAGTCACAGAACAAACTACTAGTACCTGGTAGTAAGGGCATATGCTTTTCTAGAAGCCCTGGAGAACCTGGTGGCTTCATTTTTCTGTCTTCTTTGTTTCACTTCCTAATCACAATTCACCAAATATCAGTCATTAGAAAGGACGTTTCCAATTTTGGCAGTAGCATTGTGGGTTGAAAATTTCAGAGTTCAGTGTTCGAGCATCACTTGACTGAAGAAGGAGGAAGAGTTTCTTGGAGAAGACACCCATCACAAGGATCAACCTACAGTTGAAGAACTCAACAGTCTTTCTATACCCTGTGCCCTAGCTGGACAGAGAACTATACCCTGGGGATTGCTCAGACAATGCAGAGCCAAGGTGATGTAAATGCTAATCATCTGTTCAGTAGACCTACAAAAAGTTATCTCAACCTTCCAGGGGGAAATAGTACGTGTAAGGGACTAACTGAGGTACTTTATACTTTCTCTATGGGACAATATGTGTCTATAAGCCTTTTAAAACACATTTTCTATGCTGGAAGAAATAAAATAAAACTGTCCTATACCTAAAGCCCATTTTACACATTGAGTTGCTTATCTGGAAAAGATCCCATTATCCACATTTCAGAGAAACAGTAGATACTGGCCATAAATAAGTATTGTTTTAGCAATTTCCCCAGAGTTACTCTCTAATGGAAGTGATAAATTCCACAGAGAAAGGAACCTGATACCTTTCCTTGATGTCAATCTACTCAAGGATGAATTCAGGTCTGTTTGAGCCTAGACTCAGGGTTCCCTTGTGGAAGGGGGCTACTGGGCTTCAGGGCACATTCACATGTCTTGTTTCCCCTTACTAAGCTCCTTGAGGGCATGGTCCATGTCCAGGATTTCTTCTATAATCCCTATAGTGTCTCCCTGAAGTCTGAGTTCATAATGGGACTTAAACATTGTTCCTATCATCCACCTTCTTTACTCCTATTCATATGCAGCTGAATAGAGTGAGACAAAATAATGAAGCTATGATAATTAGGTCTGTTCTAAATTTGTGTTTCAAAATATCAACTGAGCTCTCAGTGGAGCAGTGCAGTCCTTTTATACCTCTATAAATCCACTTACTATCAAATTCACCATAGTGGTTCTTCTAAACGTTTTTCTTTCTCCCCAAATCTTCCATGGCACCCCCTTCTCCATCCCTTTCAGCTTATAGACTCACCTTATACATAACTGCAAAACAAATAGAAGCCATTAACCAAGAGCTCCCTCTCTCCTCTCTTCTTCATCTCACATCACTCGGACATCTCCTCCCACTATTTCCTCCTTTACTACTGTCTCATATAAAAATGTGGTCCTTCCAGCCAATGAAAAACCCTCTGCAAGTATACTTGACCCTATTCCCCTCCCATCTTCTTCAGCATATTGTTTCCATTATCATCCCTGCTCTAATTTTTAACCTTTCAGTAATCCCTTTACTGGCACCTTCCCTGTTGCCTATAAGCATCTATCCTTCAAAAACCCTCATTTCATCCAACCATCCCAGCTGGCTATTGACCAAAATAAGGTCCAAGAAGGTTATCTATACTACATGCCTCTACTTGCTCTCTTCTCATTGTCTTCTTAATCCTCTACAGCCAGGTTTCTACATCACTCTTCCTTAACTGAAATTGCTCTTTCCAAAGTTGTCACTGACCTCTTGATCACCAAATCTAATGGACTTCCCTTAGACTTCATCTTTATTGACCTCCCTACAGCTTTTGACAGAGTTGGTCACTCTCTTCTCCTTGATATTCTCTTCTCTCTAGGTTTTCATGACTATACTGTCTTGTTTGTCTAGTGCTGATTGCCTCAGTTTCCTCTTCTTTAAAATAAACTGGAGAAGGAAATAGCAGACTATTCCAGTGTCCTTGCCAAGAAAACCCCAAATGGGGTCACAAAGTCATGAACAACCAAAAAATAACTGACCAACAAAAAATTTTTTACTGTTTCTCCTCCTACCTATCTGATAACTGCTCAGTCTCCTTTACTGGACCTTCATCGAGATAATGCTCACTTATTGTGGGTATCTCCCAAGGTTTTTTTGTGGACCTGGTTCTTTATATATAAATATATATATCATGTCTCTCTTGGTTTTCTCATTGTTTCCCAGGGCCTCTATCATCATCTCTATGCAGATGATTCTCAGATCTACACACCCAACCCTAATCCTGAATGACAGTTCCAGATCACCAACTCCTTTTCTGATATCTCAATCTTACAGACATCTCACATTCAATACATTCCTAATAGAACTAATTATCTTTCACTCCAAATTCTCTCCTCTTCCCAACTTCCCTATTATTGTCAAGGACACCACCCTTCTCTACTTCTATTTATCAGGTCTTCTAATAGGTCTCCCTATCTCAATTCTCTCCTCACTCCAGATCATCCTTCACTCAGTTGCCAAATCAGTTTCTTTAAAGTACAGATCTGGCCATGTCATCCACCATCTCCCACCTTACCCACCATTCAATAAACTCAACACCTTTCCATTCTTTCATTTACTCCCCTCCATGAACTCTATGTTCCAGCTACTCTGATCAACCTGCAGTTCCTTACCATCTCTTGGAAGACAGCCATCATGTGCCTCAAAGCTGATTGTCTTCCATGTCTAGAATGATCTACCTCCTAAATCCCTTGGCTTCCTTCAAGACTAAGTTCAAATTCTATTTTCTTCAGGAGACCTTTCCAAGTCCCTGTCATCCCCTCAACCCCGCCCCACCCAGTGTGTTCCCTTTAAGATTGCCTTTCATCTTTGTCTTGTACATACGTAGTTACTTGCTTCTTGTCTCAGCCCTTAGATTGTGAGTTCCTTAAGAGCAGGTACAAAGTTTTTGCTTTCCTTTTAATCCCCAGAGCTTGGCCCAGTGTCTGGTCCATTGAAAAATTTAATAAATACTTTTTGACTCAGTAACTTGATAATTGACTTTTTGGTGGAGGAAAGACTTTTATCTTACATCTACTTTCTTTCCCAAAGAAACTAGATTTTGTTTTCTTTTCTTTTGCTTAAGAGGTAAGGAGGTAGGGCAGGTAACAAAAAGGAGATGAGTTTAAAATCATTATTTCCTACCAAATGAAATTCAAGACCACTTGTCTGGCATGAAAAGCCACCCAAAATATGGTGCCAATCTACCTTTCCAGCTCTATCCCATCTTATTCTTGTGTTTTCTAAGCTCACTAGGCTCACTCTAAATTCAAGCCAATCTGGACTATTCTCTGTATCCTCCTAACAAACCCTGTGATTTTTTGTCTCTAGAGCTTTGTTCAAATTGTTTCCTGTGTCTCTATGTCCTCCCTCAACCTCCCAAATTCCTTCTTATTTTTAAAAAAGACGAACTCAAATGTCATCACCTCCATGAAGTCTTCCCTGATGATGCACAAAATAATTCTGGCATCTTTCTAACGTACTTGTCATAATAACCATGCTACATGTATGTATTGTTTTCCAAGATCTGCCCTTGACTTCAAGTTACTTAATATTTTAATCAGTCATTTAGTTAAAGGCATTGGGGGCATACATATCAAATTTGAAGCAGATAAGGAGGTAAGAGGAATAAGGAGTATGTTGAATGGACAAAGATTTGGTATTAAAAACTTTTGACAAGCTAGAACATTTTTTTAAATCTAAAAAAGACAAAAGATGATAGGAATAAATGTAAATTTATATATATATATACATATATGTTAAAAAATCAATATTATAAGCACAAGATGAGAGAAAGTGTAAGTACATAGCCATTCATCTCAAAAAATTTGAAAGTTTTAGTGAATGATAAACACCATATAATTCCACAGTATGATTTGGTAACTAAAAAAACTAATAAGATATTATACTGAACCAGGGGCATCAGAGCATCCAGAAGGAGGGATGCAAACATCCTGCCAAATGCTCTCCTCATCTAACCATTCAATTCTGTTGACCATGTATTAGGAAGGACATTGATAAGAACAGAATTCAAGGATAGATGACAATGATGGTGGAGGGCCTCAAATTTTATTATATGGGGATAAGGTCTTATGATCAGAACATTACATATTTAGAGCAGAAAGGAGTTTTGAAGGATATCTAATTCAATTCCTTTATTTTTACCATTGAGGAAACTGATACCAGAAGTCATGAAGTGATTTGTCCATGGACAGTGAGTGTCAGAGGTGGGATCTGAACCTGTGCCTTCTGAATGCAAATTTATTGCTGTTTATACTTTATCATACTGTCTCTCATGTTGAAAGAAAATGAATATCCTGGAGTAAAGAAGGGGTAGGAGAAACATTAAAATTGTCTTCAGATATTGAAAGGGCTCCCATGTAGAAATGGGATTAAACATTTTTCCCTGCAATGCCTCAGTTCAGAATTAGAAATAAATGACAGGAAGAGGAACAGATTTTTCACTAACTGTACCAGATGTACCCAGGAAGTAGAATGGGTTGCCTTGGAGATGAAGGATTCCTCCTAACAATACATTTCCCACAAAGGTTTTTCCAGGTAGGTTACTGAGTAGGTTTTTGTTCAGATATGGGTTGATCTAGATGCCTCTGGGGTCACTTTAAGCTGTGAGACACTGGGAAGGATTAAAGAGTATGATAGGTGGGAGGCACATTGGTGATAATGTAGGCCTACTCCTTCTTTTGCTGAATGAGTAAACTGAAACTCTGAGGTAAGTTACCAGGCCAAGACCACACAAGTATAACAGAATGGATTCAAATTTACACCTTCTGGCTGCATAGTCAATATTCTTTCTCTATACTGTAATACTTCTTTATATGTAATACTATATCACTGAAATATAGGTAACATAAAATTTAGAATCTCCATTTTACAGATGAGGTGACTGAGGGTCAGACAAATTAAGTGACTTGCCCATAGAATCATAGCTAGTAAAAACTCCGAACCAGGATTCTGGATATAAATTTCTTGACTCCACATCTTATAATTTTTCAGCTATGCTATAAAAATCTGTAATTTTTTCTTATCTTTCTTTCCATAGGTAGGAGATTCATATTCTTTCTTATCTCATGGATCCTTTTGGCAGTCTGGTGAACCTAGCCCCTTCTCAGAATAATGTTTCTAAAATACAAAATGTGTGTGTGTGTGTGTGTGTGTGTGTGTGTGTGTGTGTGTGTGTGTGATATTGCAAAGTAAACCAATTTTACTTGGAATAGTTTTATAAAAAAAAATATTTTAAGTTCACAGACCTCAGGTTAAGAGCCTTTGTCCTAGACTATAAATCCCATCAGAATAGAGATAGTCTTGTCCAAACTTTCTATCACCTGTGTTCTACCAAATGAATACTGTTGAATTGAATTGAATTAAAACAATCAGGTCCAAGACAGACTTCTTACAATCCCCATCCAAATGGCCAGGGTCATTTCCCTACTTTGTTAAAAGGAAATCAAGTAGATAACCCTATAGACACAGGACTAGAAGATTGCATGAACTGGTTCAGGTGTCCAGTAATACTACAATATCATCCCCTCTGGGGCTACACTATCTGGGAATCCTTACTGTTGCTTATGTCCCATGAGCCTCTTGTAGAAGTATAAGAAGCCCTTCTCCCCAATCAGGATATTAAGGCTCCTGACTCTGAATAGTAACTGTGACTCAGCATCAGGAGTCTAGCCATGCCTTCGCTCCAAGCCATTTTCCCTGCCCAGGAGCACTGACAGCATTGATTTGTATATCAAACCTACCCACTAATGATCAACCACAACTGGCACTAGATTGTTGGCTATGTTATCCTAGGCAAGTCAGATACACAGGGGCTTCAGTGGCCCTGTAGTCATCAATTTCCAAAGAGCACTGTGAGAACTAAGAAAACATAAATAGTTAACCAAGAGTTTGCATAATACTCAATTAAGTATAATTTTTAAAATTTGGTCAACTCTTAATTATCCCCCTACACGACAAAAATTGTTAGCCTCTCAATGGCTTCCTCCAGCCCCCTAAGATATGAATCTGTTTCCTATTTCTCATCCATTGGAAAGAATTCAGAGAGTACACATTAATTTTTACATTAACATGCACGTAAGATGGAAGGAATGATAAGTAACAAAGGATGAATTCAAAAACATGGCACAGTCTTACAAGAAGCATCAGTAATGGGCAGAGTATGACAAGGAAAGCTAGGGGCCATGAAAAAAGCTTTTTAAGATATCTCTATTGGGGTAAAGGGAGGATCCAAAACAAAACAAAAAAAAAAATAGAATTGCTGTTCAAAGTAGAAGGCATAATGATCAAGTCTCAGCCTCAGATGATTCCCATCATCCATTCATTTCCTATCACTCCTATTTGCATACTAATAAGCAAAACTGGAGAAAATCATGAAATCATGCTATTTCACTAAAAATTTATGTCATGGACTATTAGATAAAAAACTGGACCCTCACTCGTGCAAGGCAATTCTTTCATTCTTCCCTAATCAGTTCACTATCCTACTCACCATATACCCTTTTCCAAACCTTTTCATCTCTTTTCAAACCTCCTAAGGCCTTCCCTCCCTTCACCCTCTTAGCTGAGAACCTTGTTTTATATTTCATTGAAAATATTGAGGTCATTTGCCAAAAATTCCCACCTCCTCTTCCTCTTCACTTCACTTCCCTCTGCTTTCTGCCACTATTTCCTCCTTTACTTGTCTCTTATGAAGAGGTACCCCTTCTCCTTACAAAGGTAATCTCTTCACATGCACAAATGATCCCATTTTATTTTTTCTTCTCTAGTAGATTTCTCCTTCTATCATCCCTACTCTTTCACTAATTTTCAATCTCTTTGTCTAATGGTTTCTTCCCTATTGCATATAATCAAACTTAGGATTATTATTACAGCCATCCTCAAAAAATCCTCACATGGTTCATCCATCCATCCTTTCTCACTTCTCACTTCTCTCACACATGTATCTTCTTATCTCTTCTTAAATCTCTGCAGTCTAGCTTCCAACTTCAAACTGAAATTTCAGTCTTCAGAGTTACCGGTGATCTTTATTTAAAGGGTTTTTAAATATTTTAAGGTTTTTTTACATCATTATAGTTTCCTCCATTGTCACAACTCTGCCTTCTCCTAGAGAATTAAAATAGCATTTTAGTTTGTAATATTTTATTTTTCCCCAATTACGTTAAAATAATATCTAACCTTTGTTTTTTTAAAATTTTGAGTTCCAAATTCTATCCCTCCTCTCCCCCTCCCTGAGATAACAGACATAGTTATACATGTGCAATCATGTAAAACATTTCCATATTATTCATTCATCATTTCTTACAGCATAGTAATATCCCACTATATTACTGTGCTACAATTTTTAGTCATTCCTTAACCAACAGACATCTCTTTGCTTCCAATTTTTTGCTATTAAAAAAATCTATTTTAAATATTTTGGTGTGCATGGAGACTTTCTTCTTATCAATCACCTTTTTAGGTTATAAGAATCTAAAAGGAGAATCTCTGGGTCAAAAGATATAGATATTTTAATCCCTTTATTTGCATAATTTTAAATTGTTTTTCAAAATATTTGTACTGATTGACAGTTCCACCAACAATGAAGTACTGTGCAATCTTCCGACAATCCATCCAAAACTATTCCCATCTTATGTAAGTTTTGAACATTGGCAAGGTGTCGAATGAAACTTCAGAGTGGTTCTGATTTGTTTTACTCTTCTTGTAAATTACTTGTGGCCTTCTTTCACATGGTTGTTAAGAGTGCATCATCTTTGTTTTGAGAACTATTTGCATGTATATATGCATGTACATATATGTACCTATATACTTATTATATGTGTGTCTATGTGTTAATTGTTTAATATCTCAGACACCATACCCTTTTCATAGTTACTGCATTTCATTTGTTCTGATTCTCCCTTGCCTAGTCTGTTCCACTGATCTATCTCTCTACTTTTTAACCAATTCAAGATGACTTTGTTTACTGTTCCTTTGTAACATATTTTGATATATAGAAGTGTTATTCCTCTTTCATCTCTACTTCTTTTCGTATTTTTCCTTGATAGTCTAGATTTTTTATTTTCCCAAGTGAATTTTGGAAATTTTATTGAGTTTTGGGAAAGTATCCCTTTCATACTTTGGTTGGTATAGAATCAAAACTGTAAATTAACTTTGGTAGTATTGTCATTTTTATTATATTAGCACAGCCCAAACATGAATGCAAACTATTCCTCCAACTATTCAAATTATTCTTCATTTCTCTAAGGAGTACTTTGTAATTGAATCTAAGCAAGTATTTTGTGGCTTGGGGAGATTGATCCCTAGACACTTTAGGCATTTTTCAATTACCTGGAATGGATTTCCCTTTCTACTATTGCCTCATGGATTTTGTAATTATTAAATAGAAATGCTAAATGGTTTTTTGAGGGCTTATTCTGAAAAGTCAGCAACTTTACCAAAGCTATTAGTTGTCTTAATTAGTGATTCTTTAGGATTTTCTAAGTATACTAACATATCATCAACAAATGATACTTTTATCTCTTCAGGTATATTCATACCCTTAATTTCTTTCTCTTGTTTTATTGCTATTGCTAGCATTTCCAAAACTATATGTAAAAACAAGGATCCCAGCATACACAGGAGGGCCTGCTATCAGAGGTTCTTAGATGTGCATTTCTAAAAGGAAAGCAACTTCTGAGGGGTCAACAATCACTTTAATCCAGGATAGACAGACAGAAAGACAGATAGATGGATATATATATATATATATATATATATATATATATATATATATATAGAGAGAGAGAGAGAGAGAGAGAGAGAAAGAGAGAGAGAGAGAGAGAGAGAGATGGAGAGATAGATAGATAGAGATGGATATAATTGATTTAATTGAGGAGGAAAAGTCAGCTCCCTAAACTTCAGAAAAAATACAGAGAAACAAAGACCAACCAACAGACAGGGTTTCTGACTACTGACAGATCAACAGACAGATAACTGTCTGACCATACATACAGAGCTACCAGAGAGAGAAGCACCAACATCTGGGTTTTCAAAGGCAGGTAAGGGGGTGACTCCTTAATGGCAGCCCATAATCTGGTCTGGCCAAATGCTTCTAATGAGTAAGCCCCAAAGTAAAACCTCACCTCAGAGTGTTTATACACTTTTCAGAGCCAGAGGGCATCACAACCCTGGAGAGCCAGAGCCTTATTAGAAAATTAACAAAAGGTGTGGGCCTCCCCAATCAAACTTCCCTTAATGGGCAGGTCCATTAATGGGTGGGGAAGATCTTTAATCTTATTAGAATTACACTATATCAAATAATAGTGGGGAGAGTGGGTATCATTGTTTTGCTCCTGTATTTCCTAAGAAAGGTTTTAATGTATCTACACTGCATATTATGCTGATGTGGGGCTTTAAATAGACTTCTTATGATACTTTTAAAAGGTCCTTTTTTTCCACTACTTTGTAAAATTTTTAGCATTAGTGGGGGTTATATTTGGTTTAAGGTTTTTTCTGCATCTATGGAGATGATCATTTGCTTTTAGATGTTTTTGTTTTTAATATGATTAATTACGTTTATGTTTTCTTGACGTTGAACCATCCTTGCGTGTCTGGCATAAATCCAAGTGACTTATAATACTGTTTCTGTTTGTCCCTCATTCTCAAGGACAATGACATCAGGGAGATGATGCCATGACATACAAGTGAATTGGATTTGAATGAAGGAGGGCTGTGCAAAGTTACCAGCATCACTTTCACCTCCAGAGCCATCTGGGTCCAGTGGCCAGACATAGATCAGCACAGGGGGGAACATTGGCTTTTTCAAGCTAAGGGTCTCAATTTGTCTGAGGCAATACCTATTCAGTGATGAAGGCTTAATAAGAAATGAGGCTTCAAAGAATGACCTCTTTAAAAAAAATAGATCTGGGTCATAATGAGTGGTTTTTTGGATGAGTTGCTATAGTCTAGCAAATTATAGTTGTCTAAAATTTTTGAATCAATATTCATTAATGATATTGGTCTACAATTCTGGTAAGGTGCTTTGTTTCTTAATTTTTGAGAATAATTGGTGTAGTATTGGGACTAACTGTTATGTAAAAGTTTGACAGAATTATGTGACTCCATTAGGAACACGAGTCATTTTATTTACTAGTTCCTTTACATCTAATTCTATTTCCTTTTCTCAGAATTATTCAAGATCTCTACTTGGTCTTCTGCTAGCTTGGCTATTTTATATTTTTGATAATATTGTTCTATTTCTTTTATTTTCTTAGGTTTGTTAGCATATAATATAATAGGTTCTGACTATTCTTTTTATTTCTTCCGGGTTTGTTGTGATTTCATCCCACCTGTCTGTACTTATTGATTGACTTTTCTGTCCTCTTCTTTCTACTTAAATTGGCTAGACATTTGTAAATTTTATACACTTTTCAAAAAAAGGTTTTTTTGGTTTCACTTATCATTTTAGCATTTTTTGTTTCCAGTTTATATCTTCCCTAAAAGTTAATAGTATCTTTTGTGCTTATAGGTAAATTGACTTGTTGGCCTCCTAACTTTTGATGCAGATTCAGTTAATTAATCTTCCCTTTTTATATTTTGTCAAAGTATATTTTTACAGATACGATTTATCCTCATGAAATATTTTGGTTGAATTCCAGAAATGGGGGTATACTGCTTCATAATTATCATTATCTTTCATATAACTATTGTTTCTCTGGTTTGTTCTTTGATTCACTCATTTTTTAGGATTTCATTGTTAAATCTACATTTGGTCCTGCAGCTTTCATTTATTTCTCTAAACAGATTACTATTTTTTATTATATCATTGTCTATAAATGACGCATTTATAATACCTGCCTACACACATACACATGCATATACATATACATGGTCAATTTTTGCAAAAGGTCCATGTGGTTCTGAGAAATATGGATATTCTTTTACAGTCTCATTTAGAAAATACTATAAGTTTTATTTCTAGCAGCTCCAAGAAATTTTTCAGTTCTATCTTCTTTCTTTTGTTTATCTTTCTGTTAGATTTATTCAAAACTGTGATAGGGACATTGAAATATCTTGGCACCGTTGTTTTACCATCTAGGTCTTTTTGTTATCAGATAATTTTTCCTTTATGAATTTAAACTCAAGGACCTTTGTAGCATATAAGTTTAATATTGATATTGATTTATTGTCTATGGTTCCTTTCAGCACAGCCTAGTTTCCTTTCATATCCCTTTTTGTGTTTTGAATGTTTGTTTTTGCTTTTCTAATAACAAATTTTCAACTCTGATTTTGGGGGGTTCACCTTATGTATAATAATTTTTTTCTGCTCTTGTTTTTATTCTGTGAATGTCTTTGTTTTTTAAAATATGTTACTAATAAGGAACAGATTGGGTTTTTTTTTATTTCACCTGTAATTTTTTATTTTATTTCAAATTATGGAATAAAACAAGCATTTCCATAACCACAGTATAATTTAAAATATGATTGCACATTAAACTACAAATCTATTATGTATGACTTGCTATTTCTTTTAAATATACAATAAAGTTAACATGTAAATTTCTTTTTTTCTTCCCCCACCAACAACCTAGAGATGGTTACCATTAGACTCAAATATGTATGTAGATATATATATGTATTATTATATATATAAAATTATTCTATATATACTTAATATATTAGTTCTTTCTCTGGATGCAGATAGTGTCTTCCTTTATGTGTCCTTTGTAGTCAGTTTTGATATTTATAATAGCAAAATTACTTATTCACTCAAAGTTATTCTTAAAAACAAGATTGCTGTTACCATATCCAATCTTCTCTCGGTTCTGCTCATTTTGCTCTTCATTATTTTGTGCAAGGCTATCCGTGTTTTTCTAAGACATTGAGCTCATCATTTCTTATATTATAGTAGTATTCCATCACAATCACACATCACAGTTTGTTCAGTCATTCTCCAGTTGATGGGCATCTCCACAATTTCCAGTTCTTTGTCTTCATAAAGAGAGCTTGCTATAAATATTTTGAAACATATAGGTTCTTTTCCTTTAACATCTTTGCAAATGGACCTAGTAGTGGTATTCCTGGGTCAAAGTGTATAAGCAGTTTAATAACTCTTTGGGCATAATTCCAGATTGCTTTCCAAAATGGTTGGATCAGTTCACAATTCCACCAATAATGAATTAACGTCCCAATTTTTCCACATTCCCTCCAATATTTGTCACTTTCCCCTTCAATCATTTTAGCCAGTCTGTTAGGTGTAAAGTGATATCTCAAGGTTATTTTAATTTGTGTTTCTCTAATGAATAATGATTTAGAGCATTTTTTCATATGACTGTAGGTGTATAAAACTATCTGTTTTGACTTTAACTCTTTTTGTGTTCTTGGATTATTTAATTCCTCTCCTATTTTTTCTTCTCAGGTAAATAATAAAGTAAAAATTCCTCTCCTTGTTTTTATCATGTCTTGTTTGTTAGGGGTCTTTTTATTTCATTTTCTATATCTTTTCCTAGAAACCTTTGTCTGGTTATCTTCAATATGTATTTCATTTCTATCTACTCTAGACTTTTATTCTTTGATTCATGGACTTTATATTTATTTCTGCTTTAGTCTGTGTTCTTCATGGAATTAAAGTTTCTAAGATAACTACTTTGAGCTCCTTCTACTAAACAGTTTCTATATCATTGCCTTGTGGGTGCTTCTTCTTGGCTTTCTTTTTTTTCTGTTGTGCCTCATTCTTAGAAATACCAGTTTCTTGAGGGGATGTCCATCAAATGGGGAATGGCCGAACAAGTTGTGGTATATGATTATGATGAAATATTATTGCACTATAAGAAATAATAAGCAGGATAGTTTCAGTAAAATTGGAGAACACTTAAATGGGCTGACACAAAATGAAATTACACACAGTAATAGAAGTATTGTAATAATAATCAATTATGAAAGACTTATCTATTGCAATTAATACAATAATCCAAGACAGTTCCAAAGAACCCACAATGAAAAATGCCTATCCACCTCCAGAGAGAGAATTGATGTACTCAGAGTGAAGATTGAAGCATTCTTTTTTTTAACTTTATTTTTCTTGCATTATTGCAACATGGATAATATGGAAATGTTTTGCATGACTTCACATGTATAATTGATATCATATCGCTTGCCTTCTCAATGAGTGGAAGAGAAGTTGGAGGGAGGGAGAAAACTCAGAACTCAAATTTTTTATAAATGAATGTTAAAAAAATAAATGTTTTTGTTGCTTTTAGAAAATGTTATAAAAATAAGAACTACACACAAACATAAAATAAGGGTCAGGAAGAGAATACATTATATAAAAAAGCAGGGGTACTAATCATGATTTTAAACAAAGTTAAGCTAAAATAGATTTAATCAAAAGAGGAAAATAGGGAAATTATACTGTGTATCAGTCATATTATTCAATATTATTTTACACCATTTGAAATAACTAGACAGTATAAAATACCTGAGAGCATACCTGCCAAAAATAGATACAGGAACTATACAACAATAAACATAAAACACTTTTTATATAAATAAAGTTAGATCTAAATAATTGAAGTAATATTTATTGTTCATGGGTGGGTAAAGACAATAAAATGGGGGGGAATGACAATTGTATCTAACTAATCTATTTATGTAATGCCATCCCAATTAAATTACTTTAAAATTATTTTACTAAGTTAGAAAAAATAATAGCAAAGTTCATTTAAAAGAACAAAAGGTCAGGAACTTCAAAGAAATCAAGAGAAAAAAATGTAAAGGAAGCAGATCCAATAGTATCAGACCTTAAACTATATTATAAGGTAAGAGCATTGTTGAAGCACAAAATGGCTAATTTTTATTACTTTAAATTAAAATTTTCTTGTATAAATGAACCCTATACAGTCAAGAATAGAAGAAATGCAGAAAGTTGAGGGGAAAAGTTTCATGGACAGTCTCTCAGAATGAATGGGATTAGGTTGGAATATTACTGTGGTATAGGAAATGATGAGCTGGTTGATTTAGGAAAACATGGAAAGACTTGGACTCATGAAAGAAGATGCTATCCATCTTCAGAGAAAGTCAAATGATAATTAAAAATAAGCACGGTACAATCTTATACATATGTGTATGAGCATATATGTGTATATATGTGTTTGTTTATAGACATCTATGTTTATGTATAAAATGTGTATATATGTCTGTGTGTATGTGTGTATCCATGTATAATTGTAGCCTTCTTTGGGAGGGAGGAGGGAATGAAGTAAAAAGTTCACAGCAGAAAATAAAAGAAAACCTACAAGGAAGTAAAGAAAAGCTGGATAGCTTTGAAAACAATGTGTAGTATTTATTGTATAGGTTTTCTTGAAGTGAAAATTGATTTCTCTGTATTGAATCCTCTCGTGTTCTTCTGTGTACATGATAATATTTTTTGTTCCTTATTTTGTACATAAATTTAAAATAAATTTTAAAACTTGCAATAAATAAATAAATGGTTTTAAAAGAAAGACAAATTTCTGCAGAAATTTCCTCGTGGTAGGAATTCTCCTTTGTCTCTGTGCAGTTCTTTTTGCACTTCACCTTCCTCTTAGCCATTTGTTCCCTTTTGTCTTCAGACCTCCACCTTGGGTCCATGCTCTCCTACCTTTCTGGGTGTCATTGCCTCTAGGAGCTCTTATTCCCCTTTTCCTGAAGCAGGATGAGTGATCCGCCTAAGCACCTAATGTCTGCAGATATTTCTTGGCATAATTCCTATTTTAGAGATGTTTGAAAGGTCTTGAGGATTGGAGAAAGTGTCTGATCCTCTATCTTTTTAGTTACACAACCCAGAAGTCACCAATGATCTCCCAACTGTCAAATCTAATAGCTTTTTCTCAGTCCTCATCCTTGATTTCTCTGAAATTTTTACACTGCTAATCACCCTCTTTTTGTTGATACTTTCTTCTCTCTAGATTTCTGTGTCATTACTCTGTCCTCGTACTCTCTATGTGTCTAAATTATGCTTCTCAATCTCCTTTCCTGGATCTTCATCTAATTCATTCCTACTTAAGGTAGGTGTCTCCCAAAGCTCTGTCCTGGGCCCTTTTCTCTCCTCCCTCTTTATTAATTAATCTTATCACTCCCATGGAACCAACTATCATCTCTATTCAGATAATTCTCAGATATATTTGTCTAACCTCTCTCCTGATCTCCAGTCTCAAATCTCTAACTGCCTTTTGGACACCTCAAATTATACATCCCATTGACATCTTAAACTCAACATATCCAAAACTGAACTCATTCTCCTTCCCCTCAAAAACACCTCCTTTCCTAATTTTCCTATTCTTTTCCACCATCCTCCTAGTGATATAGGCTCACAACCTAGGTTTTACTCTCAGCTCCTCACTTCTTCTTGTCCCCTATATTTAACTAGCTGCCAACTCTTAATGATTCTCCTTTATAACATCCCTCATTTGTGTTCCCTTTTGCCCTCAGAAGAAAAAAGGCCAAGGTCTTCCACCCTATCTGGAGCCATCTTCAGTCATTCTGACCTATATCTTGCCACTGGATCCAGATGGCTCCAGAGGAGAAAGTGAGACTGATGACTTTGCCCAGTCCTCCTTCACTTAAATCCATTTCACAAGTGAATCAAGCTATCACCCCATGATGTCATGGTCCTCTTCAGGAACAAAGGACAAATAGCCACAATACTACTGTCCTCTGACACTTGCCCTTCTCTGGTGCAGGCCTTCACCACCTCACACTTGGACTGCTTCAGTAGCCTGTTGGTTAGTCTCTCTGCCTCAAGTCTCTCTGTAATCCAGTCCATCTTCTACTAAATCATCAAACTAGTCTTTCTAAAGTACAGGTCTAATAATTCCACCTTTCTATTCAATAAACTTCAGTGGTTTCCTATTACCTCAACCACCAAATACAAAATCCACTCTTTGGCATTTAATGCCCTTAATAACTGATCCCCTCTGACCTTTCTGGTCATCTTCTACCTTCTCCCCACCTCCCTGCCCAGACTGTAGCATGTACTCCACAATACGGTAACACTGGCCTCCTTTCTGTTCCTCACACAAGACATTCTATCTTTTGATTCCAAAGTTTTCAGTTGCTTTCCCTTCATGCATGGCATCTCCTTTCTCCTTATCTCTATCCATTGCTATCTCTGGCTTCCTTCAAGTCCCAGCTAAAATCCCAAATTCTATAAGAAGCCTTTCCCAATCCTCCTTAATACTCATACCTTCAGTCCGTTGACTCTTCAATTTATCCTGTATTACCTGGTTTATACATAGTTGTTTGTATCATCTCCCCCTGAGACTGTGAGTTCCTCAAGGGCAGGCAGTATTTGTATTTATTTTTTGTATTCCCAGTGCTTACTGTTGAATGCCCTTCATTTCCAAAGAGAACTAATGACATCATTGGATGACATCTTGATTCACTTGTGAATTGGATTTAAGTGAGGCAGAGTTGTACCAAGTCATCAGTCTCACTCTCTCTTCTAGAATTATCGTTCAGTGGCAGGACGAAAGTCAGGACAAGTAATGGCCCAAAATACAGCAGATGACCTTGGCATCCCTGATGTCTGATCAAAGTCTAGGTTCTCCGCGGAGCTTGCTTTAACCACCTTCATCCCTTTTGGAACAAACTGGTCTCATCTACCTCTTCCACTGAGAGAAGTCTTCACATGCCCTTGGAGTAGGAATCTCCCTAACTCACTGAAAGGTTTGAGGCTTGTTATTTACCTTCAACCTGGTTTAGGAGCAATCAGTCAGTTCAATCAATCAACCTGGTTAAGCCTATCTGCCAAAGTGGTTCACCAGGGTGAGACCTCTGGGGATGCTATCGCTTCGTGGAGCCACAGGTGAGAGTTGAATGACAGGTAGACACCAAAGGTAGATAAGCAAGCCTGAAAAGCACTCAGCAAGCCCCCACATCAGAGGTGCTCATCTTCTCTGAATTGCCGGTACACTCTATGGAATATATAGTACGTGCTTAACATTTGCTTATTGACTGATAAGCAAACTGATCAGCAGCCATTGGCACCAGTTCATTAACTATGCTATACTGGACAACTCAGATACTCAGAAGTTTCAAGGTCACTAACTCATAAAGTCTGCCTTTGAAAATTAGACAGCCCGGCTCTGTCCTCTCCCTGAGAGTCCCTGGCCTCCCCTGCGGGCCCTCCTGCTCGGGATGGCGGCACAGCCCTATGCCCGGCCAGCCTCGGAGCCCCGTGGGGCAAGTGTGGGGAAAGGAGGAACCTTTCGCCCTGGCTGAGGGCGATATGGGGGCAGCCTGGCTAGCCCCGGCCTGCCAGGGGTTCACCTGTTCATTTATCCCTGTAATCACTCTTCTTTCCGCCAGATTTTCACTTGTTCGGTCCCTGGGGCGTCAGCTTCACTGTGTATGACGTCAGCAGGTCTGAAGTCATTTCAGAGGTTTCAGTGGCGAAACGAGCCCAAGCCTAACCTGAACGTGTTAAACATGCATTTTGTTTTATCGCCTTTGAAAAAAAAATAAATTTTTATATCTTTTGCTTCTACATCATCTCCATTTCCCAATATCAGCCTTCCTCTCCTCCTTGATAACCATCCCTGAAAACATGCAAGGGAGAGGCTAACACATTGACAAAGTCAGACTAGGTAGAGATCCACACCCACAAAGCGCTCATGTGGAGGGCTTTCTAGGTTTTATTTTGTTTTCACAGCTTTGAATTTGAACTGCCTTGTTTTCAACATTGTTGCAGTAATTATACTTTACTTTGCATAGTTCAGAGAAGTTATATAGTTACAGTTCACAATAGTCTCATCATATTTATCATTTTTATGGATGAATAATCTCTTACATTAGTGTGCTTCCCCCAATCCATTGGTATTTACTTATTCCAGTTCTTTGATATTACAGAAAGTGCTGCTACAAATATTTTGATACATATAAGTCTTTTATTTTTGTCATTGACTTCGTTGGGGTAGATTCCTAGCAGTGGAATCTTGGAGGTCAAAGGGTATGGACGTTTTAATCATATTTCTTGCATAATTCCAAATTGCTTTTCCAGAATGGTTGGATCAGTTCACAACCATGAATTAGTTCATCCAACCCCTCAAATACTGACTATTGCCCTGTTTGATTATTTCTGCCTATTTATCTTATTAGTGATTTGAAACATTCTTTCATATGGTCGTTAATAGTTTAGGATTCTTCTTTTGTGAATTTTCATATACTTTGACCTTTTATAAAAGGGGAATACCTTTTGGACTTATATTTCCATTATATTAGACCCTTATTAAACATCTGATATGCATTGTTTTTCTCATTTGATGAGTCTCCTTAATTTTGTTTAAAAATGTTTTACCATGCAGTTGAAATTTTTTATTTTATCTTTTGTAATTGCCTCTATGTCTTATTTAAGAATTCACCCCCCAATCAAACTATGAAAGGAACATCATCTGATTCCCTCCCCTTTTTTTTTGTTTTGATCATTAATATTCAGGTCATGTGTCCATTTGAGTATGCTATATGAAGTAAGATGTTGATCGAAACTTAATTACTGATAGACCACTTTTTGTTTTCCTATTCTTGTCAAATACATGCTTTTCCCTCAGAGGAAAAAAAAAGGAAAAGAAAATTAAAGAGACACATAACAAATATTTAACCAAGAGTTAAAGATAATTTTATAAATATGACTAGCTCTTGATAATTCCCCTGATTATCAACAAATGAGCATTTATTAAGTGTCTACTAGATGCCAGACACTACGTGAGGCACTGGGAACACAAAGACAAAAACAATCTCTAATCCCAAGGAATAAATGGATGACGTAGAGGAGGCAAACTTGCTCAACATTTTTTTATTTGTCTTTTCTTTGCCAAAGAAAATCATCTTTGGATTAGAATGGATAGACCAAAAGTATCTAGCAGAGAATTCATCCCAAAGATAAGTAGGAGGATAATAAAAGAACATCTGGTACCCCTGGTGAGTTTAAGTCACTTGGCCCATATGAATCACATCCTCAAGTACTAAAAACACTGGAAGATGAGATTGCTGAGGTTCCATCAGTATTCGTCAAAAGATCATGAAGAATAGAAGAGACACTAAAAGACTGGGAAAAGCAAATATTCCGATTTCAAAAAACAATAAAGAGGAGAAGAATGGAGTCTATAAACTCTAAGTTAACCCATTCAATTTCTTGCAAAATTCTATAACATATGAAAGCAGAAATTCTTAAGATGTTTTATTTCATGGATTCTCTTTGGCAATCTGGTGAAGCATATGGACCCCTTCAACAAATGTTTTCAAAATTCATAAAAATCAAACACATAAAATTAAAAAAATAACCAATCATATTGAAATACAATCAACTTTTTTAAGTTAATGAACCCCAGGTAAAGAACCCTTGTTTTAAAAGGATGACTGGTGAAAATCTAGAAAAAGAAGCTATGATCTCAAAGATCTAGTCCTCTCAAGAACAGGTCATTCCAGATCACTTTCATTTGCTTTTTTGACAGGCTTACTAGGTTGATATATCAGGGAAATGTGGTAGATATTCATTTAGCAAAGCATTTGACAAAGCCTCTTGCCTTATTCTTGTGGAAAAGATGGTGCGACAGGAAATAGATGATTATACAGTTGAGTAATGATTGAATGACCCAAGAAGCAGTTATGAATGGTTCAATGTCAAATTAGAAGAAAGTCTCTATTTAACACTTTTATCAATAACCTGGATAAAAGCATCATTATAAAATTTGCAAATGGAAACAAAGTGAGAAAGATAGCTAAAAGGACAGATGACACATCAGGATCTAAAAAGATTTTAAAAGGTTAAAATATTGAGCCAAATTTAATATGATAAAATGTAATAGAAGGAAGTATAAATCCTTGAACTAGTATTCAAAAGTAGAACTTCAAAAGATAAAGATAAGGAGACATGGCTAGACAAGCAGATAGTTTGGTGAGGAAAGAGAGAATGTTGATGGATGACACAGTCAATGAGAATTAATGAAAGGGGCAGAGCCAAGATGGTGGGGTAGAAAGGCAGACCTGTAGAAGCTCCCCTCCATAGCCCACAAAATACCTGTAAAAAATGACTCTAAACAAATTCTAGAGCATCAGACACAACAAACAACAGAGTGAAAAAAATTACCAGTCCAAGACAGCCTGGAAGGCCTACAGGAAAGGTCTATCACACAGGTGCAAAGAACAGTCCAGCCTTGACTGTAGCATGGCTGGAACAAAACCAGAACAGGATTCAGGGGGCAGAATCCCCAGCAAGAGCTGCAAGTCCTTGGCCTAAAGCCCCTGGGGGAATCGAGCTACTGATCTGAATCTCAGCCCTGAGTGGCTATCCTGGGTTGAGGAAGAGTGCTAGCTTGGTGGAGCTGGAGGAAGTTTGGAGAGGGAATTATGCTCACAGATCCTGGGCAGTACAGAGTGCTTGTGGTTGCTCATAGACCAGAGCACAGGCCAGGAGAGGAGTAAACTCCTTTTCCTTGATTGTGCCACCTTTAAGGAACTGAGAACTTACAGGTCCCCAGAATACACTCTCCTCTTGACAAAGCACTCAAAAGAAAATGCCCAAAAGGGGGAAAAAATAAGACTATAGAACGTGACTTTCTTGGTGGACCAGTATTTTCTTCCATCTTTTCAGATGAGGAAGAACAATGTATACCAGCAGAGGAAGACCTAAAAGTCAAGACTTCTGCATCTAAAACCTCCAAAACGAATATGCAATATTCTCAGGACAAGGAAGAGCTCAAAAAGGATTTTGAAAATCAAGTGAGAGAGGTAGAGGAAAAATTGGGAAGAGAAATGAGAGCAATGCAAGAAAATCATGAAAGTGAGTCAATAACTTGCTAAAAGAGACCAAAAAAATAACACCTTTAAAAATAGGCTAACTGAATTGGCAAAAGAGATCCAAAAAGCCAATGAGGAAAAGAATGGGAATGGAAAAGGAGGTTCAAAAGCTCACTAAAGAAAACAGTTCTTTAAAAATTAGAATAGAGTAGATGGAAGCTAATGACTTTATGAGAAACAAAGAAATCATAAAAAAAAACCAAAAGAATGAAAAAATAGAACACAATGTGAAATATCTCATTGGAAAAAGAACTGACCTGGAAAATAGATCCAGGACAGACAACTTAAAAATTATCAGACTACCTGAAGGCCATGATCAAAAAAGAGCCTAGACATCATCTTTCATGAAATTGTTGAGGAAAACTGCCCTGATATTCTAGAAGTAGAGGGTAAAATAAATCTTGAAAGAATCCATTGATTATCTCCTGGAAGAGATATGAAAAGAACAACTCCTAGGAATATTGTAGCAAATTGTAGAGTTCCCAGGTCAAGGAGAAAATATTGCAAGCAGCCAGAAAGAAATAATTCCAGTATTGTGGAAATACAATCAGGATAACACAAGACTTAGCAGCTTCTACATTAAGGGACTGAAGGACTTGGAATATGATATTCTTGAAGTCAAAGGAACTCAAGAATCGAGGAGCCAAGATGGCAGAGTAGAAAGACTCACATATGCTAGGAATGAACCCACAACCCATAAATTTCCTGTAAAAAGAACTCCCCACAAATTCTGGAGCAGTGGAAGCTGCACAGCAATGCAGTGGAGGATATTTTGGTTCCAGAGAGCCCTGAAAAACCAGCACCAAAGGTCTGTCACACACTGGACAGCAGAACCCAGCCCTGCCCTTGCCTCACGGCCCCAAGAGGAGCAGATTCAAACAGGCTTCAGGTACAGAACCTCCGGCGGTCACAAAGGTCCCTGCACCCACAGGCACCACAGGTCAGTGAGAGAGACTTCTGGGCTGCCTGAGAGGGGAGTGGAGTGTCTCCATAAGTCAGGCCACTCGTGAGGCAGCAGCAGAGGCAGTGGCAGAGGCAGTGATGGCCAGGGGCTCCCAGAGCAGAAGGGACCTCAGATCCATTACTGAAGGTCTCCACATAAACCCCCTGAGGGAACTGAGCCTCGGAGGCAGGCCCTGCTCCCACCTGGGAACCTGAATTTAATCTTACCCTGAATAGCAGCCATGCCCGCCGCTGAAAGCCCTGAGGCTGGAAAGAAGCATTTGAATCTCAGACCCCAAGCACTAGCTGGGTGGATCTAGGTGGGGGTGGAGGGGAATCTCAGAAGTCAAGTAACTGGTTGGGAAAATGCCCAGAAAAGGGAAAAAAATAAGACCATAGAAGGTTACTTTCTTGGTGAACAGATGTTTCCTCCTTTCCTTTCTGATGAGGCAGAACAATGCTTACCATCAGGGAAAGACACAGAAGTCAAGGCCTCTGTATCCCAAACTTCCGAAATAGATATCCAATGGGCTCAGGCCATGGAAGAGATCACAAAGGATTTTGAAAATCAACTTAGACAAGTGGAGGAAAAACTGGGAAGAGAAATGAGAGAGATGCAAGAAAAGCATGAGAAACGGGTCAATACCTTGCTGAAGGAGACCCAAAAAAATGCTGAAGAAAATAACACCTTGAAAAATAGGCTAACTCAATTGGCAAAAGAGGTTCAAAAATTCAATGAGGAGAAGAATGCTTTCAAAAGCAGAATTAGCCAAATGGAAAAAGAGGTTCAAAAGCTCACTGAAGAAAACCAAGAATCACCTACCCAGCACAACTGAGTATAATACTTCAGGAGAAACAACAAAGGTCATTCAGTGAAATAGAGGACTTTCAAGCATTCTTGATGAAAAGACCAGAGCTGAATAGAAAATTTTACTTTCAAACACAAGAACCAAGAGAAGCATGAAAAGGTAAACAAGAAAGAGAAATCACATGGGACTTACTTAAAGTTGAACTGTTTACATTTCTACATGGAAAGATAATATTTCTCAGTATTTGGGTAGTTAGAGTGATTATGCATACACACACACACATACACACACACACACATAGAGAGAGAGACAGAGAGAGAGAGAGAGCACTGAGTGAGTTGAATAGGAAGGGATGATATCTAAAAAAATAAAATTAAGGGATGAGAAAGGAATATATTGGGAAAAGAAAGGGAGATATGAAATGGGGTAGATTATCTCTCATGAAAGGGGCAAGAAAAAACTTTTTCAATGGAGGAGAAAAGCAGGGAGGTAAGAGGGGAAAAAATGAAGCTTACTCTCATCACATTTGGCTTAAGGAGGGAATAACATGCACACTCAGTTTGGTATGAAAATCTGTCTTACACTACAGGAAAGTAGGGGAGAAGGGGATAAGTGGGGTGGGGGATGATAGAAGATAGGGCAAATGGGAGGAGGGAGTAATTAGAAGTAAACTCTTTTGCAGAGGCACAAGGCCAAAAGATAGAATAGAATAAATGGGGGGCAGGATAGGATGGAGAGAAATATAGTTAGTCTTGCACAGCATGACTATTATGGATGGCTTTTGCAAAACTTCACATATATAGTCTATATGGAAAAGTTTGCCTTCACAGTGGGTATGGGTGGGAAGGGAGGAAGGGAAAGAAGTTGGAACTCAAAGTTTTATGAACAAAGGTTGAGAACTGTTTTTGCATGCAGCCTGGAAATAAGAAATACAGGCAATGGGGTACAGAAATATATCTTGCCCTACAAGAAAAGAGAGAAGATGTGGATAAGGGAAGGGAGGGGTGTGATGGCAGGGAGGGGTGTGATAGAAGGCAGGGCAGATTTGGGGAAAAGGTAATCAGAATGGGTGGTGCTTTGGGGTAGGGAGAGGGAAGAGATGGGGAGAAAATTTGGAACTCGTATTTTTTTTAATAAAAATTTATTTATTTAATTTTTACATTCATTTTCACAAAATTTTGGATTCCAAATTTTCTCCCCTTTTATCCCCCCCACCCCAATACACCGAGCAATCTAATTTTCCCTATCACCAATCTGCCCTCTCTTCTATCATCCCTCCTGTCTCTTACCCCCATTTTCTCTTTTGTCCTGTAGGGCCAGATGACTTTCTATTCCCTATGAACTCTTATTTCCTACTAGTAAGAACAATACTCAACAGCTGTTCCTAAAACTTTGAGTTCCAAATTCTCCCTATACCTCCCTCCCCATGCATTCCCTTTGGGAAGGCAGGCAATTAAGTATGGGCCATATCTGTGTACTTTTGCAAATGACTTTGATAATAGTCATGTTATGTAAGACTAACTATATTTCCCTCCATCCTATCCTGCCCCCCATTGTTTCTATTCTCTCTTTTGATCCTGTCCCTTCCTGAGTGTTGACTTCAAATTGCTCCCTCCTCCCATTGCCCTCCCTTCCATCATCCCCCCCCACCCTGCTTATCTCCTTCTCCCCCACTTTCCTGTATTGTTAAGATAGCTTTTCATACCAAAATGAGTGTGCATTTATTCCTTCCTTTAGTTGAATGTGATGAGGGTAAACTTCTTGTTTTTTTCTCAGCTCTCCTCTTTCTCCCTCCACTAAAAAGTTTCCTGCTTGCCTCTTGAATGAGATATAATATACCCCATTCCATTTCACCCTCTTTCCTCCCACTGCATTTCTCTCTCACCATTTACCTTAATTTCTTTTAAGATATGGTCCCATCCTATTCAATTCACTCTGTGCTCTCTGTCTCTGTATGTGTGTGCATGTGGGTATGTGTGTGCATGCATGCATGTACATGTGTGTGTGTGATACCACCAACTACCCAGATACTGAAAAGTTTTAAGAGTTACAAATATTTTCTTTTCATGTAGGAATGTAAACAGTTCACTTCTGGTAAGTCCCTTATGACTTCTCTTTGCTGTTTACTTTTTCATGCTTCTTCTCATTCTTGTGTTTGAAAGTCAAATTTTCTTTTCAGCTCTGGTCTTTTCATCAAGAATGATTGAAAGTCCTTTGTTTCATTGAAAGACCATATTTTCCCCTGAAGTATTATACTCAGTTTAGCTGGGTAGGTGATTCTTGGTTTCAGTCCTAGTTCCTTTGGCTTCTGCAATATCCTATTCCACGTGCTTTGATCCCTTAATGTAGAAGCTGCTAGATCTTGAGTTATCCTGATTGTATTTCCACAGTACTGGAATTGTTTCTTTCTAGCTGCTTGCAAGATTTTCTCCTTGACCTGGGAGTTCTGGAATTTGGCCACAATGTTCCTAGGAGTTTCTCTTTTTGGATCTCTTTCAGGTGGTGATCGATGGATTCTTTCAATACTATTTTGCCCTCTGGTTCTAGAATGTCAGGGCAGTTTTCCTTGATAATTTCATGGAAGATGATCTCTAGGCTCTTTTTTTGATCATGGCTTTCAGGTAGTCCCATAATTTTTAAATTGTCTCTCCTGGATCTCTTTTCCAGGTCAGTTGTTTTTCCCATGAGATATTTCACATTCTCTTCCATTTTTTCATTCTTTTGGTTTTGTTTTGGTGATTTCTTGGTTTCTCGTAAAGTCATTAGACTCCATCTGTTCCATTCTAATTTTGAAAGAACTATTTTCTTCAGTGAGCTTTTGAACCTCTTTTTCCATTTGGCTAATTCTGCTTTTGAAAGCATTCTTCTCCTCATTGGCTTTTTGAACCTCTTTTGCCAATTGAGTGAGCCTATTATTCAAGGTGTTATTTTCTTCAGCATTTTTTTGGGTCTCCTTAACCAAGGTATTGACCTGTTTTTCATAGTTTTCTTGAATTTCTCTTCCCAGTTTTTCCTCCACCTGTCTAACTTGCTTTTCAAAATCCTTTTTGAGCTCTTCCAAGGCCTGAGCCCACCCAACATCCCCCTGGGGTGTCTGGGGTGCTGAGGCTCCACCCTCCACGTCTTTCCCTGATGGCAAAAATATTTCCTCATCCTCGTCAGATCCGAATGTCGGGATCATTTGCATTTGTTGGAAAAAACTCTCTATAGTCTTATTTTTCTTCCCTTTTCTAGGCATTTTCCCAGCCAGTTACTTGACTTCTGAGATTCCTGTCCACCCCCGCCTAGATCCGCCCAGCTAGTGCTTGGGCTCTGAGATTCAAATGGGCTTGCGGCAGGTGCCGCTGCTATTCAATGTGAGCTTTAGTTCTGGTGCTGGGGTAGGGGCAGGGCCGCCTCCCAGGCTCAGTTCCCTCAGGGGCTTTATGCAGAGGCCTTGAGTAAAAGAGCAGGGTGGGGCAGGGCTATCTCCCAGGCTCAGCTCCCTCAGGTTGTTTATGCAGAGACATTCCATAATGAGGATCCTGCCTGCTGCTGGGGGGAGTCCCGGGCTGGCCGCCGCCGCCCACACCTCTGCCGCCACCGCTTCCTCCCGAGGGGGCCCAAGTCACGGAGACACTCCGCTCCCCCTCTCGTCCAGCCCAGCCTTCTCTCTCACTGACTTGTAGCTTCTGTGGGTGGAGGGACTTTCCCGGCTGCCAGAGCTTCCGTCCCTGAAGCCTGCTCGGGTCAGCTTCTCTGGGGCCGCAGCCAGGGCAGCGCTGGGGGTGGGGTCCGCTTTCCGGGGCGTGACAGACCCTGGGGACGGGTCTCCAGGGCTCCCTGGAACGGAAATCTCTTCCACTCCGTTTCTGTACCCCTTTCAGTGGTCCAGAAGATATGGGGTCTCTTTTTACATTAATTCTATGGGCTGTGGTTTTGGAGCTCGTAAACGTGCATCCTTCTACTCTGCCATCTTGGCTCCGCCCCCCAACAAGAGAGAACTATTTTCTTCAGTGAGCTTTTGAACCTCTTTTTCCATTTGGCTAATTCTGCTTTTGAAAGCATTCTTCTCCTTATTGGCTTTTTGAACCTCTTTTGCCAATTGAGTTAGCCTATTTTTCAAGGTGTTATTTTCTTCAGCATTTTTTTGAGTCTCCTTTACCAAGGTATTGACCCGTTTTTCATGCTTTTCTTGAATCTCTCTCATTTCTCTTCCCAATTTTTCCTCCACCTGTCTAAGTTGATTTTCAAAATCCTTTTTGAGCTCTTCCATGGCCTGAGCCCACCAGACATCCACCTGGGATGTCCGAGATAGAGAGGCCCCTACCTCCAGGTCTTTCCCTGATGGTAAGAATAGTTCCTCATCATCAGAATTGAAAGGCGGGAACATCTGCAACCCATCAAAGTAGCTCTCTATGGTCTTATTTTGCTTTCTTTTTCTGGGCATTTTCCCAGCCAGTTACTTGACTTCTCAGATTCCTCTGCAACCCCACCTAGATCCGCCCAGCTAGTGCTTGGGGTCTGAGATTCAAATGGGCTTTCCGGGGCAGGTGCAGCTGCTATTCAATGTGAGCTTAAGTTCTGGTGCTTGGGTGGGGGCAGGGCCGCCTCCCAGGCTCAGTTCCCTCAGGGGCTTTATGCAGAGACCTTCAGTGATGGAGTGGGTGGGGGCAGGGCCTTCTCCCAGGCTCAGTTCCCACAGGGGGTTTATGCAGCGACCTTCAGTAATGGCCATGAACTTCTGCCTGCTGCTCGGGGAGTCCCAGGGGCCACCACCATTGCTGCCTCTGCCGCTCCCTCCCCCGCTTCCTCCCGAGGGGGGCCCGAGTCACGGAGACACCCTCCTCCCCTCTCGGCCAGCCCAGAAGTCTCTCTCACTGACCTGTAGCACCTGTGGGTGGAGAGACCATCCCGGCCGCCGGAGATTCCGTCCCTGAAGCCTGCTTGGATCTGCTCCTCTGGGGCCGTGGCCAGGGCAGCTCAGGGGTGGGCTCTGCTTTCCAGGGCATGATGGACCCTGGGGATGCCTCTCCAGGGCTCTCTGGAATGGAAATCTTTTCCACTCTGTTTCTGCATGCCTTGCCATGCTCCAGAATTTGTGGGGAGTTCTTCTTGCAGGAAATATATGGGCGGTGGGTTCGGAGCTAGCATACATGAGTCTTTCTACTCCCCCATCTTGGCTCCACCCCTGGAACTCATAATTTCGTGAAAATGAATGTTGAAAACTTAAAAAATAAATAAATAAATAAAAATAAAAAAGAGAAAAAAAGATAATAAGAATAAGAAACAGTATAATATGGTAGTCAGAAAAGTTAATGAGATCTTAGCCTCCACTGAGAGAACAATAGTGTTCCATGTCGGGGAGGTGATAATCCTGCCCTGGTCAGTTCACATCTGGAAGGCTGTGCTCAATTTTTGCCCCCACATATTAGAAAGGACTGACTGGAGAGTGTGTCAAGGAAGGCAACTTGGGAGAGTGAAGAGCTACGAGATCATGCCATAGATGGATCCAGTAAAAGAACTAGGTATGCTTAACCTAGGGAAGATAAAATTAAGGGAAGACATGATATTGGAAGAGGAATGAGACTTCTTTTTGGTTCTAGAGGGCAGAACTGGGAGTAATAGATAGAAGTTAAGAAGTCAGTTTAGGGGGGGGCGGAGTCAAGATGGCGGAGTAGAAAGACGCACGTTTGCGAGCTCCGAACCCACAGCCCATATATTTAATGTAAGAAGAGTTCCCCAGAAGTTCTGGATCACTGCAGGCGGTGCAGAAACATAGTAGAAGAGATTTCCGTTCCAGAGAGCCCTGGAGAGCCATCCCCAGGGTCCATCACGCCCCGGAAAGCGGACCCCATCCCCAGTGCTGCCCTGGCCACGGCCCCAGAGAAGCTGATCCGAGCAGGCTTCAGGGACGGAAGCTCCAGCGGCTGGGAAGTTCCCTCCACCCACAGACTCTACAGGTCAGTGAGAGACACGCCTGCGCTCACCAAGAGGGGGGCGGGGTGTCTCCATGGCTCGGATCCCCTTGGGAGGAAGCGGTGGCGGCAGAGCCGGGGCAGGAAGTGGAAGAGGCAGAGGCGGGGGTGGCGGCAGAGGCGGCTGCGCTGCAGCCGCAGTGGCCCGGGACTCCCCCAGCAGCAGGCAGGATCTTCATTATTGAAAGTCTCTGCATAAACCACCTGAAGGAGCTGAGCCTGGGAGATGGCCCTGCCCCACCCGCTCCATTTCTGAAGGTCTCTGCATAAAGCCCCTGAGGGAACTGAGCCTGGGAGGTGGCCCTGCCCCCACCCCAGCACCAGAACTAAAGCTCCCATTGATTAGCAGCCGCTTGCCGCGCAAAGCCCATTTGAATCTCAGACGGGAAAGAGATCCAAAAAGAGAAACTCCTAGGAACATTATGGCCAAATTCCAGAATTCCCAGGTCAAGGAGAAAATCTTACAAGCAGCTAGAAAGAAACAATTCCAGTACTGTGGAAATAAAATCAGGATAACTCAAGATCTAGCAGCTTCTACATTAAGGGATCAAAGCACGTGGAATAGGATATTGCAGAAGCCAAAGGAACTAGGACTGAAACCAAGAATCACCTACCCAGCAAAACTGAGTATAATACTTCAGGGGAAAATATGGTCTTTCAATGAAACAGAGGACTTTCAAACATTCTTGATGAAAAGACCAGAGCTGAAAAGAAAATTTGACTTTCAAACACAAGAATGAGAAGAAGCATGAAAAAGTAAACAGCAAAGAGAAGTCATAAGGGACTTACCAGAAGTGAACTGTTTACATTCCTACATGGAAAGACAATATTTGTAACTCTCAAAACTTTTCAGTATCTGGGTAGTTGGTGGGACCACACACACACATGTACACGCATGCACGCGCACACACATACACACATGCACACACATACAGAGACAGAGAGCACAGAGTGAATTGAATAGGATGGGACCATATCTTAAAAGAAATTAAGGTAAATGGTGAGAGAGAAATGTAGTGGGAGGACAGAGGATGAAATGGAATGGGGTAAATTATATGTCATTTAATAGGCAAGTAGGAGACTTTTTAGTGGAGGGAAAAAGAGGAGAGCTGAGAAAAAAAAAACAAGAAGTTTACCCTCATCACATTTGACTAAAGGAAGGAATAAAATGCACACTCATTTTGGTATGAAAACCTATCTTACAGTATAAGAAAGTGGGGGAGAAGAAGATAAGCAGGGCGGGGGATGATGGAAGGGAGGGCAAAGGATGGAGGGAGCAATTTGAAGTCAACACTCGGGGAGGGACAGGATCAAAAAGACAGAAGAGAAACAATGAGGGGCAGATTAGGATGGAGGGTAATTCCGTTAGTCTTACCCAACACGACTATCAGGGAAGTCATTTGCAAAACTACATAGATAGGCCTATATTGAATTGCCTGCCTTCCCAAAGGGAATGGGTGGGGAGGGAGGGATGGGGAAAATTTGGAACTCAAAGTTTTAGGAACAACTGTTTAGTATTGTTGTTGCTACTAGGAAAGAAGACATACAGTTAATGAGGAATAGAAAGTCATCTGGCCCTACAGGAGAAGAGAGAAGATGGGGACAAGAGAAGGGAGGGATGACAGAAGAGAGGGTAGATTGGAGATAGGGAAAATTAGATTGCTTGGTGTATTGGGGTGGGGGGAGGGGATAAAAGGGGAGAAAATTTGGAACCCAAAATTTTGTGAAAACGAATGTAAAAAGCTAAATAAATAAATAAATATTTTAAAAAATAAATAAATAAAGGGAAATAAAAATCCAATTAATCTGAAAAAAAAAAGTCAGTTTAGGTTTGATCAAAGGAAAAAACTTCCTAACAATTATCAATGGGCTGCCTTCAGGGATAATGGGTTTACCCTACTGCAGGTAGGCTCAATGACCATTTGTCACAGAAAAAATCCTTGTTTACACACTGTGTGCTTGTCCTTCATTCTTGAAGAGGCCCATTACATCAAGATGATGACATAACTTGCAAGTGACTTTGATTTGGGTGAGGGAAGGCTGTGTAAGTTCACCAACCTCACTTTCTTCTTCTAAGCCAACTGGGTCCAGTGGCCTGATATTCATCAGGATGACTGGAGATGAGTCAAAGTTGATGGCTTCTGAGGTCCCTTGAAATTTTTGGAATCTGATCATTTAAAAAGTGCCTTAGCTGAGTCACTTCATATGTTGAGACCTTAGTTTCCCTATCTGTAAAATGGGAGGGGAGGGGCCAGATGACCTCAAACGCTTCTTTTACATCTAAATCCTGACTTTCTCCAAGCTCAACAATCTCATGGTTCAATATGATAAATCTGTCCTCTTCTCTACCCCCCAACCTGCATTACTCCCCCAAGAAAAGGGCAAAAATGCATTTCCATCTATTTCTAAATCATTCCAGGGCTTTTTTTCATTTTTAAGAAATACCATTCCACTGTCCATTCCCCTAGATTTGACAATACACCCTTTTTATCCTCAACTGATTCACACGAATTTAAAGAAGGAGGTCTGACATTTTGCCCCATGATTCTCTGTCCCTATGGCTCAGACAGAAGGCAGAGAAAGTTGTGAATAACTGGACCTTCTGTGGAAAATCTTCTGCTTCCCATTTTCTGAGGCAGAAATCTGGGAACTGTTAGATGATGTGAAAAGAACACTCTATTTGCATGGCGCCTTCCTTTCTCCAAGTCCAAGATTCACCCAAGACTTCCCAAAAAGCCCCTCCAAATCACTTGGTCAGTGCCAAAGAAGCATTCCGAACAACCAGTCCAAGGCCGCAAGGCCAGACTCTGACTCCCCCAAACCACAAAAAGCCCCTGACACTCTCCAGCTGAGCTGGACTTTACCACTTCAATGTTCCAGACCAGATTCCTCACTGATAATCACATGACCATTCTCCTCTTTTCACCATGGTTTTAATTTTAATGTGTTTTTCTTCATTACCTGGTCCCACCAGCTACATATTCCTTAAACTGTTCTCTATGGTCATCCCACATTGACCCATGGTGCCATGCCAAACAGCTGAACTTAATTAATTTCTGGAGCTGACAATTTTGACCCCATGCTTTGGGATCTGTCTGAATTCAAGGAGAAGCTAAATAGAGACAGACATAATGTGTTATGTCCAGAGGCTGCTTAATTCTGGCCTCACAAGCTCTGTGCTTTTTAAACAATTGGCTTTGAATGAATAAAGAGATTGAAAAATATATTTATTAAGTGTTTACGAGGTGCCAAGCACTGTGCAGAAGCCCTGTTCTACTCCTCAGGACTGGACTCCATCTGCACCCAAGAAATTCATCATTGGGTAAACATAACATCCTGGGATATTGCACCAGCCTTGGCACTCACACTTCATCACTACCTTAGTACTTTTTTTGCCTCTGACTAAAGGGCTGGAGAATGGAGCAAAGAACTCCTCCCAAAGCTTAAAGAGGATTCCCAGACAAGTCATCTCTTTGTTTCCCACCTAGCTGCATCCTTTTGGACCGAACTTCAACACACCCCCTTCATGCTGGGTACCTTACCTTCTCTCCTCCTTTCAGCTTTCCCCATTAGATTATAAACTTCTTGGAGACAGGAATTATCTTTCTTTTCCATATTTGCATACCTGGAACATGTTGTTGTTTAACTGTTCAGTCTTTGTGACTCCATGGACCAGAGTATACCAGGACCTTCTGTCCTCCATACTGCCCATGGGTTTTTCTTGACAAGGATACTGGATACAAGCATACTGGAGTGATTTGCCATTTCCTTCTCGAGTGGATCACTTTTTGTAAGAGTCCTACACTGGGATAGCTCATAGTTTCTTTGAGCAATGCAAACCTCTCCATCATAACAAGGCAGTGTCTAGAAGGGGACCTGGAATACTTAATAAATGTTTGACTTAATGTCTGAGGACAAATATAAAAATGAAGATGGTCCTTACTCTCCTTGAGTTTACATTCTAGTACGCGACGGCAACACAGAGAGAGAAGTGGTGGCCAAGGAGGGGTATTTTAGTTAGGAAAAATTTCAAGGATGGTCAATGGAGTCATAGGGGAGTAGATGTGAACGATGGCAGCACTGATTTGATTATGATTCCAGAAATGAAGAAGTGAGGGACAAGAGACTAGCAGAGGCTTTTGGCTTTGTTCTTCCATGTGCTGTACTCTTTCCTGATTCTTTTTAGGGATCTCCTTCCTAAATGTTCTGGGCCATATTTTAGAAAGGACACTGAGCATTCAGAGGAAGACAAGCAGGATGGTGAAGAGCCATCGTTCATGCCAAGTGAAGATGCATGAAAGGAATCGAGGTTTGACACGGAGAAGATTGAGGAGGAATACAGATGTTTTCATATTTTGGAAGGGCTGTTGACTGTGATAATATAAAGGAATTAGCCTTGTTCTCTTTGCCTCTAGAGGATAGAACAAGGCTCAGTGGGCAGATATTGGAAAGAAGAAAATTTAGATTTGATATCAGGAAGAACTTCTTAACTAGAAGAGAGATCCCAAAGTGGAATGAGTGGACTTCATCCCCTGGTTGTTGGCTCTCCTACATTAGAAGTCAAGGCTAGATATCACTTGCCAAGTAGCCTCATAGAGAGGATACTTATTTAGGTGTGGGGTATGGATGATTGCTGAGCTAAGGCTCTGTGATTCTACAAATCTGTCTAGAGATAAATTTGTTTTTTATGAGTTCCTGTGATGAAGAAAGGTCACCATTTTCCTGCTCTCATGCTTGACAATCATTAATAGAGATGAGGCTATTATCAATGGTATTTGTGGGTCTCCCATGCATATTTGTATGTGTGTGTAATCAGATTTAGAATTGAAAGAGCTCTTTAAAGTCATCTAGTCCAAGCTTCTCATTATATGTAAGAGGAAATAAAGGCTCAGAGAGGTGAAATAATTTCCCCAAGATCACAGATCTTGACAGAGCCAGGATTTGAACCTACACCCTCTGCAATCTTTTGTGCACATGCACACCACACATGCACAAACACACACATACACACACACACACACACACTAAAGTGACATATTTCCAGGTAATCACATTCTTTTTTCTTTTTTTCTTTGAAATAGAGGAATTAGAGTTTTGAAAACAAGCTGGATGGTGTAAAAGAAACTAGACTCTGATGCTTGAGGAAAGGATGAGACCATCGAAAATAAAAGTTGGCAGTTATATGGTGCTTTACAGTTCTAAACCCTTTATAAACATTGTCTCTTTTGAGTTTTAAAACATTCCTGTGTGATAGATAATACAAAAATTATTTCTGTTTTATAGATGAGGAAACAGGCGCAAAAAAGTAAAATAATTCAGCAACTAGATGGGAAATAAAAGATGGCTCCCTCTATACGGAGGTTTCAGAAGGAATTCGTTGCTCCACCCCCCAGCCTTCTAATCAGAGGGAGAGAGGGTACAGAGGGTAGTCAGTACAGTGAATAAAAGACTGAGGTCACACACGTAGTAAATAGCAGAGGGAGAAATCTACTGCCCTTTTCATTCTATCAGGATAATCCTCCCTTTTGTTTTAATCTTGTCACATTTTGAAGAGTTAATTCTTTTCCTATGAAAGTGCCAAGCTATTTCCTTGCTGGATCTTTTCTATTTTTGATTTTTTCTTTTCTCCTTTCTTTATCTTTCCTCTTCTTTCTTTTTTTTCCCCTGAAATGCAAAGTTTGGAAACAATGGTCTGTCTCTCTCTGGCATTTGGGATTTTAAAGCCCTTTTTAAATCTTGAAAGGGAAACCCAGAGTACAGCAAGGTCATTGCTAACATCAAATAAATGATCATTTCCATCAGGACCAGCCTAGGCAAGCTTTGTCTCTGAACCCTCTACCTTCCTCTGCACTCCACACATCCCTTTTTCATGTTCCTTCCTCCCTTTCAGTATCTGAGTCGTAGTGCCCTTTTTAGTCACCCCACCCCCACCCCCAAGCCTGGGCAGCGGTCCAGAAATGTTCACTAGAGAACCTCTCCTGAGCCAGCCTTCAAGGTAGTACCCCACCCTCGAAAGCTACCTCTCCTCCAAAATTCTGCATCACCATCTGAAGACACAACCACCTGACAGTTGCCCAAGTTCACAGCCTCAGAGTCGTACTAAGTTCCTCTCACCTCACCTCATACATCTAGTCAGTTGCTAAATCTTTTTCTTTCTTCCAGTCTCTGGAATCTATTCCCTTAGTGGTGTGCTGATAAATGTTTAACACCCAACTGCGCAGTGGGAGGAGGGAGGCAGCCATGAACCGTGTGCTCACATTACACTCTTTGGCCACTTAAGGAGTTAAGAATGTGTGACCCTGGGCAAGTCACTTAATCCTGACAACCTGAGGGGAAATTCTTTTTAATTTGGGGGAGGCAATCAGGGTTAAGTGACTTACCCAGAGTCACACTGCAAGTAAATGTCTGAGGCTGAATTTCAACTCAAGTCCTTCCTGATTCCAGTGCTGGCGCTCTATCTCCTGCATCACCTAGGTGCCCCCCACCTAACCCCTTATCCCCTGCACTCCAGTTTAGTCAGTACAATTAACATTTTCTCCATCACTTTCTTAAGTCTAGAAAATCAACAGGTTGTTGTTGCTCCTTCAAACAGTTTCACTTTCCCTCCCAGTTTGATTTAGATAATCAGCAAAATAATAAATCAAGCCCTGATTTGTAGTCTTTGTCCATTTTTGGACAAATATTTTGGACAAACATCATTTTTGATGTTCACACTGAAAATTTAACAATTGGCTTTTTTTGTTCATACAGGTCCCACCCTAACTCAGCCTTCATCTCTTCCTTGGAATGTCTCACCCACTTCTTGAAATTGCTGATTTCCTTCAAAACGCAACTTGTATCACTTTCTCCATGAAACCATTTTTGGTCCCTCTTCCACTAGTGTTTTCCCTCCCATGGCCACTATTTTGGATATTTGTATTATGTGTATACAACATCTTGTCTCCCTCAATAGAATATAAATTCCACGAGGTCAGCAATGGGTTTATTCGTATCTTTTTATTCCCAGTGCTTCGAACATAGTATTGGCATGTAGTAAGCACTTAATAAATGCTTGTTGACGAACCCTAACCCTAATCAAAAATTTGTATCTGCTGCTTCATTTCTTCAAGGTCCTGCTGGCAAAACAACTGAAACAATTTATACTGACATATTAAGGGCTGATAGTAGCTTCCTAAGCTGTCTCTCCCAAGAGGTCTTGTATATTGAAAAACATGGATAGGGTAATGTCTTTTTCACTCCAAAGAATTTCTAATTGCAAGATCTCAGAAACTGAGATAGATCAGAGGAAAGCTTGGGAGTAAGTAGGGGGTGGATTTTCAATTCAGTTATACAAATATTCACTCAATATTTATGAAGTGTTTACTATGTGCTGAAAACTGTGCTGGGTCCTTTCCTAGGGCCTATCAGGAGATATCAAGAGGTAACCACAGTTTTTGTCCAGATTCCCAGCAGCAGTTTCTTCTTCTAGCTATATGAGGGCTACCTCTACCTCTAACAGTAATATCCAGCTGCAGTTTGAGATGTGAACTCATGTCTTCCTAGTCAGAGATACAATGAAAAGAATACTAGATTTGGAGTCAAGAAACTTGGGTTCAAATTCTGGTTCTGACACTTGGTGATTTCTCTGAGCTTTGGATGCCTTTTCTGTAAAACAGAGATGATAATAATATTTACACAGTATAACTTCACAGGGTGGTTTTAGAAACCATAAAGACTTTTATTAACTATTCATATTTTTATAACATTTTAGGGTTGGACCTGTGATTTCATCAGTGCAGGTAAACATCCAGTGTGGAAATTTCTTCCACTGATATATATGTACAGCTCTTCTGTAACTTGTAGTCTGATGAAGCACAGAGACTCAGCAACTTTTCCAGTGACACATATAACTAGTATATAAGTGGGACTTGAACCCAGGACTTCTTGACTCCAAGGTTAATTCTCTATCTGCTGCCTCTTTGTACTTCAAGGTTAACAAAGTGCTTCTCCCACACCCTTATGAGGAAGGTAGTATGTTTCTCATATTACCATCTCCCTACCCTTTATTATTTGGAGGCAGTCATGGTTAATTAACTTGTCCAAGGTCACATAGCTAGTAAGTATCAGGCTGGGCTAAACTCAGGTCCTCCTGACTCCAGGACTGGTGCTGTATCTAACCATCCCCATTTTAAACTATGAGGAAACTGAGGCTTCCTCAAAGAGGTTAAATGACTTGCCTATGGTCATAGAGTTAAAAATATATCAAAACCAGTGATACAGGAGTTGGGGTGCAGGGGAGAGAGAGCTGACCTTGATACAGAGACAGAAGACTCAGAGTTTAGTCCAGAATCTGCCACTTACTACTTATATGAACTTAAACAAGTCATTTATCTTCCCTGGGTCTCAGTTTCCATCCCTGTAAAATGCAGAGTTTGGAGTGGACAGTTGCTTCTACCTCTAACATTCTATAAGTCATTTCTATGGGCATCTTCCTCTCACTTTTTCTCAGAAGAAGGATCTTTTTCAAAGGTACTGACCCCCAATAACTGTGTTCACAGCTATTTAAAAACCTTGGGATAATTAATTGAATCGTTCTCTTTTCATCGGGATATGTGGCATCCACCAGGCCCAGCCTGTACATTCCCCATGGAAACTTCAAGAGATGAACAGCCATTCCTTCATCCTTGAATTAAAGCTAGAGAAATATCGAGTAAGTCTCTCATCTCTCGTAAATACAGTGCCTATTCAGGAAACTCCTCTGGCTCTTGTGTTAACAGATGTCATGGGGCACTTAGGCTGGAGAGTGTTGTTTTAAAAGACTCAAACTGCCTTCCTGGAGTTTTTCTTTAGAAAAATAGTCATGTCACTAGGTCATGTCACTTAGTATTTTTTTTTGTCCTGGAATGTTTTATTTGGTTTTTCTGCTATAATCCACCTTGAGTCCTAGCTATCTCAACTAGAAATCAAATCTGCAGCTTTTATGTTGGAAGAGACTTTAAAGGTTATCTAATTCAACCCAAGCATTTTATAGATGAAGAAACAGAGGTTCAGAGAGGTCAAAGTCACAAGTGTAGAAAGGTATCTCAGCCCTCTAATTCCAAAGTTACTCCTTTGTCCACTGGGACTTTCCTGGCTCTGCCTCAGTTTATCTGCCACTAGGCAGTTTCCCTCAATCCCATCTACTTTCCTTGCAGGCCATCCTCCTTATGGCTTCTTAGACTCATGGATATGTATGCACTAAGCCATAATGGCTCTAATCCACAGTTGTCAGAGGTGACTCAATGATGACTTCAAGTATCCAGGTGAAAAAGTGAAAATTTCAGTCAATCATCATTATTTCCAAGTATCTGGTTGTTTAGTCTCATATTAACCAAGTACTTATTACTGAGTTATCCACTCTTCTTCTCAATGTTTGCCATGATTTAGAGACAGGATTTGAGGGCCAATAAGGACTCTGGGTCCTTATTCCCATGCTGAGAGGCAGCTAGGTGACTCAAAGGATAATGTGCTGGGCTTGGAGTCAGGAAGACCCAAGTTCAAATCTGCCCTCAGACACTCACTAGCTGTGTGACTCTGAGCAAGTCACTTACCTTCTGTGGGCCTTAATCCACTGGAGAAGGAAATGGCAAACCACTCTAATACCTTTGCCAAGAAAACCCCATGGATGCTATTGGTGTGCTATAGTCCACAGGGTCACAAAGAGTGGGAAATGACTGAACCACAACGACAAAGGATTCTGGATATATTTTCTTGACCCACATATCTTTCAACAAACATTTATTAAACATCATTTGTATGCAAGCGCAATCCAACCCCACAAATATATTTTAAGCATCTGCTATATAGTTTATATATATGATATATATGTACGTATGTATAAAGCTCTGTGCTAGACGCAGGGATATAAAGACACTTCAAGGAATTTGCATTCTACTTGGGGGATATATGATGTAAACAAAGAAGTAGAGACAAGATAATTTGAGAAGGGAGAGAGTGCTAACAGTTTGGGGATCAGAGAAGGTTTCCCAAAAAAGGTCACACATGAGTCAAGCTAAGTGTGTGTGGTAGAATCAACGTCCAACATACAGGCTTGTCCAGTTAAACCCCTCAAGACTTAATTGTCTCAGAGGACCGTGACTTGGACCATTGACCTACCTTCCTAGTAGCCCAGGTAGAAAAGACCAACATACAAGGAGTCCTCCTGGAGGCTAATAGACCAGCATGGCCCACACATTGGCAAGGAAGCCAAGCCTGACCGAAACAGAAATGGAACCTTGCTAATTGCTTTTTCTCTGCTATGGTTAAAGTCAGCCTCATTCTGTTAACTTCTCAATTGTCTACAATGTCTTCTTTCATTCCAGTTCCAAAGTGAAGCCCCAAGTGGCCTAAGTCAAGATCATCCTGTAACACTAAGGATTCCAATAGGTAAAAGTAAAAGTGAATGCATTCAAGCCATGAAGGATAAACAGTATAAACACATAGTCCCTTCATCAAAATCCTACCCTGATGTATCATGGAGGCAGGGAGGTGACTGAGGTCTCAAAGCTAAAGCAGAATAAAGCAAGCTCTAGAAGATGAAATCAAGCTGCAAAGGTTTTGAGTAGAAGCTTCCTGGTGAGTTGCTTGTCTTCAACCCAAGGCCAAGTCTTGTTAAAATGGTGAATTACAGGAAGATGACATGATGATCACCCTACGTCCTTCCAGGTGGCAGTTCCTGGACCTCTAGTTTCTGCCTGCCTTCCAACTGTTGGTCTCCTTTTCTGAGCATGGGACAGAGAATCCTAAGGATTGTCCTTTCTGTGCAAGCTCAAGGATTCCAAGAGGCCAAATCCCTGCCTTTGAAAGGTAAGTACACACATCCTGAGCACACAACTCATGAAGGGAGAGATTTCCTTAATATAATGTGCCTTCAAGAAGGTGCAGAGAAGACTGCCAACAAGGGATCACGTAAGGCTGATCTGCGGGACCTACACCAGGCCATGAACCGTCAAGGCAAAAGATCTAGACCTTGCCAATCCCGGCATTTTCATAAACCACTGATACAGCACAGATTCAAGATGAATAGGGATTATTTTTTCAGCACTTCTGAAGTATCTTTTCTTTGGTGGAGGAGAGGGGGATGTGGCAGAGAGAGTCTAATGAGAAATGTGGGTAATTTCATATTTTTCTATTTGTTTAGGGACTTATGTGAGTACTTTGGGTTGGGCGAAATAAAGATGATCTCATACCCCATCCCCACATTGTATACTGAGTATCTATTTGAGCAAGCTGATAGGATCATGGATTTAGAGCTCTCAGGTATCTTAGATAACAAAGAATCTAATCTTTTCATTTTAAAGATGAGGAAACTGACTTGCTAGAGCCACAGAGCTACTAAGTATCTGAGGTAAGTCTTCCTAGACACCGGGATAGAGCAGTGGATAGAGCCTTGGGCCTAGAGGCAGGAATATCTGGGTTCAAATCTGGACTACACATTTACTAGCTATATGACCCTAGGCAAAGTCATTTAACCTCTGCCTCAGTTTTCCCAACTATAAAATGGGGCTAATGGGAGCACCCACTTCGCAGGATTGTTGTGAAGATCAAATGAGACATTTGTGAAGTGCTTAGTGTATGTGCCTGGCACATAGTAGGAACTTAATAAATGTCTGTCTCCTTCCTTCTTGATTCTACCTGCAGCCCTGTGCTTTGACAAATTGTCTCTAACGGAGATGGGATCCCTGTGATTCACATTTACAAACCTCTAGACACAAGCTACATTTAAGTTTTATTCAGGTGATTTTCCCCAAAAATAAAAACTCCAGGATATGGGCAGAAACCAAGAGAGATAATGGATCACGCAATTAGGATCAAACCCAGTCTGTATGACTGCAGAGTTCATGGTGGGACTGGAAAGGAAGGGAAGAAAGCTGGGCATCAGATCACCCTTTATGGCAAGAGTCCCCTAATATTTCTCACAATTAACCCTTCTCGGATGACTTCCCAGACAGGCCTGCCTTATAAATGTCATGCTCTCACATTCTAATGAGGTTCCAATATATTTTGCTCTTTAGGCTCATTTATCTCTAGGGGAAAAAAAACCACTCTCAAGTAAACAAAGTGTGACTTCTATTTCCAAATTGCCCATCTGACATTCCTCCCACCCCAACCCCTTGCTCCCAGTCTCCTTTCCTTTTGCTTTCATGCTAATCTCTAGAAGTCTAGAAAACTTCACTTCCCAGCAAGTATGCCCCAGAGCTGCCTCTCTTCTTCCTGAAACTTCCCTGTTCCTTTAGGGCCTTACCTTTTGTGGGAAAGTAATTCATGATATAATGGGCTACTCAGACTGCTGCTGGGTAATAGCTCCCGGGTCCCTACCAGGGAGGTCCATTGTTAAGTAGCAGAGGACCTAGAGTAAAATCCAGGCCTATGTGACCTTTTGGCCTCATGACAAGTCACGGTCCTTCTCTGGGCCTTAAGCTCCTCATTCCCAAATGAGGGTAGTTGGATTGAACCATCTCTAAGGTCTCTTCCAGCTTTGGATCCTATGATCCTCAGTCATCACAGTTCATGCTGATAGAACACTGCCAAGGTTTACAAAGCCCTTTCCACATAATCCTCTGAGGTAGGTGATAACTATCCTGGCATTTTCAGGTAGGTTTCTAGAGAGTTTTGTTTGCACCTTGCAACAACCATGTGAGGTAGGTGGTACAAGTGGCCCTAAAAAACAGAATCTCTGTTATTCAGTTGTTTCTGATTCTTCATGGCCTTACTTATGGTTTTCTTGGTAGAGACACTGGAGTGGTTTGGTATTTCCTTCTCATTTTACAAATGAGGAAACTGAGACAAACAGGGTGAAAATGACTTGCCCAAGGTCACACAGCTAGGCAGTGTCTGAGGGCAGAACTGAACTCAGGAAGGTGAGTCTTCCTGACTCTAGGCCTGGCACTCAGTCTACTAGCCAAAGAAAAAATTGATACTCAGGGAAGTGGGGACCGGACCTTAGTTGTGTAGTTAGTATGTGACTTGTGCTTAGACATGGAAGTAATAGCTGTGAAAGATAGGATTTGAATCCAGGACTTCCTGACTCCCACTCCAGTGCTCTAGTCACTACCTCATGCTTCCTTCAGGGGTTTTTCCTCTCTTTTTTATCCTGCTTCCCCTCACCCTCCTTTTCCTGACCTGGCACGAAGAATTGACCCGATCATTAATGGTACGGCCATGTTCTTCCTGTGGCAAGAATTACTCATTCCAGCTTATATTCACCTCTGGAAGAGGAGAGCTCAGAAAGAGAAAGGAAGGAACCCCACCACTGGGAAGAGGCCCATCAAAGTTGTAGGCAAGAGTAGTGTTGTCCTTTGGGTCACTGTACAGTTTGGGTGAGGAGGTAAAGATGAGGGTTATAATCTAGGTCCAAGGGGCCTTGCTGCATCCCTCTAATGACACCATTCTGCCTACACAGAAGGCCTGAGGACCTTCTCTTTCAACTCGGACACCTGACCAGTGCCCAAGAGCTGATTCTGTCTGAACAGTAACTCACTTCACCTTCCACATACAGCGGAGTTGCATTATTTTCCCAGGAGGCTCAGACCATAAGCACAAAATGAATCTCCTTGTCCATCTTCCAAGCCTCAATGACAGCTGCATCATTCATTTAGAACCTGCTTATAGGACCCTGAATGAGAAGAAAGGAATGAGGGAAGGGGAAAACTATGTGAGTGATGAGTAACACGATGTATATTTGAAAATGATGACTAAGTGAAAAGTATGATCAATGGACCAGAAATGAGGAAACCTGGACTTAAATTCTGCCTTTGCTTGGCCAAGTCTCTTGATCTCTCTCAGTCTCATTTTCTCCATCTGCAAAACTAGATTTAAAATAAGAATTGGAGCAGAGCTGTGATCTCATCTGTATGGAGAACTTTTAACATGAAAATTTTCTCCACCAATGTAGACCAGCATCCCATGTTCTATGCAAGTTATCTGGGTCACTGAGAGGCTAATTGACTTGCCACTAGTCATTCAACCAGTAACCAGCAGTCCTTGAACCCGGGTCTTCCTGGTGCTAATGACATCTTGCTCTCCACTAGTCTATACTGCCTCTCATGGAAGGAGATTACTTGCTCTTCATTAATTGTTTTATGATGAATTATTTTTTTTTTTGTAATTTAAATTTATTTATTTATTTAACTTTTTACATTCATTTTCACAAATTTTTGAGTTCCAAATTTTCTCCCCTTTTATCCCCTCTCCCACCACAATACCCCAAGCAATCTAATTTTCCCTATCTCCAATCTGCCCTCTCTTCTGTCATCCCCCCCTTCTCTTGTCTCCATCTTCTCTTTCTCCTGTAGGGCCAGATGACTTTCTATTCCTCCTTAACTGTATGTCTTCTTTCCTAGTTGCAACAGCAATACTAAACAGTTCCTAAAACTTTGAGTTCCAAATTCTCCCCATCCCTCCCTCCCCACCCATTCCCTTTGGGAAGGCAGGCAATTCAATATAGGCCATATCTGTGTAGTTTTGCAAATGACCTTCCTGATAGAGGTGTTGTGTAAGACTAACTGGATTACCATCTCTCCTAACCTGCCCCTCATTGTTTCTCTTCTGTCTTTTGATCCTGTCCCTCCCCAAGTGTTGACTTCAAATTGCTCCCTCCTCCCTTTGCCCTCCCTTCCATCATCCCCCCCCCTTGCAATATCTCCTTCTCCCCCACTTTCTTATACTGTAAGATAGGTTTTCATACCAAAATGAGTGTGCATTTCACTCCTTCATTTAGTCATATGTGATGAGGGTAAACTTCTTGTTTTTTGTTTTTTTTTTTCTCAGCTCTCCTCTTTTTCCCTCCACTAAAAAAAACTCCTACCTGCCTCTTAAATGACATATAGTTACCCCCTTCCATTTCCCCCTCTTTCCTCCCACTACATTTCTCTCTCACCATTTACCTTAATTTCTTTTAAGGTATGGTCTCATCCTATTCAGTTCAACCTGTGCTCTCTATCTCTGTATGTGTGTGCATGTGTGTATGTGTGTGCATGCATGTATGTGTGTGCATGTGTGTACATGTGTATGTGTGGTCCCACCAACTACCCAGATACTGAAAAGTTTTAAGAGTTAGAAATATTGTCTTTCCCTGTATGAATGTAAACAATTCACTTCTGGTAAGTCCCTTGAGACTTCTCTTTGCTGTTTACTTTTTCATGCTTCTTCTCATTCTTGTGTTTGAAAGTCAAATTTTCTTTTCAGCTCTGGTGTTTTCATTAAGAATGATTGAAAGTCCTCTGTTTTATTGAAAGACCATAGTTTCCCTTGAAGTATTATACTCAGTTTAGCTGGGTAGGTGATTCTTGGTTTGAGTCCTAGTTCCTTTGCCTTCTGGAATATCCTATTCCACGCCCTTCGATCCCTTAATGTAGAAGCTGCTAGATCTTGAGTTATCCTGATTGTATTTCCACAGTACTGGAATTGTTTCTTTCTAGCTGCTTGCAAGATTTTTTCCTTGAGCTGGGAGTTCTGGAATTTGGCCACAATGTTCCTAGAAGTTTCTCTTTTTGGATCTCTTTTAGGTGGTGATCAATGGATTCTTTCAATACTTATTTTGCCCTCTGGTTCTAGAATGTCAGGGCAGTTTTCCTTGATAATTTCATGGAAGATGATCTCTAGGCTCTTTTTTTGATCATGAGTTTCAGGTAGTCCCATAATTTTTAAATTGTCTCTCCTGGATCTATTTTAGAGGTCAGTTGTTTTTCCCATGAGATATTTCACATTCTCTTCCATTTTTTCATTCTTTTGGTTTTGTTTGGTGATTTCTTGGTTTCTCATAAAGTCATTAGACTCCATCTGTTCCATTCTAATTTTGAGAGAACTATTAAATTCAGTGAGCTTTTGAGCCTCTTTTTCCATTTGGCTCATTCTGCTTTTGAAAGCATTCTTCTCCTCATTGGCTTTTTGAACCTCTTTTGCCAATTGAGTGAGCCTATTTTTCAAGGTGTTAATTTCCTCAGCATTTTTTTGGGTCTCCTTTAGCAAGGTATTGACCCGTTTTTCATACTTTTCTTGCATCTCTCTCATTTCTCTTCCCAGTTTTTCCTCCACCTGTCTAACTTGCTTTTCAAAATCCTTTTTGAACTCTTCCAAGGCCTGAGCCCACCCTCCACCCCCCTGGGGTGTCTGGGGTACTGAGGTCCCGCCCTCCACGTCTTTCCCTGATGGCAAGAATACGTCCTCGTCATCAGATCCAAAGGTCGGGATCATTTGTATTTGTTGGAAAAAACTCTCTATAGTCTTATTTTTCTTCCCTTTTCTAGGCATTTTCCCAGCCAATTACTTGACTTCTGAGATTCCTTTCCACCCCCGCCTGGATCCGCCCAGCTAGTGCTTGGCCTCTGAGATTCAAATGTGCTTTCCCGGCAAGCTTTAGTTCTGGCGCTGGGGTGGAGGCAGGGCCGCCTCCCAGGCTCAGTTCCCTCAGGGGCTTTATGCAGAGACTTTCAGGAATGGAGCGGGTGGGGGAGGGCCCGCCTCCCAAGCTCAGTTCCCTCAGGGGCTTTATGCAGAAGCCTTCAGTAATAGAGCAGGGTGGGGGCAGGGCCGTCTCCCAGGCTCAGCTCCGTCAGGTTTTATGCAGAAACCTTCCGTAATGAAGATCCTGCCTGCTGTTGGGGCATTCCTGAGTCCTGGGCCGCTGCTGCCTCAGCCGCTGCCCACCCCTCTGCCTCCGCCACTTCCTGCCCCCATCTCTGCCGCCGCTGCTTCCTCCCGAGGGGGACCGAGTCACGGAGACGCTCCGCTCCCCTCCTCTAGCCCAGCTTTCTTTCTCACTGACCTGTAGCTTCTGTGGGCAGAGGGACTTTCCCGGCTGCCGGAGCTTCCATCCCTGAAGCCTGCTCGGGTCAGCTTCTCTGAGGCCGCGGCCAGGGCAACGTTGGGGTGGGGTCCGCTTTCCGGGGCGTGACGGACCCCGGGGATGGCTCTTCAGGGCTCTCTGGCACAGAAATCTCTTCCACTCCATTTCTGCACACCTTGTATTGACCCAGAAGTTATGGGGGTCTTTTTTTACATTAATTCTATGGGCTTTGGTTTCGGAGCTTGTAAACATGCGTCCTTCTACTCCGCCATCTTGGCTCTGCCCCTCTATGATGAATTATTTTAAAGGGAGTTTAGGAGATGACTTCTTAGTACATACCCATAATCTTTGAGGATGATGTTACTATAAAAGCCACTATGATCTTCCACAAAATATCTTTCAGGTTGACATTGCTAGACAGAGAAATATGTCATGGATGAATGATGAATATGAATAAATGAAGCCTTTATTAAGTGCTTACTATATGCAAAGCACTGCTAAGCACTAGTGATCCAAATACTAGACAGACACTATTCTCAAGGAACTCAAATTCGGATGAAGGAAATAACACAAATGGAAGGTTTCAGCTGCAAGTCAGATGGAAAATCTCTGATCCTTAAGGTGTAGTAGCATAGCAAATGTTAATGCCCTTAATTTATTTATTTATTTTTAGTTCTCAACATTCATTTCCACAAGATTTTGAGTTCCAAATTTTCTTGCCATCTCTCCACTCCCTCCACCCCAAGACACCAAGTATTTGGATTACCACTTCCCCCAATCTGCCCTCCCTTCTATCACACCCCTCCCTTCCCTTATCACATCGTCTCTATTTTCCTGTAGGGCAAGATAGATTTCTATACCGTGTTACCTCTATTTCTTATTTCCCAGTTGCATGCAAAAACAATTCTCCACATTCATTCCTAAAACTTTGAATTCCAACTTCTCTCCCTTCCTCCCTCCCCACCTATCCCCACTGAGAAGACAAGCAATCCAATATAGGCTGTACATGTGTACTTATGCAAAAGACTTCCATAATAGTCATGTTGTAAAAGAATAACTATATTTCCCTTCATCCTATCCTGCCCCCCATTTATTCCATTCTCTCTTTTGTCCTTGTCCCTCCCCAAAAGTGTTTACTTTTAATTACTTACTACTCCCATTTGCCCTTTCTTCTATCATCCACCTACACCCCACTTATCCCCTTCTCCCCTACTTTCCTGTAGTGTAAGATAGATTTTCATACCAAATTGAGTGTGCATGTTATTCCCTCCTCAAGTCAAATGTGATGAGAGTAAGCTTCACTTTTTCCCTCTCACCTCCCCACTTTTCCACTCCATTGAAAAAGCTTTTTCTTGCTTCTTTTATGAGAGATAATTTGCCCCATTCCATTTTTCCCTTTCTCTTCCCAATATATTCCTCTCACCTCCTAGTTTTATTGTTTTAGGTATCAACCCTTCTTATTCAACTCACCCTGTGCCCTCTGTTTATATGTATATAATCCCTCCAACTACCCAAATACTGAGAAAAATCTCAAGAGTTACAAATATTATCTTTCCATGGAGGAATGTAAACAGTTCAACTTTAGTAAGTCCCTTATAATTTCTCTTTCCTGTTTACCTTTACATGCTTCTCTTCATTTTTGTGTTTGATTTCTGTTTTTGAAAGTCAAACTTTTGTGTTTGTATTTGAAAGTCAAATTTTCTATTTGTGTTTGAAAGTCAAATTTTCTATTCATCTCTGGTCTTTTCATCAAGAATATTTGAAATTCCTCTATTTCATTGAATGACCATTGTTTCCCCTGAAGTATTATATGCAGTTTTTCTGGGTAGGTGATTCTTGGTTTTAATCCTAGTTCTTTTGACATCTGGAATATCATATTGCAAGCCCTTCAATCCCTTAATGTAGAAGCTGCTAGATCTTGTGTTATCCTGATTGTATTTCCACAATACTAGAATTGTTTCTTTCTGGCTGCTTGCAATATTTTCTCCTTGACTTGGGAACTCTGCAATTTGGCTACAATATTCCTAGGAATTGTTCTTTTCATGTCTCTTTCAGGAGGTGATCAGTGGATTCTTTCAAGATTTATTTTACCTCTGGTTCTAGAATATCAGGCAGTTTTCCTTGATAATTTTTTTTAATATAAATTTATTTATTTAACTTTTTACATTCATTTTCACAAAATATTGGGTTCCAAATTTTCTCCCCATTTATTCCCTCCCCCCAACCAAAATGACTTCTGGAATATCCTATTCCACGCCCTTCGATCCCTTAATGTAGAAGCTGCTAGAGCTTGTGTTATCCTGATTGTATTTCCACAATACTGGAATTGTTTCTTTCTTGCAATATTTTTGCAATTGTTTCTGCTTGCAATATTTTCTCCTTGACCTGGGAATTCTGGAATTTGGCCACAATGTTCCTAGGAGTTTCTCTTTTTGGATCTCTTTCAGGTGGTGATCGATGGATTCCTTCAATACTTATTTTGCCCTCTGTTTCTAGAATCTTAGGGCAGTTTTCCTTGATAATTTCATGAAAGATGATGTCTAGGCCCTTTTTTTGATCATGGCTTTCAGGTAGTCCCATAATTTTTAAATTATCTCTCCTGGATCTATTTTCCAGGTCAGTTTTTTTCCCATGAGATATTTCACATTCTCTTCCATTTTTTTCATTCTTTTGGTTTTGTTTGTGATTTCTTGGTTTCTCAGAAAGTCATTAGACTCCATCTGTTCCATTCTAATTTTGAGAGAATTATTATCTTCAGTGAGCTTTTGAACCTCTTTTTCCATCTGGCTAATTCTGCTTTTGAAAGCATTCTTCTCCTCACTGGCTTTTTGAACCTCTTTTGCCAATTGAGTGAGCCTATTTTTCAAGGTATTATTTTCTTCAGCATTTTTTGGGGTCTCCTTTAGCAAGGTATTGACCCATTTTTCATGCTTTTCTTGCATCTCTCTCATTTCTCTTCCCAGTTTTTCCTCCACCTGTCTAAGTTGATTTTCAAAATCAGTTTTGAGCTCTTCCATGGCCTGAGCCCACCGGACATCCACCTGGGATATCTGGGATACAGATCCCCTGACCTCCACGTCTTTCTCTGATAGTAAGAATTTGTTCCTCGTCATCAGAAATGAAAGGTGGGAACATCTGTCCCCCAAGAAAGTAGCTTTCTATGGTCTTATTTTTCTTCCCTTTTCTGGGCATTTTCCCAGCCAATTACTTGACTTCTGAGATTCCTCTCCACCCCCGCCTAGATCCACCCAGCTAGTGCTTGGGGTCTGAGATTCAAATGCTGCTCCCCAGCCTCACGGCTTTCAGTGGTGGGCACAGCTGCTATTAAATGTGAGCTTAAGTTCTTGTTCTCAGGTGGGGGCAGGGCTGCCTCCCAAGCTTGGTTCCCTCAGGGGGTTTATGCAGAGATCTTCAGTAATGGCCCTGAGCTCCTGCCTGCTTGGGGAGTCCCGGGCTGCCTCTGCCTCTGCCACTACTTCCACCACCACCTCCCGAGGGGGCCCAAGTCACGGAGATACCCCGCTGCCCTCTCGGCCTGCCCAGAAGTCTCTCTCACAGACCTTTGATGCCTGTGGGTGGAGGGACCTTCGCAGCTGCCGGAGATTCTGTCCCTGAAGCCTGCTTGGATCTGCTCCTCTTGGGGCCACACAGCCAGGGCAGTGCACGGGTGGGCTCCACTGTCCAGTGCATGATGGACCTTTGGGGTCGGTTTTTCAGAGCTCTCCGGAACAGAAATCTCTTCCACTGTGTTTCTGCGTGGCTTGAACTGCTCCAGAATTTGTGGGGAGATCTTTTTACAGGAAATTTATGGGCTGTGGATTTGGAGCTAGCATACGTGAGTCTTTCTACTCTGCCATCTTGGCTCCTCCCCGCTTCCTAGATAATTTCATGAGAGATGATGTCTAGGCTCTTTTTTTGATCATGGCTTTCAGATAGTCCCATAATTTTTCAATTATCTCTCCTGAATCTATTTTTTAGGTCAGTTGTTTTTCCAATGAGATATTTCACATTGTCTTCTATTTTTTCATTCTTTTGGGGTTTTTTTATAATGTCTTGGTTTCTCATAAAGTCATTAGCTTCCATCTGCTCCATTCTAATTTTTAAAGAACAATTTTCTTCAGTGAGCTTTTGAACCTCCTTTTCCATTTGGCTAATTCTGCTTTTCAAAGCATTCTTCTTCTCACTGGCTTTTTGGGCTCTTTTGCCATTTGAGTTAGTCTATTTTTAAAGGTGTTATTTTCTTCAACCTTTTTTGGGTCTCCTTTAGCAAGCTGTTGACTCGTTTTTCATTATATTCTTGCATCCCTCTCATTTCTCTTCCCAATTTTTCCTCCACTTCTCTTATTTGATATTCAAAATCCTTTTTGAGCTCTTCCATGGCCTGAGACCATTGCATATTTTTTTGGAGGTTTTCTATGTAGAAGCCTTGAATTTGATGTCTTCTTCTGATAGTATCTTTGTTCTCCCTCATTTGAAAGGATGGAAGAAAATACCTTTTCTCCAAGAAAGTAACCTTATATAGTCTTATTTTTTTTCCCTTTTTTGAGCATTTTCCCAGTCAGTTACTTGACTTTTGGGTTCTTTGTCAAGTTCAGAGTATACTCTAGGGACCTGTAAATTTTCTGTTCCTCCAAGGTGGCACAATCAAAGGAGAGGATTTTATTCCTCTCTTGGCGTGCACTCTGGTCTAAGAGCAACCACAAGCTTTTCTGCTCAGGATGCTCTCCAAAGCCTCTACTAGCTCCAGCACACTAGCACTACTTCTTACCCCAGGATCACCACTCAGAATTCAGCCCCAGATTGGCTGCTCAATTCTCCCAGAGCCTTTAGGCTGGGGGCTCCAAAAATGGGTGCTGCTGCTGCCACCCTGGAGCCAGGGATAGGGCCAGACCCATGCCCCCCTCTCACTCTGGTGAAAGAGCTTTCTTACTGACCTTTGATGCTGTCTTTGACATTTGTGGGTTGAGAAATCTGGGAACCACAGCTGCTACCTGTGATTCTACACCCTGAAGCCTGCTCCAGTCCTGTCTGTGCCATGCAGCCAAGGTTGGGCTGTGCTCAGCTCCAAGCTCCATGCAATAGACCTTTCCTATTGGCCTTCCAGGCTGTCTTGGGCTGGAAACCCTTTCACTCTGTTGTTTTGCAGCTTCTGCTGCTCTAGTCAGAGTCATTTTTTACAGGTGTTTAATGGGCTATAGGGGTAGAGCTAGATCAGGTTCATCCTTCTACTTCCTTGACTCCACCCCTCATGCTTCCTCTTTATGGTCATTTCCACTGATAAAATTATACCAGTTTCTGCTGCTGAACCACTTGACAAGGCCAAGAACTGTTGTACAAGGACTTTCTTTTCTGCCCCCTCTAAATGGAGGGATGGAGGGTAAACTATCAAACTACAATGCCTTTCTTTATAGAGGGCAGACATTGGACTTGTGGATCACTCCATTTAGCATCTACTGTTCTACCTGATTTTAACTCCATGGAACAAGATGTTCTTGGGCCATGTCCCTCTCCTCTTCTCCTCCATGTTCCCTCCTGTTTGTGTGTTATTCCCCCCTCATTTGATTGTAAACTTCTTGCAGGCAAGGACTATCTTCCTTTTTATTAATTGCATCCACAGTAATTAGCATCCTCCTGGCACATAGTAGGTACTTAATAAATGTTTATTGGATTGAATTTTCTGGGTCTTTCAATAGAAGTGGTTGTAGCACCTGCAAGAGCACTTGCCAGGCTGCCTCTCCACTGGGGTTACTTCCCAAGATGATAATGGCTAGAACTATGCCAAAGGCTCCTGGGTTCAGGGTCCTGGACTATCTCCATTAGAGTCTGAGGGGAGATCTTGTTCAAGGTGGTGATGGTGCCTTGACTTGTTTGGCACATGTTGTCTCCTATTTCTCCCTCAGTGTGCCTTGATGCTTCAGCTAGGCTAGTTTGCCTCTTCTGTGATAAGTCATTATTTGGCAAACGATGGGGATGGCCAGTCTCTCCTACACAGGAGTTGCTCTCCTGGATAATGCTCCCCTGGAAGTAGAACCAAGTATTTGTGCTAAAAGGTATGGGTAGACTATGGTTTTTATCCATGGGCATTCCTCTGATTTTACTCCTGCTGTTGGGAAAATAAAATAAAGTAATTAATGTGAAATGTTCATGATGAGCTAAAGTATCAAATAAATACTCAGAACAATAAGTCAGTCAGTCAAGAAGCATTCATTAAACACTCAGTAGGTGCCTGCCACTGCACATAGTATGACTAACTTCCGAGAAACTCTCTCCCATCCTCATACAGACTTGTCCACCTTTGAGAGCCAAGTCTCTGCAGATAGTCAGCTAGCAGTTAGGAAGCACTTGCTGTCTGTCAGGTACTGAACTAAGAGCTGCAAATGTAAAAAAAAGGGGGAAGTCATCTCTGTCCCGAAGGAGCAGCATGGATTTTAACAATTTTAACAGAAGAGACATCCATATAAAATATGTGTGTGTGTGTGTGTGTGTGTGTGTGTGTGTGTGTGTGTGTGTGTGTGTGTGTATGGAGGGAAAGAGAGAGAGAGAGAGAGAGAGAGAGAGAGAGAGAGAGAGAGAGAATATGGAGAATAATCTCAGAGAAGACAACAGTCTGAATCAATCAGGAGGAGAATCTGGGGAATTCCACACACATGCCCTTTGTCACCTGATAATACAGCAGTGCACACATAATTAGACCTGACCTAAAGAGAATCAACAGTTGAAATGCACTATATAAATCTTGTGACTGCTCTTGGGTGGAAGTTTTTAAGAGGGTTTTTTTTCAGTTTTATTTTTTTCCTCTCTAAAAAAGTGCCTGCAAGATGCCTATTTTGGGGGCTGGCTCCAGTTGCTTTCCTGGCTGAGGGCCAGAGACATTCACATCAGGGGTTGCTCATGTTGCAGATAGTGGCTTTGTGGGTTTTTTGTTGCTGTGCATAATAGCAAGGGAGCCCTCTCATTCCCATGGCTCTACGGTTCAAAGTATGGGGTACAAGAACCCTAAATGCCACAGATGGACTCAGCTCTCCCCTCCCCAACGAGGAAGGAGTGACAGTATTGTTGAGGGGTAGAGAAGGGGGAGAGGGCACAGTATCATTCCCAAACCCCATTGCCATTTGCCCTTTTCTTACAACAATGGCGATTCCAAACTGGACCCACTCCAAAATTCTGGTGGGAAAAACTGGCCGAGCTACCGCAGCAAACAGTCCCTTTGGGGAATGTTCCTGTGGTGTTTCTGTCATAAAGGGGTCATTTACGCAGCAGCCCATTTCCAAAGACGGCACAGGCCCAACACGGCGTGTCACTCAGAGGGCACAGACCGCTGTGGAACACACAAGCCTCCCGGTGGGGGAGGTGGAGGCAGGGCAGAAGGCCTGTGGCTGGGAGCACAGCAGGGAGGGCAGGGGGGAGGGCTGGGGATAGATGAGATGTCATTCTGGATGAATGAATCAAGGCTTCACATGGGGATACCTGAGCCTCCCTTTCACACTCAATCTAATTCTGCCTGCTTCACCCCTTGCTAAGAGGATTAACACAGAACTGATCTCCTTCAACCTTCATCTACCAGGACACTAACCAAATGAAGAAAGTTCTTCTCTGGCCCCAGGAGACATTAAGATAAGAATGCATAGGTCAGGCTAGGCCAGGAGTTGAAAAGTCCCATGGTAGCAACAAAAGGGTAATCTGGAACAGGCAACAGTCCAGGAGCCATCTACCCAAGCCAAGAGTCATATGAGTTTCATCCTGATAAAGAAAGTTTCTTTCCTGTTCTCCTCAATTTCATCAATGTCCTGTCAAGAGATGAAGATATATTGCCTAGTCAGTTCTGGGAATGACAGGGGCCTGATCCAGCCCCAACAGGAAGGGAAAATTATAGTTATGAAGTATTTCTAACACTGCATAAATAAAACAGATTCTGAGTTTCCATGACCAGGTTTCCCTTAGCTCCAGGTCTGAGTAGGTAGTGTGATAAGGTGGGAAAACTTTGGGCTGAATATTAAGGGAACCAGATTGTGGTCCTACCCTCATGCATATCCTTCCACTTCCAGAAGGGGGCTTGACCCAACTTCTAAAATTTCCCCCAGCTCAGAAATTCTACAAGTTGTAAGTTCAACTACTTAATATCCTAAATGAAAAAAATTTTGAAGACTGTCCTAGTTCTCAGCCCTAAATCTCTGTTTTCCAGAAGTGTGTGCATTTGGGCAAAGAACCAGTGGACTTCAGGGGGGGCTTCTGTTTGTTTCTGCCTGTGCCCCAGTGAAGAAGCACTTTTCTCTGTCTTTTGTCTCTCATATTAAGTCAATTATCAAGTTTTGTTGATTCTGTATCTGCTGCATTGCTCATATCTACCCCTTCAGAGGATCATATGGTCATAGAAACCCTCTCTCTTCCTACCACTACTACTGCTTAGAGTTTAGTCAGATGTGGAAGGTGCCAATGTCATCCACTACATCCTGGACCGTCACCAATCATCTTGACTTGTGTTCTATCACTGGACTTTGGTGACTCTGGAAGAGAGAGTGTGGTCAACAACTTTGTGCAACTCTGCCTCACTTAAATTTTTTTCACGCATGAGTCAAGACATCACCCTTCAACGTCACTGATCCTCTTCCAAAATGGACACACAACTACTACTCTGGAACAGCCTCTCATTACCACTCAGATTGCCTATTGCAGAACTCATCACAGATCTCCCTCCACTCTAATCCAAACTTTATTCTGCTGTAAGACTAATCTTCTTTTCACATAGATCTGGGCATGTTACCCCTGTGCTCATACATCTTCAGTGGCTCCCTATGGACTATCAAGAAAAAATATAAACTCTTTTGCCTAGCATTTAAGGACCTTCACAATCTGATGCAAAAAGTCTCTACCTCTCCAGGTTTATTCCATCCTTCTCCATACCAAGTATTCTGTGCCCCAGTCAATCCAGACTAGTCTTTGTTCTCCAAATATGCCTTCATTTTTCCACCTCCCTGACTTTGCTCAAATTGTTCTCCGTTCTTGGGAGGCTCACCTGACCTCGTTTTACATGTTGAGTATACATCCATCCTTTAAAAACGAATGCAAATGTTATCTGTTCCAGAAAGGCTTCCTCGACCCTCTCAATCAGCATGACCTTTCTCCATACCCCAACTTTAAATAGTTCTTTGTTTTATAACTCTTCAATGTGCTTATCATGTTTTATTATAGTTTATAGTTAATTATAAATGTCCAATAGCCTCCTACAAGAATGTAAATGGCAAGAAGATAGAAATGTTCTATTATCTAAACATCCCTAAAATAGGGATAAATGGGATTATACCTATCACCAATCATCACCTAACACAGGGCTCTGCAGAAATTAACAAATATATGTTCTATTAAAGGTACTTATGGCAGATGTCATGAGCTATCTTAGAAAAAAAAACTACAACATTCTCTGAGACCAAAGGCACCAATTATTCCTAAAAACTGGCCAGAGTTGCATCAGTTCCTATCTAGTCTGGGAAAACAAGAACAGAAAATGTCACAAACCAAGTGCCTGGCTTTAGAAAAGCCGTGAGATAGAATGGATCAAATCTTTTCCCCTTCCAAAAGGCATTTTAATTTTAATTTCTTGCCTCACACATCCTGCAGCAAAGACTCACCCACCCACTTGCCCAGGGCCAGGAACAATTTCTATCACATGACAAGTTAAGCTTGCTGCTTTGTTGTCTGTGGGGGTAAAGAGAGAAGGGAGGGTAAAGTAGGGGGTAGAACAGTCCCAGAGACATTAGGGATCTCTGCAGCCAACTCTGACACCTGAGCAGTCCCAGGGTCAAAGGTGGCCAGAGAGCAGACCCTTGCCTGGCTTACTGGTGCTGCCTGGCTTCAGATTCTTGGCTCTCAAATGATTAAAAAGGTTTTTCTCTATGCTACACAGGGGAGCTCAAGGGCAGCAACAGATGTAGACTTAGGCCTCAAATTGTTTCCACCTGGAAAAGAAAATGCTTGTGGAATTATCTCCATACGGATCCCCAGTTGGTGAGAACCAATGAAACATAACTAAAAAAATTCTAAAAAAATAAAAAGACAGTTTCTTAGATTTACTGCCACCTCAGTGATGAAGATTACCTGGGGGAGCCCCCAAAAGGTTTCCTTCCCACTGTTTCTCTTCCCAGCCTTCCTCTAATGGGCATCCTTACTCCAACCCCCACCACTTTAGAGATCAGAATGCTTAGACACGTTATAATTTGTCACTTAGCAGGTCAGCTGGAAGACCAAATTCAAAGGGGTCACAGACCACTCTGGCAGCCAGATGAAGCCTAGAGACCCCTTCTCAGAATAGTATATTGTAACCTACATTCATAATTGAAGGAAATGCTCAGTTTCTTTTTGAGGTTAGCAAAAGTAAAACCGTAGTGTTTCCCAAGTTCATAGACCCCCTGAAATCTGCCCATCGACCCGTTGGGGGTCTATGAAACTCATTAAGACCACCCCCCACCTTGTCTCAAAAATTACTCTAAGAACTAAGAGGTGCTTAGGGAGCTGGTGTTAACAAGTCAATTGGGACAGAACAGACAATGCCGAACATTTCTATCTGATGTTAGAACACATCAAGTGATTGTAGGGGGAGGAAGGGTTACCAGATTTGCTTTGCTGATTGTACTTTGCTTAAGCTAATATCACAAATGACATGTTTCCTCATCAAGGACAAATATATAGCGAGGGGCTGTGGTTCAAAGGTCCTCCTTGGGGGGAAGGGCACCCATTTGGTATGAAAAGTTTATTGTGGATAAATGAAAGAATGAAAAATTAATTATTAAGTGCTAACTGCAAGTAAAACACTGTGCTAAGTGCTAGGAATTTGAAGGCAAGAGTGAGGTTGTTCTCAAAACCCTCAACAAGTTTACATTCTAATGTGGGGGAGGACATAGAAAAATATAGGAGTGATTTTTAAGAAAAAAAGAGTTGGTCCAATGACACTCCTTTTCTAGAAGTTGTGTTAGTATTGATTGATTATTGAGCTAGAAGGTAGAAGGGAGTTGGGGGCAGCAAGGATGGTCTAAATGGATGACTGTCTGGCAAAACTTTATGCATGGATAACTAAGAATTGTCTCTACTTGGACTTTCTGAAAAGGTTCTACCCTACAATACAGCAAAATAGGTTTGTAATTAGTTGAACAATATTACACAAAAGGATACTGAGGACTAGATTGATGTTATCCAGAAGAAACTAATCTCTAATAATAACAATAATAGCTGGCATTTATAGAGCACCTTAAGTCTCGCAAAGTATTTTACCAATATTGTCTCATTTGATTTTCACAACAATCCTGCATGGTAGATACTATTATCATCCCCATTTCACAGAAGAGAAAACTAAGGCTCAGAGGATAAGAGACTTGCTCAGGATTTGAACTCAGGTCTTCCTGACTTCAAGTCCAGCACTGTATCAAGTCCTCCCACCATCTAGTTGCTTTTAACAGGGGTTTTACATCTAGAGTCTATAAGTTTGTTTTTAAAATATTTTGACAACTATATATCAGTTAGCTTCCTTGCAATCCTATATTTTGTTTTATGTGCTTAAAAACATTATTCTGAGAAGGGGGCTGTAGGTTTCACCAGACTGCCAAAAAGTTCCATGAAACAAAAAGGGTTGAGCAGCCTTCCTCTATAATGGATTTCTATGTGATGATGACTAAGCATGACACTGGACTGGTAGAGAGAATGCTGACTCTGCTGAAGGGCAGACAGTGCAAAATTTTTGGAGAAGAGAAAAATTCTTGTCTCTCTCTTCAAAAGAGACACATCACCCAGTTCCAGACTCTCTTTGAGGAGAGACCTATGAAGAGATTAAAAAAAAACAAAAACAAAAAACCTTTGAGAAGATATGGGAGGAGTCAGGACCTCAATACATCTCTGATTCTCAGCTTGCCTCCCTAGTTACTTCAAGGAATTTCCCCCTTTGAATGAGATTGGGCTTATTTTTTGTTTGAATTGAGATAACTTGCTTCTGAGAAAGCTCATTCACTCTCTGTTTTCTGGTATAATCTAATCTATAGAACTTCTCTGATTTCTGTTTGCTATTCATTTAGATAAATTCTTAGATAAACACCATTCATTATTTGTGACAGTTTTTTGTATAACAAGGTTTTGGTGAGAAACAGTGACTTCAGCGGGTATAATCTTGAGTATCTCTTCCCCTTTAAAGAAAGCAGCTTTTGAACCTAAAAAGAAATCATGTCCCTAGAACAGCAATATTTAAGGTGGGAGGAGGGGGGAAGATAAAGATCATTCTAGTCCAATATCCCTCGCTCTCAAAAGAGAACAGAGCAGTCAACTTCTTGGCCCCATCTACTGTTCTCTTTCCAAGCAGGAATCAAAATCTCCCTTGGAGGAGGGTGGGCAAGATTCTGGAAATATCTGTTCATGTTTCCCTAGAAAGTCTTATTTAGGCAACCCATATGGTCATATGCATCTTACAAGGACATCTCACAAACACACATACACATTTTACATTAGCAGTTAGAGCTCTCGAAACCTTGAAATAAGCTTGCTCATGAGGAAATGAGCTCCCCATTACTAAAAGTGTTCAAGCAAAGACTTAATGACCATCTGCCAGTGTAATTTTAAAAGAATTTCTTGCAGCAGGAAGCTGGACAAGATGACTAGTAGGATATCTTACAACTCCTAAGAAAGATTCTATGAGAAGCTCTAAAGGCGTATCATTATCTAAGTAGATCTCTATTTGTTCCCTCCTCCTTTCCCCCCACCCCACTCCTTCCACTCCCTATTACACACCTTTTCTGCCTCATGGGTGCCTGTGTACACACCTGTGTACACACCCCTCCCTATTAGCAAATTACCTTTGCAAATTCAAAGTGAGGCCTTAAAAAACATTTTTAAGACTTTAGAGAATGTTAAAACTAGAAGAAAACTAGTTCAATGTCTTTAATTTACTGAAAAAGAAACTGAGGAACAAAGAGGTTGTGACTTGGCAAAGATCACACAGTAGATTAGTGAGAGCTAGAATCAGAACCCACCTCCTCACTCCATGAGTCCATTGTACAATGCTGCCTCAAGGATGTTTTTAATTAAACTGACACTCCAGATTTAAGATGATCTTTTTTTATTCTATCTGTCAAAGCTGTTACACTAGCATAAATGAACAGTCATTCTACCTCTGCTTTTATCTTAGCCACAACCTAGGAAACTATCTCACTGGAAAAAGTAAAACCTGGTTCGTTTTAGCCATGTAAACAGAAAAAGGTGCCTTTTAATTTGGTAAATTAAATATGTGTCCTGTCTGTTTATTCTCTGATGTTCAGACTGACAGGGTTTCTAGACTGAAGGTCATTTTGAAGTTTCTTTTCATTGATTTTCCCCATACTGTAAGTAATCAGCCTGTTTTCATCTTATTGTGTTGATCAAAGTTACAAGAAACTTTATCCTGGTACAATTTAAGATAAAGAACATGGTGATTTCACATGAATGGACAACTCTGAAGTCATTTGACTCTCAGAACTCTCTAAATCAATGTATCTCACACTATGTTTCATACAATACCAGTGTTCTGCCCAATGGGAATAGGGCTTTTGAAATGGAATGTCAATGTTAATAATATTTTCCATTCTTAAATATTAAATTTGAAAACGTGTATGTACAAAATACTTATATGCAACTTTTAATATGAAAATAGGTCTTGTTTCCTCAATTTTACAGTTAAATTCCCCTTAACTTCCTCAGCAATATTCTATACCCTCAGACCAAAATAATGGTTTTTATCAACATATTCCCTCTACAATCAATGCTCTAGCCAAATTGGATTGCTCTCTACTTTGCAAACATTCTCTGTTCTCTTCCCACCTCTATACCTTTGCTTACCCTCATCCCCATGTCTAGAACATCCTCCTTCATCCCATCTATTGAATTCCAATTCATTCCTTAAATTCTACTTAATCATTCATTCATTTAATAAACATTTATTAAACACCTATTATGGGATAGGCACTGTACTAAACTCAAATGATACCCCCTTCATGGTCTTCCCTGATCCAATCATTAAACACCTTCTGCTTCAGGAAACGCTCTTTCAGTCTAGTTGATATTTTCCCCAGGTGCCATATGCAGCAAGGAAAACATGATACTCACCCCTAATAGATCAAATCAATCTGCTTACCAAGTAAAGGATAATATATATGCCCTGCATCTGCCACAGAGCCTATGAACTCTATGTTGCATAATGTTACAGATGTCATCAGAGCATTCACAAAACCAGGAAGGGACAGAAGTGTTGACCAAAAAGTCCTGGTTGAGATGACCCAGTGGAATATTTCCAACTCAGAGATGGTCTCTAGTTCAATTAGTTTTAAAGTGTTGTTCTAGAGATAAAGAGAAAGGACAAGAAATGAAAGAACAGGTTAGTGCATACATCACCCAAACCCTTCTTTTCTGAAAGGCAAGCATACTTTAATTTTACTGAGACCAAGAATACTGTAGAATAGCTTTATGGGCACTAGGAGACAATTCTAGCTGCTCCTGACTCTATTTAACAATAACAAATATAATGGAGAACCTATCACATGTAAAATGCTACACTGACAAAGGCAGGTAAGATAAGACCAAGAGGCTCTCTAGGAGTTTACCATTCAGCAGTAGAGGACCAGTGGTTAATCAACAATTTCCTGGGACAAATCAGAGGTGAAAGGGGAAAGGTATCCTCACCTGGAGTAGAGCCTACAAGGAGAAGCAGCATATACCAGGACACCTTGTGGTTTCTAAGCTCCAAAGATGGAGCAAATACTCCTACAATAATGTCATTACTTCTGCCACCAGGACTGGGCAGGCAGGAGAAGAAGCAAACTCTAAATTTTCTGACCTGGTTCAAATTCTCAGTCATCCCACTCTCATAGTATCTTAGTATGAGATAGTACTTATATACACAAATAACTATTAAGCAAAATGGAAATTCATTAAACAAGTCTACCAAGTTTCTATGAGAGTTCAGAAGAGGGAGCAACAATATTATGCATACCAACTTATACAATTTCAGAGCTGGATAGAAGAAACCTCAGAGACCACCTAAACCTGATTGCCTGAATAGTAAACTGTAAGGGAATTGCCAACCCCCAGCCTCTTGGATGGCGTTCACTGGTCACAACTCAGGTAAACTGAGGGGAGACTGGTAAGGCATGAACAAGATGGTGCTGGGAGGAAGGGTTCCACCCCTGTTTTGCTCAAGGCTATTTTCCCAGGCTTTCCAGAGAACGAAGAAGCCCAAAATGCTTTTCTTTCTAGGGGCTAGTGTCCACCCTGGGCAGTCCTGGTTTAAGGTAAATTACTTCCTTAAAAGGGCAAACTAATTGGTGATAGGTTCACTTAGAGCACTGGTGTCAGAGAAGAGAGAAAAGCACCCTCACTGCTTGAATAAACGGAGTTCTTACTATCTTGTCTCCCGCCTCAGTCATTGCTTACAGCTAAACTCCCCCAGGGCCTACAGGCCTCTGCTGGTCAGATAAGCCTGTGGGCCCAAGAGATCAGGCTCAGACTCCCGGAGTCCCTAACAGTAAACCCCTCCACAACATTCCCCAGTCTCTATATGAAAGTCTCCAGTGATAGAGAACTCAACACATTCCAAGATATTTCCGAATCACAGAATCAACTATCTCAGAGATGTCAGGGACCCCAAATGTCATGTAATCCAACCTATTCCTAACCAAAAAAAAAAAATCTCTAAAATAAATACAACATGCTTCCATTCAGCTTTTGCTTGAAGAATGCCAGTGAGAGAAATACTGCCTCCCAGGGTCATAGGATTCTACAGAGGGGACTTCAGAAGTCAAATAGTCCAATCTATGCCTGAATAAGTATTCTTTTTGCATCATACCTAAGGATGAAATGGAGAGAAAAGAGACTGGAATTATCAAGACCAATTAGAAGGCTATTGCAGTAGTCCAGACAAGAGATGAGGAGGGCCTGAGCAAGAGCAGAGGCTGTGTAAGGGAAGAGAAGGGGGCTGATACGTTGGAATCTGTGAATTCTATGGAGGTAGAATCATAAGGCAATAAACTTTGGCAACTAATGGGCAACTAGGTGGCACAGTAGATAGTGCACCAGGACTGAAGTCAAAAGACTCATCTTCCTGAGTTCAAAGCCAGTTTTAGATACTTACTGGCTCCATGATCCTGGGTAAGTCACTTGCCTCAGTTTCCTCATCTATAAAACAAGCTGGAGAAGGAAATAGCAGACCAGTATCTTTGCTAAGAAAAACCCAAACAGGATCACAAAGAGTAGGATGAAACCCCTAAACAAATACATTGAATATGGAAGTAAATAAAATTTCTATTTCATCTTCAAAGTGAAAGTTTTTTTCAGTCTAATTTTGCTAATTTTTCCTTGAAAAGGTATTGTGATATTAATGGGCATTTGATTGACTCAGTGGACCAAAGGCTCAGACTGATGATATCCTTACATTGGCTGACTACAAGACAGCCACAAGAAACAATGGGGCAATCTCAGATTATTAGCTGATGGATATGATGGGAGCTCCACCCAGCTGAATCAATTCACTGGTTCTCCATGCCTATCCTTGTTTTATGTCTTTCTTCTGCTATGGCTCAATAAATCTCCTTTTGTTAACAGCTGAATGACCTAATATAAGTGTCTCATTTTCTCCTAATATCAAACCTAAACTACAACAAGATTGACCCCCTACTTCATCCAACTCCATTTATTCAGCACCTAATTGTATGTGATGTTGTATATAGTGTGTTAAACACATATGGCCCCACCCTAGAGGAATAGTTTGCAGTCCCAGGCAGGCTGGTAACACAAAGAGAGGATAGAGACAACTCAACCATAAACACTAAATGCCTGTCTCAATAAGATTAACTTTTCACACAAGCTATGCCTACGAGATGCCAAACATCTGGATGAAACATGCTGAATTCAGTCTGTCCTCTAGGTCACAGGGTGAACTGCAGATAACTAACCCTACTGAGAACTGACAGAAAGTTCACTTTTCAGTCAAATGTTCCTCTGTTGTTCAAATAAAGGGCATTGTATGCAAATAAAAGAAAGGATATTTGCAGAGTGTCCAGGCAGAGGGGAAGGAAGTATCTATCACTGAAGGGAGATGTAAATTTCATTTAATGAGTCCTTAAGGATAACCAAAGCACCTTTCATCTGTTACCTTCTGAGAGAATCTGGTTCCAAATCCTGTCTTTCATATGTGTTTGCGTAACTGGACAAATCCTCAGTTGGACAAGCTCTCAGTTTCCTCATAATATAAAATGAGAGGGAGGGACTAAGTTACCTCTGAGGTTCCTTCTAGTTCTAGAAGTTCTAGTTCTAGAGCCTGTTCCAGCTTAAGAGCTATGATCCTTAATCATGTACAGAGCACTGCACTGGAAGTCAGGAGACCTAAGTTTGTTCCTCTTTTTGTTAAAATTTAATTTAATTTACAAAAAAATCTATTTTCTCTCTCTTTCCCCTTTCTCCTTCCCCACTAAAAAAGAAAAAGGAAAAGGAAAAGGAAACTCTTGTGACAAGTATACAGTTGAGCAAAACAAATTCTCACTCTGGCCATGTCCATAAACGTATGTGTCATTTTGTACCCTGAGTCCATAACCTCTCTATCAGGAGGTGAGTGGTGTGTATGCTTCATCACCTGTCCTTCGGAATCACAGTTGTTCCTTGCATGGATCACCATTCTGAAGTCTTTCAACATTGTTTGTCTTTGCAATGTTGTTGTTATTGTAAGGAGACCTTAGTTTGAACTCTTGTTTTGTCATTTTCTAGGTGTAAAAACATGGGTTTGGATCTTAGCTCTGTAAGTTTTGACCTACCATTTAGCCTCATTGTGACTCAGTTTCCTTATCTGTAAAATGGAATAATAATCTGGAACCCAAACCCAAGTCTTCTGATTCTAAATCCAGCCCTCTTCCCATGATGCCAAGATGCCTAAATTTGGCATACTGGCCCATTTACTCATGCTTTGGCCTTGCATATTAGCACCACAGAATGCCCCACTAGATGAAATAGCCTCTGGTGAGCGATGTGGGAACAAGCTAAGGAAAGAGAAATCCAATTTTCTTGCGCTTGAAGGAGTCTAAAATCTAACATGACTAGCCACAGACCCCCTGAAAACAGTTTAAAAAACATTTCGAAGGCAGCACATGTGTAAATGCAAAGAGGATTGATTACAAACTGTTCAGAGGTTATAGGGTTAAGGAGCATGGGAGGGGCTAGGTTAATCAGCAGCAGCCACCACTTAAGAGGCACCCAGAAGTTGTCTTTGGCTTCCATGTGAGTCTTCCCAGGGATCTACCAAGGAGGGCCCCACATGCTAAAAATAGATACCACCAAGAGGCTTGTACATACAAACCCAGCATTGGGAAATGTAATTATGAGGTATTTTTCTAAGACAAATACAATCACCATATGTGAAGGGTTTATGAATGGCAGAAGAGGAGAAAAAGTTCTACCTAGTTTCTTCAAAATCCCAGGATTCACCACTTTTAGTGGAAGGAATTTAAAATTCATTCCAGAAATTCCTAGAGAGGCAGCAGGTATAGTGGATTGAGGGCAGTCTCAGAGTTAGTAAGGTTTGAGTTCAAGTTCTACCTCAGAGACAGTCTTTCAGTTCAAATCCCACCTCTGAGAAAGGCCTTTCCTGCCTTCCCCATATTGTGCTTTTCCACTGAAATCCAAAAACATGTGCGTGTGTGTGTGTGTGTGTGTGTGTGTGTGTAAGATTCATCTTCGTGAGTTCAAATCTGGTCTCAGGCGCTAACTATGTTACCCTGGGCAAGTCACTTAACGCTATCTGCCTCCATTTCCTCATCTGCAACATGGGCTGAAGGGGGAAATGGCAAACCACTCCAGTATCTCTGCCAAGAAGACCCCAAATGGGGTCACAAAAAGTCAGATACAACTGAAAGGACTAAACAAGAAATATGTGTGTATTTGTGTGTATGCATATATGCACACACATATATAATAGATCTATATCTACCTAGATAGATACCATGTATGTACATAATTATTTTGCATGTTGGCCCCTCCATTAGAATATGGGGTGACTCCTCAAAGGTTTGCCTCTCTTTGTAAATTCAGCACTTAGTAAAGTGTCTAGCACATAATAATCGCTTAATAAATGTCTGTTAACTTGACTGACTATTTGACCCTAGACAAATCACCCAAACCTTTCAGTGCCTCCAGACAACTCTTTAAAGCACTAAATTACATAAAGTTGACAATCTGTATTGGGGAGGGAGTTTCCACCCTGGGAGCTGCCTGCACTAAAGGAAATCCCAGATGAGAGGTCAACAAAAATTGACAAAAGATGGCGAGGAGTGAAGTGGAAGATGGGGGATTTTCTATTAACCTACAGATTTAAAACCAAGAGATTTTTCTTTCCCTCTTAGGGAATATCATAAATGGTTTTAAAGTATCCTAAAGAAAACTTTTTGTTGTTCAGTGATTTCATTCATATTTAACTCTTTATCACCCCATTTTGGAGGTTTTTTTGGCAAAGATAATAGAGTGGTTTGTCATTTCCTTCTCCAGCTCATGATGAGGAAACTGAGGCAAACAAGGTTAAGTGACTTGTCCAGGGTCACACAACTTGGTATCTGAGACCATATTTGAACTCATGAAGATGTCTTCCTAACTCCAGGCCTGGCACTCTACCTATCGTACCACCCAGCTGCCTCCTAAAAAGACCAAAGAATGGCAAAAATGACCTAAAAATGAAGCTGAATGACACATTTTAGTAGATAATCATGCGAAGAAGAATGTTCAAAACTGAAGTCAAGAAATAAGCAAACAACTCCTTAGTGATGACATTTGCTGAAGCAAAATGGATAACCCCCCATCTGGTCATTTTGGGAACAAGTCATTTGGCTGCATTTGGCACCCTGTGTAATCCAAGAAGGGTATTTGAAAACACATTGGTATTCCCCTCTCCCACTCCCATCTCCCCTGAATTCTACAGTCTACACCAGGAGTGGGGAACCTGCAGCTTCAAGGCCACATGTGGCCCTCTAGGTCCTCAAGTGCAGTCCTTTAAATCCAGACTTCACAGAGAAAATCCCCTTAATAAAAGGATTTGTTCTATAAAACAGATTCAGTCAAAAGGTTGCACCCAAGGCCCTAGAAGGCCCCAGGTGGCCTCAAAGTCACAGGTTTCCCACCCCTGGTCTACATAATCAGAGCTCCCAGTTCTGTTCCATTCAGAGCACTGGATTTAGTCAGAAGATTGGGATGTAAATCCCAGCTCAGCTGCGTACTGTATCACCTTAGGCAAGTCATTTCACCTGTCTAGCCCCATTTCTTTCATTTGTGCAATGACAGAGTTGAACTCAGTAATCTCCAAAGTCCTTTTCAGATCCAATATTCTGGGATTCTATAACATCCTAGGCTTTCTCACCTCTACTTTTATGTACTCCCTACACCTTCTCTCCCCTCTCTCCCCCCACCTACCCCCATCACCTCTGTCTGCTGCATTCTAACAATCCTTTAAGCCAAACCCTAAATACTACCTCATCCTTGAAGTCTTCATTGGAAGTTGGAAATATTCTTTCCTTTCTCGGAGAGCACAACATTTTGTTGCATTTCTCTTATAAATTTATGATTTGGCCCTAGAATTATTTATATGTCTTTCACATCTTCCTCACTAGATCATAATAACCAAAGATCACATCTTATGTATATGAAAATTCAGAGATCATATCTCATGTATGACATGTGTTTCTATGTTAACATATATGGAGACATGTGTATATATATATATATATAACTTATCTGTCCATAATTATTTGAGTGCTATCTCCATTAAAATGTATGTGCAAGTATATGTGAATATGCATAGATTTCTATATATTATATAAATAATATTCATACATTTATATTATAGATACATAATTTATACATACATTTATCTTGTAAGAATATTATTTTATTAAAATGTGAGTTTCTCTAAGGTAAGAATTATGTTTTTGCCTTTCTTTGTAAATCTTATATATATGATATGTATGGATATGGATATGGATTTATCACTTAGTCTTAATTTTATTTCAAAGATGATAGATATTAATCCAGAAGGGGTCTCAGAGACTATCTTGTCCAATAAATCCATTTTACAGATGAAGAAACTGAGGGCCAGAGTGGCTAAATGTGTTAGTATTCTGAGCAACAGGGTAGATTGAAGGATTTTGCAATCAGTCACTGCTTTAGTTTCATTTGATGTTATCCTATTTTGGATGCCCATATGGAAATTTATTCTTATAATATGAAGGAGCCTGCTGTTTGCTGATCTCCCAACTGGCCCTCCAGCCATTAGGGAACACCAGCTAACGCAGAAAGGGCCACATGTGAAAACCATCTCACCTTGCTATGTGCCTCAGGTAATCACCAGCAAGGCAGAAAGGCCTTCAAAGGGCAGCCAGGGTGGGAAAGGCAGGGAGCACTCCTTCAACGCGTTTCTTCAAGCTGTGAGGTCTGAGACTTCATGCTGCAATCCACACTTTTATTTACATTCATAAATCTCAATTGTCTTTGCTACCAACCTCCCCATTCTTCTCTCTGTTTGGGTACGGAGTGATCTTTTTCCAGTCCCATTTCTCTAAAGGATTTATTGTAGTACTGGGTCTGCAAACATATAAACAAGTCAATTGCCTTTTCCTCACTATTGGTCCTTTCCAGCCAACAGCAATGTAACTGAAGGGGAGCGATGTGTCATATTAAGACAATTAGGAAGATTGCTTTGTGAGACTCTTGACAAAGACCCTGATCATTTCCTTTAGCATGGCACAAACCTCCTGTTTTCCTTAAAGTATTCTGCCAGTACGACATAAGATCATTTGCCTGCAAATCCCTTCCAGAAAAAAAAAAAGAAAATGGTTCTTTTTCCATTTTCATCCTCCAAAAGTCTCCACTTCACTACCATTACCACCATTACCATATATATATATATATATATATATATATATATATATATATATATATACACTCCCTACTGTGAAATGGGTTATGACTAGCATGTAAAGAGCACAGGATTTTAAAGTCAGAAGACCTGAGTTTAATTCCAAGGTTCTGCCAAGTTCAACCTATATGACCTTGGGAAAGTCACTTATTTGCTCTGAGACTCAGTTCCTATAAAATGAGAAACCTCCAAGATTTCTACTAAGTCTTAATCTATGAGCCCATGATCTTTCTCTGCTGGGCAGAGAGAATTAATGATTTCTCCCACTTCTCTCTCTCTCTCTCTCTCTCTCTCTCTCTCTCTCTCTCTCTCTCTCTCTCTCTCTCTCTCTCTCTCTCTCTCTCTCTCTCTCTCTTTCTATCTATCTATCTTTCCCTACCCTGTTCCCATACTTTTTCTATCTTTATAATCATTTCACCCCTCCTCCCCCTGACCCTCTACCCTTCTCTCACATCCAGCATTCTCTCCAATTCAAGGCCATAGGACAGGAGAAAGAGCTAGATTTAAGACACAATTTCAGCAATCACCACCCCTCCATGCCTTCTTTGTCAAAAGGGAAAAGGAATCAGTTTTTTTTCCTTGACCATTAAGGCTCTAACAAGTCCAGGATGTGAAAGAACTCATGCCTGACCCTGGGAGAGAGGGGAGGGGAGGAGAGAAGGGATAAAACTTAACATCACAAACCCAGATAGGGAAGTTTCTGAGGTATACAACACAAACCAATCAGAGATCACCCAAAGTCATCAAACTTTAAGATGGAATTCACCCTGGGCTAATTTGATTGGGGGAAGATGACAGTATACTCTTTGTCCTGCAGGGCTCTAGACCACTTTGCAAGAGGTATGATCCCTTTTGAGCTGATTTCCCCCAAATCTGTTTCTGAAGGAAGCCCATAGCTCTACTGAAAACATCCCCATCCTCCCTTTGCATTTGATCTTTCTCCCACATGCCTTTTGTATTAATCCTGGCATTTTATTTCCATCTGTTTTCAACTTTGAGTTAGAAACTCCAAGCCAGCTCTAGCATTCTGATAGTGCTCAAGGCTCCTCCTAAGGGTACCAAAGACAGGAGAAGAAAGAAAAAGATGCATCAGATCAATGGAATCCAACCTGCTACCTTAAACTTAACTCTGGGTCCTGTATGTTTTACTTCCATTTTATCAAATCCCCCTCCTTCCATAGTTTCCATCTTGGTGTGACCTTATTCATTGTACAGTGGGGGTGGAGGGGGAGGAGAGAGAGAGAGACAGAGAGACAGACAGAGAGAGAGAGAGAGAAACTAGGGAGACAGAAGACCCTGGTTCAAATCCTGCCTCTGAGACCACCTGCATGACCTTAAGTCCTAACCACTGTGGGCTATGTTTCCTCATCTATAAAACAATGAGACTGTATTCAGGGGTTGGGAACCACATGCGACCCTGTAGGTCATCAAGTGTAACCTTTTGACTGAGTCCAAGTTTTACAGAGCAAATCCTTTCATTAGGGGATTTGTTCTGTGAAGTTTGGATTCAATCAAAGGGTGCACTTGAGGACCTAGAGGGCCATATGTGGCCTCAAGTCCACAGGTTCCCCACCCCTGGATTAGATCATCTCCAAGTGAATTAGAACATCTCCAAGGTCTCTTCCATCTTTCAATCTGTGATCTGCTGCAGGCAGGGTATGGAAGGATATAAGAGAAACTATAGACAACCCGCAACTCGATAGACACATGCTTTAAGAAGATTTCTAAGGAGTCGAATGAGGCACCAGCCAAGTGTGTGTCATCCACATAAGTCTGGCCTGTACTTGAGTGTTTTTAAGCCTCCACACCCAAGCCTTTGGATACCACAGAGTTTGCACAGGAAATGGGAGTGTGAGGATGGGACCTGAGGAAACTTTGGATTTTGAAGACAGAGAAAGAACAAAAGAGCATCCTTTGTAGTCCAGAAGTAAAAAGTGTGTGTGCAGTCTGGAAACCCAGGTTACTCACTGTATAGCCCTGAAGGCACCAGGAACAAGTGTAGACAAAGGGTACTTGAGAGCAACGGAAGATGGTTTCCTCTATACCAGGCCCTGGGGATTCTATATGTAAAGCATGTATATGGACAAACCTCTAAGTACTCCATAAATAACAGCTATTATTATTGTAATAAACAATCCTTGTTTCTGGGTGATATGATACCAGTCCAAAGCACAAAACCAATACGGTAAATGAGCATATATTATCTCAAGATGATGAAAAATTTAGCAATCTAATTCAACCAAAATTTGTCAAGCATTTACTATGTGCAAAGCATTATGCTAAGCATCGCAGTGTAGTACAATAAAAAGACCACTGGCTTAGGGGTTAGAGCACTGAGGTTCAAATCTGGCCTCTTGTACTTATTACTTGTGTGACCTAAAGAAATTCATGTAACTTCCCTGGGCCTGTTTCTTCATCTGAAAAAAGGAGGGACTTCCCCCTCCAGCTCTAGGTCTGTGGCCCCATAATCTACAAAGATGAAGAGAGGTAAGCATAAGAACCTATTCTCAAGAGTTTTATAACCAAATAAAGGTTTTACATTGACTATAAGTTTACATAAACACATGTAACATGATACAAGTAACTATGGTACTAGAGAGAAGGTTCAAAAGAGATGCTTGGGCAAAGTAACCATAAGAAATACAAAGAGAGAGACATCCCTCTAAAGTGGGAATGGGGTGGTTTCAGGAAAGGCTCAATAGAGGAAATGGCACCTAAGTTGGGCCTTGAAGAAGGGTAAATAGAAATGTTGGGGGTGTCCATAACCCAAGTCTCAAGCTTGGAACATTTGTACAAGATTCCCTTCGTTGGTGGAGAGAATTTGAATTCACTGTGTGCGTGTGTGAGGAGCAGAGTTGGTTCAATAGCTTGGAAAAGCTATTCTTTCTTCCTGTTTCAGAAGTGGACACATGTGGATCCAGACTCTTCTTATGACTGAGAGAGAAAAAACTTTGAGAAACCGCAGACACACAAAGTACCTAGTGCATCAATGTGTCCCTGATTCCCAGCTTTTCTCTCTAGAGACTTTGGGGAATTACCTTCTGGGTAAGATTGGGGTCTGTCTGCCCTTCACTCAGTTTATTTTCTGATATATTCTAATCTGTAAAACTTCTGTCATTTCTGCTTTTACCCTGCTTCCATAAAAGAATTACTCACTACTTACTATTTGTGTTAGTGGTATATAACTAGTACTTTATAGAAAGGAGTGAATCTTTCATTTATAAACTTGAGGTACCCCTTCCTCTTTCAGGGATAGTGACCAGGAGAGTATCTTGAACGTAAGACAAAAGAAATCATTCCCATAGACCAGCAATATTTGAGGGGAGCTGATAGATGCAGTTCTATCTATCCTCCCCTCTCTAAGGAGAGCAAAATGTCCGGCCTCTTGGTCCCTTCTCCTGTTCCCCTCCAGGCAAGGAATTAAAGTCTCCCCTGCAGAAGGGCAGGCAAGAGTCCAAAGAGAATCTTCCTTATTTTGCCCCCAAAAGCAACACTGAGAAAATGTCCATATGGTCATAAACTCAATCTATGCAGGCAACACATGAATCCTACATGGGCATGGGGATGGCAAGAGTTCAGGCATGGAAGCTGGGATAGGGGAGGGTGAGAATGGAAAATGCTTGGGAGTCCAGTTTCTCTTCAGTGCAGAACACATGCAAGGTAACGATGTGAGGTAGACTGGAAAGGTGGATTAGAGTCACTTTTTGGAGGTCCTTGAATGCCAAGATAAGGCATTCTTAATCAGTAAGGATTCACTTAAGGTACTTAGAGAGTGAGTGGATCAGAGCAGTGCATTAAACAGATAATAAAGTATATAGATTGAGTTGAAAAGGGGAGAGCCTTGAGGTGCAAAGATCAATTAGAAGTTTTTTACAATAGCCCAATAACTCTAAAGCATGTGTCGGGATGGAATTTGAAATTATACATGCATATTGCCAATTTAAAAGCTTAACTTTCTGTGACACTACTGAGCTAGTCTAAATGAAAAAAGTAAAAGGTCTGAACTAGGATTAGATAGTGAGAGAGGAAAGCAAGGCATGATATAAGAAGAATGGGGAAGCTGGTGGAGTTGGTGACTGGGATGAGCAAGAAGGGAAAGTAAAAAAAAAAAAAGACTCATAGGTATAGAACCCAGGCACCTGGGAAGATGGTAGTGCCATCCTCAGAAAAAAGAAATTAAGAGGAAGGGAAAGTTTTGGGGAAGGGGTAGATGAAACTGATAAGGATATAGTCAAATCCACTTGGAAACTCTGTTCAGCTACAATACAATACAATACAATACAATAAAACTCCTGGCCTCTGAGCACATGGTTGGAGCCTTGTAGGCAGCTCCTTTCATAGGAGATTTGGAAAGGAAACCAAAAAAATTCAAAAAATCACAGTTAGCAATCTGTGCATTTAAGGGGTCATCGAACCACAAGAGTCTTATCTAGAGAGTTTATGCCCATTAGGCTTTCTCTGTGTAGCTTGTAGGACAACATAAGGAAGATTCTCTTTGGAATCTTCCCTGCCTTTCTCCAAGGGAGGCTTTAATTCCTTGTCTAGAGGGGAGCAGGAGAAGGGCCAAGAGGCCGGACATTTTGCTCTCCTTAGAGAGGGGAGACTACGCTAGGATTGTATCTATCAGCTCCCCGAAAATAAGGCTAACAAATTTAAAAAAGACCTTGCCCCAAACACATTTGCTAGAAGATTAATCACTGCTCAAAGAAGACCCACAGGAACAGCAGGAGAGATGGGGGTAGGCAGGAATTGGGTCAATTTCCAAATATGAAATAAATAACTGAGAGTAGGAATTCAGAGACTCTACATGGGGGGAGGGGAGGAAGATTGTGGTTTTTCCAAGAATGAGATGGGTTGAAATGTATTTTTTTTTCTTTTTCAAACAGAGCTTCCAAGCTTGATATGTAACTACTACATGCCAATGGAGACCCCAGAGCAGGCATCAAGAGAGCAGTGATTGCTCCACCACTGAACAGGAGACCCACCCCTTTGGGGCTATTCAGTCACACTTTCCCTAGGCTGGGCTCACAGTGTATACATTATTCCAGGCCTGCTGACGGCACCATCTGGGTGACACTTCAATACTGCATTTGGGGCGTGTTTACTTGCAGCATTTGTGAGGGAGAGATGAGAGCCACATGTAAGGCACATGTAGGAAATGCGCTGTAATAATCGCATGTTTATCATTCAGAGAGAAGGATGGCAAAGCCAAGCATGGTTTGATCAGGCTCCAAATCTATTTCCTGGACTTCAGTTGAAAGGGGAGATGTTGATGTGGGTACTTTGGATGGAGCTACAAGTTTATTTCTCCTGGTGTTGGTGCACTTTTCAAATTTGTTTCAACCAACCATCTCTGGCCATTTTTTCCTTCTCACACATCCTACAGATGCCAAAGCATGTGGTCCTTGCAAGGAGGCCTCCTTGCGTATCTCCCTATGGAGACTGGAGAATCTGATTTATCAGGGTTCACTTACAGGACAACTGTCCCTCCTTGATAAACCTTCTTTATCATACCCAGATTCTTAAACATTGCCATGTGACAATCCCACTGCTTTTCATGGATGTTAAAAAAAAATCCAACTCATCACAGTCCAGTTCCCAAATGTCCCTTGCCTTTGAGGCAAGAACTTGGCAGGGCTCTGTTCCTATTCCTTAGCATGAACATATCCCCAGAAAAGATGTTTCCAGTCTTATAGAGTTTCTTCAAAGGGCCTCATTGGAGTCGGCTGATCCCTTGGCTCATCGTGAGTCACCGTTACTCCATTGTCTCTCTGTTATTACAACTCATGAGGGAATGTTTTATAGCTACTGCTGGGAAGCTTAGTCCTTTGACTTTCTAAAATAGCACTTAAATGCCACCTCAGTTGGTTTAGGTAAAGGAGCCTGAGGGAAGACAGAAAAACATGTCAATCAGGAGACTGTAGGTAAGAATGAGTGGTTAGATCCCCTTTGAAGGAGACAAATTCCTCCAGGAAGAGGAAATAGTTCCATTTATCTTCATGGCATGCTTCCACTGAGGGAACAACGAAAGTAGATATTTTCCCAGAGTTATGACTAGGAATTTTTCACCTGGGGCAAAAGCAATTTGGTGGGGAAGGGGAGGAGACAAGAAATAGAAGATAGTACAACAGATAAGAAGATGGAAGGAAGATGAAAAAAGTGATATACCAGAGGTATGGTTATACCAGGAGAAAGTGTTTGTCCATTCCCCCAGACAGTAGACTTTACAGTCTCTTTCCTTAATCTATCCAGGGGTAGGGAACCTGTAGCCTTCAGGCCTCATATGGTCCTCTAGGTCTTCCAATTTAGTGAATTTGGATCAGTGAGTATATCACCACAGAGGTAGGGAGGTCAAGGAGAGGAGTGCTAAGGAAACAAGATGGTGGACAGAGAGAAAGGTACAAGGGATTCAGGCACAGGTGGAATCAGATGAGCTCTGAGGCCCCTTCTGGCTCTGAGATTCCATTATCCCATAAGACATCTTTTGTATATCATTGCAGCATACTAGCCTGTGAATCTCTTTGAACTCAGAAATTACATATGTGTGTGTCAATACACACACATATAAATATATGTGTATATAAAGTATTTAAATTATATCTAAATTGAAAAGAACAATTGAAAAGAATTACACAGGGAGTGCAGAAATGGTTTTGAGTATAAAGTGCTGATGTTCAGTATATCTGAGTTTTACTAAATTAAGAATTCCAAAGTTAAAGGGAGTGTGAATGAGGAACATCATGACCTATTTCCCAAGAATTCAAATTTCTGGGGAAGTCATCAGTGTTTTAATTACATAGTCTCCCCAAAATAGAAGAAACCTCTAACCTTCATTTAGTCCTGAGGTGTCAAATTTAGTCCAGAGGTGTCAAGCTTGTAGCCCGCTGAAGTCCCAGTGCTGGCCTACTCAGATGAAAATGAAATTGTGATATGTTTAACAAAACAAATAAAAATACAATACAACATAGATAATGTTAATTTGTGGTTTTCTAAGTTAACATACCATGGAGTCTAAGTGAGTTTGAGTTAGTCCTTCCTCTCTCTTCCAAAAAAAAAAATCATTCATCAAATAATACTTCTTCACTTCTAAGGCATTTCTCCCTACAACAAATAAATTTCCCATCACCTTCAGGGAAACATTACCACAAAGTCAAATGTGTTATTAAAAAAAAATCTGTCCATCAGCAGAGTCATGGATTCCCTCACATGTACAAGGTCTTGAACTAGTGCCATGGGGGAATACAGAGAGGAGTTAGGTGTGGTCACTTTTCTCCAGAATCTTACATTCTAGATGCGGGGGACAGTCGTCCCCATGCTGGGATAGAAATGGATCTCTAATAAGATAAGCCCTGAGCATGGTTTACCATCCTTCTTAATTTTGTTTGGCCCCTTTCTTCCCCTCACAGAATCATAGATTTAAAGTATCATCCAATCTAATCTGCTCATTTACAGAAGAGTGAACAGAGGCCTCAACATTAGATATTTTTCATACTATCTAAAATGTCTAAGGTAACACTTGCAAAAGTGATTCCAGGTAACCAATGTAATATTGTCTAAAGTAGTCATTAGATTTGCTTTCAGAAAATTCAACCTTCCAGCCAGTGATGCCACCAAAGTGTATCTACTATAAAAGGAGCAGCTAGGTGGTGCAGTGTATAGAGTACCAGCGCAGGAATCAGGAGGACCTGAGTTCAAATCTCACCTTAGACATGGCTGTGTGACCTTGGGCAAGTTGCTTAACTCCAATTGTCTTATCCTGGGTCATCTCCAGTCATCCTGATGAATATCTGGTAACTGGATTCAGATGGCTCTGGAGGAGAAGTGAGGCTGGTGACCTGCACAGCCCTCCCTTGCTCAAAACAAAGTCAAGTGCAAGTCATGTCATTATTTCTCTGATGGCATGGTCTTCTTTGGCAATGAAGGACAAACACACACACACTATAATCATCTACTCATTTGGTCACTCCATAAATACCTAGTCTCCCTTTTCCAAAATCCTGAAAATCAGCTATGGATCCAAACTGACGCTGATGAACTAAATAGAACCAATGATACTCCTTGCTATTCAGACCCTGGTCAGTTTCATTGGTTATCCCCTCCTCATCTTTGTCTCCTGCCTTCCCTGGCTTCTTTCAAGTCCCAACTAAGATCCCATCATCTATGAAAAGTCTTCCCTGATCACCTTTGATGCTAATCTCTTCCCTCTAAGACTCCCTCCAATTTATTTTGTAGATCTCTTGTTTGTACCTGACTGTTTGTATGTTCTCTCCCCCATTAGACTATTAAAGCAGGAATTTCTTCTACCTTTTTCTGTATCCCCCAGTGCTTAGCGCCATACTTAGCATAGAAGATATATTTATTAAATATCAGCCATTGACTATTGAGAACTTTACCAATGTCCTACCTTAAAACTAACAGTAAAGGCAAATCATCCAGGCTTAAACCTTGGGGTTTTCTTAGATTATTCCTTCTCTGTTATTGCCCATATCTTGAGTCCTGTTAGTTTTATATCTGCAATATGTCTCACATCCAACCCCAATTTTCCCTCCTTACTTTGAGTCCTCACTCAGACCAACACAACATGGTATAATAGAAAGAGCTCTGAATTAGCAATGTTGAATTTAGAGTCACAGAACCTGAGTTCAAATTCTGACTGTGTCACTTTGTGCCTTTGTGACCTTGGACAAGTAATCTAACCAATTTAGGCCATTTTGACTGTTGTTTGGTCATTTCAGTTGTGCCTGACTCTTTGTGAGGTTTTCCTGGGAGAGACACTGAACTGGTTTACCAATTACTTCTCCAGCTCATTTTACACATGAGGAAACTGAGTAGACAGGGTGAAGTAAATTCCCCAGGATCACAAAACTAGGAAAATTTGAATTCAGGAAGAAGAGTCTTCTTGACTTCAGAGCTGGTACTCTGTGCACTATGGCACCACCAAGCTATCCCTCTATGCCTACAAATGTGTCTCCTCATTCATAAACTGAAGAGGAATCCCCACAAATTGACCCCTAGCCATAACAATGGGTGAAGGAATGAGATATATTGAGTCTGGAGGGGGAAAAAAAGTCCTTTTCAAATATGTGCAGTTCTGTCAAAAAACTAATAATGGTTTACATTTTTTGCACATTAAGGTTTGCAAAGTGTTTCCTTAATAACAACCCCAGGCTGCAGTTGAGAGCAAGTACCATCCCTCTACAGATGAGAAAACTGAATGTCAGAGAAGTGAACTGACCTACTCACAGTAAGGGAACATGATGTCATTCTTCCTGACTCCAAGTCCAATACTCTATGCAGCATAACATCCTGCTTCCTCTAGTCAAAAGTAAAGTATTTGACAACCTGCAATACATAAACCCAGAGGAAGAAGGCAAGAAGGGCAGCCACTCTTCCATGACAGGTGAAGGTGGGAATAATGGAGGAATATGGTGAAAGAGAGGCAGATTATCATGCCAAGCGGCTTCTTGACTGAAGGATGTGGTTAAGGTCTCGCCATCCAGGATGTATGTACTCAACTATAAATAGCTATTTCCAGAGCCAAAACCTCTGAGGAACCTTTGAATGAGCAGAGTTCTTGGGCAATGGCCCAAAGGAAAACAATACAAATTCTGTTAAGAGTTAAGAACGATATCCTCATACTGGGCCCATGGTAATCTGCCAGCCCCCATTAATGACTGAGTGCCCACTGTGTGCTTGGCACTGTGGGATGAAATAAACCAAAAAATCCAGCAAACATGGTCCCCAGGCTCAAAGAACTATAGTCTGGCCAGGGAGACAGAACACCCACACAGTAATAAACTGACTGGGAGAGTCAGAAAGCAGCAAACCTGGATGAAAACAGTACCAACTGACTGTGTAAGTACCTCAAGAATACAGGGTAAAAAGAAAGGAAAGGAGTTGGGTAGAATTAATCAGGGTATAGACACAGGTGTGCCCCTTCATGAAGGGAAAGGGACAGATGTGGCCCAAGCATTGGGACAGAGACGGTCATCCCTTAATGCTCACAAAAAGTATAGGTATGTCCATTTTATGTTGCAAGAGATTCCCTGCCCTCTCTCTGGAGTTAGGATAAAAGTGTTTGAGTCTTAGAATTCTCAGGGTTATGACTATTCATCTTCCCCCCTTGAACAAATATAGAGATATCCCAATTAATTACTCTTCTATCTCCCTACTCTCTCATCCAGTCCAATCCACCACTAGATGTCTACATTATCAAGACACTGTGCTAGATACTGGGAATAACATGTATTTGTCTTTTTATATGTTTTGCATATGTTGTCCCCTTCTGTTGTAAGGTAGGCCTGACTCTGGCCAATATTGTGGTTCAGGTTCAGGACTAAAAGAAAATCTCACAGATTTTCTCTCAGTTAACAAAAGAGCTGTTACTTAGCCATAATACAGATAGGATATTCGACAAGGACACACCATTAGTGTAATTAGGCTCTATCTTTGCTGCTTCTCTGTTGTCTCCACTGGTCTGCTAACCAGACTCTTAGCTGACTTATGTACTCAGCCATCTAGAAGATAACATCAATGATTCCAGTCTTAGTCTCCTAAAACAGCTTAGTGTCAAGGATGGTTTTAATGCCTTTGGAGATATTGGGAAAGTTCTTGAAGGAAGATAAGGATTCTAAGGGGAGATAAATAGGGAGTATAATCCCACACAATCCACCAGTCTACATTTAGGCCCTCAGGGATAGTTTCAATTTTATCTTTGTATCTCTATTGCCTGTATCTTTTTTTCAACCAGATTTGTGATTTCATCATTTCCTCTACAAATACAGGTCAGCACCTTCTCTGCAATTTAGCATCTTAAAGACCGCCAAAGGGCACTGAGAGGTGGTGAATTGCCTTGGTTTACATAGTTATTCATGTCATTGTGCCCAGCCCACAGGAAGGATGAATGGATGAATGAGCACTCATTACGTACTAATGTGCTATGTGCCAAGCACGATGGAAAGCACCTAAAACAGAAAAATAAAGATAGTCCCTGTCCTCAAGGACCTTTCATTCTAATAGTGAGAAACATGATAGATAGATGGATGGATGGATAGATAGATAGATAGATAGATAGATAGATAGATAGATAGATAGATAGATGGACAGGGTAGATAGGGAATAGATGATAGATAGATCTATAGATATGACTGTGTTCGTTCTTCGTTGCCAAAGAAGACCAATCTATAGATATAAATATAGATGGAGCATGATGACCTGGGAGGGCTATTTTGCTTTGGAAAATTATAATAATGGTGAGTAGAAGTATATAGGGCTAGCTTCATGGATCTTTTCCAATAGCAATGACAGCATTCATTCGATTATGGGGAGAAAGAAGGGAGAAACAAAATGACTGGTAAAAAAAAGGAATAAAGTAAGATATGATTGAAATAGCCAGCCTTAAACAATGGGCCCCATATGAGACCTTCACCAAGTCTGAACCTGCAGTCTCAAGATGGAAAGTTCCAGAGCTAAAACAATCAAGTCCTCTTCCACATGGGAGCTGATAGGTACTTAATAAATGGTTGTAGCTTTGAACTAAATAAAACTGAATTGAATGCAAAGGATTCCATCCAATCTGTTAGTGACTAACTGACCCAAACTGTCCACTAGCCTTGGTGTGTCTCACAAAGCACATCTAGGGTAGGGAAATGGCCACTTTAACTGCCAGTGAATCAGGGATGTGAGAGGTGAAACAGTGACAACTCCCAAAGCCATCCCATGTCTCACCCAGGCTTCAGGACAGTGCTCAAGGCACTCACTTGAGACTAGGGAATTCCCTCCCTGAGTGATTGCAAACTATTCCGTGTAGGTTTGGAGTGAAAAAGATAACCAGAGGCAAGACAGCCTGTCATTAAACCCAGAAATTCCTGGAAGCTGGGCCCTCCCTAGGACCTTTGTGAAGGTTTTAGTCACATACTGTATTTACTCGTCTCCCTAGGCTCCACTAATACATGCTTCTATTTCCAGCTTGTGAGGCAGTAAACAGAAACACATTGCTTAGTGAGTGTGGACCCCAGCACCAATCCACCAGGCAGGCAGACATGGAGGCCCAAGTGACTCAACAGAGAAGATAGCTTGCCTTCAGAGCCGCCCCACTTCCCTGTCACACTCCCTTCTGGCAGCAGTGTCAGCCGACTCCACTCCCCAGATCCACAGGCCTGTGGGCTCTTCCTCTCACCCACTGTTCCCCAGGAGCCAAGTTCCCTGAAGCTGCAAACCAGATGCTTTCTGGAACCCTGGGGCCCCATCTGTTTCTATCAGCTGCAGGCTTAAGGACCCAAACAGTGTCCAGGGATGACATGTTTAATCTACACAATATCTACCCTGGCTGAAATGAAAGCAGCCTTGTTGCAAGGCCGATTTGTTGAGATGCCACATCGTAAATCAGTTGGTCAGCTGTTCTTTACTCCAGCCAGGGTAGTATCACCTTTGCTCTGAATTAACTGAATTTGAAACTTGACCCACCCACCCCCACCCCCACCCCACCCCCTCCAACTCCAGAGCTGGCTGAAAACAACATGTGCTCCAGGATGTCCAACCCAAGAGGCAAGAACTTAAGTTATTCCACATTTTTAATAAAAGAGCCAGAACTGGGGGGAGAAAGGGGGGAGCAAGTCAAGGAGGAGGGTGTCCCTACTAACCCAGAGACTTTAGAGTTGGGTCAAATGAATGGGCAAAATTAGATTCTGGGTAACCACGTTGACATCAAAGCATTTACTGACAACAAGAGGTTAAAATCTGGACGATGCTATCTAGCATGCCAGTTTCAAAAAAAAAAAAAGATTCCAAAGCAAAGGAAAAGATTCCCAACAAATTCTCTACTGGACCCAGCAGAAGTTAAGAGTTTAAGGCGGAAAAGGAAAGGGGGAGATGAAGAGAATGATGAGGAACAACTATACAGGGTGCCCCACTATGACGTTGACCTTGAGGCTTTCCATACCACTACCTTAAAAATGAGCTGAATCTGAAATCAAGAAAGGACCTGACTGTGAATTCTGCCTCTGACAAACCGCTGTGTGACTGTGGGTAAGTTGTTTAACATCTCTGGTCTTCCATTTCCCTTAAAACAGAGTGAATAAAGCCTATCGTGTTCACTCCACAAAGTTATTATGAGTATTGAAACTCTTAGAATGCTTTATAAATAATCCACTGTTTTTACTATGATGAGGAGCAGCATGAGAGAAGGCCCTTTTCTTCCTGGGAATCAGGAAGACTTGGGTTCAAACTCTGGCTCGGATGCATATTAGCTTTGTGGTCCTGGACAAGTCGTTTGACCTCTGTTCTGCACAGACTCTCCAAAAAGTATTGTTATATTTTCATCATGAGCATTTATAACTCAGGAGGAGGCAAATGCTACCAATCAGGGCTTGATTTGCCATTTTCTTAATTGTCTAGACTTAAGTAGCAGAGAAAATATTAATGACACAAATTAAAGTTAAAAGTATGTTGTATGACTAAGATAAAGAGGGGTTGCTGATTTAAAACAGTGGATACAGTTGCCACACTGGTTACCCACACTAAAGAAATCCCAAAAGAAAGAAGTTATTATTATGACAGGACTACATCCCTAAGTTCTTTCATAACTTCAAATAACCAGCCCTCTTCTCTCTCCAGTCTTGTCTGGATGCATGAGATAGATCCACCTTGGATCACACTCTTTTCTGTAGCAAAATGGCCTCAGACTCCATCAAAGGGGAATTCCAGTTAATAAAGCCTGAAGTCCTTCAAAAATGGAGAGAAAAGCCCTACTAAGGAACTCTAGCATATTGAAGTCACTGCCTTTTGAATCAGGACTTTGGAGGACTAAAACCCTTTTACTCAGCCTGGAGCAAAAACCATAAACCATCCAAACTCTTCAAGATGACTAGCCGAAACCTCCAGGTGCCTGCACTGCCCAGCGTCGACCTCAGTGGCCACTCATATCCTGTCGAGTTCAGCTCAGGAAAAGGGTTAGCCAAAACCTGGAGAATAATGTCCTCTTTGGAGAGTTGCACGTAAGCAGTTATTGACTCGTAAATAATGTGGAAACAGTCCAGGAACAGAGCCTTTCTCTCAGAGGCAGCATTGATGCTGCTTTGGAGGCAGGCAGAGGAACAGTATCACAAGTCCACACTTCCCTGGAATTTTGTTTAGGAAAATTGACACGGTGCTAAGAATGAGGGAAGCCACGTTGGCCTTAGAGGCCCTCAGGTCCAATCTTCTCCCTTCCTTTACAAAGGAGATCAAGGCCCAGAGAGATCAAGAAGCTGGCTCAGAGTCAGTCAGATTTGTGCCAATGACCGAAGGCTATAAGACTTGCCTAAAAAGGAAAGAAAACTGAGACTTCCTGACCTCTTTTAGAAAATGACTGGAATTGGCTCTTCTCAAAGGACCAGGATCATGGGATCATGGGGTTTAGAGTTAGAAGAAGATCATTTCAGAAACATTTTTTCAAGCATTGGACTGAGTTGAAGAATATTGAGTTTATTAGGTTATTCAACTTCACAAGTACACGATGGCAGTCATTTAGCTAGAGAGAAGTTCATCAGAAAATGGCCTGAGGTTTAAGTGGACCACAAACTCAATATGAGACTACAATGTAATGAGGCAGCTAAGGAAATTACAGGAAACATTGACTGCCTTAAGAGAGGCATAACATCCAAGGAGAGGACAGATATACTCTCATACTGCTCTGCACCAGTAAGACCAATTCTAGAGAATCATGGATGTCACATTTGAGGAAGGTCAATGGAGAGTGTCCAACAGAGAGAAATCAAATGGGAAATAGCCTTGAGTTCATACAGTATGAGATTCAATGAAAGGAATGGGGAATGTTTAGCCTGTAGAGAAGATTTAGAAGATGTCCAATACATAATACAGAGCGTGGGACATACTAGATACTTAATAAATCTTGATTAAGTAATTGATGTGATAACCACCTTTCAATATTTAATGTCTGTCAACTTGAAAGAGGATTTAAACACATTCTGCTTGAATTAGGAGAATTAAGAGCAAGAGGAATTTGTCCTTATCCTTACTAATAGTGGAATGGATGACCCCTGAAAGTAGTAGATTCACAGAAGGCAGTGTAGTATACTGGATAGAGCTTTGAAACTATGGCAAAGAACACATGTTCAAATTCTACCTCATATCCATTGCCAGCTGAGTGATCCTGGGCAGGTCACTTAACCTTTATGAGCCTGTTTCCTCTTCTGCAACATGGGGGATTGGTCTTGACAACCTCTAGGTTCCCCTCCAGTTCTCAGTATCTGATCCTATGATCCAGTTGGATCTCATTGGATCCTATGATGCAGCGATCTTCTTCATTGGAGTGCTTCAAGCAAAAGTCAGATTTATTCTTCTCAGAATGTGATAAAAATGACTCTTCCTCTGAAGTCCTTTTCCTCTCAGAGATTCAGTGGATTTTCCAACCTCCTCATTTTATTGATAAGGAAAACAAAGCCCAAAGATGTAAAGTGATTTGCCCAGAGTCGCAGAGAAAATAAATCATTTTCTACTATATTCCACACTGTCCCAAACAAATAATGGCTCCAATCCTCTCACCTCAAACCCACTTTAGCATAACTGCCTAAAAATTCCTTAGAGTACAAGAAGAGGGCAGTCAAGATACCCCCAAGCAGGTATTTCTCAGTACCCAAATAAGATCTGAAATATGACATGGACCTTATTCCAATACAGGGCACAAAAAAGAAGTTATTCTTTACAAAGATGATGATGTATGTATTCATCCTGCCAAATGCAGGTTCTTCAACTCAATCCTAAGAAAAAAAGCGCTGCCAAAAAAAGAAAGAACATCTGCAGTTGCAGACATTACGCCTTCTGCCAAGTTGACTTATGGTTCATCACTCCAGTTAAACTTTCCGTTTTTAGATGCCATTACTGGAAAGAAACTTTTATATGTGAATTCTTTATGATATAAGACAACATAAATAAAGTACGGCTTGGCCCCTCCAAGACTGGAATAAAATTGTAAGCCAGATCACAGGAGAGAAGCAACCAGTCTTTATAGTTTCCTATAGCCAGTAATCACACACTGTAGTTATCTGTGACCTCATTAGAATATAAGCTCCCTGAGGGCAGGAATTGTCTTTTCTTTATTTCTTTCTTTTTTTTGTTGTATTTATATTCCCAGCACATAGTAAGCATATTTGTTGACTTGACTTGATCATCTTCAGTTGTTAACCACAGAGTTCTGGGAAAGAAAGAATCCTGGACACCAGGTCCTGGGTTGGGCATCCAATTTGTCCACTCATCTATTAGGCAGACTTGGGCTTCTCATCTATAAAATAGGGGATTTAAATCAATGATCTCTAAGACTACTTACCATTCTAATTATGATTCAGGAGTCAGAAAAACAGAGCCTAGCTAAGGATGAAATTAATATGACCCTAGCCATAAATAAAATGACAGAGAAGAGCAAAGACCAAATTCAAGAAGGAAACTAAAGCCATCCCACTGTCTCTCCCTTGCGTCAATCCAGCCATCTTCCCCAAAAGACCAAAATTAATAAGCTCTTCCTTCTGGCTCCTTCCCTACTTTCATAATTTGCAAAACATCATAAGATGACCAGCTAACGACAGCCACAACAGACATTTCAAGATGTCTCTACCGAGTGCATCTACTGAAAAGTAATGAAATTGATTTATTAATTAATACACCAAGATCTCCTATATGGTCGTAAAAGAGCTATTGTTGAATTACAGATTTACGCTTGGGTAGATGATTTGGATTTCATTTGTCTTCAGATTTCTTTCAGATTCTGGGGTATATGCAATTGTTAAGCCTCTACTATGTGCACAACTGATGGTAAGAGGCTGAAACACGGAATGGTCTCTGCCTTCAAGGAGCTAACACACTAATGGAGGAAGTGGAACACAGATAAACCAGGGATAAAACTGAGTATGATACAAAATGGACAACTAGGTGGCACAATGAAGAGAGTGCCAGGCCTGGAATCAGGAAAACCTGAGTTTAAATTTGGACTCAGACACTTAGTTGCTGTGTCACCCTAGGCACAACACTTAACCCTATTTGCCTCAGTTTCCTCATCTATAAAAATGGGGGTAATAATAGTACCTACCTCTGAGGGTTGTTGGGAGGTAGGTGCTATTATTCAAAGAAATTCACTATCTGAGATAAGAAGAGAGTGTGAGTAGTAGCTTACATAAAGGTACACATCTGGAAGAGTGTCCAGACAACAGTGGTAAACAACTGGCATCCTAAAAAGAGTATGAAGGGGAATAGGGCATAGGATGTGAAATCATAAGTTGGAGTCTGACCATGGAGGGATGTGTTTTATGTGATAGGTAAATAGGGAGCCACAGAAAGTTTTTGATCAGGGAAATATCAAGGTCAGACCTATGTGTTAGAAAGATTATCTTTATAGTTGCATGAAGGAAGGATTGAGGAATGAAGAGATCAAAGTGGAGAGATCCCTTAGGAATGTATTCTCACACTCCTGGTAAGAGAAATTAAAGGTTCAAATTACATTGATATTTCTATGAATAGAGAAAGGGGGTCAGAAGGTAAAGTAGCTGTTTGATTGGGATCTCATTACATACATAGATTAGTTAGGTAAAATTGTCATTTTTTTTATTATGTTGGCTTTACCTACCCATGAACAACAATTATTACTCCAGTAATTTAGATCTAATTTTATTGATATAAAAGGTGCTTTGTGTTTTCATTTATATAGTTCCTCTGTCTGTTTTGGCAGGTTTCTCTCAGTTTTTTTATGTTGTCTAGTTGTTTTAAATGGTCTGAAACAATATTGAAAGACATGACTGACACATAGTGTGGTTTTCCTATTTTTCTCTTTTAATTAAATCTATTTTAGCTTTAACTTTGTCTGAGATCATGATTACTACTCCTACTTTTATTTACAGAATAAATTCTACTCCTGACTTTTATTTTATGTTTGTGTATATCCCTCATTTTTATAGCATTTCCTGAAAGCAACATTTTGTTGAATTCAAATGCTTAACCTACCTGTTTCCATTTTATAGGTAGATTCATCCCATTCACATTCTAAGCCATAGTTTCTTGTTGCAATTTTTCCTCCTTCCTATTTCTCTTCACTATTTTTTCACCCTATTTCTATCCCTCCTCACTCCTCTACTTCACTTCTACCTGCTAACTTGCCCTCTTATTCCCACCCCTCTTCCAAGAAGCCTTCCCTTATCCTCTCCCCCACTCTATCCCCTTGCCCTCTTGTTTCTTTCTGAATTTTGAAGACTTTTATACCCTTCCAGATATATATGTTGTTTCCTCTTTAACCCATTCCCCTTAATGTGCACACCCTTCTATACCCCACCCATGTCCTATTCCTTCACTCTCTTATTTCTTTATAAATTTAGAAGACATTTATACCCTTCTAAATGATATGTTTTTCTCTCTTTAACTCAGATCTAATGTGAGTAGGGTTTCAGAACTACCAGCCCTCCTCCCCATCAGATTCCTCTGTATCAGTTCTTCCTGTTGTGCTTCATTTGTATGAGATAATTATTCTTTTGATAATTTTACATGGTCTTACATATTATAAATATATATTTACCTTTACATATGGTTTACATTTCCACATATAAAAAGTAAATAATTTGTCCTTATTGAGTCCCTTGTAATTTCTTTTGGGTCTTCTATGTCAAATTTTCTATTAAATTCTGGTCTTTTTGCAACAGAATACCAAAAGTCTGTCAGTTCATTGAATGCCCTTTTTTTTTTTCATTTTGGATGATGCTTAACTTTACTGAATATGATATTTTTGACCAGTTCTTTTGTCCTTCACTATATAGCATTCTAATACCTGGGGTTCTTTAAGTATAGCCACTGCTAGGGCTTGTGTAATTCTAATTGTGGCCCCACAGGATTTGAATTGTTTTATTTTTCTTGTTGCTCATAATATTTTCTCCTTAACTTGGGGATTTTGGAATTTGGCTATCATATTCCTACAGGTTTTCATCCTGGGGTTGCTTTCAGGTGTTGAATGGTGGATTTTTTTCTTCCCATTTCTACTTGCCTCTCTTGTTCTAAAAATTCTGGACAATTTTCTTTAATTATTCCTTGTATTATCATATCAAATTTTTTTTTTATCATAGCTTTCAGGTAGTCCTAGTACTCCTATGTTTTCTCTTCTTGATCTCTTCTCCAGATCAGTTATTTTCCTTTTGAGATGTTTCACATTCTCTTCCATTTTTTTCATTTTTTTAATTGTTTTATTATTTCTTGATCTCTTATATCTTCCCCTTGTCCAGTTCTGGTTTTTAAGAAGTTGTTTTATTCCTTAAGATTCTGGATCTCCTTTTCTAGTTGGTTGATATTCTTTTCATAATCTTCTCTTTTCCTTGGACTGTCCTTTTAAAAAAATTCCTCAATCTCTCTTATTAGATTTTTAAAGTCTTTTTTGAGTTCTTCTAAAAATTCCTTTTGGACAGATGACCATTTAACATTTACTCTTTGGGATAGCAAAGGCTATTTTGCTTCAGTATCCTCCTCTGAAGGTAAACCCCAGTCATCTCTATTCCCATAGCAAGTGTCTATGGTTGGATTTTTTCTACTCCATTTTCTCATTTTTGTTTTGTCTTGTTTTGTTTTGTTTTTAGCAATTTGTTATTATAATCACCTCTGGTTCTGGGGTATGAGGAATAGCGCCTCTGATCTCAGGTTCTTCTTACTGTTATTTTTTTGAGCTTTGTCCTGGGCCCAACCTCTACACTCCTTTACCCCTCCAAGCCATAGCTAGGCACCCCCCTACACACACAGACACACACACACACACACACACACACACACTATGCTGGAAATGTTCTTGCTCCTTGAGGACCCTTCAGTGGCTATAACCTTCAGTTTTCTCCTCTTACCTAGAACTAAAACCAAGAACTCAGCTCTCCTGTAAGAGTCCACAGCCATCTTCTGCACTCACTTACCCCTAGTCAGTTCCTTTGATCGTCTCCTGATCAGAAGTCTGACCTGCCACAGTCTGTGAGGTGAGAATTCCTGTGACTGAGGCCAAAATTACCTCTCAATCCAGCTGCCCCCAGGGCTTATTGTTTATTGTTTCAGGGAGATAGCCTGGAGGTGTTTACACTTCACTGAGGTTGAACTTCCTTCCTGGGGTCTTCAGATCTCTGCAGTTGTCCCAGGAAGACCCCAATTCTTACTTATTTTTGCAGCTCTATGTTTACCCTGAGGCAGTGTTTTGTATTGTTTGTGGAAGATATCAGGAGAACTTGGAATTTTCTGACCTACTCTGCAATGTTTCCAGAATCTTTTCCCATATTTGATCCTTATAACAATCCTGGGAGGTAGGAAACATTATTGTCCCCATTCTGTAGATGAGGAAACTAAAGTGGGGAGAGGTTAAAGGTCTTGCCCAATATTACACAGCTAGGAAGTGTCAACGGCACATTGAAACTCAGGTCTTCCTAATTCCAAGTCCATGCCTCTCTACCTGCTTTGTCACCTCAATTAAGGGAGAAATAAGAGTCAAAGTTTTGAGTCTGGAGAATGAGAAGGAGGAGGAGAATCAGTAACAACAATAGGGCAGTTGAGATAGGTACTGGAAGGAAGATGATGAATTCAGTTTTAGACAAGGAGATCCAAATGGAAAAGAAAGCAAGGCTAGTTATATGCATATAAACTTCACCTGCATGGAGCGATCCTTGAAACGATTGTGCAGGTGATGGGGAGGGGGAAGGGAAATGAAGAGACAGAAGAGAACAAAAAACATAACTTAGTGGGACAATCACAGCTAGAGGACAGGTGGGAGAAGATGAGCCAGTAAAGTTCAGCAAAAAGGAATGATCAGCCGCACCAAACTTTTGCCCTTTAAGGATAGATTTGACTTGTGCAAAGAGACATAAGCTATTATTCAGAGACAATTTTAGTAAATAAAATGGATGAGCAAAGTGGATAATGCAATCTGGGGCCAGGATGAGCCTCAATTATAAAGCAACAAGACTATTTTTTCTTGTGGGGCTCACAAACTATGTCTAAAGTCAAATTTAAAAGAAGGCTAGGAAAAACACGGTGAGCAATGGATGAGGTTCACTTGGCAATAAACGTCTGGCCTCTCTAGGCTTCCAGCTTGGAGCAGACAGTATTAATTGGGGTGTAGTCTTGTTGGTATGTTTGCTTAAAGAAGTCAGAGACATGATTTCCCAGTCCCACCTCACGTGGGACTCTGCAAAAGTAAGTAAGTGACTGTGTGTGATTCACCCACCTGTCCTTCCAACCCTGTACCTGCCCGGCAGCCTGATGAAGAGCTTACCATGAGTCAGCTGGTATCTGATGCCTCCTGAGTCACCACGGTGCTGGGTAGGCACCCCCAGCCAGGATGAGTCAGAGCTTTTCTTCACTTTCTATTCACTCACATCACTTAGCTGTCTTGTCTGGTGAGTCATCTTTTGTGATTGTTACCACCCCCAACCCCCTCCAGGGACCAGTGCTTTTCAGCACATGTGGAGTTTGGAGATTCCTCAGCTGTGTGTCACACTGGACAGGACCAGAGAGCAGCCAGGCTCTGCTAAGATCTCAAGAGCCCTGGGTGCTGCTGCTTAGAGTAGCATCTCCTGAATAATTTAAGGCTTGCTCACCAAGGCTTGGTCCAGTCCCTAGATCTTCCCTAAAGGAAAAAAGGAAAGAAGTAGATACACCCCACTACCCCTTTTAGGATACTGATCCCTTTGTCTCACATCAACACTCTCTTCTACCTACCCCAGCCCCCAACCAAAGCATCTGACCCACTCCCATCTACAGTTGACCCTTTCATTCTCAGTGACCCTTCTGTACACCATGGTATGGTATAAGAGCAGGGAATTTGTGGCCTGGAAGCCACATGTGGCCCTATAGGTCCTCAAATACAGCCCATTAACTGAAAACTGGGTTCAGTCAAAGGGCCACACCTGAGGACCTGGAGGGCTACCTGTGGCCTCGAGGCTGCAGGGTCTCCACCTCTGGTATGGTAGATAGAGCAATGGACTTTGAGTCAACTAGACATGGGATTCAAATACTCTTACTAGGTATTACTAGGTACTTACCCTGAGTAATTCCCACAACTTCCCTGAGACTCAGTTTCCTCATCTGTAAAATGGAGATAATAATATTGCCTACCTCATAAGGTTGTCCTGAAGAACCAACAAGACAATTCTTGATAGCTGAAAAAATGCAATGTAAAATTCTGTCAGTATTATTTCTAAGAAGCAACAGCTCATAAAAGTTTAAGAGGTTATCCCCTCCAGGAGAGTTTCCATTCTGATAGGACTGTTATATTCATTTGTGTCCAACTCTTCCAGAACTCATTTGGAATTTTCTTAGCAAAGACATTGGAATGGTTTGCCATTTCCTTCTCTAGCTCATTTTATGGATTAGAAAACTGAGTCAAACAGGGTTAAGTGATTTGCCCAGGTCACATAGCTAATAAGACACTGAGCCTGGATTTGAACTCAAGTCTTCCTGATTCTAGGCCCAGCGCTCTATCCACTATGCCACCCAACTGTGGAAGAGATCCTATAGGCCGTCTATTCCAAACCTCTCATTTTACAGATGAAAAACTGAGAACTTATTCCACAGGAAGTAAATAGCACACCTGAGATTAGAATGCAGGTTCTCTGACTTTAAGTTCTGTGGTCTGTCCTCTGAGCCATGGAAACTTGAAGGACAAAATGCCATCCAGAAACAAAATGATCTGCCTCCAGAAATGGAGTCAGGCCAGTAGGGGGTATATTTAGAGACAAGTGGTGGTTTTCCTGGTGCCTCTCTTGTGTCACTGAATGCCCATGTTTGTGATGATCAACCTGAATCAACATAATAGAATAGTAAAAACACTGGACCATGAGTCAGGAAGTCCAGGTTCTAGTTATTAACTGGCTTAGGCAAGTAACTGAATCCCTCTGAGTCTCAATTTCCTCTTCTGAAAACTAAAGATTTTCAATGTCCCTTCTAATGTCTAATGTCCCTTCCAGGTCTAATGCAACATGATCCTAGGACCAGCAGCAATGGTGGAGAGTATGGAAGGGTCAGAGGAGCTGGATGAAGTCCAGACTGAAAAGAGTACCTGTGTGACCTCAGGCCAGTCACAACATCTGTGAGCCTCTAAGATAAAGGAACTAAATGACCTCAAGTTCCAAAACCAACCATGAAATGGAGAAGGTTTCTCTTTGCCTCCTTCCTACCTCTCTATACAAGACTTTCCCGCAGCTTTTGCAAATTCCAGCCCCTCTTCTGCCAGCCACCTAATGCAAACTCCCAGGGAGCATTAGTTACTCCTCATAGTTAGAAATTATCCTTCCTTGTGAGATGATAAGAGTTTTAAGGTATTACAGATCTCAAGGGGGTAAATTACCTCTCTGAGCTTTTCAGTGGCAGAAAATTTTGATTTTCCTTCTTCTCAACCTCAAAGTACCTAGTAATATTTGTTTGCTGAATAATTAACAGAAAAACCTTCAAGATCCAAAGGAATAAATCTCTAATAGAAAATTTTAAGCACATAAAATGCTAGTAGGAAGGAGTGATATTCCTAGGCTTGGGGTTGGGAAGGAATGTTTCTCAAGACCATCAAATCACAATATTTGGGGAATTGCTTTATTAATCCTGAGAGATCACATGGTAAAGTGATCATACAAATAGGTCACATTTATATAATAATTTAAGGTTTATAAAGTCCCTCACATTTTTTTTAATCTCATTTGATCTGCATAACAACCTTATGAGATATAATTATCCCCAGTTTACAGATGAGGAAACTGAGGCTCATAGAGGTTAATCAAGTCAACAAGAATTCATTAAATATTTTCTATGTGCCAGGTACTGTGCCAAGCCTGAACCAAAATCACCTTACCCCAGTGACTGATTCCCTATCTACTACACCATAGTGACTTTATTGAGTCAGAAAATCTGGATTCAATTCTGAGATCTGACATATAATTGTGATTAATAAAAGTTAGCATTTTCTACAGTACTTTAAAGTTTCTAAAGCACTTTATAAATATCATTTCATGTTATCCTCACAACCACCATGAGAGGTTGGTGCTGTGGTTTTCCCCATTTTGCAGATGAGGAAACTGAGGTGGATAAAGTTAAATGACTCATCCAAGGTCATACAGCTAAGAAAGTATCTGAGGTCTGCTTTGAACTCAGTTCCTTCTGACTCTAGGCCTGGTGCTCTGTGCACTATCATGCCACCTAGATCCTTCAAAAGCTGCTTAGCTGTGTTAGCCTGGGGAAGTAATATAGTGTCTCTGAACCTCATCTATAAAATGGGTATAAAAGCACTTATACTTCCTCACAGAGTTATTGTGAAGAAAAGGTTTTATAAATCTGAAAAGCACCATATAAATGGAAGCTATTTTTGGTCTAACCTTAGTGCCTGTCCAGGGTTCCTCCTGACTTATATTTCTGCTCCTACTCCCATCATGCTTCCTTTCCACTCCACCTCATCCCCCCAAATGAATAGAAATTTGCTTAGCTAAGTTGATCAGTTGTCCTAATAATACAATACAACATACTCACCACTTGACCTGCTTTCAGATTCTTTGGGAGAACACCTAAATTTTCAAGATTTTCCTGTGTCATGAGTATTTCCAAAACCAATGAGGTAAATACTACACTAAAGAATTGTTACTGTTCATGGACAAGATGTGGGAAATTGGAACTAGTTGTGAACTAATCAAACCATTCTGGAGAGCAATTTGGAACTTTGCCCAAAGGGCTATAAAACTGTGTGTACCCTTTGACCCATCAGTACTATTTCTAGGTCTATCTCCCAAAGAGATCATAAAAATGGGGAAAGGACCCACATATACAAAAATATTTATAGCAGCTCTTTTTGTGGTGGCCAAGAATTGGAAATTGAGAGGATATCCATCAATTAGGAAATGGCTGAACAAGTTGTGGTATATGAATGTAATGGAATACTATTATGCTATAAGAAATGATGAACAAGTGGACCTCAGAAAAACCTGGAAAGACTTATATGAACTAATGCTGAGTGAAATGAGCAGGACCAGAAGAACATTGTACACAGAAACAGCAACATTGTTCGATGACTACTTGGTTAGACATCAAAGATGCCGAGGTCATTCGCTGCATCCTGAGCCATCGCCAGCTGTCTTGACTCTGTCCTGCCACTGGACTATGATGACTCTGGAGGAGAGAGAGTGAAGACATCACCAATACCAAAAAGACATCTTCTCGATAAGGCAAGGATCTAAGACAACTCCAAAAGACTCATGATGGGAAGTGCCATCTACATCCAGAGAAAGAACTTGGGGGTCTGAATGCAGATGGAAGCATGCTATTAGCTCCCCTTTTCTTTTGTTGTTTTGTCTCACTTCTTCTTTCACATGACTCTTTCCATTACTTCTAATTCTTCTTTACATCATGACTAATGTTAAAATTTGTTTAATTTTAATGTATAAGTAGAGCCGATTTCAGATTGCACACTGTCCTAAAGAGGAGAGGGAGCAAATTTAAAATTCAAAATCTTATGTAAGTGAATCTTAAAAATTAAAAATAAAGAAATTATTTTTTAAAATAATTGTTACTATTGTTAAGTCATTTCAGCCATGTTTGACTCTTCCTGATCCCATTTTGGGGTTTTCTTAGCAGAGATTTTGGAGCGGTTTGCCATTTCCTTCTCCAGCTCATTTTGTAGATGAGAAAACTGAGACAAACAGGGTTAAGTGAGCTGCCCAGGGTCACCCAGCTAATAAGTGTCTGAGGCCAGATTTGAATTCATGAAGATGAGTCCAAATGATTCCATGCCTAGTGCTCTGTCTGCTGCACTATCTAACTGCCCATCACACTAAAGAATAGGCCTAGACCATAGGGGAACTGAGAGGTCTACGGCTAAATGAAAACAGTGAGGGGGTGAGGGTTGGCTCCAAAGATTTAGCATGATGATTTACTGTTTTATCATATTAAAATTTAGGTATGACTCTGCTTGGTAACATTAAATATGATTAATGATGTTTGCTCATTTGAGATTTTGCTGATCTCTTTCATGGCCAAGAAAAAAAGCCCTAAAAGCGTTTCATTCAGCCCTTCAGGCAAACCAATGCCTGATCTAGACAAGGTATAGGGCTTTAAGGCTTGCAAGGTAAGCAATATAAATGTCATTATTCCCAACTTACACTTGAAGAAAGTGAGTTCAACAGTCTTAGTCAAGGTCAGATCATTAATTAGTGTCAGAACTAAGATTTAAATCCAAATCTCTCCTAACACTAAGATAATCAATTAATTTAAAAGGCCTTTTTTAAGCGCCTGCTATATGAAGGCTAACAAAAAAATCTCTGCCCTCAAAGAGCTCCCTTTCTATGGAGGGGGACAATGTGTAAATGACTAACTATATGCAAATGGGTGGAAGGTAATTCCAGAGGAAAGGCCTAGGGGGAGGAGGAGGAGGGAAAAACTGGAAAATTTCCCCCAAAAGGTGGAATTTTAGCTGATACTTTAAGCAAGTCTGGAAAACTAAGAGGTGAGGGTGAGGAGGAAGGGCACTCCAAGTCGGGAGCATAGCCAGAACATCATGGTGACAGGACATGGAGAGTCTTGTGCAAGGAAGGGCAAAGAGGCCCATGTCACTAGACCATCAAGTATGTAGAAAAGAGTAAAGCATAAATAGGCTACAAAGGTAGGAAAGGGCCAGGTGCAAAGGGGCTTTAAATGTCAAAGAAATTCTGCATGTAGGTAATAGGGAGCTACTCTAATTTATCAAGATAGGGGATAAGGGTGACATGGTCACACTTGAGCTTTAGGAAAATCCCTTGATCAGATAAGTGAAGAATGGACTGGAGTGAACAGAAATATGTCACCCCTGATGTTTTACTTTCTCATCTTTTTCCAGTTTCAAGACCTGAGGTTCTAGGGACAGATAGGAAATAGTAGGGGGAGTCAGGAAGAAAGGAGAAGAGTCAAAAAAGGAAAAATGAAGGATAAACCTTCTCTGAGAAGCTTGTGGTCTACTTGGATGTTGGTATGAACCAGGGATTTGTGTTAGCTAGGATCTGTCTGAAAGTGAAAAAAAAATGCAGGGCTGGGAGTCACAACTGGTAAACATTTAACGATTTTAACAAACTTTTCTGTTTAATCTTCATTATCAAAAATTTTCTTAAATCTAGACAATCAACAAAACAATAAACCAAGCCCTGAATTTATAGCATTTACAAATATCCAACATGCCAATATTCACATTGAAAACTGAGCAATCAACTGTTAGTCACTCTTTGTCACAATGGATATAGCCCTGGAGCACCGGGGTTCAGATTCCTTCTCCCTTACTTCCTAGCTGTGTGGCTTTGGACAAGTCATTTTCTGTCTCTGAAAGTTTGCATTGGATTATCTAAGTTTCCCTTAATTTTGAAATCCTCTGCTACTCTGGAAGCCAGAGCAAAGGAACGAAAAGAACAAACGCACCTCATTGGCCCAAACGTCAGAACTGGAAGTACCACCATTGGATGCTTCTCCTCTAACATTGTCAGAGCTGGAACAAAGTGGAATTCACATGCATTACTGGGGAATAGAATTTGCCACCTCTTGGTGGCTAAGGGCAATCAATTAGGTCCAAGATGGGAAGCCTTAAAAGATGCACGATCTGTGCTGGGCAAAAGAATAAGCTTTTCCATTTCAAGCTCACTGGAAATGGGAAATAGAACAGAAAATGAAACACGAAGCAATAATTGAAAGCTGAGAGAGTTACAAGGGAGTCAGGAAGGCCACACTACAAAGGGGAATGAGAAGTGTCAGCAAAATGCCAATTTTCCCATCACAAATGGCTTGTGCCAGGTGGCATTCTTTAATAGTGGCATGCTTTGGGCCCAGGCATCATCACTTCCTTTAATACTTCCCTGAAACTTGATGCTGTAAATGGTTGAGACGGCCCTAGTGGAAGGTCCCCTACAAACTCTAGGACATGAATATGGCTTGCTGATCCCCATGTCCTTCCCTCTGATGTAGCACCTTGTATCACTTCTGTGATTCTGGGGTCTTTTAGGCAAATCTTTTATGTCTGTCGTTTTCTATGATTTCTTAAAGATGACAATAGTTCCGAGATCTATTTTAGAAGTATTTCTTTCAGTGTTGTTGTTGCTGTTGGGTTGTTTCAGTTGTATGCAATACTTCATGACCCCTTTTGGGGTTTTCTTGGCAAAAAATACTGGAGTGATTTGCCATTTTCTTCTCCAGGTTATTTTACAAATGAAGAAACTAAGGCAAAAAGGTTAAGGGATTTGCCCAGAGTCACACAGCTAGTAAGTACCTGAGGCCAGATTTGAACTCAGGTCTTCCTGTCTCCAGGCCCAGGACTCTATCCACTGAACCACCTTGAAGCCCCAAATATTCTTCTTCCTCATCCACAATTAACAGAGATGGACAAAAACTGTAGTGGGTATAGTTTAGGGTTGTGTTGCTGAAACCTTAAACTGCATTAAGAGGGATGTGTCAACCCAGGGATAAGTCAAAAACAAGACAAGCATTTATTTAAAAAAAAACTTACTATATGTCAGGCACTGTGCTAAGCACTTGGAATACAAATGCAAGTAAAAAGAAAGATATTCTCTGCCCTCAGAAAACTTACATTCTAAGAGAGGAAGATAACATATAAAGGAATGCCCAAAAGTAAGAGGGAGGGGGAGGAAATGATGAAGAAAGAAGTCCAGAGTCGGGAATAAAAGTGAACAAGGCTGATCTGGGGGGGCATTTTTCTTCAAATGGAGGCTCAGGAGAAATTAACCAGAGGAAGGCATCACAGAAATGGAGCCGTCCTCTAGTGTGAGAAGGCTGGGGCATCATAATGAAGAAAGAAGTCCTAAGAGTCAACAATGGTGCCCAGAGAGGGAATAAAAAGGAGGTGATAATCTCAATCTTAAGTATAGTGTTCTGTCTTCTGAGCATCATATTTTCGGAAAGACACTGTTCAGAGAAGAACAGCTAAAATTGTTAAAGACCTCAAATATATAGCATGTAAGGATTGGTTAAAGAAACTGGGCATGTTTAATGGGGTAAAGAGAAGACTTGGATAGGGATTAGAGGGATGAAAGTATTTGAAGCACTGTCACATGGGAAAGAGACTAAAATTGTCTTGCTTGAATTTGGAACTATAGCCAAAGGGCAGCCATACTGTGCATACCCTTTGAGCCAACGATACCACTACCAACTAGGACTGTAAAAAGATCATAAAAAAAGGGGGAAGGTACAAAAGTATTTATAGCAGCTTTTTTTATGGTGTCCAAGAATTGGAAATTGAGGGGATGTCCATCAACAGGGGTATGACTGAACACGTTGTGGCATATGAATGTAATGGAATACCATTATGCTGTAAGAAATGATGAACAAGTGGATTTCAGAAAAACCTGGAAAGACTTACATGAACTGATTCTGAATGAAATGAACAGAACCAGGAGAACATTATACACAGCAACAATAACATTGCGTGATGATCAACTGTGATAGACTTAACTCATCTCAGCAATACAATGATCCAAGACAATTCCAAAAGACTCATGATGGAAAATACTAACCACATCCAGAGAAAGAACTATGGAGTCTGAATGTAGATTGAAGCATATGATTTGTAGGCTTTTTTATTTTTTTGTTTTTCCTTTCTCGTGGTTTTTCCATTTTGTTCAGATTCGTTTTTCACAACATGACTAATGGGAAATATGTTTAACATGATTGCACATGTATAACCTATATCAGATTGTTTGCTGTTTTGGGAAAGGGAGAAGAAGAAGGGAGAGAGAAAAATCTGGAACTCAAAATTTTACAAAAATGAATGTTGAAAACTATCTTTACATATAATCGGGGGGAAAGTACTATTAAGTACAACAAATAAATAAGTAAATTTGTCTTGCTTGGCCTTGAGAGGGTAGAACCAGGAGTAATGGGTGAAATGCTAAAGGAGATAGATTTAGACTTAGAGAAAGGAAAAAAATACCTAACAATATACCTAACAAAATACCTAATAAGTAGAGGAATTCAGCGATGGAATGGGCTGCCTCAGGAGGGAGTGGGGCCTTCTCCACAAAGACCACCAAGGTTAAGCTGGCTAGCCACTTGTTGGATATGTCAAGGAGGGGAGAGCCCACCTTCCTTACCAAGTCTTTCTCGAACAGCTGGTTAGTAGTGCAGATGCTAAAGGATAATCAGGCCCAATCAGTATGCTGGATGAATATGTGTGGATATCACTAAGATAGATTATGCCTCTCTATTACACACCCCCAGTTGAACAGTTCTTGAAACATCAAGTTCATGAACTTTAAAAGGAGGTGGGGGTAGGGCATGGTAGTGGCCCAAAGAACGTAATTTGAAATTCCTAGAATCTAGGAATCCTCTGGATAAATAACACTAAAATATCCTAATGGTCCTGTTGCTAAGAAAAGGAATGAATTCAAGTAGAGGATCCTGACTCAAGTCGAGTCCGTCTTGGTTGGATACTCCATCTCAGTATAGGTAGGAATAAAAAGTGACCTCTCCCAGGTTTCCTGAAATAGCTGGATTAAGCCACACTTACCAGTAGAGCCTCCAGGATGCCTGGGGAAAGGTAAGAGCAGCTCCCAATGCCTCCCCACCTTTACTGACTGATTGAGCAATGTCTTAGGCACCAGGGCAGACCCAAATCACTGTGCATCATTTCAAATACATTTCAAATACATTCAAATTTCAATGAGTCATTAAAAAAAATCAACAAGTATGTTTTAGACATCTACTACTACCAGGCCCAGTGCTAAGCAGTGGAGATAAAGAGATGGTTTTTTAATGAAACATCTAGAATGCTCAAGTAGTTTACTTTCTATTATTCCTTTTAATGAAGAAAATAAGAAGAGCATATATAAGGATATACAGAATAACTTCCAAATAAGGATGCAGTAGTCAAACCCAGGTAGTTTGGAGAAGAGGCACTAGATGCTGGAGGTATTGGGAAAGACTTTCTATAGAAGGTAAGATGGAGATGAATCTTGAAGGAAATAAGGAAAAAGTGAATGCTAAGCACAGAGCACAGCTATTGCAAAGACTCAGAGGTCAGAAATGAGGGCCAGAAGGAGAAGGCAACTCGGTGAGAGGTATGAATGTCAGGTGCCTCAGGAATGGAGTCAGGTGCCTCTAATTTAGGTACTATGGGTATTATTAATATTCCATTTTACAGATGAGAAACCTGAGATTCATGGATATTAAATAACTTGTCCATTATCACACAATTATTAAGTTTTAAAGGAAAGAGTTGAACCCTTGGTTTTTCCTGCCCCAAATCCAGTCCTCTATCCTGTCTGTCTCATACTTCCTGAGTTGTCTGACTCAGTACCCTTCCCTCCTTTTCAGGGTCAAATCCCTGGAGTGATGGAACCCAACAAAAGTCTCAGTCCTCCTTGGATTAGTTAACTCCTGGCTGATATGATCCCACCATGCTCCAGGATATAAAGCCTCCCCAGTTGAAGTGAACAGACTAGATCAGGGGTAGGGAACAAATTTGTTCTGTGAAGTTTGGATTCAGTCAAAGGGCTGCACTTGAGGACCTAGAGGGCCACATGTGGCCTCGAGACTGCAGGTTTCCCACCCCTGGACTAGTTAATGGCTAAGGGAACTAGGGACTCTTGTTGTTCAGTCGTTTTCAGTTGTATCCAACTCTTCGTGCCCCCTTTGGAGGTTTCCTTGGCAGAGATACTAGAGTGGTCTGTCATTTTCTCCTCTAGCTCATTTAAAAGATGAGGAAACTGAGGCAAATTAAGTTAAATGATTTGCCCAGTCACACAGCTAGGAAGTGTCTTATGGCCAGATTTGAATTCTGGAAAATGAGTCTTCCTGCCTCTAGGCCTGGCACTCTATCTACTGTGCCTCCTTAGCTGTCCCGCAAAGGGTTCAAGCTAGTAAATTAGAAAAGGTACCCTGGAACTGCCAGGAATCATGGGAAACCTTGACTTCACCCTTTCTAAACATCCCCCAAAAAAAGCCATTGAACTAAAGCATAGACCAAAGGAAGGAAGCATCTTGAGTTTATCACACCAAAAATATTCTGTCATAACCTGGGGCCAGAGAAAATGACTCTGAACACTGAGCAGGACAGAGCATGCCAAAGTGGGGAGCTCCTGGCACTTGAGGGTACAACAGCCATGAATGCTTTCATACTTGGACTTTGTCCCTCTGATTCTTCCTGGAATATGCTGCCTGTGCCCCTGTGATCTGTAATGGGGCTGGCTTAAGGGGCCAATTTCACAAAGATTCCGGTAAATAGGTCCTGGCGGATTCACCCTCCATGGCTTGCTTCTGTATGCTTCTATTGTAGCGCTGATCCCAGGAAGTGGAAGAGTCTTCCCCTCTGTCTCCTCTCGACTACATGTTGGTTCCCTCCGGTAAGCACCTGGAGAACAAGGACTGCTTGAAATTTTTCTCAACATCCCCAATACTTAACACAGAGCCTGACATACTATAGGTAGGTGCTTAAAACATGTTCATTGAATTGACTTCTTAACATTTGAAGCCCTTCCCCACTCATCTTTTCTGATGTGGAGACCAACACAGCCATCAACCACCATCTTCCTAGGGGGATGAGGCTGGGTGTCAAATTCAAATAGAAAGGAGGTCACTACACTGTACATAAGGATCCCTGGGGGGTCACATTTTGGCTTAGAGAACCATATACATGTGTATGTGTGTATATGCACACACATACATATTGCATATGTGTTCATGTTACGTGTGTGTGTATATATATGTGTGTATATATATATGTATGTATTTTGTTGACTATTTCTCAATTACATTGTAATCTGGTTCAGGCCACACTTTAGAGTGCTGTGGGCCACAAGTGACATCTTTTGTATAGCCATTAGCAAGCTGGACTAGGAATCAAGAAGAGCAGGGTTCAAGCCCCACCTCAGACATTTATTAGGGCACCAACTCTGGGCAAGTCACAACCTCTTTAAACCTCAGTTTCCTAATCTGGAAAATAAGAACAACAATAATCTTCCTTCTAGGGCTCTTGTGAGGCCCAGATGAAACAGTGCATGTAAAATGCTTCCTAAATCTTAAAGCTGACATGTAAATGTCAGATGTTACAATAACAGCCAACACTTACTTAAAACCTACTATGTACAAGGCACTTTGCTACATGCTGGGATACAAATACAAAAAAAAGCAGAAGGTTCCCTGACCTCAGACTGCTTACAAAGAGGTTTGTTGCAGTAGAAATAATGCTAGACTTGAAGTCAGAGGATCTGGATTCAAATTCCTACTGTTTACTTTTTGAGTGACCTTTGGCCAAGTCACTTAACTTTCTAGGCCTTACTTTCCTCATCTGTGAATGGGGGAGTTAGAGCAGATGAACTTTGAGGTCTCTTAAAGCTCTGTATAAATACATGATCCTACTGAGTTTTCATAGTCTACGAACAACTATTAAATCATCCAGAAAGGCCATTTCTGAGTGACTTGAAGTATCTCCCATCTAGGTCCAAGAGAAGAGAGATAGATAGATATGGATAGATAAATAGATAGATAGATAGATAGATAGATAGATAGATAGATAGATAGATAGACAGACAGACAGATACAGACACATAAATAAATATATACATAGATAAATACATAGACATAAATAGTTACATGAATAGATACATGAATTAATAGATAGATACATACATAGATAAATGGATACATAGATGCATAGGTAGTTACATGCATACATAGATAAATAGTTAAATAGGTAGAATTATAAATAATAGATAAATAGAAAGAAAGAGAGAGAGAAAGGATACTTATTGAGCACTTACTACGTACAGGCACAATGTTTTATTCTGGGAATGACAAACACTCTAGGTTGGAAGGTACTTTCAAGGACTTTCTGTCCAACTCATACCTGACAAGGGAATTCTTTTTACAACAGATCTGACATCTTCCAATCCTACCTGCCTGGTGGTTAGAGAGGTGAGGGGTTATTATTCCTGTTTGAAAGATAAGGAGCTGTTGCATGGAGAAATGAAGTAGCTCACCTAAGGTTACATTCAGAGTAAGTGCCAGAGCCAAGGGGGACAATTCAGATTCCCTTGTGTTCTTTCCACTGCACTGCCCTGCCCTTCACAAGTCAGTAATTATTTCCATTTATCAGTGACAAAGAAAGGGTACAATCCAGTCCCTCTCCTGACCACAGCAAACATTATGCTACATTCAGAGCAGTTGTGAATTTTTATTAGGAAGATTAAGCAAGTTTATGAACATACCAGCTGAGCTTGAAGGCTTCCTGTGGAGGGGGCAGATGCTATGGAGATGGAAACAGGCTCAAATAAACCCCAGATCGTTGCTCTTCTGGGTGCTGCTGGGCATACTTTTCCTGGCCCCAGCTGCCCCCTCTGTCTCCGCTAACCACTCAGCCTTTTCCCATTTCAGTTAAAAACCCAGGTCTCTGCCTTCTCACTCAGGGCTCAAATCCAATAGGGCACTCTTCATCACACCGTCCAGTCAGGAAGGGGACCAACCCAACAGCTCTGAGATATGAACCACATGAGAAAATTTTCACGTGGGATTGGATCCCATTCCTTTTCTTGTTTGGGTTTCTTTCTATACCTCCTCCTGACCCTGTGTCAAGTCCGGTGGGAATGAATCCCATTCCTCTTCTTGTCTGAGATCATTTCTTTGCATCTGACGCTCCTCAGTTCACTGACCTCTGTTGGTGCTTTTCAATGTAACAAGTCATATATGTGAAAGGATGTAGGGGTTGGGGCAGCAGAAGGGATTAGAATTTTCTCTCAGGATCACACATTGTACTGAATCCAAACTGTCACTCAGTAGCTACATGACCATGGACAAGTGACTTCTCATTGCATTTTCTGACTGGCTTCTCTAAGCTCCATACGCTTGGGCTAAACCAAAACTGCACCCCAAAGTGGCCCTAGTGTCAGAAGTACCTGAGTTGAAATTTGACTTCAGACACTTGACGCTTACTAGCTGTGGGACTTGAGCAAATCACCTAACCCCAATTGCTTTGCCTTCCCCCCTCCAAAAAAAGACTGCACCCTAGGAATGGAGCTTGGTACCATGAATCTGCACCACAGCATATTTGGAAACATCTATATAACTAGATTCTTCTCCCTTTCCCCTGCCCCCACTATCCAGATGTTGGTGTCGTGTAGACACAATGTCGGGCTCCAGAGGCCTCAGTCCAGTGTAATGTTTCTTTATTACCATTTGGAATAAATCACATTCAAGTACATCATTCTCCTTAAAAAAGCAGTCCTTTTAAGCAAAGCAAATCTTGGGACCATACCCCAAAACAAGGAATGAAACTACTTAAAAGATTTTAACTGCTAGAATTATTATCCTTATTAAATAAGAAATGGAAAAAAATTTGCACAACAATTTTTCAAACTGTTTTCTCTGACAAGGACAGTGGAACCATCCCACTTGGATCCTGAGAACATGGTTCCAGATGAACTCACAGAGAAGGTAGCAATGGCAAAGACTGAACAAAGACTGAAAATGCGGCCAGACTGGACCAAACAATCAAAGAACAGAGCCTTTGTGGAGATGCAGAGGGAGTAGTATACAAGGTATCTGAAATAAGGGATGGTGTCAAAAGCATGGGAAAAAGCTTGGACCTTGTTAATTCCAAAAGAACATCAATAACTGGCAGTGTATAGGCCTACCTCCCTTCTCTATAAAATCATTATAAGAGTAATCTACACACAAACCGCAGGCAAAACTCTCAAGGGAAATGTAGGATTTCAGAAATGGTATTCAACAATGGACCACTTCTTTGCCATTTGGCAATTAACTGAAAGATGTAGAGAATATAAGTCCACATTGTTCTTACTGTTAGGTAATTATAAAAAAATTGACTCTATAGAACAAAATACTACTTTACAAGTCCTTTTACAACATGTTGTTCCCATCCATAAACCAAGATCATCCCATATTCCCTAGAAAATGTAACAGAAATAACCTTGCTAGATGAACTTGGATACTAATCATCACATGAGCCTAAAACAGGGTAGTGATGTGCTCTCCTAAGGTATTTGGCAAAGCAGTAGAAGAAGGGGCAGATCAGTTGTACAGTGAATAGAACAGAGGCCCTGGAGTCATGAGGACCTGAGTTCAAATCCAACCTCAGGCACTTACTAGCTGTGTGACCCTGAGTAAGTCACTTAACCCTGACTGACTGCACAAAAAGTCATACACACACACACACACACACACACACACACACACACAAATAAAGGAATCTAGCATAAGGTTCAGATTGGAGAGCGATTCCCTGTGGATGGTGAAGTTGTTTGTGTAAAACATGTTGTTGATAACATCAGACCTTCAGAAGAGTGTAGATGCTTCCAGAAAAGATTTGTAATTACTCAGAGGAGTTGGTCTGTTTATCCACACAGGAAAGAGCAAGTGTCTATTGCTCAGATTTCACTATGCATTTGAATGGACATTCTATAGAGCTTGTGCAACACTATTCATATGGGACAGATTATAGATGGACAACAAGCTGGACCCAGAGCTGAACATGTGAAAGAAATCTGGGATGAGGGCAAGGGAAGGAAGAATGATAAAGAGCATTTAGATGAAGATCAATGGGGACAAAAAATAAATTTGTATATGTATGTGTATGTGCATGTGATTAAATTTACTTATATATAATATGGAAGGAAAGAAGGAAGGAAGGAAGGAAGGAAAGGAAAGGAAAGGAAAAGAGAGAGGGAGGGAGAGAGGAAATAATAAGCATTTATATAACACTTATAATTTGCCTGGTACTGTAAATAAATATTGTGTCATTTGAACCTCACAACAAGCCTGGGAGGCAGATGCTATTATAATCCCCATTTTACAGCTAAGGAAACTGAAGCAAATAAGAGTCACTTGCCCAAAGTCATATAGCTAATAAGTATCTGAGCCTGGATATGAACTCAGGTCTTCCTGAATACAGGTCTAGTGCTCTATCCATTGTACCACCTTGTTACATATATACAGGTAATAGACAACAAGGTTAGGAGACAGATCACCAGACTAGCAAAGACTCAGAAGGGCCATGGTAGCTATCTTCATGTATTTCAAGGGCTGCCATGTGGGGGAAGGAATTAACTTGTTCCATTTGGCCTCAGAGGACAGAATGAGAAAAACTTCCTAACAATGAAAGCTGTGCCAGTGTGGAATGAGCAGCCTCCAGGAGGTGATAAGTTCCTCCTCCTTAGAGGTCTCCAAGCTGACTTTGGATGGCCACTTATCAGGTGTGTTGCAGGGAGGGGTTTCTTTTGAGTATGTGCTCCACTCAATGACTGCCAAGGTCCCTTCTGACTCTCAGATTCTCTAATTCTGTGCTCTGATTCCAGGTCTGATGCTTTTTCAACCACATCTTACTTCTTAAAGCCCTCCTCCTAAACATACCAACTTCAGGTCATTCTGTAACTTTGGGATGATAAACCCACCATCCAGTACTATTTGTGAGGTGCAGATTACATAATGCATGTAGAAGTGCTCCCAAAATAACCATGTGCTATCCAAGCAAAGACATGACTGTTACTGTGATCTAGCCAATTTAGCTTAATTAGTCAAAGAACTACTATAATGAGGTCATAGGTTTGAACCCCATAGGGAATAGTTAGCTTGCACAGAATCATGTAATGCTGGAACTTCATTCTGTTCCAGGTCGTAGAATATACCCTGAACCCTGGCCAGTCAATTCATTCAATCCTAACTCTTAGACCCAGAAGAGATTTCAAGAGAACTTTTAATCCACTAAACAACTGATCACAAGAAAGATTAGGCATACTAGGAGGTATGAATGGATTACCTGCTATCATACCTTCTCAGAAAACCACCCAGAAGTACCTGTCCTACTGATAAGGTCAAAAAATGGTGTCAACTTCCTATATGAACAAATTTTTCTAGACCCTATGAGCAAAGCAACAGGAGGGAATTAGAAGAAAATATCTAAGACAAAAATTCAGACTCATGACTGAGTAGGCCATGTCTACACTACACCCAACATCTAGAGGGAGGAAATTCAGCCAGTCATCCAGATGTTTCCAAATATGCAGATGTTTGGCATCACAGTGAGGCATAAGCTCCAGGATATTATCATTGCTGAATAAAATTTCCCCTTTTTAAGTGCAATTCATGAGCAATTATGACAACAAAGGGCTAAAAGTGAAGCTGATGGAAATGAAAACAATTATTCCAAAATGATGAAATGTAGGGATTAAGTCTGATTGTTTAAGGCTAGTGCAAACAAGTTAGTTTTGACTAATTCCATGGGAAACATTATAAACTTTCCTGTCCATGATGTGGGGTTACCTGGTGGTAACACACTCAGAGCTGATCATCCTCTTTCAGACCCAACAACTTGTTGACACTAAAATTGCTTTTGAGCACACCACAAAAAAAAAATAGTGTTTAAATGGGGGGATGAGAGAGACAGGGAAGGAGGGCAAGAGAGAAGAAGAGGAAGAGAGAGAGGGAGAGGGACAATAAGAGGGAGAGAGAGGAAGAGGGAAAGAGAGAGAGTAAAAAAAAAATACAAAAGAGAAGAGGGACAATCACAGAGATAAAAACAGAAGAGGAATATGTAATTTGAAGAACATGGACACATGCCATTCCAGAGGTTTGTTGTGAACTGAGTGAACTTTAGGCAATGTCCAACAAAAGTCCCTTTGGCTTTCTTAGTGTTAATTATGTTCATGCAGGACAACTTGTCCAAGAGTTCACCTTAACATTTCACAATCATCTCTGGAAACTATCTGCAATTCCCTCTTCTATGTTCCTTAAATTTGAGCTAGAGACCCAGCTTTAGAAAGAAAAACTTCTTCATTCATCTTCCACTTCAACTTGACTCATTTCTCATCTCTGGAGAGTTAGTGTGGGTGTGGTAGATAGAGGCCTGAACTGGAAGTTAGGAGATTTGGTCTATAGTCCTTATTCCACCAACAGAATTCCAGAAGTTCACAGCTGGATGGGGGTGCCTGACTCAGAAGTCATCTGATCCAATCTTCAACTGAACAGGAATCCCCTTTAGTAACTAGCTTCGTGACCTTAAGAAAGTTACTTAATTTATCTTGATCTCAGTCTACAAAATGAAAATAATCTCCAAGGTCCTTCTACCTTTCGAAGTCTATGAATTTAAAAGAAAATCCTAGAATTTCCCAGTTGGAAGAGACCTCAATAGCTATCCAGGTTAGCCCATAACCAAAAGGAACCTCTAGTATGGCATATTATACAAGTATTCATCTATCCTTCTGCTTGAAGAGGGAAAATCCTCCACCTCCCAAGACACCTCCATCATTTTGGGAGCATTCATTATTAAGAAGTTTTTTCCTTTTACATAAAGCCTAAATTTACAACTTCTACCCATTATTCCTGGTTCTGCCCTCCAGAGCCAAACAGAGCAAATCAAATTCTTCCTCCAGAGGCAGCTAGATAGATAGATATGGCAAGGGACTAGGGTCTAGAATCAGGAAGACCTCAATTCAAATTTGACCTCAAACTCTTAATGGCTATGTACCGCTAAACAAGTCACTTAACCTTCGCCTGAGTTTCCTTACCTATAAAATGGGGATATTAACAGCACACACTTCCATGGCTTATAAGATAGTATTTATAAAGTGCTTAGCACAGTTCTTGGCACATTAATAAGTGTTTTCTCCCTTTCCTCTCTTCCCTTTCGTCTTTCAAACTTCTTGAGACAGCTATCATGGATTTCAAACTACCCTAAGCTAAGCAATACCTGACCTGTGGGCCAAATTTAATATAAAATGAACTCAAGATCTTTCACCATTTTGATTTGCCTTCCTCTGGTCACTTTCTAACTTACCAAGATTCTTCTTAAATTGTAGGACCAGAACTGAATATGATACTTCAGAGGTGGTCTGACCATGGAATGAGTGTAGAGGGACTTTGACCTCCTTGTGCATGGAAAATATGTCTCCCTTAAATCAGCCCACACTCACATTGCTGACTCATGTTGAGCTTGTAGGCCACCTAAACCCTAGATCTTTTTTAGGTAAACTACTGTCTAACCACACCTTTCCCTTTTGGTACTTATGAAAATAATTTTCTTTTAGCACAAGAGTAAGACCACATTGATCCCTAATGAATTTCATCTTATTAGGCTCAACCTCATGTTCTGGTGGTATCAAATTCAAATAAAGGAAGGAAGGAAGGAAGGAAGGAAGGAAGGAAGGAAGGAAGGAAGGAAGGAAGGAAGGAAGGAAGGAAGGAAGAGTGGTACTAAACCATACAGTTAGGTGGCACAGTGGATAGAATGCTAAGAGGCAGGAAGACCTGAGCTCAAATCTAACCTTAGACACTACTAGCTGTGTGACCCTGGGCAACTTGCTTAACCCTGTTTGCCTCAGTTTCCTCATCTGTAAAATGAGCTAGAGAAGAGAATGGCAAACCACTTCAGTATCTTTGTCAAGAAAACCTCAAATGGGGTCATGAAGAGTCAGACACAAGTGAACAACAAACATATATAAAGATCCCTGCAGACCACTAATTTTTTAAAATGTAAAATTATCTAGGTTTAATTTTGTTTTTATTTATTTTGTTAAATATTTCCCAGTTACATTTTAATCTAGTTCAGACCACACAAAGAGAGGTTGTAGGCCTCGTGTAACCTATGGGCCACATGTCTGACACCTTTGCTCTTCTTGATGGTCAAGATCTTTTTTAGATCTTAACCTTGTTTTATATTGCGTTAACTATCCCTCCCAGCTTTGTGTCACCTGTGAATTTGATGAAAATGTCATCTATGCCTTTAACCAAGTCATTGATTAAAAAAAAATGTTAACTAGCCCAGGAACAAATATAGATCTCTGATTTATCTCTGGCTAGAGACCTCCTGACAAGTTCCCATTGAACCATTGACTATGAGTCCAGCCACCCAATCAACTCTGAATCCACCTAACTGTATTATCATCTAGTTTCATCTCTATCTTCTCCACAAGGAGGGTATGAAAGACTTCTTCAAACATTTCACTAAAATCTTGGTAAACCATGTCAACTGCTATTAGTTGGTCTATTGGTTGAGTAATCCTTTCCCAAAAAAGGAAATAAGATGATCCCTATTGAATTTTATCTTAGGAAAGTGGAGTCATCCTGGATCTCTGTCCTTGCCACCTCCTTTTCTGGATATTCATGAACCATACCTCTAAGGATCTGATCTAGAATTTTTCTCTGACATTAAAATCAAGCCCACTGACCTTTCATTACAGACTCTGTTCCCTTTTTTGAAATTCAGGACAACATTTACTTATCTCTGGTCCCTTAGAATCTTTCCTCTGGGACTTTTCAAACATCCCTGGCAGGAGCTTTGTGATCACATTTCCCAGTTCTTCCGGTATCCAAGGATGCTGTTCATTAGAGCCTGGTGACTTCAATTCATCAAAGATAATTAGATTCATTTCTTGCTTATCTTAGATATCAATTCTATTGGCCATTTTTGATTTATCATGTCCAGTGCAAGGAACATTTTCCTCAGCCAGAAAACAGAAATGAAATTAGAATTGAGCATCTCTACTTCCTCTCTATTGTCATTTGTCATTATTCCATCCACCCAAAGCAGAGGTCCAATCTTTTTTTCTGTCTTTTTTTGGGGGGTTTCTTTTCCCCAATATGGCTGAGGAAATTCTTTTGGTTAGCTTCCCTTGCCAACCTTAACTCATTTGAGATTAGAACTCCTGATGTGATTCTTATTGGACCATCCCATGCTGTTGTAGTAATCCTCTATTAATCTGGAAGTCAATTAATATTCAAGAAAGGCTTCAAAAAAATACAGAAATAAGGATCAGTCTTGAAATCAAGAAAACCTAGGTTTAAGACCTGCCTCTGAGATATAATAGTTTCATGATCCTGGGCAATTTTCTAAGACAAGCTTGTGATCTGTATTCTTAGAAAGAGTTTTTACCCTGGAAGTTCCCTACCCCAATGAAGTCATAGGTCCATACCAAAAGATTTATATGCAAAACTAAACCAACATAGAGAAGTCTATGGATCTGTCCATTCTATTTTTTTAATGTGGAAATCTTATTTTCGTTATCGTTGTTCAGCAATTTTTCAGTCATGTCTGACTATTCATGACCCTATTTGGAGTTTTCTTGGCAAAGATACTGGAGTAGTTTGCCATTCACTTCTCCAGCTCATTTTACAGATGAAGCAACTGAGGCAAACAGGGTTAAATGACTCATCCAGGGTCACACAACTAGTGAGGCTGGATTTGAACTCAGGTCTTCTAACTCCAGACCTAGCATTCTATCCACCTAGCTCTCCCTCTTATTTCTAGACAGAAAGAAAAGAAAAAAAGACCAACTCTTATTCACAACTTTCTGAAGGTTTTAACCATGGAGAGAAATATGTGAGTAGGATTATCCATGGGAAATGTTTGGAAAGGCTAGAAATTCTGTAAAATGTAATTCTGGATTTTCTTACATAATGCAAGAAAGAAGAGAGGATCCTAGGCCAACAAGTTGATTAGGGGGTTTTGTCAAACTCACGAGAAATATTTATCTGATTGCAGGTTCTTTTGCGTACTATCTGTATTACTGTAGGCCCAAATGGAAAGGAGTCAGCACATGGACCAGACAAAACCAACATGTACTCATCATACTGTTAGTGGAGATGGATGCACATGGAAATAACTGGTGAATCACGTTTAGATCATTGAGAAACATCTCAGATCATTTCCAAATATTTCCACACACACACACACACACACACACACACACACACACACATACACACGTGTCACTGCAAGGCAAATTGCAAAACCTCCAATAGTACAATGAAAGTGAAAATTTTCCTGTAACCTCTGTGTCCTCAAAGAGCACTCTCCTACTCTCTCCCACAGCATCTCTTCTCTGATGGTAACTGTTGGGTTAGTCAGTACCATCTTGCACACTGGAAACCCAGAATAACAAAATGACAGAGTTGGACTAATTCATATCCTCAAAGGCTATATGAGATGGGACCTGAATATGAAACCTAGAAGCTGGGAGACAGATACTGAAAAAAGTGGGCTTTGATTTCCAGGGATAAGAATTTGATGAACTTAGATAAAGTTTTGGATATGCGTAAGGGTTCTAAATCATACTTAGAAATGTGGAGGAGAAAGAGAAGTTAGGGCTATTGTTTCATCCATATAATAGACTTTCAATGTGAAAAATCACTCCACCAAAGCAAATCTATTCCTACTCTGAAATTTGTAGTCTTATAAGGTTGCTAGTGCAGAAATTCTTAAACTGTGGGTTATGACCCTGTGAGTAGAAAAAGTTTAAGAAACCCTGGTCTAGAGCATTGAGAGGTTGTCAATCAATCAGTCAACATTTATTAAGCACCTAATACTTGCCAGATGAGATAGCTAAGTGGTTCAGTGGATAGAGCACTAAACCTGGAATCAGAGAGACCTGAGTTCAAATCCACCTGCAGATACTTACTAGCTATGTGATCTTGGGCAAGCCCCTTAATCCCTATTTGCCTAATTCACTAGAGAAACTATAACATACGATTTATCACTCTCATGGCATGTAACTAATACACATGGGCAACTAGGTGGTTCAGTGGAAAGAGGACCGGATCAAGAATCAGGAAGACTTGAGTTCAAATTCAATCTCAGATACTTACTAGCTTTGTCATTTAACCCGACTTGCCTCAGTTTTCTCATCTGTCAAATGAGCTTGAGAAGGAAATGGCAAACTGCTCCAGCATCTTTGCCAAGACAATCCCAAATGGGGTCATGAAGAGTTGAACATGCCTGAAAAATGACTGAACTGGACAAAACAAATACACAGTCAAGAGAAATGTGTTCTCTGGTCATGTTCAAAAATATATATGTTTCATTCTGCATTCTATATCGATTACCTCTCTTCCATGAGGTATTCTTAATGGTACTTCTTACCTCTTGAAAGATAGATAATAGATGGTTGGATACAAGATATAGAACAAGACATACATTTCTGGACACAGTCAACACAAGAATGTGTTTCACTTGACTATACATATTTGTTACAAGGATTTTCTTTTTCTTTTGGGAGGGTGGAGAGAGTAGTTTGGAGGGAGAGAAAACAAATGCTTATTAATTGAAAATTTTAGTTGTGCTCAGGTATTTTGCAGTCATGTTGGGCTCTTCATGACATCATTTGAGGTTTTCTTGGCAAAGATACTAGAATGGTTTGCCATTTCCTTCTCTATCTCATTTTATAGATGAGGAGCTTGAGGCAAACAAAGTTAAGTAACTCACCCAGAATCACACAGCTACTAAGAGTCTGGGGCCAGATTTGAACTCTTAAAGATTAGTCTTCCTGACTACAGGTCTAGTGCTCTACCACTGCTCCACCCAGCTTCCCAACTGATAATTAAACTATGTTTTAAAAATAATGATGCTAACAGGAGTAGCAGCTTATACTCTATACTAAAAGTGCTCCAAATGCCAAGTGCTTTGCAAATAGAAGCCAAGTTTAATAATAAAAACTCAAATTTGCATAGTACTTCAAGCTCTGCAAATATTTTGATCCCCATAACCTTGTGAGGTTGCAATTATTATTTTAATTACATTTCACTTTCTCCCAATTACATGTAAAAATAAATTTTAACATTCATTGGATTTTTGTGAAGTTTTGAGTTCCAGCTTCTATCCCCCCTTCCTTCTTTGTCCCCCTCCCTGAGACAGTAAACAGTATGATATGTAGATGGTACATGTGTTGCAATTATTATTCATTAAGAAATTAGGAAACTGGAGGTCAGAAATACGTGTAACTTCCAAAGTTATCCAGCTAGGAAGTGGAAGAGTCAAAATTCAAGACCAGTTCTTTCCTGATTCCGAACCTAGCATTCTTACATCCACACCACAGCATCTAATAATAACAATGCTGAATGGATGAATTGATGAACAAATGAAAAGCTATTAATTTCTTTTAGCTCCTAAGCCTTCTCAGGAAGTAAATCAAATCTCTGAAATCCATATATTTTTAGAGAGGAATTAGAAACATCTGCAAACTAGGAGAGAATGATGAAAATGAAATTGACCGTAAAAGATACTGGCTCCATCCCTCTTTCTGTAGCAATGGCAGAGCTAAGTGGAGGAGCCAAGGGTAATCTTCAGCTCTTTAAACTTAGTCAGTGACAAAGGAATTTCTACAATCTGCTGCTTTGAGGATGAAATTCCCCTAAGGAGCACAATCCTCAGTTCCATGAGTAGTTCAACAAAAGGGACAATGGCATGTCCAGAAAGCAGAATGACTAAAATCTCCCTCTCCTTCTCTTTCTACAGCCTCTATCTTCTCTGATACACTGTACAGACAAGGGCAAGATGGGACCTAGGTCAGTGATTTTCTAGAGCCAGCTCAAATCTGCTCGTGAAAGCTAGTGTTTAAACTTTAAGGATGAATATTTCAAACCTCAAGAATCAACAAGTGCTACAAAGCAGGGACTAATTTATTGTTGCATTGATTTCAAGATATAAGAAAGTCATAGAGAAAATTGAATAATGAAGATCAAACTTAAGTGTGTCATACCTACTTTTTTTTTCAGAGAGCTAGGTATTAAACATTCTACCAGCACACCCCTTGCTCACCATCACATAATCCTCTGACTATGAACCAATCCCTTAGGATGGGAGAACCATCTTCAAAGCAGGATGAACAAGTCCCAGAATGCCAGGTCATTGGGAAAAATTTTGGGAGGAGCCAAGATGGCAGGGTAGAAAGACTCAGGTATGCTAGCTCTGAACCTACAGCCTATAAATTTTCTGTAAAAAGAAATAGCCACAAATTTTGGAGCACTACAAGCCATGCAGAAACACAGTGGAAGAGATTTCCATTCCAGAGAGCCCTGGAAAGCTGTCCACAGGGGTCTGTTGCACACCAGACAGTGGAGCCCACCCCTGCACTGCCCTGGCCATGTGGCCCCAGAGGAGCATATCTGAGCAGGCTTCAAGGACAGAATCTCTGGTGGCCGTGAAGGTCCCTCCACCCACAGGCGCTACAGGTCAGTGAGAGAGACTTCTGGGCTGGTTGAAAGGGGAGCAGGGTGTCTCCGTGACTCGGGCCCCCTTGGGAGGCAGCAGTAGAGGCAGCAGCAGAGGCAGCAGTGGCCCGGGACTCCCCAAGCAGGCAAGAGTTCCATTGTTGAAGATGTCCACATAAACCCCGTGAAGGAACTGAGCCTGGGAGACAGCCCTGCGCCCACCCAAGCACCAGAACTTAAGCTCACATTGAATAGCAGCCCCTCCCACCACTAAAAGCCCGGAGGTTGGGGAGCAGCATTTGAATCTCAGACCCCAAGCACTAGCTGGGCAGACCTAGGCGGGGGTGGAGAGGAATCTCAGAAGTCAAGTAATTGGCTGGGAAAATGCCCAGAAAAGGGAAGAAAAATAAGACCATAGAAAACTACTTTCTTGGGGGACAGATGTTCCCACCTTCCATTTCTGATGATGAGGAACAATTCTTGCCATCAGAGAAAGACGTGGAGGTCGGGGCCTCTGTATCCCAGACATCCCAGGGGGATGTCCGGTGGGCTCAGGCCATGGAACAGCTCAAAAAGGATTTTGAAAATCAAGTTAGACAGGTGGAGGAAAAACTGGGAAGAGAAATGAGAGAGATGCAAGAAAAGCATGAAAAACGGGTCAATACCTTGCTAAAGGAGACCCCCAAAAATGCTGAAGAAAATAACACCTTGAAAAATAGGCTCACTCAATTGGCAAAAGAGGTTCAAAAAGCCAATGAGGAGAAGAATGCTTTCAAAAGCAGAATTAGCCAAATGGAAAAAGAGGTTCAAAAGCTCACTGAAGAGAATAGTTCTCTCAAAATTAGAATGGAACAGATGGAGTCTAATGACTTTCTGAGAAACCAAGAAATCATACAACAAAACCAAAAGAATGAAAAAAATGGAAGAGAATGTGAAATATCTCATTGGAAAAACAACTGACCTGGAAAATAGATCCAGGAGAGACAATTTAAAAATTATGGGACTACCTGAAAGTCATGATCAAAAAAAGAGCCTAGACATCATCTTGCATGAAATTATCAAGGAAAACTGCCCTGAGATTCTAGAACCAGAGGGCAAAATAAGTATTGAAGGAATCCATCGATCACCACCTGAAAGAGATCCAAAAAGAGAAACTCCTAGGAACATTGTGGCCAAATTCCAGAATTCCCAGATCAAGGAGAAAATCTTGCAAGCAGCTAGAAAGAAACAATTCCAGTATTGTGGAAATACAATCAGGATAATACAAGCTCTAGCAGCCTCTACATTAAGGGATCAAAGGGCATGGAATAGGATATTCCAGAAGTCAAAGGAACTAGGACTAAAACCAAGAATCACCTACCCAGAAAAACTGAGTATAACACTTCAAGGGAAAATATGGTCTTTCAATGAAACAGAGGACTTTCAAGCATTCTTGATGAAAAGACCAGAGCTGAAAAGAAAATCTGACTTTCAAACACAAGAAAGAGAAGAAGCATGAAAAAGTAAACGGCAAAGAGAAGTCATAAGGGACTTACCAAAGGTGAACTGTTTACATTCCTATATGGAAAGAAAATATTTGTAACTCTTAAAACTTTTCAGTATCTGGGTAGTTGGTGGGACCACACACACACATACACACACACACACACATGCACACACATGTACACACACATACACACACACACATGCACACACATGTACATGCATGCACACACACACATACACACATGCACGCACATACAGAGACAGAGAGCACAGAGTGAATTGAATAGGATGGGACCATATCTTAAAAGAAATTAAGGTAAATGGTGAGAGAGAAATATAGTGGGAGGAGAGAGAGTGAAATGGAATGGGGTAAATTATCTCATTCAAGAAGCAAGCAGGAGACTTTTTAGTGGAGGGAAAAAGAGGAGAGCTGAGAAAAAAACATGGTTTACCCTCATCACATTCGACTAAAGGAAGGAGTAAAATGCACACTCATTTTGGTAGGAAAACCTATCTTACAATACAGGAAAGTGGGGGAGAAGGAGATAAGCAGGGAGGGAGGGATGATGGAAGGGAGGGCAATGGGAGGAGGGAGCAATTTGAAGTCAACACTCAGCAAGGGACAGGATCAAAAGACAGAATAGAAACAATGGGGGCAGGATAGGATGGAGGGAAATACAGTTAGTCTTACACAACACGACTGTTATCGAAGTCATTTGCAAAACTACACAGATATGGCCTATGTTGAATTGCCTGCCTTCCCAAAGGGAATGGGTGAGGAGGGAGGGATGGGGAGAATTTGGAACTCAAAGTTTTAGGAACAACTGTTGAGTATTGTTGTTGCTACTAGGAAATAAGAAATACAGTTAATGGGGAATAGAAAGTCATCTGGCCCTACAGGACAAAAGAGAAGATGGGGACAAGAGAAGGGAGGGATGATAGAAGAGAGGGCAGATTGGTGATAGGGAAAATTAGAATGCTTGGTGTATTGGGGTGGGAGGAGGGGATAAATGGGGAGAAAATTTGGAACCCAAAATTTTGTGAAAATGAATGTAAAAAGTTAAATAAATAAATTTATATTTAAAAAAAAAAAAAGAAGAAAAATTTCCCAGAAACTCGAGCCCCCACTGCCTTCTCCCCTCACTCAATAAAGGAAGTTCTGTTAACCCTTCAACATTGTGGACTGGCATGGTGCCCCCTGGATTTGGAAAATCTGTCTAAAATTTTTTGGCCCTCCATTCATACCAGAGAAGAAGTTTGAATTTTTTTTTTCATTTATACGGCATTTACAAAACCTTGCTGTAAAATTTGGGTTAAGTCTTTGGTTATAGGCTATATATGGGTCAATGTTAAGTATGGGCAAAGGAGAGAAGAGGAAAGGAATAATAGTAATAGGTTTTTATATTATCTCATTTAAGCTATTCCTAATAATTCTAATTATCTCATTTAATCTAACTGACATGGTAGTAGTATGTGTGTTATTATCCTCAGTGAAAGGAAAGAAAATTGATACTCAAAGAGATGACTTAGCTTCTCATTCAGTAAAGATTAATTAGGTGCCTAATATTAATAGTTGAAATTTAAATAACATTTTATGTATTTTATCTCATCTGATCTTCACAATGCCCCTGTGTGATAGGTTTTACTGTCCCATTTTGCTGATGAAGAAACTGAAACTCAAAGAATGACATCTTCAAATTCAATAAAGATTAATTTGGAGCCTCATACTAATAGCTAGGTTGTATGAGATATTTTACATATTTTATCTCATTTGATCTTTACAACAGCCCTGTATAGTAGATATTATTATCCCATCTTATAGGTAAGGAAACTGAGACTGAAAGAGATTAAGTGGTAACTGACTCTACACATAGTTAGAAATTATTCAAGGCAGGGTTTAACCTCAAGCCTTCCTGACACCATGTCCAGAGCTCTGTCCACTGCGCCACCTAGCTGCCTACTCTATGCAAGGCACTGGGCTAGATATTGACACAATGATCTCTACATTCAAAAATCACCCCTGCCCACTACATTCTATGCAGATAAGTTACAAAGAAAGTGTTTTCAAAATGGAGAGAGTACTGGCAACAGAACCAATAGGGGAGGGGAGGGGAAGAGTGTGGGGTGGCTTTAAGAAAGTCTTCACATAAAGGATGATACCTGAGCTGAACCTTAGAGAGACCTAGAGATTCTAAGGGATGGCTATGGGGGAAAAGGACATTACAAGGACACAAACAGAGACAGTAAGAGCCAGTAGGCCAGTCTGACTACGAAAAGGAATCCATGAAAGAAAATGATGTGAAGATGATCACAAACACACACAACTAGGGAGTAATAGATAGACCCAGTTACTGAACTCAGGTCTTCAGACTCCAAGCTTACTGGTTTGGTTTGCTTTGCTTTGCTTTTTTTCCCTACTACATCATTTAGCATCCCTTTTCCAGGTTATTAGAAAAGGCAGTCCCTATCCTCAAGGACCCAGTAATCCAGCTGGAGAGTTAAGAAGCACACTTGAAAAAAAATGTAAAAATACATACAAACCATGTAATCATGAATTAATTTTTTTTTAACCCAAATGTATATGTTCAAAGACTCAATGAAGGAGTGAACCAAGATAGGATGGAGCTCATTAGGAAGCCCGAGGAAGTTGTTTTAGGAGACTAAGAGATAAAAATCATGGTAGAAAATAATAATCATATATATGTATATATGTTCAAACATGTATTATATGTAAATATATTTATATTATATATTTATATTCAAATAATAATATTTATATGGTACCTTAAGGTTGGCAGTGTCATACAAATGTTATCTGATTTAGTCTTCACAACCTTATGAGCAGATATTATTTCTTTCTCCATTTTACAGATCAAGAAAGTGAGATTTAGAGAGTAAGTGATTTGATCCAGGATCACACAGCTATAGTATCTGGGGTAAGACTTGAACTCAGGTCTTCCTGCCTCCAAGCCTAATGCTCTATCCACTGTGCCAGAGATCTGAGTTCTATGCTCCACTGTGTCCCCTTTGTGTGACCTTAGGAAAGCAGATTCACTTCTCTGAGATCAGCCCTCTCTTTACTTCAGATTCCATATCTAACAAAAATGACCTTGAACTCCATTACCTCTAAGCTCCTTCTCATTTCTAAGAGTCCTCTGTCTCTGATTCTCCATTCAGTTTATGACAACCAACCCATTGAAATATCACTCATGAAGAGGAATCATGGAGATACAGATCAAAACCCTGCAGGGAACTATTACTCATGTGAATCTCCATTGGATCAGGACATGCTGACAAACACTTTGTGGCATGTGATGTGTCAAGTACCCAAATCTGAATCACTTACTTCAATCCTAATTTCTGGACTAAATTTCAAGTCACTGCACCAAGCCCATAGCCCTGGGGAACTGACAGGTGACTGAAAGCCGACAGGAAGGTAAATCAAGTTTGAAGACAGCAACCTCTGCACTCTTGCTTGCCAATCCACCTTTCACCTAGCAATTCCAACTGTTCCTCTAATCAAGTTTCCTCCCTGGAGCCTTTCTGGATTCATTAGCTAAGAGTTAATAGCTTCCTTGACCCCTCCCTTCCTGCATTTGGAATATCTATGATTTTCTTCTAGTTCTTTTCTATGATGTTGTTTATTTTGTTTTTAACAAGTTTAATTTTACTGTTTTTTCCAATTAACAAGCATTGATTTTACTCACTCTCTTGAACAAAAAAATATGACCAACAGAGATGGTAAAGTAAGAGGAAGAAAGTACTGCCCCATTCCCCCATAACTATTTCAACATCAAGTAATGATCTAGAAATCTAACGAGAAAGCACAGTTAGTCATCTTTCCAGTCCAAGTAATTACAAATGTCTCAATGTCAATGTTGCAGAAGGTCTCTAGCAAGTGGAGTGTCCCAGACATCTGTGCTTGGCCTACTGCTATTTAACATTTTTATCAATAAGGGCATAGATAGCATATTCATGAAATTTGCAAATATCCCAAAGTTTGGATACATAACTAGCACAGTAAGTGAGAGAATCCAAAAGGATCTTGATAGACTTGAGCATTGGAATGAATCTAATAAAATGAAATGTGATGCGGATAAATGTAAAGATTTGAACTTGGGTACAAAAAGTCATTTTCAGAAGTATAAGGTAGAGGAAATGGGTAAATGGCAATTGGTCTATAAAAGACCTGGGTATTTTAGTGAATTGCAAACAATATGAGTAGTGTGATGTGGCTGCCAAAATAGCTAACGTAATCGTGAGAGGGCCTGTACTTCCAGGAACAGAGGCAATTTTTCACAACCACATCAGACCTCATCTGAAGTATTATGTTCAGTTCTGAGCCTCACAGGTTAAAAAAATATATTAATTAGTAGAAGAGAGTCTATAGGAGGCTAACCAAGATAGTGAAGCACTGTGAGTCTATAAAGTGAGGATTGGTAGAAGGATGTGGGCATGTTTAGCCTGGAGAAGATAAAACTCAAAGGAAACAAGAGCCCCATCTTTAAGTATTTGAAAGGCTATCATGGTGAGAGGAGATTATTAGACTTGCTCTATTTTGCCCCAGTGGGCAGAACCAGGAATAATGGGTGAAATTGACAAAAAAGGCAAATTTAGGCTTGTTGTTGGGAAACATCTTCCTAATAGTTAAAGCCTAACTTTCTGACTATTAGAATGACCTTCCTCAAGAGGTGGTGGGGCTCAATTCCTTAGAGGCACTCAGGCAGAGGTTGACTGACAGTATATTGTGTGTGGTATAGTAGGGTCTCCTTTGATGGCTTGATGTTTGAGCTGTCCTAGATGCTGCTGGAGTCCCTTCCAACTCTCTGATTTGTGACTCTGACCATACTCAGTGGTTCTGCTTATCTCCATAGGCTATCACATGCCCTCGGTTCTTCAGGTGGTTGCCATGGCCCATTTGCTTTTCACCTCTCTCTTTCTTCTAGACTTCAACCTGGAGTTCTTTACTGAGATGCTGCCTCTTTCCTGTAACAAGGGTAGACTCTTTTTTTTTTTCCTGGAAAACTTTTTATTGTAGGCAGAGTGGGATAATGGACACATCTACAGGATGTTTCCAATTTTGTTGACAACATCTAAAGCATCATAGACTAGAAAAAGTTGGACATAGGCCTCTCCATCAGGCTGGATCAGTATGTTGACCTTGGCCATGTCAATGTCGTACAGCTTCTTTACTGTCTGCTTGATCTAATGCTTGTTGGCCTTGACATCCACAATGAAGACTAGGGTGGTGTTGTCCTCAATCTTCTTCATAGCAGACTCAGTGGTCAAGGGAAATTTAATGATGGCATAGTGATCAAACTTGTTTCTCCAAAGGGAACTTTTCCAAGGGTATTTGGGCTACCGTTGAAGTTTTAGTGAGTTGGGTTGCCAGAAAAGTGGGGAATGTTCAGATCTTCTTTTTATGGCTATGGACACCCTTCAACACCACTTTCCTGGCTTTCAAGGCCTTGGACTTGGCTTCTGTCTTGGGGGGGGGGAGGGAGACAGCTTCCTTCTTCACCTTTGGTGCCATCTTGGGGGAAAGGGAGATGTGTACTCTTTCCTCTCTTTTATCTTAGCTCTCATAGCTTTCAGCTCTTTTAGAAAGGGTATTCACACAACCAATCATTGGAATAGGAAAGAAAATCTTACCTACTTTTCTTAGTAAGAAGAGGGACTTGTCATCTTCTCCAAAGGTCTATACTTGAACTTTGACCTACTTCCTCCTAACAGGAGGAGTTTCTGTCCTATTCTTCTGTTGATTTAGAATTAATTAATTAAGCCCTTTTAATTCTTCTCAGTCCCTGACTGCCAACTTAACACTTCTCTCCAATCATTTCAGGGGTTGCCTTCTAACAAATTTCAAAGGGCTTTCATAGATGCCTCATTCCTGCCCTCCTCCCCACCCACTCCCAAGCTCCTTTTGATCTCCAATGCAAATGAACTTGGGATGGCACAGAGGCTAAGAAAAAGGACAAGGTCAACCTCAGAGGCCACATTCTTTCTTTTGTTAGGTATCTGTGGCTGGTTACAAACCTCCAAGCTTTGATTCACCCTGCAATCCAATGACCAATACTGGTTACTGAGGGTAAATGATGTAAGAAACTCATTCCTTTCAATAGACGTGATGGCCAAGCGCACTACAGTTGCCAAATATTGCATATGCTGATGGTCAAGGACTTTATTGTTTGGTTTCAGTTATCAGTTCTCAGGTACAAGTGAGAGACCTCCCCATTGAGGGTTGGAGGATGGGAAGGAAGTCTTGTGGGTATTAGAAAGTAACTATGATATAAAGAAAAAACAGTATCAATAAAAAAAAAGAAATTTTAAGTACTAACAAAGACATTGAAAAAATTTAAATGACCTCTCTGCCCTAGTATTATCCTAGAATACAAGCTCCTTCAGGGCAGTATTTGTTCTAATATGTTCTTCTTTATACAGTACCTAGTGCATCAGCATGCACACACAAATAGAAAATTATCTAAATTTATTTAATTTATCCAAATTATCCAAACTTTACTTTGAATTCTAGAATTATTTGTCATTTGTCATTTCAACCTTGTAATTGTCTGCTGACTTGTAACTCTAGGTCCTATATCTTAGGTAAAACATTATGTGCTGTAGATCATCTATAGAAAATTCTAAATACTTACATTTCTCCCTAAAAATAACTTTTGGATAATGATGAAGATGGTGGTTTTGACTTCGGGCTTCCTAACCACCCTTCTATTAGTTGCCTAGACTGTCATCATTTTTTTATTGCCTCTCCTCCTCCACCTAGAATTCCCTTTCCTTTCCTTCTACTGCTCCAGAAGGCTCCCTCTCTGCATTCCTTCTTCCTTTCAACCACAGCAACAACCAAATTAAAATGCAAATATTCAATCACTAGAAGCATTTGGATGTTGGTTTTTGAAGCATTCAAATCTCTGCAATTACAAGAACAGCTTTCTGAATCTGGCAAACCTCTGTTGAAATTTTATTTTAAGGATCTGTAAATTTTCATCCAGGGAAACAGTGACCTTTAACAATAATAATTAATATAGAGGCTTGGAACTGGAAGGGAATACAGTCGGCTCTGGGCAACAAAAAGGAGGAAGGACAAACCACCATAGAGCAAGAATGCCATTCAAGAGAGTCCTCTGGATAAAAACATCTTCCCCTGCCTTTTCCTTCCCAGAATGAAAATGGAGCCTCACTATTGCTTTCCCTGACCTAAGTAGGGAAAAAGAGGCAGCCAAGCCCTAAATGGATATTTTCAGTTATAAGTAGATCCCAAGGGTGGCATCATAACTGGCAGGTAAGTAGCATAGTGTCAAAATTGGAAGGAGCCTTAGTGACCATAGGATCATCAATTTAGACCTAGAAAGAATTCAACTAATATTCACTAAGCAGCACATTGTTAAGCTGAACAGGTTAATAGACAGGTTACTAGACACTACTGAGGGGTATGGATCAAATGATCATTAGGATAAAATGTCCAGACACAGAAGAATACTCTACTAATTTTCCTATCATTATAAGACCTTAGCAGGCATTTAGTCTGAATTCTTCATTTTATAGATGAGGAAACTGAGTCTTAGAGACTGCCCTGAGGGGACATAGATAGTAAGTAGCAGAACCAAGAATGAAGGCCAGGCCCTCTAACTTTAAAGCCAATGTCTTTCTACCACACTAATCCAACCCTCTATCCCATGTGTATAGAAGAGAAAGTCGTGACCTCCAGAGGAGGAGCACATTACCAATAGTGTGTATATTGTGATTGCCATCCATTGTGTTAATGACAGAGACAAGATTTTGTATTGAATTGGACATTACTCCCCTCACCCTTTCCACTCAACAGTTCAACCAAACTGACCTTTTCGCTATTCTATACTCACAATACTACATTGTGCTGTCCATGTCCCATGTCTGGATGTACTCTTTCCTTACTTCTGCCTCAATGAGTCCATCTCTTCCATTAAAATGCAGCTCAGTCACTATCTTCTGTATGAAGTGTAACAGCCAGGAAGCTAGAGTCACTGGATCAAAGAGAACATGGTGGACAATAAGGTGAAAGAATTCTAGAAAGCCAGACTATAAAGAGCTTTGAGTGCCAAACAGAGGATTTTATATTTGATTCTAGAGGTGATGGGGAGACACTGGAGTTTATGGGGGGAGGGGGTGTCGCATAGTGTTTTAGGAAAATCAATTTGACACCTGAGTAGAGGATGAACTGGAGGGAAGAGAGACTTGAGGCAAGGAGACCCACCCGCAGGCTATTTCAACAGTCCAGGCTTGAAATGATGAAGGTCTGTCTGAGGACAGTGGTAAAAGAGAGACGGAAGAGTATTTGAGAGACATTATAGAGGTGAAAACCACAGGCCTTGGCAACAGATTGGTTATAAGGGATGAAAGAGAGTGAAGAGGAGAGGATGAGACATAGGTTAAAAGGCTGGGAGACTGGGAAGATAATGTTGCCCCCTACAGTAATAAGGAAGGCAGGAGTAGAGGGAGGTTTGGGGGGAAAAAGAATGAGTTCAGTTTGGGACATGTTGAGTTTAAAATGTCTACCGGACACCCAGTTCAAGATGTCAGAAAGGAAGTAGATGAGAAATTGGAGGTCAGCGGAGAGATTAGAGAAGCATAGATAGATCTGAGAATGATCATACAGATGGTAATTAAATACATGGGAGCTGGTGTATAGACATACATACATACACATACGCACACACATTCTATATATAATTGTACATGCATTTGTCTTCTTCATTAAACTATAAACTCCATGAAAATGGACATCTTTTCATTTTTTTAACTTGTATATCTAATACCTAGCACATCATAATTGAATCATAAATGATTTAAGTAAAATATTTCATTAAGTATTAATAAAACCTTCTGTTATAATGCCCCATTATAGTGGCATCAAGGGGTCCTTGGGTTCCCAAAAGCTATGTCAAGGAAGCACAAGCATTTTGTTCATCTTAAAACATAATATAAATGTGAACTATTGTCCCTGCTGTTATTATTTTTATTACTAAAGTATCAAATACTTCAAGTATAGGCCAATGATAGATTACATATCTACCATGTGAGGATCAGCTAGCTAGGTGGGGAGCAGCCCATCATCAGAGGATTATCCACTAAAGAGTCAATTACTCTGATGGTAGCCATTCATACAACCATCTACTAAGGCATGGAGAGGTTGCAGTTTGCATCAAGTGAAAGGGCTACCCATATAGATAAACATACATGTGTTTCAATTATCTAAAAAAATTCTTATTTCTACTTATTAACCATCATGTGTAATATCATTATCAATCACATTATTATCCTATAAGAATAAGTTGTTTGACCCAAACCAGTCTCAACCTAAATGGAGCCCATTTCCTTAGATGGTAATGGTTACCACTGGAGAATAAGAAAGAATTATGAAAGCTGCTGAGGCTGCAAGTGAAGAAATCTTGCTCTTAATGATTTAATTTTTTTTAATAGGTGATTCATGTTGTAGAACACCACCTGTGTAGGCACACCACGCTGATACTGACAGGGCTAAGCCAACTTTAACTACAGGAGAGGCTGAACAAAGATAAGGAGGATTGATGTCTTTTCCACAAGATCCAGGCCAGCCCCTTGGTTCCCCAGGTGCCTACAAGATGCATAATAAGCATTTTGCAAGAAGGGAGCTCAACTGGCCAAAATTAAGCTAATTGTTACCATCCCAGCCCGGAGAAGGACTAGTTCTCACCTGCAGCAACCAGAAAAAATGGCTTTTTATCTTGAAACCCAAAAGAACATTGTGCCCTTGGACTGTCAATATCTGAGATTAGATAGATAGATAGATAGATAGATAGATAGATAGATAGATAGATAGATAGATAGATAGATAGATAGATAGATAGATAGATAGATAGATAGATAGATAGATAGATAGATAGATATTAAATATAATTCCAGCCTGATGCTCCTCTTGAAGATAGGAGTGCAAAGGAAAGATTGCCTAGCCATGATCATCCTTCTTCTCCCCACAAAGTCAAAAATCATTGCTCTCCTTGGAAATGTGGAATAGGACATTCCAGATCTATCTCTATCCAAGCTATACACTCAGTTCCCATGGCTCACTTCAAACTCTCGGAGAGGCATTAGAGAATTGCAAACAAAATACTTAATGAGGTTCCAGCAGGTTATTCCTGACTGGAGGGATTAGGGGCAGCTTCCTGCAAGAGGCAGAACTGGGGTTGGGCTTTAAAGAACAGACATAAATTCAGCATCCAGGGAGGAAAGCAGAGAGCACCTTCCAAGCCTAAGGAACGATACGATCAAAGGGACTAAGACTGAAAAGTACAGGATGTACATGAAGTATGACAAGTGACTAGTAGGCGTGGTTGACTGGAGCATCAAATAGAAGGAAGGAAAGGGAATAATCGGAGAAATGCTGGAAAAGTAGAGTAGTTCCAAAATGAGTAGGACCTTGAATATCAAGCAAATATTCTATTTTATGCTATAATATGTATGTTTTTGTCTTATTTCCCCTACTAAAGTATAAGATTTATGAGGTCAGAGACAATTTCTTATTTACCTTTGTGTCTCCTGCCATGCCCAGTATATAGGGCCTTGTACACAATGGGTATTCAGTAAATATTCATTGAATGAATGAATGAATGAGTGAATTAATGAGAAAAATAATGGTTTTATAGATTTGTGCCAGAGGAATGACGTCCCCCCATGGCAGTCAGATCTTAATTTTCTTCATTATTGCAGTACACAATGAAAGATTAGATAGATAGATAGATAGATAGATAGATAGATAGATAGATAGATATTAAATATAACTCAACTGTCAACATCTTTATGTTCATAAACAACAGGATTATGACCCTGAAACTTTTTTTGAGCCTAAACCATCAGTCCCCAGCATGCTCCCAAGTCAACTTTCTTGAGTCAATAGGCGCATTGGGGGAGTTTGGAGTCCCAAACTCGTTTCAACAGTCCTAATCAATAACAACAGCAATAATAGTAATATCTAATTTTTACATAGCATTTTAACATTTGAAAAGCACTTTACAAATACTCATTTGACCTTCACAAATAAACTGAAACAATTAAGTCATGAAGTGATGAGGCAGTCTAGTACAGTGGGTGGAGACATTGCTTTATTGTCAAAAAGACTTGGGTACAAGTCCCACCTTGGCTGCGTGTTCTTGGTGTCACTCTGGGGAAGTGATCCAGGGAACTCAAAGTTGAAGAATGATCTTCCTCTCTCTCCTCCCTCCCCTCTGATTGGAGGGCTAAAGGGTGGAGCAAAATCTTCCTTTACAAAGGGCTCACACCCTTCCAGTTAACTCCATTTTCTATCAGCGCCTCCGCTTGGCTTCCACTCCACAGCAGTGTCAGACTTACTGACCCTGACCAGAGCACCCCCGGTGCCCTGTAACACCCCCTTTCAACATCTGTTTGCGAGTTGTCTTTGCCAATTACATTGTAAACTCCTTAAGGTTAGAAACCGTCCATTGCTCTTATTTATATCCCCAGTGTTTAGCACTATGTCTGACATGTAGTAGGTACTTAATAAATGTTTATTGGATCAAAAATTAAAGTATAGGGGATCTATATTATGTCTAAGAAACTGTCTATAAAGATTTTTCCCGATTTTCTGCTTTCCTTCTGATCTTTGCTTCATTTGTTTTATTTGTACAAAAACTTTTTTTAATTTAATATAACAAATATAATGCATTTTACACCTAACTTTATTCTCTATCTCTTATTTATTCATAAATTGTTCATCTATCCATAAGTCTGATAAGTAATGTGTTCCATGTTCTTCTCATTTTCTTTATATCTAGGTCATGTATCCATTTTGACCTTATCTTGGTAAATGGTGTAAGATATTGGATTCCTCACTGGGAGCTTCACATATTGATGTAATCTCAGGTTTGGCAAAAAAAAAAAAAATGGATGATAGATGATAGATAGAGAGATAGATAGAGAGATAGATAATCCCCATTTTACAGATGAAGAAACTGAAAGTCAGAGAAGTTAAAGAACTTTCCCAAGGTCATAGAGTTCATAAATTCTCTGAGGTTTGATTGAGATAGCTAAACAAATTGTGGTACAAGAACCTAACCAACTATGACTGTTCTGTAAGAAACAATGAATGTCCTGAATACAGAGAATTGTGGGAGGATGTTTACAATGTGATCCAAAGCAAAATAAGCAGAACTAAGAAAACAATGTATAAAATTGTATGCAGTGCAAAAGAAAAGAGCAGCAAACACAAAACAATAGAAAATTAATGTTGCAAAACTGCAAAAAACAAGCCTGACCCCACGGAAGAGATATGAGAAGACACCCCACACACATACATTCCCATAGAAGTGGAAGGTCCATGGAGGTAGTTTGTTACATAGAATGCCAGATTGCTGTTGGGGGCTTTTTGCGGGGGAGTACTTAACGTTTTAGTCAGTTCTGCTTAATCTTTTCTCTGTTTCCTCTTTTTTTAAAAAAAAAAAAAAGTCCATTATAACAGATGGCTCTTTGATAGGAGGAAAGCAGAGCTTCAGGAGCTGGGGGGGAATCTAGGCAGGATTAAAAACAAAAGAGATCAATAGAAATAAGTGGTCTAAGGTAGGACTAGAATTCAGGCCTCTATCTACTATAGCACATAACCTCTTAGAGCAGTGTAAATAGCAGATAATTGTCATAGATTATAAAAAATAAAAAAAAATCCTTGATCTCATGGGGGTGTGTTCATACATATACATATATATGAATGTATGTATGAATGCATTGCAACCCTCAATATCTTGGTAGATTCTTGCCAAAACAATTCAATCCTTCTGACCTTGAGACCCTGAATGAGCCTTCCCAAAGTTAACTCCAGTCCTCAGGCCATCACTAAGACCTTTCTGGATGGTAGGACCTTCCAAAGCTTGTCCTCCACTGGTATAGCCTTCTAGAACACCATGATGAGCCATATGAAAAAGACTTACATAAATGACAACAACGAATTCTGAAGCCTCGAAGAACTCATTGTCTGTGACTCTGCTTCCTTGACAACTGATTTTCTGTAACTCCAATCTAATCAATTTTCTCCTCAATCTGGACCCACATATCTTCCCAGCCTCATTTTGTATTGTTGTATATTATTCTCCTTCCCACGCTGGCCAAACTGACCTTCTCTCTGCTACACAAGGTACTCCATCTTTTGCCCAAACTAATCTGTGTAACTTCCCTGACTGCTGCTTTACTGATGGCTTCCATAACCATGTTTGCTTGACTTACATAATAAGCATTTCATAGGAGGGGAGCTTCTCCATGCCTCTACACAGTGCGCTTGGAATGTAATCCCTTCTTACACCTTTACCTCTAAGAACTCATCTTTTCCTTGCAGATTCAGCTCAAATACCACTTCCTAGACAAAGCCTTACCTAATTCTCCCAACTGCTGTCTTATCTTCCTAAGTACTTTACTTTGCATCACTTTATAAAGATCTTCCCCTGCTTCTCTGTATATCATGTATGTCATCTCTAACTATGTATCATCAACTATGTCATTATAAACAGTTAAGTGGGTTGGTGGGTAGAGAACTCTGTGAGTGTGTGTGTGTGTGTGTGTGTGTGTGTGTGTGTGTGTGTCCTTCATTGCTGATGAAGACCATGCCATCAGAGAAGTAATGGCATAACTTGTATTTGACTTTGTTTTGAGTGAGAGAGGGCTGTACAGGTCACCAGCCTCACTTCTCCTCCAGAGCCATCTGAATCCAGTGACCAGATATTCATCAGAATGACTGGAGATGACCCAGGATGAGGCAATTGGGGTTAAGTGACTTGCCCAAGGTCACACAGCTAGTGAGTGTCAAGTGTCTGAGGTGAGATTTGAACTCAGGTCCTCCTGACTCCTGCACTGATGCTCTATCCACTGCACCACCTAGCTGCCCCTGAGTAGAGAACTAGGTTTAGAGCAAGGAAGAATAGGGTTCAAATTCCCAAAATATAATAGGTGCATAACCCTGGGCAAATATCTTCATTCTAGATTAATCATGGCTCCCAGACCTATAAATGATGACTATTTCACAACGCTGCCCCTCCCCAAAAAACACTAATGTCTCAAAAAGACATTTCATCTATTCAAGGTGGACTTTTCACAGCATTATATGAAAATACCTGCCTTGTGCAATAAAAGTTGCCAAAAGGCCTAAGAAAAAGCCAGGTAGCTTCTTTTTTCACACAGAAAGTAAGACCATAAGAGGAAAAGGAGTCACTATGTCACAGCCTGCTTAGGGTCTCCTCCCTGGGCCCCAGGCAATCAGGGAAACCCTCAGTTTGCCACTTGGTACAAAAGCTACAAACAAGACCTACTTGGAGGACGAGGGTGCCCTGAAGCCCAGGACACACTCCCCACTTCCTCTCCTCTCCCAGCCCTGGGGTCATCAGGCATCCACCTCTGAGTTTTGCCTGGACAAGACCCAAGAGTTTTCATCAAAGGCTTGGAATGCAAATAAACCTTCCCTAAGCAAAGACTAATATCACCCCAAAATAGTTGGTACTCCTTGGACAACAGAAACCTGTGAGTTTCATTGCAAAGTATTAATCAGTTGGTAATAGAACATGGGATGGGAAAGGCTACGGAGAGTGTCCTCTTCTGGAAGAGAGAGCAAGCACATAGGGGAAGGGAGCAGCCAGCCCCCCAGAATGGTGGCCTCTTTGTCCTCCAAATGGCTTTGGTTTGGGCTATGTCAGATGTGAATCTAATTGTTCCAACAAGATTACACAAGTCTGGAATTTGGGGGTAGTGAGAAGGAAGAGATAAAAACTGAAGTAAGGGAATTTTCTTTCCCCAAAGATTCCAACTTAATTCAACATAGAAGAAATGCTTTAGTTCTTGGGAGCTCGAAAAAGTTTTTAGGCTGAAGGCATCCCAGGGGAAGTCTGTTTGACTAGTGTGATAGAGGAATTAGACAGCAGTAACAAATCCAGAAGCACTACCTTTATTCTGTTCTCATAAAAAGAAACTAAAAATCCTGCCAGTCTTATATCAGTGCTCCTCTAGGTTAGGAACTAATACTAGTGTGGTATAGAAGAGAGAATGCTTGATATGGAGTCAGAGAAGTGTAACACTTACGACCTGTTCCTTGAGGGCAGAGCCTGTCTTTGGTCTCTTTTTGTACTCATAGCACTTAGCACAAAACCTGACAATAGGTACCTAATAAATGTTTACCTACTAAATAACTGTGTGACTTTAGACCCTGGATCAAGTCCCTGGATCTCTCTAGACCTCAGATCCTCTTTGGTCAAAATAGATTAGGTAACAACGAAGATCCCTCCGACTCTAAATCTATACTCTATGATCCCTACCCTAATAAATGCAAATTCACAGCCAGAGCACCAAGGACTTCATAATAAGACTTGTATAGGTCCAAGAACACAACATAATTCTGTACCTCAATTTCCCCTTTTGCAACCAAGGAGGCAGAGCGGTATAGTGGGAAAAGCACTCTAGCTGAAGCCCAGAAAGCTGAATTCTAGATCTATCTGTAGTGCTAATTGCATTGTAAGCTTTGACTTCAGTTTCATCATCTATAAGATGAAGAGTTTGGACCAGGGGGCATGTGACACCTCTTTTAGCTCTAAATCTATGAACCAATGCAAGCATATGAACCTTCTTTAGTTTCCCATTCTTTGAATCTAACAAATCTGACAAAATCTTAACCCTGTGCCTGGGAAAAGGAAGAAAATATGCCCACAGGACCAGGTCAGAGTTGGGAAAGGCAGAAGTGCATGTTTGAGAAAGATACCAAATCTCTGAAAATTTCAGAATGGCTAGGGGGAGGACAAGGGTGGTGGTGATGGTAGGATACACCCATGCACATACAGCTTCTCATTTGACTGGCCTAGTGGCAGGTATCTGAATGCAAAATTGGCTCCCAGTGACATTTTAAGAATCTAAATGCCTTGTAGCTCAATGACAGCTACTATGAGAGCTTTCCAGGAAAGTCTCATAGCACTAACCCTGGAGGATACCCCATATCCACAATCCCCTTCTTTAAAATGACATGCTATGGAGGAAGTTTGCCTAGACTACAGATACTGAGTGAAGGCTCCTTCAATGAATCCAGGAACTGTTCGGTTTTCATACAATCATAGTCATTATCTAGTCTAAATTTACTCATCTAGGAAGACTTGCTACAACATCCTTAAAAGTTGGTCCATCTAGACTGGTTGAATACCTCCGAAGATGGGGAGATCATTACTTTATGAAGCAGCACGTTTCATTTCCAGGCAGCTCTAATTGCTTAGAAACCTTTTTTTTTCCATATATTGAGTCAAAGTTGATCTCCCTTTAACATCCACCATACTGCCTTTAACATCCACCATACTGTTTTTACTTCCTTTTAAAGCAGCCCCTCATCATATTGATTACCTTCCTCTGGGTATGTGCCATTTTGTCAATACCTTTCCTGGGAGCAGAGCCAAGATGGCAGAGTAGAAAGATTCATCTACTCTAGTGCGTCCCCCAGAGCCCACAAAATGCCCATACAAAATGACTCTCAATGAATTCTAGAGCAGCAGAAGCCACAGAACAATGGAGTGAAAGAGGTTTCTAGCCAAGGGTAACCTGGAAGGCCAACAGGAAATATCTATCTCACGGAATGCTGAGCAGAGTGGAGCCCAGCCCTGGCAGTACGGCACTGGGAAGAACAGGATCTGAACAGACTTGCAGGGCAAAATTCCCAGCAGGGAGGGTCCCAGATCCCTCAACCCACAAGCAACAAAGAAAACTCCAAAGGTCAGTGTGGGAGGGCTTTCCCAGCTGGGTGAGAGGGGAATGGGGTTCCCCCAGAACTAGCCCCAGGCAGTGGCAGCAGCAGGAGGTGGGCTGCTACAGTGGCCGAGGAAACAGCCTGGGTCCATTTTCCAGGCAGCTCAGCTTAAAGTCTCTGGCAGAATTGAATTGCTGATCTGAACCTCATCCCTCAGTGGCAGCCCCGCCCCCACCCAAAGCCCAAATAGGAGTTGAGCAGCTGATCTGAATCTCAGCCTTGAGCATGGTACTGGGGAAAGGAGGAATACTAGGACCCTCCTCTTGACAGAGGATTCAGAAGTCAAGTAACTGGCTGGGAAAATGTCCAAAAAAGGGAAAAAAATAAGACAATAGAAGATTACTTTCTTGGTGAACAGGTGTCACCTTTCATCCTTTCAGATGAAGAAGAACAAGGCATACTGTCAGAGAAAGTCAAGGCCTCTGCCTCCAGTACCCCCAAAACAAATATGAAATGGTCTCAGGCCATAGAAGATCTTGGAAAGCATCTCAGCAGCCTGCTAAAGGAGAACCAAAAAAATGCTGAGGAAAATAACACCTTTAAAAAGAGGCTAACTCAATTGGAAAAAGAGGTCCAAAAAGTCAATGAAGAGAAGGAGGCTTTTAAAAGTAGAATTAGCCAAATGGAAAATAAGGTTCAAAAGCTCACTGAACAAAATAGTTCTTTAAAAGACAGAATCAAGTTCAGGGAAGCTAATGACTATGAGATAAACCAAGCAGTTAGAAAACAAAATCAAACATTTGAAAAAATAGAAGATAATATGAAACATCTCATAGGAAAAAACAACTGACCTGAGAAATAGATCCAGGAGAGACAATTTAAAAATTATGGGACTACCTGAAAACCATAATCAAAAAAAGAGCCTAGACATTATCTTCTATGAAATTATCAAGGCAAACTGCCCTGATATTCTAGAACCAGAGGGAAAAATAAATATTGAAAGAATCCACCAATCACCTCCTGAAAGAGACCTAAAAATAGAAACTCCTAGGAATATTGTGGCCAAATTTCAGAGTTCCCAGGTCAAAGAGAAAATACTGCAAGCAGCTAGAAAGAAATAATTCAAGTATTTTGGAAATACAGTCAGGATAACACAGGATCTGGCAGTTTCTACATTAAGGGATTGAAGGGCTTAGAATAGGATATTCCAGAAATCAAAGGAACTGAGATTAAAACCAAGAATCACCTACCCAACAAACTGAGTATAATACTTCAAGGGAATAAATGGTCATTCAATGATATAGAGGACTTTCAAGCATTCATGAGCAAAAGATCAGAACTGAATAGAAAATTTGACTTTCAAACACAAGAATTAAGAGAAGCATGCAAAGGTAAACAGGAAAGAGAAATCATAAAAGACTTTCTAAAGATAAACTGTTTACATTCCTACATGGAAAGATAATATTTGTAACTCTTAGACTTTTCTCAGTATTTGGGTAGGTGGAGGGATTATACACACACACACATACACAAACACACACACACACACACATACACACATATAGACAGAAAGTACAGGTTGAGTTGAGCCAGAAGAGATGATATCCATAAAATAATAATAATAATAATAACAATAATAAAATCAAAATTAATGGATGAGGGAGGAAAATGCTGGGAGGAGAAAGGGAGAAATGGAATGGGGCAGGCTATAACTCATAAAAGAGATAAGAAAAATTCTGTTCAATGGAGGAGAAAAGGAAGATGATGAGAGGGGAAAAGTGAAGCTTTCTCTCTTCACATATGACTTAAAGAAGGAATAACATGCTCACTAAATTTGGTATGAAAATCCATCTTACACTACAGGAAAGTAGGGGAGGAGGGAAAATATGGGGTGAGAGAATGATAGAAGGGAGGGCAAATGGGAAAAGGGAGTAACTAGAAGTAAACACTTTTGGGAAGAGACAAGATGAAATGAGAGAATAGAAAAAAGGGGGGGAACAGGGTAGGATAGAGGGCAATATAGTTAGTATTACACAACATGATTATATGGAAATATTTTGCAAAATGACACATACATAGCTGGTGTTGAACTGCTTGCCTTCTCAATGGGGATGGGTAGGGAAGGAGGGAGAGAAGCTGGAACTCAGAGTATTGGAAATGAATGTTGAGAATTATTATTGCATGTAACTGGGAAATAAAAAACACAGGTAATGGGGTATAAAAATTTATCTTGCCCCCAAGAAAAGAGAGAATATAGGGATAAGAGAAGGGTGGGGTTTGATAGAAGGGAGGGTACATTGAGGGAAGGGGTAATCATAATGCAAGGTATTATGGGGAGGAGAGAGGGGGGAGATGGGGAGAAAATTGGAACTCAAAATTTTGTGGCAATGAATGTCAGAATCTAAAAATTAATTAATTAATTTTTTTTAAAGAGATATTTAGCCAAGAAAAAAATACCCTTCCTAAACTGTGGTGGGTGGAAAGAAAAAAGGAAGGAAGGAAGGAAGGAAGGAAGGAAGGAAGGAAGGAAGGAAGGAAGGAAGGAAGGAAGGAAGGAAGGAAGGAAGGAAGGAAGGAAGGAAGGAAGGAAAGAAGGAGAAGCTCTACCACAATCCATTACTTTTACAGGTCAGAAAATAATCCCAAAGGAAAAGAAGGGCCTTGACTCACATAACAGAGGTAGTAAATAAAAGTCAGGATTCAATTGTAGGTCCCCTGACCTCAAATCCAGTGCTCTTTCATGGAGTTGGGTGACACATACTTCGGATTAAAAATACAAATGTTTCCACAGGACAAGGGAAGGGGGAAGAATACAATCATATTCCCATAACAGGAAATCTTAAAATTCCCACATTCTTCACTCCTTTGTTTTAAATCATTGAAGGCCCTAGTTAAAATGCAAATATTATGGGAAGGGGTGACACCTTAAGTCATTATCAACCATTAACACTAGCTCTCATTAGTTTCTCAGATTAAGACCTGTCACCTAGACAGGCCGTGAAGGAATGGTATTTATAACAAATAACTTCTGATGAGATAAATAAAGTCAGGAAAGGGACAATATAACCAGAGAAGGAGACATGAATGCCATGCCTCAGACAAGAATCCTGCATACCAGAGTCAAGAGCACAAGGTACCAAAATGAAGATAAAATAAAATGTGGGTTGAAGAGGCAAAAACTTTGCCTATTTCAAAATTCTACTTCAGGTTGTCCCAGAAAAAGAACCAGGACATATATTTGTTCTGTGAAGCTCCCAGCAAATGGGGTATTCCAGCTTTGTTCTGCAACAGCAGGGGTGTATTAAACAATCAGGACCTTAATGCTATCAAACAAATTAGTGTCTTGCATGAGGGAATAGTATACAGCAAAAGCACCCTCTAGTGGGGAGAACAACTCACCTACTTCGAGTCAATTAACAGAGACTGCTCTCCATTATCCATTGTAAATTATCTATGGATTAAGTACAGAGAACAATATATACTCAAATCAGTCTCTTTTCTCCCTCAACCTAGACGCCCTTCAGCTGCTTCCCCCAACTCCTCAAGTAAAGACATATTTGAGAAATAATAAAACCCTGCCATTAGCCCAAGGCAAACATAACTAGAAAGAAAACTCGGAGCAAGAAAACCTTCTATGCCAGTGAAATCAAATGCAAATAATAGAAATAATACTAACCCTAATGATAGCTGGAATTTATAGAGAGATTTATGTTTACAAAGTTTCTTATTCAAATTATGTTCCTGGATTCAGAGGTTATGGGGTTTGAGTCCTGACTCTATTGCTTATATATTCTGTATGACTCTGAGTCTGCTCCTAGATCATTGCTTTGTCATAGCAAAGGGGTTTGCATAGCTCAACGAAACTATGAGCTACACTGGACAGGCTTACTCAAGATAGACACGTCATAATGGAGAGTTCTGACAAAAGATGATCCACTGGAATAGTAAACCACTCCAGTATCTTTGCCAAGAAAATCCAAGGACAGTATTAAAATGATAAAAGATATGACAACAGAAGATGAGCCCCTCAGTTTGGAAGGTATCCAACATAATACTAGGGAAGAGTGGAGGACAGCTACAAGTAGCTACAGTACTAATGAAGTAACTGGGTCAAAATCTAAAGAAAGCTCAGTGGTGGGCGCATCTGGTGACAAAAGGAAAATCAGATGCCCTAAAGTTCAATCCTGAATAGGAACCTGGAAAGCAAGATCTATGAACCAAGACAAGTTAGACGTGGTCAGACAAAAGATGGAGAAATTAAACACAGATATCGTAGGTGTCAGTGAACTCAAACAGATGGGAATGGGTGAGTTTAGTTCAGTTAATCACTACATAGACTACTATGGGTAAGAATCTCTCAGAAGAAATAGCAAAATCCTCATAGTCGATAAAAAGGTGAGAAAAGCTGAACTAGGCTATAATCTCAAAAATAACTGAATTAAACCTATTTGAATCTAAGGCAAATCATTCAAAATCACAGTAATACAAGTCTATGCCAAAAACTAATGGCAAAGAGGTCAAAATTGATCAGTTGAATGAGGACCTAGGATATTTTCTAGAAATAACACCAAAATGATGTCATATTCATCATAAGGGATAAGAATGCTAAAATAGGAAATCAAAAGATAACTGGAGTAACAAGCAAGTTTGGCCTTGGAGTACAAAATGAAACAAGGTAACAAATAATAGTGTTTTGTCAAGATAACTCACTGGTGATAGCAAACACTTTTTCAACAACCCAAAAAGTGACTCTACACATTAATATCACCAGATGTTCAACATTGTAATGAAATTGATTATACACTTTTAGTCAAAGGTGGAAAAGCTCTATACAGTCAGTAAAAACAAGACCTGCAACTTTCTGTGATTCTGACCAGGACTTTCTTATTACAAAATTCTGAGGCTTTACAAATAGCTGAGGAAAGAAGGAAAGTGAACAGTAAAGGAAAAAGAAAAAGATATGCCCAGCTGAATATAGAATTCCAGAGATGAGCAAGGAATTCTTAAATGAGCGAAGAAAACAATAAAATGAGAAAGTCAAAATCTCTTCAAGAGATATCAAGGGAATGTTTCATGCAAGAAATGAGCATGATAAAAGACAAAAATGGCAGTGACTTAATAGAAATAGAAGAAAGTAATAAGAGGTAGCAAGAATACACAGAACTATACAAGAAAGATCTTAATGTCACCAACAACCATGATGGTGTGATTACCGATCTAAAACCAGACATCTTAAAGAATAAAGTCAAGTGGGACTTAGGAAACATTGCTAACAATAAGCAGAGGTGATAAAATCCCAGAAAAGCTATTTAAAACCCTAAAAGATGATGCTATTAAAGTGTTGCATTCAACATGCCAAAAAATTTGGAAAACACAACAGTGGCCACGGGATTGGAAAAGATCAGTTTATGCTCCAGTCTTAAAGAGGGACAAAGACAAGGAACATTCAAATCACCTAACAATTGCACTCATTTCACATACCAGCAAGGGTTATCCTGAAGATTCTGCAAAGCTAGGCTTCAGTAATATGTGAAATAAGAATTACCAGAACAGCGTGCAGGTTTTTGAAGAGGCAGAGGAACTAGAGACCAAATTGCCAACATTCATTGTATTATGGAGAAAGCTGGTGAGTTCCAGAAAAATATCTACTTCTACTTCATTGACTGCACTGAAACCTTTGACTGTCTTGGGTTTTGATGGTTCAGAGCACATGTAAATAAGAATTAATTCTGTTCTGGCCAGAAACTTTGAGGGTCTTCTCCTTCCAGATTGATTCTTTTATGAAAAATCAATACTAGCTCATCGTTTGCCCCTATTCTTACCTAGCCTTTAATTGTTGAATGCACCCTGCTTCAAAGAAACTGAGGCCTGGGAAAAGATCTTGAACTTAAAAGGCCATGGTCTCTCTCCCTCCCTCTTCTTTGCCCCTCCCACCTCATTCAGGACCTTTGCTAGTCATCTTGATCTATTTCTTGCCACTGTACTCCAATGACTGGAAGAGAGAGTGAGGCTGATGACTTTATACAACTCTACCTCACTTAAGTCCAATTCACTTGCAAGTCAAGATATCACTTTCTTGATATCATTGGTCTCCTTGAGAATGAAGGACTAATAACAGCAACATTAAAGTCTTTGACTGGTGTGGATCACAATAAAATACAGAAAGTCCTCAAAAAGAGGGTAGTCCTAGATCATCTTACTTTTCTCCTGAGGAACTTGTTTGTGGGTCAAGAAGCAACAGTAAGAACCAAATATGGAACAACTGATTGGTTAAGATTGGAAAAGGAGTACAGAAAAGTTGTATATTGTCACTTTATTTAACTTATATGCAGAGTATATCATACAAAATGCCAAACTGGATTAATCAAGAGCTAGAATTAGGGGGTTCAAAGAAACCTCAGAGCCATCTGGTCTAAAACCTACTTGAACAAGAGTCTCCTTTTTAATATCCTCAAGTAGTCAATCAATCTTCTCTAGAAGACCTCCAATAAATGATAGCCACTCTCTTAGGACCCAAGTCTTTTATCCACACTCTCCACCCAGGCCTGAGTTTTACCACTAAAAGACAATGTAACATAACAGAAATTGTAGAGGACTTAATCTGCTTTGGGTCAAATCCTTTAAACTCCTAATGCCTCAGTTTTCTTATCTATAAAGTAGAAATGGTAATACTTGCGCATTAACACTTATACTACCTTACCTTATAAGGTGATTCTAAGGAAAGTATTTTATACACCCTTCCCAAGACTCTGTACAAACACCAGATCCCTTAGTCTATGTCAATAAAAATGACCTGCAAACAACATCTTTAAGAGATTACCAAGAAAACACCCCCAACGCAGTGGACAGCAGTTGACACTGCCATCTGATGGGGATTCTCCCCAAACCCACTATTTTTGGTGCCATAAGTGGTAACTTGTGGTTATCACTGAAGAGAATTATCTTGACATCTGGACCTATGGCAAAGTCACTCTTTTTTTTTTTGAATTTTATTTTTTTCTTTTATTAATTTATTTATGTAACTTCTTTACATTCATTTTTGCAAAATTTTGGGTTCCAAATTTTCTCACCATTTGTCCCTTCCCCCAACCCCAATACACCGAGCATTCTAATTGCCCCTATCACCAATCTGCCCTCTCTTCTATCATCCCTCCCTTCCCTTGTCCCCATCTTCTCTTTTGTCCTGTAGGGCCAGATAACTTTCTATTCCCCATTACCTGTATTTCTTATTTCCTAGTAGCAAGAACAATACTCAACAGTTGTTCCTAAAACTTTGAGCTCCTACTTCTCCCTATCCCTCCCTCCCCACCCATTCTTTTTGGGAAGGCAGGCAATTCAATATAGGCCATATCTGTGTAGTTTTGCAAATGACTTCCATAATAGTCATGTTGTGTAAGACTAACTATATTCCCTCCATCCTATCCTGCCCCCCATTGTTTCTATTCTCTCTTTTGATCCTGTCCCTCCCCAAGAGTGTTGATTTCAAATTGCTCCCTCCTCCCATTGCCCACCCTTCCATCATCCCCCCCACCCTGCTTATCCCCTTCTCCCCCACTTTCCTGTATTGTAAGATAGATTTTCATCCCAAAATGAGTGTGCATTTTATTCCTTCCTTTAGTCAAATGTGATGAGAGTAAACTTCATGTTTTTCTCTCAGCTCTCCTCTTTTTTCCTCCACTAAAAAGTCTCCCACCTGCCTCCTCTACGAGAGATAATTTGCCCCATTCCATTTCTCCCTCTCTCCTCCCAATACATTTCTCTCTCCCCGCTTCATTTTTTCAAGATATGATCCCATCCTATTCAATTCACTCTGTACTCTCTGTCTCTGTGTGTGCGTGTGTGTACGTGTGTGTGTGTGTGTGTGTGTGTGTGTGTGTGTGTGTGTGTGTAAACCCACCAACTAACCTGGCAAAGTCACTCTTAAGCAATGGTTCCTTATAACTCCTCATCAATAAGTTTCTATTCCACTATTTGAATTGCCACCAAGATGCTTTCTTGTGTTCATTGGATAAGCCAGTTAAGTTCGTCAGATGAGTTTCACTTATTCCCTTTAGCACCCCCTCAAGTTCATCCTACTTAAATTTGAACCTTCCCTCCTAAAGAATGCACTCACTGATTGTTATTTATCCCTTCATTTTTGAAGGGAACCAATGACATCATAGGTGATGTCTTGACTCATTGGGTGAATTGGATATAAATGAGGCAGAGTTGCCCAAAGTCATCAGTCTCACTCTTCCAGAGTTATCAAAGTCCATTGGCAGTATAAAAGTCAAGATGACTGATGATGGCCCAGGACACAGTGGATGACCTTCGCATCTTCAATGTCTGACCAAGCTCTAAGTACTGCACAGTGCCAGTTTGAACTACCTTCATGTCTACTAGAAAAAACTGTTCTCATCCATCCATTCCACTAGAGAAGTCTTCACATGTTTGTGTAAATTCATCAGTGGATTTGAGGCCTATCAATTACCCTCAATCTGGTTTAACCCATCTGCAAAGACAATTTTACCAAGGTGTGCTAAGCCTACTACAGCTTCGTGGAGCCACAGGTAGAGTTGGGTGACAGAAGGACACCAAAGATGGATGCACAGTCCTGAAAAAGGTTTGATAAGCACTCGCACCAAAGGTGCTAGTCTTCTTCATACATCCCATTCACCAATATGATGTAATGGAAAAGATGCTGACCTTGGAGGCAAGGGACTTGAAATCAAATCCCAGCTCAGCCACTTACTACCTCAGTGCTCTGAGAGCCTCAGTTCCTATAATATGGTATAGGGGAAAGCATGATAGTTATAGCAATAAAAGAAGAAAAAATGAAGAAATTAGACTAGGCAATGAGGAAACAAAACTAGCCCTCTCTACAGATGATATGATGATATACTTGGAGAATCCTAGAAAATTAATTCAAAAATGAATTTTTTTAAAAGGTATAAGGGCAAATCACTGGATTTATGGTCAAGAGATCTGGGTTTACATCCTGGCTCTTACAATCTAGGTGTCCTTTTTGGCAAATCCTTTAGCAATTATAATAACATCACATTTTTATAAGGTTTTCAAGTTTACATAGCACTTTTCTCACAATAACCCTATGAGTTTGGTAGTATAGGTACTAAGTTCCTTATTTTATAGATGAGGAAATTGAGTCTGAGAAAAGTTAAGCAAAGTATTAGATCCTTCACTCAAACCTATGTCTGATCACAAGTCCAGTACTCTTTCCATTACTTCATGTTGCCTTGCAAACAAAAATAATGTGATAATTAAAATTAATTAAAAATTTAAAAATAATGTAAAAAAAGTAATAGTTTACATCTAAGAGAAATACCACACAGAGAATGTCTTAATTGTTTGGTAGTCTGGGCCATGAGTCCACTATCCTGTGCCCATCTTGCTCTTTCCTCCCTCTCCTATCTAAAAGATGAAGTATTAACTATAAACTCTATAAGGGTAGGGACTCTCACTTATTCAAATGAGGTAATATGTATAAAGCACATAGCACAATTCCTCACACAGAGTAGGTGCTTAATAAATATTTTTCTCACTCCTTACCCCTTCCCTTTATTCATCCTTTTTCTTTCCCCCAATGTCTAGTACAGGATCATGCATGTAATTGGCATATACTAAATTGATTTGAAATTGAATTGAATTGCTACCCTTACTACTGAGGTTCAACATTACCTTCTTGGTGAAGCCTTCTTAGAATATTTCTATATTGGAATAATCTTTTCCCTTACTTCAAATTTCCTTTGAACTTAAAGGTACAATATATACTATAGAAAAATGCATTTGCCAGCACTCCTATTAGATTTTAGCAAAGTTGAAGAGGCCAAGATAGATATAAAGACTTGTAAGGGTGAAGTCCTTTCCAACATAAAGGAAGCATTTCCTCACCTAAGAAGAGACTGTGAGGCTTAGAATAACTAAATTCCATATGAAGATGCTAGCAGAGTCAATGACCTTGTCCTTAGAGCACAAATTGTCTCACTATCTTTCCTCATTTGCATTAAACCAGTTACTCATTTGCATTAAACCCAACTGAAATCTAGGAAAAGTGCTGATTTAGTCACCATAAGTTAGAGAAGGATCATTCACTGAGGGAACCAGATTCTGAACTAAGAAAAATTATCAAATAAGAGACACTAAACCTTCTCCACACCTGCCCAGGAGGTGACAAACATCAGTCATATCCTTAAGAGGTCAAAACTGAAAAGACTTCTACCAGTCCAACAGACAACTAGGGGGCATGGTGAATAGAGGACTTGGCCTCAGATCAGGAAAACCTGAGTTCAACTTCAACCTCAGACACTTGCTATCTGTGTGACCCTGGGCAAATCACTTAACCTCTCTTTGTCTCAGTTTCCTTAACTCTAAAATGGGGTGACAACAGCACCTACCTCACAGAATTGTTATGAATATCAAATGAAATAATATTTGTAAAGCACCTAGCACAGGGACTGGCACACAGTAGGTGCTATTATAATGCTTATTCCCTTCCCATATTAATTCTAGGTTAAGGATGTGTAGCCCTCTCTGTAAGGGCGTAATAGCCTTTCCAAATGAAAAGAGCACTTTAACACCCCCATTCAAAAGTGCTCATGAGATACAGTGTCAGGAGGACTTAGTTACAATGTTACTCCTAGAACCAAATGTGTCAGGTACCCCTCAGGGTACTAAACCTAAGAGGGATACTACACATGTAATTATTGCATTTCCAACTAAACTAGAAACTATAGGCAAGGAATATAAAGTCACCTGGATTTGGTGTCTTTAGCGATCCAGATAAAAATTTGACCTTCAACAGCAATTAACTGTGTGACCATGGACAAAGCACTTTCTGAGCTTCAGGTTTTTCAGTTATTAAAAAAAAAAAAGGCTAATTGTCTCTGTCTCATTAAGTTGTTGAGAGAATCAAATTAAATCATATGAAAGAAAGTGCCTGGTAAAACTTGAAGCATTATGTAAATATCCACTATTAAGAGAACTGCTATGTATTCAGGAGACTAGCAGGCAGGGTGAGTTACCTCTACATACACCCAAGGCAAATAGTCAGCTGTCTTCCTGATCACGTAGTTACTGATGGGGCATTCCATCAGAGATGGAGAGCTTCCATCTAACGTGGGATTTGGAACATAGCTTACTTATACTACTCTATCACACTGGTCACTAAGTTCTTGGGTCCTACCATACCCCAGAAGGAGCATCTCTGGTGTACTGTTATATATGGCAAACATGGGGGAGCATCTCAACTTTGTAAAATGATTGGGTTAGAGGAACTTGGCCAAACTTAATGAAAATAAAGCGTTGGTCAAAACAGTATAGGATCAAAGAGTCCCAGGATTTTAGACCTGGAAGGGACTTTAGAGATCCTCTAGTCCAACTGCTTTGTCATAAAGATGAGGGAACTGAAACCCAGGTAGGTCATAAAATTATAGATTCATAGATTTAGAGCTAGAAGGAATCTTCAGGCCATTACCCTTTGGTTGCTATTTAGTTGTTTTCAATTGTGTGAATTTATGTGACCCCATTTAAAGTTTTCTTGACAAAGGTACTGGAATGGTTTACCATTTCCTTCTCCAGGTCATTTTACAGATGAGGAAACTGAGGCCAACAGGATTAAGGTGATTTACCCAAGATCACACAGCTAGTAAGTATCTGAGCTCAAATTTGAACTGAGACCTTCCTGATTCCAGGCCCAGCACTCTTTCCACTGCACCACCTTGCCCCTTCGTTTTATAGAAAAGAAAACTTAGGCTCAAAAATGTTAAGTGATTTGCCTAGAGTCTCTCTGTTTCCTCATCTATAAAATGCAAATAATAATTGCACTTACCTCACAGGGTTGTGGTGAGGATCAAATTGGTTAATCTGTAAAGCACTTAGCGCAATACCCCACACATAGTAAGGGCTGTGTAAAGTATCAGAGATGGAATTTGAAATCAGGTCACCCTCAATCCAAGTCCAGAACTCTATGCTTTGTAATAATATGACATACTCAGAGAGTTGAAACAGCAATAGATTCAGAGAGGGCCTGGGTACTCACTCTCATCTCTTAGAAACTTTAATTTCTTTCAAGGTTCAGCTCACACTCCATGCTTTACTTGAAATCTTTCCTGGTCTGCCAGCTGCTAATACTTTTCTCGCCAAATCACCATGTTTCTGTGTTGTATATACAAGTGGCTCTGCTATAACTCGACATGTGTTCCTAAAAATCACTGAGCTATACAAAATAGCAATAAAATCCACAGGGCTTGTGGGGAAAATGAAATTACAGGGACAACCCTCAAACTCAGTCCCAAGGGAAGCCACTGCAGCTACAACATGGGGAGCTCCCAACAAGGGATCCTGACTGTGAGGGGGATTAGTGCGATTGCCAGTGACCAGCAAATGGACGCTTCTGGTGTGCTCTGATCCCCTAGGCAGGGGCCATTTCCACAGAGGCAGCTAAGGGTGAAATTACAGGGGGCTGGCTCACTATAGGTCTGTCATGGTGGGTGTCTCCAGCCCTCCACTAATCCCCACCCCACTCTCACAGTATTATAATCCCACCCCAAGTAGCTCTTAGCACATCATAGGTGGTAGAAAATGACCACCATTACAGTGCTTTCCCATTGTTAGAACCAAACATCTTCTCTTCCCACAGGCCCCATCACAGCCTGGTGGTGCCTGCCTCAGCCCCTTGGTGGAGGCTACTCCCCTGATTTAGAACCCTTACTATGGTGCAGTTTTCTTAAATGGCAAAATCCCTCACAGGCAAATGCAAGATTCACGTTATAGTCAAATTGTCCCCTAATATACCAATTACATTAGAACAAATTCACATTTTCAAAACAAATGTTATAGCAGAACTGCTTTTACCTAAATCTCTGTGCATGTACATGATTATGGTTGCTTAGGCATTTTCAGTCAAGTCCAATTCTTCATGACTTGATCTGGAGTGCCCTTGGCAAAGATACTAGAGAATTTTTCCATTTACTTCTCCAGCTCTTTTTACAGATGAGGAACTAAAACAAACAGGGTTATAAGTGACTTGCCCAGGGTCACACAGCTAGAAAATATCTGGGGCCAGATTTGAACTCAGGAAGATAAGTTTTCCTGACTCCAGGCCCAGCACTCTCTGCACTATGGTGCCACCTAGCTGCGTCCTACAAAGCCCCCAGTTCCCTGCAATCCACGGACATTATCTTCCTTGCTGTTCTTAAAACTAGACACTCCATCCCCTGACTCCAAGCATTTTCACTGGCTGTCCCCTCTACCTGGAATTCTCTCCCTTTTCATCTGTACCTCCTGGTTTCCCTGGCTTCCTTCAAGTCTCAGCTGAAATCCCACTTTATGGAAGGAGCTTTTCCTAATCTTCCTTAATGCTAGTTCTTGTTGGATATCTTCAATATAATACATACATGCATGCATATATACACAAATATGTGTGCAGATATAGATCTGTATATGAGTGTGTGTGTACAACACATCCCCACTCCCACACCTCCCCACCCCCATACATATTTATATATCATCTTCATACATAGTCTCCTCAGATAGATTGAGGTCCTTGAGGGTAGGAACTGTCTTTTACCTAAACAAATTCTCATAGACTAACTGAATGATCTTGGACAATTCATTGCCTTATCTAGAACTCAACTTCCTCCCCTATAAAATGTGGAGTTTGGACTAAGTAATCTCTAAGATTGTTCTGGATCTGAATTGTCATTGAAAAACAAAGTTGTTCTCAGAATGTTTTCAGGAAAGCAGGCTTTACTTTTGCTGCCACTTTAGAGGAATACGCATGGGCAAGGGGCAGTAGGTTGGTGTTTAAAGGATGGCTGAGATTCACCCAAATAGGCAGAAAGGAGATTGCTAACTTTTGATCCTCTCTACCAGGAGCCCACACACATTCTTCCTTTTGCTCTTTTCAAAGACCCTGAAGCCATGACCTCTGAACCTCTTCCAAACGAGTTTAGGAAGCTGATTCTCATGTGCCTAATCTGTATGCCCCTATACCATAAACGAGGCAGATAGGAGTGTTTGAAGCAGCTGGAGAAAACAGGATGCAGAATGTGGAGATATGAGAGAAAATGCAAGATGTGACCACCCAGAAAAGTGCTCAAGAAGACTGTGCATTGATGTCCCCACCTTGGACTTATCTGTATGATTTGCAAAGCACCCCCACTACCTGACTTTCCAGAACAGCTCTTCCCCTGTGTTTTCCTGTTCTTCTTACTTATCTGTATGCATACAAAGGAACTCCAGATTACCTGGCATTCCAGAACCCTGATTCCCCCCCCCCCTGTTCTCCTGCTCCCCCTTCCCCCTATTCCATCAATCTGTATATAGACCAGACACCTAAACTGGCGAAGTGCTCTGTCTCCCATGAGGAGCAAGGCCCACTGGGCCTCCCATAAGAAACAGTCTGCTGGGTGCATCATTCCCAATAAATGCCTTTATTTAACTTGGAGGTGGTCTGAGCAAATTCATTCAAGACATCATGATTCACACATCTATTCCTTGTCATTCTGCACCCCAACATTTTGGAGGTACCCCTGAACCTCAACAACATAGAAAACCTGAGTATAAGTAAGGCCAGAGTTCTTGGGTGAGACATAAGGTTTAAGTTCAAGGGTGTATTGAATAATGTGTGTTTAAATAAAGAGGAAGGGGTGGAAGGATACAGAGACAGAGGAGAGAGTCAGTCAGAGACATACACAGAGAGACAGAGATGGAGAGACACAGATAGAGAGATTTCTTGGGGGAGGAGGAGCTGAAAGGCAACTATATGAGTCCCATGGTAGAGTTCTAATTCTTCTAGGCTGTCTAAAGGGTCCACACATATGTATCCAGATGTCCCCCCTCTGTGTGACCTTTGTGTTTCTACTGTTTTTAATTAATGATCAAGTTCATTTCTTGGAGCCAAGTCTGTTTCCTTCAGTGGAACAGTTCTTAATTTCTTTCAGATACATGGAAAACAATGAAATTGGTTTTAATAACTGGGGTAACTTTCTCATCTTCCAGGAGCCCTACAGCTTTTTCCAAGAAACAGAACAACAGTGAAAAGTTATTATACAAAACAAATTTTCAGTGCCCATGGAAGATGATCTGACAGGAACCAGGTGGGAAATATGAGGTCACCCAGGGCCCCAGACATTAGGATAGCCCCAATCCCATCCCAAGGATTCAGGGAGGCCCTGGTTCTTCCAGCCTAGATGATGACTCCCCTGGAGTGACCCAGGGGCAGGAACTTTCCACTGGGATAAGGCCTGACTCAACCTCTCCCAAGCAAACCAGACACCAGAACCAAACTGCCGGCACAAGATTTTCCATAATGAGAAGCTTCCAGGAAAGCCCCATAAATCATTTACAGTAAATGTAATAAAAAATGGGTTTTAAAACATGGTAGACAGGTTAGAGAATCCTGGAGTGAAAAGCACAGCCCATAGCCACTGCTAAATACACACACTCACACACACACACACACACACACACACACACACACACACACACACCATGTACATTTTTCAAAGTCAAGGCTCACACAGAGAGCTATCTCTTATTCTCTCCCAGAATAGGGGGTCCCTGGGTTCTTGAGACCATCTGACATCCATACCAAACCATAACCTGACTCTGAGGTTGAGTTTCAAGCCTCTGCCCCTTCACGGAGACAGAAAGGAGCCAGACAAGCCTGGTCACCTGATGAGACTCATTCACATACAAGCTGTGATAAGCCAATAACTATAGTTTATTGGGGAAAGCAGAGGGCAGAGGAGAGGAGGACAATAATCTGTGATTTCATAGAACTCCCAGGAAGAAAATTTCCTCCACCAACACAGATCTGCAACTTTTCTGCATCTTTATAGCTTTAGAGACATGACCAGACCTGTGTTTAGGGAAATCCCTTTGGCAGAGTGGAGGATGGATTGGAGGAGGGAGAAGTTTGAGACACACAGAATGAGTAGGGAGTTGTTATAATAGTCCAGGGGAGAAGTGATAAGAATCTAAACTAGGGTGGTACTTATGTAAATGCAGAGGGAGAGATTTATATGGGAAAAGTTATGGCTTATGGAAGCAACAAGATTCAGCAATAGATTAAATAGCTGAGATACAGGAGAATAAGGAAGTTAAGGGTACACTGAGATTATGAACCTGAATGACTGAGATGATGTTGATTCCTTGAATGGAAATGGGGAAATTCAGAAGAGGGGTGGGTTTGTAGGTAAAGATGAGTTCTGTTTTGGGCACATTGAGTTTGATCACTGCCTATTAAATATTTTAAACTACTTACCTCAGACTAGAGCAGAGGTGGGGAACCTGTGGCCTAGAGGCCAGATGGGGCCCTGTAGGTCGTCAATTGCAGCCCTTTGAATCCAAACTTTACGGAACAAATTCCCTTAATAAAAGGATTTGTTCTGTAAAACTTGGATTCAGTTAAAAGACCACACCCAAGGACCTAAATGGTCGTGTGTAGCCTAGAAACTGCAGGTTCCCTACCTCTGGACGAGAGGAAAGAAGGAAATGATGGCGGTGGGGGGTAAGGTAAAGTTAAGGGACTCCGAGATGAGGAGTTATTGAATGCAGGTGAGGGGAGGAGGTTCTGAACAACAGCTTCATTTTTTTAAAAGTGAAGTACAAAAGCCTTAACTAAAAAGGCTGGGGAGTTATTTTTGGAGGCTTGAAGAAGAAAAGGTTTAGAATAGGCTCTTTGAGGAATGGGATAGGAAATTAGGCAGAAATAGAAAAATCATCTTACTGCAGTAAGATCCCAATGGAGAGCAGATAACAATAGGTTGTAGTGGACCCAAGCAGCATGGTTGCATGAATTCTTCCATCTCCATTTAGCAGCTCTCACACAAGATCAAGAAGGCAGATGGTCAAAGTCACTCAAAACTGAGGTTTGGCAAGGCATGAGCAGCTATTGGACAAGACAGCAAGAGAATTGATAGTCTAAAACAAAGCAGAATTGAATTAGTTCATGAAAGGTGTGGTATCAGGAAGGGGGAGTCTGTTATCAGAGAAGAGGAGATGACATTCTGGCAAAATACAGAGGGGAAGAGAAATTGCTGGTCACTGTGGCCCTTACCCATACATAGGCTATTAGATTAGGAGGGGAACCTAAAAGATCACCTAGCTCTACTCTTTAATTTTATTGAAAAACAAAGTCCAGAGAAAAGAAGTGATTTGCAGTATCTTGCAGACAATAAGAAGAAGAGTACAGGTCTTCCAATCATAAGAATATACCATTTCCACTATATTATATAGTTAATTTTCCTTCCCTCTCTCCCACAATCTTCTTACACGGACCCTTTCCACTCTCACCATGTATCTTCCTATTTTCTAACTTTGACACAGACCCTCCAATCCCACTCATCCCACTCTGGTTCAGAATTCTCCCTTTCTCTGCCCTTTTTCCTCCTATATATAGAGCCCATAATTGAGTACTATGGACACATACAGAGCAAGAATGGCAACTCTGTATATGATTGTAACAGAATACTATGAGATTGTAAGCTGCTTGAAGGCAAAGATTGTCTTTTGACTTTTCCCACTGCTTAGTACAGTGCCATAAGAAATGATGAGCAGGATGATTTCAGAAAAAAACTAGAAAGACTTGCATGAACTGATGCAGAGTGGGGTGATCAGAATCAGCAGTAATAGGCCCATTCTACAATGACTAACTTGATAGACAATGATCAACAATGATAGACTTAACTCTTTTCAGCAGTATAATGATCCAAGACAATCCCTAAGAACTTGTAATGAAAAATGCTATCTGTCTCCAGAAGAGAACTGACAGAGTCTGATTGCAGACCAAAACACGCTGTTTTTCACTTTCCTTCTTTCTTTATTCTTTTTTGGTCAAGTTTTCTTCCACTAAATGACTAATATGGAAATGTTTTACATGCATAACTTATATCAGATTGCTTACTGTCTCAGGAAGGGAAAGGGAAAGGAGGAGGAAGAAAACTTGCATCACAAAATTTTTTTAAATGAATGTTAAAAATTATTCACATGTAAGTGGGGGAAAATAAAACATTTTTTAATTAAAAAAAAAAGAATGGTCAGCCCGACTGCTATCACTTTTTAGTGCTGGAGCTGGCTCAGCTAGATCTCAAAAGTCAGTCATTAAATTTTCAACGTGAGTATTCACACCTCAGAAATCAGCAAATGTTTTACCTCATGGGTTGCTTTGTTTTATTAATTGTCTAGACTTAAGAAGGTGATGGAGAAAGTGTTAATGATACAGATTAAACTTAAGTGTGTTGAGTATACTTTTTTTAAGTACCTGGAAAAAAAAATAAAATATTTCCCAGTGTACCTTCTACCTAGATGTAATTCTTGATTGGGAGAAAGTAATGTATATAAGTGTACAAAGAGAATTGAAAAGGGAAGATGGAAACAGTCTTATTGACTCAGTTCTGCACTAGGGAAATCTAACTGATGAGGTTAGAGGATGCTTACTTATTCATATTGATGTCATATGGATAAATATTAGGTTTTTAGCTTTGTAGTTCTCAGCTAGGTGGTTGCAATGGATAGAGTACTCAGCCTGAAGTCAGGAAAACTCACCTTCCTGAATCCAAATCTGCCCTCAGACACTTAGTAGCTGTAGGATCCTGGGCAAGTCACTTAACCCTGTTTGCCTCAATTCCATATCTCTAAAAATGAGCTAGAGAAGAAAACTGGCATTCCAGTATCTCCACCGAGAAAATTCCAAATGGGGTCATGAAAAGTTGGGTTCTCAGAGTGAGGTAATATTTGCAAAGCACTTATCACAGTGCCTGGCACATAGTAGGTGATATATAAATGTTTATTTCCTTCCTTTCTCCTTCATAGAGCCTAACTTAGGTAGACAACATTTGAAGTGAAATGAAGCGAAGTGAAGTAAAACTTTTTTGAGGTCAGACTAAGGTATCCAACATAATCAAGGATCATAGAATTTTAAAGCAGGAATTTAGTTCAGCTCTTATATTTGATAAGAAATCTGAATCTCTAGAAGTGAAGTGAGTTGACCAACTAAATTCCAATCATTCATTCAATAGAATGCCTAATAAGCACTGGGCACTGATAAAGAAGACAGTCCCTACCTTCAATTAATATGCAGTATCACAAGGAAAAGGAGACATATACATAAATTACAAATACAAGATAATAATAATACAATTATACTAGTACAAAATAGCAACCATACAATTTTACTGATACAAAATAATGTAATCTTACTGATACAAAATAAAAGTGATATTATCATATTAACACAAAAAAAGCAATCATATAACCATAATGACACAAAATAGCAATAATACGATCATCTTCATACAAAGTCACAATCATACTGATCCAAAATAACAAAAATATAGTCAAATTAATACTAAAAAAAGTAATATAATGACACAGATACCAAGTAACAATATGATCATACTGATACAAAATAACAATAGTTCAACATGATTCCTTTCACTAGCACCTTAAAGAGTGCAAATATTATTGTTACAGTTTTATAGAGAAGGGATCTGAGCCTCAGAGAGGGAAAACGTCATCGATGACAAGATTCATCAAGCCTAGAGACACCAGTCTTCAGAACTCTACCTTGGTATTTTTTCTGAAAGCTATATTGGCACTCTTCATTTGAAAATGGTGAATCTCTAAAACAACCAAGCAATAAACATTTATTAAGTGTCTACTATGGGCCTGGTGTGGGCAGCTGGGTGGTACAGTGGATAGAATGCTGTACCTAAAGTCAAGAAGACTTCTCTTCCAGAGTTCAAATTTGGCCTCAGACACTAGCTGTGTGACCTTGTGTCCCTGTTTGCCTTGGTTCCTCATCTCTAAAATGAGCTGCAGAAGAAAAGAGCAAACCACTTTAATACCTTTGCCAAGAAAACCCCAGATGGAATCATGAAGAGTCACACACAACTAAAATGACTGAACAAAAACAACTACATGTGCCTGGCACCGTATTAAGAACTGAGGATACAAAAAGAGTCAAAAGGTTACTCGTGTCCTCAAGGATCTAACGGAGGAGCTTCTCATCTAATGGACAGATAGAAAGCATGCAGAACGCAGAGGAAGGGGATCTTTCTTCTAAAGGGGGCTGTCAGGGAAGGGTTCCACCAATGAAGTGACTCTTAGTCTGAAACTTTAAGGATACAGCAAGTTGTTCAACAGGGTTTTGTGTTGGGGTGGGTAGAACATTTCATGCCCTGGGTGATGGCCACAGATATTGAAAAGCATAGATTACATAGCTATCAGAAGAGCTGAGCCTGGAAGCTAGATTTCCTGACTCCTAGGACAGGATCCTTTTCACTGTAGAATCTCTCAGAATCACACAGAAATTCAGAGCTGCAAGGAGTCCCAGAGGTCAGTTAGTCCGACTCATAGCAGAACAGCAGCAACAGCGACAACTAGCATGTATACAGTGCTTCGAGGTTTGAAAAGTTTATCATTTGAACAGGAATCTATAACATAAACAACAGGTCATTTAAAGACTGAACTCAAAGAAGACAGTTCCTACTTTCAACAAATATGTAGCGTTGTAACATAAAAGACACATATACATAAATTGCAAAAATACCAAAAAAATGCAATCATACTAACACAAAATAACAATCATACAATCCTATTGATTCAAAATAAGAGTAATTTTTTTAAAAAAGAGAGGTTCTACTGCCCATTCTAAATCTGTCTCTCTATAGCTTTTACCCTCTGTTCCTTGTTCTGCCTTTAAGGGACCAAACAGAACAAATCTGACCCTTCTTCTACATGAAAACCCTTCAAATATCTGAGAACAGCTAGGATTACTTCCCCACACTCTATCAACCTCAACCTCCCCAGTTCCTTCCTCTTTCCATATGGACTTAAGGTACTCCTCTATCATAGTTCCCCTGCTCTTGATACTCTCCAGTTTGTCAAATGTGGCATCTAGGACTGACACAAGATTCTGATCAGGGTAGAACACAATAGAATTACCACTTTCCTCATTCTGATATTTATGCCCATCAGTGCAGGCTAGGGTCACCTTGGCTTTGGGGGCTGCCATATCATACTATTGACTCACAAGTGACTTTGCAATAGACCAAAATCCTAGACCTTTCACAGACCAGTTTTCTATCTAGCCATACTTTTTCTATCTTGGGTTTGTAAAAGGCAATTTGGAACTATTACACTGCCTTTCATATGACAGGTAGTATGATTATGATGATGATGATGATGGTGATGGTGATGGATGATGATTGATGAGGAGGAGGAGGAGGATGATGATGAGGAGGAGGAGGAGGAGGAGGATGAGGAGGAGGAGGAGGAGGAGGATGATGATGAGGGTGATGATGATGATGCTCGCTGCCACCATCATCATCACCACCACCAATTATATCTATGCAGCATAACTATGTAATTAGGGGCTTCTAGAGGCACGATAGAGTTGGAGCCCTAGGGTCAGAAAGACAAGCTTCCTGAGTTTAAATCTGGCCTCAGATACTTACTAGCTATGTGATCCTGGGCAAGTCGCTTACCTTTGGTTTGCCTCAGTTTCCTCATCTATTAAATGAGCTGGGGAAGAAAATATCAAGCCACTCCAGTATCTCTGTCAAGAAAACCCCAAATGGGGTCACAAAGAGTCAGACATGACTAAAATGACTGAGCAACAACAAAATATTAATTGAGCTTACCCTCTCTTGGCCTCAGTTTCCTCATCTATAGAACATGGCTAAGAATAAGACCTAGTGTCTGAGGCCAGATTTGAACACAGGAAGAGGAGTCTTCCTGATTCCAAGCCCAGTGCTCTATCCACTGTGCCACTTAGCTGCCCTTTAATTAACATACCTATATTAAATTATAATTATATAAAATAATTTTCTATTCCCATCATGCTGTAAGGTTTACAAAACATCTACATACTTTATCTCATTTGATACACACAAAGGCATTGGTAGTTAATGTCAAAGGCAGGTTTTGAACTCCAATCTTCTTGACAAGAAGTCTAGCATTACTTTTCCACCAAGGCTCCACTAGAGGATCCGATTGCCTTATGTGGCAGAGCCAAAGTTCCATCATTTATCAGAGAAGTATCACTTCCTAGGGATAGAAGACTCATAGAAAAAGGACCGATCATTCAGATATCTGGTCCAAACATAGTGGATAGACAGGAAGGCACCGGGTAACCAGCTCTTGCCCTACGACTTTCCCTTCCCTCTATAATTACTTCCACTTGCACTGAATATACATGTAAATTGTGTATTGCACAGTTACTTGCACATTGTCTCCCCCATGAGAATGGGATTTCCTTAAGGGTGAGGACATTTCTGACTATTAGCTGTGCGATCCGGGCCAAGTCATGTCAACTCTGTGAGTCTTGGATTCTGTAGCTGTAAAATGGGGATATAATTGCAGCACCGACTTCCCATGGTTGCTGTGATGATCAAATGAGGAAACATAAACTTCGACAACTTTCAGGTGATATGTAGTTGTTCTTCTGGTTGTTGTTAAAGGCATAAAGTCTCTTCACCTCCGTGGGCTTCACCTGTAAAATGGAAGGAAGATTGAGGGCATTTACTAAGTGATCTGTAATGTCTATTCTAAGACTAAAACTCCATCATTCTATGGATTCTACTAAGGATCTTAGGGAGCTGGTATAAATGCCCTGACTCACCCACCCGCTGAACCACTGGCATCTGAAACAGCCTCTTGGGAAACTGGGATTTTCCAGCATATTACAGATCCTCAGGGCCTCCAAAACCGGGATGGAAAGTGAAAAAGTACATAGGGCATTACTCCACCACGTGATTGAGTTTCACATTCCATGCTGGCTTTGTTGCAGGACCTTGGAATCTGTGGCTGGAGCTCAGTCCCCACTCAGAGCAGATATTTTGGATTTACACTTTCTACCTTTTCCCTCCTTCTCTCTCATTGTTTTTTTGGAGACTGTTCTATTCTCATCCTGAATTATGTCAAACATTTGAGCTTCTATAGGGAGTAAACTCCCTGAGTCTACCCCATTCCTCCAGGGAGATTCAAGCCCTTACCTCCAAAGCTTTCAAGGCACCCATACTTTCTGTAATTTTCCATGGAAGAAAGAAATAGCATCTGCCTACTACCCCGGGAATGATGCCCACTGGCCTGGCATCCTGAGGATTTTCCCAGTCAGCTTTGAATAGGTCATTGCCAATCCAATTCAGCTTGGGGGAGGGTGGGGAGGATCTAGAGCAGATTTGACCATTACAGTAGCCTTGCTTGAAAAAAAAAAAAAACAACACCCTAGATATTCCAGATTTCCCTAAACTTAGATTCCTAAATTTGATGGAGCTGCTTTCTGGGACACAGACATAATAATTTGTCCCAAGAATGTGGCAAAGTCTGGCTCCCGGTGCTCTCCTAGAATTTAGATTCTACCTCTAATCTCACTTAACTTTCCATATCCAACAGGATCATGGAGTGAGGCAGGACCTCAGCGATCATGTCCAACCCTTTCATTTTACAGATGAAGAAACTGAGACAAAAGAAAGATTTTTTTTTAAAGACCTTTTCCAAAGTTACACAGATAATAAATGGCAAAACTGAAATTGAGGGGCGGAGCCAAGATGGCAGAGTAGAAGGACGCAGATTTACGAGCTCCGAGCCCACAACCCATGGAATTGAGGTAAAAGGAGATCCCCATAAATTCTGAATCTCTGCAGGGGGTGCATAAACATAGGGGAAGAGATTTCCGTTCCACTGAACCCTGGAGAGCCGTCCCCGGGGTCCATCGCAGCCCGGAAAGTGGACCCCACCCCCACCCCTGGCCGCGACCCAGAGAAGCTGACCCGAGCAGACTTCTGAGAGGAAAGCTCTGGGGGAAGCTCCGGCAGCCAGGAAAGTCCCTCCGCCCACAGAAGCTACAGGTCAGTAAGAAAGAAAGCTGCGATAGGGGAGGGGAGCGGAGCGCCTCCGTGACTCGGGCCCCCTCGGGAGGAAGCGGCGGCAGCAGAGACGGGAGCAGGAAGCGGCGGAGGCAGAGGCGTGGGCGGGCGGCTGAGGCGGCAGCGGCCCAGGACTCAGGAATCCCCCAGCAGCAGGTAGGATCTTCAATACTGAAGGTCTTTCCAACCTGAGGGAGCCGAGCAGGGGAGACGGCCCTGCCCCCACCCTGCTCTACTGCTGAACGCCTCTGAATAAAACCCCCAAGGGAGCTGAGCACAGCAGGTGGGGCCTCCCACCCCGCCCCCACCCGCTCCGTTCCTGAAAGTCTCTGCGGAAAGCCCCTGAGGGCCCAAGATTAGGAGGCAGCCCTGCCCCCACCCCTGCGCCAGAACTAAAGCTTGCCGTGGGAAAGCGCATTTGAATCTCAGAGGCCAAGCACTAGCTGGGCGGATCCCGGCGGGGGTGGAAAGGAATCTCAGAAGTCAAGTAACTGGCTGGGAAAATGCCTAGAAAGGGGAAGAAAAATAAGACTTTAGAGAGTTTTTTCCAACAAATGCAAATGATCCCGACCTTCGGATCTGATGGGGAGGACGAGAACGTATTTTTCCCATCAGGGAAAGATGTGGAGGGCGAGGCCTCAGTACCCCAGACACCCCAGAGGGGTGTTGGGTGGGCTCAGGCCTTGGAAGAGCTTAAAAAGGATTTTGAAAAGCAAGTTAGACAGGTGGAGGAAAGACTGGGAAGAGAAATGACAAAGATGCAAGAAGAGTATGAAAAAAAGGTCAATATCTTGGTAAAGGAGACCCAGAAAAATGCTGAGGAAATTAACACCTTGAAAAATAGGCTCACTCAATTGGCAAAAGAGGTTCAAAAAGCCAATGAGGAGAAGAATGCATTCAAAAGCAGAATGAGCCAAATGGAAAAAGAGGCTCAAAAGCTCACTGAAGAAAATAGTTCTCTCAAAATTAGAATGGATCAGATGGAGTCTAATGACTTTATGAGAAACCAAGAAATCACCAAACAAAACCAAAAGAACGATAAAATGGAAGAGAATGTGAAATATCTCATGGGAAAAACAACTGACCTGGAAAATAGATCAAGGAGAGACAACTTAAAAATTATGGGACTACCTGAAAACCATGATCAAAAAAAGAGCCTAGACATCGTCTTGCATGAAATTATCAAGGAAAACTGCCCTGACATTCTAGGACCAGAGGGCAAAATAAGTATTGAAAGAATCCATCGATCACCACCTGAAAGAGATCCAAAAAGAGAAACTCCTAGGAACATTGTGGCCAAATTCCAGAACTCCCAGCTCAAGGAAAAAATCTTGCAAGCAGCTAGAAAGAAACAATTCCAGTACTGTGGAAATACAATCAGGATAACCCAAGATCTAGCAGCTTCTACATTAAGGGATCGAAGGGCATGGAATAGGATATTCCAGAAGGCAAAGGAACTAGGACTGAAACCAAGAATCACCTACCCAGCTAAACTGAGTATAATACTTCAAGGGAAAATATGGTCTTTCAATGAAACAGAGGACTTTCAATCATTCTTAATGAAAAGACCAGAGCTGAAAAGAAAATTTGACTTTCAAACACAAGAATGAGAGGAAGCATGCAAAAGTAAACAGCAAGGAGAAGTATTAAGGGACTTACCAGAAATGAACTGTTTGCATTCATACAAGAAAGGACAATATTTCTAACTCTTAAAACTTTTCAATATCTGGGTGGTTGGTGAGACCACACATACACATGTACACGCATGCACACACATACACACATGCATTCACATGCAGAGACAAAGAGCACAGATTGAACTGAATAGGATGGGACCATACCTTAAAAGAAATTAAGGTAAATGGTGAGAGAGAAATGTAGTGAGAGGAAAGAGGGGGAAATGGAAGAGGGTAACTATATGTCATTTAAGAGGCAAGTAGGAGATGTTTTTAGTGGAGGGAAAAAGAGGAGAGCTGAGGAAAAAAAAAACAAACAAACAAACAAACAAAAGTTTACCCTCATCACATTTGACTAAACGAAGGAGTGAAATGCACACTCTTTTTGGTATGAAAACCTATCTTACAGTATAAGAAAGCGGGGGAGAAGGAGATATTGGGGGGGGGATGATGGAAGGGAGGGCAAAGGGAGGAGGGAGTAATTGAAAGTCAACACTTGGGGAGGGACAGGATCAAAGGACAGAAGAGAAACAATGAGGGGCAGGTTAGGAGGGATGGCAATTCAGTTAGTCTTACACAACACGAATATCAGGAAGATCATTTGCAAAGCTACACAGATATGGCCTATATTGAATTGCCTGCCATACCAAAGGGAATGGGTGGGGAGGGAGGGATGGGGAGAATTTGGAACTCAAAGTTTTAGGAACAATTGTTTAGTATTGTTGTTGCAACTAGGAAAGAAGACATACAGTTAATGAGGAATAGAAAGTCATCTGGTCCTACAGGAGAAAAGAGAAGATAGAGGCAAGGGAAGGGAGGGATGACAGAAGAGAGGACAGATTGGAGATAGGGAAAATTAGATTGCTTGGGGTACTGGGGTGGGGGGAGGGGAGAAAAGGGGAGAAAATTTGGAACCCAAAAATTTGTGAAAATGAATGTAAAAAGCTAAATAAATAAATAAATAAATAAATAAATTTGAAAAAAAAAAAAAAACTGAAATTGAAATCCAAGTCCTCTAACTTCCAGTCTAATATACTTTCAAACACATCCATTTTATACTTGAGAAAATTGAGTCCAGAGAGCAGAAGTGATTTACTCAAGATCATACTCCCAATTAGTGCCACAGGTGGGACCTGAATCTACTAAGTACTCCTTTCCCTATAATATTCTAGATATCTTAATCTTCTATCTTTCCTACTTATCTTTCTTCCCCTCCTTGCTTTGTAGGCAGCTGTTTCATAGTGGAGAAAAGAAATCCACTGGACTTGAAATTAGGAGACCCGAGTTCAAATCTGACTTTGCCTTTTACTAACTATGTGACTCTGGGGAAATAATTTTTTCCTCATCTATAAAATGTATAGTAACAATATTTTTTTGTAATTCATATTTCTTAATAATAAAAATGTAGCAACTTAATAATAAAATGTAGCAACTACTACATGAGAGAACCAAAATAAAATAATAAATATGAAGCACTTTGTAAACCTAAAAGCACTATATAAATCTGACGAGAACAAAGAAGTATTATTCTTAGGCACCATAGTATGGTCATTGCCATGTTGAATTTGGAATCCAGAGGACTAAAATTCAAATAAGATCTCTGAGCAGTGAACCAGTTGGTTCTCATAAGGTACCATGGGCTTGTTTATCATCTCTATGTAGATAATTCTCAGATCTAGTCTCTTTCCTAAGCTCCAATCTCACATTACTAACCACCCATCAAATATTTCAAACTGGAATATCTTTGGCATCTCAAAATTTACATAAAGAGACAGAACTCACTGTCTTTCCCCTCGACTAGACATTCTAGACATTCTTATTTCTGTAGAGGTTGGCACTATCATTCTAGGTACTTAAGTTTACAAGCTCAGAATCATTCTCAATTCTTCACCTTCCCTTACTCCATTGATTCAAACAGTTGCCAAATCTTACCAATTTTGCCCCACATCTCTTATATTTGTCCCCCTTTTTCTACTCATAGGCTACCACCCTAGTTCAAAACCCCATCAATTCTGACCCAGACTTTTTCTTAAGTATTCTTCCCACCTAGAGACTTTCTCCTCACCAATCTATCCTCCACACAGCTGCCAAACCAACCTTTCTAAAACCCAGGTCTACCCATGTCATTCCTCTGCTCAGTGAAGTCTAGGGTCTCCTTAGTACTTCTAAGATCAAATACAGACTCCTCTGTTTGGCATTTAAAGCCCTTTACAACCTGGCTAACACTCTAATGGTTTATATTAAATGCTTGCTGATTGATTTATGGGTTAGTTGGTTAGGTAGGTCATTTAACCTCTGTGAACCTCAGACAACTTTCTAAGACTCATCTGACAAGTCATAAAAAGTGTGAGATCTACAGTGAGAGAGGGAGTTTCCACACTGCTTGTTATGAAATTTATTTTCAAAATAAATTTGTATTAATATTTTTTCTTTCATATCATCAGAATATTCCCCAGCATCACTTCCCCATCTCTTCCCACAGAGTCATCCCCTATAACAACAAATAGTTGAAAAGAAAAAAAAAAAGAAGAAAGGGTAGATAAGCAAAACTAATCAATACATCAAAAAAAAGCCTGAAAATCCAAGCAGTGTTCCACACTCCTGGGCCACCCATCTCTACCAAGAAGTGAGGTATGGGTGTCTTCTCATAACTTCCTTGGAGTCACACTTGTTCTTGTTGATTTTACAACATTTATTTTTTAGTTTGTTTTGTGGTGACTGCTCTTTCCATTTACATTGTGGTAATCATTGGCACACCAAGAGTTTTTTTAATACTGTCAAAATCATAGATACTTTGTTTATCATGGCGGCTTACCCTGGACCATGATTTAAGGAAAGCTTAGGCATGCTTCATTCATTTCCCTCCCTCCTCTCCAACCACTTTATTCCACAGCCTACTTTCCCACTGTCTAATTATGGAAACTGAGAACTGTGGTCAAATCAGCTCTGCCACTTTTCCTAGATGGGGGTATGTCCATCTCCTCCCCTATAACCCATCAATCCAATAAGTAGGCTTCCATTCCCCTTGGTTTGTATCTACTCCACCGAGGGCAGGGATCATCTATGAATTTCTATCTGCATCCCCAGAGCTTAGCACAGTGCTGGCTGCATAGCAAACACTTAATAAATGACTTTTCCTTCATTGATTCTCATTATCTTCATCCCTGAGGGACCTCTTTCTTGAGTGAAAAGGTGAAGCAGCAATTGTAATTCGCACAGTACTAGCAGGTGAAAACTCTTCCAAGAGTAACTAAGAAGAGACATGAGAAAATGTATAACAGGGGAATGAGATTCTTACTCTCATTTCCTTATGGCACTATGAGAGAGAGGGAACTTGTGTATGCCCAGACTCATCTTTTTCTCCTGGACCTTTTCCCCTTGTGCAGACAGCCAAGTCAATAAACATTTGTTAAGTGGCTACTATGTGTAAGGTGGGGGGAACTGGGAAGCAGCAGTGGATAGAGTGTCAGCCCTGGAGGCAAGAGGACCTAAGTTCAGATCCAGCTGTAGGCACGTCCCAATTGTGTGATGCTGGGTAAGTCATTTAACACTGTTTCCTGATCCATAAAATTAACTAGAGAAGGAAATGGCAAGTCCCAAATGGGGTTGTGAAGAGTCAGACACAACTAAATGACTCAACAACAATATGTTGGGCACGCTTTGTGCTGAGATGTGGTTGTTGTCCTTTGTTCTCCAAGAGGACCAAAATGATATCACTGTGCTAGAGTCAAGTTTCGTTGTGTCTGACTGCGACTGATCAGACCAAAAAGAGCTTGGAATATTCTGATAGGTCAGGCATAAATAGTTCTTGTAAATACTTGAGGTGGATATTCTAAATTTGCACATTCTATATTTCCTTTAAACTGTTTCAATGTTGCTTCGCTCAAAGAGCACAATACCTTCTCTGATATAGGCATGCTACACTGAGCAGTCCTGTACCAATATCTCCCATATCACACAATCAATTCCAAAGTTCTTGAGAGAGACCATGAGAGTTTCCTTGTATCGCTTCTGACCACCATATGAACACTTGTCCTGTGTGAGTTCTCCATAAAACAGCCTTTTTGGCAAGCATACATTTTTGCATTCGAACGACATGGTCAGCCCATCAGAATTGTGCTCTCTGAAACGGAATGTGAATGCTTGGCATTTTAAGGACCTAAGTGTCTGATGCCTTATCCTGCCAGGTGATCCTCAGAATTTTCCCAAGACAATTAAAATGGAAAAGATTCCATTTCCTGGCAGGACACTGGTATACTATCCAGGCTTCAAATACATACAGCAATGAGGTCAGTACAACAGCTCTGGAGACCTTCAGTTTCATAATCAATCTAATACCTCTTCTCTCCCATACTTTCCTTTCAAACCTCCCAAACACTAAGTTAGCTCTAGCAATGCATGCATCAACCTCACTGTCAATGTGTACATCCCTGGAAGGTACACTACCAAAGTAAGGGAACTTATCCATTGCATTCAAAACTTCTCCATTTGTTGTAACAGATGGTTCCATGTATGGATGGTATGGTGGTAGCTGATGGAGCAGTTGTGTTTTCTTGGTGTTAATTATTAGGCCAAAATTGACACAGGCAGTAGAGAATCAATCCATACTTTGTTGCATCTCAGCTTCAGAAGCTGCATCGAGTGCACAATCATCTGCAAACAGAAAATCATGCACCAACACTTCCTCCACTTTTGTCTTGGTTTGTAGGCTTTTCAAGTTGAAAACTTTACCATTAGTACAGTAGCCATGTTCATCCTCATTGAAAGCATTTGACAACATGGCTGAAAATATGCTAAAAAGCATGGAAGCAAGCACACAGCTTTGTTTCACTCCACTGGTGCCTGGGAAGGCACAAGAGCATTGTCCATTACCTAGAACCTGAGCTAGCATATCATTTTGAAATTGACAAACAATGCTGATGAACTTCTCTGGGCAACCGAGTTTTGTTTTGGTTTTTTTTTTTAATATAAATTTATTTATTTAACTTTTTACATTCATTTTCACAAAATTTTGGGTTCCAAATTTTCTTCCCATTTATCCCCTCCCCCCACCCCAATACACCAAGCATTCTAATTTTCCCTATCACCAATCTGCCCTCTCTTCTATCATCCCTCCCTTCTCTTGTCCCCATCTTCTTTTTTGTCCTGTAGGGCCGGATGACTTTCTATTCCCCATTAATGGTATTTCTTATTTCCTAGTAGCAACAACAATACTCAACAGTTGTTCCTAAAACTTTGAGTTCCAAATTCTCCCCATCCTTCCCTCCCCACCCATTCCCTTTGGGAAGGCAGGCAATTCAACATAGGCCATATCTGTGTAGTTTTGCAAATCACTTTGATAACAGTCGTGTTGTGTAAGACTAACTGTATTTCCCTTCATCCTATTATGCCCCCCATTGTTTCCTATTCTGTCTTTTGATCCTGGCCCTCCCCAAGAGTGTTGACTTCAAATTGCTCCCTTCTCCCATTGCCCTCCCTTCCATCATCTCTCCCTCCCTGCTTATCTCCTTCTCCCCCACATTCCTGTACTGTAAGATAGGTTTTCCTACCAAAATGAGTGTGCATTTTACTCCTTCCTTTAGTCAAATGTGATGAGGGTAAACTTCTTGTTTTTTTTTCTCAGCTCTCCTCTTTTTCCCTCCACTAAAAAGTCTCCTGCTTGCCTCTTGAATGAGATATAATTTACCCCATTCCATTTCACCCTCTCCTCCCACTACATTTCTCTCTCACCATTTACCTTAATTTCTTTTAAGATATGGTCCCATCCTATTCAATTCACTCTGTGCTCTCTGTCTCTGTATGTGCCTGCATGTGTGTATGTGTGTGTGCATGCACACGTGTACGTGTGTGTGTGTGTGTATGTGTGTGTGTGGTCCCACCAACTACCCAGATACTGAAAAGTTTTAAGAGTTACAAATATTGTCTTTCCATGTAGGAATGTAAACAGTTCACTTTTGGTAAGTACCTTATGACTCCTCTTTGCTGTTTAGTTTTTCATGCTTCTTCTCATTCCTGTGTTTGAAAGTCAAATTTTCTTTTCAGTTCTGGTCTTTTCATCAAGAATGCTTGAAAGTCCTCTGTTTCATTGAAAGACCATATTTTCCCCTGAAATATTATACTCAGTTTTGCTGGGTAGGTGATTCTTGGTTTGAGTCCTAGTTCCTTTGACTTCTGGAATATCCTATTCCACGCCCTTCTATCCCTTAATGTAGAAGCTGCTAGATCTTGAGTTATCCTGATTGTATTTCCACAATACTGGAATTGTTTTCTTCTAGCTGCTTGTAATATTTTCTCCTTGACCTGGGAATTCTGGAATTTGGCCACAATGTACCTTGGAGTTTCTCTTTTTGGATCTCTTTCAGGCGGTGACCGATGGATTCCTTCAATACTTATTTTGCCCTCTGGTTGTAGGATATGAGGGCAGTTTTCCTCGATAATTTCATGAAAGATGATGCCTAGGCTCTTTTTTTGATCATGACTTTCAGGTAGTCCCATAATTTTTAAATTGTCTCTCCTGGATCTATTTTCCAGGACAGTTGTTTTTCCAATGAGATATTTCACATTCTCTTCCATTTTTTCATTCTTTTGATTTTGTTTTGTGATTTCTTGGTTTCTCAGAAAGTCATTAGACTCCATCTGTTCCATTCTAATCTTGAGAGAACTATTTTCTTCAGTGAGCTTTTGAACCTCTTTTTCCATTTTGCTAATTCTGCTTTTGAAAGGATTCTTCTCCTCATTGGCTTTTTGAACCTCTTTTGCCAATTGAGTGAGCCTATTTTTCAAGGTGTTATTTTCTTCAGCATTTTTTGGGGTCTTCTTTAGCAAGGTATTGACCCGTTTTTCATGCTTTTCTTGCATCTCTCTCATTTCTCTTCCCAGTTTTTCCTCCACCTGTCTAACTTGATTTTCAAAATCCTTTTTGAGGTGTTCCATGGCCTGAGCCCACCGGACATCCCCCTGGGATGTCTGGGATACAGAGACCCCACCCTCCACGTCTTTCCCTGATGGTAAGAATATTTTCTCGTCATCAGAATTGAAAGGCGGGAACATCTGTCCCCCAAGAAAGTAGCTTTCTATGGTCTTATTTTTCTTCCCTTTTCTGGGCATTTTCCCAGCCAGTTACTTGAGTTCTGAGATTCCTCTCCACCCCTGCCTAGATCTGCCCAGCTAGTGCTTGGTGTCTGAGATTCAAATGCTGCTTCCCAGCCTCAGGGCTTTCCGTGGTGGGAGCGGCTGCTATTCAATGTGAGCTTAAGTTCTGGTGCCTGGGGGGGGGGGAGGGCCACCTCCCAGGCTCAGTTCCCTCAGGGGGTTTATGCAGAGACCTTCAGTAATGGAGCTCCTGCCTGCTCCAGGAGTCCCAGCCCTCCACCACTGCCTCTGCTGCTGCCTCTGCCACTGCCTCCCAAGGGGTCTGCTCCTCTGGGGCCACATGGCCAGGGCAGCTCAGGGGTGGGCTCTGCTGTCCAGAGTGTGACAGACCCCTGTGGATGGCTTTCCAGGGCTCTCTGGAATGGAAATCTCTTCCACTGCATTGGTGCGCGGCTTGCAGTGCTCCAGAATTTCCGGGGAGTTCTTTTTAGAGGAAATTTATGGGCTGTCGGCAACCAAGTTTTGACAAAATTTTCCAGAAGCCCTCATGACTAACAGTATCAAAGGCCTTGGTCAGGTCTACAAAGATTGTACAGACATCTGAGACAAATCAAACCAATCACTGCTTTAAATTCTACTAGAGGGCAGGGCAGGGATACAAAACATATGTAAGCAAATATAAACAAAATATTAATTAAAATATCTACTTCTGAGGGGGTGGAGCCAAGATGGCAGAGTAGAAACACTCACGTATGCTAGCTCCGAAACCACAGCCCATATATTTCCTGCAAGAAGAACTCCCCACAAATTCTGGAGCACTGCAAGGCGCGCAGAAACACAATGGGAAAGATTTCCATTCCAGAGAGCCCTGGAGAGCGATTCCCCAGGGGTCCATCACTCCCCGGAAAGCGGAGTCCATCCCTGTGCTGCCCTGGCCAGGCGGCCAAGAGGAGCAGATCTGAGCAGGCTTCAGGGATGGAATCTCCAGCACCCAGGAAGGTCCCTCCGCCCACAGACGCTACAGGTCAGTGAGGGAGACTTCTGGGCTGGCTGAGAGGGGAGCAGGGTGTCTCCGTGACTCGGGCCCCCTTGGGAGGCAGCGGCAGAGGCAGCAGGTGGTGGCCTGGGAGTCCCCAAGCAGGCAGAAGTTCAGGGCCATTACCAAAGGTCTCTGCATAAAGCCCCTGAGGGAACTGAGCCTGGAAGGTGGCCTTGCCCCCGCCTGAGCACCAGAACTTGAGCTCTCATTGAATAGCAGCCTCGCCTGCCACTGAAAGCCCATTTGAATCTCAGACCCCAAGCACTAGCTGGGCAGATCTAGGCAGGGGTGGAGAGGAATCTCAGAACTCAAGTAACTGGCTGGGAAAATGCCCAGAAAAGGGAAGAAAAATAAGACCATAGAAAGCTACTTTCTTGGGGGACAGATGTTCCCCCGCCTTTCAATTCTGATGACGAGAAAATATTCTTACCATCAGGGAAAGACGTGGAGGGTGGGGTCTCTGTATCCCAGACATCCCAGGGGGATGTCCGGTGGGCTCAGGCCATGGAACAGCTCAAAAAGGATTTTGAAAATCAAGTTAGACAGGTGGAGGAAAAACTGGGAAGAGAAATGAGAGAGATGCAAGAAAAGCATGAAAAACGGGTCAATACCTTGCTAAAGAAGACCCCAAAAAATGCTGAAGAAAATAACACCTTGAAAAATAGGCTCACTCAATTGGCAAAAGAGGTTCAAAAAGCCAATGAGGAGAAGAATCCTTTCAAAAGCAGAATTAGCAAAATGGAAAAAGAGGTTCAAAAGCTCACTGAAGAAAATAGTTCTCTCAAGATTAGAATGGAACAGATGGAGTCTAATGACTTTCTGAGAAACCAAGAAATCACAAAACAAAATCAAAAGAATGAAAAAATGGAAGAGAATGTGAAATATCTCATTGGAAAAACAACTGTCCTGGAAAATAGATCCAGGAGAGACAATTTAAAAATTATGGGACTACCTGAAAGTCATGATCAAAAAAAGAGCCTAGGCATCATCTTTCATGAAATTATCGAGGAAAACTGCCCTCATATCCTACAACCAGAGGGCAAAATAAGTATTGAAGGAATCCATCGGTCACCGCCTGAAAGAGATCCAAAAAGAGAAACTCCAAGGTACATTGTGGCCAAATTCCAGAATTCCCAGGTCAAGGAGAAAATATTACAAGCAGCTAGAAGAAAACAATTCCAGTACTGTGGAAATACAATCAGGATAACTCAAGATCTAGCAGCTTCTACATTAAGGGATCGAAGGGCGTGGAATAGGATATTCCAGAAGTCAAAGGAACTAGGACTCAAACCAAGAATCACCTACCCAGCAAAACTGAGTATAATATTTCAGGGGAAAATATGGTCTTTCAATGAAACAGAGGACTTTCAAGCATTCTTGATGAAAAGACCAGAACTGAAAAGAAAATTTGACTTTCAAACACAGGAATGAGAAGAAGCATGAAAAACTAAACAGCAAAGAGGAGTCATAAGGTACTTACCAAAAGTGAACTGTTTACATTCCTACATGGAAAGACAATATTTGTAACTCTTAAAACTTTTCAGTATCTGGGTAGTTGGTGGGACCACACACACACATACACACACACACACACGTACACGTGTGCATGCACACACACATACACACATGCAGGCACATACAGAGACAGAGAGCACAGAGTGAATTGAATAGGATGGGACCATATCTTAAAAGAAATTAAGGTAAATGGTGAGAGAGAAATGTAGTGGGAGGAGAGGGTGAAATGGAATGGGGTAAATTATATCTCATTCAAGAGGCAAGCAGGAGACTTTTTAGTGGAGGGAAAAAGAGGAGAGCTGAGAAAAAAAAACAAGAAGTTTACCCTCATCACATTTGACTAAAGGAAGGAGTAAAATGCACACTCATTTTGGTAGGAAAAACCTATCTTACAGTACAGGAATGTGGGGGAGAAGGAGATAAGCAGGGAGGGAGAGATGATGGAAGGGAGGGCAATGGGAGAAGGGAGCAATTTGAAGTCAACACTCTTGGGGAGGGCCAGGATCAAAAGACAGAATAGGAAACAATGGGGGGCATAATAGGATGAAGGGAAATACAGTTAGTCTTACACAACACGACTGTTATCAAAGTGATTTGCAAAACTACACAGATATGGCCTATGTTGAATTGCCTGCCTTCCCAAAGGGAATGGGTGCGGAGGGAGGGATGGGGAGAATTTGGAATTCAAAGTTTTAGGAACAACTGTTGAGTATTGTTGTTGCTACTAGGAAATAAGAAATACAGTTAATGGGGAATAGAAAGTCATCTGGCCCTACAGGACAAAAGAGAAGATGGGGATAAGAGAAGGGAGGGATGATAGAAGAGAGGGCAGATTGGTGATAGGGAAAATTAGAATGCTTGGTGTATTGGGGTGGGGGGAGGGGATAAATGGGAAGAAAATTTGGAACCCAAAATTTTGTGAAAATGAATGTAAAAAGTTAAATAAATAAATTTTTATTAAAAAAAAATATCCACTTCCCATTATGGAACCATCAGGCCATATCCTTCTCAATACTTCAGGGGATCTAACATCTTAACATGCAATATCACAACTCACCTATGGCAGCTTATCCTGTGAGATGTTTGTCCAAGTCTTTATGAAAGCCCTTCTCTCTGAAGAACTTTGGAATGGAATGTCTACACTAGCACAGGACTATCCAACATGGCATGCCCCCATTAAAAAAGGCACTGTGTTCAATGAGTAGAGCAGAATTGCAATAGCTCAAAAAAATGTTAAAATACATAAATTTATTGTTCTATGTGCACTATTTGTGCTTGATCTGTGGTAGAGGCCTCAAATCTCATATTGGCCTAATCAGTCACAGTTGGACACATTGTACCTTGACTCCAACATAGTACCATTTGGGGTCCTCTTTGAGAATGAAGGACAGTAACCAACTAATCTTAGAAACCCTTCATGTTAAGACTAAATATATATGATTCTTTTAATATTTCCTGGATATGGGTGCTATACTCAGGCTAAGGTCATACATACTTGTAGCTTCATATGCCTAGCTTCCTCTGAGTCTCTGCTCAAGTGCTACCTCTTATACGAAACCTTTCCTGGTCACTCATACACATACTTTTTAGGGCCCTCCCTTCTCCCACCAAATTACTTTATATATTTTTTATTTATTTATCTGTGAATTAATTGGTTTTTTTCCCCACCTCCTTTTCTACCACCATCCTCCTCAGTATAAGACTTGTAGTTTCATGGATAGAGAGAATTCCTGCTGAAGAAATTCTCTCTACCAATCAAGATCAGCAATTTTTCTGAAATGTGTAGTCTGGAGCACTAGGACATTAAGTGATATAAATGTATTATCCCAGAGTCACAAATGTATCATCAGTAGAACTTGAACTTTAGCCATCTTGACTCAATGGCTAGCCTTCCATTCATTACACCCTGTCCCTTGACTCTAGGGCTAGTCTTCTATCTATTTTCCCATATTCACTTGGCACATAGTGGACATTTCAAAAATTTTTAAGAAAATTGTGAACTAATGAACATCTTTGATGATATTTTCTATGCAGATTCTCATACATGGACAATATGCTATAGCCCACCTATACTCACCATGAACCTCTCCATTTCTCTTTGTATCTCTTGAAGTTTGTGATTCTTCTAAAATTGTTTTGGTCCTTGACTCACAACCATACAGCATCACTGAGAGTATTGTGGTAATAAAAAGATGGGCTTTGGTAACAACTAGAAGCTTAGAATCACTGAAAAGTGCTGTGATAGTTCCCATAATGTTGAAATAAATTAAAAAATTCTGGTTGAATATTCATCATTTCACTGACCACAGATGGATCTCTGCAAGTACTCTGTGGTACCCAAAAGTATTGCTAAATCCTACTAAAAAAAATTAGATAACTCTACCCCAGCCCCTAGGCTAAGGCTGCTCTCGCCTTCATTCAGCATGCTCACCCCTATCCCCTCTGGCAGTGTAATGAGAGACATCCATTAATCATTCATTCCAGGGAGAGCTGTCAGAGGGCTGGAGATAGGGGGAGAAGTGAAAAGACCCAAGGGGATAATGCCTTAGAAATAAAAACTGGCAGGGCCACCCCTCCCCGCATTGCGGAGAATTTGAGCAAGTCCCAACAGAGGAGATGCAAAGGGATACTGGGGAATTAAAATGCAAAATGAATAACGATAATAATTACTGAGACTTCAGAGTAAAGAACTGATCAAAGAGAGTTAGTGAGGCTTCCCAGAGGAGTAGATGCGGAAAAACAGTACACATCCTCCTCAGGCCTAGCTAGCCTGGAGTCAGAGAGATGCATTGCTAACTTATCACTGTTTCTTCTCATCATTGGAAAGAATCGTAAGGACATTGGAGGTCACTTCTAGGGTATGGGTTGTTAACATTTCTATGCCATGGATCCCTTTGGCAATCTGGTGAAGTCTTTGGACTTCATCTCAGAATCATGGTTTTGGAGGTTTTTTATTATTCTTAATTGAAGAAAATGTACAATTTTAGTTAGAGATAAGTGAAAATGAAGAAGTAAATTTTTACTCCATCCAACTTCACTTACCCCCTAATGTATCCACAGACTAAGATCCCTTGAGAAGGGGAAGAGGCAGAGTCCATCAAGTCCCACACTTTCATTTAGAGATGAGAAAACTGAAGCCTAGAAAGTTTGAAGAATCTGCTACATTATTCAGATCAGCTACAAAGGAACTATGAAGGCAGATGCTATCCACATCCAGAGAAAGAACTGATAAATCGATGTGTATCGTATGGTCTTACATATATATGTTATATATATGTAAGATATATATGTATGTATGTATGTATATATATATACATATATAAATAGATATACACACACATATTTGTGACTAATGATAACCTTCTCTAGAGTGGTATGAGGAGAAAAGAAAAAAAATAAGTGCACAGCAGAGAACAAAAGAAAACTTTATAAGAAAGCACAAAAAAAAGCAGAGCAGCTATAAAAATTATGTATAGTATTATGCATTTTTTCAAAACATTGAGATGGAAATTCATGGTTTTATATTGAATCTTCTTTTTATGTTGTGATGTACACAAGAAAATGTAATTTTGGGGGGTTTTCTATTTAAATTCAAAAATAATTAAAAAATTTTTTTTTTAAATCTGCCATGGTCACACACAGGAATAGGTTTCAACTGGAGAGTCAGTGCTCAGTCTATTGTACTACACTGTCTCCATCCCACTCCCTTCTGGTCAAATGAATATCCTTCTTTCAGAAGACTGAAACCAATGCCCTGGATCTGCCCTGGTTCCTTCAACAGTGTGATGGAGGAGGAAAAAGACTAGGAGACATAAGGGTTGATGTTTTTAGCCCCTGAATTTTACAGGCATAGTTGAGAACACCATACTGTCACTGTCTGCTACCTGAACTTCCAGTGGCCTCCACCAGTTTTACAAGCCTAGAAAAAAACTCATTTTTTCCTTTTATGAAGAAGAAAGGAAATTTCAAAACCTAAATACCAAAAGAAGCTGTCCATCCATCTTCAGGAAGATTAGGAGGATATCTCTGGTAACCTGCAGGGTATCTCAGTCTCCCAGACTTGATGGTTCACTAACCTATTTGAAGTGTTCAGACTTTGTCTCCAGTGAATATCTGACTTTGATACTTCTTTCAGGTCTGGTAAAGACAGAAGCAATAACCAGTCAGAGTCATACTGAGGACTGGAGCTTTAGCCAATCTTCTCCACTCCTGTCCCTTCCCCTTTACATATTTTAATATTCCAAAGCAGGTCAAGAAAGTCTTCAGGCTGCCAGGCCAGTAGGAAAAATATTCAGGAGTTAGGACCACTATGGCTCTCTCCCTCTCCCACCACACTTTGAGATTGGGACTATGTTTTATCTAAACTCTTCAGCTCACTCAGATCTGTATCCAGTGGGCACTTGATAAATAAAATCTAGTGGCAAACAGGAAAGAAAAAAAAAAGGAAGAAAGGAGGGGAGGAAGAAATGAACTGGGTAGCTCAGCCAGAACCATACACAGTGCTTTTCACAATTTCAAAAAGGAGGCATTGGGGCATGCAAACATGCATGTTGTTTGAATTGATGAATGAACTTAGTAGCTCACACAGAGCTTGACACAGTGATACTTAATAAATATTTGTTACTAAGCCAATGCAGCCAAGATTAGGAGGGAAGCAGAAAACTGGGAAACAATTTTTTACAGCTAGTGTCTCTGGTAAAGACCTCATTTCTAAAATATATGGAGAACTGAGTTAAATTGATAAGAATACAAGTCATTCCCCAACTGATAAAATGATCAAAGGATATGAACAGAGTTTTCAGAGGAAGAAATTAAAGCTATCTACAATCATATGAAAAAATGTTCTCAATCACTATTGATTAGAGAAATGCAAATCAAAATAACTCTGAAGTACCACATCACACCTAATTGATTTAATAACTTATCAAAACACGAAAATGATAAATGTTGGAGAAGATGTGGGAAAACTGGAATACTAATGCATGGTTGGTGAAATTGTGAACTGATTCAACCATTCTGGAGAGCAATTTGGAACTATGCATAAAGGGCTATAAATTTGTGCATATCCTTTGACCCAGTGAAATGGACGGAGTTAATAAATCACAAGCAAAATTAATTAGGAATTTCAAGAGCATCATTTATTATCCAGGCTGGCGGCTGCCTCATGTAGAGACCCAGAGGAGACAGCCCTGAACTGAGGTGGGTGAGTGCATTTTAAGCATTTTGGCACTACTCGGGACAGCCTTGCGGTTTCCACAACAAACAGAGTTCTGACAGAGCAAGAGTGGGGCTTGCTGCTAGGCAAGAACCCCCAAACAGAAGGTGGTTGTCAGGGTGCTACTAGGCAAAGGACCCCAACAGAAAACAGGTGCCAGGAGAGGTACCCAATGAAAGACTGGTTGTCATTCAACATACAGTAGTTGTCAGGAAGGGGGGGGTTTAACATTAGGGGGGCACAGGTGGTTACCATGCAAATGGACTAAACAAGAAATGACTTAACAATTCATCAGATATTTCACAACCCAAAGGGGAATAACATTTTGACAGGGGCCCAACAAAAAAAAAAACCTGTTACTAGACAGATTATCCAGCCCTGCCCAGTAACCTAACAGATATCTCTCAGTCTAGGGGCCCAGGGAGGAATAACGTCCACTTCACCAGCAATATCACTACTAGGTGTATATGCCAAAGGGATCATAAAAACAGGAAAAGGACACATAGGTACAAAAATATTTATAGCAGCTCTTTTTGTGATGACCAAGAATTAGAAATTGAAGGGATGCCCACCAGCTGGGGAGCAGTTGAACAAGTGTGGTATGTTATTGTTCTATAGGAAATGGTGAGCAATAGGAATTTTATCTCAGAACTCTCTCTGCCTCATAAAAGCTCATCATCATTTTGAAGAAGTCATTCCTTCAGGAATAAAAAAGACCAAAGAATCTGACACTTTTTTCCTGTCCTTAGAGATATCCTGGGAAAAAGGAATTTCATTTCAAGGGTACTTCAGTAAGTCAATCAATGAGCAAGCATTACAGTGCTAGGTGCTGAGAATACAAAGACAAAAAAAAAAGTTACTTCCCTCAGAAAGCTTGCTCTGTACCAAAGAAGGGTGGGGAACATGTACAATTTCATAAATAAAATATATGTCCAAAATAAATATAAGATAATTGTGGAAGGGGGCAGAGAGTGAACAACTTGTCCCAATTTTCCACTATCAGTCACACAGGCTTTCAATAAGCACTTAATAAGCACCTAGGTTAGCTAAGTGACACAGTGGATGGAGTACCACGCCTACAGTCAGAAAGACTCATTTTCTTGAGTTCAAATCTGGCCTCAGATACTCACTAGCTGTGCAACCCTAAGCAAGTGTAATGCCAATAAGATACCCATAGTAGCTGTAAGGAATATGCATATGAATTCCCAAGGTTGTTCACAAAATATAATTAAATCTCCTCCAAGACAAAACCAAGATACTTATTTGGAACACTGCTATTAGAATATCAGAAGGCAAGATTCAGTAAGGTAGTCATTACCAGTCCAGGGAGCACTCACATTTCTCTCCTGCAAGCCTCTGAGAGAACAAGCTCTCCTAGGCCAGTTCTAACTCCACCTGTTCCTCTTTCAGCCCACACCTTTCCCTCCAAGCAATACAATATATACTGTTTCCAATCAAAGACTCAGCACTTGATTGGCTGAGAACCTTTGAAATCAGCATTTAATTGAGAAAGTGCAGGAATCCCTGTGCCCTATTAATGGGCTGGAAAGATCTTCCTATTCCATTAATATTACAGAAAGTCACTTAACCCTACTATTGGCCTCAGTTTCATCATCTATAAAATGAACTGGAGAAGGAAATGGCAAACCACTCCAGTATCTTTGCCAGAAAACCCCAAAATGGGGTCCCAGACAAAGTGACAGGACTGAACAATAAGCAGTACCTACTATGTGTCAGGCAGGCATGTTATAAGAGCTGGGGATGCCAAAAACGGAGCAAAAACAACCCCTGCTCTGAAGGAGCGCAGAGTCTGCTGGAGGAGGCAATATGCGACAAGCAGCTAGGAACAAGGAAAAGCGAGGATGAAACCAAGAGTCCCTTGAGAGGAAGATACGAAGATTAAGAAGACTGGGAAAGACTTTTTCCAGAGAGCAGGACTTTGGTTGAGACTGGAAGGAAGCAGGACGAGGAGGGAGAGCATTCCAGGCATGGGGACAGTGGCACCTCCTATGGTACACCATGAACATATAGTTCAGTGTACAGCATGTATTCTGTGCATGGATGCCTAAGGATTGATAGAGTGTTGGTCACTGGGTCAGTGGGAAAAGGAAAAGTAATTGTTTATGTTTCCAAGGATAATACACACACACATACACACACACACGTGAGCACAAGCACCCCACCTTATTATCTGAATGTGTCTTGGATTGAATTACTGTACCCTTCCCCGCAACAGCTTTTCCTAATGTGCTCACTTTGTTTCCCTTTCCTTTGGGCCACTACCTTATTTGACCACCACCCTTGCAGAGCTGCTTCCAGTGGGTGAGATCCTCTTGGGCTCTTAAGGAAGCCAGGCTTCAAATTTCCCCAACAGCTCCAAGTCAAATGGAAAAAACACATCCTGAGTCCAAGGAATTCAAATATCATGACAGGACATAGAAGAAGACACAGATGTCCCAAACAGGAAGGAAGAAAGGAAGGAAGAAAAAAGGGAAGGAAAGAAGGAAGGGAGGGAGGGAAGGAGGAAGGAAGGAAGGGAGGGAGGGAAGGAGGAAGGAAGGAAGGAAGGAAGGAAGGAAGGAAGGAAGGAAGGAAGGAAGGAAGGAAGGAAGGAAGGAAGGAAGGAAGGAAGGAAGGGAGGAAGGAAGGAAGGAAGGAAGGAAGGGAGGGAGAGAAAAGAGGGAAAGAATGGAAAGATTTATTAAGCCCCTACCATGTGCCAGATACTGTGCTAAGCATTTTACAAACATTATCTCATTTGATCTTCATAGCATCCTTGGGGGGTAGATACTATTATTATCCCCATTTTACAGCTGAGGACACTGAGGCAGATCCCAAGCTGACACAGCTGGTAAGTGTTTTGAGGATGAATTTGAACTGTTCTTCCTGTGCTTTATCCATGGTGCCACCTAGCTGCCAGAGCAAAGTAATGACTCTCCCTCCCAAATGTCCTTGTATTTTGTATTTACTTCCATGTGTATATGTTGTTTCCAGGCAGAACGTGAATTAGTTTTGGATGACTTGTTTTTGAATCCCCAGCACCTAGCACATGCCTGGCACTTAGGAATACAGGTAAGATCTGAACCTGGAGTGTGGAATTCCAAGATGAGTCAACTCCTTCTCTGAATGAAGGCCCAAATTTTCTCTATGCTCTCTAATCTTAGAGATTTGCCTAGACTTCTTACACTATAAGAAATGAGGAAACAGATTATTTCAAACAGACATGAGAAGATATGAATCAATGAGGAATGAAGCAAGCAGAATCAGAAAAGCAATTTGTACTGTAACCATGATATTATTTTTAAACGAATGATTTTGAAGATTTCTATAAACTGATGAAGGATGAAAATAGCAAAAGCAGAACAATTTCTATAATGATAGTACTGTAAAAGACAAACAACTTTGACATTTGTAAGGACGATGATCATCCCTCATTTCAGGCAAACAAGGATAAAATATGTTCTTTACCACCTGACAGAGAAGTAAGGGATCCCAGGTACAGAAAGAGATGGTTTTTTTAACTTAACTGATGGGGTGCTCAGCCCCTCCCCCATCATAACCAGTGACAGAATATGTTTTTCTTAACTATGAATATCAGGTATAAAGAACTTGTTTGGGTTTTTTTCCAATGCATTGAGTAGTTCAGTGACTTGCCTATAGACAGAGAGTCTACATGTCTCAGAGAGACAGGACTCTAAATCCAGGTTTTCCAGTCTTTCAGGCCATTTCCATTATTCAACATTGACTCTCACACTGGATAAGAATTGGAGGACAAGGTAATCACTGGACTATAGTTCTCATATATTTAAGTATCTTTTCCCCAGGACATCTTGAAAAGGAAGAAAAAATATTTTATGGTTATGGATACATGTTAAAGTTGCCATCAGAGGTAGCAGGGTTAATCCTGGTATCTGAAAAGCTGCTCTAGAAAAAGGATAAGACCTCCTGCTCTGACTAATTCCCCATCACAGATGGCTGCTGGCTGGGCTACTGCTCTTGCCTGAGTGACAGGGACCCTGGGGAAGGAGGAGGGTCAGAGGCTCACCAAGCTGTCAGCCTCTGGAACTAGGGCAAGAGCAGATGCAGCAGCCTTACTAGACCCTGCAGAGAGTAAGAGCCAAGATATGAGGGAACTGGAGATGCTGGCCCAGGGGCCAGTGAGCAATTGAAAAATTAAGAGTGATTAGCAAACAGACTTTGCTGCCAGGAAACAAACCTCAGTGATGCTGTTTTGGTAGGGGTGCTTGGAACTTGGGAACCTGAGAACAGGGGAAGAAGAAAAACAGGAAATCAATGAAAGGGAGCACAAAGCCACAGGCCCTGAAGTTCTACGCTCCTCTTGAAATAGGAAGCAAGGCCTGGAGGAGACAGCCTCCAGATAGGAGACCATACTAGGTAATGCCTCTGATGCCAAGGGATTAGGCCACAAGACAGGGTTCCTCCTGCCCTCGGTTGGTCCTCAGCCAGCTCCCACCACCATCAAAAAGGACAAAAGGTACAGATTATTCCCACAAGCTAAGGGGGATTTCAAAGACACACAACCAGAAAAAGGAATGGATTTGAAAGCAATTTTGGATTTGGAAACTGTATTCCAAAATCAGATTTGCGTTTTCAAATTGTGTTGGTATGATCCCCTTTGGGATTAATTTCTCTTTTGAATTTTTCCTTACAAGTGTTTCCCTCCCTGTGAGAGCAAACCATTGAGAGCAGCTGAGAGCTGAGCACTTTCCAGTGTTTTTTTGGTAGACTTAGGCAGTTGGGGAAAGGAGGGGATCCCTCACCTTCAAAGGTAGGAGAGAAGCCAATGGCAACCACAGATGGTAGTGCCACCTGCACAGAATGACCTTCAGAGAACAGAATCTCTCCTCTCCCACCTCTTCTCCTTCTCTTGAACCCTCACCCATACATCCAGCCAGGGCTCTAGGCAGGATTAAGAACCAAAGTCCAGGCCTCTGTTGTCCTACAGGTTTCAAGATAGAGCAAATCTGGGACAAAGCTCCTAGAACTCAATTTAGTGCAAGCCCTGGCCTTTCCATTGGGGCAGTAGGTGGCACAGTAGATAGAGTTTTGGACTTGGAGTCAGGAATACTCATCTTCTTAAGTTCAAATCTGGCCTCAGACACTTGCTAGTTGCGTGAACCTGAATAAGTCATTTCACATATTTGCCTCAGTTTCCTCATCTGTAAAACCAGCTGGAGAAGGAATGGCAAGCCACTCCACTATCTCTGCCAAGAAAACCCCAAAGGGATCACAAAGAGTAAGACACACCTGACAACAACTGAACAACTGGGCTTCTCAACAGTGGTAATGGTGATTTCATAGACAAAATATTCACATTTAGAGGCAGAGAGAGCACTGGAATTGGAATGAAAGGACCTCAAATTGAATGCATCAATCAGCTTAAAATTCCCAGCATTAACCAGACTCCTAAGAAGCATTTACTGGGACTGTATTTAGAAAATAAGTTCAAACACTTATTAAGTAACTCCTACGTTGAAGGCACCTTGCTAGGCACTAGGGGAGATACAAAGATTTTTAAATGGCACAGGCTCTGTCCTTGAGAAATGTAATTCTTCTATTGTTGTTCTGTTGTTTCACCCTTGTCTGACTATTTGTGACCCCATTTAGGATTTTCTTGGCCAAGATACTGGAGTGGTTTGCCATTTCCTTCTCCAGCTTATTTTATAGATGAGGAACTGAGGCAAACAAGGTTAAGTGACTTGCCTAGGGTCACACAGCTAGTAAGTATCTGAGGCCACATTTGAACTCTGGAAAATGAGTCTTCCTGACTCTAGGCCCAACACTCTATCCACTGGGTCACCTAGCTGCCCTAACTATTCTACCAGAACTATCTAAATTGTGATTAAAATGAAGAGCCAAATTTACTCCAAATGTAAGAGAAGAAAAACAGCTTACTAACAATTAGTAAAATACTAGAGTTAGAAACAGAGGACCTGAGTGGGAATCCCTGTTCTGCCCCTTGGTGGTATGCTGGTAGTTTTACAACTACCTCTCCAAGTACATCCTTTTTTATTTAATCTGCATTCTTAACATTTCCACAATCACTTTCTGAAGTCTAGACATTTACAAAACAACAAACTGAGCCCTGGTTTGTAACCTTTACGGATTTCAGGGGTATAAATGCTCATGCTGAAAATTTTGCAACAGGCTAACGCCTGTGCCAGCTGCTTCAGCTCCCCACTTTGGTTATCCATATGCTTTTCAGCAAGTTCTTTCCACTCTCTGGACCTCAGAGGGATTGCCCTAGGAGACACCCAATCTCCCTTCTCATTCTAAATGTATGACACAAGCCTCTGTGGGGTGTGTAGGCTCAAAGGCCAGTGTGAAGGCAAATGTAAAACTCAGCCCTCAATCACTCAGCTGAAAACCTGCTGCAAGTCCCCAGTAGGTGGGGTTGAGGCACCAGAGATGGATTAAGATTTCTAAAGACAAGGAATACAACCCTGCCCAGATAGTTTCAAGTCATCTAGAGTACATCACAGCCCAGTCAAGAACCATCCTGGGAAAGAAAAACTTAGAGCCCAGAGGATTCTGGAGGGCAGGATATGAGCCTCAGTAAAACTGCTTTCTGGCATCAGGGTCCCAGAAAATTGTGCTAACCAGGGGGAAGTCTTATGTATTTTTAATGGAAAGAAAAAAAGACTCCAGGAAAAAAATAAGAAATGATCCTACTAACTGAACTAAGCTCAGAGAAAGGGTGGCAGACACTAGTCCCTGATGACCACAGGTTGCCAAGGGACTTTCCTCTATTTATTTACCAGCCATATGTGTCAAACTCATTATAAAAGATGCAATGCCAGGTGACTTGGGAAAGAGAAGAAGTCCCAACCTGCTGTTGTCTGGGCTAGGATGGGCTCTCCCTGGTAGTAATTAGGCATTTACCTATACTATAACCTCAATATTTTGCATTTTTCCCAGAGAGTGAGGAAGAATCCAGGGTTCATTTGCCTAGCCTTAGGCAGGTTAGATCACATCCTGTTCATTTCTCTATCTTCCACCTAAAATGAGGCAGGTATGTTTTATGGAACACTAAGAAATTCTCCTTGACCTTGATACTCAGCATTTCAATTCAAATATTTAAGGGCTTCTGCTTGCAGGGGCTAGGGAGCCAACCTGAAAGTCAAAAAGACATGGGTTCAAGTCTAGATTCCTGGAACAAGGCACTTAACCTCTCAAAGTGCCCCATGTAACTCTCCCCCATGTTGAGTGCAACTTCATTGACCTCTTAAGAGGAGCAGGTCTCTTGATGTCTCCAGAAACTCGATATTCCTGGAGTCCTTGGATCACGCCCCAGCCTGTGACTCTTTTGCAAAGCAACTTCACTCCTCCCAGGTGCTTCCTGGAGTCTGAAGTGTATCTAAACCCTGCCCTTCCAGCCCTTATGGGCATTCCTGCACTCCCATGCTGTGAGCAGTCCCAAATTACAATTCCCTTGCCTCAATTAAAGACCCTTATTATTGCCACTGTGGCAGTCCTCTATTTCTGGTTGACACACATTAAATCTTGCTGATAATAATAGCTTCCACTTATAGAGTGCTTGAAGGTTTACAAAGAATTTTACATGTGCTATTTATTCTCATAACAACTTTGTGAAGTAAGTGCTAGTTATCATCATCCTCATTTTACAGATGAGAAAACTGAGGCTGAGAGTCATTAAGTGACACATTCAGGAATCACAGAGCTAGTAAGCTTCTGAGCTGAATTGGAACTGGAGTCTCCCTGAATCCTCTATCCTCTGTACTATTGGCTGCACTGGTAGAGCAAAATGGGAAGTCTCTCCCATAAATGAAATCTCAGATTGGAACAAGAACAAATTGTGGGGCATTGTGCTAGGTAGTAGGGAAGATCCAAAGATGAAAAATGAGGCAGTCCCAATCCTAGATGGACTTTCTACCCTTCTACTGGAAGAGCTTATATTATAAGCACCTTAAGTTGCAGAAAGAAGGATTTTCTTTGGATATAAGAAATCATCCTGTTGAAAATGATAAATGTTGGAGAAAACGTGGGAAAATCAGGACACTAATTCATTGTCAGTAGAGTTGTGAACTGATCCAATCATTCTGGAGAGCAATTTGGAACTATGCCCAAAGGGCAATCAAACTATGCATAGCGTTTGATCCAGCAATACCACTATTAGGTCTGTATCCCAAAGAGATCATCAGAAGAGAAAGAGAACCCACATATACAAAAATATTTTTACAGCTCTTTTTGTGGAGGCAAAGAATTAGAAATTGAGGGGATGCCCATCAATTGGGGAATGACTGAACAAATTGTGGCATTTGATTGTGATGGCAATCACAAATGACAAGCAGGATGCTTTCAGAAAAACCTGGAAAGACTTACATGAACTGATGCTGAATGAAGTGAGCAGAACCAGGAGAACACTGTACACAGTAACAGCCACATTGCGCAATGATCAGCTTTGATAGACTTGGCTCTTCTCAGCAGTAGAGTGATGTAAGATAATTCCAAAAGACTCATGCTGGAAATTATCCCCATCCGGAGAAAAAATTGTAAAGTCTGAATCCAGATCAAAGCATACTACTTTCACTTTTTGTGTTGTTTTTTCTTTCTTGTGGTTTTTCCCTTCTGTTTTGACTCTTCTTTTACAACATGACTAATGTGGAAATGTTTAATATGATTGTACATGTATAACCTATATCAGATTGCTTGCTGTCTTGGGGGCCAGGGATAAAAAAAATTTGGAACTCAAAATCTTATAAAAGTGAATACTGAAAACTATCTTTATATGTAATTGGAAAAAAATGAAAACTATTCAGTGGAGTGGAGGAAGAAAACAACCTATTAATAAAGTAATGCTTTGGAATGTGGGGACCTGGGCTGGCTGGCATTCCAAGCCTGCCATTTACAATTCATTTGTCCTTGGGTAAATCAGTTCCAATCTTTTGGATCTCACTTGCCTCAGTAGTGAAATGAGGAAGAATTGTACCCAATGATCTCTAAGATCCCCTCTAGCCCCAATCTATGATGCTACAATTTTGAAACACATAACCCAGCAAGAATCACCCAGAAGTGGTACAAGATGCCTTCAGGAGTTAGTGAACTTCTCCTTACTGGAGATCTTTAAGCCAAGGTTTAAAGACAATTTCCCGGGAATGCTGTAGGGGAGCTATAGTTGGACAAGATAACCTCTGAAATGTATCTCTGATGCTGTGATTCTGGTTTTCCACAAGGGCTGTCCAAACTTTGCCCAATTCCTTGTCAGCATATGACCTCAATTCTCCTATTCTACAGAGAAAATGAAGGCTATTAATTCAAACTTCCGCAAGTGAATATATTAAAATTTCTTTCATCTTTTTGGTTATGTACAGTTATGTGCAGCACTGTGACACAAGGTTTATGCTTCATTTCTTTAGTTCCTATAGATATAGTCTAAGGCCCAGTAAATAGAGGGCTGGGTCTGGAAACAGGATGACCCCAGTTTAAATCCAGCTTCAGATACTTGTTAACTCTGTGACCTTGGGCAAGCCACAACTTCTATTTGCTCCCGTTTCCTCAACTATAAAATGAGGCCAATAATTGCACCTACCTCCCAGGGTTGTTGTGGGCCTCAGATGAAATTACATTTGCAAAGCATTTAGAACACTTCTTTCCAGTGTAAATTCCCTGATAAAGATGAGGAGCTCTGAAGGCTACTCTGAAAGAACTCTTCTACTTACTTCCCTTCTTTCCCTTTGAGTAAGGCCTCTCCAGGCCAATAACCCCTATGCTTCCACTTGGAAATGTCTGAAACCAAGCTCATTATCTGACCCAGAAAATTAAGTCCTTCTCCTAACTTTCTGTTAATGGTACTCCTTTCCTACCAAATCATTCAAGTTTAAAATTTCAGTCTTCATAGACTACCTCCCTCCATACCCAATCACTAACCAAAATGGTTGAATTTTTCCTTCTTAAGGTCTCACAACATATCTCTTCCTTCCTGCACCCAGAAGCACCACTCACTCCTAAATCAAGTTTTCGTTACTTCTCACTGTATGGGATAAAAAGATCCTTATTCAAAATTTTAAATAAATGAAGAGGCTTCTCAATAAGAACAGAAAGAAAAAGATTTATCACAGTTCTCAAGAAAGGGACGTCCTTCCACCAGGCTGGGGAATCCGATGGAAGGAGACAATTTACAGAAATTGAAGCACAATTTTATATCCTAATGCAGAGAAGCCCACTTCCCCACTATCCCACCTCTCCATTGGCTGGGAAGTGGGCTCACAATCTAAGTGCGGAAAAACTAGACAAACCCCAGGAAATCTTCACCTATCCCAACAATTACCTTATCTAATATCTAACTTAACTGCTGATGTGAGGGGAGGGGGAGAAGCTGGAGCTGGTAGCGTTGATGTGGCAACAGTACAACAAACAAAGGGGAGATTTGAGTAACTTCCAAGTTTCCGCTACAGCCCGCAGCACTTTCACAAAGAAAGCTGTTAGCTGGTAAAGGGTGGGAGGGGAGACAACTCACCGTCCATAAGCCCTGGATACCTAAAACTCAGGCATCCAAGGAGCAAGGCCCTATGGAAGAGAAATTTTATTTAGAAACTCTAATATTCCCCATATTTTTTTGTTATGAAAAGTCTTCACAATCTCCTCATCTCACTCATCACCAAAGATACTGTGGTAACCATCTAAGAGGTCTCTTCATCTCCAGTCTCTCCCTTCGTTTGCCCATTTCAGATACCATAGCAGTAATCTTTTTTACATACAGCTTTGATTCTGTGATTGCTCTCAAAGATCCTATCAAATTAGAAAACTTCTAGTATGAAAGAGATATGTGTCAGTCATAGAATTTAGAAGTGGAAACAATCTTATAGAAACTTCTTTAGTTTTCATTCTTTCCAGATTATGAAGTGTCTACAAAGGTGAGTGGGAGCTATATTGCAGAGGGTTTTAAAATTCCAAGTGAAAGATTTTGAATTTTATTTTATAGATAGATAGAACCATTGAAAATATGAATAGAAAGGTGACCTGGTTGACTTGTACCTTAGTGAAATTAATTTGGTGGTTATACAAATGTTGAATTGGAGAGGAGAGACACAGGAAGCAAGGAAATCAATTGAAAGTCTTTTGCAATAATCTGGGTAAAAAGTCATTTGGGCCTTAGACTAGGGTGGTGACTATGTGAGCAGGAAGGAGACAAAGGGGATGAATGCTGTGAAGGTAGAATGGGCAAGACTTGGTAACTGATTGCAAATGGAAGATGAGGAAAAGAAGTTGAGTGACTTGATGCACAGTCTCAGAAAATGGCCATCCCCTTGTCAAAAATGAAATTTTAAGGACTAAGGAGAAATATCAGAAGATAGGACTATTGAGGCTTAGGGGCTCTGGGACCCCAAAAGTGACACATGGATCCTGCCCAAATGAATTCAACCCAAGCCTCCTTTCAAAAACAAGATTTATTAGAACACCGATAGAGGGTGGGCATGATTAGAAAAATCCTCAATATTGGCCAAGCTGAATCTGAACCATTGGGTAGACTATTAAGGAATCTGAGCACCTTAATGGAGGCAAATTGATCTTACATACAAAAGGACTGTGTGAACCAAGAAAGAGTCTAGATGGAATTAAGGGAGTGGCATTTTAGGGTGGGACCAGGTGTAGATAATGAAAGAGCAGCTAATTAACTGGCAAGAGTCAATTCCTCCAAGCTAATGCCAGGGACCTGGTTCACATACACATAGGAAAATCCAGGGGCTTTTCCTTTTTGGGGTCCAGATCCCAAAGACATGGTCTTTTCCTTTTGGGGATTCAGATCCTACCCCCATCAAGACCATGTTAAAGGATGTGACTCATTTGGCTAGAAACATGGGTGAAGTAGAAGATGATGTGGGAAACGGGGAGAGAAAGAGCAGAGAGGGGCAGTAGTTACCAGCTAGTTAATTAAAGTCAAATCAGACAGGAGGCAATCCTTCCCTCACCCCCACGTGCATTGGACCTTTCTCTGATTTATCTGTACCTTTTAGAGAAATAAGTCAACTACAGAAAACAAGAGGAGGAACAGATAAGGATATTATTTATTGTTCTGTGAACATTTTAAAGTTCGTGTTCCAGAACCAGACATAACTGAAGTGGTTTCTCTGATTCTCCAAAATCTTCTTGCTGATGACCTTTTAAAGACAATAGAAGGAATAAGAAGAAAAAGAAGATCTGTTGTGACGTGAATTTGTAGAAGGGATAGACTAGGGTCACAGAGAATTATTCTTTTTTCTGGATGAGAAGATAGAAAAGAGCTAGAACATTGATCTTAGAGTTAGAATTCAACTCAGCAATTCAATTCAAAGGAAAAGATATTTATCAATGGAAGTTTCTTGAAGGGAACAGATGTTTCATTTTTGTCTTTGCATGAATCAGTCAATATACATTTATGAAGCACCTCCTAAATTCCAGGCACCATACTAAGTGCTGGGGATACAAAGAAAGGTAAACAAAAAAATAAATGAAAGACTAGTCCTTGGCCCCAGGGAGCTCACAACCTAATGAGGGAAAGTGACTTGTAAAAAGAAACTGATTAGGGATGCAGAGTGGGGGATGGAATGGGCCAATGAAGCCTTGAAGGCTGATGGGAAATGATGAGATGGCTGCCCAGGGAGCCTTTCTTTGATCAAGGATCTGGGAGAAACTCTTTGTGGTACTTTCTCCATCTTTTCCATAGATAGGGAGGGGCCCCAGAGACAAGGGCTGAACTGAAAGAATGTGAGTTTCAGAGCTGATTCAATCTTCTAGGATGAACAATCAATTATTTAGTGCTTACTATATGTGAGGCATTGTGCTAAATAGTAGGCATACAGATACAATTATTGAAACAATCCCTGCTCGAAAGAAGCTTATACACCCTGGCTAGCCACCTAAGGTCAGCCTTGACTCTTCATACTCTCACCCCCTCACATCTGACCAGTGGTCAAATGCTATCTTTTCTACCCAACAGCTCTTGAATATGTCCTCTCTTTTCTAACATTGCAACCACACAAGAGCAAGCCCTCATCCTCTCATTGCTGGACCATTACAATAGCTTGCTGGTTGGCCTCCCTAACTCGTCTCTTTCTCATTCTAATCAATCTTCAATTCAGCTGTCAAATGGATCTTCCTAAAATGAAGCTCTAACTTTTTCACTCCTCTATTCAATAAACCCCAGGGGTTTTTCATTACCCCCAGAATCAAGTATCAGTTCCTCTGTTTAGCTTTTAAAGTTTATCATAACATGGCCCCTTCCTACCCAAACCTTGGCTTAAAGATCTCTAGTGAGGAGAAGTGATTTAGAGCATTTTTTCATATGATTATAGATACCTTTAATTTCTTCCTTTGAAAATTGAATTAATGACCAAAATAGTAGATGTAGACCAAGCATACACAAAGAAAACTCGTGCTCAAAGCAACAAAATTGTAAGGACATTGAGGTATCAGAAAGAGAAGATACCAGAGGTGTAGAAAAAGAAAAATTTCAGATCTTACTCATCCCCAAAAAGGAGACAGATAGCACCAATAAATATTTGTCTTATATGCCTACTTTCCAACTACACAACATTTTACTAAGAATCATCCATATGTGCACTGATCACATCCTTGAGAAGGATGTTAGTAAGGAATACGCTGGTTTTCCAAATGATATTTTATAGTCCAACATATCTTTACTATCACATAGTTTACTATGTAGAAAATACAAGATCTGACTGCCTGACTGTAAAATAAATTTGATCCAGTAGAACAAAATGCTGGCTAAAGATACTCTTCCAACAAGATGTCCCATCCACATAGCAAAATTACTCGATTCTTTGAAATGTACACCCTGCCCCAGCTTCCCTTATTCAGCAATCTTCAAGTAGCCACTAGAAGCATCTGTCTGAGCCCCAAGGGGAGAGAACTAACCCCAGAATAGCCCACTCAGTGGCGGGCACAGAGGTTCCCTATGTGGATAGTTAGACCAAACTCTAACTTGGAATGAAACTCTGCCACAGTCTCCACAGAGTTCTTGATGCAAAGAAAACCAGAACTCCAGTAAAGAGGAGCATCTGGCATATATAAAGAATCCCTATTCAATCAGGACTCTGTCCTGGATCACTTCCATGATGGTGGCAAGCATTTTTGGTGAAACATATGTTTCTCTTCCTGTTTTTATGCCTTACCTAATATAAATAGAGAATGCAAAATGAGACTTACATTCTCAGACAATGTGTTTGTTTTGCTTGACTACACATGTTTATTAGAGGGGGCCCTTTATTTGAGGTGAGGGGTTTAGTTAAAGGATATGTACAATTTAATGACTTTGGGGCCATAAATCCAAATTGTTTCCAGAATGGATGTCATTGAAAATTCCACTAACAGTTCCTTAGTCAGCCTCTTTGCCCACAAGTCTTCTGTTGCCACATAAAGAGCCCTGGATTTGGAGGCAGAGAGCCTGGGTTTGAATCTTGACTAAATGAAAGAATAATTGTAAAGTTCAGCACGGTGTCTGGCACATAGTAAGCACTATATAAATATGTATTATTATTATTATTGTTATTTTTGGCAATCTGACAGGTGTGAAATAGAACCACAGAGTTTTTAGAATTTATATTTCTTCTGTTAATAGTGACCTAGAGCATTTTTCATATGGGAACTATTTGTTCCTATCTGGAGGTAATGGGGAGGAAGGGGAGGGGAAAGGAAGAGGAAGGGGAGAATCCCTGGGCAATGATTTAACTTCTCAGCGTTTTAGGCAACTTTCTAAGACTGTAAGTTGTGGAGATAGGTCAATTTGCACCCAGCATGGGTACAGAATATGCTACACTGGGAGCATGTAGCACCAATGAAATGACATGTCCAATCCTCAATTCAATATACTACTCAGTATCTTACATCGCATATTAAAATGTAAAACCACATGCATTATGTGATATATATTAATTTTATATTTTAACATTACACATATTACTCTTACATTCTAATAACTATACATTATCATAATGCAATATATTTATATTTAAATATAGTGTATATAATGTAATGCTTATTGATTCACATATGTTACATGATTAATATTTACATAAAATATTTATTTCAGTTTAATATAAACATAATTTACTTTACATTTTAATGTTATATATAATAAAATATATCTAATGTTATATATGTTTTAAAGTTTAATGCTACACATTATACATAATACAATATTTATTTTATATTTAATTTATTATATTGATAAATATTTTACATTTTAATATCACGCATATTTCTTTTAAATTTTAATATACTACACAAAGATATTTATTTTACATTTAACATATAATAAGAACCCTTTATTTTACATTTTAATATAGCCGGCATACTTCTTTTAAATTTGACTATATTACCCATTATACAACATATAATATTTATTTTATATTTTAACATTTTTAAAGTGTATTCAACACAAGATGTTTCTTATACAAGCTTCTTTCTTTTCTTTTTTTGTATATTGCTATGTTTGTTGATAACTATTTTCACAATTCAAAAGAAAGTTTAAAAACAAGAGAGACAGAGAGAGAGAGAGAGATGTAACAGGAGAGACAGAACCCAGTTCAGCAACCCTCCGATCACAGAGAGCTTGTTAACGGTTGCCCTTTTCCTTCCCCCCTCCCCATCTCCCTCCTTTTCCTCCCCTAGGCTGAGCTGAGTGGCCCAGGCTCCGCCTCCTTTCTCCTCTCCTCCCCCCTCCCTTTTCCCTCCCTCCTCTCCCCTAGGCTGAGCTGAGTGGCCCAGGCTCCGCCTCCTTTCTCCTCTCCTTCCCCCTCCCTTTTCCCTCTCTCCTCCCCTAGGCTGAGCTAAATAGCCCAGGCTCCGCCTCCTTTCTCCTCTCCTCCCCCCTCCCTTTTCCCTCCCTCCTCTCCCCTAGGCTGAGCTGAGTGGCCCAGGCTCCGCCTCCTTTCTCCTCTCCTTCCCCCTCCCTTTTCCCTCTCTCCTCCCCTAGGCTGAGCTAAATAACCCAGGCTCCGCCCTTCCTCCCCCCTCCCCTCAGTTCTAGCCAGACGGGCCCCGCCCGCTCACCCGAGGCGGCCTGGAAGGCACCCGATTCTGCGCAGGCGTGGTAGTCCAGAAGCCGCCCGGGCCGGAAGCCCGGAACCCGGATCCGCTATGGCCGTGGCGGCGGTGCACCTGGATTCGGACGCCTTCCTAGTGTGCCTCAACCATGCCCTGAGCACGGAGAAGGAGGAGGTGATGGGGCTGTGCATTGGCGAGGTGGACGCCAGCAAGATCGTGCACATCCACTCGGTGATCATCCTGCGGCGCTCGGACAAGCGCAAGGACCGCGTGGAGATCTCGCCCGAGCAGCTGTCGGCGGCGTCCACAGAGGCCGAGCGCCTGGCCGAGCTGACGGGCCGGCCCCTGCGCGTGGTGGGCTGGTACCACTCGCACCCGCACATCACCGTGTGGCCGTCGCACGTGGACGTGCGCACACAGGCCATGTACCAGATGATGGACCAGGGCTTCGTGGGCCTCATCTTCTCGTGCTTCATCGAGGACAAGAACACCAGGACTGGCCGCCTGCTCTACACGTGCTTCCAGTCGGTGCAGGCCCAGAAGAGTGCCGACTACGAGCGCATCGAGATCCCCATCCACGTGGTGCCTCACGACACCATCGGTAAGGTGTGCCTCGAGTCTGCCATCGAGTTGCCCAAGATTCTGTGCCAGGAGGAGCAGGACGCGTACCGGCGCATCCACAGCCTGCCGCACCTCGACTCGGTCACCATGATCCACAATGGCTCCGTCTTCACCAAGAACCTGTGCAGCCAGATGTCGGCCATCAGCGGGCCGCTGCTGCAATGGCTGGAGGACCGGCTGGAGCAGAACCAGCAGCGGGTGCGGGAGCTGCAGCGGGAGAAGGAACGACTGCAACAGGAGCTGGCAGCGCTGGACTGAGGCCCCCCTGGGCAGGAGGCAGGGGGTGGGGCGCGCAGGTTGGGGGAGAGTCGTTCCTGGTGTTTGGGGGTTTGCTTTTTCCTCTGCAGTCCAGCCATGTCTGGGAGGCACCCTTGTACAGAGATCCCCTCGGACCTCATGATGGACAGACCTGATTTTTTTATATAAAGTATTTTGGTAAAAATTCCAGCAGGATTGTCTGTGCATTTAATCCTATGCATGGAGAGAGAAGTGTGGGTGGAGGGAAGGGGGAGAGCTGCCTTTGTGCCATGCACTCTGCTGGGTACTGGGGATACAAAGACTGGGCCCTAGTGCCTGTGGGAGACAGCATGTACCTAGATGTAGGTATATGCAAAATAGAAGAGCCTTTAAGTGACTCAGTGCATAGAACACAGGGCTTAGAGTCCGAAAGACCCAGTTCAAATCCGACAGTCACTAGCTGTATAAACCACTTAACTTACTTGTAAAACAGGGATCAATAATATCTCCTCTGAACAAGTTCTTTGTAAGGATCAAAGGAGATAGATATGCAAAGCATTTTGCAAATGTTTAAGTATTATATAAATGCTAACTGTTAGGTACAAGTTGGTGTGGTAGGGGTGGAGAACACTAGGAGATGGAATAGGAAAGCTCTTGCTTAGAGATGGCTTTTACAGATGTCATTAGACACAGAGTATCTTCATGAGTATTAATTAGCCAGTGTGTACATATACATTCTAATGTGTGTTTATGTAATATACATACACATACGGATACACAAATAGACTTACATATATATGTATATATAGGAAAGATTTAAATGGCATGTGTGTATTTGTGTATTATACACACCAGCATGTATATATGTGTGTTGTATATATACCTAAACACAAATACACATACAAGCATATGTATATATAGGAGACTCTAAGTAGAAATGACTTTTATTGCCCAGATGCAAAGTACTTCCATGAAAATTAACATATATTTACCCATATACCAGAGTATATATGTATAATATACATGCATACAAACATGTATGTACGTATTTACATATGTATATTTATGAGTATCTTAAATAAATGGTTAATGGCCCACAATTACATCACCTTTAATAACCCAGAACTCCTTCTGAAAACACAGGCCCATCTTTTTAATATCAACAGTTTATCAATGTCATATAATGGCTAGTTATAGAATAGTCAGCAAAGAATTTAAAATGAATTATTACTCAGGGTAGTGAAGAGGAGCATTGTGGGCATGAGCAAACGGAAACAAAAGCGGTTGAAGAAACGAAGTAAGGGATGTCATAAGGGAAAAAAAATTTTAATTTACTCAATGTTAATTGCTTAATTAAAAGAGGAGAGAAGGGATAACTGACAGCCTGTGTTCTTCAGTGATATCTCAGAGGTCAGGAGAAATCGAGAAATCTTCCACAAATCGTATACATAAGTTAGATCCTCTGGTGGATCTGGGAGGATATGGACAAGATTCATAGAGAGTGCTCAAGTGTGGATGAATTGTAATCTACATCACTGGAAGGAACATTCACATTGTTGAAATGGCAGATTTGAGTGTACACATCATTCTGGGAAAAATGACTTTTATTGAAAATTATCTTGGCAAACCGAAAAAATGACCCAAACCCCACAAGATAAAAATTCAAGGTGATTTTCACACTGGTTTCAAAGGCCAGAACAATTAGAGGACAGGAAAGATATGGGTAGTTCATTTGAAAAATAAACATCATGAGGTGCTTTCTAAAAACCTAATCATTATAATGGTTTTAACAGAAGTAGGATGTCCAAAGCAAGGGTCATGAGAGATGTGGACTGCACTGATCAAACCACATCTCGAGTATTGTATTGTCTAACTACCATATTTTAGAAAGGTAACTCAAATGGAGACAAAACCATGTCAAATGGTAACTTTGAAGAAGCGAGGACTTAAGGAAGATATGTTCACTGTCTTCAGATATCTGAAAGATTGTCATGTGAACAAGGAATTATTTTTATCTGGTTTGACTTGAGGATGGAGTCAGGATTAATATGAGCAGCTTCCTAATGATCACGTTTTTTGCTAAATTGGATTTTTATGAAAGTAACAAGTTCATTCTCGCTAACAGTATTCATTGGAGGCTAGATTATCATCTAAAGAGGGTGCTGAGGAAGGTATTTGTACGTTGTTGGGTAGCTGATGAGATTTATTTGTTGAGGTTTGTTGGAGAGGAAGTTCAATGTGTAGCGAGTGAAAAGAATTGTAGGCTTGGGTTAAGTTCCTGCTCTGACTTAACTACCTGTGGGATCTTAGGCAAATCATTTGACTCTTGGAACTCAGTTTTTAAATATATAGTAGTAAGTATGATGATCTCTAAGGTCTCCTTGCTTTAACATTTTGTAATTACCAGATACTGTGATAAAGGTAGCTCAGTACTGCAGTAGGTAGAGCACTGAGCCTAATGTCAGAAAGACCTGAGTTCAAATTCAGCCTCTGACCCTTACTAGTTGTGTGATCCTGGGCAAGTCACTTAACCTCACTTTCCTCAATTGTAAAATGGGGACAGGCAGTTGCTAGTTCAGGAGATAGAGCATCAGGCCTGGAGTCAGAAAGACTTACTTTCCTGAGTTCAAATCTGGCCTCAGACACTAGCTGTGGGCAAGGTACTTTAACCCTGTTTGCCTCAGTTTCCTTCTCTGTAGAAGGAACTGAAAAAGAAAATGGCAAACCACTCCAGTATCTGCCCAAAAAACCTCCAATGGGGTCAATGAAGAGTATGAAATGACTGAGCAAGAAAAAATGAGGATAACAGCACCTACCATAAAATGAGGTAATATTTGTAAAGCACTTAGTACAGTGCCTGACACATAGTAGGCACTATAGAAATACTTATTCCCTGCCTCTGTGACAATACAGAAATAAGTTGAAAGCTGCCTATAAATGCCATCTGACTGAAACAGACAATTATACATCGTAGCAATTATTCAGAGAAAAGTTTCCAAGGTAACCCTGGAGCTGGCTCCTGAAGGATGGGTAGAATTTCAATAAATGGAGGAGGTGGGAGGGAAATTTTAACTAAATAGAAGAGTATGGCCAAAGGTGTCAAAGCAGCAAAGTTCAGAACATGTTTGGGGAACTGCAGGTAGGTTAACTAGAATGGAAAGTTCAAATGTGTCAGTAGGAGGAAAATGATTGGTGTCATTTTGTGGAGTTTGAATTTTATCAAGCATTGGAAGCTACTGAAGGCTTTTGAGCAGAAGATCAGTTTGACTCAATTCAACAAGCATTTGTTAACAGCCTGCTATATAGGGTATTAGTCAGGTAGGTAGAACAGTGGATAGAGCATTGACCTGGGAATAAAGAAGATCTGAGTTTGAATCCAATCTCAGATACTTACTAGCTGAGTGACCCTAGGCAAGTCATTTAACCCTCTTTGCCTCAATTCCTCATCAGTAAAAGGAGCAGGAGAAGGAAATGGCAGACCACTCCAGTATCTTTACAAGAAAACCCCAAATGGGGTCACAAAGAATTGAACATGCCTAAAACGGTAACAACAAAAATGTGTTGGGTCATATGCTAAACATTAGGAATATGAAGAGAAAAATGAAATCCTACCATCTTCTGTGTGTGTGTGTGTGTGTGTGTGTGTGTGTGTTTACTGACAACTACACACTTAATCTTGGAAACAGAAGTTTCTAACCTCCTTAAAAATTTTTCCAAAGACTCTTGGTCACTTTGAATCTATTTGTTAAAAATATAAAAGTGCTACACCATCCAATTAGTTTCCAAGACTATTAAAGAAATTGGAAATTTACTGGCAAATTTTCAACAAAAACATTTGCCTTACTGGTGAGAGGATTGAAGAATTAGTACTGAGATTTAGTAAACATGGCCAACGATGCATTTCCATTCAGATCTACATACATTTTTCACCAGTCATAGCCAATAAAATGGAAATAAACTGAACTTCCAACTTTTAAATCATTATCACAACACATAAAGTCAAGATTTTCAAAAATAACAAAATATGTTCAATCCCATTGTTCTCGATATATCTTACTGTAATGTCAGTAAGAACAGGAAAGTTTATCATGATGTTAATAAAATACTTTTAACAGTTTATTTCATCTTTTGTACCTTCCTCCCAAGGTATGATGTAAGGATCATATAAGACAACAGGTAAATGATCAAAAGATCCCCAAAGTACCATCTAAATGATGCTATCCAGATACACTAAAGCTATCACCTTTATCTCTTTCTTTTGAAGCTCCTGTTTATGTCTATCGTTTATAATGGACATAATACATCAGCACAGAAATACATGTAGATTATTTCTATTGGGAGGCTCAAAAACACTTCACTGAAAAGAGTATAGGATCAGAAGAGTTTGGAGACCACTTCCCTAAACTGACCTACAGATTTCAAGAAGCAAAAGCAAAGAGAGAGAGAGCCCTGCAACCATACTTGTGATGGACACCTTTTAAAATTCCTACTAGTTTCCTGTTTTCTTTACACTTGAATCTCCAAAAATCAGAGCTCAAGAACATCCTAGTAAATTCTAGATGGGTTTTGATTGAGGTTTTACCATACTATATATAGAATAAACTATATTGCTTATTTGCAAGTTTCTTGAATTGTAGAAGCAATTTGTTTAATTTTATTTGTTCAATTCAATAGCTGTTAATTGTTCCCAGTTTGCCAAGCACTACAGTAGTCATGGAAGGGTGGAGAATGCAAAATGTAGGTAAGATATTGACTATGTCATCATGAAATAAAAGGTTTATACTTATTCACTGGCTGTCATGATACAAACTGTGGACCTTTTTCTATACCTTTCATAACAAAGGAATCCATGTTACTCTAACTCCATAAGATTCAGAGACTGATGACTTAAAGAAAAATAATTTTATTTAGGTTTCCCAGAGAAAGCTCCTTAGGAATTGCCTATTTAACTGATTTTCTAATGCAGTGGTGTAAAATTCAAATAGAAATGGGAACCACTAACCTGTTTATATGAATCCCTGCAGGCCACGTATTGACTTCATTTTAGAATGTAATGTTATTATGTTTTAGCTATCTTGTTAAATATTTCCCAGTTACATTTTAATTTAGTTTTACCCTATTCCAGAGTGTTACAGCTAGTATTTGGAGCCACCTGTGTTTGACATCTCTGCTCTACTGTATATTCTTCCTCCCAGCCAGACCCCTTTCCAATGTAAATCCAAAAGACTGACAACTCATGTCCTGGTGGGGAAGCCTTAGCCTTAGGTGGGAGGCAGGGGAAAAGCAACTATAAGGAAATGTATGAGATGATTGATGATTCTACTTGATACTACCTTGAATTGTTACGTAGTTTTTTCTGTTTTTATGTCCTGTATTACTACCATCACACCCTGACTCCCTACCCACAAACAATACACTATAGTGTAGTCTGTAACCTCTTTGAGGGATAGAAATTAAGCTTGGTATCTGGAAACATTTCCTAACAATTAGAGTAACATTAGACAATAATGGCTTCCCATCTTGTCCTGTGTGTTGTAGAAGGAATTAATTCTTAAGTTACTGTTTAGATTAGATTTTCTCTGAGGTCCTTTCCAAATCTGTGATTCCACTTGTCTCTGGTTTTCTACATAGTAATCAACACACTCTTTGACATCACAGGCATTCAGCAAACACTGGTGGATGGATTGGAATCAGAGAATCTAGTCCGGGGTGGGCAACCTTTGGCCTGGAAGTCACATGTGATCCTCTAGGTCCTCAAATGCTGCCTTTCAAAAGGATTCCGTCAAAGAGCTTCACTTGAGAACCTACTGGGTCACTACATGTACCCCGAGATCAAAAATTCCCCACCCCTGCTCTAGGTTCAGATCCTGACTCATATCTACTTATTTGTGTGACTTTGGAAAAAGGACTTAACCTTTCTGGGACTCACTTTTTTAATCTTAAAAATGAAGAGAGTAGATTGGATGGTGTCTAAAGGCCTTTGAAGTTCCGTCTTCTCACTACTAGTTAGCAGAATACCTTTTCCCAGAAGCTTCGGTTTTCTTTGTTCAGATCTCTATAAGGCCCTTAAGGTCTTGATGATTTGAATTCTTTTTTTTTCAAAACCACCCGTTGCAGACTTTTAATAGGAGTCCAGACCTGGTGTCAGCCCTCCCACTCTACAAACTTAGCTGGCAAGCTGAGCTAATGTGGTGACCGCAGCTGGGATCTTCCTGGCAGCTGTCTTCCTGCTGTCTCTGGACTTCATGCCTATTAAGGTAAGGATTTTTCTTTGGAAAATAGGGGGATGGGTGGGAGGGGAGAATCCTGCTCCTTCCAGTACATTCTCCCTAGAGAAATTGTTCCTTGTGGGATGAGACATGAGTCTTACTCTTCTTGGAGGCGGAGGGGAAGCAAAAGTGAACTACCAGCACTTTATGCCCCACAGAAACTACTGAGTGTCTTGGCATCCTGGAGCCATTCCCTGCCTGCTTTAGAGAGGTTTCTTTAGACTAGGGCTGCTCCCTGAACTAGGCACTCCATATCAACTTTTCATAAATTGTCTCCTGTACCTGGAATGGACTCCCTCCTCACCTCCATCTCCCGGGATCTCTAGCTCCCTTCAGGACCCAGCTCGTGCCCTCTCCTACAGAAAACCTTTCATGATCCTCCTTCACTGTTCCTGTACCCTCTCATCTTCCTCAAATTATCACAGATAGGAGGCACCTGGGTGTTGAAGTGGAAAGAGTAGTAGCACTGCAGTCAGGAAGGCATGAGTTCAAATCCAACCTCAGAAGCTTTCTAGCTGTATGACCCCAGAAAAGTAATTTCACCTCTGCCTTGATTTCCTCATCTATAAAGTGTAGATAATAATACACCGACCTCTCAGTGGTTGTGAAGATAAAATGAGGCCATAATTGTAAAGTGATTGGCAAACCTTTGAGTCTATATGATGTATGTATGCATGTATCTGTTTAGATATATTCACCCAGTAGAACATAAGTTCCCTGAAATCAGGGATGGTTTTTCCCTTTAACCCTAATCTCAAGCACACTACCCAATCTCCACCAGTTCCTGGGACATCCTTGCCAAAATTACATTAAACTTTATGTGAATGTCTTACATAGCCAGTTTGGTCTCAAAGCGCTGTTGATGGTTCGAGTCCCACCTTTGACACAACACTAACTTTCTGACCCCTGGGCAAGGATCTGAACCTCTCATTGTGTTCTTCCTAACTTTTTGTAAGACTAAGCTGCAGATAAAGGACTGATTTGCCTTGGAAGTCGAAATTTCTTCCCCTCGGATTGCCATATACCAATGAAATCACAGGTCTTCTATTTTGTGTATGCTGTGTATGTACATGGTACTTACTCCCAAAAGAATGTAAGTTCTTTGAAGGCAGGGGCTTTCAGTTTTGACCGAATCCCCAGTACCTGGCCTGGAGCAGATAACCTAATAAATGCTTGAACTGACTGTCCTTTGCTACCCGAAACTACTTTCCTCTGGTATAGTCAAGCCCTGCGGATGCGGTCAATTTCTCCTACAGAGTAATGAGGCTAACAATTCTTGATCAAAAAGATCCCCCTGGAGGCTTTTTCTCGCCAAAAGCTCCTTTTATCACTGATGGGGTGTCCAAGGAAGCACTTCATACATAGAGCGCGGGTTGTGGAAAGATCTAGTCCCTCACTACAAACACGGAGGGAGCGTAACCCTCGCTAATTCTGGTCCCCAAACCCTTCCTGGAGCTCTCCTCTCCCCCGATCCACGCCCCTCCTCTCTCCATCACTCTCCTACGCCCTCTTGTACCCCTCCTCTCTCTCCAAGCCCCTCTCCCGTTCCCCCTCCAAGCTCTCCTTCCCCTCCCTCTACAAGCACAGCGCCCCCTTCCCCATCCCTCGCCTCCCCGACGCCCCGCCCTCCCCGTGGCCCCGCCCCCTCCCCGCGGGGCTCCAGCTGAGCTGGGAGCCCGGCCTGGGGACTCCGGATCCCGCTGCTGCCGGGGCCGCAGGATGGGGCGCGTCCTCGGGGGCCTGCGCTGCATCAAGTACATGCTGCTCGCCTTCAACCTGCTTTTCTGGGTGAGCCCCAAGAGGGGAGCGGAGTGGGCGCTCCAAGGCTGAGGGGAGTAGGACGAATGAGGGGGCTCCCCAGGGAGGAAGGGAGGGAAGGAAGGACTGCAGTTCTGAGTCCGGGTCCGGGCGGGCGTGGGATCGAGAGTGACAGTCGGGGGAGGGGGGGAATGGGGGAGGAAGGGGCGTGTGTGCATGTGTGTGTGCATGCCTGTATATGTGTGCATACATGTATGTGTGTGTGTGTGCGCGAACCTAAAGGGGATACAAGAGTCAGAGACACAAAGAGAAGAAGGAGAGAACCAGAGGGAGAGTGATGGAGAGGCGTAAAGAAGAGGCAAACGGGCCAGGCAGAAACGTTGGGGAATGGAATGAGAGAAATTTTAAACAGGTTTCATTCTAGGGCAGGGATCCCTGCCTGCCTCCATCTAAACGCTCCCCCATCCCTCCTCAGTCCTCCAGGCAGTTCTGGCTGAATGGGGCACCACCTGCTTCTCCTCACCTGGTGTGGGTTTTCTCCCTTCACCAGCCCCGCCTCCCCTCCCATCCTCTAACCTGCTTGTCAGTTTCTTCTTGCCAGCCTTTCCTCCCCTCCGGAGCCCGGGTCTGATCAAGGGGCCAGGAGGGTCCTGGCAGGTGCAGAATGCCCCTTTGAGAGACCACATAAAAAACTAGAACCAAATCTGGAGGGATATCTCTTGTTTTGGGGAAGGGGAGTGCAGTGCAGGGGAATACTGGTTCACCGTAGACCCAGGTCCAGAGAAGGGAGGAGGAAGTGCTGGCTGGGGACCAGAGGCTTGTGTAAGGGGGTTTTCCCAAGGTAAACAGTCTTGTCCCAGCAGCCAACCAGGTCTCTCGAAATCGTCCAATGTACCCAGCACCTTTTGATTCTCAGAGATGATCTCATCCAACTCTGAAGGAGTTTATTGCATTGACAATAGGAGCAGCAAGAACCAAATATGGTTCCCACTTCATAGGTGGAGGCACTGGGTCTCCGACAGAGGGTCATGGTGCCTTGGGTATTTCAAACTCTGGCAGGCATGATTAAGACAAGACCCGTCTTAGATCTCTCATTGCCCCATCCTATGCCTACATCTTGAAGGAATCAAAATAGGGTCTAAATGTTTTCTCTCTCTCCTAGAAACTCTTTCTAGGGTTTATCACAAGACGTAAATTTCCATTGTGTAGGGGGACTGCTCCAAAAGACAACAGGCTATCTACTGGGGGTGAGGGCTGTTTTTCATTTTGTTTGTTTTTTCTGAGAGACAGTAGTGATATAGAAAAAAGAACTGTGCGTCCAGAGTTTGGAGATCCGGGTTTGGATTTTGGTTCTGACACTTCCAAACTACATGTGATGGTGACATTTTAAGCATTAGTTTCCTCATATATAAAAAAGGGAGATAATAATATCTGTAGGACCTACCTAACAAGATTGTTGGGAAGAAAGTGTCTTATAAACACTAAAGTACTAAATCATTTAAGTTATTCTTCTGAGATAGGAATGGGACAGCAGTGACCTGAGTCACTGAAACTGCCCTGTCTTCAAGGAAGGTATGGAGGGAAAGCATTCTTTCTGGTTTAAGGAAGCTGTTCAGGTTTAGGAAGACTTTTGTCTCCCAATTGTCACTAATTACTAAATGGACCCCTGGGAGTGGGGCAGTCTCCACTTGCATCTGCCAAAGCAAAGTCATTCCCAGAAGACCACATTCTCCCTTGGCTCAGGCTGCCTTCAGCAGGAGTCTCCAGCAGCAGCAGCAGTTTTGGAAGAGAAGCATGTAACTGGGCTGATAGGTCCTAAAATGTCAAACGTATGATTTCTGCCAGCTGAGGTATTTTCAATGAGTTTATCTTATGAATAAATGCTTATCAGGACACAAAACTCCAGATTTTTAAAATTTTCATGTGAAATGTGTTGTCAATCCTTAATTATCCAGATGCAAATTATCCATTCTAGATTGTCTGCTATATATTTTTAATCCCAATTGCAAACTTTTTCTGGACCATCTTTCCCCTTCTCTTCATAAAAACAAATTAATTTTAAAATCTGCCTGGAAAGAGTATAATTAGGAAGGTAAATCTGCTGCAAAAAAGGTTTATTAATTTATATTTACAGAGTACCAATTATATATGGCTAGAATTGGTTTTTGATCTCACAGAGGGGTTTGGTTTTTTGTTCCTGACCAAATTCAGTCACTGTAGGGAACATTTGCGCTCTGATGTAGCAATAGAGCTGGGCAACTTCTCTTTACGTTAGACTTAGACAGCAATCGGGAAGCACTGAAAGCTTAAGTGATTTGTCCACGGTCACACAGATTATGTGTCTGAGTCCTGACTTGAACCTAAGGTTTCCTGACTTCTAGGTCTGTCCTGTAGTTATCTTACCAGAATACCTCAAAGGCAGGTAAGAAAAGAATAAAACACTTCCTGCTTTTAAGGATTTTGTGATTGTTTTGTTAAAAAAAAATTATGTGAGAAAAAAATAAAATTAATAACACCATACAGTTTATAAATGAATAGAAAATTGTGTGGTATCGGTTTGCATGCTAAGGATTAGACAAGGAGAGATCTTGCACTGTTGGAATATAGATTCATAGCATGCTGGATCTAAACGTAGTGTGGAGGCAGTGTATTGGGGTAGAAAAGGAGTCCCAGGCTCTGAGTTCAAATTCTGACCTCTCTCCTTCCTGTCTGGTGGAGACATTTAACCTATCTTGACCAATCTCCTCCAGCCTGCTTAGAGGTTGGACTAAGGTGCTTTCCAACTATAGATCTGGATCCTATGATCCTCCCTCAAGTGTCCAGACTTTGGTCTGGATTTTGACTCTGACCTGATGCTACTCACTATATTTATTACTTGTCCACATACATGTCTTACCCCCAACTATTGAATAATAAGCTCCTTGAGAATTTGAACTGTTGTTTTTCATCTCTGAAACCCCAACAGTGCTTTGCACATTTGGGGAGAGGGTCAAATTTGTAATTTCATACATGTAGGGAACTCCCAGGTATAGAAATTCCCTCTACCAATGCAGATCAAAAACTCCTCTCTTCACTTGTCTTCAAGAGTTGTTGGGTATGGTTAAATGGTACCCATGGTCCCATAGCTCGAATGTGCCAGAGCCAATAAATCAACATTTATTAATCTCCTCCTATGTGCTAGACACTATGGCTAAGCACTAGGGATACAAAAAAAAGACAAAAGAGAGTCCCTGCCCTCAAGGAGCCAACAATCTGATGGGAGAGAAAACAAGCAAAAATTTACAAACCAGCTATATATAAGATAACACGTCCAACTCTTTGTGACACCATCTGGGATTTTCTTGGCAGAGAAATGGTTTGCCATTTCCTTCTCCGACTAATTTTATAGCTGAGGAACTGAGATTAAGAGTTAAGTGACTTGCCCAGGGTCACATAGCTTGTAAATATCTGAGGCTGGATTTGAGCTCACGAACATAAACCTTCCTGATTCCAAGCCTAGTGCTCTATCCACTGTCCCATCTAGTTGCCCATATAAGATAAATAGGAAATAATAAACAGAGAGAAGGCACTAAAATTAAGAGGAGTTGGGAAAGCGTTTCTGTAGATGACCGGATTTTAGCTGAGACTTAAAAGAAGCCAGAGAATTCTCTAGGTGGAAATGGGGAGGGAGAACATTCCAGGAATGGGGGATAGCCAGTGAAAATGCCTGGAGCCAAGAGATGGAGTGTCTTTTTCATAGCACAGAGAAGAGGCCAGTGTTGCTAGGATAGAAGAGTACATGGTAGGGAGTCCGCTGTGCCATGCTGTCTTATACGTAGTTTGGGCCTGATAAATGTCTGTTGAATTGTTGAATCTAGGCCAATCTCCTAACTTGATATAGAGAAAATAAAGCCCAGAAGGGGGAAAGAAATGACTTTTCAAAGATCAGAACAGTTACTGGGTGAGGTTTCCTGACTTCCCTTTCAATGTGCTTTTAAAGTAGTCAGAAAAAGGTTTCATGGAAGAATTATTATTGTTAATAGTAACAAAATAATAATAATAGCATTTATGTACCATTTTAAGGTTCACAAAATGATTTATAAATATTTTATCCTCAGAAAAAGTAGGTGCTACTATCATCCCCATTTTACAGATGAGGAAACCAAGGTAAATAGGGGTAAAGTTACTTGCCAAGGGTCACACAGCTAGTAAGTGTCTGAAATTGGATCTGAACTCAGGTCTTCCTGACTCTAAGTCCAACATTTCGTGCCCTACACCAGGCCTTTTGAAGGTTCGGTAGGAACTGGATAAAAGGCAGCAAAGGACATTGCCAGGTGGGAGGGGGGAAAGAGGAGAGAACATGATGAGCGAAATCACAAAAGGGAGAATAAATATAGCATGCCTTTTGACAGGAAGGCTTGTTAATGACTTGAATTAGCTGCATCTTGGGAAAAATCTGTACTCTGTCCCTTAGCTAATAAGCCTGACTTGGTCTGCCTTGTTCTACAGTATTTTAATGGGTCTGTGTCCTTGATGTGGAAACTCTCTCCAAAAGTACAGATTGCCATCCATTCTTGACTCTCTTTGGGCTTTATCCTGCTTTCTTACTGACTATTCTTATGTTCTGCTTTTTGCCTTTTGGTTCATTTTTAATTTTTAGATATTCAATTCAATTTAACAAGTACTTATTAGGTACCTTTATTAAAATTTATTACATAGGTTGATCCTAGAAGAGAAAGCAGGGTCCCTATTCCCCACCAGCCCAGCCCAGCAATATAACTTGGCAAAGAGGACAGATGATTTGGCAAGGAGTTTTTACTTGGGACAAATTACCTAAAAAATTGCCTCCATTTTGTACAGAAGACCAAAATCCAGAAAAATACTGACCTAGTTCACCTCATGGCTGTTTCTTGAACAATGGGATTGGGGGGATAGGATGCTGTTGTTGGGAGAAGGGACAAAGAACTACTTTTCTGGAAACTGCGAGGGTGGCCATCCTTAAACCTCTTTTAATGGCATATATAACCAGGTACCCTGAACTCTCCTGAGACATGGGCTCTGTGGATTCTCCAGGGTACCACTTTCTCTTCCTTTTTTAGGTTCCCCCCATACTCCAGTGACATGGCTGGCCCTGAGCCTCTGGAAGGTGTAGTTTCTAATCCACAACTTGACAAATCATTTTGTATCCTGCTGGTAGTTTGGTTTGAGTTTCCTGAGGTTCTGATCCTGGCTTTATAAACATTGAACTCTATCAAGCCCACACTAACAGCATACTCCCTTCCCTGAGAGCCTCTAAATATATTCACTGTGGAATTTCAAGAGGGGGAAAAACCAACAAGCAGCAATCACCAGCCTAGAATTACTTTCTGATACCATGGCCCATGTCTGACATGAAAGCCCTCCCTCTAGCATGTCTAAATTCAGACACCACAATCTGATAGAACAAAGTATTCCTGGGGCCGCTGGTGAAATCACCTTTATTTTTTTTCCCCTGTTGCATAGCAATATGAACAACACATCACCACCCACCCAGTCCACTTACGGTGATTTAAAGACAAACCTAGGAGCTGTTTATTCCTTGGTATATTGTTGTGAGCTCAGCATTTTCCTCACATTGTGCTGTGTACCCTGGGCTCTTGGGGCTCTACTGACCCAACAGGAAACAGAACTACTCAGATGATGAAAGTCAGATGCCATATATGGCAAACAGAGCCGTTCCACTTTGCTTTGACCCCTGCTAGTGGGGCAATGGGGCTAGACTGCATGCCGTTATCAAAATCGTTGGGGTGGAGAAGAGAAAAAGCTAACAATAACACCACCACCAACAGCAACGCTACTGACATTTACATGGCACAGTAAGTGTTACAAAGCACAACTCATTCGGATCTCACCACAGTCTCCTGAGAGGGGTAGGCACTGAGGGTATTATCCTTATTTTACAGTTCAGGAAACTGAGTCTCAGAGAGGTTAAGAAACTTGCCCAGAGTCACACAGTCAAAAATGTCAGAAATGAGATTCAAACCTCCAAATCTCCTGCTTCCCAAGTCTATGCTCTTTCCAGGACTCCAAGCAAGCTCTGTTAATTAATTTTAATATTTCACATCAGAATCACTAAAGTCATTGGATCAGAGATGGAAGATTTTAAATTTTTTTTTCCTAGTAATTTCAGTTCACATCCTACCTTGCCCCTCCATCTACATAATCCATCTACAATGTAGTGTCAGGAGATTGTATCTGTGGCCTTATAACTTTCTTTCTGAGAGATCTGGGAGTAAAAAGTATCTGTAATACAATATAGCAAACATATATTATTAAGGTGCTGCTGTGTGCTGAACCCTGTACTAAGGACAGGGTTGGGGCTGGGGGAGAAGGGAAGTGAATATCAAAGTGTAGATATGACACAATTCCTGCCTTCAATGTGTTTACACCCTAAATGTGAAATAAGATACCAAAGCAGATAGCTTTAATACCAAAAATTTCACGATACTAGGTAGTTACCCTAGAAAGTTACGAAATAAGAATATTACATGAAATCTGATGAGAAGAGTCATGACCACTAGGTAGGAACTACCTGAAGGAAGTAGCTTTTGAATTGGCCTTTAAGGGAAGGGTAAGAACTGGACAGGTAAATAGGACAAGGTGGGGGAAAGGTATTGTGGACCTAGAATATCGAATATCCAGAGCAAAGACACCAAAATAGGAAAGTCTAGTGTGTGTCACTGGAGCCAAGAGCTGTCCAATTAGGCAGGAACACAAAATACTATGTGGAGGGAAGTAACATGACTGGTAGGAAGATTGTGAAATATCATATTGTGAAGGGCCCTCAATACTAACCAATGGAATTTGAATTTCACCTGGTAGTTAATAAGGAGTCACTAAAGGTATTTGAGTGGAGGAGTGGCATGATTAATACATAAGGAAGATTTTTCTGGCATCGGTATGAAGGATGGCTTGGAGGATGGAAAACTCATTAGGAAGGCCTTGAACTGGTATAGGATTGGGACCCTTGATAGTAATGAACCACTCCCTCCAAAAGCTTCAAGGCATTTTGCTTGGTTGCCCATAGGCTCATCTTCACTTTTGTACCTTTTAAGGATGAAAAGGGAGCACAATTATCCTAGGTACCTTAGAAGTATTGTTCAGGGTCCTAGCATCAACTGAAGTTTCTCAAGGTATAGATAACACCACCCTAGTTCCCACCTCAAGGATATTCTCACCTCCTCACTCTCTTTCATCCCCCATATCTAATCACTTTCCACTCCTGTCTCTACAACATCCCTTGCATCCATCCTCCTCTACAGCCTTTACCTTTGCTCAGGCCCTCATCATTCATTTGTCACCTGGACTATAGCAGTAGCCTCCTATTTGATCTCTTGGTCTCAAATCTCAGAACACTCCTTCCTATACTCCGTGATAGCTGCCAAAGTGATTTTCCTAAAGCACAGATCTGACCACATCTCTCCCCTACTCAAAAAGCTCCAGTCTTCCTTTTGCCTTTAGTATTAAATAGAAAATCCCCAGTTTGGATTTTAAGGGCAGGCCTTCACAACCTAACCCTACCTTACCTTTCCAACATTTTTATTTATTTCTCCCCTTCCTTTACTTGGCAGTTCAACCAGATTGCCTTGATTTTCCTCAAGTACGATACACTGGGCTAGGCACTAGGGCAAGGGTGGAGAAACTGAGGCCACATGTGGCCCTTTAGGTCCTCAAGTGGGGCCATTTGACAGAATCCAAACTTCACAGAACACATCCCCTTAATAAAAATAATTTGTTCTGTAAAACTTGGACTTAGTCAAAAGGCCATACCCAAGGACCTAGAAGGCCTTAAGGCCACAAGTTCCCCCCTGCACTAGGAAGACAAAGACTAATGGGAAAATAATGCCTGCCCTCACAGAACTTACATTCTACTGGAAAAATTATTATTATATCAAATTATAATATTACATGGTAATATTAAACATTATTATGAATATTATCTATTATAACAGCAATATTTTTTGGAATGATCTAAGAGGAAAAGCAAAAATGCTTAGTGTATGAATTCTGGACTTTCATAAAGGCACCATTTTGCATCTTTCTCCTTATTCTTGAAAAACTAAAACTAAAGAGAATTTTTTTCAAAAACCAAAACTTTGTGGCCTGACATTTCAAGTACAAAAATCTGGGAAAACTCCAGGAAGTGCCTGTCACCATAACAAGCAGTAGAGAGGTTAAAAAACACAAAAAAAAACCAAATAATCATAAGTCAAGCTATTGATGTCTGGAAAGTAATATTCTTCCTGTCTTACATAACATTCAATTTCAACCTTAGAATATAGCATTAGCATTTCTATTACTGATATCATAGAGATGGAAAAATAATCTCAGAATTATAGGACTAGAAGAAACCTAGGCCAGCGCCATCCCCTCATGCCTCAGGGGAAGAATCTGAGAAGTAGAGGGTTAAGTTCTTGTTCAGTTGTGTCTGGCTTTCTGGGACCCCATTTAGAGTTTTCTTGGGAAAGACACTGGAGCTGTTTGCCATTTCCTTCTCCAGCTCATCTTACAGATAAGGAAACTGAGGAAAATAGGATTAAGTGACTTGCCTAGGGTCACACAGTTAGTAAATGTCTGAGGCTAGATTTGAACTCAGGTCCTCCTGAGCCACCTAACTGCTCTAGAGAGACTAGTTTAAAGATTCATAAGTAGTGCTCAGGGTAGATCTTGAACTCTGACCTCCTGACTCCCATCCTAGTATTTCTTCTTTCACTGTAAGTCACAATCCTGAAAGCAGGGACCATTTCTCCTTTTTATTTTTGCTTCCCCATTGCCTGAAAGGTGACTGGCCTTGGAGTCAGGAAGACTTGGTTAAGTCCTGTCTTTGACATATACTAGCTGTGCAACCCTGAGCGATCAGTGAGTAAAAGTTACAGACCAGTGGAGAGAGTCTCCACACCTGGAGTTCCCAACACATGAAATCATAAGTCAGGGCCAGAAAAAAAATTGTTCCATACCTAGCACATAGTCAACATATATTTGTTAAGGACCTACTCTGTGCTGAGCACTTAGGATACAAAGAAAGGCACTGTGTAGAAACCAGCTCTATGAAGGATAAATTGAAGAGAATCCACAGAGGAAAAGGCATTAGCAATAAGGAGGATCAGAAAAGGCTTCTTGTGGGAGGTGGGATTTTAACTGAAACTTGAAAGAAACCAGGGGAGCCACAAGGCCGAGATGAGGAGGGATGGCATCCCAGGCATGGGGGCTTGCCAGGAGAAATGCTCAGAGTCTGAAAATAGGGCCTTACGCAAGGAACAGCAAAGAGCTCAGTGGGCTAGTATGGGTATAAAAAGCCTGGAAAGGTACAAAAGGGCCAGGTTAGGAAGGTCTTTGGACTTCATTTTAAAATATTTTATAATTTTATAAATAGAATAAATAAAACAATAAAAATGTAATAATTTTATAAATAGAATAAATCCATTTGATCCTGGAGGTGATAGGGAGCCATTGATGTTTACTGAATAGGAGAGGGGGCAGGTGATATAGTCAGACTTGTGGTTTGAGAGGATCAGTTTGACAACTGAGAAGTGAATGAACTAGAGTGGGGAGAATTGAATGAATTCATTCAGTCCAGGGTTTCCAAAGAGACAATATGTTCCAAAGTAAGAGCCATCAAGCTTTCAGAAAGTATTGGGGAAACACGGATTGGCTGAGAGGATGGTTGTCCATGGCGACTCGCTAGGGCAGGCGGGGGGGGGGGGGGGGGGGGCGGGGGAAGTGGGGAGGACACAGATGGGGGAAGCAGTCATTCTGCTGTGTGGGGAGTGGGGGAGCCTTGGCAGCCTTACCAGCTCACATGGACATCCTGCCCAGAGAAGCCAACTGGAAGAAATGCGGCCAGGGACACGGAGCAGACCACAACTCCGAGCCTCCACCTCTTGGCAGAGAGCTCTAGGGGGCAGGTGCCCTGGGGTTCTGACCCCTTCTCTAGTATCAGGAGCTCCAGAAGGGGAGGCAGAAGGTCTAGGGGCTGAGCAAACTTAGCCATTGACCTGCCTGTCTTAAGGCATGCCATTTAAACCCCGCGTCTCTCTTTTTGCAGAAGAGTCGATACCACTTGCCTTGCTTGCTTTACTGAGCTCATAAGGATGTGGTGAGGCAGAATGAGTCACTGTGAAAACGCTATAGAGGAAAAGACTATCAGAACCCAAGCTATAAGCCAATGTTTCCTAATGAACACCGTCCAAGCTGGCTTTTTCGTAACATATATTTTGCCTCCATAATGCTAACTAGGCTGACCACAGAGATCTGTTGCCATCAACAATCCTGCTCATGTCTAAACCAACACTATCCTGAAACATTTTTTCTTTACTCGCTTTCACTCCAGGCATGGCTAAAATTGGTGAAAACAATCATAAATAGCAAAAATATGGGCATTGTAGATAACAAGAAACTCCATCTATCTATCTATCATCCATCTATCTATCATCTATCTGTCTATCATCCATCTATCTAGCTATCATCTCTCTAACTGTTGTTCAGTTGTTTTCAGTGGTGTCCAACTCCTCACAACCCCATTTAGGGTTTTCTTGGCAAAGATGCTGGAGTGATTCGCCATTTCCTTCTCTAGCTCGTTTTACAGACGAGGAAACTGAAGCCAACAGGGTTAAGTGACCTTACCAGAGTCACATATCCAGGAAGTGTCTGGAACCAGATTTTAACTCAGACCAGCATTCTATGTGCTGTGCCACCTATCTACCTCTATGTGTATGTATGTATGTATATATATATATATATGTTTGTACATGTATATACATATATATACACACCTATACACATACACACACATACCATTTAATGCACTGTTCTTGCTAACATTAGAATGTTAGAAAAGCTGATAGGAAAGACATCAATTACAAAGTGAATGGGTCTTCATTGTCCATCTTGATGGCACTAATCTCATCTATGACCCACAACATGCATGATGCTGTGCCAGGGGCTACAGGGGCCAGAGTTTTATAGAATGAAAAAATATGTGGTCTCCTCGCAAGTACAGGGAGTAGAAAGAATTTGATTCCCTTTTCTGACTTGGACAGGTTTGTTGCTGTTTTAAGTTGGTTTGTTTTTCTGATACCACATTGATTCTAGGCTTTATCTGATAATTGACATCATTCTGTGGGAATATGGGGTGTTTCAGTATTGCTCATTAAAGAACCTCTCACAACCAGAATCCCCTTTTCCCAATTCTTGCTAGTTTTCCTTGTTCCGCTGTTTGGGTCAAGAAAGATGCTGAATCAATCTCACAAATAAATACAACTAACCCCCAATTATCCGAGTATGAATTATCCAGTTTGTGGATTGGTCGAAGCTAACGTTTTAGTTTTTTGTTTCCTTCGTCCCCCACCATCAGACATACTGCTGTCACTTCTACTCTATTGTCAAATGATGCACGTTCAGGGAATGCAAATTAAATTAAAATAATTTTAGCAGTCTGGATCAGCTATTCTTAACCAAGGGCCTATGAATTTGGTTGAATATACTTTTATATTTATAACTGTATTTCATTATAATTAGTTTCCTTTGCAATCCTATATATTCTGTTTTCTGTATTTGAAAAACATTGTTCTGAGAAGGGGTCCACAGAATTCACCATGTTGCCAAAGGAGTCCACAACCCCCCAAAAGTTAAGAATTCCTGGTCAATATCAAACAGATATTTGTCAACAGGACAAAAAAGTCATATTCTGCACCCCAACGCAATGATTTAGACTTTGTGTCTGCAGCCTTGCTGCCTTTCTAATACAGAGAATCAAGTGGAGACCATATGTAAATATCATCTTACCTTGAAGGCTGTATTCCAGGAACTTCACAGAAAGCCTTATGTAGAGAATGAGGAGGAGGATAAGTTAGCAGCTCAGAAGAGTATATTCAAAGTTTGGTATTTCCAGACCAACTAACCATTAGCATCTTGCCTGATTCTGCCTCACCTGACATGCTGGGAAAATTTTTAAAACTGAGCTGAGTGGTCCCTTGAATTTTTTTCCAGGTGAAATCAATGCTATTTATTTCTAGACGGTTATTATTTTAAATTACCTTGCTTCTCCCAAATCCTCACATCCATATCTCTCTTCCTACCATCTCCCCGATTTTGATACTACATAATAATAAGATGAAAATCTACTTTTTCTTCTTCCTGAAAAAATGCCACATCAGGTCCTAGAGTAAATGTGCTTGCGATTTGTAACTTCTAATGCTTCTTGTGACCAAAATTGAATAGAGTGCTCTATGATGCAACTCCCATCTGTGATCTGATTTCCCAACAAGAGCAATTATCAGCTTAAAAGCTTTTAATGAAGACAGCTCTAAGCCTAAGATGATGCTTTCACTTTTATTTGAATCCACAGTAGAGACCAAGGCTGTAGGTTGCACTAAACGCTATGTAAAATGATGGAGTGTGATGAAGAGAACATTGGCCAGTTATCTGGGAGAAACTTGGCTCCGATCCCATCTCTTGATATCTACCAGCTGTGTGACCACAGGCAAATCACTTAAACCTTTGAACCTCAGTTTTCTCACATGTAAAAGGATAATGTTCATATCTGAAGTAGTAGACAAAGAGCCAGAAACCTGCGTTCAAATCCTTCCCCTAGTTCATACTAAGTGATTCTGGGCAAATCACATAGCATTTCAGGGTCCCAAGATAACTCTCTATGACAACTGAATTGTGAGAAATCTATTATTCTGCTTTGGTGGAAGAAGTTTCCTTACCTCCTACACCAAAATGATGGGTCATAATAACAAAAAAATGCCTGCTTCACAGAATCATTGGATAACAAATTAAGAATTATAAGGGACCCATATTTTTTTCCATTGGGGGAGAATTTGGTTGATTACATTTGGCTGAGGGTTTCTAAAGTGCTTCTAGAAGTATTTGTGCAGTGTTTTCTGGGCAATCCTGAATCCTTGAACCCAGTATTTCCTGTCAGTATCCTCTTGCTTCCAGGGCACCTGATTGTTCTCTGTTACTACTAGTGACCTGCAAGTTCAAAGAATCCTAGGATTCTGAGCTGGAAGGGACTTTAGAGATCATTGAGTCCAGAGTGCCTGTTTTACAGATGAGGAAGCAGAGGTCCAGAAATAGAATCTCAGAGGGGAAAGGACCTCAGGGGCCATCTTGTGCAACCTGCACTCAAGAAAAAATCCCCTCTATTTCTTAGCCTAGATCACATATCTAGGAAGCAGTAGAATCAGAATTAGAACTCAAGTTTTCCACCTCCAGCCTCTCATAAAGATGCTTAGATAAGTTAGCTAAATGCAGGCGCAGGAAATTCTATCACCTCTACTTAGGAACTTTCTGCAAGCATCGCTTGGCATAAGCACTTCCGGAGAAATGTTGGTTCTGTGTTGGTACTGTGAATGGTGTTTTCAAGGCCCTACTGGCTATCCGGTTGGAGTAACACCATTAGGCCTTATCAGCTACTGTAGAAGAGGATGGATAAATGACCATGTTAAGCCAAAAGGCAGAGTTTCTGTTCCCACAAATCCATTGGCTATACTATTTATCCTCAAAGAGCTCAAAATACAAGTGAATGAACTGGTTATTGGTCACAGGATGTTAGGGTTAGTATGGTCCACTGAGATCTGGCATGTATATGGTACTTCAAGGTGTGTGAAGAATATCTTCATAGTAACCCTGGGAGGTAGGTGCTATTATTATTTGCATTTTACAGATAAGGAAACTGAGGCACGCAGGTGAAGTGACTTGCCCAGGTTTACACAACTAGGAAGTATCTAAGGCTGATTTTGAACTCCCAATTCAGCGTATCACTTAGTTGCCTGGATTCACAATCCAACGATGCTTGTGAATCATAAAGCATTCTTGGGTTCTCTTCAATTTGATCTAGTTCAGCAACAACACATAACGTGCTGGGCTAGATTTAGGGACACCAGTGGAGCTGTGATCTCATCCATTTGGAAGTTCCCCCACAAGGATGAAGATCACAGCCCATTTGTTCCTGTCCATCCCGTGACTCTTGTTCATGTTGTCCCGTACGTTTGACTTAGGGGGTCAGCCTAGCATGCTTGAGGCCATCCTCATTTTCTCCCAACATCACTGGGATACCAGTGGAACATTCTGGCCAGCCGTCTGTCATCCCTCACACTTGACACATGACCAGCGCATCTTCTGTTCCTATTGTACATTTCTCTGGTGGCCTCTTTTGCTCCTGTTCTTCTTGAGATTTCCTCATTGATTCTGTGTTGCAGCCCGTTCATCCCTGCTATGATCCTCACCATTGCCTTTTCTATGATAACCATTTTAATATAGGGATATAATGATGAAATAAAAGTACAGTCTTTTCCCTCAAAGAGCTTATCATTTAAATGGGAGATAATACCCACAAATACAAAACAAGTTAGAGTATGATAATCATATAGACAAGGTACTTAATGTTAGAGCTCATGGAAGGTAGAAGTCACTTTCAGATGAGGGAAATCAGAAAAGGCATCAACAGGTAAGGAACCATCTGAATTTGCCCTTTTTAAGAAGGGAAGTATTTCAAAAGGTGGAGATGACAAAGGGGAATCCATTGTGTACATGCCTTATTCCCTTTCTCTAATCATGGACCCCCTTGAGGACAGGAGAAGGTATAAAGAAAGAAGATGGAAGAAAGAAGAATGAGAAGGGAAGCTACATTAAATAATTCAGTCTCAACAGGAAGATAGAAGGGAAGGTTGGGGCCAGATTGGGAGAGGCTATAATGCCAGGCTAAGTAAGCACTTTAGACTCTATTTGCTAGGCAGTGGGGAACCTTTAAAGATTTTTGAGTGATATATTCAGAGCTGTGTCTTATACGGCCAATGGCGGGGAGGAGGAAATGAGGCAGAGAGATACCAGAGGAACCGAGACAAATTTATTTTAAGTCTAGCCTGACATGATAAGGGCCTGCCTGAATGAGGATGGTGGCCACATGAGTAGAAAGAAGGGAGCTTATTCAAGAAATGCTGAAAAAGTTAATTGACGATTGATACTGAACACACTCAAAAAAGTCATTTCATCAAGAATCCTCGGGAAAAGGGGAAATAAAATTGAAATCCATTAAAAAATTCTTATTCATTCTAATTGATATAGGTTGGGCAGATGGCCACACCTAAAGGAAATATTTTTGTTTATCCACTTCGCCTTCTAATCCCTTCTGGGATTCTTCTATTTGATTTTTTAAAAAAACAACAACTTTTTGAAAAATAGTTCATGTTCTAAAGACATATGCTTGCAATTTGTAATTTCATATTCCGAAAATTCTTTGGAATATGGTTAGCTACTGAAATTCTTGAGATCCAGCTTCTTCTTATAAATTACACATGAAAATATACAATCCTCTTTTGGTTTAGAGGGTACTGGCAAGTTCTTCCACTGATATCTTTCCATTAGAATTTTCCACCTTCCTTCTTTTCCTTGCATAAACAGTGAACATAATTTTCCCAACCACTTACAGTTGTCTCATTTTCAAATGCTGGTGGTTTTTTGGACATTGGTTGCTTGTAAGTAAGGATCCTTTGGGCCCAAATAATGATATCAAAGCCCATTTCGCTTGCCTCTTTGACATGCTGAAATCTTAGAAGTCCTTGCTAAAGTAGCAGCGTTTCTACCATAAGCTTTCCCTAAGACGTTCAATTCAAAAAGCATTTATTAAGCACCTATTATGTACCACACACTGTTCTAGGTTCTAGAAAAAGGGACAAGACATAGGTCCTAGACTTGCAACCTAATTGGTATTGGGAACTCTCAGATAAAATAAAGTCCCTCCACCAATGCAAGTCATTTACAGTCTTAGGGAATTGTCCTGAGAATTAAGAGGCTAAGTGACAAAACCAGTACATGTCAGGGGCAATTCCTGAACCCAGGTCTTCTCATTCTGAGCCTAAAAATGTTAATTGACTGACTGAGGCCAGATATCCATCTGTTCCTACTCTCAATGCCTCTCTAAGGCACTGGTGACACAAAGATGGCTCCCTATCTTGAGAAGGTCCCATTGCCACTGGTAAGAAACAACATATGCACAGATAAGAAGTTACAATCAATAAGCATTTATTACTGGAGAAGGAAAAGGCAAACTACTCCAGTATCTTTGCCAAGAAAACCCCAAATAGAATCACAAGGAGTTAGACTTGACAGAAAAAAACATTTATTAAGCACCTACTGAGTGCTGGGGATACAAAAAGAGGCAAAAAGGCCCTCAAGGAGCTCACAATCCAATGCAAAATATGAAATTTTTGGATGGGAAGGAGCACCAGAGATTGGAGGGCTCTGCAAAGACATGGAGAAGGAAGTTGGAGGGCTCAATGAGTCCAGAAAGGAGATGGAGATTCCTAGAGGAGGCAGAGCATTCCAGGCAAAGAAATAGGGATAAATGTAAGCACTGGAACAGAACCAGAGGCGGCCTGAGCAGCATGGCCTTGGCAAGTCATTCAATTCAATACAAACTTCTTATATCCCTATACTATGTACAAGGCATCGTACTGAACAAATCACTCATTCTTTCTGGGACTTTGTAGCCCTATCTGTAAAATGTAGTAGATGGACCAGATATCTTCTATGGCTCTTTCCAATTATAATATCCTTTCCCAATCACACTTAATGCGAGTGTCTTTCCTCTATGGATTATTTCCAGTTTATCCTGGATGTATCTTGTTTGTACGTAGTTGTTCAGATACTATCTCCTCACATTATATTGAGAGCTCCTTGAGAATAGGGACTTTTTGCCTTTCCTTGTATCCTCAACACTTAGCACATAGTAGGGACTTAATGAATGTTTGCTATTAGCCTGTGAGGCCTCCTTGTTAAAGTGGTCGTCTGGAGCCTCTAGTCTACTGCCAGAGGAACCTCACCTTAAATGTCCCACCTGAGGTTACCTTCCCTACTCACTGTTTCACGCTCTTTACCATTCCCAACAAAACTCTCTTCTGTGTTGCATTCCCTCAGGTGCCTGCCATCTACTTTCCAAGGTGATAGCTAGTGGATCTAGTAAATTGCTCATGTTAACGTGTTCATGGGAGCAGGTCCTCTAGATGCCTAGGTAACATATGCATTTTATCATTGGCCTTCTGGAAATAACAACCCTTCCCAAAGGAAGAATGCTAAAGGAAGGCATTGGCATCAGATGGCAAAAGGATATGGGATGGTTAGGTCCTTCCATCAGCCCTTTCCCTAACAGTAACAGGTCACAAGTATTCATTACTTAAATATTTACGGAACACTCCTTTCACCCTGTGAAATACTGGATATATAAGCATTATTCATCCCTTTTCACAGACGAAGGAACTGAGACTCAGAGAGGTTAAATTGTTTATCCCCAACCAGTAAGTGGCAGAATTGGAACTCAAACCCAGGTCTTTTGATTCCAAAGTCAATGTTCTTGCATCCACACCATGTTTGAATTTCAAATAATACTACTAAGCTTGCCTTGATTGGGAGTGATGAAGGGGTTGATTGGTACCAAATATAGTCTGTTCCTGAATTGGAATCTTTATGTACTTTTCTAAGAATTAACTTGGCTCGTTGTAGATTTCTTTTTTTATAAGTGGCAGCATGAAGCATTATTGGTGATGAGAATAAGTTAAAAGTCTTTCCAATAAGATCAGGGAATCTAGAAATGATAGCTGCAGCATTAAGAGAAGAAAAAGAAATTCAAGGAATTAAAATAGGCAATGAGGAAACAAAACTATCCTTCTTTGCAGGGGATATGATGATAGATAATCAACTAAAAAAAGCTAGTTGAAATGATTAAGTTCAGCAAAGCTACAGAATATAAAATAAACTCACATAAATCATTAGCATTTCTATATATTACCAACAATGTCCAACAAGAAGAGAGAGAAATCCCATTTAAAATAACTGCGTACAATATAAAATACTTGGGATTGTACCTGCTAAGACAAACCCAGGAACTATATGAAGTTATTAGAGGCAGCAGGGCATAGTAGATGGAGCATTAAGGCTTGAAATTAGGAAATCTAGAGTGGCCATGTGGCACAGGGCTTAGAGTACTTAGAGAACAGAAAGACTAACTATGTGACTTGGGACAAGTCACTTAACCTTTGTCTGCCTCAGTTTTCCCTCATTTATAAGAGGATTGGGTTTTATGGCCCCAAGGTCCCTTCCTGCTTCAAATGTGTTTTCCCATGAAAATCTCATTTCTGATACTAGCTGCATGACCCCAAATAAGTCACAACTTTAGTTTACTTCTAGATACTCCCAATGACTTCTTATTACTAGGGAGCTGGAGCCAGTCTCTAAAGCGCTCTTTGTTAAATGTTCAGTGGGAGCATTTCAGAAATCGACATTGTAACAAGTCAGGGCTGAATTTATTGTTTCATTGATTGTCTAGACTTAAGAAAGCGTTAATAATGAGATTAAATTTAAAAATGTGTGTGCCCACGTATTCCCTCCCAATCCCTGGGCTGGATTATTAAACATTTACCAGGATGCTCCTTTATAGGTTCAATGAACCCTGCTTGAGCTTAGCAATTTAATAGAAGGAAAGAAGTCATTACTGGGCTGGAGGCCTGGCAACTGGGAGCTAATTTGAATAATGACAAGAATATTTATGTGTTTGCAAAGCTCTTTACAACCATCATCTGATTTGAGCCTCAAAATACTCTTGCTTCATACTGAGCCAAAGACAGATTTTGATCTGCATTGATGGAGGGAGTTTCCACTGAAGGAGTTCTCCATGCTCATGGAATCCCAAGCTCTTCCCCATTGTAGTTGTGGAGTTGGTGAAGTTGACAGCCCCACAACCATATCTGCTTCTATTCTTATACAATGTCCATCCAACATGTGGCTGATGCTCAGCACATGTTTAAAATTATTTTTTCCTTTAAAGTATAATAAAAATAACTAGTATTTATATATTTAAGGTTTACAAAGTGTTTTGCAAATATTATTTCATCTGATCCACACACAGATGTAGGTGCTATGGTTGTCTTCATTTTACAGATGAGGAAACTGAGGAAGATAAGTTAAGAGACTTATCCAGAGTAACAGTGCTAGTCTGAGGCAGGATTTGAACTCAGATTTTCCTGACTTAGGCTCACTGTGCCAAGTAGCTGCCTCTATAAAAATATATAAGAAATATTCAGAAGTCAAGTTAGCAGAACGATTTTGTTACTGTAGTTTCAGTCGTGTCTGACTCTTTAAGAGCCCATTTGGGGTTTTCTTGGCAGAGATATTATTATCTTGGCTGAGATTCTATTATCATTTCCTTCTCCAGTTCATTTTACAGATGAAGAAACTGAGGCAAACAAGATTAAGTGGCTTGCCCAAGGTCACACAGCTAGGAAGTGTCTGAGGCCGGATTTGAACCCACATTTTCCTGACTCCAAGCCTGGCACTCAAAATGACTACATGACTATAAGACAGTACTGGTCAAAGGAACATCAGCTCTGTCCTTCACCACAAGTTTAAAAGGGCCTGGTTGGGATAGCCCAAGCTGTCCATGTACACTCTGGTGAGCAGTCACGCCAATAAGCCGGTTCCCTTCTGTCATTCAGTGATGAAATTCATTCCAGCAACCATTCTCTTGACCCTGGAGGAGATCCTTGTGGTTTCAGGGGGTAGGAGAGGGAGAGCAGAGCTTCCCTCATGATGAGCCTGGTGGCTGTAAAGGGCAAGCCCTCTTCTGATTTTCCATTCAGCATCAAATACATCAGTGCCAGAGTGGACAAATGTGTTCCGTCTGGGTGGAATAATCCCAGACAGCTATAAATTAGAGTTTGTGTACAGAGATTCCAAAAATGTGGCCCTGCGGTGGGATCTCCCTGCACTCGTCACTTCCTTCCCCTCCTCCTCCTTTTCAGGGTTCTCCGCGGTTGCAGGTTTGGACATGGATCCTCTATCAATAGCACTTCTGCGTGGTATTTTTGAAACTTTGTCATTCCCTAAAATAATTCCACAGGCTAAAATATGTTGGTTTTGGCCATGAGGTTTTTCCCTCATAGGGTCCATAGAAGTAGCCTGCTGTCCTGGCCAGGGATGGTACAGACCTTGGGGACAAACCCTCTGTTTACATGGGGAAAACCCACAATCCCATTACTGCCTCTTTCCAAACCAAGCTCTGTCCGGATCAGTTCTTTCCTTTATTTTCATGGATTGAAAATGAAGACACCAGGCCATGCTTTAAAATCAAATTCTGTCAAGCACAAAAAATCATATTACAAAGCAGCCAGGCTCTGCTCCCACAGCTATATATCATATTCATTATCCAATTAGCCTTTTGCTCATGCTGAAGAGTCCAGTGGCTAGGGCTAGGGCTGGGGCCGGGGCCTGAGCCAGGCCCAAGGCTGGGACTAGGGCTCTGGCCCTCCTTCTGATCTGGCCATTCTCACTTTTCTTCTCCTTGCTATAATAACATTACTTTTCTTTTCTTAGGCCACCTTCTTAGATTTAAGATTGGACTTGGGGGAGAGGGAGGAAGAGGATGGAAGGAGCCCACAAAGATCACAGAACTCCAGAACTGAAAAAAACATCAGACAAAATTCAATCAAACCAAGCAGGAAGGTCCTATATAACACCCCCACCCCCACTCCAATGGATATCCATCCAGCCTTTTCTTGAAGGCCTCTGGTGAGAAGGAACCAATGACTTCCTGAGGTCAATTTCATTTTGGGACAGGTCTAGTTATTATAGTTATCAGAAGGTTTTTTCCCCCTTTAAATTAAAATGAAATCCACCTCTACTCCTATTCAATGTAGGCCAGGCATGTCGTGAATCTCATATAAATAGCCTTGTATTTCAGAAAGATCAGAGAGAGAGAAAGAGAGAGAAGGAGGGAGGGAGAGATACCTGGAGAAAGAGAGAAATAGGATGGAAGGAGGAAAGAAAAAGAGACCGAAAGAGGGAGAGGAAGGAGAAGGAGGTTGGAATGGGAGAGGAGAGGAGAGAGAACATATGTATGTATGTGTTCATATATGTTTGAGAGGAGAGAGAAAGTATGTGTTGACTAATGTGCAAATATGTTTAATATGTTTGTACATGTGTAACCTATATTGCTTGTCTTGTGGGGAGGAAGAAAAATTTGGGACTCAAAATTTTACAGAAATGAATGTTGGAAACTATTTTTACATGTAATTGGGAAAAAACTATTAAGGAAAAAAGAGAAAGGGCATATGACTATATGTGTTCATGCATGTTTGAGAGAGTAAGATTTTGCAAATAGTTCACTTTGTGTGGTCAAATTCTGACCTGAGGGTGAGTTAGCCTTTTATTCATCTGAGAAGCTTTTCCTCTGTATCTTGCAAGCAGTAGGTACCCAAGACATTTCTCTTAATTGATGGGTTCACTGAAATTCAAGCAGGCTGTTTGAGGACAGGGCATGCCTTCTAGCAGCCTCGAGGCCACTGGCCAATCTTCACATCCTGGAGAACTGGAGAGGCGAGCGAGGCATACAGGGGCAGGAAGACTCCCAGTTTTACTTCTAAAAGTTAGCCTCACAAAAATCTTCAGATTGGTGAAAGAAAGGAAGCAAAGTGATTGCTCTACCAGCTGCAGAGCCTGCCCAGGTTTTGCTAGGGCCAGCAATTCAGTCTCTACTTTAGGCCACACGGCACACAGACCAGGCTTTTTTTTCTTCTTTTTTTTTTTTTTCAGAAAATTATTTTTTCCTTTCTCACTTTCCATGGAAACTCAAAATAGCAACCAAAAAAAATATGCCTGGACTGTCTCCCTGCCTGCAACATCATCACTAGTCAGCGTAGTGGGCAGTAGCTAGGGGCAGAGAGTGGGGGGGGGGGGGGTGAAAGGGGTATGGGATGCATCTGAGGAAACTTTCTAATTGGGGACTGCAGACTCAGAAGGTGTAGGCTGGCTATTTTGTGGGTTTGTTTTCTTCTGTTTTAGAAAAGTGAATCTCTTTCTCCCCCTCCCCATCTTCCCACCCCAGGATTTGGGAGATGATTTCACTCAGTTTGACCCTGTGATTCTGAAAGTGTCTGTTAACCATTTCTTCCTCTGTGGTGTTGGTGAGTAGGTCCACATGACAAGTGGCTCACGTCTATTTCAGAAGCCTCCTGCCAGGCTCTGAGTGCCATCAGTGTAGACTTGAGAAAAGGGGAGAAATAATTCCTGTTGTTATTCAGTCACGTCTGACTCTTCGTGACCCCATCTGGGGTTTTCTTGGAAAGGATACTGGAGTGCTTTGCCATTTCCTTCTCCAGCTCATTTTACAGATGAGGCAACTAAGGCAAACAGAGGTTAAGTGATTTACCCAGGGTCACACAAGCTAGTAAGTGTTTGAGACCAGATTTGAACTCAAGGAGATGAGTCTTCTTGACTCCAGGCCCGGTGCTCTACCCACCATGTCACCTAGCTACCCCAAAGAATTCTAAATGAAAAACAAAGAAAGTTTTCATACTCTGAGTGCAACATGATATAATGGAGCAACTGAACTTGGATTCAAGAGAGCTAGGTTCAAATCCTGGCTGTGGACTCTTCAGTGAGTTGCTTGATGAGCTTTATAAAATGGGTATGATAGTAACACCTGCATTACATGCATTGAAGGACTGTTATACAGAAAGGAGTTTGTATATCTTATACAGTGCTCTCTAGTAATGTGAGCTGTTATCATCATACAACTTGAGTTCAAATCCAGCCTCAGACACTTACTAGCTGTGTAACCCTGGATAAGTCCTATAACCTCTGTTTGTCAAGAAGGCAGTTAGGCGGTACAGTGAATAAAGCACTGGACCTGGAATCAGGAAGACCTTGAGTTTGAATCTAGCCTCAGACTTATTATCTACCTGTGTGACCCTGGGTAAGTCACACAACTTCTCTTTGCCCCAGTTTCCTCATCTGCAAAATTGGGATAAAAGTAGCAACTACCTCCCAAGGTTGTTGTGAAGATTGAATGAGGTAAGGTATGGAAAGTGCCTTGTAAACACTAAACCCCTGTAGTGAATGCAAGTTAGTATTGTTGATTTTGATGGCGATGATGGCCTTCCCATCCATCTTTTGGATGTTCCATTGCATAGACAGCACCTTTAGCTGCCCTCACAGACCTGTGGAGCAGATATTAACAGTCTTGCTTATTTTTCAGTTGGCAGGATCTGCTGTCATTGCTTTTGGCCTGTGGCTTCGGTTTGGAGGCATAGTAAAGGATTTATCTTCAGAGGGTAAAACTCCTGAGTATTTCTACATGGGTAAGTGAATTCAGATTCCCTAAACATAGCTTAGTGTAGACAATGACGGAGGTTGGGGTTGGGGATGGGGAAGGTGGGAGAATTAATAATAACAAAAACAAATTCATGGAGCTCTTTCCTCATACCAACCCTACAAGGTAGGCAGTGGCAAAGTATCATTATTCCCATTTTAAAGATTAGGAAATGGAGGATCAGAGAAATTGTAGGACATGCTTATCCATGGTCAGTGTTAGAGTCAGGGTGTGTGAACCTGTGTCTACTGCCTGCCCATCTGGCACTGTTTCCATTTCACCATTTACAATTCTTGTGCTTTTACAAGAGAGAAAAGGGAGAATGAATAAATGAGCATTTATTAAGCACTTACTGTGTACAAAGCATTGGGGATACAAATGTCTGCTCATGAGGAGCTCCCATTCTAATGGAGGAAGTAATACACATAGGAGGTGTCAGCCCCCAAGTCAGATGGAAAGCCATCCCCCCAGCCCCTACCCTCACCAAGCCCCCTTTTCCTTAGGGTGCAGTGGCAAAGCCAATTGGATTGATTCCTCTTCTCTGAAGTCATTTCAGTATTAATTTCTGAGGAAGAGAGCAGGAAGAGATGTAGAGAGCCCACAGTGACCTGAGCGCTCAGCAATTGCCCAGCAGCTTAACATCCTGGGGATATATTTGCCCAGGTTACTTTTCAAAAGTCAGAGTCATATGACCTTAGAACTAACAGAAACCTTAAAGAGCATCTCTTTGAATTCCTTCTTTTATAGGCCAAAAATCTGAAATCTAGAGAGTCTAAACAACTTGTTCAAGGTCCTAACAGCATCATCAATAATGCCTTCAGCTTAATCAGTCTAAATTATTTTGACAAGATAAGGTCAAAGGCAAAGTCTGGTCTTTGTAATACTAATGACTCATTTATATGATGCCTACAGTGTGTCAGGCACTTTACAATTATCATCTCATTTGAGTCTCACAACAACCCTGAGAGTTAGGTGCTACTATTATCCCTGTTTTACAGCTGAGGAAACTGAAGCAAACAACTTAAGAGAGTTGCCCAGGATCACCCAGCTAGTAAGTGTCTGAGGTAGAATTTGAACTTAGATCTTCCTGACTCCAGATCCAGTGTTCTATGCACTCAATGCTTTCTAGCCACCTCTTTGTCACATCTACCAATCTAAAGGGGAAATTTTTTTTCTCCCAGGAAGTGAACCGAAGAATCCTATTGATATGAGAAAACCCCGCTCTGCTCCCAGGCTTGAGAGGAAAAGCTATCTTGTTAGTTTGCCAAGTCACTGGTCAACCCATCTGAGGGTGGTACAGTCAAGACTTTGTATGGTGAAGTCAGAAGATGATGGGTTCAAATTCGGCCTCACACTGCTAGCTTGGTCATAATAGGAAAGTAAGCTGCTCAAAACTTCACTTTCTCCGTCTGTAAAATGGAGAGAAATACTACCTCAGTTAGAAAGCATTATATAGACATGAAAAGGTTACAAAAATGTAAATTACTATTGGTCTGCTCTTTTTAAATATTTTAAATATCTTGGCTAGAAATGACCAGTACTGTGACCTCAGACAAGTCCTTTGTTTATCTGGGCCTCAGCTTCCTACTCTGTAAAATGGGAGCTTTATAGTAGATTATTTTTTCAGAGGATGTCTGGTCCCCTGGGTGAAAGGTTGAAATGTATAATGGAAAGAGTGTTGGCTTCTGAATCAGAGGATCTGGGTTCAAGTCCTACCTGTGACTTTGGGCAATCCTGGGCCTCTGAAAAATGAGGGGATTGGACTAGAAGACTTCTTAGGTCCTTTCCACCTCCATAGGCAGCTTGGGGGTGCTGTAGTGCACAGAAGAGACTTTGTACTCAAACACTTATTAATTGTGTGACCCTGGTCAAGTCACTTAACCTCCATTTGCTTCAGCTTTCTCAAGTGTGAAATGTAAGTAATCATAGTACCTGCCTCCCAAGGTTGTTGCAAAGATCAAATGAGATAATAATTGTAAAGTATTTAGCACATAGAAAGTACTATATAACTATATAAAAGCATCACTAGCACATAGTAAGCATTACCATATGTAAATGCTACCTATTTAAAAAATACATTCTTATAATCTGTGATTTTCTGACCCCAATGTCTCTTCTAGTTTCTGATTTATGATCTTAGGATTTTTATAAGCTGTTTAACCTCTATGGCCTCACTTTCTCCATCTATAAAAGGGAGAGTTGAACCAGATGGCCTCTGAAGCCACTCCCAACTTCCAATCTTTGGTTCTGTGAATTCAGGCAAGACCTGATGGCTGACTCGGAAGAAGGAAGGATTAGACTTGGTCTCTTTAGCTACAATTGGGCAAGAAGCCTTTAATGAGCACTGGGCTAGGCACTGTGGATACAAGTCCAGAGAATGAAACAGTCCCAACTGGTAAAGAGTTTATATTCTAAGGGGAAGGTAGCAGAATTAGAAGCAATGGGAGAATGTGATAACCATCTCCAAGTGGATTGAGTTGCCTTGTCAAGTAGCAGGTTCCTTCTCACTGATGGTCTTCAAGCAAAAACTGGATGACCATTTTCTATATAAAGTGGATTCTGGTTCAGCTGTGGTGAAATGTAGTCTTGGAGGTCCCTTTTGGATCTGAAATTCTGTGATTTTTTCCAGATCTAAATCTTGTACTTTACAAATGAGGAAAATGAGGCTCGACTAGTGACTGTCTCAGGATCCCTCAGCACTAAATACCAGAGCTAGGATCCAAAGCCAAGTCCCTCCTGCCTCCCAACATCAATGTTCTCTCCCTTCCATCCCCTTGCTGCTCTGGGGAAAGGAGTACTGGTGGGACTGTGGCCTGTAGGAGTCACTAACAGTCAGATATTCATCAAGAAGTGATTGATCTTATTTTTAAATTATTTTCTGTAAGTTACCCCCTCTACCAAAATGTCTCTAACCTCATTTGCCTTCAGGTCATAGGATGGCCTCACATGTTCTCACCTGGCTTTCTAAAAGCCTCTCATTAAGAGCAATACAGCTGAAAGTTAGAAAATAGTTTTTCTCTTGCCCTCATTTTGGGTGCCACACCCCATCTGCATGGTTATTTTAAGTCAAGGGTGTAGGAAAGCATTCGGCTACTTGGCGGTGAAGACAGGGGGCAGGGGAGGTGGCCACCCAAATGAGTGGACCAAGTGAATCACAGGTGAAACTGTATCCTCCAGTAAGCAGTGAGATGGCACCCTGGACCTCACCCAGCTCCAGACCTACTCCCCTAGGCACCTCAGGGAAGACTTCCCTTCAGGTTTTCTGCCAGAAGAATCCTCACTTGTGAGGCTGGCCCTCAGCACTGTCACGGTCTCACTGCCATATACTAGCTGGTTTCCTCGGGCTTAGGAGAGACTTTTGTTTGAAAGTTTCTTTGGGGAGGGTCTTCAGGTTTGCTTCCCTGATGCTTCTCTCCAGTTGGATCCAACATCATTCAGCATTTCCATCACAATGGGCAAAGCCATGAAGTTCCCCGTGCCCCAACCAGTGTAAGGATTGGTCTGGAGCCTTTGTGGTTGAGCAGGTTCTATGGGCTGATGAACTGAAGCTTCCTCAGTTTGGGGAGAATGTGTTGGGTTAGTGGAGGGAGAGATAGGAAACGAGTTACCTGTCCTGTTAGGGGGCAGTATCTCAGTGACAACAGAACAGGAGCAAGAGTCATTGACTGGTTTTAGAGCTGAAAGGGCCAGAGATGGGAGCCGTGATCTGAAGCCAATGCACCAAAATCACAAGGTCTGAGAGCACCAGGGCGAGACAAGGCTCAGGTTCAGATTGTGAGGCAGTCACAGAGATGCAGCTGTAAAGTTGGAAAGGACATTAAAGGCCTTCTGGTCCAAGCCCCTCACTTGGCAGATAAGGAAACTGAGGCCCTGAGAGGTTAAGAGAGCTGCCCACCATAACATAGCTAGTAAGTATCAGAGCCAGTATTTGGACCCAGGTCCTCTGACTTCAGAAATAATGCTTTTACAACCTGTATCATCCTGCATCCCTTCATTAGGTACCAGTGCAAATAACAGGGCATTGGGTCACTGAGCTAGACAAAGAATTGTCTCAGTTTACTGCCCTTGGTTGTGAGGACATCTAATATTTGTACAGCGCTTACTAACGTAAGCTAAGAGCTTACAAACTGTTATCTCATTAGATCGTCACAACAACACTGGAAGGCAGGTGCTGTTATTATCTCTGTTTTGAGTACACTGAGGCAAACAGAGGTTGTGACTTGCCCAGGGTCATACAGCTAGAACGTGTGCAAGGTCAGATTTGACTTCAGCTCCTTCTTCCAGCAGTAACCTAGCTGCCTATATGTCCAGCCCCATGCAGATAGACCCACCACTTGGTTAGAAAGTTTCCATGACTTCCATCTCTGTTCATTTCGGTAGACCCAGCTCTAAGAGGTGATAGCCAAACAGAGTGTGCAGGGCGCTAGGGACAGAAAGACAAAAGAAGACAATACATTGCCTGCCTTCAAGGACCTTATAGTCTAATTGGAGGACTGGACAGGTTACACAAAAAAGTGTAATATATAAAAGAAACTGTAATGTTCAGGAAGGATTTGTACCAGTGGTTCTCAAGTCTTAGTTCCAAATGCTTTAGTGTGGTATAGTGGGAAGAGTCCTGGAGTTGAAGTAAGGAGATAGCTAGGTTCAAATCTCACCTCTGACCTTTAGTTAGTGTGCCCATAGGCAAATTACAAGCTTTTTGAGTTTCAGTTTCCTCATCTATAAAATGGGAATATCAAGGCAGTGTGGCACAATAGATAGACAGCTGACCTCACAATCAGGAAGCCCTGTGCTTACCCTTATTTCTAATGCATGCTAACTGTGGGACCCTGGGTATTTCACCTTTCAATGTGCCAGGCAACTCTCTAAGACTATTTATAAGCTGCTTAATAATCAACCAGTATTTAATGAGCACCTACTATGTGTCAGGGATACAAAAAGAGGAAAACAACAGTCCCCGCTCCCAAGGATCTTACTGATGGAGGGGGATGTCCCTAATGGGAGATCCCTAAACGGTGAAACCACAGGCTTGGCCAAAAGAAAAGTGGGGATGAGGCATCTCTCTCCCCCAAGGGTTGTTAGGAACTCATTGTTAGGGATCATTAGATCTGCATCGGGAATGCACCTTAGAGGTTGTCTAGTGTAACCCCTTTGTGTTAGGAAACTGAAGCCTGAGCATACTTTCTGAAGGTCACACATATATCAGAGCCTGATTTGAACTCCAGTCCTACACTTGCAGAGACATTTTTCTTTCCATTGTATCACAGATCAAATAAGATAAATAGATTAATCAATCAACAAGCGTTTTATTAAGCATCTGTGATGCACAGGACACTGTGCTAAATGCTGAGGATACAAGTAAAATACAGTAAGCCCTACAACACCAGACAATCCAGAGGGACTCTCACCCCTCCCTCCACTCAGCTCTGCCCTGGCCCTTAGACCTTCTGGTTTCCAGAGAAATTGAATGGGAAGAAAGGAGAAAGGTGGCACTCTTGATTTCTAGTTTCTCTTTCTCCCGGGGGCAGGTGGGGAGAGGGGGGTATTGCCATAAACTGTTGGGAAGAGGCTTGAGTCTGGGGAAGGGACAACCCAGCGTCCCATGACCCGACACAGAGGTCCATGCAGGGGCAGCTTCCCCGAACCGTGACTGTCTGGTAGGAGCTAATGACGCTTGGAGGAAGAAACAACAAGGTAAGAAGAGTCCCAGTGAGTGCTCTAAAGATTGTAGAGTCCCAAGGTCTCTGTAAAGTTCTAATTTAAGTTTTTACAGTCTAAATGTCACCTTCCTGGCAGCACAGCAAGCAGCAGAACAAGTAGTTCCCTGCTTTCCTAGGGAACTAGGCATCCCCTTTAATGTGGTTCCCATAGACCCAATCCCAGAGTCCCAGAACAGCCATGCTGCAGTCCAAGCCAGACTCAAACAGGAACTCCTGCTCTCACCACCTGAGAAGGAGTCAGTCTCATGAAACCTCCACTGGGGGAGACCCCATTTCCTCACACTTCTGAATCACTCCCACTGTTCGTTTCTTCTTGAATACAGTCTGAATTTTGCCTCAATACAGCTTCTCATTGTTGATCCTGTTTTTGCCCCCTGGAAGCAAACAACGAGAAAAGGGTACTAGAGTACAATGGAAAGAAAGAACACTGGCTCTGGAATTGGGAGATCTGGATTCAAATTCTGCCTCTGAAACTACTTTGATGACCTTAGACATGTCACTTAATCCCTTATTCTCAGTTTCATGATCTATAAAATAAGCGGGTGGGCCTAGGTGGTCGTTCCTTTCCAGTTCTGAATCCTGTGATCCCAAGCCTAATGCCTCTCCTCATGGGAACCTTGGAAGTACTTGACAGCAGTTTTCTTATGCCCCTATCCATATAGGATATTATACCCTTATCTGTGGGTGCTCTGCCCAGAGGAATGTAAATTTTGATCTCTGAAATATTTTTTCCCTTAAACCCAAATCACTTTGGCTCTCATTGATTGGTCAACAATAGGTCCCAGGTCAAGTCCCACACAGTCATTGTTTAAACCCAGATTGGCTCAGAGTTAATGTAAATAGCAATTGTTTCTGTTTTGGCCAGGGTCTTCCCCTCCCAAATTGATTTTTTCTTTTTCTTTTCTTAACTTTTCTTTTCCTTTTTTTTTTTTTTTGACTAGTTAAAGGAGCTATTCTCTTCCTCATTTCTTACCTAGCCTTACTCACTGAACAGTCGTTGCCTCTGGCAACTGAGATCTCTTAAAGACCTTAATTTGCAAAGGCCAAGGTGCCTTACTACATCCTGGCCCATCTCCAGTTGTCCTCATCTATATCTGGCCACTGGACCCAGATAGCTCCTGAGGGGAAAGTGAGGCTGGTGTCTTTGCACAGCCCTGCCTCACTTAAATCCAATTCACTTGCATGTCATGGTATCGCCTCCCTACTGTCATGGTCCTCTTCTAGAATGAAGGACAAACAGCAATTATTCTAGTTTGGTTTCCTCTGAATGTCTTTCAGTATTTTATGGGGAGTAGTTATCAGAGCCAAAGGAAGGGCCCAAGTAGTTAGCGTCATGAGTTTGGAGGAGCAAGAGAGGGTTGTGTGACCTTGGAGTGTTTGGGAAAAGCCTTATAACAGAAGTAGGATTGTGCCTGGGTCGTGAAGGATGGGCAAGGCTTGAGGAGGTACACGGAGTGCTAGCACAGACACAAGGGTAGGGTACCTGTGTCACACAAGCAACCCAATTCCTAACCTTCAGTCCATCCCGAACCAGAAAGTAAGAAGGTTCATTGTCTCTGTCAGGGCAAAGCAGTGTGGAGCTATGGACTTGGTTTGTTGCTGCAAAATCCCAGAGCATGCTGTTCCTGAGTGTTCCGTCTGTCTGGCCCTCAGCATGGGGCTGAGGGAGCAGTGTTTATCCAGGGTGTGCCCAGGAATCACATCGGTCTATTCTTCTGTTCCAGACGTGCTGGCCCCTCAATTCTGACTGCCAGGATTTTCCAGTGCTGAGCCTTGAGGCTAAATGCTTGGAAAGTACAATTGTGCCCAGAAGCAGGGGGTCCACCCTTGGGTAGGACCTCAGGAAGGAAAAAGAGATTGTTTAGTTCTCGCAGAAAAGCATAAGGTGGTCATTGTATTACAGAAGTTCACTTGGTAAAGTCTGCCTACCTCCCGTACTTTCTCCTGCAATTTCCAGAGGAACATGAAGTTCTAAAAAAATAATAATAATAATACTTTTCTATGAGCCTGACAGAGAAATTGCCCAAGAATATTAAAGAAAATTCTATTTTAAAAGTTGGGTCATATGTGGGATATGTAAGAAGCACAGGCTACACCCATGTGCCACTAACCATCTGGATATTGGGAAATATCCAGGGAGTTGGCAAAATCTTTTTGGTTTTCTTCTAGATATTTGGCATTATTAACCCATACTCTAATTTTAGAAAAAAATAACAGAGTAGTGAGTCAATGAAGTATTTATTGAGAATCTAATTTGTAAAGTATTGGGCTGGGCACTGTGGGAAATTAAAAAAAAAAAAGTAGAAAGTATTGACCCTGTCTTCAAGAGGTCAAATTTAGTTAGGGGATATAAAATATAACTGAGATGAATTCAAACCTAGTCAGCCAAAATTTGATAGGATTTAAGTTTAGCTAAATTTAACCAAATTTAAATTCAATACTCAATAAACATTTATTTTTAATTAATATTTTATTTTTTTCCCAATTATATGTAAAGACAATTTTTAACATTCATTTTTTTTTTAAATTTGAGTTCCAGATTTCTCTCTCCCCCACCTCCTTCCCTGAGACAGTAAGCAATTTGATAAAGGTTATACATGTACAATCTCAATAAATGCTTATTAAACATCTATGTAAGTCACAATCTAAGTAGTCGCTGTGATCAAGATGTGAAGTAAAAATATTACCCACATCTTAGCACGATAGTGCTATTATCTCCATCATACAAATGAAGAAACTGAGGCACAGATATGTTAAGGGTAGTCACTCATGCAATAAGTGTCTGAGGCAGGAGCCAAACTTAGGCCTCCCTGCCTCCAAGACCAGAACTTTATCCCTCTACCTCATCACTTCAATGTGAAGTCTTATACTAGGGTTGAAAATCAACTACATGTGACTCAATGGTCAAACAAGTATTTATTAAATGCCTGCTATGTAAAAGTTCATGTGAAAAATATTTAGGGGTTTCATTGGACTCCAGGCTCCAGATGAGTCAATAGCTTTAAATGGTAGCTAATGTAACCATAGGCCGTGTGAAAGGAGGAAGAGAGTCCCAGAGTAGCAAGGTTGAACTTTGTCCATATAAGACCACTTCTGGAATATTGAGTGGGCCCCACACTTTAGAAAAGACATTGGCAAACTCTAAGGTATAAAGCAGAGAGTGATTACAATGGTGAGGAGACTTGAGAACATGTCAACCCATGCTGGGCTCCAGAAATTGGAGATACTTCTAAGTCCAGAGAAGAGACAATTTGGTGGGGTGACATGATTATGTCTTCCAAGTATTTCAGGGACTTTCAGTGGAAGAAAGATTATAAGCTTGATCTGTTTTAGCCCCAGAGGGGAGAACAAGGAGCACTGGATGGTGGGTACAAAGAGACAGGTTTATGATCCTATGGTCAAGAAAAACTGTAATGATGAGTGCTCTCCAGAAATGGAGTGCCTTGCCTTTGGAAGATTGTGAGTGTTCTTTGAGCAAAGTTTGATCAAGTGTTATAGAAGCAGTAGCGAGGGTTCTTTTCAGGTAGCAGGTGCATTGGATTGACTCTGAGATCAATTCCAACCTGGACTGTGTTGAAAAAACATGGACAAATTACTGGGTAACTTGTTATAGAAGTAGGAGTGTCAATAATCATAATGTCTAACTTTATATGGCACCATAATATCTTGCAAATAGGGCAGCTGGGTGGATAGAGCGTTGGACCTAGAGTCAGGAAGATTCATCTTCCTGAGTTTAAATCTGGCCTCAGATACTTCCTAGTTGTGTGCTCCTGTGCAAGTCACTTAACCCTGTTTACCTCAGCTCCTCAGCTGTAAAATGAGCTGGAAATAGAAGTGGCAAACCACTTGACTATTGTTGCCAAGAAAATCCCAAATAAGATCATGGAGATTTGAACACGAGTGAAAGGATTGATACAGCAACAAATATTTACAAAGCACTTTACATATATTTTCTCAGTTGATCCTCACAATAACTATGATGCCTCATATGTTCTTATTATCTGCATTTTAAAGATGAGGAACCTGAGTCAGAGAAAGGTAATGGGAGTTCAAAGAAGTGCTCATTATGGGCTGAGATAATCAAGAAAAAACTTGAATAGTGCAAGTTGGGCTAATTCTGAGCTTTGAAAATGGGCAGGATTTGGCTAGGCAGAGAAGAAGAGGAAAGCCAACTAGGCAGGGGAAGGAGAATGATTGGAAACTTGGAGGCCATCCTCCAATGTGAAGAGCATGGTTAGGTGATAATGAGTAAGTAGGCATGTCTGGCTAGAGGGGAGGGTTCCTAGTTGAGGGTGGTCTGAGATCAGATGGCTCAGGACTACATTGTGTTGGATCTTGAATTTCAGGTGATGGAGAGTTAGCTTGGGACCAGTAGAAGCCAGTAAAGGTTTTTTAACTGGGAGATAAAATGACAAAACAAATATTTTAAGAATTCCACTACGTTCAAGGTACTGAAGCTACAAAAATGAAAAATTATGCAGAAACTCAGAATCTATTAGAAGGGATTAAACACATGTAAGTATTATAAAAAAGACTGAGACAGTTGCTTGGGAAAAGTAGAGCTGACCTGTGACATTCAGAGAGGGAGGTGTTTCTTCTACCTGAAGAATCTGGGAAGACCTGGTAAAGAAAATAAATGACTTGGACCTTACATTGAGGGAAGAGAAGGATTTTATTGAAGGGTGATCATAGACTCAACCCCCTCATTTTATAAGGGAGGAAATAAGCCCCAGGAAGTTTAAGTGATTCACTCATGGCTACACAGGCAGTCATCATTATAAGTAAGATTTGAACCCAGGTCCTTTGAATCCAGAGTCAGTGTTCTGACCCTTGTACTGCACTGCCTCCCATCCTGACTTGCCCAAAGTCATGCAGATAGTAAGTACATAGGAAGGCATGAGGGATGGTGTGTACGAAAAATATATAGGAACAGTGATCAGGGAACAGTTAATAGTTCATCTTGGCTGGAATGTAGACTCCATGAAGGAGAGAACTGTGAAAGAAGGTTGGAAAGAAAGATGGATCTGGCTGGAACTGTGAAGGATAGATCAGACCAGAGAGAGCTGGAGACAGGGTGGCCAGTTGGAGGCTAATGCCTAAGTTAAGCTTGGGTGAAGACCGAAACAAGAGAAGTCACAAGTGAATATTCAACATGAATTCATTGAATGACTAGATAGGACAGTCAAGGGTCAAGCATGGTTTGAGGCTGACTAATTGGCTAAAGTGACAGGTATAGGACAGTCTGGAAGTATTAATCTTATCTTTTATAGAAGAGTAACTGAGCACAGTAGTGAATTGAACTCTGGTCATGTACTTTGTGAATCAGCTCTGTGGAATTAAGAAATGAATCCAGGTCTTGGAGAATAGACTTATGTGTTGCTCCAAAAGGCCAGAACGATCTAATAGAAAAACGTTACAAGTCAAGTCAACACATATTTATTAAGTGCCTACTATGTGCCTGACACAATTTGAGGTCCTGGGAATACAAAGAAAGGCAAAAACAATCTCTTTTCTCCAGTTTCATGAAGAGAGAGAAACAGATTTAAACTCAAAAAGAAGAGTTTTCTAACAATTAAAGTTGCTCCAGATCAAATCCACTGTCCTAAGAGATGATAACTAGTGACACAACACTTTTAAGGTTTGCAAAGGACCCACTAGATATTATCTCTTTTAATCTTTACAACTAACCTGAAAGGTTCATGCTTTTATTTTTCCCATTTGAGAAAGGATAAAACTGAGGCTTAAGGTGGGTAAGTGATTTACCCAGGGTAACGCAGCCCGGGAAGACCATCAGTGAATATATTTGAAGATCTGGATCTATGTCTGTTAGAGGTGCTATAAACGACATTCCTGATGGAGTCACAGGATTTAGAACTGAGAGGAACCTTGGAAAACATCAAGCTGGCACTCTTATTTTATGGATGAAAAAAGTAATCCTTGAGAGTTTAAGTGACTTACTCAGAGTCTAGCAGCTAATTGGCAGCAGGGCCATGATTGGAACAGAAAAGTTTTCTAATTCCAGTTTCTCCAAATCAGTTCTAAGAATGATCCCAACTGAAACAGCTTATGGATCTCCTAATCCAAACTGAAATCATGAGTGATAAGGGATCTAGATATAATGGATAAGGTATGGTGCTATTGGACCACTTCTTTGGAGAGCCTCTGTCCATCCTTTCTCTTTTCAGTGACCACAGAGTGACCTTGGGTGGTACTTTTTGTTTTTTCATTTCCTTCCTTGCCTATTCTTCTCTTTCTAAGGTAGTACCTAATTAGGTTGCTAATAGTCTTTGTTCAGGAAACTGGAAGACTGTAGAATCACAGAGTATCAGACTGAAAAAGATCTTGAAGATTGTCTCGTCCAACTTCCTTCCATTCCAATTTTTTAGACTAGAAACTGAGGTTCCAGAAGTTTGATGTGTGTAGGGTCTTCCATGATCACCCACTGGGTTTATGGAGACTGGAGAGTCCGGGTCTTCGGATGCTTAGACGAATAGCATCTCCTCTTGCCAATACTTGTGACTAGAGGTTCCATTCCAGGATTGAGGCCAAGGGGAACCCATTGTCCAAACAGTTCCAGTTCCCTTTTCCTCCCATTTCAGACACTAAATGTAAACAAAAAAATACATATCCACTGAAAACCAATTTTCTTTTAAAATAATGATAGTATTTCAAATAGGAGATGTAATTATCTTTTAGCAACAAAATGAAAAGTGCATTGAGATGCCACTTGAGGACTCAGAGGCAATATGAGGTTTTACAATATCCGGGCTAGAATGTTGAGAAATCATTGAGTGCTATAGGACCAGGAGATTGCTAGTCCTTTCAAATGAAGCATTTTTCAGAGCACTATTCCAAAAAAATACAATTAGTCCATTAAAATCTCATTATCATATGGTGAAAATAGTTGACCTTGGTTGGGTTCAAGTAGCTACTGTAGGAAATATACCAAGCATAGATATTGTAGGAAATATGTCAGAGCTTCCTGGACTCAATTGTTGACATGAAATCAAAAGGTTATTTGGCTTTCTCTCTGTCGCTTACTAAGTGAATCTTTTGATTATGTAAGGGGGACAAGAAATTGAAGTCACTTCATGTGATTTCTCTTCAGCCCCTTCATTCATCCCTCAAAATTTCTCAGTATCTGGTTGATAATTCTGGCCTTCCTTTCTAGTCTAAGCTTAGGCCCAATCATCCTACCTCTCCCCTTAGCCCATGACTCCCTACTTCCTCCAGGGCTTTGCTCAAGATGTCCTCCCCTCCATCTTTAGTGTCTGTCTCTCTGTCTCACTCTCTCTCTCCTTCTCTCTCCTGTCACCATCCCTTCTTCTCTCTATCTCTCCACCTCTCTCTCCTTCTTTCTTTCTCCCCATCTCACACTCCTTTTTGTCTGCCTTCCACTCTATTTCCCTTTCCTTCTCTTCCTCCACTTCTGCTTCCCATTTGCCTAGAAATATGTTCAAGTGTCCCTTATCCTTATAAAAAAAGGCTTCGATAGATCTTCTGTCATTTCCAGTTACCATTCTATCTTTCTCCTCTTCTTCACTTCTGTAGTTGAAAAATGTCATCTTTACTTTATATGTCCGGAAGGATGCCTTACTTAAATTTGGCCCCTCACACAGCACTGTGCTTATAGTAGGTACTTAATAAGCATTCATTGAATGAGTAAATATGTATAAATATAAACACACACACACATATATACACATACACACATGTATATATAATACACATATACACATATATATGCATACATGTATATATACACATACACACTATATAATACACATACACACATTATATATACACACATATGTGTATATATATACATGTGTGTGTGTATACCTAGAATTCAGTGATGTTTCTCTGGGATCACCCATTATTGCTTTTTTCACTGCATCAATCAGTCATCTCTGTAGTACTCCTTTCCTAAGATACCAAGATGCCAGACAGGTATTTAACTTCAGTGTCCAGTGGAGGATTGAAGGATTAGAGGTTTCTAAGAAACCACTGTGAAAGAAGATTCAGCATGAAATACACTGTAAAGAAAAATAAGGTTGGCAAAATTGAGCGGTGGTTGGTGGAAGGCAGCTATTGAGATACTGGTTCCTGCTTATCGCATCTCCTCTGCAGGGTCCCACGTTGTCTGCATGTCTCTATTTAAGTCCCAAAGGCAGCATTTTGAATCTTCAGAGGGCCTTGAACCAGATTGGGGGAAAGTTACATCTTTATTTCAGTATAATTGGTTTCCTTTGTAATGCTGTATATTTTCTCTTAGACATTTAAAAATATTATTCATAGAAGGAATCCATAGATTTCATCACACTGCCGAAGGAGTTCATGCACCCCCAAAAAACACTGAAGAGCTTTTGTGGGGCTAGTTGCTAACTTTGGGAAAGGAGCTTTTGGTAGCTTGGGAGCAGGGGCAGGTTGAGGGACCGGCAACAGGAATGATTCAGGACATTTATTACTTCCCAGGCATTCTGTCCTTTTTTTTCTCATGTCAATGGACTTAGCAATTTCTCCAAGAAAGTTGCCTAAACTCCTCCTAACTTCCTTGGGACTGCCCTCCTCCTAACGGTCCTAGGACGAGTAAGTACAGAATGACCCCATCAGCCCTCGAGAAGCTATAAAGAAAGATCCCATGCTTTAGGAGATGAAGTCATGTCTGCACCTGGAGGATATTAGCAGTATTTCTCCGTGAAGAGATTGCCCACACAAACAGGAACAGCTCAGCAGGCTTAGAGCACAAGGCCCAAAGCTGACGCCCCTTGGGTTGAATCTAGAAAGCTACAGCCAGCCTTTGATGGTCACTGGGAATGTTACAGAGAGATTCCTGGTGGTATACCCCAAAGAGGGAAAAGCGGTTGCTCATTCTTCTAAAGGTCTTGACTCATTCTGGCCACTTCATTTCAAAGCTAAAATATCATCATAATGATGATTATTAATACAACAATACATTATCCAGCATCATTAGGGAATGGTCTGTTCCACATAAATGAATTTCCCAGATTCATGAAGTTTATCTCTTTAGCTAGGCTGTGCAGTGGTTAGAGTACTGGGTCAGGGAGACATCCTCTTGAAGCCAATCCAGCCTTAGACACTTCCTGGCTGTATGAACCTGGGAAAGTCATTTAACTCTGCCTCAGTTTCCCCATCTGTAAAATGAGTTGGAGAAGGAAATGACAAACCACGCCAGTATTTTTGCCAAGAAAACCCCAAAGGGGGTCAATGAAGAGTTAGACATGACTGAAAAAACAACTGAAAACACACACACACGCGTGTACTACATTACTACATTTCGGGCAAAATGGCATGCTTGGGTTTTTATCTTTGTTCCCCTACTTCCCCAGGCTGTCTTCCTAGGAGTTCTCCTTCCTCATCTCTGCATCTTAGACTCATTCCTCCCTTCAAGGCTTAGCTCAAGAGCTACCTTTCCTGATTCCCTCAGTAGGTGGTTTTCCTTCTACTCCCCAAAAAAATTACTTACAATTACATAAAAAGTTATCATTTTGTAGATAATTTGTATTTACTCATATGTGCATATAAGGCAACTAGCTGGCACCGTGAATAGAGCTCTGGATCTGGAGTGAGGAAGATCTGAGTTCGAATTCAGCCTCTGATACTCTATAACTGTCAGATTCTAGGCAAGTCATTTAACTTTTCTCAGCTTCAGTGTCTTTACCCATAACATGGAGGTGATAATAAAACCTGTCTCCCAGGATTGTGAGCATAAAATGAAATAATACTTATAAAGTGCTTTTCAAACCTTAAAGTGCTATATTAATGCTAACTATCATCATTATATTGACATCATTATTATAAGTTTTTCTCCCTAGTAGGGCGACAGCTGAAAAAGGGCAAAGTGGATAGAGCACTAGGTTTGGAGTCAGGAAGACCTGAGTTCAAATCTGGTCTCAGATATTTGCTAGCTGTTTGACCCTGGGGAAGTCACTTAACTTTGTTTGCCTCAGTTTCCTCACCTGTAAAATGAGCTGGAGTAGGAAATGGCAAATTTTCCAGTATCTTTGCCAAGAATCACCCAAAAAAGGTGTCATGAAAAGTCAGAAATTACTAAAAACTAAACAGTTAAAGAACAAGCAAAAACCTCTTTAGGTGCTAATTGAAGAATGTATCATTCTAAGAATGATTCCTGAATATTTAGAAGAAGAAACAGTGATCACTAAAAGCCATCATGGGTTGACCATGGATGGGTCATTCCAGATAAACTCTTATTTTGACAAAGTTACTAAACTGGTAGGTGAAGGGGGATGCTGTACATATCATGCCTAGATTTTTGGAAAGCATTTAATGAAATCATGCTATTGTTATGGTCTGTGCTCTAGGTGGACGGCATGTGAGCTGACTGATAGTACACCTAATTGACTTCATGGGTAAATGGCTGAACCCAAAGGGTAATATTGGTGTTAGCAATGAAATACCCTAGAGAGCTGTACTGTTTAACATTTCTCTAAGAGACTTAGATGGAGAATAGAAGGCAAGCTTATCAAACCTATAAATAACTCAGAGCTGGAAGGGATTGATAGCATTTTGGTTGGCAGAGTCTGGCTCTGAAAAATATATTGACCTGATTCTAATGTAATGGAATTTAATTGAAAATTTATCATACATTTAATGTGAAGTCTAAAGCTTAGGCTTAAAAATTTCTGTGATCCAATCAAATTATTGTTCTGCAGTTTCTGATGGTCTCATTTTGCTTTAGACAAAAGCATATTTATTTGCCTTTTTTCACACTAGGTTCCCCTCTATCACTAGGGCTGGAAGTACACTCACAACTGAGCTCAGTATTGGGCCAATTTGCACCTTTTTAGGCAGCCTAGTCACCTTCTCTGCTCCTTGGGGGCTCACCAGAATATATTAGCGTTGGACTTCTCCCAAGCTCAAACTTTGTCAATAGCTTTGGTAAGCAGTCCTCTTTCTGCCACTGGAAGCATTGACATAGCTATATGCCAGGGAGTCTACATAAGGGAGCTGGAAGAGATGAGGTCCCTGCTCGCTTTATAATTCTTCATCTCCAAGATTTAAACCAAGCATTAGCTATCAGTAAGTCCCAGGCAAGAGCTATTAAGAGCTAGGCTCTTGACATGCCAGCTTAGTTGAAGGCAGCAAAATTCTGTAAGGAAAGAGATTGATATCTTACAGTTGCCATCACTGAGGTTAAAAAAAAAAGATCTTTGGACTAGGATTTAAATGATCTCTGAATTTATAGCAGGTGATTTAACCTCAGTTAAGTGGACTCTGAGTGGACCTCAGTTTTCCCACCAATAAAATGAACATAATAGGTCCCTCCCTGTCCTCAGCATTATTATGGGAACCAAAAGAAACAGTAAATGTCAGAGTGATCTATCCCTCAGCTCCATGCATTCTCTCTGGCTGTTTCATTCCTGGAATGTTCTCCCTCCTCCATTCTAATTACTGACCTCCCTGGCTTCTTTTAAGTCCCAACTAAAATCCTACCTTCCACGGAAAGTCTTCCCCAACTTCTCCTGATTCTGGTACCTTTGCCCTGTTAATTATCTCCTATTAATCTTGTATACAACTTGCTTTGCATATATTTGAGTCTGTTTCTTCATCTACTGTAAAAGGAGAGATCTCAAAGATCTTTGCTAGGTTTTAAAATATTCTTTTAAATTTATTATTTATTTATTTTGAATATTCTTTTTAAATTTAAAATTCCAATTTCTCTTCCTCCTTGCCACTCCTCCCTAACCCATGGAGAAGGCAAGCAATATGATATCAATTATACATATGAAATCATGCAAAACATTTCCATATTAGCCATTTTTTTAGAAAACAAGAAAAATAAAGTGAGAAAATTATACTCCAATTGCACTCAGTTCATCCATTCTTTCTCTGAAAGTAAATAGTACTTTTTCATCATGAGTCCTTTGGAATTTTCTTGGATCATTGCATTGATCAGAGTAGCCAAGTCTTTCACAGTCCATCATCATTACAATGTTGCTGTGTACAATGCTCTCCTGGGTCTTCTCGTGTTACTTTGCATCAGTTCATATAGATTTTGTCATGTTTTTCTGAAACTACCCATCATCATTTCCCATAGTACAATACTGAAGCCATCACAATCATATGCCACAAGTTGTTCAGCTAGTTCCCAGTTGATGAGCATCCCTTTGATGTCCGATTCTTTGCCCCCATAAAAAGAGCTGCTATAAATATTTTTGGTATATATAGATCTTTCTCCTTTTTCTTTTATCCCTTTGGGATTCAGACTAGTAGTGGTGTTTCTGGGCCAAAGGGTATGCAGAGTTCTATAGCCTTTTGGGCCTAGTTCCAAATTATTCTCCAGAATGGTTGGGTCAGTTCATTAGCCCATCAAGAGTTCATTAGTGTACTTCTTCCCTTATGCCCTCTAACATCTGCCATTTCTGATAAGGGTGAAGTAGTAACTCAGAATTGTTTTAATTTGCTTTTCTCTAATCAATAATGAGTTGGAACATTTTTTCATACAATTGTAGGTAACTTGAGGTAGCTAGGTGGCTCAGTGGATAGAACAGTGGGATTGGAGTCAGGAAGACCTGAGTTCAAATCTAGCCTCAGACCTTACTAGCTGTGTGACTCTGGGCAAGTCACTTAACCTCTAATCCAGGAAGGAATCTAACAGGGAATGGCAAACCACTCCTGTATCTTTGCCAAGAAAACCCCATGGACAGCATTAGTATGCTGTGATCCTTGAGGTCATGAAGAGTTAAGACACAACTGAACACAGAGAGCTTTGCTTTTTTCTTCTGAAAACTGCTCGTTTATATCCTTTGAGTATTTATCAATTGGGGAATGCCTCTTATTTTTTTGAAAACCAGACTGTTCTAAATTTCCATTTCTAAATTGCCATTTCTAAATCCCATAATCCTGTGATGCCATCTCCTACCCCTCAGCCACGTTCCTACTGTACCCGGATACTTGGGAAAGAGGTCGTGGTAGCTTCAGGATGACTCATGCAATTGAAATGTACAGACTTAAGAGGAAACCTAAGTTATGATGGGAATTCTGAGAAGTGGGTGGAGGGTCTACTCCACCCCCACACTGGGTTATTACATCTAAGGATCAGCAAGGGAAATAACAAGTTTGATCTCACCATTATCCCTGTAGAGAGCTCTGCTTGCTACAGTAGGCCAGTGATTTGTTTGTTTTCCTTCTCCATGGTAGCTCCTCATTACTGAGTAGCTACTATGTGCCTAGCTGTGTGCTATGGGGAATACAGCATAGTATAAGGTAGAGTATGAGCCATCAGGGAGCTAATAATATCATTAGAAAGCAATCATGGTACAACAAAAAGAGCTCTGGACTGAGTCTAAGTTTACAGCACCAGCCACGTGACATGGGGCAAATTAATTAATTTTTGTGTACCTTTATTTTTCCATCTACAAAGAGCACTTTAATCTCCAGTCTCCATGCATTTATATGCTGTTACCCATGCCTGGAGTAGGATCCCTCCTTGTCTCACCTCTGAGAATCCTGAGCTCCCTTCAAAACTCATCTCTGCCTCCAACTCCTGCATTCTCCTTTCCTGCTCTGTACTTCCTTCCCTCTCAAAATTACTTTGGGCATTTGCTTTCTATACTTAGGGTGTCCAAAAAATATAGGATGCAAGGTTTTCCAAAAGTCTGAGTGAAACTTCAACAGCTGAAAACTTAAGCCATTAACATTTAAAGCTGCACTTGGACTTTTGAGACACCTGGCATCTCCTACTTACTTATGCATGTATTTAATAATTTCTTGCCAAAAGAACGTAAACACCCTTAGGGCAGGGATTGAAATGCATCTTTGTCCTTTTATCTCCAATGCCTACCACATTGTCTGGCACATAAGGAGTCATTTAATAAATATTTATTGATTGATAATACACACAAAAATGCCTTGAAAAGCTCAAAGTGCTGCACAGGCATAATAACTAGCATTTTTATATAGCACCTGCTATATTCCAGCTAAGTGCTTTACAAATATTATCCCAGTTGATCCTCATAACAACTCTGTAAGGTAGGTGCCATTATTATCCCCATTTCAAAATTGAGGAAACTGAGGCAAATGGAGGTTAAGTGACTTGCTCAAAAACATACAGCTCATAAATATTTGGGATCATGTTTGAACTCAGGTCTTCCTGACTCCACTGTAGCATGCAGCTATCTCATATAAAATAAGCCATCGTATTTTAGAGGAAGGATTTGGGTGGGTTTCATAGGACTAGGATAAGCCACAGAATAGGACTTGGGAGCAGGACTACTTTCCTGGCTGGGTTGAGGGCAACAATGCTGGTGACAGTCATTTCCTTTTGGTAGCCTTGCCTTCGTCTTCGATAAAATGAGAGTACTTGTACTGGATGACCTTTGAAGTCCTTTCCAGTTCTAACACTATATGATTCTTTGATCACAAGTTATTCTTACTTTCCTCTTTTTAATCATAAACCTACTTCTAAGTAGCTGGGTGGTGCAGTTGAGAGAGTGCTGGGTCTGAAGTTCAAATCCAGCCTCAGACATTTACTAGCTGAATGACCCTGGACAAGTCACTTTACCTCTATCTGCTTCATATTTTCTCAACTATAAAATAGGGATAATAATAGCACCTACTTCGCAGGATTGCTAGGGTTGTTGGGAGGATCAGATAAAACAGTATTTATAAAGTGCGTGGCACACACTCTCACATGTATGCGTATTAAGCACCTATAAACAGTAAATGCCTCTTTCCTTCCTTCATCATTCCCTCTTTCTCTTCCTTCTGTCTCACTCCTGTTTTTGCGGGATTTCACCAGTCTACCAACTGTTCTTAATGCCCAGATACTTTTCCTTCATGTCATTTCCAAAGATGGAAGCGACATGGTACCATGGTTGAACTAGCGAAATCACTACCTTTGGAGTCAAAGGACCTGGGTTCAAATTCAGCCTTGAAGCCTTATCTATGGAACTTTAGGCAAATCATTTAGTCTCCCTTATCTCCTTTCCTTATCCCTAATCTCTTTTCATGTGTAAAACATGGGGTTTGGACTAGATGAATTCTTCGGACTCCTTCAAAATCTAGATCCATGAGCCCATGATCCAGTGGTCCCCTCCAACTCCTAAGTGCTATGGGGTTTTCTAAGTTTTTTAAGTTTAGCTGGGCAAGGTGGTACACACCCATTGTCCCTGCTGTTGAGAATACGAAAACTAGAGTTTCCTTGAGCTCTGTAATTCTGAGTTGCAGGAGGACAGAAAGTCAATTGGGTATCTGCCATAAGTCCAGTCTTGATGTGGTAAGTCCTCCAGGACCAGGAGATCATCAGACTAAGGAGCAGCAAACCAGTGCAAGTCAGAAATGAAGCAGGTCAAAGCTTCTGTGCCTATCATCAGTGAGATCAGTCCCACAAGTAGAGAGGTAAGGGGATTAGGGGGATGCACTCTCAAAACATACACATACACACACACACACGCACACACACACACACACACACACACACACACACACACACACACTAAACCAAATTAGCTGGAAAAACAATGCTGATAGCCAATGATCAACAGTACTGAGCGTTTCCTCATCATACTTAAAATCACTTTAGCCTTCTTTTTTTTGCTAAAGCCTCTGCTTTCTTTCTCTGGTAGGCCTATATGTGCTTGTTGGAGCAGGGGCCCTGATGATGACCGTGGGATTCTTTGGCTGCTGTGGAGCTGTGCGAGAGTCTCAGTGTCTGCTTGGATCAGTAAGTGGAGGAATCCTGTCCTAGCTCCAACATAGGTTCATTGCTTGTCCTGGGGAGATTATGCATCCTCTCTGGAGCTTGGATTCTCCCTTTGTGGCTGTGCTTTCTCACTTAATAAGGATGGTAGGAAATTAAATGAGATCATATGACCAGACATGGCAGCACAAGCCTGTAATCCCTGCTGCCAAGGAAGGCTGAAGCTGGTGAATTGCTTGAGTTCAAGAGTTCTGCGTTATACTAAGACTAGAGCTGATTAGATGTTTGCACTAACTGCAGCACTGGTATGCTCAGCCTCTGGGCCACCGGGCTGCCTAAGGACGGACAACTTGACCACGCTGGAAAAATGGAGTAGGGAAATTCTGCACTGATCAGCATTGAGATCAGGTCCATGAGTCGCCATCATACTACTCGCCTGGATGAGATAGGGAGACTAAGGTTCAATCAATGAATTGATCAAATGATAGATTTGAAAGTGGGAGAAAGAATCCCCACAAAATCCATGGAATTGTTATTGTTCTTCCTATGAGATGTCCCATAAATGACAGCCTCATAGCTGGAGCACAATTATTATTCGTAAGAACAATGAGCTTGTAAAATCACCAGCTTGGCCAGATACCCCCTTGAGGTCTCTTTTAGTGAGCAGCCTCCTTTTTAAACCAACATCAAACGATTTCAGGAAGTGTGCAGCAGGATCCAGAACTGCCTGTGGCAGGGACGGGAGGAAGAGGAGAGAAAATTTTCTGTATTGCTCCGCGGGGAGTCCGATGCAGTAGTTATCATTGGAAAACAGCGTGCTGTTGATGGAGTCTTTTGTAGGGTTTTTAGCCATTTTTTCTCCTTCAGATTTCTGGTTGTCAGAAATGACATCTGATTCACAGTTTGCATTCTTCTTTCTCTCCCACATTCTATTTAATAATGACAGCAAGTCTATCCAATCCTAGTGGGGTAGATCTGTGCTGATATCTGATGATTAAACCCCTACTATGTGGCAGGCACTGTACTTGGGTGCTAGGGGTACAAGACAAAAACGAAGTGGCCTCTACCCTCAAAGAGCTTATATTCTACTAGGAAGTTACAACATGTTCATGGATAAGTACATACAGGATATTAATATACCTCCCCAATATAGGGTGGTGGGAAAGACTCTAAGAATTAAAGGAATCAGAAATTGTCCGAAGATGAATTCATGTACCATATGCACAGGGCTAGCTATTAGAGAAAATAGAGATCAAGAAATCATGGTTTCTACCATCAAGAAGTTTGCTATCAAAAATGTTAGCTGTATGGGGTGGGTAGAAGCATTATATGAGATGTACACAGAGAGCTATGACAAAACAGAATACAATAAATTCCTAAGGTGAGTGTGAAGGGCTAAAAACTCAGAGGAGAGGACAATCACTGTCATCTGGGAATCAGGGAACATTTCACACAGCGTGTAATATTTGATCTGGAACTTGGGGTGTAGGGTGGGGGTGGGCATCCACAGGTAAAAGTGAGGGTAGGGAGGATTCCAGGCACAAGAAATAGCACTTGGGAAAAAGTGATGATATGGAAGTGTGGGAGCTGTCCAAAGGATGGCATGTAATCTAGGTTGGCAGAAGCGTAGGACCTGAGCTGGGAGAGATAATCAAACATCTGTCTTTGGCTTTCCAAGTTTGTATGGGGGAAAACCCAGAGGGCCCAAGCAAAAATCTATGCAGAAAACCCTGCTCCCCCAGAATCCAGAGAAAGAAACCCTAATGTCTTACAGAGGGAAACATCTTGCAAATGCTACCTGTTGAATCAGTCCTAACCCTTGTAGACTCTGCAAAGTATTTTAAGAATGGAGTTTAAGTAAAAGAAAGTATGAACCAAAAAGTGTTAACCAAATTAATGAGATCACTATTTCCTCTCTGCAGTTTTTCACCTGCCTGCTGGTGATCTTTGCTGCAGAGGTAACCACTGGAGTATTTGCATTTATAGGCAAAGGAATGGTAAGTAGCAATGACTTGCAGTATCTGTTTTTTAGAGTTTAAAACAGTCTTCCCAAAAGCATATGGGTAAAATTGCCAACCTCCAAAAGGGAATGGAAAAACCAAGGAACAATCAAATCAGGAAATAGGCAACAGTCAGAGACATCCTCATTCTGGACATGAAGGAGGAGTTGGAATTATGGAGAAAGAGAGAAGCATATGCCCTGATCTCTTGTTTGATAGTTCTTGTTTCTCAGGAATAGTATATTTATCAGATTTGTGGAGAAGGGAAGAATTTTTTACTAAAGAAGAGATAGAAATCATTATGAAATGGAAGATGGATAATTTTGATTACATTAAACTGAAAAGTTTTTGCACAAGCAAACTCAATGCAACCAAAATTCAGAGGGATGTAGTAAATTGGGAAAGAATTTTTACAGCTAATCTCAGGGATAAAGGCCTCATTTCTAGAATATATAGAGAACTGACTCAAATGTATAACTATACAAGTCATTTCCCAATTGATAAATGGTCAAAGGATATGAACAGGCAATTTTCAGAGGAAGAAATTAAAGGTATCCATAATCATATGAAAAAATTCTCTAAATCACTTTTGATTGGAGAGATGCAAATTAAAACAATTCTGAGGTACCACATCACACCTATAAGATTGGCAAACATGACGGAACAGGAAAATGATAAATGCTGAAAAGGATGTGGGAAAGTTGGATCACTAATTCATTGTTGGTGGAGCTGTGAGCTCATCCAACCCTTCTGGAGAGTGGTTTGGAACTATGCCTAAAGAGCTACAAAAATGGGCATACCCTTTGACCCAGCAATATCGCTACTAGGATTGTATCCCCAAGAGATCGTAAAAATGGGAAAGGGTCCCACATGTACAAAAATATTTATAGCAGCACTCTTTGTAGTTGCCAAAAACTGGAAATCAAGGGGATGCCCATCAATTGGGGAATGGTTGAATAAATTATGGTATATGAATGTAATGGAGTACTATTGCACCATAAGAAATGATGAACAAGAAGACTTCAGGGAGGCCTGGAAGGACTTATATGATCTGATGCTGAGCGAAAGGAGCAGAAGCAGGAGAACTTTGTGCACAGCAATGACCACAGTGTGAGAGAGTTTTTTCTGGTAGACTTGGAACTTCGTAATAACGCAAGAAGTTAAAAAAAAAATTCCCAATGGTTTTCTAAGGCAAAATGCCTTCCACACTCAGAGAAAGAACTATGGAATTCATTCGCAGAATGTAGTAGATCATGTTTGTGTGTATATGTGTGTGTGTGTGTGTGTATTATGTTTTGATTTGTTATATGATTTCTTCCATTTATTTTAGTTTGTCTACATAGCATGACTATAGTGAAAACATATTCAATAGGAAAGTATATGTAGATCCTATATAGAATTGTATGCCATTTTGGGGAGGGAAGGGGGTGGTGGGGGTAGGTATGGGGGAGTATAAATCTAAGTTTCATGGTAGTGATTGTAGAACATTAAAAAAAATAAATAAAATAATAAAAAAAAATAGTCCTTGTTCCTCAAAGGCAAGAATGAGAAGGGGCCCTTCTGGATTCTCATAGAGAAAAATTTGGCCTGACTCTTGTCAGGGAGACAGATTTTAAGTTCACCCTAAGCTTTATGGGTACTAAAACACATCAGCCACAGGGTTGTGGAGACTCCAAAGAGGAACTGTTAGGGAGAGGGCAGGCGAGGCCAAGAAAAGGGAGAAGGAAGAGAAGAGAGTAAGAGTGACTATGAGTTTTGTAAGAAATTGGGAGATCAAGTGGAATTTATTTCAATTCAACTAGTATTTATTAAGCAATGACTCCATACTGGCCACTTGTACTTGTTTTCTGGGTACTAGGGATACATAAACAAAGCCAATTCCATTCTCAAGGAGCTAACCTTTTTCTCAGGGATCCAGAATGTACAAAGACAAACGAATACAGGATAACTTGAGCTAGAAGAAAGCATTAACAGCTACAGGGAAGAGGAGGCAGTTCTTGAGCTGAGCCTTGGAAGGATCTAAAGATTCAAAGAGGTCAGTGTAAAGAGGGAGAACATTCCAGAAAAGAGAAAGCCCAGCTTAGCAGACAAGAGGTGAATGATGATCCAGCAATGGTCATTAAGAAAGTAGCCATAATGAGTCAGAGACAGCAGGGTCACAGAGTCGAGGGAGGAGAGAGGATCCAGATGGAGAAAACAACAGTGTCAAAAGCTTCAGAGAGGTCAAGTAGAATGTTGTTCAGTCACTTCCAATTGTATCTGATGCTTTATGGCCTCATTTGGGATTTTCTTGGAAAGACATTGGAGTCCTTCTCCAGCTCATTTTACATATGAGGAACTGAGGCAAACAAGGTTTAAGCTAGTCAGTGCTGAGTAAGTGCCTCAAGTACGATAAGGAATCAAGAAAAAGGCAGTTAAGAGATCATTGGTAACTTGGAAGAGAACAGTGTCAGCTGATGGGTAGCGTTGGAAGCCAGATTACTGATAAGTATCTGGTATGCTGATAAGTGAATGGGAAGGATAATAGGCTTGCAGATTTAAAACTGGAAGGGACCTGTTAGGTCATCATTTTACAGTCAAGGAAACTGAGGCCTACAGAGATTAAGTGACTTGCCCAAGGTCATACAAGATGGCTAGTTAGGTTAAGTGGCACAGTCTAGATTTGAGCCTACATCCTCTAAATTCAGATTTACCAATTTCCTATTACACTGCTGCCTCCTGAATGGAGGTGTTGACTGTTGGTGACTTTTTCTAGGACTTCATCTGTGAAAGGGAGAAGAGTTAGAGACCACTAGAGTGAAGGATGGAAACCTTCGTTTGACTTTTCATCTCCCTCTAAGGATAAGGGACACTTAGACATATTTGTCAGCAGCAGAGAAAGGAGAAAAAAGGAAAGGAGACAGACCAGATAAACAGAGACAGAAAGAGAAAGGCAGATGGAAAAGAAAAAAGGAGAGAGAAGTATTAGAAGAGAGAGAGAATGAGAATGAAGGATCAAGTTCCCAAAAGAAATATAAAAAGAGGGATCAAGGACCCAGGTTGGGTTGGCCTTGGTAAGGAGAAAAGTCATCTCTTCCTCAGGTATTAGAAAAATGAGGAGAAAATAATCAGTGATGTAGAGGTAGTGGAGAAGTAAAGCCCCCTCTACTGAGAACAGGACTTGAAAAGTGCAGGCAAAATTTGGAATAGTTATGGAAAATATAATAATTATAGAAGAAAGAATTTTTGTGCATCACTGAGGACCTAATTGAGATTATGTAACAACAATTTGTAATAGACCATTAAATCCTCATAATTATTTGACTTTCTTTAGCAGTATTCAGTAGAATATAAATAAGAGGAGAGAAGACAAATGGTGGAGAAATCTCAGAATGAATTTCAGGTTCAAGTAGTGGTGAGGTGGAGACAAGGGAAAAAGGGATTTCAGTGTAGCAGATACATAAGATATTGCTGAATTGGTCGACCATAGAGTCAAGACTGCAAAACATGGAATTGGAGTTCAGAAATGAGGCAAGACTAGGAGAACAGGATGGAATAGAAGGACTGGAAGTCATGATAAGGAGGAAGAATTAGAGTTAGGAGTGAGACAGAATGAGAGATAGAAGAAAAGTGATGAAAAGAATTATAAAAACATAAAATATGCTAAGCATCTTCTATATAGTAATTTTTTTTTAAAAAAGTAGACACCTTTCTAGCCCAGTTTCCTGGGTAAAGGAAGGTAGTCATCAGAAGCCATTTGGAGGTTTCTTTGAGTTTGAGGATCAGGTCTTACATAGAGGGGAAAGAAACCTTTTCAAGGAAACAAGTTTTATACTGTATTCATGAGTGCAATTATTTTTTCCTTTATTGAGGAGCCCCCACCCGTAAACTATCAAAAAGGAGAGGAGACCTTTAGGATATTTTGCTAATCCAGGAAAGCTATTTTTGACTATTGTAAAATAAAGGCATGTGTCTCAAGGTCCCTCTTCTCCCCTGGTTCCATACTTTAAAAGTCTCATAGTCTTTAACAATCCTCTGTTCCGTTGCTCTTGGCTCTGAAGAAGAGCTGGCTAAGGACAACTCCTTTTGCCGTGCCTTTCATCATCTCCTCTCCCATCTCCTCCAGAAGCTTGCCACATCAATCATTCCTTCATATTCATCTCCATCTTCTACTTCTCCATTGGCTCTTTCCCCACTGCCTTCAAATATGCTCAGATTTTGCCCATCCTTTAAAAAAACAAACTTCATTCATCCTCCCAAGCTACTTTCCTGTATCTCTCCTTCCTGAAATAACATATACCCAAAGCACTGCATAAGTATTGACCATTACTATTGTATTATTTCACTGACAATCTTCAAAAGAATCATCCATACCCACTTCTGCTACTTCCCCACTACCCACTCACTTCTCAGTCTTTTACTCTCCAGTATGCCCAAGTTACCAAAATTCTCTTTACTGCTAAACCCAATGGCCATTCTCAGTCTTCATTACATTGGATTTTTTGATGCTGTTGACCATCCCTTCCTCCTGGATGCCGTTCCCTTGTCTTCTGTAATGTTGTTGTCTCATGGTCCCCTTGCCTTCTGTCTGATCACTTCTTAGTCTCCTTTCCTGGAACAGCAACCATCTCTTGCTACCTTGGTGAAGGTGTCCCCTAGGGTTCCATTCTGAAGCCTCTACTTTTCTTTCTATACATGCTTTCTTGGAGATCTCATTGTCTCCCAAGGGTTGGTTTATCATCTCCATGTAGGCAGCTCTTATATCTGTATTTCTAGCACTAGTCTCTCTCTTGACTCAAATCCCAAATTGACAGCCATTTCCTAAACATAACTCCACAGATGTGCCATCAGCACCCCAAACTCAATATGGACTTCATTATATCTCACCTCTAACATGCCCCTCTTCCAAAATGTCCTATTTCTGGTGAGGACACCATCATTTTCCCAGTTACCCAGGTTCAGAACCTTAGAGTTAGCCTTATCTCTTCCCTCTCTCTCATACCCTCCCTCCCCATATTCAGTCCCTTGCCATGTTTTATAAATTCTACCTCCACAACATCTCTCATATCTATCCCCTTCTCTTCACTTGCCCAATCACCCCCTGAGCTCAGTTCCTTAACCCCTCTCACTATCATAATGATCTTCTAATTGTTCTTATGTGCTCCAAATTTTCCATAGTACTAGCCATTCCTCAAACTTGATGCTCCATATCCCACACTGTGTATTTGCATAAGATAGTCCTCATTCCCCAAACATATGCTCACCTCACCTCTGTTTCCCCTTGCCTTCCTTCAAAGTTTAACTAGATGGTACAGTACCCTCTTCCTGGAAGCTTTTCTGTTGCCTCCCATTGTGCTCTCTCCTGCTTCCATTTTCCTCTTCCTATGCTTGGTTGTCTACACTTGTATCCTTTCATCTCTCTCTCTCTCTCTCTCTCTCTCTCTCTCTCTCTCTCTCTCTCTCTTTCCTCTTCTCATTCTCTTTCTCTTTTTCCTTTATGTCTCCAGCACCCAATTCGGAACTTGCCACTTAGTAGCACTTAATAAATACTTGTTGGCTCAAGATACCTTTCAGTTGCCCTGAGTTAATCTACAGACTTCAGAAGCTATATTCTGTCCTCATTAAAACAAAATCTAGCTGACTACATAGAATAATAGGGTAAAAAAATCAGAAGCCTTTTCTTTTTTTTTTTTTTAGGGGGGAAGGAAGCTGGAAATTACCCGTGATAAGGAAACAATCAGAAATTTGTCACTCACTATCCCATATCTCTCTTTTCTGTAGGCGATACGAGAAGTTCAGACCATGTATGAAGAAGCATATAATGGTTACCTTAAAGATAAAATGAACAAAACTCTCATCACCTTCCACTCATCGGTAAGTAGTTACATTTATTTTTTTCTCTCTTAACTGACATCATTTCAAAAAATCATCCCTGAACCAGATCTTCCAACATCAACCTGACTTGTGAAAGGAGTTAAAAAATAGCAGGCCTGCAAATAAACTTTTTCATTATTTGAGCGCCCTCTATGTGCAGAATCCTGTCCTATGCACTGGGCCTTAGAGAATGAGAAAACTAGAGTCGAGTCTGTCCCTTCCCTTGGTCTAACAAGGAGCTAAGAAAATACACTCTAAAACCATCTCAGCCTATAAGTAAGACCCCTACAGCAGTGCAAATGATAAGAGTCCAGAGTTTCCTGAGTGATGCTCTTGGGGAAGCCTGGCATTACACAGGCATGGAACAGGGTTCCAGGAGAAAATGTCAACACTAATAATATCCACCGCCCCCCAATTTTTACAATTATTTAAATCATATGTTAATGATTGACATAATACTAGCATACAATTGAACAAGTTGTAATTCAATCTAAGTAACAGATTTTATATATTATATTATATATAATATATTATATATACATTTATATATAATAATTATATATTAATATAACTAAACTTGTGAATATAATTAATACTCACACATAATTTAATCTGTTAAATCACATAATTTAATCTGTTAAATTATATACTGATTAATTTAATTATATTCATACATTAGCCTATTTATATGCTATACATAATCTTGTATAGTCACCATATACATAGGTTGATATATGAATATAATTAATACTAGCATATAATTTAGCAGATTAAGTTATTTGCTATAAAGATACTTATGTGCTCATTTCATTATGAAAATTGACTTAATTTCCTCTATTTTGTTCCAAAATTTTCCCATCCATGTTTTGTCCCCTAGACCAACATTTGAGTATTCCATCTATATATTTTGAACTCCCAAATGACATAATCAATTTAGGAAATGCCGATGTGGAAATGTGAAAACTGAAAGCACCTGGGGCTACAAATTGGAAAATATAGGTTTTAGTCTCCTCTCTGCTACTGCCTTTTGTAAGTTGCTTCAGACAACTCACTTCATCTCTCTTTCCTCTCATGACAGTAAGGGGATTCACCAAGCTGATGTTTAAGGCCCCTTCAGATTCCGAAATCCTTTAAAAATTTGCTCCTGGGAAAGTAAAGTAGAGAGAGTGACAGGTAGTAACTGGCATTAGACAAGGAAAGTTTTAAAGAAGAGATAGATTCCCATTTCTCCAACCAGACTTCAATTGTTGACCTTCTGGATGTATAGCTCTAGTTACAAATTCTCTGGAATGGTAACTCAGACTGCCCACTGCCCTCAATCGGTATGGAAGCCCCTCTACTTGAATGCTCCAAACAGACCCTCTCGATCCCACCAATAGCCCTTCATCATTCTCTTGCCTGTCTGTGGTCGGAGCATCAAGCCCCAAGTCTCTAATACCAAGAGTTTGCTGCCATCGTTCCAAATCCGGGCCAATGAAGACGTTGCTGACACTCAAGCACGCCGCACAGGCCAATCAGTGCCATAATCCATCCTGCCCAGAAGGAGCAGTTTTCACATAAAGTAGTAATTGATTTCCTAGACTATTGGGTTCCTCATACTTTGGGTTCCAAGATGACTTCTGAGAATCCCTTTTTCTCTTTAATGCAGTGGAATGAAGGCTTTGTCTTTCTTGTGGGGTTGAGACAACCTGAATTCTAGTAGGTTTTCTATTTGATCCCAATTTTTCTCCTCTTTTTAGACATAATTATTTGAACAGTAACTCCTGTGGCCCATTGCAGGTCTGTGAAGGAGACTCTCTAGTTGTTCTTAAAAATTCCCAAACACCTCTGCTCTTCTGTCCTTTAGCTTAAGCTCTCTTCTTTGAACCCCTATAGTTTCTATGCTGTGGAAAAGAAAGCCCTGATCAGGTCCAATCTACATGCCCAAAGGAACTCCTACAACACAAAGTAAGTTTTTCTTTGTCTTTCCATCTGTTTTGATGTAAAGGAGAAAGGAAGTATACATTCAGATCAGGAAAAGAAAGGTTCAGAGCTTAGCTCTGTGGATCTGGGAAGTCACCCGCACTCTCTGTTGTTTCATGAATAAAAGAAATATTATCCTCCTGAAGAGGGATGAGGGGACATGTTTCCAGTAATGTTGAGAGGCTGTCTGGTGGAGGGGATAGAGTGATAGGCTCAGAATTACAAGAATTGCCTTCAAATCCTGCCTCAAATACTTGCTGGCTATGTGTGCCTCTGGTGACTGTACTGTCTAGGACCAATGAATTAAAAGGGGAACAAAATTTCCTGGTGAATTGGAGTATGGGGAGTAGTTAGAGCTTTACAGTTTATTTTCTGATGTTCTGTGGAAAGGAAAAGGGAGTAAGTCAGGCTAATGAGTCATCAGAAGGCACTGAGGGAAAAAAATCCGCTGTAATGCTCATTTTCTTTCAAAACAGAACTGTATAGATGAGATTGAGAACGTGATCAGTGCTAAACTCCAACTCATTGGGATCGTCGGGATTGGAATAGCTGGCGTCACGGTGAGAAAAACGTTCTAAATATCTCATGTTTCTTGAGGAGTGATCCAAACTCCTGCCCCAGATCATTTGACCTATCTAGAATTCAGTTGGATTATGACTGTATCCCAGGCGAGCTTTCTAAGCAAGGTATTAGTGATGAGTTCAGGACAGATTGTCATGGCTCTTGTTCCTTGGGCTTTTTCAAGAACAATTTAATGTACCAACCCACAGTCCTGTGGTTCTCACCTCCAACTAGACAGCCTGGAAGTACAATGGATAGAATGGGGACTTGGAGTCAGAAGATCTGAGTTCAAATTCTGCTTTAAATAACTATTGACTGTGTGACTCTAGACAAGTTCCTTAACCTCTCTGTGTCTCAGTTTCCCCATCTATAAAATGAGACTAATCACAGCACTGATCTCCCAGGACTGTTATGAGGTTCAAATTAGATTACACATTGAAAGTACTTTGCAAACCTTAAAGTGCTATATAAATGTTTGCTATTGTCATCATTAATATTATTAGTAATTAATTATCACAATAATAACTGTAGCCCAATCTTGTATAAGTACATTCACCATCTCTATAGAGTGAAAATTAGAAATCCAGTGCCAGAACTGAATGGATGCCTTCCAATTCTGTGTCTCTTCTGACTGTCAAGGCAACATCGTGTGAGGCTAATCCATCCCACCTGTAATTAAGCTAAGCATACTCCAAGTTCTTCATCTTGATAAAATCTATAATTCTTTACCCACGTCTTTGTGGCCTTCCTTGGTGAGTCAGTAAGTCTCTGCCTCATGGGATAGAGAGTGTAAAGCAAGGGGACCAGTAGGGAAAGCTCCCCTCCAACAGGATGAGACCCTCTTGAAATCCCCCAGCCTCAGCTGTTCTCCATTCTATAGATTCCCAAGAGGAAGGATTGTTTGATTCATTCCATTCAAGCTATTTAATGGAATTTCCATTCATCCCATAGATCTCAGGGGAAAACAACAAGCTGGAGCAGGGGTGGGGAAGCCCTTAACCCAAACCTCCACCCACCACCCATTGGCATCTTGATCCTCATTTTAAGGAGTGCTTAGAGTTTCCCAAGAATTAGGTTAGAGGCAGCAAATTACCCAACGTCTGCTAGCTATGGTGGATGCCAGGAGGTCAAGCCTCCTCTTCAATCTCTTAAATAGCCTCCATCTCCCAGAACTGTTGGGAGGATCAGATGAGATAATCATTGTAAAGGCATTTAGCACGATGCCTGGAGCATAGTTAACATCATATAAACATTAGCTATTGTAGCTATTATTATTAAATGTGTAGGCTGGAAATCTCGAGCAGCTAGCAGGCTCAGTGGACAGAGTGCTGGCCCTGGAGTCAGGAGGACCTGAGTTCAAATGCAGCCTCACACACTTCCTAGCTGTGTGATCCTGTGCTAGTCACTTAACCCATTTGCCTCAGTTTCTCATCTGTAAAGTAAGTTGGAGAAGGAAATGGCAAACCACCTCAGCAGCTTTGCCAAGAAAAATCCAAATGGGGCTATGGAGAATTGGTTATGGAGAACTGAAATCACTGAGCCGCAACAGGCTGGAAATGTATGTAGTGAGCAAGGCAGCCGACAGATGTCTCCCCAGCTAGTTGTGTAGAAGAGCCCAAAGTCCAGCTGGCCCTGAGCCTTGCAATTGTCCTCATGCCTTCACTCCCTTCCTCTGACTCCTGTTCTCATGTAATAATATAGCAGCTCACGTTTACGTGGCCATTCGAGGTTTACAAAACACTTTCCTCACAGCAGCCTAGGAAATGGTTCCAGTGTTATTAGCCCTGTTTTACAAGTGAGAGGAAACAGATCCAAACTGGTTAAACCCAGGCTCACACAGCTAGCTGGTGCCAGAGAAGAGGGATCCTATGGGAGGATCATATGTTCAGAACTAGAAGGGACCTTGTAGGTGATCAAGTCCATTATACAGGCGAGGAAACTGAGGCTAAAGCAAGTTAAGTAGCTTGTCCAGGATTGCATCACTAATAGGAATCTAAGCCAGGATAAAACTTAGATTTCCATACTCCAGTGCCAACATACTATCTGCTGTGCCCCCTGACTGCCTTGGCATCCAGCTGTGCTAACTCTTCATTCCAGGGCTTTTTTCTTACCACTATATTGTCTCAAAGAACATGACGTAGAGTGTCTGGCCTGTTCTGGACTCAGTACTTTGTAGATCCTGACCAGATCTAGGAGCAGGTTGAAAGTTAGGAGGATCAGAGAGTTTGAAGTCATTACTTTCCCCTTCCCCACCCCTACCCCCACCAGAGTTGGAGATAAAAGGAAGCATTTGGCAAAACTCCTGTGGGCTTAGTAGCTGCAGGTAGGAAAGCTCTGCAAAAATCAACCAAAAAGAAAAATACTTCTTCCTTTCCCAGGTACCTCCACTAGCCCAATACCTGCCCCAGGTCCATATTATCATTATCTAGGTCCTACTGTCTTTGACCTAGATCCCTCAAATTATTCCCTAGCCACTTAGAACTTACTGATGCTCTATTTCTTATACCAAAAATAGATCATTTTTTCCTCTCATCCTGGTCTGAACAAGTCACAAGGCCTCACTAGGTTTCAGTTTGATTTAGACAATCTCCCAGGTCCCTTCTGGGTCTAACCATCTTTGATTCTGATCCTTGTAGAGTCAGACTCTTTGTGCCTTTACAAAGTAAAAGGTAAAACCAGGATACTTCGCCAGTTAAAGAAGGGTAAAGGAGGAACTCAGTCCTACCAGAGTTCTCTTTTCTAGGCATTTTCTTGAGTACTTGTTGGAGACTTGTCTTCCCTTTGCAATCTGATCCAAAGTATTATTTCTAATGAGAAGAATTTCTAACTGAGGAAGAGGCTAAGGCCAGCCACCTTGGCAGGTCAGCAGGGAAGATACTTTTAGGCAGGAGCAGTCTTTTGGCTCCTCTTTAATCAAATATGCTAACAACAACCCTGACAATAGTAATGATGATGATAGCATTTATATAGTGTTTTAAGGTTTTGTGTTGCCAAGGCAATATTCCCAGCACTGGTGGTGACTATGAATATGCCAACATAGTTCTCAGTTGCAAAATATAAAAGACCCTCCATACAGAAGGCAGAAGAAAAACATGTATTTAAACACCAGAAAGCCAAATCCCAGAACCAGCAAGCAAAATCCATCATGGTGACCAAGAGGTTAATAAACATGATCACAGCCTAGGGCAAAGCCATTATCAAACCTCCCCTCCCTCAGCCAGAGTCTTCTTACCATCAATTGTCACAATGTGTCAGATGGCCTGTGTTCTTTCCCCTCTGACCTGACCCCACTCACTTCCTCCTGGTTCCACTCCACCCTTCCTGTTCCCCCTCTTCAGCAAGCTTCTCCTACCACATGTGACCCAGGCTTCCAGATCATATGGGCCTATTAATTAATGAGAAAAATCTTTCCATTTTAAATTACTATTACAGGTTTACAAAGCACTTTACAATTATTATTTCCTTTTAGCCTTATAGCCACTTTAGGAGTTAGGTACTATTATCATCCCCATTTTACAAATGAGGAAACTGAGGTAGTCAGCAGTTAAGTGACTTTGCTTGGTGTTATATAGCTAGTAAATGTTTGAGGATGGATTTTAACTCTGGTCTTCTTGATTCCAAATCCAGAATTCTACCCACTCAGTCATCTAGGTAGTGTCTTATTCTGACTATGTCTCCTTGGAAAATAAGGAGTTAGGAATACCATATCACAAGAATTCAGTAAATTTCATTGTGAAATTATAAGGCAACCATTGTACCTGGTAATAGCCTAGAAATGGAGAGACAAGAGTCTTCTTACTGTTGCCCTTAGTACTGCAAATATTTGAATCTCCTGTAGCAACAGAAGTACTTATAGAGCAATAGATGTTTATACAAAAAAAAAAAGGGCCCGTGGACACTCAGTATTGTCATTTTCATCTTTGTAATTTTTAAGTTAGAATAAAAATGTGGTGCTGGAGTTGGAATCAGCTTTTAAAACATCATTGAAAAGGTGATGGTTCCTCCTATTTTCAGGATCCCCAGCCATATGGGACAACATAGTGTAGGAGGATGAGGACTAAGAATGTGAAAGATCTGGTTCAAATCCCATCCCAGACTTTTTACTTTGTGACACAGGGCAAGTCATTTAATGTTTTTAAACCTCACTTTCCCCATCTGTAAAAGGGAGTTGACCATACTTGCAGTACTTACTTCACTCCAATGTTCTGAGGATTCATTGTGTTAATGGGATTTTACTGAGTCAATCTCTAACTTGAGAATGATGAAAAGGCAGACCAGAGATAAAGTACCAGTAATCAGGTAGCCATTGAATTAATTAGGTGCTTTGTGGGGAACAGATTTGCAAATTGGGAATTCTCCAGACTAGAATTTCACCTTGCTGAAGTAAAGACAGAGATTCTATACATAAATCACGATAAGAAGGGAGGTGGGGAGATAGATTACAAACAATTGTTTCCAGGACCAGAGTGGTTTCCCAACAAACTCACAAATGGAAGAAAAAACAAAAATTCTGGAGTCTTATGGGAGCAGTATTGTTCCAGTCCTTGAGGCTGTTACTTGGTGGGTCACAAGACCAGAGTTCTGTGACAGGAACAGGTTCTCCAGTCTTTCACTTTATGTACTCGGGCACTCCGATGCCGGCGATTGTGAGTCTCGTTAAAGTTTGATTGATCATTTTAAGCTTTATTGTGAGCTCTATCCCAAGAGAGGCAATTTTGAAAAATCTAACCTATTAGTGTATTCACTACACATATCATATTGATTGTTATCATCATTCCTTTCACAAGTGAGACAATGTGTGGAAAGTTTTTTGAGACCCTTAAGGTACTATACGAATGTCATTTAGCATCATCATCAATGTTTCCAAAAACCAATGAACAAAACCATTTTCCTTTAGCACTTGCTGACACTTTTGTAGTTGCTTTGTTTTGTTATTGGGTTTTTTTGAGGGGGGGAGTAGAGGAAATCTTGGAACTATGGTTTTATCAGTGTAAAGAACTCTTAGTATGTAAAATTCTTTTATCAGTACAGACCTGCTGCTCATCAATAATTTACAGTTTCAGAGAGCTGTCTTGGAGGCTGAGGAGTTGAGTGACTTGCCCAAGGTCACACTCTGAGTCACACATGAGTCCACACAAGTATGGATCAGAACCAACGGAGTGCTGATAAATATTTAACAACCAGATATGTCTGCATGGCACACTTTTAAGTTTAATCTGCATTAACATTTTGTCCTCCACTTTCTTAAGTCTAGATAATCAACAGAACAATTTATCAAGCCCTGACTTGTAGTGTTTGCCCATTTCCCAGGTGTGCATGCTCATACTGAAAATTTAACAATTGGCTCTCAAGGACCAGTATGAATTAGTTTCAGCACACCTCTGTATGAACCCAGTCTTCCTGACTCACTCCACATTATATATCAAATATAATACAGTCAAATGTTATGAAGACCTGAATTTGAGAACTACCTACCCTACTAGGTGTTCTTGTGAATGTCATACTTTTCAGAGGCTCAGTTTCTTCATCTGTAAAATGGGGATAATTCCTACCTTAACTACTTCATTAAATTGTTGTGAAATTCCTATGTATGTGTATATGTATGTGAACATACTTTGAACAGTTCAAAGAATTTTACAAATGTAAGCTATTAACTTTATGTTAAAGAAGAGGAAATTGAGACTCAAGAGAATGTGTTTCCCACAGTCACATGCCTAGTAAGTGAAGAGGAAGAAGAAGAGGAAGAAAGGAAGAGGGAGGGGGAGGAAAAGAGGGAAGGAAGGTGGTAGAGATGGGAGTAGGAGGGGGAGGAGAAAGAGTCTTTTGACTCTTGCTTTATAGGATCTCCTTGTTTTTATTATTACTTTTATTTAATGATTAAATATTATTATTTAATTATTGCCAATTATTTATGAGGAAGAGGAGAATAGCTACCAGAAACATCAGACTTTAACTCCAGTGCCCATATCAGTGTCCACCATGTCCAGAATAAAAGTTCTCAACCTGGAGTCTGTGAACTTGATTTTTTTTTAATGTTTGCATTTTTATAGGGCATCTAGATGGGTCAGTGGCTAGAGTGCTGGTCCCAGAGTCAGGAGGGTCTGAGTTCAAAAGATGAAAGGACCAATCCCTGTACTGACCAGCGGGTCCCAAATGGACCAGACCCCATTCTTCCCTTTTCTTAGATGTGCAGGCAGTTTGGGGCCATTTTTTGGTCCATTAACACACTGTTCCCTTTGTTTCAGATCTTTGGCATGATATTCAGCATGGTCCTCTGCTGTGTGATCCGTAATTCAAGAGATGTAATATAAAACTTCATCTGCATGATATCGAAAATCCAGGACTTTGTTACTAAATGTCACAAGAGGCATCATCTTACTCAGCTGTTAAAGTGGAATGGCATTAAGGTCTAAAATGATTTGGTTTCCAGTGTACATTTGCACATGTATGTGAGTGTGGTACATAGCCTTCCTGTCCTCGTGTTGTCAGACCCATGTGCAACTGCACAACATCTGGTATGTGCAGGGCATGCTGAAAGCCCTTCATTGGGGATTCCTGTTTCTCTCTGTGATCACATGGGGAGGGGGGTTAATAGCCAGCTTAAAAAAAAACAAAAAACAAAAAAGTTTTGATTCACTTTTAGAAGATAATGTTCATGACAGGGAAAGCAAATGAGCTTGTAAAAATCAAACACCAGCAGTAAGGGCCCAGGGTTTTCTGGGGAGAGGAGATAGAAATCTGGTGACAATGGGGACCTCACAGAGTCTATGGGAATTAATTGGCACCATGAATGTATAGTCTCATATATGGTCCCAGGAAATGATGGACCAGAATCTTGGAGCCCAAAGTAGCAGCAAAGCTAAAATGAACAAAGACAACTTAATATGAATGTTATTCTTTTTAAAAGTGTATGTGTATATTTACACACATGCATATATACGTATGTACAGATACAATGTGTATATACATTGTATGTATGTGTATATAATGCATATGTACAATGTGTGTATATGCAATGTAGCTATTCAGTATGCTATATACCATGTGTATACACAATGTAGAGAGATGTGTAGACATGTGGGTATATATAGACACATATGTATATGCAAGGTATATATACACAATGTATGTGTATATATATATATACACTATATATACATACACAACATGTATAGATATGTATGTGTCTGTATATATAGTATGTACACACATGACCCACCTTTTGAAAACAAATGCCTGCCTCACAGACAATCCTGTGCACCTGTAATGCTAAATGTTCTTCAGATTGCAAGATTCTTTCCTAGCTCTTTAAGCAAAGATTTTTTTGAACATATGCCAGTAGCACTTTTCAATCTCTTTTTCTGCCTCCTCTTTGAGCTGCTACAGCTGCCATGCCTTTGAACAGGCTTTTCTCCCAAGCCCTCCTGTGTGTTTAGGGATATAATAAGAACAGGAAGTTTAAGTCAGCTCATCTGCCCATTGCATGCTGTGGGTAAGAGATTTGGTGTTTTATCGGCACTGTACCTTTGAGATACCTCAGGACTTGAGTTTACATATTTTTTCCTAATTATTTTTGTATTCTTTTCTTATTTATTCACTTAGTAAACTCTTCTTCGTAGGTCAAGAAATACAAAAGATTTCCCCCTAATTAAAATAAATAAAAATGAAAGATTATAAACTCATATTCTCTCATGAGCTTCCTTGCCCTAGAAATAAGCACCTTCTCCTAATATAGGTGTTTAGAATAGGAACCTGGAAAAGAGACAAAAAAGACCACAGCTCCCCTGAGTCAGTCTGTTCATTGGCATTCAAACCTGAGTTCACAATCAAAATGGCCTGCTTTTTTGGCTGAGTACATTCACTAAATGTAGATTGAAAGAACCAAGGATATTTTTAATATCCTACAAAAATGGAAGGAGAGAAGAAAGTATCCAGCTGACTGGTACGTGCTCATTCGAGCTCATCAGTCTTGTGCGAGTTCCTTGACGTATTTAGCTGACAAAATTTGCCCCCTTGGAATCCTCTCATTCCCTGTCACAGCCCAGTTGCCCCCATTCACACATGTCTCTACAACTGACACAAGTGGAACCCACCCCTAAAGTGACCCAGGGAGTGAAGGTGAATTAAGGACCAGACTGGTACATGTCTAACAGCTGAAGACAAACATCTTCATTTTGTTAAAATTCATTCATTTGGTAACTGTCTTTGTTCCAAGAGTTGTAGAGTGACAAACCCATTAGAAAAGTCTGAATAACCATTTCTCCTTGGTTTTTTTAGTCATCCATGTGCCCAGAGTCAGGAGGGGCTGACCTATAAGACCAATCCACCCTGGGGACTCCTCCAGCTGTACAATTCTACGAGAGTAATTTTCATTGTGTATGTGAAATCTCAGACTTACAGGAGATGACCCTTGTTCAGAGGGTGATAACCAGGGTCACCAGATTATGGAGGTGCCAGTTTGGGTGTGTTCTAAGATGAGAGCCCTGTACCAGGGTGCCTGGGTCATTGAAAAATATTTTTACATTCCTCTTCACTGGAGTTAATCTGAACTCAGCCTCAGAGGCTCTCTCAAGTCCTTGGTGTAGAAACATGAAACCCAGCCTTCCTGATCATGGCCACATATTTTGTAAGTTATTTCATAATATATTCTCTATCAACTGTAACTGCATATTGGCTTAAAAAAACTCCTGTTTGATTTCCTATGTAACTTCACACTCATTGAGACAGTTAATCTAAGTATCTACACATGATCCCATAATCAGAATCAATTATGAAATGGAAATACTCTTTTACAATAATACTGAAGGTATAAGAACTCCCACCTGATAGGCTGTTTTATTAGTCTTAGGAGATATATAGATATAGATATATATAATATAGATACATACACACAATATATGTGTATATATAAGTATGTATATGTGTATATATACATATGTTTGTGCACATACACACGTGTGGTAATACACGAAGTCAGGGAGGTGTCAGTTTGCAAGAGCTGCTTGTTCAATTTTCACTGTAAGTATTGACATCTTGGAAATCAGCAACTGTGTCAAATCAGAGCTTAATTTATTGTTTTGTTGTCTATAAGGGTTGGGGAACCTGCAGCCTGGAGGCCACATGTGGCCCTCTAGGTCCTCAAGTGTGGCCCTTTGACTGAATCCTAACTTCAGTCCCCAACCCTGGGACTCTAGACTTAAGAAAATGAAGAGAAAATGTTAATATGCAGACTAAACTTCAATTTCTTCTAGAAAACTAGTTGATTAATGTTTACCAGCACACCCCTGTACATAGATCTGTTTGGGGAATGAAATTTAGCTAAATTGTATTGCTCCCAGATCTGTACTGAGGTGTATTATAGCTATGCTATATTTTGTGCCATTGCCTTAATTTTTGGATCATTTCTTTTTTATTTTTCACTATTAAAAAAAAAAGAACTGATGAGAATAGTATACATAAAAGTTCTTTGAAAATGAAAAGAACCATCCTGATCCCAAAGTATTTCATTTAGTGGTATAGTAGAGAGAAGCCTGTGCTTGGGAGTCAGAAGGCCTGCATTCTGGCTCTGGCTTCACCAGTCATCTGCTCAGGAAAGTAGGCAACAAGAATTTTTTAAGCACTTACCATGTGTCAGCACCGGGGATACAAAGTAAGGCAAAAAAAAAAAAAAAATGACTTCAGTCAGGTCCCTAACCTTTTCAGCCTCAGTTTCCTCACATGTCAAATGTAGCTAATGATGCTTGTATCGTGTCTGAGTTTTTGTGAAGACCATGCTTTGTAAACTGTGAAGCATAGTGGCTATTTCTTGTCACTGTTGGATTGGATAGATAATGAGGCTGAATTAAATGAGCAATGAATTCAGCCCCAGTACACTGTTCTGTTGTATTGAGTTGGAGGAGTCTTTCCATTGGTGTGGGTGTTCACAGTCAGGCCTAACTGTCCTCCTTGAGTTCTACCCAGTAAAGTGGCAACTTCTAAGCTTAAGTAACCTCTTCATCTTAAGGATTCATTTAGGCAACCCGTATTGGGTAATCATTCAATGCAAACTAGCTGATGCTGATATGAGTGGATTATACTCAATAAAAGAAAATGCAACTTTTAAAATACTTGTTATATCCTTATTATTGGAAAGTAGGAGGAACATGGGAGTGACCTATGAGGTCCATCTCTAGCATTTTTTTCCTGTGGGAGCCACCTCATTTAATGCAATATGGTACTTAAACAAGAGAAATTGACAATCGGCTTCCTTATATTCCACAGTCATATACATATATACATACACACATATATATGTATATTTCTTTATACATATGTATGTGTGTATGTATACGTATATGTTTAAGTCCTTTGAAAATACTTTTTGATTCTTGTGATCAGCACCAGTTCAGCTAAAACATCACATCTTTCAAGATGGGTCAAGGTCTATCTTTATTTGGTAGCCAGTGGCAAGGGAGGGCAAGATACTATCCAACGATTTTAATTTCCCATTCCAGAAAGTTCAGTGATAACACTCAAGTTCGTGACTTTTGAAAACCGTGTTAATTAGCACAAACTTTGAAGCGTTGATATATTGTTAATAATAAACACACTATAAATGTGTTAATTCATTGTGTTGATAGAAGTAGCATGGCGTAATCAATAGGAAGACCTTAGATGCAAGTCCTACCTGTGATACTTACTAGCGGTGAGACCCTTGGTAAATAACTTAAATGCTATGTGCCTCAGTTTCCTTATTTGTAAAATGGAAGTGACAATAAGAGTATTTATTTCATAGTGATATTGTGAAGATCAGAACAGAAAATGTGTTTAAAGCATTTGGTCCCTAAGACTCATGTACTAAGTTGTACTTAGGCCATGTCCATGTTGGTTGCACAAGTTAGCAAGTAACAGGAAATAGTACAATGCAGCTCTAGTCATAAGAGCAGATGTGGGAGCCAGCTCAGTGACACCAATACTGCACAAAGTGCTAGACCTGGTGTCAGCAAGACCTGAGTTCAAATTCTCCCTCTAACACTTATTAGCTGTATGTCCCTGGGCAAGTCATTTAACCTCTTTTTACCTCAGTTTCTTCATCTGTAAAAAGAGCTGGAGAAGGAAATGGCAAACCCTTACAGTATCTTTGCCAAGAAAAGCCCACATGGGATCATAAAGAGTTGAACATGACTGAATGATTGAACAACAGATGTCAACGTGAACTCACCATCAGTAGCCATTTTCCCAGAGGGGTTAAAGGATTACTCCTGATCCCCTTTGAAACCCCCTGGCACATAGTGGCACCATGGGAAAGAATAAAGACAAGTGACACATGTGTGGACTGGACCACATATACATCATGCTTGATGGAAGGATTTTCACCTTAAACCACAGACAATGAAAACGATGATTGAATGTAAAAGCATTTAAAGATGTTTTGATAACATCAAAGAGATCACTGACCAGAATCAGCTAGGACCTGGGCAGTTGATTTGAAAGAGCCTTCCTATTGGTGCAGATGTTCACAGCCATTGCCTAAAGAAGATTTTGAAATCATGTATTCCAGGTTAACCCAGTTACTCTAACAATTAAAATGTTTCTACATTGATGGATCCTGAGGTGCATGCTTCCTCTTTACATAATAGTCCAGGCCTAGAACTCATGAAAATTAAACCAAAGAGTCTGGATTCTACATTCATGAAGAGAATTGAGTACAGAATCCTGCCCCCCACCAACTGCCCACTGGCACATGTTCTTGACATTTGGAAACAACATTAATCAACATAAACTTGAGTGTAAACTTCTACTGCATCATTGACAGAGGCAGTGTGGTATAATCAATAGGGTACTGGGGCTGGAGATCTGGAAAGCCCTCCTATCCTTCGCATTGCTTCTGTCAAAGCCCAAATCAGGTGCTACATCCTATATGAGGCATTTCTTGATCTCAATGCCACCTCACCCCAATCAAGTTACTCTTAGCTTAGACTTAGGGTTGGAAGGGATCTTAGATGCTGTCTAGTATTGTGGATATAGAGTCAGGAAGAGAGTTCAAATCCTGCCTAAGACAAGTACTGGCTACATGATCTTGGAAAAGTAACTTCATCACTTGCCTCAGTTTCCCCATATGTAAAATGGGGCTAATTACAATGCCTTCCTTCCAGGGTTGTTGTGAGGATCAGATGAGATTGTGAAATACCTTGCAAATTTTTAATTACTATAAAAATGCTAGCTATTATCATTATTGATATCATTGTTTTTATTCCTGTATGACCTTGAGCCTCAGTGTCTTCATCTGTATATTAATAATGATAACAATAATTAGCATTTTATAGCAATTTAAGATTGGAAAAATATTTCACAAATACAATCTCATTTAATCCTTACAACAACCCCAGGAGGCAGGCACTATTGTAAGTGTATGAACTAGAATTCAAACCCAGGGCCACTAAATGCGTCACTTTGTCCAGTGCACTAACCTGTCTACAGCTGGAATTTTCTTACCTGTATACATGTTTTCCCCTAGTAGACCATCAAGTCCTTTGAGGGCAAGAATTGGTTTTGTCTTAGTCTTTTTCTCCGCAGCATTTTAGCTTGCATATAGTTAGTGCTTAATAAATGCGTGTTGAATGAATGAATAATTTTATCAGAGCTGAAAACAGGTGAGGCACCACAACACCTATCTGTGCATGCACAGATAAATTCATTCATTCATTCAGCAATAACATTTATATAGTGCTTCCAGGTTTGCAAAATGCTTTTATTATGCTGTCTCATTTGATTTGAACAAGCATTTGTCAAGTGACTCTTATATGACAAAGACTATGTTAGGTCTTGGGGATAAAAAGATGAGTCCATGAAAAATTTAAAATGAAGCTTGATCACCATGACATATTCGAATAGAAGACACAAATACCAAGAAAAAAATTTTCACCATTGAGGGCAGTTCAGACTGTAATTCAGGGTAATGCCACTTTTCTGTTCCCTCTAAGCATTTTCCCTAAAATCCTATCACAGTGACACGAGTTCTTCATGACACCAGCAGTGAAAAGAGGACAAGCTGCATTTAATATAAATGCTGGAGGGGGTGGTGGTGGTAAAAATCTCCTGTTACTCAAGGGCTATAAAGGATTTAAACTTCCACGTGTAAAATGATCATGGCCTCTTTACTCAGCTTTGTAAATTGACCTTTTGGGGTATAACTTTCATAGACCAGTTGGCCCACCAAAGGAATTAAATTAGAGAGAATGGTTCGTAGATTGTTTACTGGTCTTGAGTGAAGTTTTAGCCTGCCAGGAAGTAGGGTAATGGATTATTTCTTCTGCCTGTGCCCTACTTCCTCACACATCATTGTCAGATTCCTACCCCTGACACTGTGGTGTCCTTTTCCTCCTTTCCCTCCCTCCAGGGCTATGACCTTCTTGTCTGTGCCCACAGCAATTCTCTCCCTGGGATTCTGCGGTGGGTTCCACCTGCACCCTCCTCCACATAAAATAAAAATCCTAATTCACCACTGCAACTCCCTTCACAGGGCTGACCTAAGGGACAGATATCTTGTCTTTTAGGTTCTCTCCTGTCTGAATATCCCATATTACTTCACCTCTTTTTTCCTCAGAACGTAAGTCCTTTGAGGTGGCCAAAGATCTTTCTCACCTAGCTGAAGTAGGAAGGTAGTGCAGTAGATACAGTGCTGGCCCTGGAGTCAGGAAGATGAGCTCAAATTTAGTCTTAGACACTTACTAGCTATGTTACCCTGGGCAAGTCACTAAACTTCTGCTTGCCTCATAATATATATTATTATATATATAAAATATAATAATAGCATCTACCGCCAACTGTTGTTGTCACGATTATTTAAAAGATTTAGCATAGTGCCTGGCACATAGTAGGTACTTAATAAATCCTTAATCCATTCCCCCTCCTTCAAGAATCTTTTAAGATCTTTCTTCTGTTTCTGCATGCTTGGGGACAGGGTGGAAGGGTGGTGTAAAACAGAAAGTCGGACACAATTGTTATGAAATAAAGAAACATTTTAATCACTGGGTATTCTAAGTTAGGTTGACACACATAAGTGAAGTGGAGTTAACATTTAACCATGGACAGCAGATCGCATAGCTAGCTCTCTTAAACAGGAAATCCCACCAAATACGGCTTCTGTGGTTTTGTACAGTAGTTTGTCTTGACGCTCTCATGTACACAATCGCTGTAGTCTGTGTTACATTTACCACATTTGCAGTTCACAGCCACAGGGTATGAGAAATAAGGGGTGATATGGCGAGGGCAGCCTGGCATCACCACTGTCCTGTAGCTGATGTCTTTATATGTGCACACATCCTGGGACAGAGCACTTTTGGGGAGGAACAGCTTACCATTGCTGTCCTGAGGAGAAAAGAGAAAGATGATCATCACTTGACAGCAGTTTTATAAACTGAGCATAAATGGTGGAAGCATATTGAAAGTAATATGATAATAATAATAAACAATAATGGTTAGCATTTATATAGTACCTATTGCATGCCAACACTTTAAAAACATCGCATTTGTTCCTCACAGCAACCCTGGGAGGGAGGTATTATTATTATCACCATTTTAGAGATGAGGAAACTGAGGCAGATAGAGTTTATAGTGACCTGCCCAGGTTCACACAGCTGTTAAGTGTCTGAAGCCAGATTAAAATATCTTCCTGAGTCAAGTGGCTAATATAACAAAAAAGGAAAATGTTGGATATTGGAGGGGATATGATAAGTCTGGGACACTAATGCATTGTTGGTGGAGCTGTAAACTGATGCAACCATTCTGAAGGGCAATATGGAACTATGCCTAAAGGGCTATAAAACTATACATACCCTTTGATCCAAAAATACCTCTATGAGGTCTATATCCCAAAGACATATAAAAAAGGTTAAAGGACCTATTTGTACAAAAATATTTATAGCAGCTCTTTGTTTTGGTGGCTAAGAATTGGAAATCAAAGGGATGCCCACCAATTGGGAATGGCTAAACCAGCTGTGGTATATGATTGTAATGGAAGATAGACTGTGCTATAAGAAATGACAAGCAAAAATGATTTCAGAAAAACTTGGAAAGACTTACATGAACTGATGAATGATGATGTGAACAGAACCAGGAGAATGTTGTACACAGTAACAGCAATATTGTTTGATGAAGAACTATGAATGATTTAGCTATTCTCAATAATACAATGATCTCAGACAATCCCGAAGAACTAATGATGAAATATATTATCTTCCTCCAGAGAAAGAACTGATATTGATTGAATACAGACCGAAGCATTTGTACTATTTTGCACTTTCTTCCTTTTATTCTTCTTGTACAAAATTACTTATATGAAAATATTTTGTATAATTGTACATGTATAAGCTAAACAACCTCATTACTTACTGTCTCAGCAAGGGATGTGGAGAGAGAGAGAGAGAGGGAGAGAATTTGGAATTCAAAACTTTAAATAAAAATGTTAGAAAATTGGTGGCAAATATCTTCTGTGTGACTCCAGACCCAGCACTTTATCCACTGTACCACCAAGCATCTCTAAATATGAGGAAGCTGAAGACCTTTCCTTTCTGTAAAAGAAGGGCTCATATCTCATAATCTGGATTATATTCCTCAAAACCCTCATCCTCCCCAGCCCCAGTGCTTTTTTTTAAAAATGGGATCTGTGATATTATAGTCTCTCAGATTTATGACTTCTCTGAAACCCATACTCTCAGAGAATGACCTGTGGGCATAAGAAATTAGATGACTTGCCCAGGGTCACAAAGACAGGATGTGACAAAGACAAGACCTCAGTCCGGGTCTTTCAGACTTTGAGTCTCTTAGAACCTAATTAACACAATTAATGAGCACTGCACTAGGAATGAGTTCTGGGTTCTATTCTAAAATTCACTTCAACAAGTATTTATATTCCAACTATGGTAAACACCATGCCAGGTGCAGAGGTAAAAGGGGAGGGGGGTAAGGGATGCAAACACAAAAATGAAACTTCTATGAATTTATAGTTCCCTTGGGGCCGTGGTGGAATGGCTTACAAAATGTACATCAACAAATGTGATAGCACAAGGTAATTTGAGGAGGGAGAGAGCACTGGAAGCTAGGTGTTAAGGTCATTTAGCTATGCAACATGTTGACAAATCACTTTACCTTTGAGAAGATTAGTGTTCTTATCTGTAAAGTAAGAATAATCACATATACTCAGCCTACTTCACAAGGTTGTCATGAGGATCCAATGAGAAAATACATTGCCTATGCAATGTGCTATTATTTCTTCTTTTGTCTTGGCTGCAGGTGGGAAGAAGAATTCTTGAACCTGTGCTCTCAACAATGTGAGAGAACTCTCAGTGTGGAAATCCCCTCTCTAATACAGAGCAGCAACTTACCTGTAACTTCCAGCCTTAGAGAGTTGCCCAGAGTACTGAAGGATTAAGTGACCTGACCAATGTCTCACAGCTAGTCTGTATCAGAGGTATGACTCAAACCCAGGTTTTTCTAATTCTAAGGGTTCCTTTCCATCCATTACTTCTAGGCTGCCCCTCATCATCATCACCACTACCACCACGACCACCACCATCAGCAGCAGCAACAAAAACAACAACAGCACAGTTTCAAGTCCATTAATCATATAGCATGAATGAAAGTTGAGAGCTAGATAGACCACCCAAGCAAGGTTCAAAAACCTAGAGAAGAAGACCCCAGTGTATTGGGTTAACTGCAGAATATTTATGGAGGAGCAAGGAGAAGAGTTGGAAAGGAGGAGAAGACTTGGAGATTATATATATATATATATATATATATATATATATATATATATATATATATATATATATATCAATGAGATCATGGATTCATTTATAGGTATAGGTATAGGCATACTTTATGACAATATCCACGTTCAACACATCCTTCTCAAGATTATAAGAAAGAGTTCTCAATTTGGACTAATCAAATCCTGGCTCTGCCATTTACTATTTATTCTCTGGACCTCTTTTTCTTATCAGTATTGTTGTGTTCGTCCTTCGTTGATGAAGAAGACCATGCCATCAGAGAAATGATGACATGACCTGAAATTGACTTTGTTTTGAGTGAGGGAGGGCTGTGCAGGTCACCAGCCTCACTTTCTCCTCCTGAGCCATCTGGATCCAGTGACCAGATGTTCATCAGGATGACTGGAGATGGCCCAGGATGCACTGGGAGACCTTGGCCCCTTTAGGCCCCTAGCTTTAGAGTGATTATCTTATCAGTAAGGAGAAGATTGAATGAGGTGATCTCTCTGAAGTTCTTTCTAGTAATAAATGCTATAAATTTCATTTAAAGAGTAAAATAAATGGATTCGAGAGTCTTAATGAAGCTGGAAGAGGTCTTGAGAGTTCCCAATATAATTCAGTTTTACAGCTGAGGAAACCTAGGCTCAGATTATTGAAGTCACTTACCCATATCACACAAGGTTAGCAATTAGTCAGTAGTGATACCAATAGGTACATAACACTAAACTATGACCGTTGACAATCATATATATAGATGTGTATATATATATCATATATGTCTATATATACATATATATGTGATATATATATGTCTCCTATTGGTTGATTGTTGTCCTTGGCTCTTGAAGGGAATAAAATGACATCACCATGTTAGACTCGAGTCACAGTGTGTCCAGTTGTAGTTGATTAGACCAATGTGAGCACCTATTAGGTGCCGACTGGAAGCAGTAGGGTTATCACCTCTCTTCAGCCTCCTTGGAAACCAGAATGAATGCTTACAATCTGTTTGCTTCTAAAATATAACATGGATAAATAATGACAACATGAAAAATAGCATTGGTTTCCTTTTTCTCGCTCTATATTATTCCTTAAAAATAGTCAACTACACGCTAGCGTACCCGTGTCATGCAGTATCCAGCACAGATGGTGGTGTTGATGTTTAGGCAGTATGCACACTCTCTCCTTTCAATGTGCATAGTATACTCAGTTGGAACACAAAAAGCCATCGTTTGTCCAAATGCAAGGCCAAAAAGTAGAGACATCAGGAAAGCAGCAGTCATGCTAAAGGTCAAGACAAAAATGTTAAAATGAACCCATTACATGGATTGTCAGCTAGATGCAGACACCAATTAGAAGCTCACTACACTGAAAGACCATTGCTAATGGTTAGGAATTTATCATTATCTCTGCCATCTTTGCCAACCGCAACTCAGCAGAATCCTACTATAGAACAGAAACTTTTGAGTTCTGGGTAATGAAATTCCAAGCCCTAACGGATGGACTGTGGGAAAGCTGCATGGAGTTTATGTCAGTGATCAGATAAATGGCAGGTCAGCTTTAGCCAAAGGTTCTCTACCTAAGATCCAAAGATCCCCTTGGGGAGGTTACTTTTGAGGGCATCTGTGAATTTGAATGGGAGAAAAATCATTATTTTAACTAATTTCTACCTTGAAATTTAGCATTTCTTTCAATTATTTTAGGACTTTATTCTGAGAAGGGGTAACTAGGTTTCTTCAAAATGCAAAAAGGATCTGTGACCCCACCAGCACTCCACAAAAGTAAGAACCTCTCACTTAAGCTGATTTAAGTGTAAAACAATTCATTTAGGAGAAAATAATCCAAGTTGTATGACTCGGTGGTATCATAAGATAGTGGCTCTTTAGTTACCTGCTTATCAGCTTCTTAGGTTGCATTTAGAGTCCTGATTCAACCTCTTGCTGGCTGTGAGATCATGGGCAAATTATTAAATTCTCAGAACCTCAGTTTCCTTATGCGTAAAATGGAAAGAATAAATCAAATAGGATCTTACAAGGTTGTTATGAGGCTGATGTGTATGTAATATTTTGTAAAATTTAAAGAAATATATCATCAGTCATTTTCATTTTTCAGTAATGGCAATTTATTCCTTTTTTACAGATGAGGAAACTGAAGCACAGAGAGATTAAATGACTTGCCTAAGTATGCTAGGCAGGAGCTGAAAGTTGAATTTAGGCCTTCTGTCTCCAAGTCCATTATTTTCCAAGCCAATGTGTTCAATAAACTCCAGTGGCTCCCTATTACCTTTAAAGATCAAATATAAGTTCCTCTGTTTCATTTGAGGTTCTTCAATAACCATTCTCCATCTCAGCTTTTCTACTCACACATGGCTCTCCTTCATGTGCTTTATTGACTAACCATCTTTTTGCTGTTCATTACAGAGAGTTCTCCATCTCCCATCTCCATTCCTTTAACCTTGCAGGTCCCCATGTCTGAAATACTCACCTTCCTTACTGCTGCCCTTAGAGCCCCTGATTTCCTTCAAGCACCACCTTTGTCATGGAATCTTTTCTGACTGCCCCACCCCACCCCAGTCACTAATGCTTTTCTCAATAATGTTATTTAACCTTATATTTTCTCAATAATGTTATTTAACCTATATAAACCTTATCCTTGCTTCCTGTGTGTTTGGTACATCTTTATACACACCTACATGCTGTGTCTCCCATTAGAACGTAAAGTAGGCAAAGCAACAGCAGAACAAAGGACTGTTGCACTTTTATCTCTTTTTCCCAGGGCTTGGCATAGTACACTGTGCTGACACATAGTATGCTTTTTACAAGTGCTCGTTGATGGATAGATTGATTCCCCTAGAGATCATTCACACAGGTTAAAAATGCAAATAGGTTCTTGAAAATTCAGATAAATTTGTGAATTCCACAATCATGATTAGAGGTTGGATAAGATGGCTGTGCTTTATCCGGAAGCTTTTGATGTGATACAAGGAGGATGACCATTCTCTGCCTTTGGTGCCGCCATTAGAGATAGATTACATATAGTACTGAATGGGGTATTGGCCTGATGTAGCACAGCACTCATGATGTTCTCAAATGAGAGTACTTAGGAATAGAGAGCTCAGTGTCCATCACACATCTCTACGAGATGGATAATGTTATGACCTCACTATTTTAGCTCCACCAACGATTTTGTTATCATTCAGTTGTTTTTTAGTCACATCCAGCTCTTCATGATCCCATCTGGAGTTTTCTTGGCAAAGATACTGGGGTGATTTGCCCTGTCTTTCTCCAACTCATTTTACAGATGAGGAAACTGAGACAAACGGGGTTATGTGACTTGCCCCGAGTCATTCAGAGATCTGATCTACATTCAGGAAGATGAGTCTTCCTGACTCTAGGTCTGGCACTCTATCTACCTAACTGTCTCCACCTTTAGTGGCAAATAGTAGATCAATAGAAAACAAGATGATTTCAAGGATTTAATTTAAAAAAAAAATTTATAGACTACGCCAGGGACCAAAATACACCCAGCCATATATTCTATACCTTTCACATTATAGCTGTGAACTTGGAGTAAGAAGAACTGAGCTTATGAAATGAATTCAGCACTTTTCTAGCCATCATACTGTGGGCTTGTCACAGAATTTCTGTGAGCCTCAGTTTTCCCATCTATATATAGGGAATAAATATGGGAATGACAGTAATCACACAAGCTCACTGAACGATTGCTCTAAAGGTCTCTGAACTGAAGAAACTGGTCATTTCTTTTCACACGATACTCTACCACCTCGTATCTTCCCTTAAAATCTATTGCCTTATATTCTCCAATCTGTATCTCCCCTTCGCTGTTTGGCATGTTTACATGTTTGGCATCTTTCTCCATTTTGCCCATCCATTTGCATATGAATGGCACTCAATAAATGTCAATTAATGACATTTATATCCTAAATCTCATAAAGGTTTAGTCAAATGGAATGGAATTACATGAATGTCTAGACCAACATTATAATTCACATTTTTATCAAAAGTAATTACAAATCATAGTACCCTGACAAAGTTGTTCCTGTCACATCACAGATTTCATTTCATTAAAAAACAAAACAAAACTCACAAAAATGGAAATGAGGAAAGAAAGCTGTCACCATCACCATCCAATGTCGTTTATCTTTCATAGACCCACTGACCACTGTCCCAAATGAATCAGGAGGATTTTTTGTCTCAAAGATGTGTCCTACCTTACGGGCCACTGAACACAAAAGATTTTGGTCATTTGAGTTTTGAAGTCTGCAAACCTACCTTTTCACCTTCTTCCCCCATGCTAGCAGATTTCAGTTGCAAAAAGGCTAAAAATTACAAGTGAACAAAATGCACCCTCAGAGCAAATAAGAGGAGGAGAGCTATATTTCAGAAGAACCCTTTTCTGCATGCACACATACCTGACTGCAATGAGGAGCAGGCACAGCTTGGAGTCCCACGGAAAGCTCTTGGCTTATTTTATACCCTTCAGGATAATTCCCTACTGCTTTCCTGTTTATATAATTGCATTAAGTTACCGCTTTCTTATCTGAGATACATCTATTACACATTCATGCTGAACCCTAAAGAAAGTGTGTTTAGTCAACCAAGATGATATCTTCTTCTGGAAATGGTGACGTTATTTCAGGATGCATTTGCCTCTCTTCCATTTAAAAACAAAGTGCAGATTTTAAGCATTAGTGCTTATTAATTTTTCCAAGTACAGAACAACCGAGATGATAAAGAAGTTAATAACAGAAGTCAGTATTGAGAGAAGGATTCGTTTGGGGACTTGGGTACCCAAAATTTGATTTAGGTACTTATTTAGAGACATGTCTAACTCTGAGTCTTACCTATCAAGTAAAATGAAATGCTATATGGAAAAGATGACAAGTATACATCTCTTTTTGGGGTGGGTGGCAATGGGTAGAGAAGTGGATGGACTGAGACAATACCTGACTTTGTATGGAACTTCAAGTGAGGACATTCCTTCTATCAGTTTAGATTGGCATCTGTACAACTTATAATCTTTGTGATTTGTCTGGGTCACTCAGGAGTTCAGTAACTGGCTCAGTCAGACAGTCAGTTTGTGTCAGAGATAGCACTTGGCCTGAGATCTTTCTCCCGGCAAGGTTAGTTCTACACAGTAGTCCTCGTAGCTTCTCTTACTTCCTTGTAGCTCAATGAAATATATACAATAGACAGATTCAACTCCAATCATAATTGTTCAAAGCAATTGTTATCTTCAGTGTTTAGGAGACAATGAAGCAGAAATCACACATACAGAAAAATTGTTTAGCAAATGTATCAGGTGCCATCCTATATGTGGCACATGTGTGGAGGTGAGCTGAGTTCCCTTGAGATGCTTCTGATGGATCATGTGTGCTGACTCAGTACCAAAGGACTTGGTGTTCTGGGGTAATGAAGCAATCTCCCTTATTGGTTGTTTGGTCCAAATGCCAGAGGCAAGAGGTGTACATGTCAAAGAGGATTAGCCACTGAGCCAGGAAAAGATGACTTCTCAGTAGACTTTGAAGGGGGAGAGAACCAGCTAATCTGCTTGGTTTGAATTCTGCCAGCATCCTGCTTTCCTCACAGGATAAATTGCTCATCACCAGAAAACTCACCATCATGGAGATCATGTCAGCTTTGGCCTCAGCCCCTTCAGTTGCCCCTACCCTCTGACTGTATGGTTACAAAGCAGGGCAAAAAGCTCCCCCCACAAAGCCTCCATTTATAAGGGACTCAGATTTCCCAGTCATCTCTTCATTTCTCACAAGATTTCAGTTTGGTTTAAACTCCACTACCATCATGCCCCGTCCCCAGTACCCTCTGGGGAGCCTCCCTCAGGTTTCTTTTGTGTATTGTCTTCTTTCATTAGATTGTAAACTCCTTAGGACAGTCATTGTCTTTCTCTTACTTAAATCCTCAGTATGTACCCAAGTGCCAGGCACAGAGTGAATGCTTATTGTCTTGTCTTATCTTGCATTGCAGATGACTTGTGCTCCTTCTTTCTCTCTCCAGCCCATATATTACCATCCCTCCTCTCCCTTTCCCCCTCCTCCTCTCTGTCCCTTCTTTCTCTCTCTCTTCTCTCTCATTCTCTTCCTCTTCCCTCCCTTTCTCTCTCTCCTCCCTCTTTCTCCTCCTTCCCTCCTTTTTCCCTCTCCCTTTCTCTCTTCCTCTCTGTTTTTCTCTCCTTCTCCCTTCCCCTATCTTTGTCTCCCTCTCTGTCTACATCTCCATCTCCTTAAAAAATGGAATGTGTCACTTTCCTACTCTCCTTCACTCCCTCTCTGCCTCCTCTGCCCATCTTCATCCTCCTTCTCCCTCTTCCCACCACCCTGACTGTCTCTCCTCCCCTACTAAGGGGATGGGGTGGGGGTGGAAGAAAGGCTTCTCTTTCCTCTCTCTCATCCACCATGTACTAGTCAGGCAAGTCCAAGACTGGGCCGCATGACCTTGACTGCTTCTGTCACTTTTATTCTTTGCCTGAGCATAGGTGACTGAACAGAGATTCTGAGATGGATGTTTCCAACCTTGGAGAAACTTCATTGGTCTGAGAGATTGGGAGTCCCTAGACCCTTTGGTGAGGTCTGACTAGAAGCAGGTGGAAGCCTCTGCACCTGAATACTTCTCAGAAAAGATGAAGAAAATGAAAAGGGATTATGAACCCAATCCCTAAGCTGATTGGCCAGAAGGCATAAATTGTCTAGACAGGTCAGAGATGAGAAAAAAATGAGATATCTCCTCAATAGTCCCATTAAAAATGTTACAATGATTTAAGCATCAGTCTCCTGGGAGAATAAAATAGGAATTATGGGTTACTATAGCATGCTTTAAGCCTTTAACAGTGCACACTTACAGATCTTTTGCATATTAAGCATTTCTTTTGTAAGGGAAAAATAAATCTTGTCCCACTGAGTATTTTTCTACTCTCTCTGAGGATATCTTAGACTTGAGCCATATTTAAACTGATTTTTCCTGGGACTTCATGGTGAGAGCATAAAGAATCAAAGACAATGAGAAAGAGGAAGCCCTTTGGAGTCCAGGCCATCCAGGACTCAACCTGGTGTATTTATGAGCCAGAACTTAGAACCCCGTGTTGGGGCAGGGTGAGCATCCCAGACCCTTTGATCCCAGCACTATGTGTTGCTTCACAAATATGACCAAGCATTAACCACCTGTATGGGCATGGTAACCTCATAGGGTTATTATTGATCATTTACACTTATGTAGTACTTCATGGTTTAAAAAAAAACTTTCCTCACTACAAGCCTATGAAGGAATTAGGTGCTATTATCAACATCTTAGATGTAAAGAATGGATAAGAAAGACAGGACATTTATTAAGGATTTATCATGTTCCAGTTACTGTGCTAAGGGCTGAGGACATAAATACAAGCCATCCTTGTACTCTTGGAAAAGCATGTCATAGACTTTTGGGAGAATACTTTGTACCAATCCTTCTGGTTGTACCAAATTAGCAACTGTTCCCTTGCTTCAGGCTACTTAGGACTGGCTGACTAAACGATCCTCACCTGATAATCTTAGGGCAAGCACACCGGTAGGGGCTCAAAACAATGGCATTCAAGGACCTGACCCATTGGTGAGGGTGGGAACGAGGATCAGGACTTTTGAGGGCTTACCAGGGGTACACTCCTGTATGCTCAGCACCATGCTAGCCTTTAAGAAGCTGTGTCAGTCAGTCAGACTCCAGGAGACATTGACAATCCAGGAGGTGAGTATGTTCAGATAACTACAGGGCATGATAAATACCCAAAAGAGGTCCAAAGAAATTATATGGTTGTTGCTACGTCATTGTGGTTGTTAACGTAGTATTACTATTATCAGTTTTCTGTGTTTGAGGCAAGATCAGAAACCTCTGACTTATTTGAATATTCCCTACCCCTACCCCCTTTGATTTTGCATAGTAACTTAAAGATCCTTTTTTTCTTTTCTATTGGTCTTCCTCCCTTTCCTTCCCTCATTGGCAACAGCTGTAATACTGGTCTTGAAACTTTCTAAAACCAGTAATTACTTAACATCAAGACAGTTATTAGCCCTTAATCCAACAAATTTTAGCAATGTTTAGCCATGAATATTCTTAGGGGGTTGGCGTTCGTTCTTTCCTTTGGTTCTGTGAAAATTGTCTCTGGGTTTTACAAACAGTGATGATGCCTTGTCCCTTGTACACCCAGAGGCAGGGTAACACAGTGGAAAAAACACTAACTTTGGCATCTGAGAATTTGGTTTGAGTATCAGTTCTGTTCTTTACTCTCTGAATAATCTGGGGGCCATCCCCAGTTATCAGGTCTTTTGTCTTGTTACTGGACTCCAATGACTGGAGGATGCTGATGACTTCGTGCGGTTCCTCCTCTCTTAGATCCAGTTCACTTGGAAGTCGAGACGTCACCCTCATGGTATCATTGGTCCTCTTCCAGAAGGAAGGATGAACTGCAATAACACCAATGAATGACCTAGCCCTTGATCTCTTCTATAACATAAGGAGATTAAATTGGACCATAGAATTTAGAGTTGGAAGCATCTTGGAAAGCAAGAGGGGTACTGGAGTGTCTTTCTTCTGATTTAAGTTTCTATTCATATCCATTCTGTGATTTATTGTTCTCTGTATAGAGGTGAGAATGGGCACCCAGGTGGTACAGTGGATAGTATCTCACCTGGAGTCAGGAAGACCTAGTTGTATGATCCTGGGCAAGTCACTTAGCCCTGCCTGTTTGCCTCAGTTTCCTCATCTGTAAAATGAGTTAGAGAAAGAAATGGCAAACCATTCCAGCATGTTTGTCAAGAAAACCCTAAGAAGGGGTCACAAAGAGTCTGACACATTGAAAACAACTAAATAACAATGAAGAAGGAGGGAGGGTGAGACCAGAGGGGCACTGAAATACTTCCATGTGTTTCAGTTGCTAGTTGGAAGGATTTTTTTTTTCAGATCACAGGATTATAGAATGGGAAGGAACTATGAAGTCATCCAGTCTAAACCTCTCATTTCACCTCATAGAAACCCTGAGAGGTTAAATAACTTGCCCAGATAGAGAGTGGCAGAGCATGGATTTGAACCCGTGTCCTCTAATTCTAAACTTAGTCCTCTCTCCATGGCATCTGGTATCTGCTCCTTATCTTTGAAAAGGAAAGGGTATGTGCTCAGTGGGAGCATTATAGCTTTACATTGGAGTCAAGTTTTGTCACAGGACTCTACAGGTTGCTTTATCTGGATCACCCACAAGAGGGTGCACCAAGCCCTCAGCCACTGGCTAAAATGTACAGGAGTGAGCAGGTCCTGGCGCTTGTAAGCCCTAAATCCCTTTGCACATGCATAGATGGGATCTGTGGGAACCTTCTGGATCCCACCCTTTCCTTTTAGTATCTTAGCTCCTTTTCTGCCTAGGGATATGAATAACAATGACTCAGGATTTGATCCCCATCCCAAGGAGATTCAGTCTTTCCTAATTTAACATGGTATTTTCCAGGATATCCCTTTAAAGAATCAGTCTCAAAACTTTCCGTGTCTCATTAGGAAAGGAAGGAATATTTTCTCTGCATTTTCATTCTCCCTCGGTCTGAATCTGCTGTTCTGCTCGGTTGCAGTTCCATAGAACAGATGCCCCCTCCTAGATTAAGCTCATCACCTCTAATCTCATCACCATGCAGCTAACTCACGGCTTGACTGACACCACCTCCCTCAGCCTCCCTCTCATTCCCACTGATTCCAGAGCCTGGAAAGTAGAACACCAAACTCCTCCTAATGCCATACATTATAAAGGGCAGAAACTGGACTTTTGAACTCATTCCATTTTGTATCTGCGGTTCTTCCTTTCAACTCCGTGGAACAAGATTCCCCTGGGGCATCTGGGTACCCCTTGGTGACCTTTCCCCTTCCTGCCTCCTTTTGTTGTGTCTCCCCATTATATTGTAAGCTCCTTGAGGGCAGGGACTGTCTTTCTATTAATTGTATCCCCAGCCCTTAACACAGTGCCTGACACTTAGTAGGTGCATAATAAATGTTGATTGGATTGGATGTTATTCCCAGTTTGAATATAGAGGGAAATTATTAGGTCTGATGCTTTAGCAGGTTGACCACCAGGTTTGAGGTGAGATGTCATTTCCGGTGTCTCCTCTGGTATCTCTGGAATATTCCTCTCACCATAGGATAGGTTGCAGGGTCCTCAATCAAACTGAAATATTAACCACCAGTACCTCCAAATTCAAGCTGTGAGGTCAAAACCTAGCCATTCCATCCTGCCAAAACCCACTACTTTATGTCTCTAGGGTCTTCCCAGCAGGGAAAGAGTTTCTATTTTCAGTCAGTCAGTTAGCATTTATTAAACACCTGCTGTGTACCGAACTCTGTATACAAAGAAAGGCAAACCATAGTCCTCATTCTCAAGGAGCTCATAGTCTAATGTGGGAGGGTGGGGCAGGGAAAGGGCTGGATCTGACAGCATATAAACAACTATGAACAAACAAGATATATACAGAATAAATTGGGGATAATCACTCTTACCACGTAAGAAAGTAGGAAGGGGAGACGGTAAGAGAAGTGGTTGGGGGAGGGGAAGGGCTGATAGAAGAGAAGGCAGTTTGGGGGGAGTTAAAAGTCAGAAGCAAAAAAAAATTTGAGAGTGGACAGGGTAAAAGGAGAGAGAGACAGAGACAGAGAGACAGAGAAGGGTAAATGGGGCAGAGGGATGGAGGGAAATACATATTTGGTAATCATTATTGTGAAAAAAAATTTGACAGTGAGTTTCTCTGATAAAGATTGCATTTCTCAACCATATATCAAACTGAGTCAAATTTATAGAAATAAGAGCCACTCAAAGGATATGCACAGGCAATTTTCAGGAAAAGTAATCAAACAGCTTTCTATAGTCATATTTTTAAAATGCTCTAAATCACTATTGATGAGAGAAATGCAAATTTAAACAACTCTGAGCTACTACATCACACCTGTCAGATTGGCTAATGAGAAAGAAAAGGAAAATGACAAATGTTGGAAGGGATATGGAAAAATTAAAACACTAACGGATTGTTGGTGAAGTTGTATATTGATTCAATCATTCTGGAGAACAATTTGGAACAATGCCCAAAGGGCTGTAAATCGATGAATACCTTTTAACAAGCAATACCACTACTAGATCTATATCCCAAAAGGAAAAGGACTTATGTGTACAAAAAATATTTATAGCAGCTCTTCCAGTGGTGGCAAAGAACTGGAAATTTAGAGGATATCTATCAATTGGTGAATGGCTGAACAAGTAGTTGTATATGATTATGATAGAGTACTATTATGCTTTAAGAAATGATGAGCAGGATGCTCTCAGAAAAACATGAAAAGACTTGCATAAACTGATACAAAGTGAAATGAGCAGAACCATAACACTGTACACAGTAACAGCAATATTGTATGGTCATCTACTATGAATGACTTAGCTATTAAATCAACACAATGATCCAAGACAACTCTGTATGACGTAGGATGAAAGGTGTTGTCCAGCTCACTGAGTGTAAGCCAAAGATATTTTTCTTTACTTTCTTCATTTTTCTTGGTGCGTGCATGTGTGTGTGTGTTTTCTTTCACAGAATAACTCACAAGGAAATGTGTTTTCCATGACCACACATGCATAACCTATGTCAAATTGCTTGCCTTCTCAATGGGGGGAAGGGTGGAAGGGAGAGAATTTGTAATTCAAGATTTGAAAAAAGAATATTAAAATTGTTCTCACATGTAATTGGGGGAAAATAAAATATCAAAAAAGAAAAAATTAAAAAAACAATCTCCTTCAGAAATTTATTTGTTGAATTTATATATATATCACATTTTCATAATCATATTATTGTGTATAATTATTATTATCTATTATCAATTAGAATTTAATGCACATAATCAATGAACAATTATTTAGTATGTGTCTAGTAGGTACCAGACACTGCACAGGAGATGAAAAGACAAAAGCAAAACAGTTCCTGACCTCAAGGAACTTACAGTCTAGCTAGGCGAGGCAACATGGGCATAGGCAGCGACATACAAAACAGATACAAAGGAAATCTGAAGGGAACGTTTTGGCAGCTGGGGAGATCAGAAAAGACTTCACAAAGAAGATGTCATTGGAGCTGAGATTTGCAGGAAATCAGGCATGGAGGGCAGCTAATATGAAGGGGAAAGGGATGGGAAATGGAATGTCACGAATAAGTATCATGAAAGAAAACCGCTTTGATTGGATTTTAGAATAAATGAAGGAAAGTAATGTGTAACAGTGCTGGAAATGTAGGTTTAGGTCAGAGTGTAAAGAACTTTAAATGCCAAGCAGAGGAGTTTGTATTTCATTCTTAATAGCTAACCACTGGAGTGTATTAGTATAAAAGTGGTCTCATTTGGTGTGAAGAGAACCCTTTGATATATAAATGCTATACATTTATAGAGTCTATTCTATTTGAAAATAATTCAAAATTTTAAGCTAATTTCTTTATCCTGGAGTTCAGTATGCCAATGAAATCATAAATCAAGTTCCTATCATTGTTCCTTCAATAAAAATACTAACAATTATTACCATCTAATTATGAAATTGATATTTAAAATATAAAATGTTAAACTATAAAATTATATTTTAAAAATATTTCTGAATATATATATAATATGTATATGTATAAAATTGAAGGTGTTAAAGATAGAAAAATAATTTGCCCACATGTTTTCCTTTACTGGGTATCAAAACTTGTTCTCTCTTCTTTAATATATCTCTCATTATGCTTATGCTGTTTTATATGACCCTTCTCTGTTATTGGATATTGCTTTTCTGGCTTAAAGACATGAGCACAGTATTAATTGTGCTCATAGCAAGTGGTATTACCACATCTCTGCAATTAGCATCTAATATGTTTATAATATTGTGTGATACATTATTAAAACCTTTCCCATCTTAATTGGGAAACAATGGAAATGGAAACAATGGAAACAAACAAATGGAAACAATGGAAAAACAATTAAACAGCTTAATACCTAGGTATATGTTCACAGAATTCAGTGCAATAACTAAATGAAACAGTCACCTCACAAATGAAAATGTAATAACTGAGGAATTATGTACTCATAATGAAGTTAACTTTTCCTCATTCTTTATATATACCAGGCCTGGGAGAGCAGGAGTTCAGACTAGGTTTACCATGATGGGTTTATGCCAATAAGTTCATGTTTTTCCAATCAATCCCTTGTATGTCCCTCAGTCAGTAAAAGCCTATTAGAGAGTTGGTGAGTGTCAGGTCTAATAGGAGTTGGTCTTCCAGACCATATCATAACATAGGACAGAACTCTAGTGAAGGATGAAGTAAATCTCTAGAGGGTTGTGAAGAATGTTGCAGAAACAGAGACTTAAAGTCAGGAAAAACTTCCTAACAATTAGAGACTAGAAATTAGGGAAAAAACTTCTCAATAGTTAGAGTTGTCCCAAAGTACAATGGATGGTCTCTGGAAATGGTGTATTTTTCCCTGGAGGCCTTCAAGCAGAATCTGGGCTATCATTCTGACACTAGAAGGGGATTCCTATGCCAGTACATGGTACATGAGTCCCTTTCTGACTGAAAGTCTGTCATTCTACAAGACAATGAAAAGGGGACAAAAGGAAATTCAAATATGGCATAGAGAAGGTAGAGCTATTCAACTTCCATTTTCTCTAAAAGAGAAGAATTGATAGCCCATAAAATACCTGTAAAAAATGACTCTAAACAAATTCTAGAGCAGCAGAAGCCACAAAACAACAGAGTGAAATAGATTTCCAGTACAAGACAGCCTGGAAGCCCAACAGGAAAGGTCCATCACCCCAGGCTCAGAGCAGAGTACAGCCCAGACTTCACTGTGTTGCACTGCACTAACAGGACCAGAGCAGGCTTCAGGGCACAGAATCACGGGTAGCAGCTGCGGTTCCCAGATTTCTCAACCCACAAATGCCAAAGATAACTTCAAAGGTCAGTGAGAAAGCTCTTCCACCTGGTGAGAAAGGAGCACAGTCTGGCCCCAGCTACAGCCCTAGCCCCAGGGAGGCAGTAGCCACTGCAGTATCAGAGTACATTTTTTTAAGCCCTTGGCCTAAAGACCCTGAGGAACTGAGAACATACAAGTTCCTAGAGTATACCTTCTACTTGATAAAGGACTCAAAAATCAAGTAACGACTAGGAAAATGCCCCCAAAAGGGGAAAAATAAGACAATAGAAGGTTACTTCCTTGGTGAAAAAGCATTTTCTTCCATCCTTTCAGACTAGGAAGAACAAAGCATACCACCAAAGACATCAAAGTCAAGGCTTCTACATCCAAAACCTCCAAAAAATATATGTAATTGTCTCGGGGCATAGAAGAGCTCAAAAAGGATTTTAAAAATCAAACAAGAAAGGTGGAGGAAAAATTGGGAAGAGAAATGAGAGCAATGCAAGAAAATCATGAAAAACAAGTTGACAGCTTGCTAATGGAGACCCAAAAAAATGCTGAAGAAAATAACACTTTTAAAAATAGACCAACCCAAATGGCAAAAGAGGTCCAAAAAGCCAATGAGGAGAAGAATGCTTTAAAAAGCAGAATTAGTCAACTGGAAAAGGAGGTTCAAAAGCTCACTGAAGAAAATAGCTCTTTAAAAATTAAAATAGAGCAGATGGAAGCTAATGACTTTATGAGAAACCAAGAAATTAAAAAAAAAAAGGAATGAAAAAATAGAAGACAATGTGAAGTATCTCATTGAAAAAACAACCAACCTGGAAAATAGATCCAGGAGAGATAATTTAAAAATTATTGATCTACCTGAAAGTCATGATCAAGAAAAGAATCTAGACATCATCTTCCAAGAAATTGTCAAGGAAAACTGCCCTAGTATTCTAGAACCAGAGGATAAAATAGAAATGGGAAGAATTTACCAATCACCTCCTGAAAGAGATTCCAAAATGAAAACTCCTAGGAATATTGTAACCAAATTCCAGAGTTTCCAGGTCAAGGAGAAAATATTACAAGCAGTCAGAAAGAAACAATTCAAGTATTGTGGAAATACAATCAGACTAACATAGGATTTAGCAGCTTCTACACTAAGGGACTGAGGGCTTGGAATATGATATTCCAGAGGTCAAAAGAGATAGGATTGAAACCAAGAATCACCCATCTAGCAAAACTGAGTATCATACTTCAGGGGGGAAAAATAGAATTTCAATGAAATAGGGGATTTCCAAGCATTCTTTTTTAAAAACCAGAGCTGAATAGAAAAATTTGACTTCCAAATACAAGAATAAAGAGAAATGTGAAAAAGTAAGCAGGAAAGAGAAGCCTTAAGAAACTCATTAAAGTTGAAGTGTTTACATTCCTACATGAAATAAGTTATTTGTAACTCATGAGACCTTTACACACACACACACACACACACATACACACACATATATATATGTATATGTGTATATATATGTAGATGTGCATAGGTATGTATGTATATGTATATTATATGTGTGTAGGTATGTATATGTACATATGTATGTGTGTACTTATATGTGTGTGCATGTGTTTATATGTATATATACATGTGTGTATATATAGATATAGATATAGATACATAGACAGCAGGCACAGGGTGAGTTGAATATGAAGGAAGAATACAAAAAAAAAACATTACTGTTAAATAGAATGTACTAGGAGTAAGAGAAAGGGAGAGGTAGAATGTAGTAAATCATCTCACATATAAGAGGGAAGAAAGAGCTTCTACAATGGAGAAGTAGGGGAGATGAAAGGAAACAATTGAGCCTTACTGTCATGGGATCTGACTTAAGAAGGGAATAACACACTCATTTGGATATAAAAATCTATTTCACCCTGCAGGAAGGCAAGAGGGAAGGGGACAGAAGAGGGAAGATAATAGAAGGGACAGCAAATTGGGGAAAGGGATAATCAGATGCAAGCACTATTGTGAAAGGACATGGAATAAATGAAGGAAAGGGTAGGGCAGAGGGAAATGTGGTTAGTCTTTTACAACATAACTATTATGGAAATGCTTTGTATTGTTATACATGTATGACCTATATTGAATTGCTTATTTTCTCAGTGAGGGTGGGTGGGGAGGGAGAGAATATGGAACTCAAAGCTTTAAGAATGAATATTAAAAATTGTTTTAGCATGCAACTGGAAATTAAGTTATACAGGCAATGGAGTATAGAAGTCTATTTTGTCCTACAGGAAAATAGAGGGGAAGGGGGATGGAAGAAGAGTGGGTAATAGAAGGGAGAACAGACTAGAGAAATGAGTGGATGGGGTGCATGATGTCCTGAAGTGAGGGGTGGGGAGAGATGGAGAGAAAATTTTGAATTCAAATTCTTGTGGAAGTGAATGTTAAGAACTAAAAAATAAATAAATGACATATTTGAACAATAAAACAGTAAAAATAAAAAAGAGAAGGATTTCTAAAGTGGGTAAGACAGAAAAAATGGCTTCCAGAGAATTAATAGCCCATAGAGGCAGTAAGCTAAAGTGGATAGAGACCTAGCCTTGATTTGAAAAAAATAAGCTTTTATTAAGCATCTACTATGTGCCATGCACCATCTAAGCTCTTTGCAAATATTATCTCATTTGAATCTCACAACAACCTTGTGATGCACTTAGAAAGGGATTACATGATCACTATGAACCAACCTGGGTTCATTCTGTACAAGTCATGGATGACCAATTTAATTTTCTTTTTGGCAGTTAACATCAGGTGAATGCTGTGGAAATTTCATCTGAAATTCTTGATATTTGGCAAAGCATTTGACAAAGTATCTCATAATATGCTGTTAATAATATGGAGGGACATATAATGAATGATAGGATAACTAGTTATCTTGACTCTGAACTGTCTGAATGACCAAACCCAAGGAGTGGATTGAAGTCACATACTGTTCCTCCACCCACCTCAAGAGAGAGGTCTCTATTGTAGTCTAAAGGATAGCTTTTTAAAAATCTCCCAACAAAGAGACATCTTTAGAAATTCCTTGATTGAAAGAACTGAAGAAACAGAACCATTTTATAACCAAGTACATGACCTGGGATAAGGCAAGCCTTCACTGGAGAGAAGTGCCTTTAGGTGTAGAGGAGAAGAGCCTAGTAAGCCTTCAAATAAAGGCAAAGTGACCACTTGATGGGGAATAGTATTGAGAATTCTTATTCAAGTACAGGTTGAGCTAGGTGGCCTTTGACGAATAATAGACAGTCTGTAGAATCGCAAGATCTGAGGATGACTGAAAATTGGTCATCCAAGCTGCACTGGAAGCACTGTAATAATGATGAATTTACAATCTTCCAAGGCAACTTATTTCATTTTTTAAAAGCTCTAAATGCTCTAAGTATTAGAGAGTTTTTCCTTAAATTAAGCTAAAAATTAAGCTAAATTAAGCCTCTCAGAAACTTTGACTCATTTCTGCTTCTCCATTCTGGGACCAAGCAAAATAAGACTAATCCTTTCCCTACATAACAGTTCTAATCTGCCATCAATGAGGTGAACTCCAGGTATGGAACTAACCTCCACCAGTGCAGATTGGCAACTCATTGGTAACTAATGATTTCTTACTTGTGTGACTTTGGGTAAGTCACTTAATTTCTGTGGACATCAGTTTCACAGACTTAGAGAATCGTGGAGCATTAAAGAGTTACTTGGGAGCTTTGAGTGACTTGCCCATGGTGACAGAGCCAGAATAGGCACTTAATAATACTTTATTGAATTGAATTAAAGAAGAGAACTCATCTATCCCAAGCACTTCATTTTCCAGACAAGGAAGGGTGTGATGATTAAAAGGGTTTGAGAGATATAGTTTCTGGGTAATTTAATAATTTTATTAATAAGACCTGCATGTTATTAATAAAAGGATGGTCATTTGGACATCTCTCTTAGACCAAAAACCATCATGGTGGCAGGACTTAGAGTTTATATATCTTCTTAAGAGTAGCTGTTCACTGAGAGGCTGCTAGTAACATCATGTCACTAGTGGACAGAGAAACTATCTTGGACCAGTAGATGAAAGGATCTGTGTGCACCCAAACTTGAGTAGAACACAATGGGCTTCCTCACCTTAGATTAAATTCCTTGTAAGAGTGGGTGGGATCTGATGAAGAGTAGGAAAGTTAATGCAATCTCATTATCAGTAATATCCTTCAAAAAACCGAGCTTTTTAAAATCAGGAATTTGAAAGAAGAGGAGAACCTCTGAGCCTCCCCAAGATATCAGTTATTAACAATAATTTCTCTCAAGGGACTAAGTACAGGACTAGGATTGGAACCTAGATCCTTGGATTCTGAATTCACCACAGATATCCCAAGATATCTACATCTAACAATGCAAATCCTGGCCTTAGTGGTGGCTACCCTTCGGTGAAAAAGTCCCTCTCTATTAGCAAGGCTGGTTCTGGGAGGACAGACTACCCATACCCAGTCTGGTCCTTAAACTCTTTCTAGCTGGAAAGGACATGTCAGGATCTAGGATCAGATATCAAGTATTCTCCAGGATCTCCTCCCTCCAAGCTGACATGGAACATTAAAGGAGGAAATTCTTTGTATTTTATGTCACTTTGAGGAGGATCTTCAAACTTCAAAGATTTGGTTTTTAATTCTTTTTTCTGAGTCATTATTAAATTACACAGAACCAAAATGATTGATTTTTTTAAAAGTATAGACTCAACAAAGGCTTTGTATCATAATATTTTGGAAAACCTAAATTTAATGACACAAAGCCTTGGTGCTATTGTATTAAATGATAGGTTGTCTTTTATTTCTTCTTACCCTTAATGTTGTCTGTTAGGTTGACAATTTCATCTTTTATCATATAAAACTACATATGCATATGTATATATGTGTATATACATATATATATATATATATACACACAGAGACACCCAGTTCTAAGATTTTTATCCATAATATTAACTATGTAGCTCTAATAAAATAACTGACTTCATGCAGATGTAAATGAATGATGTCAAAGAGCAAGTTGCTTTGGTTAATATAAAGGTTAGAAATATATTATTCATAATTCAGGTAATATCACTTCAATATAATTAAGAGTTTTGAGACTGTAGGACATTAAGAACTCGGCCAGCAGGTCAACTGTGGGTCAGAATATGGAAATGAAGAGCAGGAGAGAGAGAACAGGTGAGAGATAAGAGCCTGGCATAACTGGAGTCTTATAGGTAGAAGGGCTTTTGAAATGAAATTTGACATACCTAATAATATCCTATTATGCATAGATTTTTTAAAAGATCAGTGAGCTGAATAGGAAAGCAGGAAACCTTCAAATTTACTATCTACTAACACTTCTATCCCATTTATATTTAAGATCCAGATGCTTTAAGTAGCGGTAGAAGAAGAAGTTTGTTTCCAATAATAAATGTCCAACAAGCTAACTTCTAATTACTTCTTTATGTTGAGAACCAGCCTCCCCACTCTTTTTTTTATTCCAGGGATAGATTCAAATAATCCTGACACAATCTACAGTTGGGAAAAGGAAAGGCAGAGCATAAAATCACTCCCCTTTAACCTTCCATTTACACTATATGTATGTTTGTCTAATATTCAGAGATATTCAGAGAAAAATAATACCACTGCTGTAAGGGTTTGCCAAGCCCTTTTCAGGGATGCTCATCCACCTTTGGAGTTCACCTGCCACCCAACTCTCACCTGTGGCTCCAAGAAGCTGTAGCATGTGCAGCAGCCACACCCTGATAAAACCATCTCAGCAGATGAGCTAAACCAGGTTGAGGGTAACTGAGAGGCCTCGAACCCTCGAAGAGGATGTCTGCCCCAAGCATGTGAAGACTTTTCCTGGTGAAATGGTAGGTGAGAACAATTTGTTTCAACAGTCATAAAGGGAGCACTTAGAGCTTGGTCAGACATGGAAGACACCAAGGTCATCTGCTGCATCCTGAACCATGACCAGTTGTCCTGGCTTTTGTCTTATCATTGAACTCTGATGACTCTGGAAGAAAGAATGAGGCCAGAGACTTTGTGCAACCCTTCCTCACTTAAATTTAATTTATGTGCAAGTCAAAAGACCTCACCCATATCATTTTACCATTTTTCCCTACCTCAAAGTCCTGTGGCAACAGGCAAGTGATGAAGCATCAGGTGCAGATACACTGGTTGCTGTAGCCACAACTCTTCACACAAGCTGCCCAAGTCCTAGGATCACTTCTTCCTGGACTGAAGCAGTGGTGGAATTTGACATTTCCCTGAGTGTCTAAGGAGTGCTTCTTAAGTACCACACTGCTCATCTCCTGGTGTAAGGAAGGGGTTAGAAAACATGGACTGCTTTACCTTACCTAATCCTGGCCTGCTTATTGGACCACGTAGGGATCCTACCAATACACACACACACACACACACACACACACACACACACACACACAATTTACAAAAAGTTTTGTGAAAATGCATTGCTCATGGAATGTGCTTGTGCTTATGGACAATAAAAAATTCGGTAGACCTGAAAGATAAACAACTCTTATTATGAGAGAACTCAGTAGGTATTGCAAAAAGCAACCCTAAGCAAAACAAAGCTAATAAATAAAAGCCAGCTTACCAAAGTCAGAGCTGGATACATGTTTCTGTGGTGATGAGAAGTACTGTGAAGCTGGTGCAGGTTTCTCAATCTAAACTAATCTAGGTGACACATTTGTATGCCTCCCAAAAAGAGTGAATGACAGGCTCATTACAGCACCATTGCCACTAGCAAAAAAGTGCCACACTACCATCATCAGTGCATATGCTCTCACTATGACGAATCCTGATGCGGTCAAAGAAAAATTATATGAAGACCTGGAGCCCCTCATCATCAATGTACTGAAAGAGGACATACTTATAACTCTGTAGGGACATAGTAGGGACAGACTATCAGACATGGCAGGGAGTCCTTGGGAGGAATGGAGTTGGAAACAGCAATAGTAATGGTCATTTACGGCTGAAGAGTTGTGCATCTCATGATCTTCTCATCACCAACACTGTCTTCCATTTACCTAAATGCAATAAAATGTCATGGATGTACCTTTGCAGCAAACACTGGCATATAACAGACTACTCCATTGTAAGGAGAAAAGACAGGATGTGAGAGTAATAAAGGCAATGTGCAGCACCTAGTGTTGGACTGAACATAGACATTCTCTCCAAGCTAAATGTTCAAATTCAACGAAAGCAGCAGCCCCAAGGCAATATGACTACCAGAAGAATTAATGTCAACTAATTAGAGCTCTTCTCTGAGAGTAAACAGTTGGTTGCTTACTTGGAGGGAAAGCTGAACCAATACATGGTTGGTAATAGTGAGCAGAAAAGAAGTGGGCAACTTTCAGAGATTTGGTGTACAGCACTGCATTTACTCACGTGGGCCAGAACGCTCACAAACATTAGGCTTGGTTTGATGAAAATGATGGGGAAATTCAGAAGCTGTTAAACAAAAATGAGAATTTCACAGGGTCTATCAACAGGATACTTGGTCTCTAAGAAGGCAGCATTTAACTCTATCAAAAATAAAGTGCAAGAGAAACTTAGAGGGATGCAATATTCTTGGTTCAGTAAGAAAGGAGATGAAATTTAGTTTTATGCTGATAGTAACAATCCAAAGAGCTTTTATGATAACCTGAAGGCTATTGATGGATCACAGACCTATTGTGCACCTCAACTACTCATTGCTGATGGAGCCACATTGATTTATGTGGGTAAGGATTTGATTCTGGAGAGATGGGTGAACACTTCCATAGCATAGCAGACCATCATCAATCCATGCTGAAGTCATTGACCACATATCTCAGACTGAAGTCAATCTCTCTCTAGCCAAACTTCCAACTTAAGAGAGGTTTTGAACACCATTAGACTCCTCTCATGTGACAAAGCACCTGGTGCTGATTCTATTCCAGCTGATATTTACAAGGCAGAGGTTCCACTGATCACACAAAAGCATACTGAAAGCTTCCAGTTTATGTGGCGAGAGGAGGTTATCCCCCAGGAGTTCACGGATGCTTCCATTGTCCTCTCTGTAAAAGAAAAGGAAATAGGTTTGTCCTGTGACAGTTCCAGTCCTGTGAAATTTTTATTCATTTTATTCTGAACTTAAGAAAGAAAACAAGCATTTACATAATGTAGTAGAAGAGAAAAAAAGTACATGAAACAGAAAATCTACTATGTACAACTTGCTTATCCTTTTAAATATATAATAAAATTATTATGTAACTTTTTTCTTTTTTCCTTCCCTCCCTCTGCCTCCATCCTAGAGATGGCTACCACTAGACACAAATATGTACACTCTAAACATACTTTTATTCTTCAGTTCTTTCTCTGGATGTAGATACTGCCTTCTTTCATATATCTTTTATAGTTAATTTGGGTATTTATAATAGTCAAAGTGACTCAGTCATTCAAAGTTGTTCTTAAAATGAGATTTTTGTTACAACGTTCTCTTAGCTCTGCATATTTTGTTCTTCATTATTTTGTGCAAATCTATCCATGCTTTTCTAAAATCATGAGTTCATAATTTTTCATAGCACTGTAGTATTTTATCACAATTATATACCCCAAATTATTCAGCCATTCCCCAACTGATGAGCATTCCAGTTCCTCTGCCACCGTAAAGAAAATAACTATAAATATTTCAGAACATGTAGATTCTTTGCCTTTTTCCTTAATCATTTTTCGAAATAGACCTAGTAGTGGTATGGCTGATTCAGTGGGTATAGGCAGTTTAGTAACACTTCGGGTACACTTCCAGATTGCTCTCCAAAATGGTTGGATCAATTCATAATTCCACCAACCGTGAATTAGTGTCCTGATTTTTCCATATCCCCTCCAACATTTGTCCCTTTCCTCTTCAATCATTTTAGCCAAAGATGTAAAATGATACCTCCAGGCTGTTTTAATTTGCATTTCCCTAGTCAACAATGATTTAAAGTATTTTTTCATGAGACTATGAATTTTGATCTCTTCATCAGAAAAAATGTCTGTTCATATCCTTTAGCCATTTATCAATTGCAAAATGGCTCTTACTCTTATAGATTTGAAAAAGTTCTTTATATATTTGAGAATAGACCTTTATCTAAGACTGTGTATATAAAAGTATTTTCCCAATTTTCTGCTTTCCTTCTGACTTTGGCTACATTCTTGCCAGATTAAGGTTAGAAAAAATTAATTAAGATAAATTTCTTGCAGAGTCCTTTATAATAGACTGATCCTTTACCTGGAAGATGGTCATCTATTTAAGAGACCTTCAGAAAGAGCCAAGGAACAGTTGATATGGTGTTTGCTTCCTGACGACTCTGAGAGAAATGCCAGGAGCAGAACAGAGGTCTGTATACAATATGTATCAATCTGACCAAGGCCTTTGATACTGTCAGTTCTTAAGGCCTCATGGAAGATCATGGCAAAATTTGGTTGCCTAGAGAAGTTCATCAGTATTATACTTCAGTTCCATGACAGCATGAATAATGGATGATGCTCTCATGCTTTCCCAGTCACCAATGGAGTGATGTTTTCAGAGATACTGTTGGGTACATTCAAGGACCAAAGCAGCATCAAGGTAAGCTACTATACTGATGATAAATTATTATGATAAATTATAAATGATAAAAGCCAAGACTAAAGCGGAGGGGGAGTTGGTGTGTGACTTTTTTGCTCGCAGATGATTGTACACTCAATGTAGCCTCTGAGGCGGATATGCAACAAAGCATGACTCAATTCTCTGCTGCTTGTGCTAATTTTGGCCTGAAAATGAACAAGAAGGAAACACAGATGCTCCCCCAGACAGCATTGCAGTTATAGCAAATGGAGAAATTTTGAATGCTATGGATAAGTTAACTTACCTCTGCAGTATACTTTCCAGAGATATACACATAGGTGATGAGATTGATACATTCATAACCAAAGCAAGCTCAGTGTTTGGGAAGCTCTGAAGGAAAAGTGTGGGAGACAAGAGGTATTTGGCTGCCTACCAGACAGAAGGTCCACAGGGCCATTTTGCTGACCTCATTGTTGTATCCCTACGAAACCCAGACAGTATGCCAGTGCTGTGTCAGGAAGCTGAATCACTTCCATTTGAATTGTCTTAGGACGATTTTGACCATCATCTGGCAAGGTAAGGCACCAGACAATGAGGTCCTGTCTTGAGCTAAACTGCTAAGTGTTCAAACACTACTGCAGAGAATACAGTTCCAATGTGCTGATCATGTTGTTCAAATGCCAAAAGTACATTTGCCTGAAAGATTATTTTACAAAAGACCTCACACAAGACGAGACTCCCATGGAGGTCAGAAGATGTGATACAAGGACACTCTCAAGGTCTCTTTGGAATTGATTCTGAGACATAGTAGACACTGATATGGGACTGTCTAGTATAGTGTGCCTGCACCAAAGAAGGCACTTTGTTCTATGAGTGAAGCAGAATTGTAGTACCTCAAAACAACCATGAGATACACAAATTTAAACTCCACTTATATGGACTGTTTGTAATTGACCTCTGGTAGATCCTTCCAAGCTCATATTGTTCTGATCAGCCACTATACCTTGATCTTGACATATTAATGTCATTTTGATCTTCTTAGGGAAGGAAGGGCAGAAATCATTACCATACATGTAATCTGTATAATTTTTAGCATGTTGTTTCTCCCATTAGAATGTGAGCTCCTTGAGGACCAAGAGAGCATTTGTACTTGTCACCAAGTAAATATTTATTAAATGCTTGTTTAATGTTTTAAATTTACTCAGGTAGAGGGTCATTCTTCTCAGAAGCCAATAAAAGGGATTATTTCATCATCAGTGTTGTGCTATTTCCCTAGGATAAGTTCCATGGTGGTCTAGTGGTTAGGATTCGCCACAACCTGGATTCAATTCCCGGTCAGGGAAATAAGTTTTGGGGCAGGTAGGTGGTGCAATGGATAGAGTACCAGTGCAGGAGTCAGGAGTTCAAATCTCACCTCAGACGCTTGACACTCACTAGCTGTGTGACCTTGGGCAAGTCACTTAACCCCAGTTGCCTCTTCCTGGGTCATTTCTAGTCATCCTGAGGAATATCTGGTCACTGGATTCAGATGGCTCTGGAGGAGAAGTGAGGCTGGTGACCTGCACAGCCCTCCCTCACTCAAAACAAAGTCAAGTACAAGTCATGTCATTATTTCTCTGATGTCATGGTCTTCTTCGGCAATGAAGGATGAACATATTTCCCTAGGGTGGACTCAGGCAGTGCAATGTATGGAGTATGCTTCAACCCAATCTCATTTTTTTTCAGTTTCCTTTAAAAAAGATTTTTTAATGTAATTTTTTTAATTCTGAACACAAAAAAAGTATTTCCATATACAGAGTAGAACACAAAAAGAGGATTCTAAATTAAACAATGAATCACTATTTCACATTGCTTTTTTTCTATAATAATATCACAAGTTCTACACATTACTTTCAAAACTGTCTTGCTTCTCAGTGCTTCCTTCTAAATTTCCTTCCGATGAGAGCTGGAGAGATAGGGGTACAATAACTCCAAGGCTAGTGTTTCCTGCATGGGCCATCTGGAAAACAATTCATGGACTTAAACATTGTTGAGGTCAAGGTAAAATTTATTATGATTTTCAGCAGGTAAGAATTCTTAGGGAAACTGTGATTTGAATGGGGTACAGGTAAAGTTTATATAGGATATTCTATAGTAAAATATGTGCCAAATATGCTAACTAGGTGATTCAGGGCTGGATTAGGGAGTGATTAAGGAGTGATTAGTTCTTAAAGGAACACGCACTTTTGGTATCTACTGCATGGGTATTTTACCCAGCGTTCATCAACAAATAGCCCAACATGGGGCTACATGGAGGTGTGGTTTTAGACCTGAAATGCCACTAAGTCAACTGAAGGTTAGGGCTGACTAAGGAATACCAGACTGCTCTCATCAATGTCTTGTTAGACAAGACAAATGTAAGGGAATATATGTATGTCTAAGTCTAGGATACATATGATTGGTTAGTGAGTAGTAAATGTTGCTGTGACCCAGTACACAGCCAGCTCAGTCAGTATACAGCTGGTTCAGACTAATAAATTCTATAGGTGCAGCTGGTTACTGTAGCAGGAAGGGAGATAATGGTTGTTGCTGGGGCAGGCTGTGTCCTTGGGCTGGGTAGAAACTGCTTGAGATAATGTTTTGAGGCTAGAGAGAAATGTGATTTTTAGAGAGAAATATGATTTTAGAATTGGGGTTCAAGCAATGCACTCAAACACCCCATCCCTTCTGTTCTTATCACTTAAAAAAAATGTTTTAATGTCCTTTTTTTTCCCACATGGCTGCTCTCTGGAGAGACACTCTTTTCTTCCTATGAGAATGTTAGTACTACATTATAGAGTCCCTTCCAAATTGCTCAAATACAATGAAATATTTCTGGATTTATATTTCAAAGTTTCTATTCTGCTGTAGTCTTTTTATTAGAAATGCTTACAAGGAAGTCCTCTATACCATTAAAGATCCTTTTTCTCCTTGTAGATTTCTACTTAGCTCTTTTATTTTTCCACCCATGTTGGAGATTTCTCAGGGGAGCCCTCCCCACTTTCTGCCTCATCACTCTTCTGTGGTAGAGCTGGTGCTTTGCTTTGCTGAAAAGGTGCCCTTTCCTTTTGCCTGTGGGCTTCTGAATGACTTTTTTGTGCACTTCTGGAGTGAAAGATGTCATTTACTGTTGTTTCTCATTGGATTTCTTAATCATCATTTGGTCTGATGAAAACTTGAAGGTTTTTCTAGAGTAGATTAAGTGAGTAGCACACCTTGCCTCTGATTCAGGCAATCTTCTGGGCAGGAATTCCTTCCATAATCCCTAATTTTTAAAAAGTCAATAGTCTACCAGCATGCTTTATGGCTCCAATTTGTGAAATGATATGATATTTAAAGAATTTAAAATTAAAATCACTCACAAGACAATAAACAGGTACATGGCAGTGAGTAGGGTGCAACACAATAAATAGAGAACTATGATGTAATGGGAAACAAGACCATGAGAGTACACTTGTTAGAGACGTAGGGAGTTCCTCCTCCTAGTGAGTTATACAAATCATGTGTCCTATTTTCTGCTTGGCTCCAACTTAATACGTGGAGACTTTGTGAGCCTTCTTCTGGCCATGAGTGACAGAGGGGCTGGTGCTATGTGATGAGGAGTTTTCTTAGTGATGTCAGAGCCCAAAGAACTCATTATGGAGTGAGAACTGAGTTTGCAACGTACTTACCCTTCCCTTGACCTTTTTTTGTGCCCAGTGGACAAGCAAAACAAGAACTGCTAGGAGCTTCTGGGTAGGGGAATAGGCAGGAGTAGTAGCAGCTGTCATGTGTCTATGAATGCATACCCCATTATTTCTTTTGTCTCTGGGGTTTATTCTTTCCTAATTTTAGGTGCATGATTCTGAAGATATTAGATCATGCTCTTGTAAGCTCTGAAAAGTCAAGAGAGCCATAAGAACTCCAGAAGCTGGAATTGTTAACAGAATCTGCTGGTCACCACAGTGGCTTATTCTGGTGAGAATCAAGCTCTGAAGAGTAACCCAGCAGTTATTTGACTCAACCCAGCAGTAAATAACCCAGCAGGCAAGATATTATGTCCAACAAGCCCACTTCAAAATAAATGGAACTCAAGTTCCTTATACTTTCCTAAATAGCCAACAGAATAATAATTTTTTAAAGTGCTGATAATACACAGTTCAAGAAGCAAGGTTACATCAGTATAGAAAGACATTAAATAAATTTCTCTTACATTGTATGTCTTCTTGTGACTCATTCCATTACTCACCTTGGGTGAAAAAGACTTTATTTGAAATGAATAAATCAATAACATATTAATTATATCTCAAAAGCAATATTTTTATATTTATTCCATCCATTGCTTTTTTTTAAAAGGTAGATACTTGGTTTCAATTATTTTCTAAATGATGAAAATATCAGAATATGTAGAAATATTTTTATTTGAAGTACTGAACTAAAAATCCACTTCTGCTGTTAGGTTATTTTTCAGTTGTGTTTGACTCTTTATAACCCCATTTGGAGTTTTCTTGACAAAGATATTAAAGTGGCTGCCATTTTCTTCTCCAGGTCATTTTATAGATGAGGAAACTGAGGCAAACAGGGTTAAGTGATTTGCCCAGGGTCACACAGCTAGTAAGTGTTTAAGGCCAGATTTGAAGTCAAGATGATGAGTCTTTCCTTCTCTAGACCTAGTACATTATCCATTGTGTCACCTAGCTTCCCCTGCCAAATTCACTTAATGTCAAATATTAATAATCAGATATGATTAGAAAAATAGAGGTGACTATTTTCTCTTCTATATATCCCACTTATCTTTTCTAGGTGTTTCAGTTATTTTAAGATATTCTATTGCATTAAAATATTTCCTTACATATATCCCCTATATTTCCCTAAATAGAATCTCATGCATTTGAATACCTCTGTACAAAATTCAACAAACCTTCACTCCAACCCTTGGGCTATTATACTTCTTGATTGTATTCATCTGAAAGGATGACATAATTAAAAATGGATAATAGCTGGGTCTTGATCAGTACAAATCATGAATTTCCTGAAGTACTCATTTAAATTTGTACTATCCATTGTTCATATATATATAATATGTATACACACATATATATGAATGTGCATATATATACATGAAAATGTATATATATACACACATACAATTTGCTAAATACTTGCAAATCAACATGAAATCAAAATATATTTTTAAAAAACTATTTGTGTAATATTGGCCTGTTTTCTTCTGCTTTATTATTGTGAGGGACACAGAGATTTTGATTGCTAGTGGAAGGAGTACAAAAGTAATTAGCCTGTTCAGTCTTCTTCATTCAAACCTGTTCATGTGATTTACATGAAACATGTAGGGCATGGTGGAGGTGAGGTAGGGTAAGAAAAGTCCTTACTGCCCCTTCCCCAAATATTTTGCAATTTTGCTGAGGGGAGACACAAGGAATGACTTACCTGGACAAAGGCTATGATGGGAATTAAAAGAAATGTTCAGGCCCTAATTCAGATAAGCATTAGAGTGAAAAACACAGACGGAAGGATGCCAAACTCAAACTCTTTCTTTAGCTAACTAAATGGGCAAAGCTGGCTGATATTTACAACATAAAAAAGCTAAAGGTGGCTCTTCAGCTAAAAAGCCAAGAGAGCTCTACTTCTATGGAGAAAAGAAGCTGTGTAGAAACCCAAAACCACCAGATGGTAGCAAAGAGCAACTGGGAAGTCTCATAGCAAGAGAAAAAGAGGCCACTCAGCTGAGATAGTTGCCCAAAAGAGCTGAGTATCAGAGGACACCAGCTTAGTAGAGAAAATAACTCATTCAATCAGTCATAAAGCATTTATTAACTTTTTATTCACCAGGCACTAAGTTAGGAACTGGGGGTACAAGTGTAAAAGTAAAATAGTTCCTGCCCTCAAGTAGTTTACATTTTACTGGGAAGAAACACCCTAGTTTACAATTAAATGCAGGGTAGCAGTGTTAAGGGTGGGGATCAAGACTGTGTTAATCAGTCAATCACCCCTCTCACTTAAAGTAACTGACAAGATACTTTACCTTGATAGCTGCATCAGATCAGGGCACATTCACGAAGTCAATCAATTGGGGGGTGTGAGCTAAATGGGAGTAAAGTCTAGATATCTCTAGTCAACCAATTAAAAGATCTACAATAGGTATGCAAAGTTCTTAAGCAACTTAAAAGTCTTTAAAAGTCATAACCTTTAGGATCAAATGTAAATAGTTTGGCTTTTAAACACCTTTATGACCCGACCCCAACCTATCTTCCAGCCATTTTATAGATTATCACCTCCTTTTCCAGCCTCACCAGGCTTCTTGCGAACTGTTCCTTATATATGTCACTCTGTCTTCCATTATATGGGTGGTCCTCCATACCTGGAATGCCATCCCGCCTCACTTTTGTCTCTTAGAATACCGTGTTTCCTTCCCTTAGATGCTAGGAGGCAAGTAGGTGGCTCAGGGGGAAAGGGTACTGGACCTGGAGTCAAGAAGACCTGGAGTTCAAATATGGCCTCAGATAGTTACTAGTTGTATGACACTGGGCAAGTTATTTAACCTCTGTTTCCTTTAATCCTCTAGAGAAGGAAATGGCAAACCAATCCAGTACTTTGCCAAAAAAAAAAAATCCAAATGGGGTCATGAAGAGGTGGTCATGAGTGAAAACACTGAACAACAACAGTTGCTAGGACCCTTCCCCAAAATTACCCTGTATCTATTTTGTATCTATTTATATACATGTGCATGTTGTCTCACACAATTGAATGTCAGCTCCTTAAGGATAGAAGCTTGTTTCGTTTTGTCTTTCTATCTCCAGTACTTAGAAGAATATCTGGAACATAATAAATGTCTGTTAATTGAGTTATTGGTATAAGTAGAGATAAGGAGATAGAAGCAAGACATGTTGAAGAGTTAAAATCAAAAAGACTTGTCAGTGAGATGGGTATGTGGAGTGAATGAGATTGTAACAAGTCAAAGATGATTCCAAGTAAATCTAAGTGAGTACAAGAACAGTCAATAAAAATAGAGAAGATAAAATGGTTTTAGAGGGAAAGATGTGAGGGATTTTTTTTTTGCTATTTTTTATTAAATTAATTTAATTATTTTTAGTTTTCAACATTCACTTCCATAAGAATTTGAATTTTAAATTTTCTTTCCTTCCTTCTCCTCCCCTCTCCCCAAGACTGCACACAATCTGATATAGGTTCTACACATACATTCATAGTAAACATATTTTCACACTAGTCATGTTGTAAAAAAAGGAACAGAACCAATGGGGGAAACCACAAGAAGGAAGAAACAGAACAGAAAGAGAGCAAATAGTACGCTTCGATTTACATTCGGGCTCCATAGTTCCTTCTCTGGATGTGGATAGCAATTTCCCTCATGAGTCTTTTAGAGTTGTCTTAGATCCTTGCATTGCTGAGAAGAACTTAGTCATCACACAATGTTGCTGTTACTGTGCACAATTTCCTCCTCCTTCTGCTCACTTCACTCAGCATCAGTTCATATAAGTCCAGGTTTTTCTGAAATCTGCCTGCTCATCATTTCTTATAGCACAGTAGTATTCCATTACATTCATATACCACAACTTGTTCAGTTATTCCTCAATTGATGGGCTTCCCCTCAGTTTCCAATTCTTGGCTACCACAAAAAGAGCTGCTATAAATATTTTTGTACATATGGATCATTTTCCCATTTTTATAATCTCTTTAGGATAGTATTTTGGGGTCAAATGGTATATGCACAGTTTTATAGTCTTTGGGACATAGTTCCAATTTGTTCTCCAGAATGGCTAGATCAGTTTACAACTCTACTAACAATGCATTAGTGTTCTAATTTTCCCATATCTCCAAAATTTATCATTTTCCTGTTTTGTCATGTTAACCAATATGATAGGTGTGATGTGGTACGTTAGAGTAGTTTTGATTTGCACTTTTCTAATCAGTAATGATTTAGAGCATTTTTTCATATGACTATGGATAGCTTTAATTTCTTCCTCTGAAAACTGTCCTATTCATATCCTTTGACCATTTATCAATTGGGGAATGACTTGTATTCTTGTACATTTGACTCAATTCCCTATATATTTTAGCAATGAGGCTTTTATCAGAGACAGTGGCTGTAAAAATTGTTTCCCAACTTTCTACTTCCCTTCTAATCTTGGGTGCATTGACTTTATTTGTGCAAAAACTTTTCAGTTTAATGTATTGAAAAATCATCCATTTTGCATTTCATAATGTTTTCTATCTCTTGCTAGGTCATAAATTCTTCTGCTCTTTATAACTATGACAGGTAAACTATTTCTTGCTCTCCTAGTTTGCTTATAGTATCTGCCTTTATATCTAAATCATGTACTCATATTTTGACTCTATCTTGGTATATGGTGTAAGATATTGGTCTATACCTAGTTTCAGCCATACTATTTTCCAGTTTTCCCAGTGCTTTTTGTTAAATAGTGAGTTCTTAAGATACGAATTCTGTTTTCCACATGATCAATTTGAGACGCTTATGGGACACCCAGGTAGAGAGGTCAAGGAGGAAATTAGAGATGTGGAAGGGGCAGCTAGGTGGTGCAGTGGATAGAGCACTAGTGCAGGAGTCAGGAGAACCTGAGTTTAAATCTCACCTCAGACACTTGACATCCAATAGCTGTGTGACCTTGGGCAAGTCACTTTAACCCCAATTGCCTCATCCTGGGTCATCTCCAGTCATCCTGATGAATATCTGGTCACCGGATTCAGATGGCTCTGGAGGACAAGTGAGGCTGGTGAGCTGCATAGCCCTCCCTCACTCAAAGAAAGTCAGGTGCAAATCATGTCATTATTTCTATGATGGTATGGTCTTCTTTGGCAATGAAGGACAAACACACACACAGAAATGTGGAACTAGAGCTCATGAGAGAGGCTGGGTCCATAGATTTTGGAATTGTTTATAAGAAATGAGAGTTGAATCTAGGGAAGCTAATGAGAGTGCTGAGAGAGGATTCAGGGAGAGAAGGGGGGAAGGATATGGGTAACAAAATGGGTCGCCAAGGCAATATTTGCAGCACCAATGGTGACTGTGAATTTGCAGTATAGTTCAGAATCACAAAGTAGAACACTTCCTTCACATAGAAGGCAGAAGAAAAACATTTATTCAAACACCAGAAAGCCAAATCCCAACAGAAAGCCATCATAGCAACAAAGAAATACATATACAATAACAATGCAGGGGCACTACCATCCCCAAGCCTTCTCTCTGTTAGGCTCCCCACAAACCAGCTCTTTTAAACAAATCACAAACAAGCTCTCCCACTCATGTGAGTTGCTACCCCAGCTCCGTTTTCTCTGTCCTTTCCAGCTCTGACTAGTCTGACCAACTTTCTCTCAGCTCTGCTCCAGCTCTACCTCTTCCTATTCCATCCATTCAGCAATCTCCTCCCACCACAAGCTTCATGTGACTCAAACTCATGTGACTTAGGCTAGGTCACATAGACCTATTAATGTTTGGGAAGATCTTCCCATTCCCTTAAAAATACATTAACAATACATGAACTTGAAAAAGATTTGAAGAAGTATTAGTTTGACAGGTAAGAAGAAAATTAGACCATTGTCATGAAAGCCCATAAGGGAGAGAGTATCTAGAACAATGATTTCCATGTGAGCCCTTTTGAGGTTTATGACATGAACCACAAGTTTTGTGGTAATAGTGTCTTAAGCAGTAATTGCCCAATTACATTACCAATACATTTTTTGCTCTATGACAACAAGCATAAGCATTTTTGAAGCATTATGGGTTTCATTCTGTAGTGACTCAAAACTTTTATTTGTGCAGTGTTTACATCAAATTCTGTTTTTGTATCTAAGCATAACATGTTCTTATAATTTCACAACCTATCATCAAATTGTTTCCAAACTTCCACAAGTATTTGACATTCAAGCACAGGCTGTGTTCGTCCTTCAGATACACACACACACACACACACACACACACACCCCTTCATTTACTCACTGCACTATGATAGTTCCTCGTTCTCCTCTATTCCTTTGTAATTATACTTTCTTCCAGCTCCAGATCCATGACTCTATGATTCCTTCTAATTTTAAATCCTATGATCCAGTGGATAAATTGCTGGCTCTGAAGTTAGGGGAACAGGGTTCAAATACTGCCTTTGATGCTGGCTGTGGTGGACAAGTCACTTAACTTCCTTCCTGGGCCTTAGTTTCCTTTATTGCAAACTGAGAATGAAGGTCCTTTCTAGGTCTTGATCTATGATCCTATGATATATACATACACACACATATAATACATACTACACACACATAGGAAGACATGTATGCGTGTGTATACACAAATTCATAACATCTTGGTCACATGATTACTTGGCTAATGAAGTATAACTCCCTCAGTACCCTTTGAAGATTTTAAGTTGCTGAAGGATCACCTGTTTCCTCTCTACTGTAATGTTAGTATCACATCATCAAACAGCTCATTCCAAATGCTCAAATTTGCCTTTCTAGGATACTCTGGGTTCATGTGTTGGTATTAAGCATAGACTTTCATTGTTGTATTTGTATACCAATACCCACACAGTATTTATTTTTTAGTTTAATATGTTTGTATCCTCTGTTGACTGATAAAAGAAACAGATTGATGGGGGCTTAGGATCTACGGTTTTAAGTGGATATAAACACACACACACACACACACACACACACACATCTAGAACTTGGGATATCATTCTAGGTGGAGGCTGCATGAAGGAAGGTGCCTGGATATTACCTTGCTGACTTTCAATATATATATATATATATATGTATATATATATATGTATATATATACTTCAATATTATTTTTATGATTTTCAATTTCTTAATGATTTTTATTGTATTATTGTTTCATAATTTTGATGAAATTATATTTATTCTTTTCCATAGAATTTGAAATACAGTGTCTCTCATATAATATCAGTACAACTTCTGGATTTAAGCAACTCTATTGGGCAGTTAGGTGGCGCAATGGATAGAGCACTGGGCTTGAAATCAGACAGACTAATTCTTGAGATAAAACCCAGCCTCAGATATTTGTTTATTAGCTGTGTGATCCCCCAGCCAGGTCACTTAGCCCTGTTTGCCTCAGTTCCTCATCTATAAAATGAGCTGGAGAAGGAAATGGCAAACTACTCCCATTTCATCTTTGACAAGAAAATTCCAAATGAGGTCACGGAGAGCTGGACATCAATGAACATCAATAGAACAGGTCTTAATCCAATAATATAGCAGTATGGCACTGAGCTACTTTATTTTCCCTGTCAGGAAAAATAAAATCATATTTCTTCATATATAGTAAAAATAAGTTTGGAATTTGTATAAAACCTCCTTAGATTTTTGAGTGTTTTATATTTTGCATTGTGTCTCATTTCTTCACACAATTTCTTGTTTTAAAATTCATTATCCAATCTCATGACAAAGATGGAGAGTGACATAGTAAATAGAGAGTACAGCCTTGGAATCTAGAAGACATCAGTTCCAGTCCTGTCTCTGTCTGTATTACCCGAATCAAGCCACTTAAGTTGTCAGTGTCCTAAGCTATTCTCTCTTCAAAAAAAAAAAAAAAACTTTTATTTTTATTATGAATTTGACAAACATCAACAAACATGAGCAATTACATAGAACAAAAAAAGAAGATTGCACGTGATACTGAATTTGTACAGCTTTTCTAAAACTCCAAGTTAAATTTAACATAGTTATAAACTATAGACCTCAGTAGATTGATATACTTTTATGTTAATTACTATTTAATTAATATTTTCTATTTAATGTAGCAATTACTATTAATATTTAACATAATAATTCCAATACTTCTCTGCTTACTTCTGTTTTACAAAATTTTTATTTTAACACACTAAATAAAACAAGCATTTCCCTATATAAAACAACAGAAAAGGAGGATTGAACACAAAATGTGCTAACATAGAATTATGTAACAAATCCTGGGTAGCTAGCATATAATAGGTGTTTAATACATAAATATGAAGGTATCCCATCACTTCTGAAGAGAGTGGATTCCCACCTTTGTGGGGAGTAAGAGGACAGAAATGACTGGGTACTCTTGCCCTCATTTTTCTATTTTCAAGAAGAGTAAGAGACTCTAATTACGTTTATAAATTTCACAGTGGGTATTTGAAGTCTCAGGCAGCAATTCTTTTGGCAGTCAGTATAAAAGCCACTTTTCTTGGTCACTAGGATTAGTTGTGCTCCAGACTTAGAGAATAACAGTTAAATTAATCTGGCTTTTCCTTCCCAATAAGGATTATTTTATAAAAGACAATCACCAGATAGTGAGCAAACAAACATCAATGCAAGCAAGAAGCCATGTAGATTAGTTTAGGTGAGGTTAGAAGGCTCTGATCTTACCAGAAGATTTATTGAGAAATTAAGACTGTAACTACTCACATTTATATAGAGAACTTTCTTCATAAAAACTTCATGAAGTGGGTAGTACAATAGCATTATGACATACATTTTACACACATGGAAACTGCTGAAGCACAAGGTTTAGATGCCTTAGCTATCATCACAGATGTGAACTTCAGTCTTCTGACTTCGGTGTTCTTTCCATTATGTAACATTGCATTCCACTAGAACAAATAAAGTTTGTTCTGGGTATGGTTGTTAAAGAAGACATTGTTCTGGTCAATGTGGAAGAGTTAGGAATGGCTGGTATGTACATATCTCCCTCTTTCTCTATGTATGTGTATATACGTATGTGTGTGTATGTATCATAGGATCATAGATCAAGACCTGGAAAGGACCTCAGAGTCCTTTCTCAGTCCAACATTCTCAGTTTGCCATTAAGGAAATTAAGGCCCAGAAAGAAAGTTAAGTGACTTGTCCACACAGATAGCATCAAAGGCAGTATTTGAAGCCTGGTCCCCTAACTTCAGGGCCAGCACTTTATCCACTGAATCATAGGATTTAAAATTAGAAGGAACTTTAAAGAGCACAGAATCACGGAGCTGGAGCTGGAAGAAAGCTTCAAAGACAGCTAGCCCACCTCTCTCATTTTACTGATGAGAAAACATTTAAACCCTAGAGGGGTTAAATATTTGCCCAAAGTCATACAAGTAGTAATGGGCTTTGAATTTTAGATCTGTTGAAGCCAAATCCAGGGCTTTTCCTACTACACTACACTGAATCTTAGAAAACTAAAGGACTTCAACTAATTTTAATAAAAATATTTTAAATGTACCATTTTATATACTAACATTCTATAATCAGGACATAATTCAGTACCTCAAATTATTATTCTATAGCTTTCCTCCTTTTCAGTGCCTAGTTCCAAAAGTCATCTATTCCAGTGATGTCAAACTCAAAAAGAGTGGGTCTGCTAATGCATACATAATGGGCTGCATATCAACTTAGTTTTAAAATGTAATACTGTATTTGATTGTGTTTTTATTTTGTTAAATATTTCTGAAATATACTTTAATGTGATTTGGGCCAGAGTGTTTGACACCTCTCATCTATTCTGTTCCTGATGCCTCCACTTCCTCACCATTCAATCTTTCAGAATGTCATTTCTAACCCAACCAATTACTGAAGTTGTTCTCTCTAAAGTCACCAATAATCTACTAGTTCCAATGACTTTTTTTAAAACTTCTTTGTCTACTGAACCATTTACTCCTCCATATAAAAGTACTCTTTCTTATGGTTTTCATAACATTGCTATCTCCTGATTCTCCCACATAAATGATTGTTCCCTTTTATTTCTTTTTGCTGATTCATCATCTATAACCCCACCCACTAAGCATAGGTATCTCTCCAAAGTTCCACCCTGAGCCTCTACTGCCTACATACTCCTCATTGATTTCACCCACTCCCACAGGTTTAATTATCATCTCTGCACAAAGGACTTCTAAATGCATAGTACTCTCTAATCTTTAGTTCTTCATCATCAACTTCCTACTGCACATCTCCATCTAAATATGATCCCAGCAACTCAGACTCAAAACATCCAAAACAGAATTTGTTTTCTTCTCTAATCTATCATTCCTCTACACCTCCCTGCCATTCTCTGATAGGTTCATAGTTTTGAAATTATCTTTTATGCTTCCTTCCCCATTTTCACTCCCCCATATTGAATGAGTTTTCATATCTTGATTCTACCATAGCATCCCTTGCATGTCTTTTTTTCCATATACAAGCCACTATCCTAATTTAGCACCTCAACACTTTTCATCTGGCATATTATGGCCTCTTAGTCTCCCTGATTCCTAGCTCTCCTAATCTCAATCTATCCTCCACATAGCTATTAAAAGTCATAGATCTTGATGCTGAGTGAAAGGAGCAAAACCAGGAGAACTTTGTACACAGCAACAACTACAGTGTGTGAGGATTTTTTCTGGTAGACTTAGAACTTCATTGCAATTCAAGGACCTAAAAAATTCCCAATGGTCTTTTAAGGCAAAATGCCTTCCACATCCAAAGAAAGAACTACAGAATTCAATCGCTGAATGTAGCAGATCATTTTCTTTTGTATTACGTTTTGGTTTGTTACATGATTTCTCTCATTTAATTATTCTACACAGCATGACTATAGTGAAAATGTATTTAATAGGAATGTATGCATAGAACCCATATAAAATTGTATGCTTTCGCGCGGAGGGAGGGAGGACGGGGAGAGAGGGAAAGAAAAATCTAAGTTATATGGTAGTGATTGTAGAACACTGAAAATAAAAAAAATAAAATAAAAAATGTATTAAAAAAGTATGGATCTAACCATATCATTCCTCTTCTAAAAAAACTTTTCAATAAGCCCCTATTACCTTCCAATCAATTTTTCAAGTCTTATTTCACATTGCTTCTCTTTGGGCATTCCACATTCCAGCCAAATTGAGCTATTAGTTGTTTCCAGAATTCAACATTCTTTCTCCCACCTTCATGTATTTTCACAAGCTATCCCTAATGCCCATTCCAAACTCAAACTTTTAAGTCTAGGATGCACTTCCTCATTCTACCCCCCAAAATTTGTCTGCCTGCCTTCAAACTTCAAATTAGATACCACCTCCTCTTTGAAGCCTTCCTTAATCTTCCCAGTTGTTACTGCTCTCTCCCTCCCTCCCCTCCTTGAATTGCCTTTATCTACTGATCTGTATACATGTTTTATATTCCACTCCTACAGAATGCAAACTCATTGAGAACAAGGATTATTTTGTCTTTGTATCTCTAGCATCTTGAACTTTGTTATGTCTGTTCCTATGATTTTATCAGTGTTGTGCTGTGTTGTATTTGTCCTTCGTTTTCTAAGAGGATAATGCCATCAGAGAAATGATGACATGACTTGCACTTGACTTTGTTTTGAGTGAGGGAGGGCTGGTGCAGGTCACCAACCTCACTTTCTCCTCCTGAGTCATCTGGATCCAGTGACCAGATATTCATCAGGTGACTGGAGAAGGCCCAGGATGCAATGAGAGACCTTGGTCTTTTAGCCTAAGGCCTTATCAGTATAAGGATTTCCCAGTGAATGAAGTCTTTTTACCCATGCAGATCAGCATCTATTCTGCAGTCGTAGACCTAGAATTGCCTAGAGGCACTGAAAGGTTAAACCAGTAGTCAATTAACATTTATTAAACTGCTTCTATGTGCAGAGATAAGTGGTAAGCAGAGATAAAAATAAGAAAAAAGACAGTCCTTGCTCAAAGAAGTTGAAATCTAACGGGAGAAGACATTACACAAAAGGAAGCTAAAAAGGGAGGGAAGAGGGAGGACCAATGGAGGGTAACTATTACAGGGATATTACGTTCATGAAGTCAAAACCAAGTAGAACAACTGATAGTAAATGAAGAAGGTTAAGTGACTTGGCCAGTGTCATACAATACAGTCAGCATGCATCAGAGACAGGACTTGAATCCAAGTTGTCCTGACAGATTCTGGTCTGACCACACCGCCTGTCTTGGATATAATAGGAAGTTAATGTATGATGAGGGGCAGCTAGGTGGCACAGAGGACAGAAAGTCAGTCCTGAAATCAGGAAAACTCTTCTTCCTGAGTTCAAATCTGGCCTCCAACATTTACTAACTGTGTGACTCTGAGCATGCCCCTTTACCCTGTTTGCCCCAGTTCCTCATCTATAAAATGAGTCGGAGAAGTAAACAGCAAACCACTCCAATAGCTTTGCCAAAAAACCCAACAACCAACAAATGGCATCATGAAGAGTCAGACACAACTGAAAATGAATGAACAAAAATGTTTGATGAATTCAAACTGAGTTGAACAAAATACTGTTTTAAAAAAAAAGGTCAACAAAGTCAGAAACCAATTACTGTCAGTCAATAAACATTTATTAAATGCCTACTATGTGCCAAGAATTATCTTAAGCACTGGGAATTTGAAGAAAGGTAAGACAGTACCTGCTCTCAAGGAGCTCACAGTCTAATGGAGGAGATAATATGCTAACAACTGTGTACAAACAAGCTCTATAAAGGACAAATTAGAAACAATAAATAGAAAACACTAGAATTAAGGGGGATCAGGAAAGTTGTCCTGTAAAAGGAGGGATTTTCCAAGTCTGGAAAAAACTAGAGAAACATGAGGAGGGAAAGCATTCCAAACATGGGGACAACCAGGGAAAATACCTAGAGCCTGGTGATGGATGGAGTTTCTTATGCAACAAACAAAGAGGCCAGTACTAGTGGACCTCAGATATTGAGGAGGGGTATAAAGTGTAAGAAGAATAGAAAGATGGAAGGAAGGAGCAAATTGTCAGGACTTTGAATGCTAAACATAAGATTTTATATTTGATCCTGGAGGTGACATGGAGCCACTGGAGTCTACTGTGGTGGGAGGCTAATATAGTCAAACATGTCCTTTAAGACAATCACTGACAGTTGGGTGGAGAATGAGCTAGAGTGGGGACTGTAGCAGAGAGACCAACCAGCAGCCTATTGCAGTAGTACAGGTTGTAGGTGCTGAGACCCTATAGTAGGTGTGAAAGGAAGGCAAGGGGACACATTCAAGAGATATTATGAAGGTAAAATGGACAGGCTTTGGCAATAGATTGAATATGGGAAGTGAGAGTGATGAGTTGAGGATGACACCTTCATTGTGAGCCTGGGGTACTGGTATAATGGTGGTGTCCTCAACATTAATAGGTGCCATGAAAAGATAATGAGTTCAGTTTTGGTCATATTGCATTTAAGATGTTAGGACATCTAGTTTGAGATATCTAATAGGCAGGTAGAGATAGGAGCTAGAGATCAGCGGAGAGATTTAGGGCTAGAAAAGCAGATTTGAGAATCATTAGAAGAGAGATAATTGAATTCATGGGAGCTGAAATGGTAAAGAGAGAAAAGAGAATTTAGAATTCTTGCATATATGCAAAATTCAGTCAGCAATATCTAAAAACAAACTACGTAAAAAATTTTATGCACATAATTATATATACATAGAAATTATGTATATAAATATACATAAAATATTATTTATATGGAACTTTTTTATATTCATCTATGAATTCTAAACATCCATATAAAATTATGTGAGAGATTTCGGTGGATGACAAAATAATATTTCAAGAGCTAACTTTGTAGTAAGATGTCAAAACTTTAACCAGAATGCTATTCTCAAAAAAGGTTAGATTAACTGTTTGGCTGATCTCACTGGGTCCATAAGAACTATTTATTTATTGCCAAAATGATTTCATAGTGGAACTAAAACAAATATTCTTTGAAACAAAAAGAAATAGTAAATTTCAGTTAACAGTACTCCAATAAAACATTTAGCAACAATCTGAATCACGATAATAGCAATAGCTAAACTGTATCCAATAACTTGACTATAGTTATAACTTTTCAAGTAATATGCAATTATTTACACTTAAGCCCCCAAAAAGCAGAGGACAATTAAAGAAATGAATCCTTTATGCAAATGCAAAAGAAATTTAAAATTATTTCTAGAAAACCTACAGCCTAAATAGAAAATTGTAAACTACAAAAAAAAGAATAATAAAATCTATGGCAACAAATTTTACATTATTAAACCACTTAATTCAATTACATAACTAAATTTTAAGTAAATAATTTTTCTGCTTCCTTCACTTTTCTTTTCCTGTCTAATTTAGATACTGCAGCCCAGCCATCTTCTCGCATTTTTCTCATAGCTGCTAATTTCAATGCTGATCCTGGAGTTGTTAAAGATAAAGGTTGATGGTTCTGGAACAAAAATAAAATCACAAATATGTTTCCGTTTGAAGAATGATAAGTCTAACTCTTAAAATTTGGTTTCTGAATTAAAACTCATAATTTTACCTTCTTTGGTGTTGTGACACTGTGATAAGAAGCTTGCGGATAACCCTTGTATAGTTTTTGAAATGTGTCTTCATCTGAAAGCATGGTCTTAAAGAAAAAATGAAACGGAAATCAAATTTTCAAAAATGTTTTCTATTTTGTCCTATCATAATCAATATTAAATTTATTATATTAAGTTCCATCAATATATTCACATCAGAGATCATCTAGATTAAATATCCCCAAATCACAAATCTCCTATTTTCAACACTTAGAGCTTGAACCTTATTCAATATATTCTAGAGAAGGTTGTATAACATAAATAAAACTGAATTTTGTATTATATTTGTCCATTTATTTGCATTTGAATTTCAGAAATATAGTTCCTCAAAAATTGAGATAAGTTATAATAAGAGAGGAAAGTCATAAAAATAGAGTACCTGCTTTTCTGCATTATTCAAAACTTCTATATAATTAGCAAAGCCCTCCTCCTTCCCTTTGGTCACAGAAGAAAAGTTATTCCTACTAATTAAGGCCAATCTCTCAATTTTTCTTTTTTCTTCCCTTTTCTCATAGCATTTTAAGGTTTACAAAGCATTTAAAATTGTTCTGAATTTAACAAACACTGAATAAAAATAATATTTTGATTTACAGAACAAGAAAAGAAGGTTTCACATGAAAATGGGAATCTCCATATTACTTATAGTTTTTTTTTCTTTATATGCAGCTAGGTGGTACAGTGGATGGAGCACTGGGCCCTCAGATATTTACTAGCTGTGTGATCATAGTCTAATCACCTAACCTCTATTTGCCTCAGTTCTTCATGTATAAATGGAGATACACTGGAGAAGAAAATGGCAAACCACTCCAGTATTATTGCCAAGAAATCTCTATGAACAGAAGTCTATGGTGTCATGTAGAGTCAAATACAACTGAACAACAATAATACGATAAATTCAATATGTAAGTTTTTTAAAGCTGTCCTGCTTGCATGTTTTCTTCTGACTTTCTATTTTCTATGCATTGAAAAGTATTTTAATGACTTTCTTCTTTTCTCCCTCCCTTCCTGCCTTCCTTCTTTTACTTTTTTTGGCAATATTATCACCAACCCCCTTCTCCTACCTTTCCATTAAAATTGAAAGAAAAAAAATCCTTGTATAAATATGTATATGTCATCAAACCAAACAAATTCCCACATTTGCTGTGTCCAATTTGCATTCTTAATCTCATTTCCTCCAACATCTTCAAGGACGTTGCTCTAGCAATCATTCTCATTTTTCCAGCATTTTCTTTCTTTTTTTTTTTTTTTTACATTCTATTGGGTTTTTATTTATTTTGTTAAATATCTCAATTATTTATTTTTAAAATAAACTTTAACATTCATTTTTCAAAATTTTTGAGTTTCAAATTCTCTCCCTCTCTCTGATCCTTCTCCCAGACATTGAGAAGGCAAGCAATATATCAATTGTACACATGAAGATGTACAAAGCATATTTCCATATTAGCCATGTCGAAGGGGAAAAAAAGCAAGAAAAACAAAGTGAAAAAATCATGCCTCAATCTGCACTGAGTTCATCAGTTCTCTCTTTGGATATGCATAGCCTTATCCATAGATCTGACATGTAAATTTTTTCATACTACCTTAATTTGTAATGTTACTTTTTACATCTAATTGATTTTATCTTATCTTGATATTTGGTGTGGGATGTTGGTCTATGCCTAGTTTTTTCTGAAGTGCTTTCCAGTTCTCCTACCAATTTTTGTCAAATAGTGAACTCTTGCCCAAAAGCTTAGCTCTTCGGGTTTATCAAACATTAGATTACTATGGTCATTTACTACTGTATATTATGTACCTAATTTATTCCACAGATCCATCACCCTATATCTTAGTCAATTCTGGATTATCTTAGTGATTATAGCTTTGTAATATAGTTTGAAATCAGTTACTGTGGAGGCTTCCTTCCATCACATTTTTTTTCATCGATTCTCTTGATATGCTTGACCTTTTGTTCCAGACAAATTAGTTTTTTTCTATACAATAATTCTTTGGTAGTTTGATTAGTATGGCACTAAAAATAAATACATTTAAGTAGAAATGTCATTTTTATTTTATTGCTTAACTTACTCATAAGCAGTTAATATTTCATCAATAGCTTAATCTCACGCATGCTCAATTCCTCACCAATGGCTTCTTCTTATATGTCTATGAACACGGTGAAAGCCTTTCCAATCTTAAAAAAAATGTATTTCCCTTAGTCATTCCATACTGTTTTCCCCTTCATTGCTAATCTTAAGGGGAAAAAGTTGTTTGTTATCTATCAACATGTTGAGATAGGAAAGCCCTGTATTGCATGCTGCTTACAGATCATGATTCTGGATTAATAGAAAGACTGTGGACACAATCCTTTGTGACTGCATAAGGGACAGAGCTGGTTTAAGAGTTTTAGAGAGAATTCTTTCTTCCTCTGATTACACTACATTCATTCTTACTTTGCATGCATGGCTCCAGACTCTCCTGAGGACCAAGTTGAGAAGTACAAAGAGAAAGAGAGATAGATTTTAGAAACCAGACATATGGGTAAAATAAGCTCCTTCATGTATTCCTTATTTGTATGTATGCAGCACTGGACTCGAAGTCAGGAAGACCTAAATTCAAATCTGGCTTCAGATAGGTGACAGCTGTGTAACCTCGGGCCAGTTTGCTTAAACTCTGCCTTCCTCAGTTTCTTCACTCATTATACTGGAATAATAACACCTACCTCCCAGGATTGTTGTGAGGATAAAAAGATATTGATAAAAGTGTTTTGCAAACATTAAAGCGCTATATAAACACTACGACTGTCGCTGTCTTATTATTATTGTTGCTATTAATTTCCAGTTTGCCTTCTCAGAGACTTCAAGGAATTTCCCCCTTGGGTGAGAGACTGGGTCCTCTCTGTTAAGTGAGATCTCAGTTCACTCTCATCTAAAGAGTTTATTCACTCATGTGAGTTTTCTGGTATGTTTTATTCTGTATAACTTCTCCAACCTGTTTGCTTTGTGCTGAGATAAATGGATTTTCTTACTGTTCTTTATTTGTAATGGTCTAATGTATAACTTGTATTTTGTGGGAAGGGATCAAACCAGTGAGTATAAGTTTGGGATACCTTCTCCCTTTATGGTGTCCAAGAAAGAAGTTTTTTGAATCCAAAAAACAAGAGGGGCAAATAGATATAATTCTATACTCGAACCTCTCTCTCTCTCAGGTGAGAACAGTGTCCAGCCTCATGGTCCCTTCTCCTGTTCCTCTCAAGGGAGGCATCAGTTTCTCTGAGAAAGCAATGGGCAAGATTCCAGAGATCTCAATTCATGCATCTCCATGAGCCATATTTAACATTGGTTCCTGAGAGTCCAGAACCACATATTTTCTCTATTGAATCAAGAAAATAAAGAATGTTTCTCCTTTCCAAAGCTCTTGGACCAACTCTGCCCCTCATGCCGTGACCGAGGGTCACACTGATATTCTCACTACTAATCTGGAAACATATTCTGTAGGCTGCAGCACAGGGATGCTTTTCCCCAAAACAGCCTGGTTTGCAGTCAAATTATACACAAAACGTCTCTATTCCCTTACTACCCACTCTCATTTGGGACTTAATCATCCCTCATCTGTAGATTCCTAATCATTCTTTCAGCCTTCTGTTAACTCTCCCCTCCCATTCTCCACACAGTTGCCAAATAATCTTCTAAGGCACAGGCTTGATAACGTCACTTTACTGCTACAAAATTTTCAGAGGCTTCTTGTTACCTCTAGGACATACTAACTCCCCAAGAAAGGCAAACAAGCTGCTCCACTTTCTCGTTCTAACCTACCTTTCAATCACATATACTTCAAAGTCCAACCAAATGGAACTACAGTCATTCCATCGTTCACTAGCTCATCTCCTTTCTTCACTCAAGCAGTTCCTCAAAGCTGTAAGGGAGTCAATCCCTCCACATTCCCCCCTCTTAGAATCCTTATTTTCCTTCAAGACTCAGCTCAGGTGCCACCTCCTTTGTAAATCATTCCCTGATCTCTGTCACCTTACCCAGTTGTTGGTGCCATCTTTTCTCAAAATGACTTGTATTTCCAGTGTATACATTTTATTCTCCCCTTCCCCATGCTGCCATCTCCTCATAGAATGTAAGCTATTTGAGGATAATAACTGCTTTATTTTTATATCCTTAGAGCCTAATACAGTACGTTGTAACATGGTAGTCACTTAATAAGTATTTGTGGAGTTTAATTGAATTTGCAAAATCCTGGTGGTCCTTTCTCATTTTCATCACGTAACCTCAATACATGACCAACATTCTGGTGATGAGCCTCCCCGTACTTAGTTTGCTCATTTCTTACACAGGAAAACAATCTGTTTGCCAAGTCATATATAAAATACTTTGTAAATGTAAAAACTGACAGAAGAATGTAGTTCTGCTGCATAATCTTTGAGAATCAAGGTCACCTCCATGTTATACATAAGGTAGGAGGCATGTGAGTAATATGAGGTAACAGAATATAATCACCACATTAGTTGAATATAACTCAATCAGGTAAATTGAATCACAGATTCTCAGATTTAGAAGGAACCTCAGAAGCCCTTTAATCCAAGTCACCCATACCAAGAATCCCCTGTAGAAGAATCCCCAAGTCTTCATTTATTTTTTATTTTGTTTTTTTTGTTTTCAGTTTTCTAAAACCACTTTCATATATCTTAGATTTTTTCCCCTACTTTTTCCTCCTCCCCCCGCTCCCTCCCCAAGACAGTGTGCAATCCTATATAGGTTCTACATATACATTCCAAGTCTTCATTTAAAGACTCCTAGTGAAAGGCAACTGATTACTTTCCAATATAGTGCATTTCACTGTGGGATAGCTCCGTTTGGAAATTTTCCCTTATATCATTCTAAAATCTACCCCTCTGTAATTTCTACCCACAATCCTAGTGCTATAGTCTAGCACTAAGCAGGAAAAATTTGATTTTCCTTCCCCATGATAAGTTTTTCAAAACAGCTTTGTCTCTCCAAAGTCATCTTTTCCAGAATAAATATCTCCAGTACTTTTGACTTGTAATCACATGCATGCTTTCAATACCCTTCATTATCTGGTTAGCTCTCTCTTCTTAAAGGTCTCCATTTTATTAATATTCCAACCAATTCATAATCTTGTCAATATAGATATATCCTCCAACAATGTCAATCACAATTCACACATATTTGCCCTTCCTATGTGACTTTTGTCTATGTCCTCTCATAAACTGTAGGAGGTATCCCTAACCTCACTTTCTCAACATTACAAGGATATAAATAGAGCATATGAGCTGTTCATTAAATATCCCTCAATCTCATCATATCTTATTTTTTCTATATTCATCTTATTTTTTCAATCATACATGTCATTGATGATATCTTTTACATCATTACCCCTATTTGTAATGTCTTGAAACCTGCCTACACTCACCATGTACCTCTTCCATTGCTCTGTGGGTAACCCTAACCCTACATGCGCAATTTTCAAAGACAATCTAGTCAGCTCTTCTCTTCCTGCTTAATACTGGGATTAAATTAATTCTCAGTTACTGTCCAAAATATATATGTATATGCACATATTTATGTGGATGCACATTGTACATAATGATGGACAAGTTCTATATATTGTCCATCCAATTGCACTGTATTGTGTAGAACATAAACATGCCTTATCTACTTAGCTTTTCCTTTATGAATAATTATATAAAATTCTCTTGAAGGATTATGGTGCTCATAAAGGAACATCTATAATATTCAAGGGCTTGATTCAAACAATACAATAACATCCACAAGGATGCATATCTCAAGAACTTTCCTATCTACAGGGAATCTCTCTTCAACTTGGACAATGTGCAGGAACACCTCCAAAACCCTGCAAATACTTTAGAAAAACTCACATCTACTTTTTTATGCCTCATTTAATATTAATAGAGGGTAGTTGAACAAGATTACTTCCCTCATATCTTTTAATGAACCTTGTATAATTCTCACATATGCATGGGACAGATCTGTTCAAAGAGACACTGTTAATCCAGTATTTTGTTCTACTAAATGCTTATCAGTGTCCTTCCAAAAATATAGCTATCAGAATTAAATTACTCTAGATATGGCATGACCAGAATGACATTCCAAAGAACTGTTACCTCTCTTTTTCTGACACTATATATAAGTTGATGAAGTTTAAGTTTATATTAGTATTTTTAGCTGCCAGGTTGCATTTTTTGTTCATATTAAGTTTATGGTCCAGTAAAACCTCTAAATCTTTTTTACATGCACAGTTGTCTAGTCATATATCTCTAATCTCGTACTTGATAAACTACTGGGTTAGTTTTTTTTTACTGAAAGATTTTACATATGTTTCTGTAAAATCATTATCTTTTTGGACCATCTTTTCAAAAGCTTTTTCAGCTACAGATTCTGTCATGTATTATCATTTGCATTCATCAAAGTTATAAATAAAAATGTTTAAAAAATATGGAACCAAGGATGCCCTAGGGCATTCCATTGGAGACCTCTCCCTATATTTGACATCAACTCATTCAGTCATTCAAACAAGATCAGAATACAATTATTATTTCATCTAGCCCATATTTCTTCATCTTCTCTGTAAGGATGGCATGGAAAAACTCATCAAATGCTTGTTGAAATCTCCACAAACTTCCTACAGAATTCCCTTAATCTACTGGCCTGGAAATCGCTTAAAAAAAAAGGAAATTAATCTGACATGACATATTCTTGCTTCTGACAGAACATATTGCTTCATATTTGGATCACTGGCACCTAGGAGAGTATTTTGCAGATTATCTAGCAATTATCTAGCATAATAGGATCTCAGTGAATGTTTATGATTTACTGATTCTGCATTTTATAAAAAATTTTGCTTTGGCTCTAAGGACATGGCAAAAGTAAAAATATATGCATATTTCAGGTGGGTTACTTTATAGCTCCAGTTGACTAAATGTATAAAAACAAATCTATTGTAAGTGAATATTTGGGAAATGAGTTTGACCTATGTAATATTTAAGAGAGAAGAGCAAGATTCTCATTTTATCAATCAATATCTCAATAATTCTGCTTATACTATTTGCATTTAAAATAACTTTTACAAATATGTGTGTACTAAGTACATAGCAAGTTCATTAATCTTGTAACAAATTAAGTGTCAGTCATAGTTTAGGTACCAAAAGAAGTTGGGGGCACATAAAAATTTTCACCTGAAGTGACAATCCAGTCAATAGCACAATTTCAGAATCATAGAATCTCAGTCAGAAATCTAGTCCAACTATACTTGGAAAGGAATCTTTTCTATAGCATTCATAAGTGATGTAAAATCTTCACCCAAAGACCCCCAATAGGGAGAATTTACTATCTCACTAAGAAGCCTATTTCATTTTTGATAGCTCTATTAATAACCTTTTAAGAGAGAATAAGGGTATCACCCATTTAGACCAATCACATTATAACAGACCTTTTTTTGAATTCAGTTATACTTCAAGGATCACAATATATCCAAATCTGTATATGGTATATGATATATAATATCCAAATCTGGATATGGCATATCCCTATTGGATCTGTATATGGAATATGGACTATTCAGATCTGTGCAATAAAGAGGCACATTATACTAAGATTCAATTGACTTTCAACATAATAATGACAGCAGTTTCATTAATAATACCGTACATGGAAATAATTTAGAAAAAATGTAGTACAAGAAATCCTACATATTAGTAATATGTTTACCAAAAGGTCAGCGTGATCTGAACTATCTGAATTTGTATCAAATTCAAATTGCATTTTTCTTTTTCTAATTGTTCCTTCTTTGCATGGATTCTTCTTTTCACTCTGTAGTATTTTCATTTTTGTAGGTGTCTTCACAGTATATGCCTTTACATAAAAAAGAAAAAATTACAATTATAAATCCATACATAGCTTATGATAAGATTAAAAGAATTTTTTTCCACAGGCAGTTTTTACCCTCTGGTAATTTAAAAAAAAACTGTGCAAACATTTGTCTAAAGTAATTTTTAAATAAAATTTTTCTCTTGATATATTTAGCAATGCTTAATAATTAATAATTAACTTCCTAGAAAAAGTTTAAACCTTTAAAATTAATATGAAGTCAACATTATGAGGCAGCCAGTGTGAGTCTAATAGCCACATTAAATATAAAAGGGAATTTTCAGGATATGAACCAGAAGGTGACAGTTAATGCTGCCACAGGATGAGAAAATCAACTTCATCATACATTTTCTTTCTAAATTTTGTGAGATAAGGATCTAGTCTTCAAATTATGCAATGAATTCAAATATTAGGAAATATGGAAGCTATTATCTTCATATATTACACCAATACTTTACAAAGTAGGTTCTTTTTTTGGCATAGGGAATTATATTAATTCTTCCAAGTTAATAAAATATCAACCAGTTCTCTGCTGCTTATGCTAATTTTGACCTAACAACACCAAGAAAACACAGGTCTCCTCTATCAGCTGCCACCACATCATCCATATGTGGAACCACTGGTTGCAGCAAATGGAGAAGTTCTGAATGCTGTGGATAAGTTCACTTACCTTGCTAGTGTACTTTCCAGGGATGTACACACTGATAATGAGGTTGATGTATGCACTGCCAGAGATAGCTCAGTGTTTGGGAGGCTCCAAAGAAAAGTATGGGAGAGAAGAGCTATTAGACTGACTACTAAACTGAAGGTCTACAGAGCCGTTGTGCTGACCTCATTGTTGTAAGCCTTTGAAACCTGGACAGTACACCAATGTCATGTCAGGAAACTGAATTGCTTCCATTTGAATTGTCTTAGGAAGATTCTGAAGATGACTTGGCAGGATAAGGTACCAGACCCTGAGGTCCTTACTCAAACTAAACTGCTAACCATTCAAACTCTGCTTCACAGAGTGCAACTCTGATGGGCTGGCCATGTTGTTCAAATACAAGATGTATGATCTCAAAAAAGACTTTTATGGAGAACTCACGCAGGAAAGCATTCACAAGGTGGTCAGAAGTCTGAGGACACTCTCAAGGTCTCTTTTAAGAATTTTTGAATTGATTGTGTGAATTCACAGTGAGACATTGGCATAGGACTGCTCAGCATGGCACACCCACATAAGAGAAGGTGCTGTGCTCTATGAGCAGGGCAGAATTGAAACAACTCAAAGGAAATACAGGATGCACAAATTTAGAGAATCCACTTCAAATGTTCACATGAACTATTTGTGCCCAAACTGTGGTATAGCATTCTGACTTCATACTGGTCTGATCAGTCACAGTCAGATACACTGAAACTTGACTCTAGCACAGTAATGTCATTTTGGTTGTCTTCAAGAACAAAGGACAACAACCAACCAATCAACCAACATACCCAGAAAAATAGATTAGGCAGAGAATAATAATACATTACTAAATGTTTCCCTAGTGATCTGAAAAGTATAAAAACTTGAATTACTGCCAAGAAAAGATTAGTACTGGTTTATAGTATATAGTATAAAGCAGGGATTCCTCCTTTAATCCAATCAATCAACTTGATGGAGTTTTAAATGTGTAATCAGATGGTTTGATCCCTGTGATCTCTTAAAGTCAAAAAATAAAATGATGTAACTGGCTGACAGGATCAATTGCATTCACTGAACCTACTCATAAAATAGTCTATCAGTGAACTCAATCCAGAGGGGTCTAACCCAGAAATGATCTCCTTGTCACTAACTACATTATCGGAGAGAAGGGATAAAAGAAGACAACACAATCAGCCCTAAATTAGAGATACACCAGGGACATAGACACATACAAATGCTGAAAAAAAAACTATCCAAGGGACAAAGCAGCTTCAAAGTCTGTGATGCCCTGAATAAGGGGAAAAAAAGACAACTTTGGAATCAAGAAAATACTTCCAGTAATTAGGAATTATTACTTTATGCTTTGACATCGTGAGTTGCCTTATGACATGTGTGCTTCACCATCACTGTACTAAATTTAAGCCTAATCTTCCCATGACCTTTGTGAGAGGGTATGCTCTTTGGGAGGCTTTTCGGGGGATAATGCCTTGTGCCAACCAATTTTACTGTACTACTTTAGTAAATGTCATTTTCTAAAAATTAATTAATTCTGGCTGATAATTAATGAGGAACATACCACACTGAAGCATTTAAGCTACAAAATTAGAGAAACACAGCCCCTCAGGATTATTCTTAGGACTCTAAGGGGAGAAGTAACATTAAATTCCCTCTGGGAACCTAACTTGCCAGTGAGTTAAGAAATGTGTGTGTGTATGGGGAGAATGGGGAGAGTTCTACAGTAGTTTATTATGTAATAATAATATATATTTAGCAGTATACTTAATAATTCAAAAAAGTTTAAAGTGAATGAGATAGTTTTATTACAGTTAAATTTCTGACATTAAAACTATGCGATATGTTATACATATAAAAGTAGCTTGTTTTAATACACTCATCATTCCTAAATAATACCGTATTAGCTTGAAATACAAGATAAGAGTAATTAAAGAAAATTAAAACGGTAAAGTAAGATTTGCCTTCTACTCCTGCAAGAATTGTGAGCATATGGAGGATTACATGGTAGAGAAGCAGCTAACTCCTTCTGACACAAATGACACCTCAGTAATAAAGACTGCTTCTTCCTTTGTCAACTGCTATTACATACCTTTTATAAATGGTGGCTCTCAAAAAGTCCAAGGAACAATGCCATAAAGGAAAAATCATGTAGGTAGACTAAACAGGTGTGATGAAATCCCCTTAAGTCTCTGAGGTTGTTTTAATACTGTAAAGGATTGTTGTTGTTTTTTTTTTTTTTTGAAGAAAAGTAATGTGAAAAGAGTATTTGAATGGATTTCAAGTTCTGAGAGTCAGGTTCAAATCTCAGCTCTATCATTCAGTAGACGTGTGACATTAAATAAAGTATTCAACCTGTTTGAAATGCATTTACAAGATGAGAAGAATACTATTTAGACTCATGAGAACCATATGAGATACTGCATGTAAAGTGTTTCGGACTCTATAAACGTAAAGTACTATCATTATTTAGAAAACGAATTCTAAGTATCTCTGGTTTAAAGGGAGAAGGGAACAAGGAACCGAATGCCCATTTTACTACTCCAGGTCATATGTTTTGTAAATAAGTATATTTTGTCTATTTATATTGATGATGTAAGTCACGATAATTAGTATTAGCTAACATTTCACACAACAAAATGCATTTTAGTTATTTAAATTTTTTCTTAAAACATGTTACCTTAATATTAGAGTTATTTTATATTCAAGTTAATGTAAACAAATTGAATCTGAAATTAAGAAATATAGTTTACTAATTTTCATAAATTTGATGACTTACATAACATTATATGTAAATTGATACAGATATCAAATGATTTATCTAATGCATGAGAACAAGCAAGTAACAGGAATGAGGAATCAAAATGATAATTTTAAAATATCTTTCTGAAAAATAATAGCTGCATAGAGATATTACATAGATATTAATCTTAGCAACACCACAGGATTTTTTTAAAGTATCAAACATACTATGAAATTATATTTTTGAAAAAATAAGCAACTAACCTTTAATGCTGGTGTAGATAAGAGTTTTCTGGTAGGGGTCCCAAAAGATTCTTCTTTGTCTTTTGATTGGACACGATCAACTGATATGAAATTGAATGATGCACGTTTTGAAGCATCTATTTTAGAATCAAATTTCCATTTGCTGGTTTCAGGAGTTGCCAAAATACATGTTTGTATTTTCTACATTGGATAACAAAAACATTTGAAAATCACTAAAATTTCAAAGATGCATTTACTTAATAAAAAAGAGGCAATTATTTTTTAAAAATTGAGTTGGCACTCAGGAGGCCTGCATTCTAGCTTGTGTTCTATTATTGGCTTTTAAATTATGAGCAAATAACATTCAACCTTGAGGGGAGCAAAAGATAAGGAGACTGTAAAGACAGGATAGAGCCATATTATGAATACCTATAATCTAAGGTACATTCATTTTGCTTACAAACCAGGATAAATTTCATGACCAGCCAAGAGAGCAAAGAAAGAACCCTGATAATTTGAAGGCTGTAGATAGTTGGGCAGCAAAAAGCTCTGTGGAGGAAAAATAAAATGGGGAGAAGAGAGAAGAAATGGCTACAAACAATGATATATAAAAATCAGAAAATCTGATTGTGATTAGGTAATTAAACAACTTTTATGTGCAAGGTACAGTGGCACATAGCCACTAGGAATATGAAGCCAAAAAAATGGTCACTGTCCATAAGGAGTTTACAGACTCGTGGTGGGATACACATACACACAGACAAGTATAACACAAGGTAAAAGGGGCAAAAGAAAAAGAACAGAGAAAGTATTACAGGAGAATAGAGGTTAGCAGAGTAGTTGAGGTAGAATAATTAGATTTGAGAATCAGCATCATACAGATAGTAATCAAATCTATGGTAGGTGATGAGATGATCAAGTGAAGTAGCATAGAGAAGAGGGTCCAGAACAGAACCTTTGGAACACCTACATTTAGAGGGCATGACCTAGAAGAGGATTTATAGCAAAGGAGAATGAGAAGTAATGGTCAGATAGATATGTGAAGAACCAGAAGAGTGGTATTCCAAAAACATAGAAGAGAGCATCAAGGAGAAAGTGAGCAACAGTGTCAAAGGCTGCAGAGAGGTCAAGGAGAAGAAGGATTGAGAAAAGGCCACTGGATTTCACAGTTACGAGATCAAGGATAGCTTTGGAGAGTTTCAGTGGAATGATGCAGTTGGAAGCTAGATTGTAAGGGGTTAAAAGAGCTTTGAAGAGAGAAAATAGAGATATCTATTATAGACAGCCTTCCCAAGGAGTTTAAACACAAAGAGCGTAAGAGATATAGGATGGTAGTCAACAGGGATGGAAGAATTAGGTGAGGATTTTTTTTGAGGATAGGGGAAACCTGGGCATGTTTGTAAGCAATCATCAGGAATAAGTCAGTAGACCAGGAGAGAATAAAGATAAGTGATCAAGTGGAGATGAGAAAGAGCAATTTCTTGGAGGAGGCATAGGAGATGGCCAGTGGAAAGGCATGGAGATGGATGCTCCTTATATGTGAGGGACAGAGAAAAGACTCATTTAGTGGGACTGTAGAGCACATAGAGAAGAGTAATACATAAGAAGACTCAAAATATAGGAAGACAGTCCAGTCATAAAGAGCTTTAAATGCAAAACAAAGGGGTTTGTATTTGATCCTAGAATCAGCAAACAACCACCAGTTTATTGAAAGGGATGAGTGGTTACATGATCAGGCCTATGCTTTGGTGGAGGATAGATTGGATTGGGGAGGGGAGAAACAGGTAGGGAAATGAACTGGGACACTATTATAATCGTCTAAATAAGAGGTGTTACATAGGCCCAAACTAGGTGGTGGTTGTGTGACTTGAAAAAAAAGATCAATATTGCTGAAAGAATTTAGAAGACTTGCTAATTAATTAAATGTGAGGATAAGTTAGACTAAAGAGTCAAAGCTGACTCCAAGGCTGAGACCCTGTGTGACTACTGTGACCTTGACAAAAACAGAGAAGCTAGAGTTTTGGGCAAAAAATAATGAGTTCTGTTTTGGACATGTTGAATTTGAAATATTTATTGGACATCCAGTTGAAAATTCCAATAAACAGCTGGTGATGTGGGACTAGAGCTCAGGAAAGATACTAGGACTAGTTATATAAATCTGGAAGTCGTATGCCAATGATTGTTGTTAAACCTATGGAGAATTATGAGGTAATAATAATTATAGGCAGCATTTATATAGTACTTCAAAGTTCGCAAAGTGCTTTAGAGATACTATCTAATTTTATCTTCACTACAACCCTGTGACGTAGGTATTATTATTATTCTCCCCATTTTACAAAAAAGGAAACAGAGACAGAGATTAAGTAACTTACCTGGGATCACACAGTTACTAAGTGTCTGAAGTCAGATTTGAATTCAGACCTTAAGTTAAGGGAGAAAAGAGACAGAACACAAGACAGAGCCCTTGGTACAACTATATACAGAGACTGAGATATGGATATTGATTCAGGAAAAGAGACCAAGGAATGGTCACGTGGACAAAAATAAGGACCAAAAGAGAGCAGTGTCATAGAAGTCCAAAGAGATTATCCTGAACCAGAGAGTGGGTGGTCAACATGGTCAAACACTATAGTCAGGTCAGGATGGATGAGGGTTGAGGAAAGGCCCTTAGATTTGTGATCAAGAAATCACTGGTAATTTTGAAGAAAGTAGTTAAATGATGAAGTCAAATTTCAAAGGGCCAAAGGACTAAGAAATGAGCTAAGAGAGGCTAACATTAACAGCATTTTCTAGGAGCTTGGCAATAAAAGACAGGAGAGAGAGACAGGATAGTAGCTTGAGGAAGTGGAGTTGACAGGATAGGATGGGGTTACTTGAGCAGGTAGAGGAGTTAACCTTGGTAAGGAGCAAGGTCACTTCTTCATGTGAGACAATGATGAAGGATATGATCAGAGAAGGCACCTGATATAGCTGAGATAAGATAAGATAAGATAAGATAAGATAAGATAAGATAAGATAAGATAAGATAAGATAAGATAAGAAAAAAGGGAAAAGAGGGTATTCGCAGCAAACTGCTTCACTTTTTTTTCCTGTAAAATATGAATCGAGGTTCTCAGCTGAAAGGGTAAGGGAAAGAGAAGCTATGGGAGATTTGAGAAGGGATAAAAAGGTTTGGAAGAACCATGGCAGAGAGTAGGTAAGGGAAATGTAGGATTGCCTAGCACCAGTGAGGTCTCAGTTGAGGTTGCATAACATAAATTTGTAGTGGACTCAGAATGATTTCATGATTTTCTCCACCTCTGCTCAGTAGCACATAAACAGGACAAAAGATGGTGAATAGTGGGAGTCATCTAAGACTGATCTTGGCAGGGAACAATTAGATACATACAAGGAGGGACAAGAACTCAAGAGGAGAGTGCAAAGTTAAACTGGATCACCAACAGATGAAGATGAAAAAAAAAGGAGAGTAGTTAGTGCAGGGGTAATGGCTTGAAGAGTCAAGAGACTGGACATCACAGTATGGAAGAAGAGTGAGGTCCATTGGGTAAAAGCAAGAGAAGTGGAAAGCTAATAGATTATGGTCAGATAGTGGAACTTCAGAATTCTTAAACATGGAGTTGATATACTTGTGGAGGATAATGAGAGTCAAGTGTACAGTATAGTATTCTTCTCAACTTGTAAATGCATTTCAAACAGGTTGAATGATTTATTTAATGTCACACATCTACTGGATGATTTGAACTTGAATCTCAGAACTTGAAATCCATTCAAATACTTTTCTTCAAAACAAGACAAAAAACTTTACAGTATTATAACAACAACAGAGCCCTTAAGGGGATTTCATCATACCTATTTAGTCCATCTACCTGATTTTTCCTTAATGGTATTGTTCCTTGTACTTTTTGAGAGTCACCACTTATAAAAGGTATGTAATAGCAGTTGACAAAGGAAGAAACAGTATCTATTACTGAGATGTCACTTATGTCACAGAAGGAGTTAGCTGCTTATTTACCATGGAATCCTCCATATGCTCACAATTCGTGCAATAGTAGAAGGCAAGTCTTATTTTGGGGGCCCAGCTCATTGCCAGAATATCTGGACAATCTGTAGCTTTACATATAGTGCAATTTAGTTTACATGTTTTCCCATAGTCCCTACAACATTTTGTCATTTTTTCCATTTTATTTTTGCCAATCTGATGAGTGTGAGATGGAGTATCAGAGCTGTTTTAACTTGCATTTCTCTAATTTGTGATGATTTAAGAATTTTTTCAGATATCTATTTATAGCTTGTAATTTCTTCCTTTGAAAACTGCTCGCTAACATCCTTTGACCATTTATCTATTGGGAATGGCTCTTAGAAAGACATTAAGTTTCAGAGAAACTGCTGGCTTGGCATTAGTAGAAGGCATTCCTTATCTGGGAGTTCCCTTTACTAATGAAATCACAAGTCCAGTACCTATTTCCTCTACTTTACATTTTCTTGACATTTGCAAAATTTTTACCAGTATACAGATAAAATACTGAAATTTTACTTTATTTGAAATTAACATGAGCACTTTAAACAAGGGCAAAAAATAATAACAATAACTATTATCACATGATTTTAATGTATCTTATAATTTAAAGGACAAGTATTGTGGTATAACTGGCTTATGGTCTATATAAAGAAATATGACAACTGACAAATTCATACTGATGAACAAGCTCCTTTTCATATCTAAGTCCACTTATAAACCCACAACTAGCTCCACCTTCCATTTCCATTACAGCAAAATCAGTTCAAGAATTATTTTTATCCAAGTTTCAAAAATTGGACTTTTTGTTCTCAAAATTGTTTTTTCAAATTATTCTAATTAAAATTTAATTGAATACATTAGTCTTGGTCACACACAGTAGTGCCATCAGGACAACCAGGGTTTCTGAGCCATTAATATTTATGATTTTGCCTTCATACAACTAATCCGTTCAACCAAAAATTATAACTCTTCTTAACATTTTTTATTAACAAGTTTGTTAGATACAGCCTCAATCAATCAATAACCATTTATCAACTGTCTATTATGTCCCAGACACTGTACTAGGCACTGGGGTTACAAAAACAAAAGTGAAAATCTCTGCCCTCAAGGAGTTTACATTTTATTAAGTTGGACACTATGTATACATATAATAAGTTGCTGTTGGGAAGGCACTAGTAGCTAGAGGGATAAGGAAACATCAAATGTAGGAGGTAGTATTTAAGCTAAACTTTAAAGAAAAGTTGCACTGAGGCATAGAGGACAGCCTGTATGAAGACACAAGGATAGAGTAAGAGCGGAGAGTTTGGCTGGACCAACAAATAGTATGTGCAGAAGAGTGTTGTAAAATAAAGCTGGAAAGATATACTGAAGCCAAATGATAAGAGCTTTAAATGTCAAGGAACTTGTATTAGAACCAAAAGGTACATTAATAAAATAAAAGAGTAACCGGAGTTTGTTGAGCAGGAAAGAGGCATGGTTTAGGCCTATGCTTTTAAAAATTATTTTTCAGTGTTCTACAATCACTTCCATATATCTTAGATTTTTTTTCCCCTCCCATCCCCTCCTTCCCCCCGAGACAGCATATAATTTTATACTGGTTCTGCACATACATTCCTATTAAATACATTTTCACCTTAGTCATTTTACACAGAAGAATTAAAATGAATGGGAGAAATCATAAAACAAAACAAAACATAATACAAAATAAAATGGTAAGTTTCATTCTGCAATCCAATTACATAGTTCTTTCTCTGGATGTGGAAGACATTTTGCCTCAAAAGTCCATTGGGAATTTTTTAAGTCTTTGCATTAGGCCTATGCTTTAAGAATTTAAAGCATAAATTTGGCAGATGAATGAAGGTGAAACAAACAAGAACTTTGGTCTAGGAGACTGCTGAAAACTGCCTGTGAGAGATTTAGAAAATTCAAGCTGAGAAAATAGGTCACATGCATTTGAATACAACTTGCATAAATTCAATATAATTTGTTCCTTAACAATGACTAACAGACATAAAGCTCCTCATTTATCTAGGTCCCAAGTGAAAACAATGATTTTAAAATGTCAATCAATTTAGGAAATGAAGTTGCATTAAAATATTCAAATTTCCTCCTACCCCCTTAAGTTGGTTAGTCTAATGTTTGCTAAACCAAAAGACCTCACCTACTTGGATAAGAACACACTATTTCATAAAACCTACTAGGAAAACTAGAGAGCAGTTTGACAGAAACTATAGTCCAACATCTCACACTATATACCAAGATAAGTTCCAAATTGATCTATTACTCATATATAAAGGGTGACATCTTAAATAACTTAGAGGAGCAAGGAAGAAAATATCTTTCTGATCTATGCACGGGCAAACTGTTCATAACCAGATTAAGTATAAAAGGGATCACAAAACCTAAAATAGTCAATTTTGATTACACAAAATTTAAAGGGTTTTGCACAAACAAAAACAATGCAACTAAAATTAGAAGGAAAGCAGGTAACTTGAAAAAATATTCACAACAATTTTCACTGATAAGTTTCATTTCCAAGATATATAAGAAACTGGTTTTATTTTATCCATTTATAAGAATAAGAGTCATTTTCCAATTAAATGGTCAAAGGCTATGTAAACAAGTAGTATTCAAGGAAAAAATACAAGTTGTCAACAGTCACATAAAAATGCTCCAAATCATACATAATTAAGGAAATGCAAATTAAAATAACTGTGAGATTCCATCTAACAACTATCATATTGGTAAAGATGACAAAAAAAGAAAAAAAATGTTGGAGAGGCAATAGAAAAACAGGTACTTTTTACGTACTATTGGAATAACTGTCAAATGGTCCAGTCTTTCAGGAAAGCAGTTTAGAACTAGGCCCTCCAAATTACTAAACTTTGCATATCCTTTGGCTCAGGAATACCACTATCTTATTTTACCATTTTAATTTTCTTTAATTTCTCTTATCTTGTATTTGGGACCAATATGGTATTATTTGGAAATGGTGAGTATACTAAAACAAGCTACTTTTGTGTGTTTGTGTGTGTGTGTGTGTGTGTGTGTGTGTGTGTGTAGATATAGATGTAGATAAAATATATTACATAAGTTTTAATGTTAGAATTTGAACTATAATAAAACTATCTCATTCACTTTAAAAATATTAATGGCTCAGAAGCCCTGGTTGTCCTGATGGCACTACTGTGTATGACCAAGACTAATGCATTCAATTAAATTTTAATCAGAATAATCTGAAAAAACAGTTGTGGAAACAAAAATTCCAATTTTTTGAAACTTGGATAAAAATAGTTCTTGAGCTAACTTTGCTGTAATAGAAATGGAAGGTGGGTTTGTAAGTGGACTTAGATATGAAAAGGAGCTTGTTCATAAGCAGGAATTGATCAACTGTCATAACATTTCTTTATATACACCATATGCCAGAATTGGTCAACTGTCATAATATTTCTTTATATAGACCATATGCCAGTTATCACAATGTTTGTCATTTAAATTATAAAATACATTAAAATCATGTGATAATAGTTACTGTTATTATTTTTTGCCCTTGTTTAAAGTGCTTATGTTAATTTCAAATAAAATAAAATTTCAGTGTTTTATCTGGTGTGTTCACCCTTCGATGCCAAAGAAGATCATGCCATCAGAGAAATGACATGAATTGCACTTCACTTTGTTTTTTTTGAGTGAGGGAGGACTGTGCAGGTCACCAGCCTCACTTCTTCTCCAGAGCCATCTGAATCTAGTGACCACATATTCATCAGGATGACTGTAGATGACCCAGGATGAAGCAAATGGGGCTAAGTGACTTGCCCAAGGTCACACAGCTATTGGGTGTCAAGTGTCTGAGGTGAGATTTGAACTCAGGTCCTCCTGACTCCTGCACTGGTGCTCTATCCACTGCACCACCTAGTTACCCTCTGTGTACTGGTAGAAATGTTACAAAAGGCAAGAAAGTATAAAATAGAAGAAATAGGTACTGGACCTGCGATTTCATTAGTAAAGGGAACTCCCAGATAAGGAAATACTTTCTACTAACGCCAAGCCAGCAGTTTCTCTGAAGCTTATTGTCTTTCTAAGAACCATTCCCCAATAGACAAATGGTCAAAGGATGTTAGCAAGCAGTTTTCAAAGGAAGAAATCCAAGCTATAAATAGATATCTGAAAAAAAATTTTCAAATCACAAGTTAGAGGAATGCAAGTTAAAGTAGCTCTAATGGTCCATCTTACACCATCAGATTGGCAAAAATAAAATGGAAAAAGTGACAAAATGTTGTAGGGACCATGGGAAAACATGTAAACTAAATTGCATTATAAGTAGAGCGACAGATTGTCTGAATATTCTGGAAATGAACTATACCCAAAAAGTTACTAATCTGAACATAATTGTCTCAGCTATACCACTACTAGCTCTATTACCAAAAGAAATCAGAAAAAAAGGAAAAGAACTTACAAAAATTGTTATAATATTTCTTTGTACGATAAGCAAAAATGGAAATTAAGGGAATGCGCCATCCTATTGGGGAATGAATAAATAAATTATGATATATGACATAATGGAATATGATTGTACCATAAGAGTGATGAAATGGACAATTATCACAGGAAATGGGAAGACCTCTATGAACTGATGAAGAATGGAGTAAGTAGAACTAAGGAAACAATTTATACAATGAAAACATCACAGAAAAGTAACTTTGGAAGACTTTAGAACTCTATCAATATCACTATCCGGTCTTCACCACCATCTTCTTCACCCAAAGAAATCAAAGAAGAAGAGGACCCATCTGTACAAAAATATTTATAAAAATAACTTTTATAGTGACAAAAAAATCTGGAAAGTAAGGAAGTGCCATCAGTTGGGTAATAGTTAAATAAATTATGATTTATGAATGTAATGGGATACTACTGTGTTGCAGAAATGATGAAATTAGACAATTTCAGAGAAAGGTAGAAAGACTTACCTGCACTTATGCAGAATACAATGAGTAGAACTAACAGAATGATTTATACAACACCAATTTTGTAAAGATGAACAACTTTAAACTTATTAAGAATTCTGATCGTTACAATGCTCAATCAAGATTCCAGAAAAATGAGGAAGCATAATACCCACCTTCCCAAAAAAGATATTAGACTCAGGGTGTCAAATGAGATATATTTTTAGATATAGTCAATGTAGGAATGAATTTTGTTTGACCATGCATTTTTGTAATGAGTTATGTGCTTTTTCCTTTTCTTTTTTTTAATATGGGGAGATGGGAAGGAAAGAAAATATATATTTGTTACCTCAAGGAATGAAAATTAAATTTGAAAAAGTGTTTTATATGATTTCACATAGATAATGGTTATCATATTGCTTGTCTTATTAATGGCTTAAGTGAGGGAGAGAATTTCAAACTCAAAATTTAAAAAAAATAAACATGATTTAGCAAAAATAGATAGTTTGTATTATCTAAAACTTCTAGGTATTTGTGCAAACATAGCCCTCAAAAGACAGACTGGCTATGAAAACAATTACAAAAAAAATAATTTTACCTTGTCCTTTTTCTCCTTGACCAAGGGAGTATTCTCTTTTGCCTCTTTTAAAAGTTTTTCCTATTAAAATATTCATAATAAGGATTTTATTTGCAACTTTTCAGTTTAAATACTTCTATTGTTATAATTACTACTGCCATAATCAGATAGCATTTCTCAAACACCCTCATATGCATATTACATTAGAAGAGTTATTCGTTAACTTCTAGAAGCTTATAACACAATGAAAGGCAAAATTTGTTTCTTTCTATTCAAGTAAAAAAATAGCCCCACATAGCACTGACTCTCAACAGATATTTCTTTTCAAAAAGTTGCATCTCAATAGAAGTAGTGCAAAATATGGAAAATAATCCAGCCAAATGATAGGCACTGCTTTTAATCTGGGCAGCACTATATCTATTTTCTATGTTAACAACTTTGCCAAACTGTCCTAATAATACTTATGCTCCTGATTTCAGCCATGAGATAAAAATAACCAACATTAAAATATTTATTCACTTTTATTATCAAAACTGTACATGGAATATGTTATTTTTAGGCTTCTAGGGATAGAGAGTCACCCTCATATTCTCTTCCAATAGTAATACAGACAGGAGTAGAGTGCACTGGAGCCACAAGAGAAAATTTAATGTTATATTATCAGTGTGAACATTCACACCTTAGCCAGAGCTTGATTTATTTATTGCTTTGTTAACTGTCTAGACTTCAGAAAATAATGGAGAAAATGCTAACTAATAACATGGATGAAACTTAAAACTGTGTCTAGCATAATTTTTCCCCTAAAGAGATGGTTGTTAAAACATTTACTAGCACACCACTATCATAGATCAAAAGATTTTACAACATATAAGACCTACTGCAAACTCATCTGATTGACTGAATTTTCTACCATCATGTTAGGTAAACCATCCATTTATGGTTTAATTCATCAAAACTAAAATCAGATAATATTATATATGTCATATATAAAGTCTTGTTTGATTTGGGGAACTTACAAGGAGTAAAAGACCTTAGAATAAAGCCACAAGGGTCATCCTTCTCCATTGTATAAAGGGAGGAGTTTAGTTTATCTCCATTCTATTACATAATCATTATCCTGTACGTTATTTCTGAAACACATTCACAACTAGAAGCATGCAGATGCATATGCATACTCATGTGTCCATACGCACATATAGCACACTGGATAACTTGTAGTCTCCTTTTCATGTGTAATGATCCTAAAGCTAATGTCCTATTTCCTCTGACCCTTTGGCCCTTGACAATCATGTTATTCGTTCTTAGAAGATTAGATAAGAAGAATGAGTCAAAAATAATAATAAGTTATATTAAAATACAAAGATCTTAAGATTAATCTGAGAATTCTCCTTATATAATAACATAAACTTACTTTCTCCTCGGTTTCTATTTTAAGCTGAGTCTCAATAGATGAAAGTTTACTTTTGAGGCTAGATACCTCAATTTCCTGAAGAAAATAGAGGGGCAAATAGTTAATACTTCAACATAATGTTAAACAATCTCAATATAATCAAGATATAAATATAATATATTTATATATATAATATGTATATATAACTATATATAATAATATAAGCAAATACATTTCCAATTCACATAGAAACAAGTTCACCTATAAAACATAAACTTTAAATTCTTCTACATAATTAGGCTGCTTATTAACCATAATTCTGAAATCTCTATAGAGAAATATTTTTTGCAAACATCTATAAGAAAAAAAGCTTGAAGATAGTAGTAATAATTCCCCTTGGCTTCCTTGGCACAGAAACCTTCCCATGGCATTATTTGCTTTGCTTCTCTTTTTTTCCATTAATCTATGCTATTTACATTTTCTGTTGCTTACCCTCTTTAATCTGCTACCCAACCATTTGCTACTCTCATCCTGATCCTGACCAAATACTTCTACTCTGTTTCATTTTATTCCACTTATTTATCTTTTCTGATATCTAAAAGTCTGTTAAGTCCTATCCTTCTATCATTCTATTCCAACTATTTTATTTTTTATGTTTTACTTTCTCTAAAGAAAGTAAACAATGAAAGTTTTGATGTCATAATTTGAAAGACTGTTTCTTTACTGTTTTTGTACCTTCCAGTCTATCACAGTCTAGCACGTAGTAGTTACTTCATAAACACCTGCTGACATATTGATTGACTGAAAACAGATCTCAAGGAGTTAACAACTGAGTACTGAGGAAGTAGCAGCGGAATACAAACCATTTTTACTAGGTGTTGGAAGTAAATATAAAGGGAACAAAAAAAAAAAACTGTAGTGGATGGAGGGGTAGGAAGAAGGAGGGTTATAGAAAAGAAAATTTGTGGACATAAAAATAAGAGCCAACAGAGAAAAATAGGCAAATTCTAGAGGAGGCAGAAAGAGATAAGATCTGAGATGAAAGAGAGAGTCTACCAAAAAGTATTGTAGTATGAAGGATCTAATGTAAAAACTATAAGATGATCCATCAGTTAAGGGAAGATGGGATGTTTACACAGTGGACAAGGTCTACAAAAGCTGCTGGGGGGCAATTTTAGAAGGATCCCATGTGATATCAATGAAAGCAATACTGAGTAGCAGTACAGGCTGGCCTAGTTGAGCTTGTATTTTGTAGAAGACTAAATCAGCATAAGTTCATAATTGCTATTGTAATTTCCTGTCAAAGAGCTGATGGGAGAATAGAACTATAAGAATCTATTTCCATTCCTTAAAAAGTTATATGGATGTTTTTCTTAGACCCTTTACCATTATGGGGAACTTCCACTGAAGAAACAACTTTTGTCAATTCAGATCTTAAACTGATCTGCAATTTAAATTGGTCTGCAGTCTTAGTGAGCTGTCTGAGCCCACTATTATGAGGCTAATAAATCTCAGAGGCAAGACTAGAATTCATATCTGCCTGACTCTGAGGCAATCCGTTTATCCACTATGGCATACTTCATTTCTTGTACCCTGTAGCTTTACCACCTTAAAATAAGCCACTTAACTCAGCAGAACTACTAATCAATTCAATAATGAATAAATGAATGAATGAACAAATAAATAAATGAGTAAGTAAATATATAAATAAATAAGTGGAAACAGGCAGCAAAAAGAGATGTTTTATAGGAGTTCATGGCTATATGAAGCCATGTTTAGAGAACCATGTAGACTAAAAAAATAATTTAATTGAATAATTTTATAGAACTTTTCCCTTTATAAGCAACTATTGGCATTATTAAACACAATCTTTATTCTATTTGTTATAGAACTCACCAAAGATGTTTTCTTCAATAAGTGCTCTTGCTCTTTGCTCTTATACAGTCCTAATTCTGTATCTCTCTCTTCAACTATTTTATCATATTGATCCTATATAAAACATAAAAGTCATATATGTTCTGAAAAAATATCAAAATCTAACATATTTTACTGAGTAAACTTTATACAACAAATGAAAGGTAACATTTGTGGAACGTGTTTAAAAATCTCATATATATAATATATGTGTATATAGATATATATGTCTTTAGATAATATAATTCACTGACTTCCAGTTTTTATAATTTCTATATTGCCAATCCATGATATACTAAATAAATCACAGCTAAATCATATTGAAACTGAACAAAAAGGTAAGAACAAATAATTCTCTTATATGTGTAGCACAGAACTTCAATACTTAAAATATATTATTTAGAATCAGAATAGTATTCATATATTGTTGCATATCAAAGTAATTTCTTAACTATGAATGGGCAAGTTAAATCTAAAGAAAACCTTAATGACTATTACAGAATGGCTGTAATTTTTTTAAGTAATTAAATTACTGCTAAAATATTAAATTAAAAAGATAATTGTTGCATGACTATATTTTTCTCTTACAGGCAAAGTCTTCTTAATGTCACTATTTTAAATAAGAATATCTAAAGAATTTAAAATACAAATAAAAATTTTAAATTACCTTATGTTTTTCCATAAGTGCTACCATTTCAGCAATTTTATGCTGACATCTTACATCAATTTCTTTTTGTAGTTTAACAGCTTCATCTGCTATTGCCTTCATTTTTTCAACCTATCAATTACAAATTATAAAAATAAAATATATAAGCAATAGGTTAATTTTATTTGGGTTTTTGTATTAATTTATTTTAGTCAATATTAACATAAGATTTTAGTTCCAAATTTTCTTCTCATCCCTCCCCGCCCCCCCAACCCAAGATGGCTTGCATTCTGATTACCATTTCCCCTAGCCTGCCCTCCCCTCTATTACCCCAACCCTCTCTCTTTCCCCTCCCCCTCACTTTCTTGTAGGGCAAGATAAACTTCTATACCCCCACTGACTATACATCTTATTTTCCAGTTGCATGTAAAAACAATTTTTAACATTCATTTTCAAAATTTTGAGTTCAAAATTCTCTCCCTTCCTCCCTTCCCACCCACCCTCATTGAGAAGGCAAGCAATTCAATATAGGTTATACATGTGTAGCTATGCAAAACACTTCCATAATAGTCATGTTGTAAAAGACTAACCATATTTAGCTCCATCCTATCCTGCACCCCCCCTTATTCCATTTCCTCCTTTAACCTTGTGCCTTTTCAAACGTATTTGCTTTCAGCTACCCTCTCTCCCAATCTGTCTTCCCTTCTACCATTCCCCCCCATCCCTTTTCCTCTACATTCCTGTAGGGTAAGATACCCAATTGAGTGTGTATGTTATTACCTCTATAAGCAAAATCCAATGAGAGTAAAGTTCACTCATTTCCTCTAACCTCCTCCTCTTCTCCACTGTAAAATCTTTTTCTTGCCTCTTTTATGTGAGATAATTTACCCCATTCTATTTCTCCCTTTCTCCTCTGATGATATCCTTTTCTCACCCCTTAATTTTATTTTTTAGATAACATCCCTTCATATTCAACTCACCCTGTGCCCTCTATCTGTGTATCTTTTATATATATATATTTTTTCCCTTCAACTACCCTAATACTAAGAACGGTCTCATGAGTTACAAATATCATCCTTCCATGTAGGAATTTGAACTGTTCAACTTTAATGATTTCCTTATGCCTTCTCTTTCCTGTTTCCCTTTTCATGTTTCTCTTGATTCTTATATTTGAAAGTCAAATTTTCTATTCAGCTCTTGTCTTTTCATCAAGAATGCTTGAAAGCCCTCCATTTCACTGAATGTCAATTTTTTTCCCCGAAGTATTATACTCAGCTTTGCTGGGTAGATGATTCTTGGTTTTAATCCCAGTACCTTTGACCTCTGGAATATCATATTCCAAACCCTTCAATCCCTTAATGTAGAAGCTGCTATATCTTGTATTATCCTAACTGCATTTCCACAGTACTCAAATTGCTTCTTTCGGGCTGCTTGCAATATTTTCTCCTTGAACTGGGAACTGTGGAATTTGGCTACAATATTCCTAAAAGTTTTCCTTTTGAAATCTCTTGCAGGAGGTGATCAGTGGGTTCTTTCAATTTTTATTTTACCCTCTGGTTCTAGAATATCAGGGCACTTTTCCTTGCTAATTTCTTGAAAGATGACGTTTAGGCTCTTTCTTTGATCATGGCTTTCAGGCAGTCCAATAATTTTTAAATGATCTCTCCTGAATCTATTTTCCAGGTCAGTTGTTTTTCCAATGAGATATTCAATATTCATTATTCTGGTTCTGCTTCATAATTTCTTGATTTCTCGTAGAGTCATTAGTTTCCATATCCTCCATTCTAATCTTTAAGGAATTATTTTCTTCAGTGAGCTTTTGGACCTCCTTTTGCATTTGGCCAATTCTGCTTTTTAAGGCATTCTTCTCCTTCTTGGCTTTTTGAACCTCTTCTGCCATTTGAGTTAGTCTATCTTTTAGGGTGTTATTTTCTTCAGTATTTTTTAGGTCTCCCTTAGCAAGCTGTTCACATGTTTTTCATGATTTTCTTGCATTACTCTCATTTGTCTTCTCAAATTTTCCTCTACTTCTTTTACTTGAATTTCAAAATCCTGAGTTTTTCCAAGTCTTGCAACCAATTCATATTTTTCTTAGAGGCTTTAGATGCAGGAGCTTTGTCTTTTTGTCTTCTGGTTGTAGGTTTTGATCTTCTTTGTCACCAAAGTAAGATTCTATAGTAGGAGATTTATTTTTATGATGTTTGCTCATCTTCCCAGTCAAATACTTGACTTTTTAATTCTTTGTCATGGTAGGACTCTGCTTCCAGTGGGTAAGGGGTGGTGTACTGTCTGAAACTTCAGGGGTTCTGTGCAGCTGTCTTCAGAGATACTTCTAGGGGTCTGTAAACTTTCAGTTCCTCCAAGGTGGTATGATCAAAGGAGAGGTGTTTACTCCTTTCCTAGCCTGTGCTATGGTCTGTGAGTGACCACAAGCACTCTTCTCTGTCTTGGAACTGCAAGGATTCCCTCTCCACAGCACCACAAATTACACCATTCCAGTGCTCCTCCTCACCCCGGGACTGCTGCCCAGGATTGCAACCCAAATCCGAGGAGGGCAAAGAAAGAGAATCCTGCCTCAGTGCCAGATCCCTGCAAAGAGATCCCTGCAATTGCTCTCTGATCAGCTGCTCAGTTCCCACACTATCTGTGGGCCAAGAACTCCCAGGTTAATTTTATTTGAACAAAACCACACAATAATACATATATGTGCTATCATTTACAATACAAATTTAAAGTCAAGGCCATCAAGAAGATTAAAAAATTCACTAGCTTTGTCTATTTGCATCTTTATTCTGAAGTTCAATTATTTGCTTTACCTAGTTTTTAACATTCATTAGTTATTATATAAGTAAACAATTATACATTTGTAGTTCTATTGAACAAAATTCTAATATAACATCATATTATATATATATTATATATAACTATATAACATCAAAGTATAGTGTCTATATTAATGCTTCATAAATGAACTATAAATAGTAAAGGTTTCATGAATTTACTAATGGTCCGTCAGGGTACAAAATGGCTTTGATTTACTTAGTAACCATTAAGTATATTATGATTATGCACAATTAAGTTTAAAATTGGACTTATGTTCTGTAATATTTTGAATTTATACTGAGTTTTGAGAAAAACCACTCTAAGTTATTTTAGTAAACCAACCCACTAATTGAACATTATTTTTAAAAAAAAGATTTCATTTGCCTAGGTCAGTAGTAGTACTTAGTGAGCATAGTCCTTTGAAAAAGAAGTAAAATAACTTCAATACAACTTAATTCCTACACAAAAATTTGGGCATAAATGTTAGCAGCTATACTTTAAATTACTGTAAAACTATCATTTCACAGCCCTAAGGAATTATCGTATATAAATTTAATACCAAATGATCAATTACTTCTATAATAAGTTTCTCAAATTTATTAAGAACATCAAATCTTTTCCTTTTGAGAATAGGCAGAAATTTCATCATCTTAAGATATAATTTTTTTCACACATTTAGTTTTTCCTACCTCTCCCAAAAGATTTTCTTCTGATATCTTTTTGTTAGCAATTTCTTTTTGGTAGTTATCAGTCATTTCTTCAAAATTTTTGTTAGCATCATCTATCTCTGACTCTAATTTATTCACCTTAAAACAAGAAAGAAAAATATTTTCATTGACAAGTGCTATATGACTTCTTAAGTGAAAGTCCACATTTATTTTTTGCTTTTATGAATTTTATTTTAATGCTAATAGATAATTGCCAAGATTTTTTCTACTTTTAATTTTCTATAGAAACTGCTGAAATTTCCTTTCCTGAAAAAATTATATTTTCTTATGTCATTATTCAATATTACACAAAACCCATCTTTTTAAAACTGTGTCTTTATCTGAGCATCTGTTTGTTTTCCCCTTTTCTTTAAACGCATCTCTGCAGATGGTACCATAGAATTTAAGCTACTCAATTTCAATCTAATATAATTAAATATTGTATAATTAGAATTAATAACTATTTAGCTTGAAAAGGACAATGTAATTCAATGACAAATGAATATCTAAATGGTTTTAATTTACTGTTGTGAATAAATAATAATTTTCATTTACATAATGCTTTACTGATGTAAATAATTTTGTATACAATATTTGTTTTGATGCTCATAATACTGACAGATACTTATTTTACAGAGGAAAATGATCCTCAAAAAAACTAAAGGTTTACCTTTAACAAAAAATGATGAAGTTGAACTAGCAAAACAAGCTCTTTTCCCACTAATTTATGTTGTATTCCCACACTTACTCAAATAATGTCAGTAATCTAGGTATGCCCTTAATATAATAACTATTGTTTTCTGAAAGAAGTGATACATTATGACAAAAAGTTTAATATGACTTAATGCGATTGTGATTAAAAGGTTTCCTTAGTTCCAAAATGTAATTCTTTTTGATAGATAGGTAGCAACAATATAAAATGCTGGTCAAATATGTGATTCCATTCATACAATGAACCCCCACTGTGGATATGCTTTGATGCAGACCAAAAATCCTCTGAAACCAAAAGTCTTATATAGTTGCCTAGAGTATTACTGAGAGAGTAAAGTGACTTGCCCATGGTAAAAAAAAAAAGAAAGGACCTGAATCTAGGTTTCACTGACTCCAAGGTCAGCTATCTATACAGAACAATAAGTATAAAATGCTAGTTATTTTACAAGATAAAAATTTTAAAATTGTAGTATAAAAATTCAAATACCTTTATCTCATAAGTACTCAACTGTTTGCTGTCTGCCATACTTTTCTTTTTTAAGGCTTTATTCTGTAAAAATGATTTTAAAAATAAAGTTATACTTACTGATATCATTGTTTTACACTGACCTAAGAATCATGGCAAATACAATATTATTACTTTTAAAATTACTATTGTAATAACATTTTAGATTTCTAATCTGCTTGTAAATTGAACATACCTCTTGCTGTAGTTCTTCAAAGGATTTGTTTTTATTTTCCATTTGTTTTTTTAAATTGTTAAACTAAAAACAAAAAGACATTTTATAGTTATTTTCTACAATTATTGTGGTTCTAGACAATTACTCTATTTTGGTTTTCCTATACAGAACTTTGCTTTGAAAGTATATCTTAATGAATTCTATTATATAACATGAAAAATTAATTTCAAACATCAACTTTACAAGTACAAGATTAGGGATGCATATACATGTATGTGCATGTGTGTGTGTGTGTGTGTGTGTAATAGAGAGTTGCTGTTCAGCCATTTTGGTTGCATCCAACTCTTTGTGACCCCATTTAGGGTTTTCTTGGCAAAGAGTGGTTTGCCATTTCTTTTCCATTTCATTTTACAGATGAGGAAACTGGGGCAAAGTTAAGTGACTTGCCCAGGGTCACATAGCTAGAAGTATCTAAGGACACATTTGAACTCAGAAAGATGAGCTTTCCTGACTCCACTCTATCTACTGTGCCACCTAGCTGCCCTATATACAATTATTTTGTGTAACGTGTACATATTACATATCTGTGTGTGTGTATGTATATGCACACTAACTACTAAGTATAAGTGTCTTGGTGCTACAGTATATGCAATACATGTTTTTTCATTCACATCCTTTGTCTAATATGAACTAAATATTTAGACTGATATCTTTTGAATGACAGTTGAGTTTCTCTAAGGAAGTTTTGTAGTGTTCTGAGTTTTCATGCAATCAGTATAACATTTCCTTCAAAAAACATATTTGGAGAATGCCACCACCAATAGGGACTCCTTCTGTTTGGATGTTATATAGAACATCATAATGGCAAACACCTAACGCAAACGTATGTCCCCTTGTTTTACACTTCATTCACTTTTTGTTTATTAACAATCACCAGGTGAACAAAATTATCTCCACAGTCACGTAAGTGAAAGAATATTGTATTTAAGATTTTAATATTTGTGTAAAAGACATGTTCTTTGAAGACAGATTTCAAGGGCACATTTTGTTTTACCTAGGAATTTTTTTTAAAAATATATCAACAAGCAGTGTTATCTTATATTTTCTAAAACTCAGCTTCATTTGTGAGTATGGACTGCTTCAGAAGATTACCTGCAAAAGCCTGCCTGTTCAACTCTCATGTTTTTCCACAAAGCATACCTTCAAGGGGCACCAAGACCATTCACAGATTTTATAGATATGAAAAAAGAGGATATGGGTCAATACTTGTTGATGTCTTATCACCTTTTTTTTTTTAAAATGAGTCACATATATGATACTATCCATTATAGAGAAGAATCTTCTTCTCTTGAAAATTAATGAATTTTTAAATGATTGATTTGAATGATTTAAATTGATTGAAATGAATGATTATTTGAAATAATCAAAAAATTGATTACTTTAAAAATTGGGAAATTGTGGGATTTTTCTTATTCAGGCTTTCTAGTTGAAGGAACTGTGCTAAGCCCTGGGGATAAAAATACAAGTAAATATGACAGTCCCTGACCTCAAAGAGCTAGCATTCAAATAGGGAAGATCATACATAAGGGAGTGCATAAACGTAGAGAGGAAGAGAATGTATTGTACAGAGCCATGGTGAAAAGACTGCAGGAAGTTTTAAGGAAGCTTGATTCTTCATTAGATATGGCAAAAGGTTCACCTATCAGAACAGAGAGCGTCAGGCGTGGAGTTCAAATTTCTCATGGGGTAGAGATCATCTAAGAGTAGCTATACAACAAAGAGATTGCGTTTGACATTTCTATTCTTTTAAAACCCAATTCTGCGACCAAGGGATTATGACTAGGCTGTATGAGTTGTCCTGTGCCAGCATTTTTTTTTTAATGCAATAATTCCCACAATTGTATTGTTGTCTTACAAATCAGTCTTTCAAGGGAAGAAAACTGGGATGGATTTTCTTTTAACACAGAACACTCGAGAAGAGGAGAAAGTACTCTAGGTCTTAGTCCCTTCATTTCAGCAAAAAAATATCCGGAACCATGGGGGACATAGGCTCTCTGCCTCTATTTGCCATTTAGTTCAGCCTGGGAGGCCAAGGGAGGAGATGAACTGCCTTCTTTTGCCAGAGAACACTGTCCCTCCTGTCCTACACTGACAAATTAGAAATGCTGTCTTTTGTCTCACGCAATACTGAAATGCTAACATTAATTACCCTTCAAAATAGTACTTTTATTTTCAATTATCTTTCACAAATATTCAGTGGAATAATTAGAAACTCTTGGAAAAGTTTAAAACCTTAAAATGATAATAGACTGTACTTTCCAAAATGTATAATTTTAAGCATACCTTGTTTTCTAATATTTTTAGTTGCTTATCTTTTTTCAAAATTTCACTTTCAATGCTTCTGGCCTGAAAAAAAAATTAAAGTGTTATTTAAAAGGTGAGCATGCACATTTTAGTAAAAGATTTTTTTTCCTTTTTGTAGCCTCTGCCTTAGAGTTTATATACTCAGTTCAATATTCAACTTTATTTCATCAACTTTCCCATTTTATTTCTGTATCCTTTAAAAAAAAAAACCTTCCCTCCAGTGTTTTCAGGTCCTTGAGTAAATTATCTTTCTTTTAATTTTACATTTATTATTTTAAATCAGCCAGAAAAATTAAACTTTTATGATATTGTGTGAAAGAATAATTACTTTCTTATTGTTAGGAGAATCCATCTCTTATTATTACTACATGTTTAAAATATTATTTTCATGTTGTAAAACTATAATAATAGGATTCTGGAAACACAGTCTTCAGAGAAGACCTCTAAGGATTAGAGAGCTTCTCTTCATCAAAGACAATGTAGATAAAGTAAGGAAAGTTACAACATGACTGATGTGAAAATATGTTTAATAAGAATGTGTATGTAGAGCCTTATCAGATTGCATGCCTTCTTGGGGAGGGGGGTGGGGGAGGAAGGCAGAGAAAATTTTAAACTTATGGAAGTGAATGTTGAAAACTAAAAATAAACAAATAAAGGAAAGTAAGGGGAGCTGATTGTGGTCATCTGAGACCGGAAATCAATCATTAACTTCAAAATCTGTCAGTCAATTAAGTTATAAAAATAAACATCGGCCTAGAAGGCTACTTAATAAAAAAACCAATAGGCTATGGGAGCTTGGAAATAGGAAGAGAGAGTTGTCCCTCAGAGGCAAGCATCAAAACATAGACAGATTTTAAGGAATGGTGATACCAACAATCATGGCATGTTGCGATAGGTCAGATAAGCTGTCAGCCTAGGGGAAAAGGTAAAGAAGAAAGAATCATAATGACCTTCTAGTTAATGGGATAAGGCATACTAAACAGCATAGAGGGAATCAGATCAAAGTTATGAAAAGCTTTCAAAGCCAAGACCACTAAAACTGCCAGAGAAGATGAAGGGAATGATTTCAAGGTTAGTTATGGACAATTTGAAATCCAGAAAAAAAGACTCTGTAAAGGCAAGAATATATCTTCCTTCAACAGATACCCCACATCACAAAATAAAACAAGATCTAGATGAAACTGAAAATCCTAGTAACTTTGACAACCCAACTGTAATAATTACTAACAACTAACATGTCTATACCACTTTAAGATTTGCAAATCACTTTATAAATAATATCTCATTTAATATTTCCAACTCTGCAAATTAGGTACTATTATTTTCACCATATTGCAAATCAGAAACTAAGATCTGAAAACTTAAATGACTTATTCAAGGTCACAGAAATAAGTTGCCTCAGGCTAGAAGTAGCATCCAGATCAAATAAAATTGAGTCAGTTAACTCCAGAGACAAGAACAAAAAGAACGGGTCACTGAAAAAGGAAATCCAATACAAATCAAGGCCTAGTTTCCTTTATATTTCACATGAAGGCTGGGACTACTTATTTAAATTTTTGAAATCTCTTGCAGCTTTCTCTTTCTGTTTATTTTAAACCCCTATACATTATCTGTAGATTTTAGTTGCAATTTAGAAGGCAAAAGAAGTTATTTTCTTATTTCAGAGCACAAGTAACTTGGGCAACAGAAACCATGGATAGAAGGGATAATAGTAGTAATTCTAAAGGTAAAAAGCTGGCGGTTCTGGACTCCAAAGTGGAAGGAAGTAGGGTAAAGGAAGCTGGCCAAAGACCAAGAAGTATTTGCAATATTTTAATACTGATCAGAAATCCTGTAAAGCATTACAAAATTGAAAAGCACAGAACCTAAAAAACTTAGGTTTTTAGGACAAGAAAATGGATCTGGAAGATAGGACAAGAAGTTCAAACCTCATATTAATCAGAATTCCAAAAGGCAAAGGAAAAAAAAGGTAGACACTGAATTCCAGGAAATAAGGAGAATTTTCTGGACCACAGAATGGGAAAAATACTAACTGCATGTGTCTAAGGATTATAACTGTTAAATTTCAGAATTATGAAGACAAGGAGAAAAAAGTTTGAAAAAGGAAAAAAGTAAGTATGTGAAAAAATTTTGCTGATTGAATACTATTGTATCACATTTGCTTTGGAGTCAGATAACCTGGGCTCAAATTCTGACTGGCATTAACTATCTGTGTAACCTTGGGCAAGTCACATAGCATCAATGGATCTCAGTTTTGTTTTCTTTTTTTCATATGTAAAATGAAAGGTCTGGATGGGTCATTTCCTCATCCAAAGGAAGGTCATTTCCTCATCCAAATCTATGAGCCCATGATCTCTTTGATTTAAATGTTTCCTTTAGTACAGTTAATAACAACTCATACATGCCTGCCCATCCTGGGCAATTCTTATCCATGTCCTCCCATAAGAGGTAAACGCAACTTTCTGGGGAGCCTTCCTCACTTTCTCTTAGCATCTCCAAGGGACCAGTGAAGTATACTGTCTATCCAATGGTTATCATCTTCTGTTTTGAATCATACATTTCTTTGATAAGAGCCTTTATTTTAACAGTTCTTCTTCATAGGTCCTTATTTATTATGTGTTACAACCTAATGATAACTACCACATGCCTCTCCATTGACCTCTAAATGATATTCAATTTTAATTCTTCGGAAACTTAGCATACAACAACACTGATAGAACATATGTATTTTTAAAAAACAGGGGGCGGAGCCCAAGATGGCGGAGTAGAAGGACGCACATTTACGAGCTCCAACCCACAGCCCATAGAATTAATGTAAAAAGAGATCCGCATAAAATCTGGATCACTGAAAGGTGTGCAGAACCAGAGTGGAAGAGATTTCCGTGCCAGAGAACCCTGGAGAGCCGTCCCCAGGGTCCGTCGCGCCCCAGAAAGCGGACCCCACCCCAGCGCTGCCCTGGTCGCGGCCCCAGAGAAGCTGACCTGAGCAGGCTTCAGGGACGGAAGTTCTGGCAGCCAGGAAAGTTCCTCGGCCCACAGAAGCTACAGGTCAGTGAGAGAGACGGCTGGATGGAGGAGGGGAGCGGAGTGTCTCCGTGACTCGGGCCCCCTCGGGAGGAAGCGGCGGCAGAGACGGAGGCAGGAAGCGGCGGAGGCAGAGGTGTGGGCGGCAGCGGAGGCAGCAGCGGCGGCGGCTGCCCAGACTCCCTCAGCAGCAGGCAGGATCTTCATTACGGAAGGTCTCTGCATAAACAACCTGAGGGAGCTGAGCCTGCGAGACGGTCCTGCCTCACCCTGCTCCACTGCTGAAGGCCTCTGCATAAAGCCCCTGAGGGAGCTGAGCCTGGGAGGCGGCCCCCCCCCACCCGCTCCGTTCCTGAAGGTCTCTGCATAAGGCCCCTGAGGAGGCCGAGCCTGGGAGGCGGCCCTGCCCCCACTCCAACACCAGAACTAAAGCTTGCTGTGGAAAGCCCATTTGAACCTCAGACCCCAAGCACTAGCTGGGTGGATCTAGGGGGGGGGTGGACAGGAATCTCAGAAGTCAAGTAACTGGCTGGGAAAATGCCTAGAAAAGGGAAGAAAAATAAGACTATAGAGAGTTTTTTCCAACAAATGCAAATGATCCCGACATTCAGATCTGATGACGAGGACGTATTCTCGCCATCGGGGGAAAGATGTGGAGGGCGGGGCCTCAGTACCCCAGACACCCCAGGGGGATGTCAGGTGGGCTCAGGCCTTGGAAGAGCTCAAAAAGGATTTTGAAAAGCAAGTTAGACAGGTGGAGGAAAAGCTGGGAAGAGAAATGAGAGAGATGCAAGAAAAGTATGAAAAACGGGTCAATACCTTGGTTAAGGAGACCCAGAAAAATGCTGAAGAAAAGAACACCTTGAAGACTAGGCTCACTCAATTGGCAAAAGAGGTTCAAAAAGCCAATGAAGAGAAAAATGCTTTCAAAAGCAGAATCAGCCAAATGGAAAAAGAGGTTCAAAAGCTCACTGAAGAGAATAGTTCTCTCAAAATTAGAATGGAACAGATGGAGGCTAATGACTTTACGAGAAACCAAGAAATCACCAAACAAAACCAAAAGAACGAAGAAATGGAAGAGAATGTGAAATATCTCATGGGAAAAACAACTGACCTGGAAAATAGATCCAGGAGAGACAATTTAAAAATTATGGGACTACCTGAAAGTCATGATCAAAAAAAAGAGCCTAGACATCATCTTCCATGAAATTATCAAGGAAAACTGCCCTGACATTCTAGAACCAGAGGGCAAAATAAGTATTGAAAGAATCCATCGATCACCACCTGAAAGAGATCCAAAAAGAGAAACTCCTAGGAACATTGTGGCCAAATTCCAGAACTCCCAGCTCAAGGAGAAAATCTTGCAAGGAGCTAGAAAGAAACAATTTCAGTACTGTGGAAATACAATCAGGATAACTCAAGATCTAGCAGCTTCTACATTAAGAGATCGAAAGGCGTGGAATAGGATATTCCAGAAGGCAAAGGAACTAGGACTCAAACCAAGAATCACCTACCCAGCTAAACTTCAGGGGAAAATATGGTCTTTCAATGAAACAGAGGACTTTCAATCATTCTTGATGAAAAGACCAGAGGTGAAAAGAAAATTTGACTTCCAAACACAAGAATGAGAAGAAGCATGAAAAAGTAAACAGCAAAGAGAAGTCTTACGGGACTTACCAGAAGTGAACTGTTTACATTCCTACATGGAAAGACAATATTTGTAACTTAAAACTTTTCAGTATCTGGGTAGTTGGTGGGACCACACACACACATGTACACGCATGCACGCACACACACATACACACATGCACACACACACAGAGACAGAGAGCACAGAGTGAATTGAATAGGATGGGACCATAGCTTAAAAGAAATTAAGGTAAATGGTGAGAGAGAAATGTAGTGGGAGGAAAGAGGGTAAAATGGAATGGGGTAATTATATGTCATTTAAGAGGCAAGTAGGAGACTTTTTAGTGGAAGGATAAAGAGGAGAGCTGAGAAAAAAAAAAAACAAGAAGTTTATCCTCATCACATTTGACTAAAGGAAGGAATAAAATGCACACTCATTTTGGTATGAAAACCTATCTTACAGTATAGGAAAGTGGGGGAGAAGGAGATAAGCAGGGGGGGGGATGATGGAAGGGAGGGCAAAGGGAGGAGGGAGCAATTTGAAGTCAACACTTGGGGAGGGACAGGATCAAAAGACAGAAGAGAAACAATGAGGGGCAGAATAGGATGGAGGGTAATTCAGTTAGTCTTACACAACATGACTATCAGGGAAGTCATTTGCAAAACTACACAGATAAGGCCTATATTGAATTGCCTGCCTTCCCAAAGGGAATGGGTGGGGAGGGAGGGATGGGGAGAATTTGGAACTCAAAGTTTTAGGAACAACTGTTTAGTATTGTTGTTGCAACTAGGAAAGAAGACATACAGTTAAGGAGGAATAGAAAGTCATCTGGCCCTACAGGAGAAAAGAGAAGATGGAGACAAGAGAAGGGAGGGATGACAGAAGAGAGGGCAGACTGGAGATAGGGAAAATTAGATTGCTTGGGGTATTGGGGTGGGGGGAGGGGATAAAAGGGGAGAAAATTTGGAACCCAAAATTTTGTGAAAATGAATGTAAAAAGTTAAATAAATAAATAATAAAAAATTTAAAAAAAAAATAAAAAATAAAAAACAGGCCTTCATCAGGTAGAACTTTGAAGACATTAAAGAAACTTTACAATTTTCCATAGACAATTCAGTCTACCCTTTCCCTATTTAATTCTGGGTTGTTCATTTATATATGGTATCTATATATATGTGAGTGTGCACCATTACTACTATGAATGATTGTGTGTGTGTGTATATAAAATAGATAAGCTTTCTAAAAACTAACTACATGTCAGTCTAGAGCCTAGAGTGGGGAATCTATAGACTTAAGTCATTTTGAGGCATCTCCAGACACAGAAATAATCCTGCATTTTATTTTATATTTTCAACAAGGTGCCAGTGGGCATATTGGTATTCTACACCAAGAGATCCTTTCTGAAACAAAGGCTTACTACCTTGTAATATCAAGTTGAGTAAAGAAACTCCACTGAGGATCTACTACATTGGAGTAGTACTTAGGTTATTGACTTAGGAATAGCTCTCTCTTGTTGTATTAGTGACTTACTTCCTATGTAAAGAATGCTTTATCATATTATTTGGAAATATTATTATACTGTATAAACCCAAATTTAAGTGATTAGAGTATGCCTGTACCCAGAATGTTGCCTAATGTCAGTAACTCACAAGGAATGAGGGAAATGGCTATAAGGTATTTTGGGTTCCCTTCATGCCCTGAATCCACTCAAAGAATTCTTTTTTTGGGATTCAACAACAAGGATTTGTTTTGGGTTCGCGAAAGGTGATTCATATGTGACTTATGCAGAAATCTTTGTCAAAATCCTATATAAGGTAAACCTTCCTGAAACTGGGAGAGGGAGCTACCCCTGATTTCTGACTCACTCTCTCTCTACCAAATGACCTAATAAATTTCTTCCTAAAACTACTTCAGATTTTGGGGTTTATTCTTGCAAACATCTTCTTTTCCAATTTTGATATCTTTTAAACAATTTCTTATGCATAAGCCATTGGTGATAATATGCAACTTGTTTACTCCCAACAAATTTCTCTTCATTGTCTTTGGGTCACCCACAATTTTGCATCTTCCAAGTTTGTAGTATTCCATGATTTGTGGATATGTAGAGTTTGATCAAATCAATCAAACTATAATAAAAGCAATGTAGGTATTCCCACCAATGATGCAGACTACAATCCATCCCTGCTTGCCTGACTTGTACTACTACTACTCTCATCTATTATATAGATATACTATATATATATATATATCATATATATTATATAGACTGTATAACTGCTGAGTTTTAATTATGAAATTCTGTGATTTTATCATGCAGGGAATTACCTGCACACAGGAGCCAAAACAATATGGATATATAAAAAAGAAGAAAGAAGGATCCTCAACAAGAGAGAGGGATTCAAAAAGATAAGAGAGATTCAAAACTTCAGCTAGAGAAGATAAAAGAGAAGAGACAGAAATGACCAGTCTCACTTGAACCTGAAAAGGGAATTGCAGGCCACCTCATCTATGCAATCCTAAAGGTGAACAACAGCAGATAAGCACATGTGTCCAGGAATAACTTTTTGCTGTATCCAAAGGAAAAATGTGACCTTCTAGAGGGGAAAGTTGCTTGATTCTCTTGGAAAGTACCGGAGAAGTTTACTGTCAAAGAGCTCAGATTAAAGTCTTTTGTTAGATTGAATAAAACCTCTCCTCTGACTCATAACTTTTTAGTGAGAATGTTTGCAGGGGAGCTAAGAGTCTGTGAAGCAAATTCTAATGTTCTTAGTGGAAACTGCCTGGAGATATAAACCACAGATATTATTACTGAAAAGAGCCCTTAAAATGAGCTCAGTCTGTCATGTCATGGGCTAGGCATCAATTACCACAAGTACTACAAATATAACATACATTTTCTTCATTCTCGTTCAATTTACTTTCAACTTCTTCACTTTTTTGTTTTAACTGCTCTTTCACAGCATTTAGTTCATTCCTGCAGAAAAGAAAAAAGAAGGTAAAATTGTAACTAGAAGGTTTTTTTTTTTTAATTTTACTACGTTAATAGGGTCTTTCACTAGTTTGTTTTTGTTTTCTTTGGTTTTGCCTGAAAATCAGGCTTTACAGACAAATTTACTTACATTTTAAATGAGATTACATTAATTTTTTTCTCCTCCTAAATCTCCAATTGAAAAGTTTTCTCTAGAAAAAAACATTTTTCCAGGAAAAACTAGATGAGCATCACTTGCTTTTGTTATTTTCATTTATAATCAATTATTTTAAAAACATGATTACAAGTTCATGATTTCATAGGACTGAATTAGGATTAGTTACTAATGACTTTCAATAAAGTGTTGCCTCTTGAGAATAAAGAAAATGCTATCAACAGAAAAATGTGCCTTCGAAACTATTGTTTCAAAATAATGATGGGTTGTAGTGAACCTCTATACTTTCCTTTGTACTACAGCTCTCTCACCTAGTCTTCTTCATGGTCAAAATAATTAATTAGCCACTGATTTTTCCTGCTTAAATAGATTTTTTTTTCTTATGGCCAATGGTTATTCATTGACAGGAATGGTAAATGGGTGATTTGTCCTTTATACAAAGATAACTGGTCAAAATGGGGATTAGTTCTTTGCTTTTCCACTTAGAATAATTCAAATTATGTTTCCCACTTCTTTCATGCAACAATGTTTGACTAAATAAGTAATTTTGATATAAGAAATGTCCAAATTTTAAATTGTACAAAACATGAATATTCATTTGATTAAATGACAGCACTATTGACAGCTACACTATTAATCCCCATATTGGCCACTTATCTTTGTATAGATGAAGAAAGAATCAACACCAATGAAAGAATGATTTTTTAAAGGAATGAAGTGTATCTCATATAAAAATTAGGATGAACTAACTGTAATAAACTAACAGAAAAGATATTAACTTGTTAGATTAAAAGGTAATAATAACATAATGGGCTCAAAATATTTAGTCATTCATTTTCCTTGCCTTAACAGATTTTTTGTTTCTTCTAGATTTTCAATTTGCTTCATCATCTTCTCTTCTTGCTTTTTGTTTTCCTAGACAAATAAATAACTGATATTATCCAAACTAATTATTTCACACATATTTAACTACAAAAGTTTTTAAAACTAACATTAAAATCATTCTTACTTGGTACAAAACTCACCAAATTCAAGGTCTATCAACCTCCCTTTTTAACTTGTCCTTGTTTCCTCCACAACCCTTCTAACTCCCGCTATTAAAATCCTATCCATTTGTTAAAATCTTGTCCAACCCTCAAGGCCCAGTTCAAATGCTAACCCACATCAATCTGCCTGGAAAGTAGAACAGGAAAAAAAGTAACACAAGACTAGAAAGGTTGGATAGTGCCAAACTTTAAAAAATCCTTAATATCCAAGAACGGAATCTAAATTTATATTTCATAGACCCACTAAAAATTTTGAGCAGAGGCACAGAATGACCTAATTTGTGTATAAGAAAGATGACTGCCATAGTGGTATGAAGGATAGTTGAAGGAGAAAGGAACTAGAAGCAGGAAGCAGGGAGGCAGTTAGGATAGTCACAGTAGCTGGTAATGGAGGGATTAAACTAGAATTGTTATAGTAGAAACAGTTCTAGAAATGAAATCAGCATGATTTGATAATTAAATATTAATTCAATAAGCATTTATCAAGTGCCTGCTATGTGTCAGACATCGTGCTAGGCACCAGGGATATAAATATGTAGTCTACACTGGAGTAGCAAAAACAGTCCCTGCCCCCAAGGAGTTTACTTCTTTTTGAGGAGAAACAACATGTACACTGGTAAGCAAATACAAAAGAATATTTAAAATTATTTCCATAGGAAAGGGCACTAACAACTGGAGATAAGAAGGATAGGCAGGCCCCATGGAGGAGGTGACCTATGAGCTGAGATGTGAAGGAAGCTTGAGATTTTATAAGATAAAAGTGAAGAGAGAAAGCACTACACACGATAGGCATCTCATGCAACGGTACAGAAATAGAAAGCATAATGTCATACGCTACAAACATCAAATAGGCCAGTATGTCTAGACCTTACAGTAAATAACAGAAAGTAATGTGCATTAAGTATAAAAACATAGGCTACAGCCAGATTGTAAAGGGTTTTAAATGTCCTTCAAATATATTCTTTGTCGTACCAATATGAGAGACAAAGATGAGGGAAGAGTCAAAGATAACCTGAAGGTTATGAACAGGGGAAACAAGCATGAGTAGTGGTGCCAAAGAAAGATTAGTGAAGTTAGAAGATGGAAAAAAGTTCTCAGGGAAAAAAATCAACTTGGATATGGATGTACTGATTTTGAAATGCTTTAGGGAGATCCTGTAGGCATTTGGAAATGTGAATCTGGTAAACAAAACAGAGGTCAGGACCAGAGTTAGAGATCTGGGAGCATCTGACAGAAGTAGAAGTTGAAAACATGTCCTTGAATGAGACTGTCAAAGAAAAAAAGAGGACTAGAAACATACCATTGAGAAAGGGCCAGTGATAAAGAAAAATGAACAGAGAGAAAAACAGAAATTGTATTGGGAAAGAGTTCATGATCAAAATTAGACTTACACTTTACACTCTTCCATATACTCCACAATGTGGTGATGTTAATCTCTTTCTTCTTCTATGTACCTCCCTGGATTTTCACTGGCTTGGTGCCCCAGCCTTGGAATGATCTACCACCTCATTTTGCCTCCTGACTTACCCAGCTTTCTTCAAGTCCAAGTTAAAACCTGACTTTCTATAGGAAGCCATTCCCAACCATTCTTAAATTTAATACTTTCTCTTTGCTGACTATTTTCAATTTACCCTATTTATCACTTATTTCTACATAGCTGTTTGCACGGTATCTTTCCCATAATACTGTGAGCTCCTTCAGAAAAAGGATTGTCTTTTACCATCTTTTGGTAATCCCTAATGTTTGGTGCCTGTCAAATAGTAGGTGGTTAATAAATATTGACTGACTTTTACAATTAGATAAGAGACATAGCAGAGCAAAGAGACAGTAATGAACTAGACTCAGCAAGTATTTGGCTTAAGCTTTGCCTCTAACACTTATTAGTTATGCAATTCTGGGCACCCCAGGAAACTCTCTAAGACTTTTTATTAAGTTATACACGGGTTTAGATCTGTTTCAGGATTTCTCATGCTAATGAAACCATAGATCCTTGACATATTGATGTAATATTAAATTTATAGTGTATCTGTAGATTTCACCAAAATTTTTTGCCCATTATCACTACCAGTCCACATAGAATAAAAGAATTTTAGAGTTAGGGGAGGTCTTAGAGATAATCTACTAAAACTCCATCTTTCCGATGAGAAAAAGTTACTTGTATTGATCAACTTACATTAATATCGTTTTGCAGTTTTTGAGATTCTTGGAGAGTAGTCATTCTTTCTTCTGCCATCTGTTTGTTTTCTAGTTCAAGTTTGTTGAAATCTGCAGTTAATTCAATACTTTTCAGCCTATTAAAACATAAATTGAATTAAATGTATTTATTATATACTTTTATTTTCTCTTTCTTCCTCCCTTCTTAACCCAATTTAAAAAAGGAAACAAAACAAGCTTTTTCTCCCATGTAATTTTACACTCAGAAGCCTATTTTACATTTAATTTTTTTTCTGAATTACATGTATTTATGTTCATTTTTCAAAATTTTGACTTCCAAGTTCTATCCTTCCATCTGCCCCTCGACAAGGCAACCAATTTGATATTTATAGAATAATCATGTGCAGTTATGCAAAACATTACCATAATAGCCATATTGCAAAAGAAAACGCAGACCAAAAAATTAATAATAAAGAGAGCTAAAAATGATATTTCAATCTGAACTCAGACTCCATCAGTTCTTTCCCTGAAGCTGGACAGTAATGTTCATCATAACTCCTTCAGTACTGTCTTGGATCACTGTACTGCTGAGAATAGCTAAGTCATTCATAGTTGATCATCATACAGTGCGGCTGTTACTGTGCAAAATATTCTCACGGTTCTGCTCATTTAACTCAGTATCACTTCATATAAGTCATTTCAGGTTTTTCTGAAAGCATCCCCTTAACAATTTCTTATAGCACAATATTATACTATCACAATTATATACCACAATTTGTTTAGCCTTTCCCCAGTTGATGGGCATCTTCTCAATTTCTAGTTCTTTGCCACTACAAAAAGAGCTGCCATAAATATTTTTGGATAGATGGGTCCTTTTTCTTTGGTTTCTGTGGTACAGACTTAGTAGGGTATTGCTGGGTCAAAGGGTATACACAGTTCTATACTCCATTGGGCATACTTCTAAATTGTCTCCAGAATGGCTGGATCATTTCACAACTTCACCAAGAGTAGTACATTGGTGTCTCTATTTTTCCACAAGCCCTCCAACATTTGTCATTTTCCTTCTCTGACATATTAGCCAATTTGTGAAGTGGTACCTCAGAGTTGATTTAATTTCCATTTCTCTAATCAATAGTGATTTAGAGCATTTTTTTATATAACTATAGCTAGCTTTGATTTCTTCTTCTGAAAACTACCATATCCTTGGACCATTAATTAATTGGGGAATTAATCTTATTCCTTTAAATCTAACCCAGTTCTCCATATATTTGAGAAACCTTTATCAGAGAAGTCCTGTGAAAAAAATTTCCCCAGTTTCCTGTTTTCCCTTCTCAACTTGTCTGCACTGATTTTGTTTGTGCAAAAACTTTTTCATTTCATAAAACCAAAATTATCCATTTGACATGTTGTAAGGCTCTCTGTTTCTTATTTGGTCACAAATTCTTCCCTTATCCATAAAACTGACAGTTAAATAGTCCATATTTCCATAATTTGCTTATGATATTACTTTTTATGTCTAAGTCATGTGGCTATTTTGATCTCATCTTGATACATAGGGTGAGATCTTGGTCTGTATCTAGTTTCTGCCGTACTGATTTCCATTTTCCACAGCAATTTTTGTCAAATATTGACTGTCTCAAAATCTTGGATCATTGGGTTTGTCAAACACTAAATTACTACGTTCATTTACTACTGTGTATTGTTTACCTAACCTATTCCATTGATACACCATTCTAATTTTTAGCTGGTATCAGACTGTTTTCATGATTACCCTTCCATAACATAGTTTGAGATCTGGTACTGCTGGGTTCCTCCCTTCACTATTTTTTATTGATTCTTTGATATTCTTGACATTTTGTTGCTCCAGATGGATTTTGTTATTATTTCTTCTAGCTTTTCAAAATTTTTTTGGTGTATTTTTATTGGTATGGCACTGAAAAAGTAAATTAATTTATGGAGAACTGTTATTTTTATCATATTGAGTCAGCCTACCCTTGAGCAATTAATATTTCTCCATTTCTTCAGACTGGACTTTATTTGTGTGAAAAGAGTGTTTTTGTAATAATGTTCACATACTTCCTGGGTTTGTCTTAGCAGGTAGACTCCCAAGTATTTTATACTGTCTGCAGTTGTTTTAAATGGAATTTCTTTGTCTGATCTCTTCCTGTTGAAATTCTTTGAAGTAGAAATCCAGTAGAAATGCAAATAAACTGTGTGAGTTTATTTTATATTGTGCAACTTTGTTGAAGTTGTTAATTACTTCAACTAGTTTTTTAGTTGATTTTCTAGAGTTCTCTAAGTATACTATCATCTGCAAAGAGTGACAGTTTTGTTTTCTCATTACCCATTCCAATCCCTTCAATTTCTTTTCCTTGACTTATTGATATAGCTAGCATTTCTAGAATAATATTGAATAATGGTGATAATGGACATCCTTGCTTCACTCCTGATCTTATTGGAAATAGATTATTTTAACAGACCTGAACTTATAAAGGCTTGAAAAGAGCAACAGAAGAGTTATGAGCTACTTTTAATTAAAACTGCTTCAAATTTTTTGTTCACTATTCTCAAGTCACTAACTCTATCTACTGCCCCTCATTTTCAGTAGACAATTTTGCCTGCTACTTGATAGAAAAAAATACGGTCCATCCAAAGATATGATGTCCCTAAATTCTTCCTACACCTTTCTAAACCTATGTCCTCAAATTCAATAAACATAAATATTTATCTAACACTAAACTTTTTCAGAATAATTTTTATACATATATATATAATAGTATTTGAGCTTTACAAAAACTTTGTGATGTAAGTACTTTAGGTATTATTATCCCCAATTATAAAAAACATAAACTGAGGTTCAGAGATGCTAAGTAATTTGCCCATCATCATACAGCTAGAAAGTGTTACAGCAACTGAACCCACATCTATTTGATTCTAATTCTAGCATTCTAACATGCTACACTATTCAGCACTTCTTTCCTGCCAGGCATAACCACTCCAACTGTGCTCATGCTCCTATCCCATCTCACCTCTTCTTTGGCCTTGCTCTATCAGTTATCCTCTCTCTCTCATGTATCCTCAATTTTTCCTCTAACTAGCCTGCCCTTTGACCTTATGCACTTGTTCAGGTCTCCCCATCCTAAAAGAAAAGAAGCCCCTTTCCTTGACCCTATAAACTCCCCAGATTATCATCTTATCTGTCTCATCCCTTTCCTCATTAAGCATCTAGACCAAATAGTTTACATTTAGTACAAGTTTTATACAACACTGAAAATTCAGTTATTCAGGTTGAAAGTGGCTATTTGGGGGTAATCAGTTATGCACCGCCTAGTCTAATCCTCAATCCAGTATATTCTGTTTTTCCAGATCGTAAAAAGACACACATATATCTAATAAGAAACCAATCTAATTAAGATGTAAAAGAAATGAAAACAACAAGTAAGAAATAGTCATTCTCTGAACCCATATCCAATGAGTACAATCTCCTACATTTTTCCAAGATCAAAACTTCCCCTGGAAAAGTTATGAGGGGAAAGGGAACCAGGATGGATTCAATTGGGCTCCTGATTTCCTCTCAACACATGATCAGATAGCATTGATATTTGCTAATTTCTCAAGAAGCAAGGATGGAATATAGAGAAGTGACTGGCTTACCTCTGGGGTCATAAGGATTTGCCTGGATGCTTCACCATCCCTATTCATTTCCACAGATCTGACATATTCATTCATTCATTCTGTCTCTCTCTCTCCTTTTATCTTTAAATTCAATCTCTGTTTACAGCTTCTCTTAAATGCTCTGCACTTCCACAAATGTTTGAACCAGGTGCCTCTCCTCTCATTTCTCTATGAAGTATTTCTTTTCTTCCCTTTCCAAGCTTTTGTACAAAGAAGACTCAAATAAAATTTAAAAATGAAGGAAAATGAAAATAGTATTCTGGTAGGATCAGTTCTTTCTCTGGAGGTGGATAGTATGCTTCATCAATCGTTCTTCAGGATTGTCTTGGATCACTGTATTGCTGAGGATAACTCAGTCATTCGCAGTTCTTTGCACAATATTGCTGTAACTGTGTACAATGATTCTCCCGGTTCTGTTTACAGCACTTTGCAATCAGTTCATGCAAATCTTTCCAGGTTTTTCTGAAATCATCCTGCTTGTCACTTCTTATAACACAATAATATTCCATCACAATCATATACCACAGTTTGTTTTACCATTCCCCAGTTGATGGATATCCCTTTGACTTCCTAGTCTTAGCCACCACAAAAAAAGCTTCTATAAATACAATTGTTCTTTAAAACAAGAGTTTTCTACCTCTCTGGATATCTCTCTGGATATACATATCATATCCTTTTCAGTGGAGATGAAAGTAAGATTCCAACATTACCAGCCCTCTACCCACACCTGCTTCCTCCATATTAGCTCTTCCTTTCATGTCCCATTTTATGACATAATTGCTCCTTCTTACCTTTTCTTATCTAATTTTGTTTTTTAGAATCATCCCATTATACACAATGCACCTTCAACCTTTCCTTAACCCTATTCCTTTTCAAATATTTTCTGTTATAAACAAACTGCATTACACACCATTCCTTTTCATCTTGACCTTTTCTACTTCTGTGCTCTGGAATGTATTCCCTCCCCCTTCTCAGCACCAACAATCTTATGCTAAAATTTTTCCCTTTCTTTAAGTCAAATGCTGACTTCTTCATGAAGCTCTTCATTATTCCTCTAACCTGAAGAAATATCTTCTCCCTCAGACTGAACATTTACATGGATCTCTTCTTTGTTATTACTTTCTAATTTGTACTGTAGGTGTTGGTGTGTATATGTTCCCTCCTAGTTTGTGAACTTTATAGAACAAAGGACTAGGTTAGATTTCTTCTTTATATTTCTGTCACTTAGCACAGTGTCTTACACATATTAGGTGCTTAATACATAGCTTTCTTTTCTAAATGGAACTGAATTAAAATCCTTTCTGCTGAAAAGTAAATAGAAAAATTATTAACTGCCATTGACATGTCTTCAATTGCTCTTATATCAAGGTAGTGAAGATTCATCTAAAAAGTCTATTAGTGTTAGGAGAAGCATCTGGTTTCTGTGTGGTAGATTAGATGTGAATTAAGGGCACCTATCTCCTACACTTGTAGGAAGTATCTTTAAAGAACACTACCCCTGTAACAAAAGGCAACAGTTGTGGGTGACATGAGTTATACTCCATTATTTAATTGAGAAGAAAAATATAGCTCAGTATTCATCTAATTATACATTCATGCAAGTTTAACAAGGTTACAGTTTATGAGAGATATCAGAGAAGAGTGGAAATATGGCCTTGGAGTCAGGAAGACCTTCCTGCAAGGCATGCCTCTGATTCATTCTGGCTAAGTGACCCTAGGCAAGTCACTTACCGTCTCAGTGCCTCAGAGAGTTATCTAAGATGATAAATTGCAACACAGATGCTCATCTGCATTCATATCATTTCTTCAACTCAAATTCCTAACAAACAAAATCACACGTCCAATCTCTCCAAAATGGTTTAAAACTAAACTTTAGGAGGATACATGTGGTTGACCAATAAATGAAAAACTTACCTCTCCTGTTCAAGCTCAGTTTTAAGTTCTGCAACCTGTTGTAAGTAATTTTGTTCATTTGCAGTAGCTTCATTAAATTTTGTTTCCAAATCATGTATTTCTTTCTGAAAAAGAAAAAAACATACAAGCACATGGGATATGGCTTAAATTTTTTTATTATTCAAAATTGATCACAAAAGTAACAGTATAATACAACCTCATCTGATTACTACTGTTACTTCAGTTCTTCAAAGATCTATGTCTTCAGAGTAGGTATTTCCCTGAAATGATGCACATCACAACCCCACTAGGCCTCAGTAGATGGGCATTATGAGTTGTGACAGAAAAATTAAATCAACTTCTAACCAATTTGATAAGGAGCTTCTCTAAAAATTATCTGGGATCCATTTGAGGAAGTGACCATGATAGCCATGCTCATTTCTCTCCTGATTCTCCGGAGTTGTACTGCTCCTCTTCCCATAACTTAACCTCAGATTTTCAGCTCCCTTTATGTGCTATCTTTCTCTATTAATTCCTTGAAGGTAGGGACTGCCTTTCTTTCTGTTTTCTTCTGTATTACCAACACTTAGCACCGTGCCTGGTATATAATAAAATTTAAGAAAATGCTGTATCCATTTAAGCTGAGTTTCAGACCACTCATATAAAATTCATTATTAGGTTTTGCTCAAACACCTTCCAATTTTGTACCATGACCCAGAGTTTGTGCTATTCTAGCACAATATACAAAAAGAGTGGTTTATCTCCATCCCATGAAGTAGTATCAGAATAGGTTGTGGATACTGTAGAGTTGTCATGTGAGATTTTGTAACTACTTTAGAACTTATGTAGATATGTAGATTATGTAGATAAAACACTGACATTTTTAAATAATAAGCTTTAAAGTAATGGTACTTTCACTGAACTCTCCCAGTGTAAATAACAATCTCTCATTCATGTTTTCTCATCCTGTTTAAATCATTTGCCACACATCTTCCATATAAAATCCTTTCAACATCCTAGTGGCTTTTCTCTTTAAAAAAAAAAAAATATATATATATATACATATATATATATATATGTATCAGAGGCACTGATGGACTATTTACACTATCTACCATTTTCTTTATATAATTGGATCACTTCCTTTTTCAGATATATATCTCCTCAATAATGTTTTTATATCACTTCTTGCATAGAAACCACCCTTATTAATGTGCTAAAAATCTACTCATACTTACCATGAGTCTTTCCATTGTAACTTATTATCTAGATTCATCAAAAATTAAAGTGTCCAATGAGTCTCAGTCTCACCCCAAAAAAATCAGTATTAAAGAGACTGAATTTTATGGAAATGAATAGTTTGGTAATATTACACAGTGCTTTCAATGCCTCAAATTCAATCTAGCCTTATTTCTTTTTGCTATTCAATTCTGAGCCTGTTTCATTGTTCATGAGTAGCCTGTTTAAGATATGTAATACTGATGGACTAACTCAATCAACTGATTATTCAATTCTATGTTATACTCTGAGTAATAAGCACTTTTCAAAGTTCAATTATCCTATGTAGATTAAGAGACTACTGTCTTTTGTACTGCTATAGATTTCACTGAGGAAATTTTGTATTATTCCAGGACTACCTGCAGCAATAAGAATTCCATCTGAGGATGCAAACATGTGAAGAATTTCACCATCAAAATGGAATCCTATTTTGTTTATGTTTTTTTTTTTGGTGGTTGTGGGAGACTCAGCAGAGAAAATTTTCATGGAGAAGGTCTCAATTAAACATATCAAGTCTTCCCCTTTGATACTTGGCTTGATACTACTATTTGTTGTATAAAATCACTTCCAAAACCATGTATAATGCCTTGTATATTTTGATGTATACATGGGATGCAGCTTACATGAAATTTCAAGATGTCATCTTGCTCTATATGTTAATGCTTTTTTAAAGAGCAATAAAAAAAGACACAATGGGATTCTGCATTCTCTGTCTTTCAGTCAGTTACATGACCATAAATATGTAGAAAAATCATCTGCAAAGAACATTCCTATTTCCTGCTAGTATTTTCATCAATGTTATCCTCAACATATACAACATTTTCAAAAAGATTTTCATAGAAAAGTAGGCACGTGGATCAGCGGCTGCTGATGTATTCTCAGTCACTTTTTTTTAAAAGTAAAAATAACACCTGTAATCTTTCCTGTTTCTTTAGGATTTTCTCTTTTTTTCTATTCCTAAGTACTTTTAAATTTGTGTTGTCTCTAGTAAAGATATGTTCTACATACATTTATTCAGCAACAGTCCCCTCATTCTTATTTCATCTTTTTAAGTGGCATTGTCACTTCTGGATAAAATATACCAAGTACTGAGGTATAAGTATCTAAATGTAGTGGCTCCATTAGCATTACCCATCTCATTCCCAACAGATCACTACAAAAATACATTTCATTGTGCTTTTGAATTTGCCCTTTGTGTTCCCAGGACGATTGGGGTTAACTGAATTTCATGACAACACAACTGACTAAATGTTGTAGAACATGAAAGGCTTAATTATACTTATTGGTGATGGAATAATCAAATAAAATTTGATTTTGTACAGTAAAATATGACTTTAAAGGATCTCTTCCAACAAAATGTCTTTTGTGTATATATTAAAAACCTACAAGATTTCTTGAGGTGTAAAAATAGAGAAAACAGTTCATTAACCCTTTGATAGCTGATTTCAAGTTAGTATTTCCCTAAAACAAAGGCCCATCTCTTTAAAATCAATATTCTTTCAGTAATTCTATATGGCTACGAATCATAGGACACAACAGTCTCTAAAGAATTAAAGTGATATGTCACCCAAATGACAACAAAAAGGAACCTCATGAGCATATTACTAATTAGAATTGTCTATGATAAGTGATATAAAGGATGTCATTAGAGACTGTATAAGTAAAAAAGCAAGTGGAGTAATTACATAGCAAAAGGGATAACTAATAGGCAATTTAAAATGTCTGTAAACATTAATGTAACTGTAAGATATAGCCACAGTAACAAAAATATCTGAAACAAATAGTCACACAAACCTCTCTGATTTGAAGAATTCCATTTAGTTCTATTTCTGTTGCCTGCAGTTTTTCAGTAATCATCTCTAAATGTTTCTTTTCACGTAAAAGTTTTTGATTTGCTTCCTAATTAAGAATATAATGGAATCATGAATTCCAAAGTACAAATATTCAAAATCATGAAATCTACAAACCAAAGTTGTGAACAGAACCATAATTTCATTAAAGATTTTTCCCTTTGGTTGGAACTATAAAATGTTATATAAAATACATCTTGATTCAATAAATAAAGAAATAAATATGAAGGAACTATGGTATAATTAAAATTATACTGGAAAGGGACCTAAGTTCCAGTTGTAGCTACGTCATTAACCAGCTTTATATAAAGCATAAGCAAATCACTAAGTCCTTTTCAGAAATTAATTTTCTTACATGCAAAATGAGTGGCTGGACAAAATTATTTTTTTAAAAATTCCTTATAGATCAAAAATTATATGATTTCTTAAGGAGATTATTTCTGAGCTCCTTTAGAGTGTCTTACAGATCTGATTCTATGAAAATTTGTCAATTGTTATAGCAAGTAAAATGAAAATCAAGCTTGCAAATATTACAGTTTCATGTGCTACAAGGTCATAAATGGAAGGGAAAATCACATAATACAGGAAATCTAATTTTAACAAATCCATTATAATTTCTGATTCTATCATGTTCATGATCACAAGGTAGATTTTGACGAATCAACTTGAGAAAAAAAGGTTTTTATAACTGACACCTTTATAAATTCTTGTCCACATAGGAATCAGTCTCTATAATAAAAACATTACTTTGCTATTTACCATTTTATATATATATATATATATACACACACACACACATACATACACACACACATTTGATGATTGATATACAAGCTATCCTTAAAATTTAACAGGTTTCACAAAAGGGTGTGGTTGTGGTTTTCAGTGAAGGCATTAAGTGAAGATAAAAAACAAATAAAAATGGTATAAGTCTTAGACCAGATTTTTCCATCAGGCATATTAAAAAATCAATTATCTCAACCTATAAATATCACCTTCTGTATACCACAAAAATTAAACCACAGCCAAATAAGTGTATGTCTTTAAAAGTTCATTAAAATGGGATTGTACATGCAAACTAAACTATATACAAAATATAAATTACTTTCCTTAGAAAATACTCATGTTCTAAAAGAATGAACACAACCTTCAAAGAAGTCTTATTTACAACCATAAAATGTCACATTCAAATTAAAATAAGATCATACTTTTATAACTAGAAGAGGCTTTAGAGGGCATCTACTACTCATGTTATAGATGAAGAAATTAAGGTCAAATAATATTAGATGACTTGCCCAAGGGAAGATTTAAATTTAAATTTAGGAATTCTGATTCCATAGCCAGTATTCTTTCCATTATATCATGGTAAAATTGTTGATATGACACACATGACAAATGTATGGGCAATGTGTAATTTTCTTCTTTTAAAAAGTATGGACACAAAATTCTAAACAAATTGTGCTACGTAAATATAATGAAATATTATTATATCCATTAAGAGTTGATAAATTAAAATAATCCAGGCAAACACAAGATGACTTATTATATAAAATGATATAAAGTGAAATAAATGGAAGCAGAAAAATAATATACACAATTATTACAATGCAAATGGAAAGAACAGTAGCAACCAAGACCCCAAACCTAAACATTGTGTAACCATAATCATCAAGCTTAGTCCCAAAGAAAAAAGGAAAAAATGCACCCTCCTTTTTTTGCATAAAGAGGAAATATGGGTGTGGAACATTAAATACCTTGTCAGACTTGGCTTATGTATTCATTAGTTTTCCTGAAATGCTTTTTTCCCCTCACTCTTTTATTCTTTGCTATAGGAGATGGTTATAGGGAAGAGAGATAGAAGGGATACCTTTGAAAAAGCAAAGTTATACTTTAACAAAAAAGTGTGTTTTTGGAGGGGTGGGACCTAAAATAAATATTGCTAAAATTCTACAAGTCATAATAACATACTGGACAAAAAAAGCAGCCAGCTAACAGTTGCCATACTATACTAAATTACTTAGAGGAACAGTCATATGTATTTACCAAGATTCTTTTTAATTCTTCAAGTTGCATTTCTTTGTCCTTTTTACATAGTTCCATGTCTTCTAAAATAAAAAACATAAATATATTAAAAGAACTAAATGTATCACTGAGATTAAAAGATTGAAAATGAAATGTGAAATAACTGGAGAAATAGGAAATAAAAGGGTAACATAAAGAGGAAATGAATTGACATATATTTATTCAGCACATAATACATGTCAGTCACTGTGTTAGTTTTTCGAGATAACATAACTTAAGGGAAAACAGTCCCTGTCCTCAAAGAGTTGATATACTATTGGGGGAAACACATAAATAAACAGAAAATTAATCCAAAAAAATTTTTTGCAGGGAAAAACTAGAGACTGTGTTAAGTAGGAAAGACTTTATGTAGAAGGTAGCCCACCAGCTGGGTTTTAAAGAAAACTAGGTATAAAGAGGTGGAGATGAAGAGGAGTGAATTTCAGGAACAGAGGATAGCTTTGTTCAAGGGCACAGGGATGAAAGATATAATGTTATGTGTGAGGAATGACAAACAAGTTAGTTTGGCAAGAAATGAGAAAAAAAACATTCTTGAAAGGGAAGCACTAGGTAGAGATAGATTAAGGATCACACAAGACTTAGCAATTACCAATATAAGGAATGGAGGGCTTGGAATATGATATTCCAGAAGGCAAAGTAGATAGGATTATAACTAAGAATAACCTCCTCAGCAAAACTAAGTATTTAGTTCCTACAGAGGAAAAAAATAGACTTTTAATGAAATAGAAGATCTTAAAGCATTCTTGATGAAAAGATCAGAGCTGAATAGAAAACCTGACATTTAAACATAAGAATCAAGAAGACAAACACAGACCTTATGGAGAAGCATAATAAAGTAAACATGAATGGGAAATCCTAAGGGATTGAACAACACTAAAATGTTTGCATTCCTATATGGGAAGATGATACATGTTAACATCTAAGAACTGCATCAGTATTACGGCAATTAGAAGCAATCCACTTACACAGAAGAAGTCTACTATATTGGTATGACCTCAAATGAAGAATGGAAGGAGGAAGAAAAAGGAATGTATTGGGAGAAGGGGAAAGGAGAGGAAGAGTAGAGAAAATTATCTAACGTAGTAAAGACAAGCAAAGAAGAGTGTATGCAACAGAAACGAAAATGGAAGGGAAGGAGCAAACTACCTTTTAAACCCACTCTCAACTTAACTGGTTCAAGGAGGAAAGAAGATATATACACATATACACACAAACACACACAGTTGAGTGCAAAAATCCATCTTATTTTACAAGAAAGTAGGAGGGAAAGGGGCCACGAGAAAAAGGGGGGGGGGAAGGGGGAGGTCAAAAGAAGTGGCCAGAAGCAAAACACTCTTCAGGAGGGGACAGCATGAAAACGTAAAGGATAAATATAATAGGATGAAGGGAAATACACAGTTAGTGATCATAACTGTGAATTTGAACTGAATGAATTTACCCATAAAATAGAATATTAGCAGAATGGATTAGAAGACAGACTCCAACAATATGTGTACAAGAAACACACTTGAGGGGGTGGAGTCAAGATGGCGGAGTAGAAAGACTCACGTATGCTAGCTCCGAACCCCCAGCCCATGGATTTAATGTAAGAAGAGCTCCCCAAAAGTTCTGGATCACTGCAGGGTGTGCAGAAACACAGTGGAAGAGATTTCCATTCCAGAGAGCCCTGGAGCGCCGTCCCCAGGGTCCATCGCGCCCCAGAAAGCGGAGTCCACCCCTGCGCTGCCCTGGCCGCGGCCCCAGAGGAACAGATCCAAGCAGGCTTCAGGGACGGAATCTCCAGCAGCCGGGAAAGTCCCTCCGCCCACAGACGCTACAGGTCAGTGAGAGAGACGTCTAGGCTGGCAGAGAGGGGAGCGGGGTGTCTCTGTGACTCGGGCCCCCTCAGGAGGAAGCGGCGGAGGCAGAGGCAGGGGCAGGAAGCAGCGGAGGCAGAGGCAGGGGCAGCGGCAGCCCCTCGGGACTTCCCCAGCAGCAGGACGGATCTTTATTACTGAAGGTCTCTGCATAAACCACCTGAAGGAGCTGAGACTGGGAGGTGGCCCTGTCCCCACCCACTCCATTACTGAAGGTCTCTGCATAAAGCCCCTGAGGGAGATGAGCCTGGGAGGCGGCCCTGCCCCCACCCCAGCACCAGAACTTAAGCTCACATTGAATAGCAGCCACGCCTGCTGCGCAAAGCCCATTTGAATCTCAGACCCCAAGAACTAGCTGGGCGGATCTAGGCAGGGGTGCACAGGAATCACAGAAGTCAAGTAACTGGCTGCGAAAATGCCTAGAAAAGGGAAGAAAAATAAGACTATAGAGAGCTTCTTTGAGCAGGTGCAAATGTTCCCGCCTTTCAATTCTGATGACGAAGAACTATTCTTACCATCAGGGAAAGATGTGGAGGGCGGGGCCTCGGTACCCCAGACATCTCAGGGGGGATGTCGGGTGGGCTCAGGCCTTGGAAGACCTCAAAAAGGATTTTGAAAAGCAAGTTAGACAGGTGGAGGAAAAACTGGGAAGAGAAATGACAGAGATGCAAGAAAAGTATGAAAAACGGGTCAATACCTTGGTAAAGGAGACCCAGAAAAATGCTGAAGAAAAGAACACCTTGAAAAACAGGCTCACTCAATTGGAAAAAGAGGTTCAAAAAGTCAATGAGGAGAAGAATGCTTTCAAAAGCAGATTTAGCCAAATGGAAAAAGAGGTTCAAAAGCTCACTGAAGAGAATAGTTCTTTCAAAATTAGAATGGAACAGATGGAGTCTAATGACTTTCTGAGAAACCAAGAAATCACAAAACAAAACCAAAAGAATGAAAAAATGGAAGAGAATGTGAAATATCTCATGGGAAAAACAACTGACCTGGAAAATAGATCCAGGAGAGACAATTTAAAAATTATGGGACTACCTGAAAGTCATGATCAAAAAAAAGAGCATAGACATCATCTTCCATGAAATTATAGAGGAAAACTGCCCTGACATTCTACAACCAGAGGGCAAAATAAGTATTGAAAGAATCCATCGATCATCACCTGAAAGAGATCCAAAAAGAGAAACTCCTAGGAACATTGTGGCCAAATTCCAGAACTCCCAGGTCAAGGAGAAAATCTTGCAAGCAGCTAGAAAGAAACAATTCCAGTATTGTGGAAATAAAATCAGGATAATTCAAGATCTAGCAGCTTCTACATTAAGGGATCGAAGGGCGTGGAATAGGATATTCCAGAAGTCAAAGGAACTAGGACTCAAACCAAGAATCACCTACCCAGCAAAACTGAGTATAATACTTCAGGGGAAAATATGGTCTTTCAATGAAACAGAGGACTTTCAAGCATTCTTGATGAAAAGACCAGAGCTGAAAAGAAAATCTGACTTTCAAACACAAGAATGAGAAGAAGCATGAAAAAGTAAACAGTAAAGAGAAGTCATAAGGGACTTACCAAAAGTGAACTGTTTACATTCCTACATGGAAAGACAATATTTGTAACTCTTAAAACTTTTCAGTATCTGGGTAGTTGGTGGGACCACACATACACATGTACACGCATGCACACACATACACACATGCACACACATACAGAGATAGAGAGCACAGGTTGAACTGAATAGGATGGGACCATACCTTAAAAGAAATTAAGGTAAATGGTGAGAGAGAAATGTAGTGGGAGGAAAGAGGGGGAAATGGAAGGGGGTAACTATATGTCATTTAAGAGGCAGGTAGGAGTTTTTTTTTAGTGGAGGGAAAAAGAGGAGAGCTGAGAAAAAAAAACAAGATCATCACATTTGACTAAAGGAAGGAATAAAATGCACACTCATTTTGGTATGAAAACCTATCTTACAGTACAGGAAAGTGGGGGAGAAGGAGATAAGCAAGGGGGGGGATGATGGAAGGGAGGGCAATGGGAGGAGGGAGCAATTTGAAGTCAACACTCGGGGGGGGACAGGATCAAAAGACAGAATAGAAACAATGAGGGGCAGGATAGGATGGAGAGTAATTCAGTTAGTCTTACACAACATGACTATTATGGAAGTCATTTGCAAAACTACACAGATATGGCCTATATTGAATTCCCTGCCTTCCCAAAGGGAATGGGTGGGGAGGGAGGGATGGGCAGAATTTGGAACTCAAAGTTTTAGGAACAACTGTTGAGTATTGTTCTTGCTACTAGGAAATAAGAAATACAGGTAATGGGGAATCGAAAGTCATCTGGCCCTACAGTACAAAAGAAAAGATGGGGACAAGAGAAGGGAGGGATGATAGAAGAGAGGGCAGATTGGAGATAGGGAAAATTAGATTGCTTGGGGTATTGGGGTGGGGGGAGGGGATAAAAGGGAAGAAAATTTGGAACCCAAAATTTTGTGAAAATGAATGTAAAAGCTAAATAAATAAATTTTTATCAAAAAAAAAAAAAAGAAAGAAACATACTTGAAACGGAAAGATACACAGAATTAAAATAAGGGGCTGGCATAGGATCCATTACGTGTCAGCTAATGTTACAAAGACAGGGTAGCAATCATGATCTCAGACAAAACACAGCAAAAAATGACTAATTAAAAGAGATAAACAGCTAAGCTACAGGAGGAAATCAATGGTGAAACTATAATAAAGGGGAACTTCAATTTACTTCTCTTGGATCTAGATAAATATAATCATAAAATAAAGAAATTAAGAAAACGAATAGAATTTTAGAAAAGTTAGATATGATAGACCTCTAAAGAAAACTGAATGGAAACAGAAAGGAGTGTACCTATTTCTCAGCTGTACATGATACCCTAGCAAAAATTGAATATTTATTAGGACACAAAAACCTCACAAACAATTGGAGAAAAACAGAAATATTTAATAAAACTTTTCAGTAATAAAAATTGCATTAAATAAAGGAACTTTGAAGCATGGAATAAAAATTAATTAGAAACTAATCTAATCCTAAAGAATGAGTGGGTCAAAGAACAAATCATAGAATCAATAATTTCCTTAAGAATAATGACAATGGTGAGACAATGTACCAAAATTTTTGGGATGCAGCGAAAACAATACTAAAGAGAAATTTATATCACTAAACACTTACTTCAATAAAAGAAAGAGCAGATCAACTAATTAGGCATACAACTAAAAAAAAAAACTAGGAAAACAATAAATTAAAAATTCCTGATTAAATACCAAAAGAGAAATCTTGAAAATTGAGAGATTAATAAAATTGAAAGTTTAAAAAAATGAACTAACATATAAAACTACGAGTTAATATTATGGGAGAAAACAGTATAATACACAAATCACTAAATAATTTGGTTTTCCTAAAAAGAAAGAAGAAAATCAAATTACCAGTATCAAAAATGAAAAGGCTGAAAGCATACTCAACGAAGATGAAATTATAGTAACTATCAGGATCTATTTTGCCCAACTATATCCCAATAAATTTGGCAATCCAAATGAAGTAGATAAGAAATCACAAAAATGTAAATTGTCCAGATTAAAAGAAGAGGAAATAGAACATTTGAATAACCTTATCCTAGAAAAATAAATTGAACAAGCCATAAATGAGCTGCCTAAGAACGAACAAGGGCCAGGTTGATTTACAAGTGAATTCTATTAAACACTTAATGAATAATTAATTCCTATATTATATAAACTGTTCGGAAAAAAACAGGTCAAGAATGCATCCCGCTTAAATTCCTTTTATGACAAATATGGTTTTGATACCTAAACCAGGAAGAGTAAAAAACGGAGAAAAAAATCTATAAACCCATTTCTCTAATGAATACGGATGCAAACATTTTAATGCATTTCAATTATTGTTACCCTGCATGCTTGTATGAGAGATGAAAACACTAAAACTTTTCTGTAGAAGAGACATAATATTCTTAACTTCTACAGAAAAATTTTAGTGTTTGCTCCAGAATAACACTCTTAGGTACCCTCCACATAACTTCCATTCCCTGTCTAGCTATACACAGCTCCTTGATGTCCTGGAATAATGCCACTCAAGGACAAACTCCTATGGACAATGATAAGCTACTAGAATATACTTCCACCCTATCATACTCACCACATTCCAGTGATTCTGAATGTCCTGTTTCCATTATTCAAACCCATTCTCTATCCTCCACTGATTACTGTATCATACCATGCCTCCTCAGCCCAAGCTTCTAACCTTTCATGAAATTACTTGCTTGGTTCTTCTATCAAACTAACTGCTCCTTCTCTGTTTACTTTGTTGGCTCTTCATTCAGGTCATACTCACTAACCATGATGTCCCACAGGGTTATCTGTTGCAGGCCCTCTTCTCATTTCCTCTATAGCAAAGGTATCAATCCTAGCTAGCAAAAAAATTTCAATGATGTCAGAACCAGATTAAAATGTAATTGGGAGATATTTAACAAAATAAATAAAAGTACAATACAACAGTGTTAATTTGTGGGTTCCTAAGTCAATGTGTACCCAATTCATTTCATTTGAGTTTGATACCACTGCTTTGTACTATTTCACTTAGTGATCTCATCAGCTACCTTGGATTAAATTATCATCTCTGTGCTGACAACTATCAGACCCACTTGTACAGACCTAATCTCTCTCCTACCTCCAGACTCACCTCCAGCTTCCGACTGGACATCCCAAACTGGATGTTCTCTATACATCTTAAACTTAACATATTCAATATTGAATTCATTATCTTTCCCCAAAATCTTCCCCCTTCTAAACATCCCAATTACTATCAATGACACTAGCATCCTCCTAGTCAACCACACTCAGAACATAGGTGTCATTCTCAACTCCTCACTCTCTTCAACTTCCCCCACCCATATCCAATCTGTTACCAATACCTGTCCATTTAACCTTTTTAACATTCCTCAAATACACTCCCCTTCTCTCTTCTGATATTGCTACCAACATGGTGCAACTTCTCATCACCCCACCCCCAACCCCTGCAACACTGGCCTCTTTGTTTTCTTGATGACAAAACTCTGAAAATTTTCACTGGCTGTCTTCCATGTCTGGAGTGCTTTCCATCCTCATCTCCACCTCCTTGTTTCCTTCATTTCCTTTAAATCTCAGCTGAAATTCCATTTTCTACAAGAAGCCTTTTCCAATCCTTCTTAATTCTAGTGCCTTCCCTCTGTTGATTATTTCCCATTTATCCTATATATAGTATATTTGTATATAATTACATGTTGTCTACCCCATGCCTCCTCCTGCTCTTTGAGGGCAGGAACTATCTTCGCTTAGCACACTCCCTGCCACATAGTAGGCCCATTAAAATACTAAATGATTGATTGACTAATTATCCCAGGGGAAAACTGGTGTAGAGGCACTAGTCAAAGTAGTAATTTGTGAGAAGCCCTCAAGATTAAACCTATTCCCATGTAAATCCAGAACCTTTGGCTTTTCATCACAAGTTAAAGATTAGTTCACTTTTGGATATGTTGTTTGAGGTGCCAACAATTTATCCAAAAGGAGGCATTCACTGGATAGAAATTTAGGGTTAGAGCTTAATGGAGAGGTCAAGTCTACAGATAGATTTTGTAGTCCTCTGAAGCTATGGGAATGAGTAGAATGCTAAGATATAGTGTGGAAAGAGAAGAGAAAAAGGTCAAGGAAAGTAATAATAGCTGACACAGCAATTCTGTGAAGTAAAAACTATAGATGTTATTCAAATCATTCTGACGAGGTTAAGTAGCTTACCCATGGTCATGCAATTTGCAATTGTGAGAGGTATTTAGCACCTCCCCACTACAACTGCAGCAATCTATACAAGATCAAGAAGGCACTATGCAACAATAAATTGGGCATGTTCAAACTTAGCTGTAACGATCAAAAATAGTAAGATAAATAATGGTCAGAAGTAGGAAACTCATCAGGAAAGAAGAGTGTCAGAGAAGACAAGCCAGGAGAAATTTTTTTAAAGGGAGCAACAGTGTCATATGCTACAAAAAATTCAAGAATGATGAGTGAAAAAGACATCAGATTTGACAATGTTATTGGTTAGTTTATAGACAGGAGCTTCAGTAGAATGGTGCTAACAGAAGCCAGATTACAGGTGGTGATGAAGTAAAGATGGTGAATAGACTACTCAGTAGAAGTTTAGCAGTGCAAATGAATGGAAAGATAGTGCATTAGCTAGAGAATGCAGCAGAGTGAAAGGGAAAATATTGAGTGTTTTGTTTCTTTATTGTTTAAATAATGAAAGAGAACTGAGCACATTTCTACACAGAAGCCAGCAGAAAAAGATTTAAAATACAGAGTAGGAGGGTAGAGCATGACAGATCAAAATCCGGGAGGACCTTGAATGAGATAGGATAGAGTACAAATTTAGGGATTAATTTGGACAAGAAGCAGAACAACTTCATCCTTTGAAAAAAGAGAAAAAGAGGAAAGTATGGAGAAGACATACAGAGGTTCCAAGTCATCAGGAAGATAAAACATGGAGCATGTCATTTAGTCTCAATTTTCTCTACAAAGCAGGGGACACAGTAAGTTGAAAACAAAGTAAGAATGAAACTAGGCCTGAGAAGAGGATAATGTTTTCAACAGCAGTGAAAAATGTAGCAAGGAATTAATATTAAAAAGCAGTGCAGGCCTAGTTAAAGTTTAATAGTACCATTATGTATTACATATAAAATTATGTACGGCATATATTTTTTAAATAAACTTACATTTTTCCCATATATAGTTAATTCTCCAGAACTGCTAAAGTACAAAATATGCATATGAGATACAAAACAGAACTGATATTGCTAATAATAAAAACTTTTAAGAATCCTGAAGTCAGGAATCTAGGTACCTATGACACCTTCAGGTTCCTTACAACTAAAGGAGTTCATAAACTGGAAAACTTGGTAAGCTTTTTTTTAAGACTTGATTTTAAGACTTTCCTATTTACTTAAAGCTAGACAAAATGATCAAATAAAAAACTAGAAACCACATAGTTGTTAGCCTATTTCATTTTGAAATAATTAATTTTAAAATTAATAATTAAAAAACATACTTATTACTCTTTAAAACTTACCCAGTTCACTTGATTTCTTCTGTATCTCCAAGGTAAGAGTTTTCAACTGTTCTTCATTTTGCTCCAATCTTTGAAAATATATTTTAAAACGTAAAATTTCAACTACAAATATATTTAAGTATGCAATTCAGTTATTTAAGGTCAGATTATATAAAAAATAGTCAGAATTTAAGTAATATACTTACTTGTCTACCTCATTTGAGTACCAAGATCCTTTGAAATCAATAGGGATTTTGCATTAATTCATTATCTGTTCTTATGTTTATTTTGAAAATGTGTTATTTTATCATTAAAAATAAACAATTGAATCCTTTCCTATGCTACCTCTATATTAAAATGTAAATCATGTGATTATATTCTTGTTTTTTAAACTTTTACTCCAAATTAAGCATTTAGGAAGAAATACAGAGAATAAACACTTGTTTTACTCAGTGAATACTCAGTATCACAAATAAGATACACTTTGATGTACAATGTAACCCAGGGTGGAGAACCTGCAGCCTTGAGGCCACATGTGACCCTCTAGGTCCTCGAGTACAGCCCTTTAACTAAATCCAAACTTCACAAAACAAATTAGGACCTCAAGTACAACTCTTTGAAAGAATCCAAATCTATCTTCTATCTTCTGTCCACATGGCTAATAGTTTCTCCATCTCTAGAATAGCACCTTCTCTTTGTTTTGACAAATAAATCAGCCTCATGCAAATATTGCCTTTTGTGTGCACCTTTATCCAGCCAGCATCCTTCACTACAGTATTCTCAGTCAACACTGCAAACCTAAGTTCATGTTCTATTGATGATAATTTTTGTCCTTCATATTTTCTAATTTATTTTCATTTTCATTTCCAATTCTATTGAATTTGCATAATGTGAAATTATATAAAGTGAGAACTATTTCTCCTGCAGCAGTAGGCCTGATCTGGATAAAGATCCATCAAAAGAGACTGCTCTTGCAGTCTGAAAGCTGGGAAAAGAACTAGGAGAAAGAAGTGTGGCAAAAATCTAGAGAGAAGATAGCATCAAGGAGAAGATGATTAACAGTGTGAAAGGCTGCAGAATGTCAAGAAGGATGAGGACGGAGAAAGGACCATCAGAATGGTCAATTAAGAGTTAACTGACAATTTTGAAGATTGTGAGTTCCTTGATGATCATACAACCTTTAGTTGTATCCCCAGGCACTGTGCCTGGTACTTTTCTTACTTGGCTGCCCTACTTTGGAACTTCTTTGATTTCTCCATCATGTGCCAAGCAAGGTCATTATTGGGAAAACCTCATCACCCTGCAAGATCTCATCATTCTTGAGACTCCTCCCTCATCATCAATCTGTGTACCTCTGATTGGAAGATGAAGCAACAAACTCTAAAACCTCCATTTAGAGAGGGAGCTCACATGACTAATGTGAAAATGTTTAATGTGAATGTATATACAGAGCCTATATCAGATTGCATGCTGTCTTGGGGAGGAGGGAGGGAAGGGAAGGAGAGATAATTTGGAATTCAAAAGTTTGTGGAAATGAATGTTGTAAACTAAAAAATAAAAAAAAAAAAATCAAGCCAAAAAAGAAAAGAAATATAAAGAACATTTAATAGCACTGGGGGATTCATTCTTAATTATAATGTTTATCTGAAAACTAAAATAAATAAAGAGGGGGTTCAAATCAGAAGAAATTCCTCATTTCTCACCTGGCTACCCTATTTTTAGGGACTTCTTTTATTTTCCTACCATGCCCTTGCATCTGGTAGGTTCCTTGGCTGCACCCCCTTCCCCACTTTTCACCTTTCTTTTATGAGTAATCTTCTCCCATGGTTGAGGGCAGGGACTATTTTTTTTTCATATTTGCCCCCAGCATTTAACACAGTGCCTGGCATGCAGTAGGTACTTAATAAATGTTTCTTTACTGACATCTTAGGTGCTTAATATATGTTTGCCAACTGACTGATTTTGGAAAGAAAAGTTCCAGTTGAATGATGAATTTGGAAACCAGACTACAAAAAGTTCAGGAAAAGAAGTGGACATCCTGGTTACAGAGGGCTTTCTCCAGGACTTTAGCTGTGAAATGGAGAAGATTCATAGAATAATAGCCAGTGGGCATTAATGGATGAAATAAAGGGTTTTTTTAAGGACTGGGGAGACAAGGACATGTTTATAGACAGCCAAGAAGCAGCCAGTAAACAGGGAAAGACTGAAAGTTAGTAAGAGTAAGAATTATAGAGGGAATGCTATGCTGAAGATGAGAGGAATGGGATAATGTGTACATGTAGAGGAGTTTGCCTTGGCAAAAAGAAAGGTTACCTCTTCATGAAAGATAAGGTTGTGAACATAGTAAAGAAAGGCATCTGAATGATGTAAGATGAAGAGGAGGGTGAAGGGGCTGCTCTCAATGGATCACCTCAATACTTTTAGTGAAGTAGAAGGCAAGATTTTAAGCTGAGAGGGTAGAAATAAAGGGAACAATGGGGCATTGAGAAAAGGCAAAAAGGTTTGGAAAAGCTACTATAATGACTGCAATAGTCAAATAATGAAATATAAAAGAATTGCCTTGCTTCAGTGAGGGCCTCTTTAATTTCTTGATTCCAAAAAATGTTTTTCAATTTATACTGTCCTCCTCTGTGACTATCTTCACTCAGTATTAACAAAGATGATAGAAACAGTCAATGTTGGTGGGGCTGAGAATGGTCAGGCACCCTAACACATTGTTAATGAAGCTATGAATTAATTCCTGTAAAACAATTTGGAATTATGTGAGAAAATGAATAGATAGATTAAAAATATTTCTTAAGTGCTTATTATGTATCAACTAACTGTTGAGATGTAAATACAAAAGCAAATAGTCCCAGTCTTCATATGAGACACACTAGTAGGGGGAGATAAGACACATATGGTATGCCCTCTGTGTTCATTTTCACAACTCAAATTTTCCAGTTAGGTTAGGCCCTGAAAGGGTAATGATTATTACTTCTCTCAGGGTTCCAGTAGCAACCCTGAGGGTCTCTAGGGTTTTCAGTGTTGTAGTACAAGAGTTCCCTCTGGTGTGCTCCCCACTGATTAGCAGTGATTAGTTTTCATAAAAGAACTAAGGTGACATAACAACAATTGGTATAAAATATTTACTCCCTCAAAATCTTGGGGCATACTCTTGCATGAGTATAGAGTCATATAGAGACATAGAGTCTAAGACAAGAATAGGCTTAAACTTAAAACTATAATGATGGTGAGGATATGTGCAGACAATGAATGTAAGATTAAATCACAACGTCTGGTTACTCTAAGTCCTTTCTTGAGCCTTTGGATGGTATTTTTTTGGTTCAAGGTATTATGTACTTTTAATCTTTTTTTCCCTCAGGTTGCTTTCTTTCTATACTATTCTATGTCTGCATTTACTTATGGTTCTCCTCAGTGTATGTCTGTCTATTCCACACTGCATGAGTTGTCTCCCCTTGTCCTTCTCTCTAATGATATAGTGAGTGGAAGGGAAGAAAAAGAATGAGTTTTCCCTTCTATGTAAGAGTGGCTCTCTCTCAGGCTTGGCTTAAACTACAATTCTTAACTCCAGAGCTGAAGTCTTCCACTGGTGGCCTACACACTTCAGGACTGAGCTCACCAATGGATTGGCAGCCATTTTATTTTACATATGTTCAATGACTGATCTTCTCAGCCAATCTGGCTCTCATTGAATGGCCAACCATAAATCCCAAACCAAGTCCTACTTGGTCATTGTTTGGGCCCTAATGGCTCAGAAAGAATGTAAATAGTAATTGTTTCTGTTTTGAAACCCTGAGGGTCTTCCCCTCCCAAGCTGATTTTTTTGACTAGGTAAAAAAGACCATTCTTTGCTTCATGTCTTACTTAGCCTTAATCACTGAGTGCACATTGCCTCAAACAGAGACCTGTTAAAGACTTTAGCTTATAAAAGCCTACGTCTCCCACTGCATCCAGGGCCATCTCCAGTCTTCCTGATCTATAACTTGCCACTGTTCTCAGATTGCTCTGGAGGAGAAGGTGAGGCTGGTGACTTTGCACAGCACTCCCTCACTTAAATCCAATTCACTTGCATGTCATGGCATCACCTCCCTCATGTCATGGTCCTCTTCAGAAGGAAGGACAAACAACAACCTTTTCAGTTAATCACATCATTTTCATCCTGACCCAATCAAAATATTCATACCTCATAAAGTGATCACAGTGAATGGCTGTTTCTATACTTAAAATTTCATCAGATTCTTTGATTTATTTGTTAAATGTGATGAGAGAAATCCAACCCCGATATATAATGTATAACAGAGTAGTGGCTAGAGATTAAAAAAAATAAATTGTTATTATTAGTTGCTTTAAGGATGCTTTAGTTTGGAAAATCACAAGGTTGTTGAGTGGATTCATAGGGGAGTTAAATGAAACATTCTTTCCACAATCAATGGTAGTACTGATTTGATTACTCTATCCAAAGTAAGAAGTGAAAGGGGAAGGGAAGAGGAAGGAAAACATGCCTACAGTGGCAAGGAAGATGTCAACATCATATTGGATGAGACTGGATGTGATGGGAAGCATGGCCTCAGATCTAAGACTCACCATATATACTAAGCTAGGTTTGTGTTGATTGAGTCACAATTAGGACAATATGGCCCTAGAAGAGATATTACCAAGTTGACTGCACTGTCTCTACTGACTCCTATATAAACTCTTTTTTGAGATTTGAAATTGCTCAGTCTGGTCCCAACCTACATCTCCACACTTACGTATTTTTAGTCCTCTCCCAGGACTCTATGGTCCAGTCAAACTGTCCTTGTCTCTGTTCCTTACATGTTCCATCTCCTATTTTCATGTCTGTGCACTACCTGTCCCCAAAAGGGCCAGTTCTCTGCTTCATAATCTTAACCTTCATTATCTAAGCTTTCATATGAAGGCTTTCCTGATTCCCCCAACTACTAGTAATCATCCCCTCTAACTACTTTGGATTTAATTTACTTAAATTTATTTTGTACCTATTCTGCACATATTTATTCTGTATATATTTTTATGTATAAATGTGTGTATATATTATATGTACATGTTGTCTCCCTCCATAGGGTATAAGAACTCGTTGGGAACAGAGACTGTTTTACTTTTTTATTTTTTATCCCCTAACAGCAGCAGTATTAATATAAGACTTTAAGGTCTGCAAAGTACCTTACAAATACTGTCTCACTTTATCCTCACAATAATCCTGGGAGGTAGGTGCTATTGTTAACCCAGTTTTACAAATAAGTAAACTGAAATAAACAAAAATTGCATGCATTATCAACTGACTCTCAAAAAATATACCAATCGATAAAACAATCAATCACAGGTCTAAGCCAGCTCCAACATACTACTATAGCCAGTATGTGTCTGAGGTCAGAGTTGAACTCTGATCTTCTTGACATCAAATATAGCACTCTCTCCACTATAGCACCTGGCTGGCTGGCATACAGTAGTTGTTTAATAAATACTTTTTGGCTGATTAAAGTCACCCAGGGCATGATCCCAAGAGGTCACGTGGTCCAGAGAGATCAGGGTTAGATCATATGGCAAGGAGGAAGGTGAGATGGATGGTTGGATAAGATGTGAAGTATGGTCTGAGATCCATTAGATAGGGGTAGGCAAAGAACATCTAAGCTGACTAACTGTCCCATCAGGACAGCATAGCCCTAGGGCATTTATTCCAAACTGAGTCAAGCAAGTCATCCAAGGCATATTTTTCTAGAGGTCCACTTGTGGGGTGGAGAAGTTGGGAAGGGGAAAGAATAGCAGCAGAATGGGACGAGAAGAGATGTCCCAGGATGGAGGAGTCCCTAAACTGTTGACCCAGTGATACCACTACTAGAAGGAAAAAGAGAAAGAGCTTATATTTACAAAAATATTTATAGCATAATTTTGGTGATAGTTAAAAATAGAAAACAAGTTAGATGCTCATTAACCAGGTAATGGGTGAACAAATTATGGTATATAAATTAATGGAATACTGTTGTACTATAAGGAACAAAAAAGAAAAGAAAAGGAGAAACATGGAAATACTTAATATGAAATGATATAAAGTAAAGAAAGCAGAATCAGGAGAACAACATACATAATGATTACATTATTATAGAAACTGCATAAATTTTTTACCTATTTTGCATATTTTATGCTGCATCAGTTTATTCAAGTCTTCCTACATTTTTCTGAATTTTTTATATTCATTGTTTCTTAAGATTTAATACTATTCCATTACATTCATATGTCACAATTTGTTCAACTATGTCCCAACTGATGGGCACTTATTTTCCTTTTAGTTCTTCGCTACTATAAAACAATGCTGCTATTAAGAGTTTTGTTTATACATAGATCTTTCTCTATATATTTGATATCATTGAGGTATATGCCTAATATACTAATATCATTAGGTCAAAGGATACGTATAACTTAGTAACTTTTCTAGTATAATTTCAAATACTTCCAGAATGAATGGACCAAGTGGAATATGGTATGTGTCTTCCAACAGCCCTTCAAACACTTACCATTTTTGTTCTTTGTCATCTTGGACAATAAATATCGTTAGTGTGAGGTAACATTTTAGAGTTATTTTAATTTATATTTCTCTTGTTACTAGTGATTACATCCTTTATATTACATTCTTTACATTCTTTTATACGGTTGTTAACGGCTGGCATTTCTTCATTTGGAATTTGGACCATTTAGATAATAGGGATTAGCTCTTGTTCTTACATGTTTATGTCAATCCCTTATATATCTTGATACTATAGTAATATTTCACAAATTATCCTCAGTTTAGTTAATTAATAGTTGGTGATTCACAAAGCAATCTAAAAATATTATTAAGTTTGTCTAATGGCTATATTCAAGGTGTTTTGAGCCTTGAGCAAAGCCCACTCAGAACTTTCCCTAAAATACCTCCCTATCTAAGATAGGTCTTTAAAAATGAAGACTATCAGGGACAGAGCCAAGATGGCAGAGTAGAAAGACAGACCTACTCTAGTTCTCCTCCCAAAGCCCATGAAACACCTGTAAAAAATAACTCTAAACAAAATTCTAGAGCAGTATAAGACATAAAACGACACAGTGAAAGAGATTTCCAGTCCAAGAAAGCCTGGAAGTCCAAGAGGAAAGATCAATCACACCAGGCTCAGAGCCGAAGCACAATCCAGCCTTGGCTACATGGCAAGGCAGGAACAGAACTGGAGCAGGCTTCAGGGCACAGAATCCCACGCAGCAGCTGCGGTTCCCAGATTTCTCAACTCACAAATGCCAAAGACACCTTCAAATGTCAGTAAGAAAGCTCTTTTACCTGGGTGAGGGGGGGTATGGGTCAGGCCCAAACCTTGGCCCCAAGGCAAAGGCAGTCACTAAAGAAGCAGCATGCACTTTTGGAGCCCTCAGACTAAAGACTCTGGGGGAATCAAGCAGCTGAACTGGATCTCAGCCCTGAGTGTCAGTCCTGGGGTGAGGAGGAGCCCTAGCTAGGCCCTAGCCCTAGCTTTGTAGTAAAGCCCTCTTTACTACAAAGAGAGTAAACTCCTCTCTTTTGATTGTGCCACACTGGAGGAACTGAGAACATATAGGTCCCTAGATTATATCTTCCACTTGACAAAGGACTCAAAAGTCAACTGACTGGGAAAATGCCCCAAGAAAAGAGAAAAAAATAAGACTATAGAAGGTTACTTTCTTGGTGAAAAGGTATTTTTCTTCCATCCTTTCAGATGAGAAAGACATAAAAGTCAAGGCTTCTACATCCAAAACCTCCAATAAAAATATGCAATGGTCTCAAGGCAATGGAAGAGTTCAAAAAGGATGTTGAAAATCAAATAAGAGAGAAAAAAAAGCCAATGAGGAGAAGAATGCTTTAAAAAGAAGAATTGGCCAAATAGAAAAGGACTTTCAACAGCTCACTGAAGAAAATAGTTCTTTAAAAATTAGGATGGAGTAGGTGGAAGCTAATGACTTTATGAGAAACCAAGAAATTATAAAACAAAATCAAAAGAATGAAAAAAAATGGAAGAGAATGTGAAATATCTCACTGGAAAAACAACTGACCTGGAAAATAGATCCAGGAGAGATCATTTAAAAATTACCAGCCTACCTGAAAACCATTATCAAAAAAAGAGCCCAGACATCATCTTCCAAGAAATTATCAAAGAAAACTGCCCTAGTATTCTAGAACCAAAGGGTAAAATAGAAATGGAAAGAATTCACCAATTCCCTCCTGAAAGAGATCCCAAAAGGAAAACTCCTAGGAATATTGTAACCAAATTCTAGAGTTTCCAGAAGGAGAAAATACTACAAGCAGCCATAAAGAAACAATTCAAGTATTGTGGAAATACAATCAGAATACACAGGATTTAGCAGCTTCTACACTAAGGGACTGAAGGGCTTGGAATATGATATTCTAGGGGTCACAGGAGAGAGGATTAAAATCAAGAATCACCTACTCAGCAAAACTGAGTGTAATACTTCACGGGAAAAAAAATGGAATTTCAATGAAATAGAGGACTTCCAAGAATTCTTGTTGAAAAGACCAGAGCTGAATAGAAAACTTAACTTCCAAATACAAAAATCAAGAGAAACATGAAAAAGTAAACAGGAAAGAGAAGCCTTAAAGAACTCATTAAAGTTGAACTGTTTACATTCCTACATGGAAAGATGTTATTTGTAATTCATGAGACCTTTTTCAGTATTAGGGTGGTTAGAGGGAATATATATACATACATACACACACACACACATATACACACATGTTTATATGTGTATATGTGGATGGGTATGGGTATGTATGTATGTGTTTATTATATATATATGTAGGTATGTATATATATATATGAGTGTATGTGTGTGTGCATGTGTGTGTGTATGTATACACATAGAAAGAGGGCACAAGGTGAGCTCAATATGAAGGGAGAATACCTAAAAAAAGTAAAATTTACTGTTGAATGGAATGTACTAGGACTAAGAGAAAGGGAGAGGTAGAATGTAGCAAATCACCTCACATAAAAGAGGGAAAAAAGAGCTTTTAAAATGGAGGGGAAGAGGGAGGGAGATGAAAGGAAATAATTGAGACTTACTCTCATGGGATTTGGTTTAAGGAGGGAATAACACACACTCAATTGGCTATGGAAATCTATTTTACCTATATTGTATGACCTATATTGAATTGCTTCTTTTCTCAATGAGGGTGGATGAGGAGGGAGGGAGAGACTATGGAGCTCAAAACTTTTAAGAAAGAATGTCCAAAATTGTTTTAACATGCAATTGGAAATTAAGCTATACAGGCAATGGAGTACAGAAACCTATTTTGCCCTATAGGAAAATAGCGGGGAAGGGGGATGGAAGAAGTGTGGGTAATAGAAGGGAAGACAGACTAGAGGAAAGTGTGGATGGGGTGCATGTTGTCCTGGGGTGGGGGGTGGAGAGAGATGGGGAGAAAATTTTGAATTCAAATTCTTGTGGAAGTGAATGTTAAGAAATGAAAATAAATAAGTTATATATTAAAAAAATAAAAAATACAGTAAAAAATTAAAAGAAAAATGAGGATTACCCCAATAAAACACTGATGTTCTGATCACCTCAACCATACAGAAGGGGAATAAACAGTAATTACTATAAGAAGTTAAATTGATAATGAGTGGAAAACACTTAATGCATAACCAAAGCATATGAATTTTCATTATGCTAAATCTAAAGTTGCATTTTGTTGTTTTACCTGTGCTGTTCTGTTGTCAATAGTTCCTTCAAGTTAGAAATAGTAGCTTCAAATTCAGCAACAACTGATGAATGTGTAACCTTAGCTTCACTAATTTCTTCCATTTGAGCTTCTTTTTCTCTAGTAAGCTGAACAATTGCTTTGCCTGCAGTCTGTAATTCTTCCTCTAATATCTTCTGAGAACTCTAAAATGAATAAAGTATAAAACAAAAAGATGAGTTCAAAACACCTTGCAAAAAGAAAAGTTTAGGAGTTTTGTTTGTTTTTAAGACTAGGTCTTTCTATCTCTCTCCCACACTAGAAGTCCATCAGTCACTCACAAGTCCAGTCCTAATGTTGATACATGTGGAAGTTTTGACCTGCTCCATTTCCAATCTGGGAAAAATTGTTCCTTCTTAGGCATTCTGGTAGCCTCCATTCCTAGAGTCTCACTATACCGGCAGGAGACTCAATAAGGTCTAGCTCTCCTATATCTCAGAACTCCCGAATTCAAAGGATCTACTAGATTCAATCCATAGGCATGCACAACCACATCTAGTAAAAGAAAAACCTTCAGCTTAAATAGACAAATGAATTTCCCAGTCTCTGTAGTTTGCCTCTATAAGATGTGTGACATCCCTTGTATCTTATAACTACAGTAAGGGCTTAAAAACTGCTTAGTATTTTGGGATTTTTAGTTCACAGGATGATCAAACATTCCCCTTCTCAAGATAGAATTCTCCACCTTAAGATCAGTTTGGCATTACTGTGATCTTTGATGCAGAAGGCAAAATTGAAAAACACTCTGAACTTATATAACCTGTGAGATTCCCCCTGAGAAGAAAAATGGTGGAGACTACAGTAGATAAGCAGCAGCAACAATAAGGACAGCCTCCCCAGCCCTGAGCCACAAAGAATTAGCAACACAAGGACCACAGGAAAAAAAGAACAACAAATTGAAATGAGTTGGGGCAAAAAAGGGAGAGAACAAGGTAGGCCATTGGCTTTATAGGTATCTTAGAATAGGAGACATTACATCACCAATTTTACCCACTTCTTTATAGACCAAGGGAAGTTCAAAATGTCTGCTCTTTCCCCAAGTTTCCCTTCTGGTGCCTATCCATTAACAGATACTGTAACATACTTTGCTCACTTCTTTATGCAAATGTTTTCAGGAACCTGGATTTATGACTCAACTATATATGTGAGAGATAAAAATAAATTTAAATTAAGGCAGAGAACTAAGCCTTTACCTAAGCATTAGGAATTTTTCCAACCAGTAGCTCTGAGTAATTGTGATCGTGTTCATAACTTTTAATCCAAAATCAATAAAACAACAAAGAAGGTCCCATGGAGCTAAGGGGTTATTTATATTGCCCTTACACTAAAAAAAATTAAACAATTAGTGTACCAGAGTGCAGCTGATTAAATTTCCAAAGAGAAAGAGGAGGTAGAGAGGAGAGTTGACAACTATAGGCATTAACTCTCACCCTCCTCCACCACACCACATCCATTTGGTGTTACATTAGGAGTACAATAAATGTTGAACATCATACCGTTCCTTCAAAGACCAGCTGAAGTTCTTTCTCTGATGGAACACCTTTCTAAGCTGCTCCAAACCACAATGATCTCTTGCTTCTCTGAATTCATACAGCATTTTTACTTAAACCAACATTTATTAAGGCCTGACTATATTCAAGGCCCTATTCAAAGCAGTGTAGAGGAAACAAAGATGAAAGATATATGATCTTTGGACTCACAGAGTTTGCAGTCTTATCAGGAGACAAGATATGATACATTTTTCAAAAATTATAGTACCAATGTCGCATAAATATGAAATAATCCACTTATTGACTATATTAGTTGACACTATAATTATATTTTAGTGTTTCATTTTTATCTTTGTATCACTAACTCAAAATATAGTGTTTAAGACACAGGAAGCACTATTTAAATAAAATAATAAAAGTTTGATGACTATTTATTAATATTACCTTTTTAGAACTTGTCTCGTCCTCTAGATTGTGAACTCTTTGAGGTCAAGGACTATGGCTTATATCTCCTTAGTTTTCTCCATATCATGCATAAAGTCGTATTCAAAAGTATCTGTTCACTAGGTTTTATGGTCTATAAAAATATTTTAAATGATATAAAACGTACCTCACTTTTCTGCAAAGACATTTTAATTTCTTCTAATTCTGACATCAATTGATCCTGTTGGTTTTTTGATTCTTTTAAGTTTTCAATTTGCCATTCTAAAAGAACAATTTTTACATAAAGAAATATCAAATGTTAGTAGAAAAGACATACTAAGAGAATAAATTTACCCTATTTATTTAATATTTTAAGGATCTTTAGGGGTAGCACTCTCTCTACTGAAATGAGCCACAACCCTTCTGTGAGACAGTTTCTAAGAGCTGCTATGATTGATCTAGTGATGAGTTTCACTGAAATTATTATCAAGCTTATAGCTGTCACTTAGGAGTGTCACTTGGAGAAAAAGATCAGTAATTGAAGGGACTTAGAAATCAGTTTTGTCTAGAGCAGTCAGTTCACTTGGTTAGAGCATATACCACTAATAATAATGCAAATTTGGTGCCTATAAAGTCTACTGGTTTCACACAGAGGAAAAAAATCTTCTAAAGACTGTTTTGTTACTCTGACCTACCTTCTATCGTCTCACAAATGGATGTCATTTGTCACATGCAAGAATGTGTAGCTGCCTCAGCACTAACCCATCATCACTACTAAAAAAAGGGCAAAATAGCATATTCTTACATGGAAGATGTTACCTATCAAGATCAATCACAAGTACTTATTAAACATCTACTAGTACAAAGCCAGGAACTGTTCTAGACCCTATGGACATAAGTACAAAGAATTCACAATGAAACAATCCCTCTTTTCAAGTTTATATTCTAATAGGAGAGGAAACAACTCACATAAGTAAATACAGAATAAATATGAAAGGAATAAATACAAGATAGTTAATAAAGGTTGGTGGGGGTGAAGCAGGAAAGACTTCATATAGCAGGCAGTGTTTGAGATGAGTCTTAAAGAGAGAGAGAATCTATGAGGTGGAATTGAAGAGACCTTTAAAAGCTAGAGAAGTTTATATTTAATTCTATGAGCAATATGAAAAGTTGAGAGGTGATAAGACACTAAAGTAGTCGCTGTATGATAGAGAGAAGAGGGGAAATGGGAGACATTGTGGAGGTAGAAATGGCAGGATTTGGTAACTGAAAATGAGTCAAGGATAATACCAAGATTATGGAACTTGAAGACTAGAAAAATGCTTTGTGCTCAAAAGAAATAGGCATTTGGAAGAAATATGAGTTTTGGGGGAAAAACATTAAATCCTTTTTTGGACATGTTGAATTTGAGATGTCTCCAAATATTCAGTTTGAAATATGTTTGAACATAAATATCTTTCAGTCTGAAATGCAATTAGTGATATGTTACTTGTGAAGCTCAAGGTAGAGACTGGGGGAGGAGGGCTGGACATATAGAACTGTAAATCATCTGCATAGAGGGGATAATTAAATCCATCAGAGTTGATCAGAGCACCAAAAGTAAGTCTAGAGAAAAGAAAAGAGGGCCCAGGACAGGCACTGGGGGAGCACCACACTTAAGTGGATGTGGATGATGAGATAGCACAAGAGTCTGAGAAAAAATGGTTCTGAGAACAAGACAGGGAGGAAAAGAACCAGGAGAGCAGTGTCATAAAAACACCACATAAGAGAGTATCCAGGAAGAAATGACATCATCAACAATATCAAATGAAGTAAATAGATACAAAAGAATAAGAAAAGATCATGCAACTTAGCAATTAAAAGACAACTGGATGATAAGGGGGAAAGGTGAAGCCAGTATGGTGGGGTAAAGGCAGGGGCTCACATGAGATCTTCCAAATTCCCATCAAAACTTTAAAATAACACTTCAAATCCAATTCTAGAGCAGTAAAACAAACAAAAGGTCAGGAAGAAATAATTTTCCAGCCTAGAACTACTTAGGAGGTTGGCAGGAAAAGTCTGTTTCAGGGTGATAATTGAAATGGAGCCCAGTACGCATCATGCAGGGCAGGCAAGAAGGTACCAACAGCATTCTTTAGAGGCAGTTCCATCAGTGACAGCAGCAGCAACTTTGAGCTCTCAATCCACAGATAGTAAGGAGGCTGGACAACTGGTCAGAAGGAGATTATGGGAACCCTTTGTTGGAACTGGGTATGTGACTTTGTTGCATAGTCCATCCTTAGTTCCAGGTTCTAGTCACAGGGACAAGGAGGAGAATTAACCCATTGGCACTTGTCAGCACAGGAGTGCAGGGCCCTGGTCACAATTCCAAAATGGAAAAGAGTCCTTGTGGTGGATCATAGACCACAAACATAGGTCAGTAAAGCAGAACCACATCTCTCCTTAGATCATATCAACTTTGAAGAACCAAAAACTTATAGGGCCTCAGAACTAGCTCTGAAAACAACAGCATAAAAAAACAAAAGCTTGGGACAGTGACCCCTCTACTCCAAGAGGAGAGTCCAACTTTAACACAAAGTTAAAAGTCAAGAAATAGGCTGGAAAAATGAGCAAAAAACAACAAATAACCAGACAATACAATTTGATTATGAAGAGAGGATCATGACACAAACTCAGAAGAAGACAATGAAATCCAAGCAGTTACATGCAAAAGTCTCAAGGAAAAATTGCGTTCATCCTTCGTTGCCAAAGAAGACCATGACATCAGAGAAATGATTACATGACTTGCATTTGACTTATTTTGAGTGAGGGAAGGTTGTGCAAGTCACCAGGACAACTCTCCAGAGCCATCTGAATGCAGAGACCTGATATTCCTCAAGATGACTGCAGATGACCCACAATACACTGGGGGACTTGGGCCCCTTAGGCCAAAATCTTTGCAGGCACTCACTTAGGGTGAGGCAATGCCCATTCACTGAATAGGCTTGTTTAAGAAGTAGCCAGGGCATGGCCTCCTAAATGAGGTCAAGAAAAGAAAGTTATCAGGCTGGGTGGGAAATAGCAACAGTTACTATTGATAATCACTGTCAAGCTAGGAGGGTCCAGAGGAGCCCTCAGGCAGGGCTCCAATGAAGTTCCAGTTTCAGAGTGAGGACAGGACAGGACAAGAGAGAGGAAAGGAGAGGACAGGGGAGGAGAGGAGAGAAAGGGAAATAGGAAAGGAACCAATAAAGCCCAAGTCAACTGGGCATCTTTTGGCCATCCAAGTTTACCTTCCTTTGGAGGGGAAAAGGAAGGAGAGGGGGAGGCAGACAGGAGAGCAGAAGGTGAGTTACCCAGCTAGCTTTCAGCCAGCTGCATCTACTCACAAGATTGTGTTCTTCCTTCATTGCCAAAGAAGACCATGCCATCAGAGAAATGATAACATGACTTGCATTTTACTTTGTTTTGAGTGAGGGAGAGCTGTGCAGGTCACCAGCCTCACTTCTCCTCCAGAGTCATCTGAATCCAGAGACCTTGCTGCTATCACTTCAAAGAAAAATAAGATTTGGACAGAAGCTCAAAAAGGATTTTTAAAATGGAATAAGAAAGGTAGGGGGGAAATTGAGGAAAGAAATAATAGTGATATAAGAAAATTAAGAGCAGAGACTCAAAAGTTGGTGAGATGGGGACAGCTACAAAAATATTGAAGAAAACAACACCTTAATACACAAAATTAACTAAATGGTAAAAGAGGTGCAAAAATTCATTGAAGATAAGAACTCCTTAAAAGGTAGAATTAGTCAAATGGGAAAATAGATACAACAGCTCACTGAAGAAAATAATTCCTTAAAAAATAGAATTGAGCAAAGAACCTAATGACTCCATAAAACATCAAGAAACAAAAAAACAAAGTCAAAAGAACAAAAAAAATAGAAGAATATGTGAAATATCTCATCAGAAAAACAACTAATCTGGAAAACGGAGGAGAAATAATTCAAGAACTATCAAACTACCTTAAAGCTATGATCAAAATAAAAAAAAAAGGTTAGACATCATATTTCAAAAAATTATCAAAGAGAAGATGATGGAAGCATGGACCCCAAAGCCCTTAAAATACTGTAAAAAATGGCTCTAAACAAATTCTAGAGCAGCAGAAGCTACAAAATGACAGAGTGAAACAGATTTCCAGCCCAAGACAACTTGGAAGGCCATCAGGAAGGGTCTATTACACCAGGCTCAGAGAGGATTGAGGATTGCAGCCTAGCATGGGTTGTGCCAGCACATATGGGACTACAGCAGGTTTCAGGGTAGTGAATCACGGGCAGCTGCTGAAGTTTCCAGATTTCCCAACCCCAAAACGCCAAAGACAGCTTCAAAGGTCAGTGAGAAAGCTCTCTTACCTGGGGGAGAGGGAAATGTGGCATAGGCCCTGTCCCTACCTCAGGGTTACTGCAACCAATGCCACAGTAGCAGTCACTTCTGGAACTCTTGGACTACAGAAAGTGGGGGAATAGAGCAGTTGATCTGAGTCTCTGCTCTGAGTAGTGGTCCTGGGGTGAGAAGGAGCACTGGTATGGAGGAGCTGGCGACTGCTTTGGAGAGGGAATCATACTTGCAGTTCCAGGGTAGAAAAGAGCTGCTTGTAGTTGCTGACAGACCAGAGGACAGGCCAGGAGAGAAGTGAACACCTCTCCCTTGACTATGCCACTTTGGAGAAACTAAGAACTTACAGATTCCAAGAGATATCTTGGAGAACAGCTGCATAAGACCTCTGAAGCCTGGACTAGTATACCTGCCACTTACCAAAGGACTTAAAAGTCAAGTAATTGACTAGGAAAATGCTCCAAAATAACAAAAAAACAAGACAATAGAAGGTTAATTTCTCGATAAAAAGGTATTTTCTTCCATCCTTTAGGATGAGGACAATCAAAGCATACAACCAGAGGAAGACCAAAGCATACAACTAGAAGACAGCAAGGTCAAGGTTTCTACATCCAAAGTCTCCAAAAATATGAAATGGTCTCAGACCATGGAAGAACTGAAAAAGGATTTTGAAAATCAAGTAAGAGAGGCAGAAGAAAAACTGGGAAAAGAAATGAGAGTGATGTAAGAAAATTATGAAAAATGAGTTAACAGCTTTTAGAGACCCAAAAAAATGCTTAAGAAAATAACACTTTTAAAAATAGACTAACCGCAAAAGGCAAAAGAGGTCCAAAAAGTCAAGGAGGAGAAGAATGCCTTAAAAAGCAGAACTGACCAAATGCAAAAGGAGGTCCAAAAGCTCACTGAAGAAAATTGTTTTTTAAAATTTAGAATGCAGCAGATGGAAGCTAATGATTTCATAAGAAATCAAGAAATTATAAAACAAAAGGATGAAAAAACAGAAGACAATGTTAAGTAACTCATTGGAAAAACAACTGACCTGGAAAATAGGGCCAGGAGAGATCATTTAAAAATTATTGAACCACCTGAAAGTCACGGTCAAAGACAATGTCTAGACACCATCTTTCAAGAAATTATCAAGGAAAACTTCCCTGATATTCTAGAACAAGAGGGTAAAATAGAAATGGAAAGAATCCACTGATCACCTCCTAAAAGAGACTCAAAAAAAGAAAACTCCTAGGAGTATTGTAGCCAAGTTCCAGAGTGCCCAAGTCAAGGAGAAAATATTACAAGCAGTCAGAAAGAAACAATTCAAGTATTGTGGAAATACAATCAGGATAACACAGGATTTAGCAGCTCTTATACTATGGGATATAAGGGTTTGGAATATGACATTCCAAAGGTCAAAGGAGTTAGAATTAAAACAAAGAATCACTTACCCAGAAAAACTGAGTATAATACTTCAGGGGAAAAAACAGAATTTCATTGAAGTAGAGGAATTCCAAGTATTCTTGCTGAAAAGACCAGAGCTGAATAGAAAATCTGACTTTCAAATACAAGAATCAAAAGAAACATGAAAAGGTGAACAGGAAAGAGAAGCCATAAAAAAATTATAAAGTTGAACTGTTTACATGGAAAGATGATATCTATAACTCATAAGACCTTTTTCAGTATTAGGGTAGTTAGACGGAATATATATATATATATATATATTTGTGCGTGCGTGCGTATGTATAGACAGAGGGCACAGAGTGAGATGAATATGAAGGGAAAATAACTAAAAAATAAAATTTACTGTTGAGTGGAATGTACTAGGAGTAAGAGAAAGGGAGAGATAAAATCTAGCAAATCATCTCACATAAAAGAGGCAAGATGGAGTTTTTACAATGGAAGGGAAGAGGAGGGAGATGAAAGTGAGTAAGTGAGCCTCACTCTCATGGGATTTGTCTTAAGGAGGGAATAACACACTCATATTGAGTATGGAAATCTATTTTCCCTGCAGGAAGGCAGAGGGACAGAGATAGGAGAAGAAAGATAACAGAAGGGACAGCAAAATGGGGAAAAGGATAATCACAGGCAAACACAATTGTGAGGGAACAGGTCAGGGGAGAAAACGGAATAAATGGAGGGCAGGACAGGGCAGAGGGAAATGAGGTTAGTCTTTTGCACTATAACTGTTATGGAAGTGTTTTGCATGACCACACATGTATGACCTATATTGAACTGCTTACTTTCTCAATGAGGGTGGATGGGGAGAAAGGAAGCAAGAGAATATGAAACCCAAAGCTTTAAAAATGAACGTTAAAAATTGGTTTTGCATGCAACGGGGAAATAAGATGTACAGGCAATGGGGTACACAAACCTATTTTGCCCTACAGGAAAATAGAAGGGAGGGACATGGAAGAAGTAAGGGTGATAGAAGGGAGGATAGACTGGGGAAAGATGGGGAGAACAATCTGGAATTCAAATTCTTGTGGAGGTGAATGTTGAAAACTGAAAATAAATAAATTATATATATGTATACAGATATATTTAAAAATTTTTTAAATTATCAAAGAAAACTGCCATGATACCTTAGAACCAGAGAGTAAAATAAAAATTGGAAGAATCTACTGATCACATCCTGAAAGAGATCCCAAAATGAAAATTCCTAGGAATTTCATAGCAAAATTCCAAAGCTCCCAGATCAAGGAGAAAATAGCAAGCAGACTGAAAAAAAAAAAATTCAAATGTCATGAAGCCATAGTCAGAATAACATGAGATTTAGCAGCTTCTGCATTAAAGAATCAAAGGGCTTGGAATGAGACATTCCAAAGGGCAAAGGAAATAGGATGATAACCCAGCAAAACAGTATAATCCTTCAGGGGGAAAAATGAAATTCAATGAAATAGAGAATTTTCAAATATTTCTAATGAAAAGACCAGAGATAAATTGAAAATATGACTTTCAAATACAAAACTCAAGAGAAACATTAAAAGGTAAACATGAAAGAGAAATCATAAAACGTTCGATAAGGTTAAACTATTTGCATTCCTACATGAGATGATACTTCTAACTCCTAAGAACTTTATCATTATTAAAGTAGTTAGAAAGAATATACATAGAAGACATGGGTGTGAACTGTATATAATAGGATGATTTTGAAAAAATAAAATTAAGGGGTAAGAAAGAGGAATGCATTAGGTGAAGGAGGAAGGAAGAGATAGTATAGGTTAAATTATCCTACATAAAAGAGGTACACAAGGAAGAGCTTTTACAGTGGAGTGGAAGAGGGGAGGAAGGAAAGTGATAGGTAACTCATGAATCTTACTTTCATAGCAATCGACTCAAAGATGGAATAACATACATACTTACTCAGTTTGATATAGAAATCTAGCTTTCCCTAACAGGAAAGTAGGAAGGGAGGAAGAGGAACAACAGGGAGGCAGGTAGTGACAGGCAGGTAAATTGGGGGAGGTGGTGGTCAGAAGTACAACATATCTGTGAAAAGAAATAAGGCAAAAGGATAAACAGGACATAGAATGCAGAGAATACATAGGTAGTAATCATAACTATAAATGTGAATTGGAGGAACTCACCCATAAAATGGAGTGGATTAAAAACCAGAATTTCATAATATGCTGTTTACAAGAAACACAACTGAAGCAGAGAAATACACAGAAGGTAAGATAAAGGACTTGAACAGAATTTATTATGCTTTAGCAGATGTAAAAAAAAAAAAAGCAAGGATAACAATCATGATCTCAGATAAAGCGAAAATAAATCTATAAAAGAAATAATCAAGGAAACTACATTTTGCTAAAAGGTACCATAGACAATAAAGCAATATCAATCATGTATATATAGTACAGTATCCAAACTCTTAAAGGAAAAGTTAAATGAGTCATAAGAGGAAATAGTAGAAATATACTAATGGGAGACCTCAACTTTCTCCTCTCAGAAATAGATAACCTAACCAAAAAATAAACAAGAAAGAAGCTAAAAAGATGAACAGAATTTTAGAAAAGTTAGATTTGATACACCTCTGGAGAAAACTGAATGGGAATAAAAAGGAATATACCTTTGCTCAGCAGTACATGGCAGCTACATGAAAACTGAACACATAAGAAGATCACTGAACTAATAAAACTAGGAGCTGCTTATATGAAAAAAAAACAATTAAAATAGATAAAACATGGTTAATTTGATTAAGAAAAATAGAGGTGGAGCCAAGATGGCAGAGTAGAAAGATGTATATACTCTAGTGCTTCCCCCATAGCCCACAAAATACCTGTAAAAAAAAAAAAACTCTCAACAAATTCTAGAGCAGCAGAAGTCACAGAACAACAGAGTGAAAGACAGTTTCTGCCAAAGGTAACCTGGAAGACTGACAGAAAAGGTCTATCTTGCAGGAGGTTGAGCAGAGCAGAGCCCAGTCCTGATCGCACAGCACTGGGAGGAACAGGATCTGAACAGACCTCCAAGGCAGAATTCCCAGCAGGGAGGGTCCCAGATCCCTCAACCCACAAGTGACAAAGAAAGCTTCAAAGGTCAGCGTGGGAGGGCTTTCCCAGCTGGGCAAGAGAGGAATGGGGTCCCCCCAGCACTGGCCCCAGGCAGCAGCAGAGGCAGAGGAAGCAGCAACAGCAGCAGGCAACAGGCAGCCACAGAAGCAGCCTGGGTTCATTGTCCAGGCAGCTCAGCTTAAAGCCCCTGGGGGATTGAGCAGCTGATCTGAATCTCAGGCTTGAGCACAGTACTGGGAGAAGGAGGAGCACTAGGACCCTCCTCTTGACAAAGGATTCAGAAGGCAAGTAACTGGCTGGGAAAATGCCCAAGAAAGGGGAAAAAAGTAAGACCATATAAGGTTACTTTCTTGGTGAACAGGTGTCATCTTCCATCCTTTCAGATGAGAAAGAACAAGGTATACTGTCAGAGGAAGTCAAGACTTCTGCCTCCAGTACCTCCAAAATGAATATGAAATGAGGTCAGGCCACGGAAGAGCTTGAAAAGCAAGTCAGTAGCCTGCTAAACAAGAACCAAAAAAATGCTGAGGAAAATAACACCTTTAAAAAGAGGCTAACTCGTTTGGAAAAAGAGGTCCAAAAAGCCAATGAGGAGAAGGAGGTTTTAAAAAGTAGAATTAGGCAAATGGAAAAAGAACATTCAAAAGCTTACTGAGCAAAATAGTTCTTTAAAAGAGAGACTGGAGTTCAGGGAAGGTAATGACTATGAGATAAATCAAGAAGTTAGAAAATAAAACAAGAAGATTGAAAAAATAGAAGATAACGTGAATATCTCATTGCAAAAACAACTGACCTGGAAAACAGATCCAAGAGAGACAATCTAAAAACCATGGGACTACCTGAAAGCCATGATCAAAAAAAGAGCCTAGACATTATCATCTTTCATGAAATCATAAAGGAAAACTACTCTGATATTCTAGAACCAGAGGGCAAAATAAATACTGAAAGAATTACCTCCTGAAAGAGACCTGAAAAGAGAAACTCCTAGGAACATTGCGGCCAAATTTCAGAGTTCCCAGGTCAAGGAGAAAATATTGCAAGCAGCTAGAAAAAAACAATTCTAGTACTGTGGAAATACAATTAGGATAACATACGATCTGGCATCTTCCACATTAAGGGATTGAAGGGCATGGAATATGATATTCCAGAAGTCAAAGGAACTGGGATTAAAACCAAGAATAAAAACCCAGCAAAACTGAGTATAATACTTCAGGGGGAAAATGATCATTCAATGAAATAGGACTTTCAAGTGTTCTTGATGAAAAGATCGGAGCTGAAAAGAAAATTTGACTTTCAAACACAAGAATCAAGAGAAACATGAAAAGGTAAACAGGAAAGAGAAATCATAAAGGACTTTCTAAAGCTGAACTGTTTACATTCCTACATGGAAAGATAATATTTGTAACTCTTGAGACTTTTCTCAGTATTTGGGTAGGTGGAGGGATTACACACACACACACATACACACACCTACAGACAGAGAGTACAGGTTGAGTTGAATCAGGAGAGATGCTATCCATAAAAAAAAAAATTAAAGAGTAAGAGAGAGGAAAATACTGGGAGGAGAAAGGGAGAAATGGAATGGGGCAGGCTATCACTCATAAAAGATATAAGAAAAATCTTGTTCAATGAAGGAGTAAAAGGAGGAGGTGGGAGGAGAAAAGTGAAGCTTACTCTCTTCACATATGGCTTAAGGAGGGAATAACATGCTCACTAAATTTGGTATGAAAATCTATCTTACACTACAGAAAGTAGGGGAGAAAGGGACAAGTGGAGTGAGGGGGATGATAGAAGGGAGGGCAAATGGGAGAAGAAAGTAACTAGAAGTAAACATTTTTGGGAAGGCACAAGTTCAAATGAGAGCATAGAGAAAAGGAGGGGGACAGGGTAGGATGGAGGGTAACATAGTTGGTCTTACACAACATGACTATTATGGAAATCTTTTGCAAAACAACACATATATAGCCTATATTAAGTTGCTTGCCTTCTCAGTGGGGATAGGTAGGGAAAAAAGTCGGAATTCCAAATATTAGAAACAAATGTTGAGAATTATTATTGTATATAACTGGAAAATAAGAAATACAGGTAATAGGGTATAGAAATTTATCTTGCCCTACAAGAAAATAGAGAAGATGGGGATAAGGGAAGGGTGAGGTGTGATAGAAGGGAGGATACATTGAGGGAAGGGATAATCAGACTGCTAGGTATTTTGGGTTGGGGGAGGGGAGAGATGGGGAGAAAAATTGGAACTCAAAATGTTGTGGAAATGAATGTCAAAATCTAAAAATTAACTAATTAATTAAAGAAAATAAAATAAAGAGGAAAACCAAATTACCAGCATCAAAAATAAAAATGGTAAATTCACCACCATTGAAGAGAAAATTATTAGGAACCATTCTGTCCAATTATATGCCAATAAATATGACAATCTAAGTGAAATGGATTAATATTTATAAAAATATAAATCGCTTAGATTAACAGAAGAAGAAATAGAATACTCAAATGACCCTATCTTACAAAAAGAAGTTGAACATACCATAAATGAGCTCTTTAAGAAAAAATCCTTGGGACCATATGGATTCAAAAATGAATTCTATTACACCTTTAAAGAACAATTAATTCCAATACTGTGTAAACCATTTAGAAAAATAGACAAAGAAAGAGTCCTACCAAATTTCTTTTATGACATAAATATGGTGCTGATACCTAAACTGAGAAAAGAAGAAAGAGAAAGATAACTACAGATCAATTTTCCTAATGAATATTGATGCAAAAATGTTAAATAAAATGCATCACAAAGATCATATGCTATGACCACGTAGGATTTATAACAGGAATGCAGGGCTGGTTCAATATTAGGAAAACTATCAGTATAAATGACCATAATGTTAACAAAAACAATGAAATATCTCAATAAATACAGAAAAAGGTTTTGATAAAATACAACACATGTTCCTATTAAAAACACTGGAAAACACAGAAATAAATGGAACTTTCCTTAAAATGAGAAGTATTAATTATTTTAAACTATCAGCAAACATTATCTGTAATGGAGATAAGCTAGAAACTTTCCCAGTAAGATCAAGGGTGAAGCAAGGATTCCCATTATCATCTCTATTATGTCTAACTGTGCTACAAATGCTTGTTATATTAATAAGAGAAGAAAAAGAAATTAAAAGAATTAGAATAGGCAGTGAGGAAACAAAACTTATCACTCATTGCAGACAATATGATGGTATACTTGGAGAATACGAGAGAATCAATTTAAAAAGTAGCTGAAATAATTAACAACATCAGCAAAGTTGCAGGATATAAAATAAACCCACACAATTCATCAGTATTTCTTTACATTACTGTCAAAGTCCAGCAGGAAGAGATAGAGAAATTCCATTTACAATAACTGTATACAATATAAAATACCTGGGAGTCTACCAGTCAAGACAAATCGATGAACTATATGAATATAACTATAAAGTACTTTTCACATAAATAAAGTCATAGCTAAACAAGTGGAAAAATATTAATTGCTCAGGGGTAGGCTGAATCAATATAATAAAAATGACAATTCTACCTAAATTAATTTACTTATTCAGTGCCATACCAATCAAACTACCAAAAATATTTTAAAGAGCTAGAAAAAATAATAAAATCTATCTGGTGGAACAAATGGTCAAGAATATCAAGGGAATCAATGAAATAAAAAGGTACCCTAGTTCTCAAACTTCATTACAAAGCAGTAATTATCAAAATAATCTGGTACTGGCTAAAAAATAAAGAAGTAAACCAGCGGGAGAGAATATATACACAATACAGGCACATATCAGAGATATTGTAGATCCAGTTCTAGATCCCCACAATACAGCAATTATTACCAAAAAAAGTCACATGAATTTTGATTTCCCAGTGCATATAAAAGTAATATTTACATTATTTTTTTGTTCACTCAGTCTTATCTGACTCCACATGACCCCATGGATGTTGTCCTGGAGGTTTTCTTGGCAAAGACACTGGAATAGTTTGCCATTTCCTTCTTCAGTGTGTCTTCATTTTACAGATGAGGAACTGAGGCAAATAATGGTAAAGTGATATGCCCAGGGTCAGACAGCCAGTAAGTATCTGAGGCCAGATTTGAACTCAGATACTCTTGACTTCAAGTCCAGTACGCTATCCACTACGTACTTTAGTCTATTAAGTTTGCAATAGTATTGTGCCTTAAAAAATACTATACATCATGTGAGCCTTCAGCAAATCATAATCTTTTTGTCTTTGGAGGGTCTTGCCTCAGTGTTGATGGCTGTTGACTGATCAGAGTGATGGTTGCTGAGGGCTGGGGTGGCTGGAGAATTTCTTACAATAAAACAACAATGAAGTTTGCCACATTGAGTGACTTCTTTTCTGTTGAACATGTAGAGGCCATTGTAGGGTTATTAATTGGCCTAATTTCAATATTGCTGCATCTCAGGAAATAGGGAGGCCCAAGTAGAGAGGGAGAGAGGGAGAGATGGGGAATGGCTGGCTGGTGACGCACTCAGAACACATACAATATTTATCAATTAAGTTCACCATCTTTTATGGATGTAGTTCATGGTGCCCCAAAACAACTACAATAATAACATCAAAAATAACTGATCACAGATCACCATAACAGATGTAATAATAATGCAAATTTTTGAAATATTGTAAGAATTACCAATATATGACACAGAGATAAGACATAAGTACATACTATTGGAAACATGGTGCCAATAAGTTTGCTTGATACAGAGTTGCTATAAATCTTAAATTTGTAAAAGATACAAGATCTGTGAAGTACAGTAAGGTAAAGCACAATAAAACAATGTATGTTTGTACACAAAAGTAAATGGCCATAATAATCTAGTGATGGATAAACCCAAAAATCCAAACTTTTGGGACAAAAACTATTTGACAAAATTTGCTGGGAAAACTAGAAAGCGGTTTATAGAAACTAGGTATAGATCAACATCTCACACTGTATACCAAAATAAGGTCAAAATGAGTACATGATTTAGACATAAAAAGGCAATATCACAAGCAAATTGGGAGAGCATGGAATATCTTACTTGTCAGATCTATGGATAAGGGAAGAATTTATGACTATTCAAGAGATTTAAAAGGATTATGGGAAGTAAAATGGATAATTTTGATCACATGAAATTAAAACAATTCTGCACAAACAAATCCAATGAAGCCAAGACTAGAAGAAGAGAAGAAAAATGGGAAAATCCATTTTTATGATATGTTTCTCTGATGAAGGCTTCATTTCTCAAATATATATAGAATTGAATCAAATCTATAAGAATATGAGTTATTTCCCAATTAATAAATGGACAAAGGATACAAAAGAACAGGCAGTTATCAGAAGAAATCAAAGCACTATATATGAAAATATATATTTTTTATATGACAAAATTCTCCAAATCACTATAGATTAGAAAAATGCAAATTAAAACCACCTCACATTTATCAGATTGGCTAATAGGACAGAAAAGGAAAATGACAAATGTTGGAGAGAATGTGTTAAAACTGGGATGCTAATTCACTGTTGGAGTTGTGAGCTGATTCAACCATTCTGAAAAACAATTTGGAACTATGCCCAAAGGGTTACAAAATTGTACATACCCAGCAAAGAGAAGGACCTGTATGTCCAAAAATATTTAATAGTAGCTCTTCTTGTAGTGGAAAAGAATTGGAAATTGAGGGATGCTCATCAAGTGGAGAACGACTGAACAAGTTTTCATATATGATCATGATGGAATACTATTATGCTGTAAGAAATGAGGAGCAGGATGGTTTCAGAGAAACCTGAAAAGACTTACATAAACTAATGCAAAGTAAAGCGAACAGGGCCAGGAGAACATTGTACATAATAATAGCAATATTGTATGATAATCAACTATGAACGACTTAGCTATTCTCAACAATATAATGATCCAAGACAATTCTGAAGGACTTATTAAGAAAAATGCTATCTCCAGAGAAAGAACTGGTAAGAATCTGAATGCAGATTTAAGTATTTTTTTTTAATTTCTTTATTTTTCTTGGGTTTGTTTTTTGGGGAGGTCTGTTTTTTTTTTCTTCACAACGTGTATAATATAGCTGCACATGTATAACCTACATCAAATTGCTTGCCTTGTCAAGAAGGGATGAGGGGAGGGAGAGTGGGACAGAATTTGGAACTCAAATTTAAAAAAATAACAAATGATAAAATTGTTTCATGTTACTAGAAAATAATTTTTTTTAAAAAACTGATTAACTTTGGAGAGATCAGTTTCAGTTAAATGATTACTTTAGACGCCAGATTTGAAAGATTTGAGGATTGAGTGCAGAGAGAGTAGTGGAAATTAGAGTAGTCTGATTTCACTAAGAGTTTGGCTAAGAAGAGGAATGTAGGAAACTATTTTTAGGAGATAACAGGGTCTAGTGAAGATTTTTTTTTAATGGGAAAGACTGATATGTTTAAAAGAGAGTTTGGAAATTTAAAAAGAGGATAATTGTGGATACAGTCTGCCAAGAAAGACGTGAGATGATAGGATTAAGAGTACAGGAAAAAAAAGAGTGTAGAGAGGGTGGAAATTATATTGGTTAATATTTTTCCTTCTCCCCTTTGCAAGGAATAGAGGGAATACATAAAAGAGGAAAATAAACATGTAAAGATAGCTTGGAGACGTCTTGAATATCACACACAGTTTTCATTTTCAAGCATTAGTGCTTTCAAGGCAGATCTCCACAAAAGAAAAACTAACGCAATTTATCCCCAGAGTCAAGAGAAAACTTGAAAAAAACCTAGCAATATTCTTGGAAGTTTGCCTTCAGAAAGCCATTTTTAGAAATGATTTAGTAGCTGTATCAATTAACTTCTTAAGAAAGATGTGGGGGGGAAGATGAGAATTTTTTAAATCAGAAAGTTATAGTAATTTTTTTTTGGAGGGGGAAGATAAGACATTTGAAGTTAAGTGACTTGCTCAAGGTCACACAGCTAGTAACTGTCAAGTTATCTGGGGCAGAATTTGAACTCAAGTCCTTCTGACTCCAGGGCTGGTGCTCTATTCACTGTACCATGTACCTGCCCCCGAGGGTAAATTTTTAACAATGTGGTCACTAAGATATTTCATATACAGTAAATTCTAATATCTTTCTATACTATTATAAAAACCTGGCATAAAACTAGAGATTTAATAAATAAGATAGCCATTTAGATATTCAACCTATTTGTAATTCCATTGTTTTGTTATAAAGAATATATGTCTGGAAAAGAAACTACAAAAACATTCCCTGAAATCTAAGGCTCACAGAAGCAGAACCAGTCAAGACTAAGTATCTTGCCTCTGAGAGAAGGGTAACTCCAAACACATATGTAATGACCTCTCTCTCTACAACACAACATAATCTAAATCACACCATGTCATATCTCCTATGTATGTCATAAGTTACCAAACTCCTGGTCTAGATAGTCCTATCTCCTCTCAGTTTTCCTAACAGGAGATAAGAACTCACACAAGGCAAGAGCTCACATAGAGATTAGAAAAAGTGACCCAAGGGAACTCTCAAGGTCTCTCTGAAGAACTCTGGAATCAATTGTGAGACATGGGAGACACTGGCACAGAACTATCCAGCATGGTATGCCTGCATCAAAGAAGGGGCTGTATTCTATAAGCAAAAACTGCAGTAGTCCAAAAGAAACGTGAGATGCACAAATTTAGAGATATTTTCACTCCAAATGTTCATAAGGACTATTTGTGCCCAACCTGTGGTAAAGCCTTCCAATCTCATATTGGTCCGATCAACCAGTCAGATGTATTCTACTTTGATCCAATCTACTTTGCTCTCTTTGAGAACAAAGGACAACCAACAAATCATTTTCATTAGGAAAACTACCATTAGGTTCTGTTTCTCTGAAAAAGTTAAAAGTGAATTTTCTTAGAAAGGTAGGAAGATACAATGGAAAGGGAATTTACCAAGAGCCCAAGTATATACCCTATGACATGTATTCGGTAGGGCAGCTAGGTGGTGCGGTGGATAGAGTGCAGGAGTCAGGTCGACCTGAGTTCATATCTCACCTCAGACACTTGACATTCACTAACTGTGTCACTTTGGGAAAGTCACTTAACCCCAATTGCCTCATCCTGAGTCATCTCCAGTCATCCTGATGAATATCTGGTCACTGGATTCAGATGGCTCTGGAGGAGAAGTGAGGCTGGTGACCTGCACAGTCCTCTCTCACTCAAAACCAAGTCAAGTGAAAGTCATGTCATTATTGCTCTGATGGCATGGTCTTCTTCAGTAAAAAAGGACGAACACACATTTGGTGGGACCTGAGACAAGTCATTTCACCACTCTGAGTATTTCTTTATTTGTAATGTGGGGACAGTAAAATTTATACTACCTACCACAAGGAATTATTTTTGTGAGGAAGATGTTTTATACAGCTTAAAGGACTTAAAAGATGTTTGCTATTATTATTCTGAGGAAAGTGAGATGTAATACAACACACTAAAAAAATGCAATAATCATTTATAGGACTGATAGGCTTTAAGCATAAAAGAGAAATGAAACCTGAGAACAGACTGAATAGCAACCCCACTTTTTACTTTACTGGGAAAAAAAAATGAAACCATTCACCAAGAGCTTCTCTTTTCCCCCTGTTCATCTCCCATCATTGAGACGTCTCTCCCTCCTAAGTCTGTTATTCGTATCTTGTTGCCCTCACAAGAATGTACCCTCCTTGAGAAAGCAGTGTTGTTTGCCTTTCTTTGAATCCCCAGTGCTTAGCACAGTGCCTAGCACATAGCAAGTATTTAATAAATGCTTTTTTAACTGACTATTCTGTGGACAATACACATTACCTTTCCTGACATGCTTAACTAACATGTGCAAAGAGACTTAACCTAAGAATTTACAAGTGAAAAATTGGGTATAATCAATGCTATAAATTCCCTAGTGATTTTACCAAAATTTAATTTAGAATTAAACTATTCATTATTTCCTATCAAAACTAATGAATTTAATACAAAGAAAAACATTTAAAGGACTTCTCACAATAAACTGATTTGACATGCAATAATATTACACGTGGTCAAATAACCCATTTTCAGAACCATATTTTGTAGCATTTCTTAGACTGTAGCACAGACTGTTTAGATTTGGCATAATTCCCATTTAAAGGTACTTCATAATCCATGGACCTGTCTTGAATTCCAAAATTGAAAAGTCTTATACCATTTATGAATTGGATATTATAAAATTTCAATATAAAAATTCTTACTCATTTTTTCTTGAAACTGATTAATTTTATCATTGTATTCTTGTAGCAGCAATTTTAAATCTTTAATTTTCATTTCTTTCTCATCATTCTGCATCAATAATAGTGACACCTAGTGAAATAAAAATAAATTATATGTATCAATATTTTCACATGAAATTTTCTTTATTTTCAAATCTTTAAAAGTGAAATTAGTCCTTATGTATACTCATCAAATATTTAAAAGAATCCTTTTAAAGTGAGCTAAAGTAAAGGATGTTAGATAATTCAAATTTTAATGCAATCACATTCATTTTGGATTTTCAGATAAAGTAGATTATAGAGGTGAATCAATTGCTAGTGATATTAAATATTTAATGTTTCAATTCTATAGACAAGTCACTATATATGTGTGTATATATGTGCATATATGTATATATATATGTGTGTGTATGTGTGTGTTTAAATACACACACAAAAAGAATCAGATAGAAAAGAAGTAGATTTCTAAAATGTCATCTACTATAATAACCTAAACTAGCCAAAACATACTTTTTCCACTGAACTCAGCTGAATGCCAAAAAGGAAAATTACTATACAAATTTTAAAATAGCTTAAGTCTCCTCTTTATTCTAGAGAATAACTATCTAGCTAAAGAAGCAAAGAGAAGTCTCTTCTAGGTGTGATGTGGTAGAAAAAGTACTGGACTTGGAATCAAAAATGGTAGATTCAGTTTCTTAATTATTTCATTCACTAGCTATGTGATCTTGACGAAAATATTTCAACACTTTAAATATGTTTTTTCATCTATTAAGTGACAGGCTTAGATCAAGGTCTCTTCTCATTTTAACAATCTATGATTCCATAGCCCCTCAGCAGTAATGGATTAATAAACAAGCCTGAGTTCCCAGTATACCCAGTGATTTTTTCTTGTTCAGTCATTTTCAGTCATAACCAACTCTTCATGATCCCATTTGGGGCTTTCTTGGCAAAGATACTACAGTGGTTTGCCATTTCCTTCTCTAACTTATTTTACAGATGAGTAAACTGAGACAAAGAGTTAAGTGACTTGCCCCAGATCACACAGTAAGTCTCTGAGGTCAGAGATCCGAACTCAGGAAGATGAGTCTCTGCCTACCTTGATGACAATGTGATGTGACCATTTAAATAGTGATATGCAGACAGCTAAGATAAGCTAATATAGATATAAAATCTCCACTATCCACAGTTCAGTGTCTGTGGATATTTAGAAAGGCCTGCCACAGATTAGAAAGTTTGGAAAACAAAGAAAACTCTAGAGAGGACCAGGTTGTATTTTCATCACTTCTACCAATTGAAGGCAAGAGATACAGAAGAAAAAAACTGATGTGGAAGGTGAATAAGAAAAGAAGACTGTATCTGAGAAAATGGGATTTGGATTTCTGAACCACTGCTAAAAATATAGGAATGACAGTCTCCTAGACAGGAATGGAGTATACCTAAACAAAGCTGATAATGTATTTGAATAGTGGAGATGATTGAGTTAAAGATCAATAGAGTGAGAAACAGATGCAATTTTTCAAAAACATCTTGACAAAAAAAAGAGGGGTTTTCCAAACAAATTATAATCCTGGCATGAAGGCATGATATAGTAGTAATGTGGATCTGCAATTACCTAGATAACTGCTGTGTCTGTCTGCCAAAAGTAGAGCAGATAATCTAATATCTTATATGAATTTGGTTTGAGCTTTCAAAAATGTGGAGCAACCAAAAATTTCTTAATTCAGTTTCCATGGAAATGTAGGTTTACAAGACAATCAAGTATTCTCCGCAGGCAATGTTCTATTATCTCATTGTTAGGAAATGGCCACAGGTGGATAATGAAAACATTAGTAAATAAACTTAATGGAAATTTCGTGAGCCTGTGAACATTTGTGAGCCAAGGACTAGAAAATCCATTAGAATGGAAGCTTAAAAAATGTTTTAAATCTTCATTCTATCAAAATTTCTACATCAAACCAAATTAAATAGTTGGAAGATAAATTTCAAGTAGTTTTGGGCAAGGGAAAGGGGCTGGGGGGAGTAGGATTTCACACTTCACCCAGAGGACTGACAAATGTACAAACATAAATACATATAGTTGTTTAAAAAAAATTCACAAACCTTTTCTTCCTTATCATGTACTTCTTTTACATGTTCTTTTTCAAGTTGTTGAATTTTTTCACATGCTTCTCTTACTTTAGAGAAAAAATAAAATCTACTTAAGAAATAAAATTAAAATGTCCTTCAAAAAAACTTCTGCTTTACATACTTACGTATTTTAGTTTTAAGTTAAATACCAATAATTCACAATCAGTTAAAATTGTTACTGTCATCTTGAATAAAACTGTTCACATTGACATAATTCATTAAGATGTGTAATTCTTCACTTGTCAGTAATGACTTCCCCTAACTTGCTCCTTACACTGAGTTTTGCTTGCATATCTTATAATACATCATGGATCAACATGTTACATACTATAAATATTCTAATAGGTTTTTAATATTAAATATTATGATAAATGCTTATTGAAATAAAAAATAGTTAACTTAGAAATTAATAAAAATGAACTTTATTCTTTTCAACTCTTCAATAAGCAGGACAGTATAACTATCTCTGGCATAAAACTGGTGTGCCTTATTTGAATGTACATATGTCAGTAATTCATATATTTTAGTTATAAACAGTGACAATAATCAGAAAATATTTTTAAATTTAGTAACAAGAATGTTGCGCAGGAAATCAATAAAAATTCAAAACTTCAAATTAAAAAAAAATTCTTGATAGTATCAACTGATCATCTGTAAGCTCTAAATTTATATCCAGATTATATATTACATCTCATATTCTCTCTTAAGACATAAATGCTACAAGAAGAGCATTGTGAATATTAAACAGGATCCTTACACTTAAAATGCATTTCCTGTCTGCAATGTTCAGCTCCTACTCGAAGTTCTTCAAAAGCTTGTACCATTTTCTGCAAGACAAAAAATAGCTTAAAAAGTTTATATTTGGAATCTTGAAATACGACAGCTTGTAGAAAAAAATGACCAAAACTTAAATATGAGACCATAGGATATACAGATAAACATAATCTGTATTTAACAGTGATCGTTTATAAGTAAGTATTTAAAAGCCTTTATGATATGATAAAAACAGAATTCTTAAAATCAAATTTGGACCAGTTGTTATTGGTGGTACTACCACCGGGTACTTTTGCAAAATAAATAACAAAGTAAACAAGTTATATCTTTGGTGCTCATGTCTCCCCTTCCTTACAACAAAAAACCCTGACTTTATCCTATTTCTATCCTGACTAGTTATTATCCTCTATTTCTCCTTCCCTTCTCAGCTAAAATACTGGAAAAATGTATTTATAGTCAGTGCCTACACCTCCTCACTCGTTCACTAAAGCAACACCTTCAACATGAAGCCTTTTCTAAACCACGGACCTCAGATATCTGTACATTCCTTTGCCCAAGTCACCTCATTTCCATATTTTATATATTTTGTTTGTACTTATTTATGGATACATGGCCTCCCCCACCCCCACTAAACTCTTAATTTCTTGAGGGCAAGAAGTGTTTTATTTTTGACTTTGTATCCTCAATACATAGCATAGTGGAGGCACTTAATAAACTTGCTGATTTAAGGTCACGGAAATTTTGATGGAATTAACTTTTTTTAAAAAACACCCACCCAACAAAATTATTTATATAATGACTAAGTTTTTAATGAATAATTGTCCATATGGTCCCAATAAACAAACTGCTTTGTATTAGGAAAGTCTCTGTTCACTTTTAAATTTAAAACCTTAAGTTTTTCTATAACTTACCTCAATATTATTATTTAGATCTGAATAGAGTTGTCTAGTTTCTTCCCTTTCGTACTCATCTATTATTAATATAAAAAATTAAGTTTAAAAAATGAATACAAATGTAGCATGACTAAAGATACATAGAACATCTTAAAATATCAAAATGGGTCAAAACAATAGGTGAATGAACTGTACAGTCTAACATTCTATCTGTGAGGGAAGCACAAAGGGTCATTTTTGGGCAAGTACATTCATTCTTCATGATGTCAGCCCTCCAAAATTTTAGACATTCCAAATTACCAAATTTCTGGTCCCAGATCTAACTCACTACATGACTTTAAGCATAATACTTTACATTTGGGGCTTAAGTTTCCTTGACTGAGTAAAAAATGGACTAGATGATATATAATGTTCCTTCCAGTACTAGCTAATATCCTTTAATCCTTAGCTTTAAACATTCATTTCATTATTAACTATCAAATACAACATAATAGGCACTGTGCTAGATGCTTGTTCCTTTAATATAATCTGGTGTATAATTATTATCCATAAATTTATCTAAACCTTCTTGATTGCATTTCAATTAGTCTGTATGACCTCAAGGTTCTGAACCCAATACATAAAATAACATCCCCATTTATCTCGAAAATACATCTTTCAATCTTGAGGGGTAGCTCTTTTAGCTCTACCATGTTGGGAATTGGCAAATAAATCCACATTCAATCAACCCATATTCCTTCATTATTTTTAAAATTTCAATCATATCCCTTCTCACTGTTGACTCATCGGACTGAACTTCTTAGTCTATTCTCTATCCTCATAAGAAACATTCAAAGGAAGATTAGAAAACACCAAAATAACAGTACAATGTGCTTCCTCCTAGTTAATCCCAGAACATCTCCCTTCTCTCATGCATATAAATACACACACACACATAATATACAAAAGAAACTGAAACAAGCAGCAAGAAAATTTTTAAAAATCAACTATTCTGCTTCCAATACAAAATGTTGACTTGCAGTACAAATGGGATGGGGGATGTTGTAAATTACCACTAGAGAGGAGGAAAAAGCCAAGGACATTGTGATAGGAGATAAGTTATCCAGAACCAGCATTTGAGGATATCACACCAGTTCCCATCAGACCTGAGGAAAAGTCCAGAAGATAATACAGATACTTTATACAAGTTTTTCACTCCTTCAGTATCCTGGTATTATCCTTGGATACTTTGTAGAATTACAGGATCATAGATTCACAACAGGAAGGAACATCAGAGGCTATCTGATACAGCTTCACTTTACAGATGTGGAAACTGAGACCTATAGATATCAGGTAGTAAAGGGTAGATGTGACAGAGTAGAATTTGAACTCTAAATCCTAAATGCTCTTTCTACTGTACCATGCTGCCTCTCAATTAAATACCAATACAGGTGATCGACAATGTAAAGTCACATGGTAGGTATAAGCAAGCTGCAACATAAAAATTGACAGAAAGACACCACCAAGGACATGTTTTTACTGGCAAAAGAGCTATATCAGTTATGGAACAAATGGACAAACAATCAATAATATACTAGTATTCATGAAATATTAAGAACGCCAGAAACTTCCAGAATATAGAAATACATAACCAAAATCACCTGCACTGGAATTAATAAATTTTATCCCTCAGTTCCCATTAGGATGACAGAGGAAGTCATGATACCATACTGACTGAACCTACTACAAACTCACATATCTAATTTCAACCACTTCATCACTACTATACAGAGATTTTTTTATTCATCACTGATTTATTCTCTATCACACTTTCAAAGTAGCTGTTCCAAATCTTCTCTATCCACAAATTTTCAAATGCCTCCTCTCAGCAGATAATTTATCTCCAAGCTTCCTAACATACTGAGGAAATTAAGGTCATGAGTGTGAAGTCTTTAGAGAAAGATATACACCCTTCAAGGAACTATGGAGTCAACAATCAAGCTTTCCAGACCTGAAAAAAGAACTGGCATTTTCATGAAAGCTCAATATAAAAGTGTATGACAATCAAAAAAGCTAATTCAATTTCTGGATAAATCAAGAACTACTTCTCCTCGTCTCTTCCACGAAGTCAAATGTAAGCTCCTTGAAAAGTAAAATTGTATTTGTTTTGTTTTTGAATTCCTAGCACCCAGCAAAAGGCCTGGTAGTGTTTAACAGATTTTTTTTTTAATTGACTAGGAAGTGATAGCCTCCATGTACATAGTCCCAGTAAAACTACATCTTTGAATATTTTATTCAATTCTAGCTGACACATTTTAGAAAGCACACCTGAAGAGTATTCAGAGAACAGCAATTAGAAGGGTGGAGGGTTTTACAATCATACTACGTAAGTATCAATCAATCAATAAACATTTATTAAGTAAAACTATGTGGCAAGCACAGTGCAGGTGCTAAGGATATAAAAAGAGGCAGAAGACAGTCCTTGCCCTTAAGGAATTTACAATATAATGAGGGTGACAACAGGCAAACAAATATATACAAAGCAGGCTAAAAATAGGATAAATAGAAAATACTTAACAGAGAAAAGAAGGATTAGGAAAGACTTCCTCTTAAGATGAGATTTCAGCTGGAACTTAAAGCAAGGTAAGTAAGCCAGTAGTTGGAACAGAGGAGGAAAAGCATTCTAGACATGGGGGACAGCCAGAGAAAATGCTCAGTGCCAAAAGATGGAAGGTCTTATTTGTAGAGCAAAGAATAAATGGCAAGAGTAAGGTATAAGAAGATTGGAAAGGTAGGAGGGAGTTAGGTTACATATGACTTTGAATGCCAAAGAGAACATTTTGTATTTTATTCAGGAGGCAATAGGGAGTTACTGGAGTTCAATGACAGGGAGATGACATGGTTGAACCTGAGATTTAAGAAAATTATTTTGGTGGCTGAATGGAGGATGAATTGGAATGGAGAGGTACTTGAGCCAGGCTATTGTAATAGCCCAGGTGTGAGATAATGAGGGCCTACACCAGAGCAGTGGCAGCGTCAGAGAGAAGAGATGTTACACAGGTGGAATAGACAGGCATTGGCAACAGATTGAATATGGGGTGGTAAGAGATAGTGAGGAGTCAAAGTTAACTCCTAAGCTGCAAACCTGAGGAATTGGGAGGATGATGTTACACTCCATAGTAACAGGGAAAGTAAGAGAGGGGGAAGATTTAGGAAGAAAGATTATAATGAGTTCCATTTTGAACAACAATTTAAGATGTCTTCTGGACATCAAGCTTGAGATGTCTGAAAGGCAGTTGGAGATGAAAGACTGGATGTCAGCAAGAGGTTAGAGCAGGATAGGTAGATTTGGAAAATGTCAGTATAGAGAATATAATTAAATCAATAGTTGCTGTTGAAATCATCAAGTGAAGTTGGAGAGAGAGAGAAGAAAAAAAGGACCCATTGTCCCTAAGAAGAGAAAAAGACTAGGTAAGAAGTATAGGGAATTCGAAAACCTTCAAGTATTTGACTATCATATAGAATTAGACTTGCTCTGTATGACCCCAGAAGACAGCAATGAGCTGAAATTTATTTATGCTTGATATAAAGAATTACTTTCTAACCATGAAAAGTATCCCAATATGGAATGCTTCCTTCTGAAGGTTGTAAATTCCCTTTTAATTAAACATCTTCAAGCAAAGCTTGAATGAGCACTTGTCAAGTATGTTACAGATTAGATCTTTAAATTGTGTGACCTCAGAAGTTTCTTTCAATGCTGAGATTCTATGCATTCTTCTCAAATCAAGACAAACTAGTTGTTCATGAAATGGGTATACCATTGGAATATCATTAATAGAATTACTAAATATTTCAAATAGGTATTTCATGGAGGAGTGGAAAAAAGAAAAACAAGCTGAAGGGAAAGGGAGTAAGGTAATCCTTAAGAGACACCATTGTTACTTATAAGTTAAAGAAATTTTAAAAATTATTAATATCTTATAAGACAAAGAAATTAGAAAGTTATTGTGTTGGGTGATAGAATCAGCATCCCAAAAGACCTTAACTCTAACAATTTAGAATGAAGAGTTAAATCTAATCAAATGAACAGTCCTTCACTTAAGTTTTAAAGTCTATTGTACATGTATGGGATGGAGAAGGCATGTCTACACGACAGTTCATGTGGAAGAAATCTGGAGATGTTTGCAAATACGGCTCAATATAAGTCAATAATAGAAACTGGCAGTCAAAAAAAAAACTAATGAGGTCTAAGTTACATTTATAAAAGGAATTTTCAGAATAAGTGAGCAACTAATCCTGCTGTACTCTGCCCTGGTCAGACCACATCTAAATTTCTGTATTCATTTCTGAGTACCACATTTTAGGAAGGACTTGATAAACCAAGTTAAATCCTAAAAATTGTGACTAGCATGGTAAAAAAAAAAAAAAAAACAACAAGATTGAAAATTATGCTACATAAGGATCAGAAAACAGAACTAAGAATGTTTAGGAGCAATGAGAGAAGTTGTAAAGAGGTAGATCTCAGTTTCATATAAAGAAAAGCTTCCTAACAATTGTTTGCCCTTTGTTTTTGAAGAGACATCATAGGGCAGTATCTTCACTCAGGTGTGAATTGGATTTAAGCGAGGCAGAGTTGCAGAAGGTCATCAGTCTGAGCTCAGCGACAAAAGTCAGGATGACTGGTGATGGCTTGGGATGTAGTGGATGACCTTTTTATATTTGATGTCTGACTAAGCTCTAAGGTCCACAGTCACGTACATTTGAACAAACTGTTCTCATCTACTCATTCTCCCAGGTGAAGTCTTCACATACTTGGAGTAGACACCCACCTCCCCCAATTCACAAACAGGTTGAAGACCCACTGGTTACCCTCAACCTAGTTTACCTGTCTATCGAGGTTTACCAGGGTATGGCCACTGTTCATGTTACAGAGAATTTGAGAAATTCATCATTTGACCTTTATATATTTCAGGGACCTCCCTAGGCCTGATATACTAAGGCATAATAGTGCATTTTTTAATTTGTTCCTTCTTTCACTTGACAAGATATTAAAAACTTGCAGTCTCTACTAGAGGAGGAAGTTCCCAAACCAGGAGGATCTCAAACTGACACAGTTACTTGACTTTTATAGATTTATGGATATAATATATATTTATCTAAGTAATTTTTCATCTGGAAATAATTTCATCTTCTCAACTCTTCAGAAACTCTGGAAACTTTTAAAAGGTTAATTCTGAAACAGAAGCAGCATTTCTAAAGATGTGTAGGTATGTAAAATAAGTATATAAATCAAACATTTACAGTTGGATTGAAAAAAATTTTTAAATTTTAAACCACTTGTTTGGTATGCATGTAATTTTACCATTTATTAAAGACAAAAGCAAACTTGAATACTAACAAAATGGATGTACTTGTTTATTTTTACATATACAATTAAATCTTGGCAGAATGTTTCATACTGCAAGATGCAGAGCATCTTCAATGTTTTTCAGAGTTGGTTGATATTTTGATTTTATAATCGGTCAATGCTGAGAATGCCATTTCACATAATTATGTAGTACAAAATGTAAGTTTAGGGTCATTTCAGAAATTGTTGGAAATTCTGTCCTAATCCAAAGCCAAAATTCACTTAATAAGTTAAATTCGTCTTTAACTTTTAAAGGCAGATAACTGACATTTTTTATTTCAATTGTATATGGTTTATGAACACAACTTAGTTTTTTAGAAACAAAATTTGAAGGGAAGTATTTCTGAAACCATGTCTTCAAGCACTTCAGATGATCAATTATAACTTACAATTAAATCTTTGGGAAATTTATTTTCAATTATAAATCATCTGTAGCTGTAACGATTTCTAAAGAACCATTTTCCACCCTATTCTTTCATATGTTAACTTTTTTAGTAAAACTTTCCATTTATCTTTTAACATAAATGTTACAATTTTCCCTTGAAGTGACATGTTTAAACCATTGAGTTTTTCAAAAATACCCAACAAATAAGAGTTTTGAAAACTGTAAGTCATTATGAAAAAGAGCAACAAAATTGGATTTGAGCCAAAAACAACTTCATCTTTCAATTTTATCTTCACTTTGATATTTCAGTTTCAATAATCGGTTTAAACCTCCTCCTCTTGAGAGTCACTTCACCTCTGCATGTAGTAATAAGCTTTTTTAATTTGAGTCCATGTCTTTCCAGAGGTTTGAAAACAAACAATTGTTAAGGGCATAGCTTCTAATGAAGTTAATGATTTTGATAGTATCACAAAGCACAACATTTAACTCTGGTGATTTTTTTTGGCTGTAAGTGCCTCCTGATGGATCATGCAGTGGGTAAAAGTGATATATGCTCATTGCCACCAGCTTTAACTTTTACTCCAGCACCATCTGTACAGACTCCCAATGCAATTTTTCTACTATAAACCTTCATTTGTGAACCATTCATCGACTTTAAAGATATATATTTTGCCCTCTTCTGTGTCCCTCCAAAGGGCAATAAAACAGTAATTCCTTGTATATGCTACCTTCATAAACATATCTTACATAAAGTAACAACTGTGCCATGTTAGAAATATCAGTTGTTTCATCTAACTGAATTTCAAACTTTGGGCTGCCCTTAAGTATGGAAAAAAGCTGCTGGAATTGGTCATTACTAGCTTCAGAAATTCTTTTAGAAACAGTATCATTCAATAAAGGAATTTTATAAATTTTATCTCCATATTTTTTCCCCACAAACTGTTTCTGACATTTTAATAGCAGCAGATAACATGAGATCTTCCCTTATTATATAGGGCTTTTTAGTTTTTGAATTAAATAAGAAATTTTGTAAGATGCAAGCAAATACTTTTCATTGACAGCAACAAATTTCTCAAAACATTGTTTTTCTTTATTTGAAGATTTTTAAAAGTCATTCAAAATATTCTTTTGGTTTATTGCAGTATGCTGCATGCTTAGCATTAAGATGCCCATTTTAATTGGGCTGCTTTCATGCTCTCTACAGAAAAAATTTCATTATAAATTACACAAAGAGATTTTTCCACACCATCATCATTATTAGAAGTAAATCCATATTGCAAAAATGATTTGACATATTTTCTTTTTCTTGTTAATTTAGATGTACTACAACCTGGTAGTGGAGAGTCTGCTGTGTTGACATCAGTATTTTTACCTCTTCCATCTAAATTTAGCCACTTATCCATAACTGAAAAATATTTTTGTCCTAAAATATAAATAAATATTGCTAATGATTTCTCAAATAAATACTAGCCTTAGTGTATGCAATTACATGTTTGTGCTTAATTTTTAAAAACTGATGTTCACATTTACATACACATAAACGATGATGGTAGAGAAATATTAAAGGGTTTTTGTCTTTACTTGCTGCAATTAAACACTTATGTTTTTATAGAAGAAGTAGATAACAGCAATGTCTTAAATCAAACACTATAACACAATACAATTCAAAAATATACTAATCTGACACATGTTGAGAAATGGTAGGAAAATATTTTAAAAGTCTTTATTTTCCATAGTTAAACTATTATGTTTCTGTAGAGCAGAAACCTTTGTATATACAGTAAAAACACTATGAAATTCATAACATACAACAGTCTCATATGTGAGCCAAGGTGTTTCTGGCAGCATTTGTTGGTGTTTGGTGTTGCATGATGTGACAGCATGCTCAGTTGTGTGCATGTTGTGGGTTCAGAACCAAGGCTGCAGTGAAGACACGTGCCAGAAACACCTTAGATTCATTACAGGTTTGATATTTTGAATTCATTTTTGATTGATGCACACCTTTTACTGTTGTCAAATTTTTTGTGAACCCCCCACGTATGGGATCACAACCCACAGTTTAAGAAGCCTGCCTTAATAACAGCACTGGAAACTAAGTTCTGGATCAATTTCATGAGTTACCCAAGGAGACAAGTTACCTTTAGGAAGCTGTATCCATTTTACACAGGCAAAAGAAGGAACGAGAACATTATGTTGCCTGTTTATTTTCCTGTGTGAGTTACTTTGTTATTCTATCTGAATTAAATATGTTACTATTCAATTTATGGTTTCTTCATCTGTAAATATAATTTCCCTTGAATAGAAGCTTAAACTTATTTTCCTTGCTAGCAATACAAAAATATTCAATTCTAAACCTGTTGTCTGTAGCATTCTCTCCATTTCCAACAAGGAGCTTATGTGGTTAGATCTGCCCCAGCCAAAGGTGTCACCATCACTCCAGTGCTCTCTTTATCTATAACAAAGTTTGACCCTACTAATATAAAGTACTACTAATATAAGGCCAACAGGAATTTTGATGATTTGGAGCTTTCCACAATTAATAGTAGTTTTCTTGCTCATTAACAGTTGTAGAAAAATACATTTCAAATAGTTTTATCCAAAAAACTTAATATAAAATAAGATATTCATATAAAAAAGGAGAGGAAATGGTATGGGAAGCATAAAAGAACCATAGCATGACTCTTCCACATATATAATGGCAATTCAAGTACTACTGCCTAGGGTTTATTTTATCTCTACCTTTATGCTTTCCTTCACAAGATGATGCTAACTAATAGATGAAAGAAATTTTCCTCACATTCCCAAAGGAAAACAGTAAGCACTAATACTCATAAGTTAGACCTACCACTGTTACACTTTTACTTTTATGCCATCAAGTAATGCACAAGCAAAGGTATACTTAAGACCACTGTCTGGATGCTTGAATTTTCATTATGTGTTTTAAACTATACTAAAAATTCATATTAATTATTGAATGATCAGTATATTTAAAAAAGCAACTGAAAAATATCCTAAATAAGATGAAAAATCAAGTATAAGAATACATATTCTGTGGACTATAATAAACAATTGGATTAACAACTTCTTGAGCCTATTCATCAGTATTTATATATTGGATGATGAGAGATAATAATCTGAAACCAGAATCGAATAGGAAAAAATAGGCTGAATTACATTTGACAAAACATGTGATGCTTTAACATATTCTAAATTTCACTTGAAATAAAAAGTCCCTCTTTTTAATGCTAACATTTACAGTATGCTATATAGTTGCTAGTCATAGAAGTCACAGTCACTGAATGGTAGAAAATGAGGGCAATACAAAGATGCGTAAGTTGATTTAAATAGGCTACAGTCCACAGCAATAATGAATTGCATAAGAGAAGCAAAATGTACAGTATCATCAAGCAAGTATATGAATGGAAATACAGGGGGGGGTCACTCACATAGTGAAAGAAAGAGACAGCACATGGACAATCTATTTGTCATACTGTTATCCACAAAATGTTAAGAGATATAGAAAAATGCCCAATATGTTGGGTGTAGTTAAGAATTTATGGATACTGTTAAAAATGGCACAGGATAAGAAGAAATGGATAGTTCAAAATCTGAACTATGGGAGGATACATCCATATTGAGGACATCACAAATCCAATGAGGTACTAAAAGTTCACATAGAAGAGTTTTATAACCACAAATCTCATACCACAGTATTTCTCATTATATATTCTCCAACAATCTCATTAGAATGCTTAAAAACTTACAAGTTTGTAGTAGGAAACTACATAATTCTCACAGTGTTTAGAATGCAAATAAACACAATATTTAACTAAATACTATATATGAGGTAGTATAATAGTGTACATGTAAATCTATTTACCATCAATGTGACTTTAGGCAAGCCACTTTATCTGTCTGGACCTCAGTCTTTCCATTTGTAAAATGAAAGAGTTAGATTAGGTATCTGTATTCTTTCCACCTCTAAATTCCAAGATCCTACTTGTACATAATCATGGGATTAGCCAGAGGTATGATGATAAATATCTAAGAAATGGTTTTCCGAAGGAAAAAAATTTAGGTAGAACACACTTTTAAGTTTAATCTATATTACTTACATTTTCTCCTTTACTTTCTTAAGTCTAAACAATCAACAAAACAATAAAGTCCTGATTTGTAACACTTGCCTATTTCCTGTGGTATAAATGCTTACACTGAAATTTTAACAATTTGCTTGGGCTAGTACTAGCTGGTTCCAACATACCCCTGCTGGTTAGCTCTCTTTCATCAGCAATTTGCCTCTACTACTGTCACACTAAAAGCGTACACCTCTACTAGTACATTTTTAATACACATTGTATAGTATCTCATTCTCAGTTGTTTAAGATAACATAGGTTATTTTGAAAGCTAGGTTTCCATTTTGATGGAGACAACAATAAAAAGCATGTAAACAATTTTGAAAAAAAATTCTATGGAGCAAAATGGAGCATGATTTTTTTTTATGTAATGAAATGGTCAGAGGAATATATAATTTGTTCAAATCACACTGGTGTCTAAAAGTTAAAAAAAGCCTACTTCTTAAGAAAGATAATGAAACCATATATTGACAAAGGTCAAATAAAACAAGAAAGATACTTACATTGTTTTGACTTTTCTGCTGACCAGGCACAAGTTTCTTTGAGGAGATTACACAAATGCCTTGTGGCATTGTTCCTAAAAAAAAAAAAATTCAATTTCCATTAATAAGTTTTTGGTGAAAAATTCTAAACATGTAGAATGTTTGAAGCATACCACATCTTTCATAGATAGATAAGATAGAGGAGGGAGGCCCATATAAATCTACGAAAAAAATGACTTTATAACTGCCTCCCATGTGTGTTCTCACATTTACCAAGCTACAAGATCCCATTTGGCAGCAGAGTCCAATGCAGGGTCGACCATACCAATGGATCAAAAAATGCATATTATGTGTTCAGTGCTATGAAGAATGCAAAAGATTAAAACGTTCTGCCTGTCTCAAAGTATCAAACTGGAAAAAAGACGAAGAAATAATAGCTTAAAACACAAAATCAAAGAAAATTAAATGCTAAATATAGTACAGACTACAAATATTTTAGGAGTTCAAAGGAAAGAGGAACTAGACTATTCTAGGGAAAAGTTCATGAATGAAGTAAGACTTAAGTTTTAAAGGACAGAGAAATTTTAACTGAACATGGTAAGAAACCATATTTTTTAAATTTGTTACTACAAGTTTTCTGATCAGAGGATTTACATTAAAAAAAGTAGAATTTAAGGGAAACTAGCAAAATGAATTAGAAGAGAGAGAGAATAGGATCAAAGATGATATCTAGGAGATTATTTTAATAATCCACACAGAGAAGACGAAACCCTGTATTATCATGGCTATAGTAATAGTGGAAAGGATTAGATATGAGACATTTCAAAAGAATAATCAACAAGATTTGATAACTGATTGTAACGGGGGATGAAGAAACAGGTTAAGTCAACAAGAGTGATTCTATTGACAGAAACAGGAAAGTTGGAAGAAGAGCTGGTTTACAGCTTCACTGAGCAATGGCTCCTGATCCAGCATTTTTCTGTGTCATGTTCATATGTCAAAGAGACTGCTAAGTACATAAGATGCTAAAGGGTTTGAAAAAGGAAGATTTTCCTTTCTCCACAGTATTCAACAATTTAATATTTATAAGTTAATATTGAAGTTATTACTTACTCTTTTAGTAATTCTTTATTTTCTTGAATTCCATCTTCTAATTTCAAACTTACTTTCTCATTTTCAAACTAAATTTACAAAAAAATTAAATAATTCTCACATTTTGTTCACTGAAATACACTTAAAAGATAATCACTAGACAGTGTTTTATGTTTCATATGTTATAAGATACTCTACAATAAACCTTTCCCTCAATAACAAAAATTTCCCTTTTTGACATGCTCTATGGACTAAGTTCTTCTGAATCATTTCTATATACAACATAATAGAATGAGTATTCCCTCCCTCAATATTTTAATTCCTCTTTATTTTTCTAAACCTCCAAGAGAATTTGTTTTTTAATCTGAGTTGCATTTCTGAAAGTTTTCTTTTGTCTTCATATGAATAAATGTTTTGAGATAATTTATAAAGACAGTTAAATAGTTTCTTATTTGAAGGTTCAGCTCTGTGTCATATCACCAACATCTTAGGTTACCAATAATAACTTTATATTATTAAAAAAAAGTATTTCTTACAAATAGAAAATTCTTAAATCAGTCCTCTAAAACGTTTAATCACCTATTCAAAATAATCTATACTTTGTCACCTGTGCTTTATTCCTAAAAATAAAATTAGATTAACGGCCAAATAAATGAAAGTTCAAAACAGCATTTTCTTCAAAATTTATTCCACAGGACAAATTTACAAAAAAAGAGTTTTAATACTTATCAGTTTTAAACTGAAATCTATTCTGATGTCACTTGAGTTATAGTAAGATTTTAGCATACTCATTCTTATTTCTCCACTAGTTTCTGCTTATAAAATTACATTAGCAAAAGCATACCAAAGTACCTGCAATTCCTGAATGGCTTTTCGCTGTGCTTCTATAATCTTTCTATTTTCCTGTAACTTTTTCTCCTTCTGGTTCAGTTCAAATTCTATATTCACCTTCCACTTCTTAATCTTTTCCGCCTCCTTATATAGTTTTGAATAAACCCTGCTTATTGGCTCTGAAGTCTATTGAAAAAGTTGTTGAAAAGTTCCAGTTAGGTATCATCTGCTGAATTTTTTAAAAATCATATTAATGACTCCTAAAAATAGTTTATTATTTAATTTGGTACAAACCTATGGTTCCATCAGTGTAGGAAATTTCCAGTGTGGAAACTCCTTCTACTAAAACAAATGATAGTTCGTTCATCTGAATAAGTCAGATGGTGTAGTAAATACTGAACTGGAGCCAGGAAAACCAAAGTTTGAACCCTGCCTCAGATATTTAAGAATTGTGTGACTCTAAGCAAATCATTTAACCTCTTTCAGATTCAGTGATCTCTTCTGTAAAACAGGAATAATAATATAGCACCTATCTCACTAAGTTGTGAGCATCAAGTAAGATCTGATAAGCAAAGCACTTGGCAAACCATAAAGCACTGTATCAAATATTGTTGTTGCTCAGTCGTTTCAGTTGTGTCCAATGCTTTGGGATGCCTTTTGTGGTTTTTTGGCAAACTGAAGGGGTTTGCCATTCCCATTTCTAATTTCTAATTCATGTTATAGATGAGGAAATTGAGGCAAACAGGGTTAAGTGACTTGTCCGGGGACACACAGCTCGTAAGTATCTGAGATCAAATCTGAACTCAGGTCTTCCTGACTCCACGCCCAGCACTCTATCCCTTGCACCACCTAGCTGCAATATCAATATTATCTACCAATACTGACTATTATTATTATTTTCTATAATACAGTAATAAAGTTGCCTGGGGCCCTGAGAGATTAAGTAACCTGCTTATGGCATCACTATGCCACATGGTCTCTTCATTACTTAATATTTGAGAGAAATCATTAATTTGTTTCTATAACTGAATTGTTCATAAAATTATATTTCTAAACATTTAAGTTATAAATGTAACTACTAATGATGTTTTCCACTGTGCTTCAATAACCTTTAGTACAATGATATCACTTAACCTGCGCTGTACCCTGCTTGACTGGATGAATTAATATAGGCAGTTCCAGAAACTACTTACCTCAGAACCTTAATCACTGAGGAAAAATGGTGACTTGAAATGCTTAAAGTAAATTAGATACTAAACAGAACACATATTCTTTTAGAAAAAAATTTATGTTAACAGTAAAAGTTGGGGGCTAGAGGAAGGAAAATGGGATAGGACTATTTAAAGCAAATTATAGCACAGAGCAACAAACAGTGACTATAAGAGACTAGCTTCATCAAGACTAGAGTTCTATTTGGATTTTTTTCACTTTTTTACAGTCTTTTCTTTCCAAAAGTCTATGTTACATGATTGAATCCAAAAATGGCATACAACACCTGCTTCTTTAACTCTATTTATCATATTATAAAGTAGCATTACTTAAATTTATTCTACAGTTCTGCAATTACTATACCATAAACCACTATTAAGCCACTGGCCTCCAAAATTTAATTATCGCTAATGAAAATCTTACTTTGCTCTAAAATCATATATACTCCAAAAGAACCTTTTTTAAAATAACCCACAGAAGTAGGCTAATACAATAATCATTCACAAACCAATAAACTTTCTTTGAAAACATTCAGAAGCTTGATTTTTGTTCCTTTCCACACCCTAAGCGCATCTGTCCTTTTCTGTTCTTAGTGATTGGAGTATTTAAAAACCAAATTGTCTCTAAATAGTCTTTAAACAAGAATTAGATCCATTTGTACCAAGAAAAAAGAAAGAAAACTAAGATATTTAAATAATTCAAAGAGAGAGAAAAACATTTTAATATTTTACATTAAAACATTAAGAAAATCAATTATAAATATCATGAATATTGTGAGAAGACATTAAACATAATAAGTAACTTGAATTTAATATAGAAATTCCTGACCTCAAATTGTGGGTTCTTTAGTTCTTCCAAGAAGTTGGAATGCTCAGTAACAACCTGGAAAGTGAATAAATGTCTTCTGTAAGAAGATAAACTTTGCTAATACGTGTCCATACTGGTTTAAAAGTAACCCAGTATCTGGGGTTGATCTTCTTACTTTCAAACAAGCAATTCAACAATGGTAAGAGTGTAGTACAATCACTATGCCATATGGAAACAGAAAGACAATATATGTAACTGACCTCTTCAATCACGGGCAAAAAATTAACTTTTTGCAAAACTGGATCTGAAAGATAAAGTATTATTGGTATTTAAAGACCTAAATTTCGTATCTATGTTGTACACAAATAGCAAGACAGGCTCAGCATATATATGTCTTATTTTTATAATACTTAAAATTAGCTATATTTCTCCCACCTGAATCAATGCTTTCACTACGTTTAGATGGTTTAGTTATTCCAAAAGGCAAACCAAAATCATCTTCAACACTCTTGTTAAAACCCTAAAAATATAAGCAAAGCACTCTTAAGTGTACAACAAAGTCTTAATACTTATGTAAATATAAGTATTATATATAATTATATATCATATATATTATATACATATAATATATATATTATACATAAATCAATACTTCAAATATTGATATGTTTGATATTGATACTGATATGTTTAGGGTACTCCATTTAAAGATTCAGATTACAACTCACATCTTCACTAGTTTCTATAGGCAAAAATGTGTATAACCTAATAGCCAATCTTCTGGTAATGAGCTTTTTTTAACTTTGCTATCAGAATAAAAACTCCTTGAAAGGTTGTTTTATTTTTGTCCCTGGATCTCCAACACATACCACAGTTATGTTTGCTGAACTGGATTGGCTTACTTAGTTCTCTGATAAAATACAAATGCCATCAATGGGTTTGTACTTGAAGTATTTCTAGGTTGGTATGACTTCCCAGAATTTTTGGTCCACTGAAATAACTTTAGAAAATAGTGCCTCAATGAGGCATACAGTTTTAGTGAAGATAATATATTTGACAAGAATAAACATTTGCTTTCTTTCATTATAAATCTAATCTTATTGACTTTAATATTTCAAGAGGATTGTGATTTCATTGGTATGAGTATACCGTCCACTGATGAATATCATAACTTTCTCTACAATTTTATTGATGTTCTTCAGTAATTTCTGCGGCTTAAAAAAATTTCATTCTACTGACAATCTGGTGATAAGCCTCTCAAAATTTAGCTGTGCTGGTCACAATAGTCCTACTTTTCATATCTGGAGCTATATACTATAAGTGTGATTATGGGAAGGGATCAGATCTATAATTATATTGATATAAGTAAATCATAGAGGAAAATTTCTCCCAATGTAGATCTATAATTGCTCTGCAACTTATGGTCATAGAGAAGCACCCAGAGTACTAAATGCATTAGAAGTAAAATTTTTTATTTTAGAATGGGGACTAGAAACTCTTTATGTTTAAAATGAAGTGTGTGTGTGTGTGTGTGTGTGTGTGTGTGCTGAGCAAATCATTTCACCCAGTTTGCCTCAATTTTCTCATCTGTAAAATGAGCCAAAGAAGAAAATAGCAAACCCCTTCAGTAATTTTGCCAAGAAAACCCCAAATGGGGTAATAAAGAGTTGGACATGACTGAAAAATGAATCTACATCAACAAAGCATATAGATTCTACATACAAAGATGGCAAAGGCTATCATTCAAGAAATATGTGATCTAGAAAAGCATGTAGACAGTTATGGACTCACAAGAGAAGGTAGCCCAAGCTTCTACACTGGGGTAGAGAGGATTTATGGAAGAGATTCAGTTTAACCAAAGTAATGAATAGATTTCTTGTACTGTGTTTAACCAGGTATATCAACAGTGTTAAGATTTCCAGGGTTTTAAAAGGGGCAAGATTTTATTTGATTCATTCAGAAGTGAAATATATTATAGCAGCAAACAGAATTTACTAGTTAATCTAAAAGCAACATTTATTAAATGTCCAGGATATATAAATAGATGCTCAAAACATTGGGGAAATGCTTTTGCTCATACCAGGATATAGCATTCAAAGCCTTCTATTCTCAAGTGGGGAGAAAACTTTTTTAGCTAAATATCACTACTGAGAACAGCACATACTAGATCTCATTATTCTATAAACAGGAATATAAAATCCATAGTATCACTCATATTTACCTTGAAAAAATTAGTGTCTCCTCCTACAGTCTGAGGCTTAACTGCGGACACTTGACTGCTACTTAGTCTTGGAGGCAGAAACAATTTAAAGGGCCTTTCTTTTTCCATTTCCTTCTAATCAGAAAACATCAGTTACAATAAAAATGTTGTACTTTGTTTCTGACAATACACAATTTACTCTTCCTAAGAAAATAACAAATGTTAGTGGACTAAATTGCCTCTTAAATTCCTAGAAAAAGAGCCAGAAGTACAGTAGCCATGTTCCATCACTTGCTTGGTAAAGTAAGAGCAGACTATTTACATAAATTGACAACCATCTAGCAAATGAAAATATACCAAAAATCACAAGATCCTAGTTCTTGCAATAGCTAATCTGTTATAATTTTTTGAAAAATCCAGATTTACAAAATTTTTACTGGTTTCTCGTTTTAAAGTGAAATGTGATCACTTGACAAATTCAAACATGTGCCTCCCCTTGCAAATTTCAGAGATACAGATAACTCTGTTGCACTTCCGAACAAACTCATCAGAGATACAGAAGGAAAACTGACAGCTTAAATTGAGTGGAATTAAGCTTGAGGAAAAACAGTTGTAAAAACAGGCATTCTATCAAAAATCAGCTCCCTTGACACATTTTTTTAAAGAGGCTTTCAGTCTTGAGAGAATCATTGCCTGGGAGTCTAAATTCATAATCCCGAAGAGCATCCAAGTTACGTTCCTAAAGCACTTGATGTACCCTGGTCCACTTAGCACAGTGCCTGGCACACAGTACCGATGATCGAAGCCCTGAGTGGAGAGGAACTGGAGCCAGGATTGCCCAAACTAGGAGGCAAGTTGTAACAGGAAAGGCCTGGGGGTCTGGAAATTAAACCCAGTCGTGGTTCGAATCCAAGGCAGACCACCTTGCTACCTGTGGGATCATGGCTCCAGGCCTCCGCTTCCCCATTTGTAAAAACAGTAGGGGTTGGGGGCGCGGTTTAGGCCTAAAAGCCTTTCCCTTTCTTAACCTGCGCTCCTATTAAATTCTCTGCACCCAACTCCCTGTTCTTCTATGAGGAAAAAAAAAACGTGAGAGGAGGTTGGGGGCGTGGGGGAGGGGAAGGTGGGGGAGGTGGGGGGAGGGAGGATGGTTGGGGGAGGGGCAGGCGCGCGAGGAGTCTGGAGAGTTACCGCGGATTTGATACCCTCTGGTGAGCCTGGTTCCTTCCCGCGGGCAATCAGCGGGGCATAAATGGCCACCGCCACCTCGACGACGCTTCAGAAAAGGCGGGAGCGCCTCGAGGCAGGGCGACGGTTAAACGCTCCCAACCGTCACGAGTGCAGGGGCGGGGCCTCGAGGCCGAGAAAACTGAAGCCACTTCTCGCGAGACCCGAGCCGGGGGCGGGCCTTGAAGGTCACGTGCAGCACCCGGCGGCTCCCTCCTCACGTTTGCTCAAGCCTGCCTTTCTCGAGGAGCGTTTGATAATAATAGCTATAACAAGAACAGCGCTTACAGAGCGCTTTCTGGTTTGAAAGGCTGTGCATGTGCGACAAAAAAATTATGTCTGAAAAAATGCAACTTTTCATGATATTGTACTCTGCCTATCGCTCTTTACTGAAGTTCACCAGATGTTACTGGGAATAATGGTTATTTTCCCAATAATTTTCAGCATTCTATTTTTATTTATACCCAGTCTTGGAAAGCATTACTACCACAGCAGAACTCACAATTTTCTCAAAATTTAACTTAACTTTACCACATTTGTCAAAATATTTTGTGCTTTGAGAACAATATTACTTTTACAAGAGATGTAAAAAGCATACAAAATATCAACTGTAAGGATTAAAAATAGAATTGGATTACATTTTCCCACTACATATTAAAAGTTTCAAGGAGATGTTTTATCATGAAGTTTCCCTATTTTTACATCATTCACAGATTTTCAAAATTTGATTTATGATAGATCACTTTCTTTACTGATATGAATTAGGTGTTTGTATACATAATGTAGTACAATAAAAAGTCAAAATACAGTACAAAAATGTGATCGAAATTTAGTGTATTTTGCCACTTTATTAAAAAAATAGCATTGCCTAAAAAATGTATTACAGGGATAAGCTACTATTTTTTAATTAAAAGTTTTGGAGAAGAGGAATAAGGGAAAAATTAAAATAAAGTGGATATATCTATAATAAAAAGGTAAGACTGAAACAAAAAAAGGTGAAGGACAAGTAGAATGCCCCTTCCACCTATTTCCTCTTATATCACTTACAAAATATTGTAATAGGAATATATTTTAAAAGCTGAGCCATAATAAGTCATACTATGAAATTACTGCCACAAACTCCCTGAGAAACAGTACATTATAAAAAAAATAGGGTATTGAAAGGTTATCTCACTTACTAGCTGTATTGTGAGTAGTGAACCATTTCAACTCCACCAGTCCTAGTCTCCTTATCTGTAAAATGAGGATTATAAATACCTGTTGAATCTGCTTCACTGGGTTATCATGAGCATCAGATGAGATCATGGATGTAATATGCTTTGTATAGCTTAAAGCCACTATATAACAAGTATCAGCTATGAATCTCTCTAGTCCTGTTTTTTCATCTCTAAGTTGATGATAAACACTACATCAATGTAAGTTTTTCTCTAACTACAACTGTTTGCGCCAGCTAGTTTTTTTCTTTCCTTATTTTGTCTAGATATTGTCTTCAGCTCCAAAAGTAATTTGAGGGTATGTATGCTTGTCAATTTAATAGAGACAGAAAGTTTGAGAGGCTTGAGAGTGAATGTTGTAACCCAGGGAAGTCCTTAACTCCGCTCAGGTCATCATTAGTTCCATAAAAAGATCCAATCAGCAATAGTGCTATATAAGGACTTTTGTGCCTCCAACCAGAATAGTCTCAATTGTCCCTTCACTGATGTTAAACTGTTCTACAAAATAAGACAAGCACTGATGCTCTTTTTTTCTAAAAAGTTGGGCTTTTCACACACTAATCCTTTAACATTCATTCATTCATCCTCTGCGTCAAATATTTTAAAAGTTGAAGTACATAAAAAAGAAAACAATTAAAATAATACATAGTGACTAGATTAACGTAAATGACAACAAAACTAAAAAACAATTATTGTATGATCTATTTTGCACTGGAAAAACTGATAATAAAATATACCTCCCTCAGTCAGTCAGCCAGTCAAGTAACCAGGCACTTTGCTAAGGGTTAGGGATAGATCATCCCTATCTTTTTCTCAGTTTCATAGGGGACATAATGTGCAAACAGCTATATATAAACAGGATATATAAAGGGTAAACTGAAGATAATCTCAAAGGGAAGGCACTAAGAATAGGAGGCTTCTTTAGATGGTGAAATTTTATCTGAGATTTAAAGGAAACCAGGAAAGTTAAGAGGTAGAGACAAGGAAGGAGAGAAGAAAGGGGATTGTGGATATGAAATACAGATAAAAGTCCAAGTTGGCAGCATCTTTTTCTGCTACAAGGTAAGATACGTGGGGAGAATAGAAGGGGGAGGGAGGAGTGGTTAAAGGAAAATGACTGTAGTGTAAAAACACAAGTCACAAAATAAAACTTTTTAAAAATAAAGTAAATGAACAATTTGTGTTTTAAGAAATTTAAGAAAAAAACAAGGTGATGGTGGAATCTCAGCAATATTAAGTAGCTATTCAGTGCATATCCCAAATCTCATAGAGTAAACTATCAAGTTTGGGGTCTTTGGATTTCCAGGTGATCAAAACTTCTGAGTGGTTATGATTCAGTGTTCTGAGTTCTGTAAGTCTTCCTATGAGACGAGCAAAATGTTGAGGATCTTCTGGATGATATATTTTTGAATATTTATACAATATTCCTAAAAGTGGTTCTTGTAGTTTTTCCACATGTTGCTTATTTTTAAGTAGTGGACGATCTGAAAAACAATACCATAATTATCTTAATATTTTCTGCTAAAACACAAAGAATAAGAATGAAGTCAGTCCTTAAAAGAAATTATATTTCTAAGAAATAAGCCACACAATAACTGTGTATGTAAGTATCCACTCAAAACACAAAATTGGCACAAGATGAACAAAAAAATCTTTGGGAAATGGAGAGAGGAGTATCTGAACCTGGAATTTCATCTCTATGAACTCCTTCTACTGATGCAGACCAGAGGTTGTGTCTTGCCTGTCTATAGTCGTACAACTAAATTATGTCAGAAGTAGAATTTTAATCCAGGTCTTCCTAGCTCTAAGGCTAACTCTCCATCCACTAAGCCACACAGTCTCTCTGTTAATGTAATTGTAATTCATAAATTTAATATGCTTCCATTTCCAAATTAATAAGCATTTGGAATGTATTCTTTACTAATCTTTCATAATTGATTTTACCTGAAAAAAATACAGTTGTAGCTGCAAGCAGAGCATATTCAGTTTCAGTAACATTAAGTTCTCCCATGCTTTTGTAGAAGTAAAAGAGTGCAGTAATAAAATCTTCAGTAATGCCTTTGAAAATGTAAAAGTAAAAATATATCAATAAAAATTCAGTGCTGAATCAGACATTGCAATTTGCCATTTCTCGACAATTTAAGAATTACAGAATCTTAGACTCAGAAGGCACCTTAGAGACCATCTAGTTCACCTCGTTCTTGAGTAAGAATCTCCCTTACAATATGCCTGAATACCTATTTTGTTTTTGAATCACCAATAAATTTTTAAGTGCCTTTTATGTGCAGACACTGTGCTAAGCACTATATTAATAGCTCCAAATACAAGAAAGTTTCTCTTTAGAGTCTAAATCTTTGCAACTTCTATTAATCATTCCTTTATCTGCTCTCTATAGTCAGGTAGAACAAGTCCAACTCCTCTTCTAAATAATAGTATTTCAAATACTTGAAGGAAGTTGTCATGTCCTCTTGTGTTTTTTCTTCTCCACCCTAAACATTCCCACTTCCTCAAACCAGCATTCATATAGTAACACAGTTGGGAAAAGGACAAGACTCCTAGTCCTGTATACTATACCTTTCTTAATGTAGCCTAGGATTACATTCCCCCATAAGGCAACCTAAGACTGGGCTCCCCCTCACCTGAGGTCTTTAAGCAAAGACTGGATGACCCTTTGGTAGTACATCAAAGAATTCTTTTTCAGGTGAAGCTTAGGGCACAGGACCTTTAAAGGTCCCTTCCAAATTTGATGTTTCATGATTCTGTCAATTAGGTTTTTTGATGACCATGTCATACACTTGATTCAGAAAGAGCATGCAGACCATGAAATCCCACAGATTTTTTTCCAGATAAACATCCAAATCTCTTCCATTTTAAATTTAAATGAAGTTTTATTTTTTGTACCTATCTGTAAGATAAAATATATCCCTATTAAATTTCATCTTACTAGATTTGGCCCACCATTCTAACCTGTCAAGACATTTTCAATCATAGGATGACAGACAGATCAGGGATTTAGAGCTAGAAGGCACCTTAGAGATCATCTAGTCCAGGGATGGAGAACCTGCAGCCTCGAGGCTACATGGGGCCCTCTAGGTCCTCAAGGGCAACCTTTTGACTGAATCCAAAATTCACAGAACAAATTTTGAAGTTTAGATTCAGTCAAAGAGTTGCCCTTCAGGACCTAGAGGGGCATATGTGGCCTGGAATCTGCCCTGATCTAATCCAAACTTCTCCTTTTACAGATGAAAAAAGTGAAGCCTAGAGAAATCAAATTACTTGTCCAAGGATACACTGATAATAAATGGTGGATCTAAGATGTGATCCATGATTTATTAAGTCAAAATTCTGACTTGTTATACAACATATTAGCTATCCCTCTTAGCTTTTATGTCCTACAAACGTGATAAATATAAGATCTCTGCTCCAATCTTAGTCACTTGATAAAAAAAATATCAGACAGAAAAGGACAAGTAAGAACTCTCTTCCAGTGTCAGTCAAGATTGATAATGTTCATTTTACCAGATGTGGTAGTAGAAGTCGGACTCTCCTCATTGTTGGGTGCTTCCATAGAATAACTAACACTTCGATCAGCATGCTGATTGTGATAATTTAGTGAATGACCAGAAAACCTTACGGCATCTGATGAGAGAAAAAAACACGAAGCTTTGATTTTTAAAATTTGTTCTTCAAGCAATTCTGCTTTTTCTCTTTCATAGCCAAATGACCAAAATAGAATATCTGTTGGGTGTGACCATATCCATGAGAAACAGATGGTCTTTCCAGTATGTAACATAGCATCAGGAACATAGTAGATCTTAATAATTATTTGTTGATCAACTATTATTTTTACTTATTATTAAAATGTCAATAAAGTTCAAGCAATGTTTAATTAATTCTATTCAAATAATAGGTAGAGAACAATTCTTCAAGCAATGCTTAAAATGCAGAATGACTTCCGTAAAAGTTAAGACATTTAAAATGACATAGTTTCAAATGTAATGGGAAATAGTTTTTTTAAATTTGTTTATTTTTAGTTTTCAACATTCACTTCCACCAGATTGTGAGTTCTAAATTTTCTCCCCCTCCTTCCCTTTCCCCTTCCTCCCCAAGATGGCATGCAATCTGATATAGGCTCTACATATACATTCATATTAAGCATATTTTCCCATTAGTGATGTTGTAAATAGGAAATAGTTTTAAAGCAACTGGTATAGAATAGATGACTCTCTTTACTAATCAATGGTAAAAGAAAAACATTTGAAATAAGTAAAAGTACTTGATAATAATTGGTGACTGAATTTAACAGTACTTAATCAACAGTAGAGTTGTCAATATATAGCAAGCAATCCACAAACATTTTTAAATCACTTATTATGTCCAGGCACTATACTAGGCACTGGAGATAAAAAAGAATAAAACAATCCCTGCTCTGAAGGAGCTTACATTGTGATGGGGGAGGAGGGGACGACGACAAGTATATTTATGTATTATGTATGTATATCCATGTCTAAATAAAAATATAAAAATACAAAGAAATTAAATATAAAGCAGTCAGTGAATCAAGAAAAATGTAGAAAGTGGCAACTGAGTTGTTTCTTTGAAAAAGAAAGAATTCTCTGAGGGATGGGAGATGGTTAATGCAAAGGCACCAAGATGGAGTGTGATATATGAGAAACAGAAAGGCAGTTGGATCTTAGAGTGCAGAAGGGAAATAATATATAAGGAGGGCTGAAAAGAAGGTTGGGTGAGGTTGTCATGATTTTTGAAAGTTATTCATAGGAGTTTATAGTTTATCCAAGAGTCAATAAAGAGTCATTAGGGTTCACTGAGTGCAGGAGTCAGATCTGTACTTAAGGTACTTTTAAGGTACATCAAGTTTTAGATGATAACCAAACCCATGATCACTAAGAGAGTATAAAAATGGAAGAGAAGAGGATTCTCTTGAACAGTTACAGTTAAATGATGAGCCAGCAAAGTGGGGAAAGAAGGATGGTAAAACACGAAGGAAAAGAACTAGGAGGAAATAGAATCATTAAAATCCTGGGAAGGAAGAGAATACAGAAGGCAGTCAATAGTGTCAAATACAGCAGAGAAGTCAAGGAGGAGGAAACCCAAGAAGAAAAGTCTATCATATTTACTTTCACTGGCTGATGAAAGACACTCATTAACTTTCTGATTGTAGATTTGAGCAGAACGAAGGAACATTGCTTCAACTGTTGACCCCTTCAGCAATGCAATCTGATCCTCACTGGCCAAACTTTCAAATCCTGTAAGAGAAGATATCTATAATTACTGAAAGAAAATTTTCAACTATGGATTGAATTCAATTCAACAAACAACACTGTATAACTCCAAAGGTCAATAAAATACTTTTATTCATATTTGTGGTTTAAAAAATGTTTTTAATGCTGCCTGGTTAATAAGGCTTTACTATGACAAATACTAAGTGATATGGATAATGGAACTGCAAAGTTCTTATTTTGCAATGTATTGTCTGGATGAGTTTTTTTCTTTTTATTCATTAAATTAGTAGCCTGATTTTCTTATATTGTGGATTTTTTTCTTTGTTTACTTCAGATTATATTTACAAAAAGAAATCAAACACATACAAAAAAGCCAAATAAGTTGTTTGACCAACTTGATTATCAAGTTTATCGAGTCATTCAAAGACCAATTTTGACTAATCATTTCTACTGCCTTGATCAATTAAATCGGTCAAAATATTTTGGAGGAAAATTAGTATAATAGAAAGCATGTTGAATTATGAGTCAGGCCATCTGGGTTTGAATTTCTACCTAGTTATGTGATTAGGAGGAAAATTACACTCAATTCGTTAATGTATTGGAGTAGAAAGCATATTGGATCTGGAGTCAAATGACCTGAGTTTGAATACTGGTTTTGCCATTCAGTGCCTTATTAACTTGGGTAAGTCATTCTATGTTTGGGGAACTTAGTTTTGTCAGTTATTAAAAGGGAGGATGGATTCTCTGACTTCTAAGGTCCATCCTGGTGCTAAACCTATGATACTACATTTCAGAGCTTAATTTTCCTCAGCTCTAAAACAGAGGTAACAATACCTGCTTTACATAATTGTTAGGAGGAAGATACTTTGCAGACCTTAAAATGCTACTTAAATGTAAGTCATTGTTATTATATTGACTCGTATGTAGAAATAGCCTGAACTGAAAGATTAGGGATGTTAATTTTAAATGACTTTGACTTTTTCCCCCAATTTGAAATCTTTAATAATTAGAAAGAACTGAAGGTTTTCTTTCAATTTAAGTTCCTCTACTCTCCTTAAAATAAGGGAATAAAATGAATCTGTTGAGTTTAGTGATTTTTTTAAAAAAATCTTCAAGGAAAACTACCTGGTAGTCTCTTTGTAAAATCCACCAACATCTGAACATGAAGCACTGCTGTCTCTGAAAGTCGCAAGAAACTTTCCTCAGGATTTGCATATTCCTGGAGCTAACAAACACAGGAATAGAATTAATGAAAATTAATTCTATAAAAATAATTGTCAAGATTTTATATTATGATGATGATGATATTGCTGATTACTCGTTATTTCTTGTAAATAATGCCCACATACTAATTTCTTTGCTTCCTCTAGTGGAATTGTGTATCTTTGGTGAGCAGCCACGATGTGATCAATGAGCTGATGTTCCACTGGAGTTAGCTCGACTCTGTCCTGTAGCTTTAAGAAAATATAATGGGGGGAGGGGGAAATCATATATATAGTTTATGCCAAAAACAATTAAAGCAGGAAATTAATTTAGTTAATGAAGGGTAAAGTGCTTACCACTTTTCTAGATCTAGTTGTAGATGACACATGCTTATTATGTATTCCTTCTTCCACTTTGATGTTACAAAAAAAGCTATTCTTCTGCTTGAAGTTTTTTCGAAGTCGTTTGGATTTACACTGTACTTCCGTTAGCAAACCTGTAATATTTCAGGATTCATATTTATAATGTGGACAAGGACCTTCGCTGAGGAAACAAGAATGCCTTTAGAGGATGCCAGTTTTGCCCCCTTCCTCTTCCATTGTTTCTAGTGTTCTCTTTGATGTTTTTTGGAGGATTAAAGCAATTTGCCTATCCTAGTACTCATCACTAGGATGGGACAGAACTCAGAAAAATAAATGGAAAGGGATATGAGTTTATCCCCCATTGGTAAAACTCGACAGGGGTTATGGACTATAATGGGGTAGGTTGGAGGGGGATGGCACACAGCCTGTACCAAAGGCATGAAACGAGTCAATGGAAATTTAAGTTTTGTTTCTCTAATTCAAGTAGAAATCAACCTTATATTTGAGAAGTTTAGAACTGAAAGTGTTTAGAGCTGCCATTTCTTCTGTACAGCACATAGACTGCAAAGGCTGTCCAACAAGAGACTGGTAAATGTGTTTGACCTGCATGGTACCTTGCACATATGAGACACTTCTTAAACTCTTAATTGACTGACCGACCAATCCCACGTCATGCTGACCTGAGAGCTCTTATTAAAAAAATGTGCTAACATTTCCTTGAAGAAGTAATGTCAGTAGTAACTAACAACAGTAGAAAACAGATTTGGCAAGCACAAAGACAGAATGTGATAGCAGGAATAAGGGAAGGTAATCACAACACATGCAAATACAGAGCAAAACAGCAGGAGCAGGATAGCAAGGAAGTTCTTAGAACACAGTGATGAGGCATTTGAGCAGACCAGGAACAAGGCACAGAGTCAGAGTCACAATGTTGGGAAGCACACCAAGACCTTATCCTTCACTGAAACTGTGGATCATGTAAACTGTGTAGATACTGAAGAAATGGGAAACCTTCCAAAGGGGTGGGTTGACGGACTATTGAGCAAACCCAAGTTCTTTTTCTCTTTTGGGAATCCTCAACCCCAGAGTAACATTCAAAATCCAGAGCAAGCGCAGAGGGACCTATGAGAGATAAAGTTCACCGGAGAAAAAGTTTCTTTGACTTTATGTTTATGAATCTTGTTAGTAATCCTTTTTGTATTTTTTTCTCATTTGATAGGAAACTTTTCCATCCTATAGTTAGCCTGGAGCTATCTAGTCAAAAACTATGAAAGTCAAATGGTGATGTTTCCAGGTGTGTGTGTGTGTGTGTGTGTGTGTGTGTAGAAGGCAGAAAAGGGTATAATAAGCCTCCAACATTGAACTTGGTCTGTATAGTGTACCTTCAGATCTAGGTTACAGGTTACATATAAAATTAGTCCTAGAAATTCAAACAATAATACCATGGTACTTTATATATATAGGTATTTCTATGAATCACCATCCTTTTAAAAAAATTTCTTGTGTATCAGTAATATATATCCATTAGGTTTTTTATTTTCCTACTCTTTCTTTCCTTTGTTCTATCATGATTTATCTTCATTCATTCATATTCAGTTGTGAACCATGAATTCACCCTAGTGTTTCACAGGAACTTGTCTCTCCAAACCAGAAAGTCTAACTATTCTACTCTAGACACACTATCAGGTTAGTTCTAGATTGGTATCAGCATACTTTACCAATTGATTTCTAAGGAAAGACAATGTGTACAATAGTTAAATAATCTTATCTATGTGTGAGGGTGAAACTTGGCTTTCTATCACAGTGTCATGAGGGCATCTCATGAAGATGAAAATGAGCAAAGTCTCTTCTTTGTCTTTATAAACAGGAAAGGACATCAAACACTTTTGTTAAGTAGGAAATTTTCATATTTAGCTGGTTAGGCTAAATTACTTTTTTTGCCTAAACAGAGTCTCTGTTTGAACTGGACTATTCTAACACAAATGAGGAAGGGCATTATCCTCTTGTTAATATTTTCTTTTAGGTATTAAAGTCATTCAAAAACATTTCATCTACACTTTGCCCATGTGGAGTGATTTACTAGGTGCTATGTTGTGATTGCCTATGCTCAACTCCTTCTTAATCATGGCATAGAGGTAGCCCTTCATTCTGAGAGGCTGAGTTAACAGAGTAAAAGCTATGACAGACCTCATCATGCTGGAAAGGCTTTGAATAATAGTCGGGTGATAGACCCAACGATACCTGAAGGCCAGTCAAGCTACATGCGGAGAGCTCCATCCCTAAGTCAGACACAGAGCCACTAACTTCTCAACTATGACAGCTCTTAAAGTTGCGGAACGGTTATATTAATGAGGGAATTGAAGATTTCTTAAGTATTGGGGGAAACAGTGTACTACACTGAGAAAAGTCCAGAATTTGGAATCAAAGGACCTGAGTTTGAATCCAACTTCTGCTACTCACTTAACCTGCATGACCTTGGGAAAGTCATTTCTTTGGACAACAGTTTTGTCTTCTGTCAAATGAAAGGGTTGGACTCAATGACTTCTATGGTTCAATAATCCTATGCTGGAGAAAAAATAGAAGATAGTTTTTGCCTTTGAACAGCTCATTTATCTTCTATCTAGGAAAAGAGACATAGTCTACAGAAACATATTCTAGGTAAATAATTTAAAGGCCCTTGAAAAGTAATATGGAAATATTTCCAAATGAGTATGTAAGTTCTAAAAGGATATACAGAGAGAGCTTTTTCAGATAAAGTTAATCAAGGAAAGCTTCTAGGAAAAATTCATTTAAAGTCAGGTGTTTCATGACCTGAAGTTTACTAGTGAAGGAACCAAAGGCTTTACAAGTAAGAGAAATGTGTCAGGGCAAAAGGAAAGAGAAAAGTAAATCGTATAGGGGTGCTGAGGAGCAATAGGATTGGTGAATCAGAGAAGTCTAATGGAAAACTAATGGGAACTTTGGAAAGTCAGGCTTCTACACATGAATTCCACATCGTGGTTAGCAGGGACACATTCTGCTTTCTTTAGCAGAAGAGGAGTGACAAGGTGGAAATAGTGTTTGTGGAAGGTTGTTCTTGTAGCTATAACTGGCACAAATTAAAAGGAAAGCAAAAGAAAGTATTAAGAACAGGTAGGAGACTGAGATGAAGGGAGTTCAGGGTAGTGTAATTAACAAGGAATGGACAGTTCTGGGAGATGTTACATAAAATCAACTGACAGAATGTGATAAGGTATGAGGTTAAAGGCAGATAAGAGGTGGGTTAATTATCCTTCAAGACTGTAACCCTACTAGAGAAGTTGATTAGTTTGAGTTTTATACACTGTTTTATCTACAAGAGAACCTCTAAATGAAGCTATCCTCTTGGTGTCTCTAGATGCAGAATTGGAAAATTGGGAAAAAAAATATTTTAAAACCACTATTTCTAGATGCATTGATTTAACATTAGGGAAACTAATATCAATACAGGTATGAGTGAATAAAGCAAAAATGATCAGAAATAAAATTCACATGAATGTGGGGTGTTTGTGTAAAAGTCAGTTATTATAGAGAGCAAAAATCATTAATTCTCTAAATTTGGGAATTAACCCTAACTTTAGCAGTTGCTAAACAACTAATATAAGTTCTGCTAATGTATAAATAAAGAAACTACAACTTGGATAGTGGCATTTAGTTCTCAATATGAGAAAAAGTCTTAGAAAATTATGGTTAGGACAACTAGGTAGTATAGTGGATAGAGTGCCAGTCCTGGGGTCAAGAGGACCCAAGTTCAAATCTAACCCCAGACCCTTACTAGCTGTGTGACCCTGGGCAAGTTACTTAACCTCAATTGCCTCCAAAGAAGAGGAAGAGGTGGAGAAGGAAAAGAAGAAGAAGATGATGATAGTCAAAGAGAAATTATCAAAATAGAAACTGAGAATAGACCACTTACATTCTGCTAACATTCCCATTGCCTTACACTTTTTCAAACGGCACTCTTGACATTTTCTACGCATATACATGTCCATTTCACAGTGCCCACCATTCTTGCATCTGTATACCGCGTTTTTGGTGATGCTACGACGAAAAAAACCTAAAGAATATTTCAAAAGAACTTCATTTTTATTTCACCACTGAGTGTTTGTGACTAATTAATATAATATTTAACATTAATATTTACAAGGTCACATGGAATATGGTAGATAAGAGGCCTAAGAAATATTAGGGCTTCAACCCAAGTCCTGCCTCTGATACGTACTGACTGTATGATCCTGGGTAAGTCACTTAGCTTTTCTGTGTTCCCCCTTCTCTAAGTCAGGCAACTCTCTTAAGACTGTCAACTGTGGAGTATTTGCCTATTTGCATAGGTAGAAGGCATTTCCTCTCCTGAAGCTCCCCTACATTGATGAAATCACAGGTCCAGACCCAAAAACATAGTATCGCTTTATCAAAAGGTTAAATAATAGAATTGACTAAATGATTTTCATTCACAGAAATTGGAGAAGTGGTATCCCTCCCCATGAATGTTTTATTTATCTTAAAACTGAATTTTCCTAGTCCTCTTCTTCATGAAACAACCTATTCAATGCAAACTGGTATTGCCCCATACATTGGTCATATTTGGCAATTAATACAAAATATTTCTCGCAGCTAGGGCAACTAGATGGTGCAGTGGATAAACTATTGGATCTGAAGTCAAAAGATTCATTTTCCTGAGTTCACATCTGGCCTCAAACACTAGTTGTGTGGCCCTAGGCAAGTCACTTAACCCTGTTTGCCTCAGTTTCCTCATCTATACAAGGAGTTAGAGAAGGAAATGGCAAATCACTCCAATGTCTCTGCCAAGAAAACTCCTAACAGGGTCAGGAAGAGTTGAATGCGACTGAAAAACAACTGAACAATAACTTCCAGCAGCTAGAATTAAACCCTTTCTTTTACTAGGTCAAGCATCACTTAAATCAGTGTTGTGACATGTTGCTTTTTATAAGGTTCCTTAGAGTACCCATTTTGCATACGGCATTTCTGGGAATGACCAGTGCATGAAGTCAAGCCCTTTAGAACTCATCTGTAGTCTTAGTGACTTGTACTGAGGTTCTGAGCATCTAAATGATTGGCCTTACAGAGGGCTGGTAGGTCAGACAGGATCTTCATGTAGTTTTTCCTGATTCCCCATGAAGCACCCTACCTATTAAAACCATATCACCTTCCTTGGATGGTAAACACTTATTTAGCATCAACTTCATCAGTTCAAGATTTTGTTCATTTGGAAATAAAAACAAAGCAATGAAGAGAGATTTTACAACTTCAAAAAGCTTATGTGGGTAATTTTTCATACTTTTAAAATTCTGGTTTCAATTTATCATATTCACTTTCAGACCTTTGATCAACTTTATGGAAACTTAGATTTGGAAAGGACTTTAGAATTCGCTTAGCCAAACTCTCACCAATCACAAGAATTGTCCAATCCAACATGAAGAGGGATAACTAGCTAAACCCATTGTCAGACAACAGAAAGCAGTTTGCATTATAACCTCAGACTCAATTAAGTGGGAATGTTTAAATTACTGTTACTGTTTAAATATTGAATAGTTTATTTAAATGTTACATTTTTGGTTCAAAAGAAATGAGAAACTGAATATCCCTTCTTCACATTTAATTCTTTTCAATGCCATAGACTTGATCATTAGCATTTCCCTATTGCTATGCCTATTAATCTCATCATTAATGATGGACTGGTAAGTGTACTAATGACTAGTGCCCACTTAAAAAGGAAAAATGGTCATGTTAATCTGCATGCATAAAATTGCAGTTTTTACTCTAAATTTTCACTTTAATTTTCCTTACCTTTGCAACCTTCACAAGTAAGTGCATTATAATGATATCCTGAAGCTTTATCACCACAAACTACACAAAGTTCTTCTTGTCCTTTAATTCTCACAGAAGAATGAGTTAGTTTAGATCTTTTTATTCCTGGATATCCATCCTCAGCATCATGAGTAACCATACAAGTAGGCTTATTGAATTCACTGGTGCTGAGTATGTACTGCCCATCACTATACTGTGAATCCAGACTGTACGTATTGTAGTGACTGTGAGAAGGTGGAGACTGCAAAGCCGGAGAATACTGGACAGTTGAATACTGACAGTAAGGTGCCACTTGGTAATCAGGGTCCTGCAGCTGATAATTGATCTGTTCTGGCATTACATCTATATTTCATAAAAACAACAAAAAAGAACGATTATATATAAGAAGTCAAAAAATTAGTGCTACTTTTAAATTCTAAAGTGTCTGCCATCAATCATTGTTAATTGTAAATATTTCATCCATTTCTAGAGGTAAACCTATGTTCATCTCAATCATTCCCTGAACCAAAAACATATATTTTCCTTTCCTCTCTTCTACTTTTCCCTTCATAGCCCACTGAAATTGTTTTAGAACACTGTGGCCAGGGCAGTGGAGGGCAGAACCAAAACATGATCTCTATAATTTGTCTTTTCAACACTTTTTGTCTAAGTTTCCCAGATACTTCAAAGTAAGATTTTTGTGTTGGATTTCACCCTACTTGTCAGCACCCTTTTGCTCCTCAAGTTATCTTGTATTTACCTCTATGTGTAGAGGTTGTGTCCCCTCAGTAAACTCCTGTAATACCAAGTCTATTTCTGTCTTTATAGCCCCAGGGCCTACTGCAATGCCTTACAAAACAAGCATTTAATAGGGAACCACTGGAGTTTATTGAGAGTCAGGAAGAGAGGGACATGATCAGACCTGAGTATTAGGTAGATCACTTTGGCAGCTGAGCAATGACTGGAGTAGGGTGTGGGGAGAGGCATGCAGACCAACTGGTAGGTTATTACAATTGTCCAGAAGTGAAGTGTGATTAGGCTTTGCAACAGGATGGAGCAGTGTGAGTGAAGGGATGTATTGATGATGGCTTTTTGCTTATTGTTAATATACTTTTGCTTCTTAGTGGGAAGATCTTCCCCACCCATTAGGGGAGTTTGATTAGGGAAGATTTGTAGGAAGACTTTTCTTCTTTTGTTTTGTTTTAAAAAGCAGAAGAAAAACATTTATTTAGATAACAGAAAGCCAAATTCCAGAACCAGAAAGCTAAATCTGTCACAGTGACCAAGAAGTTAATAAATATGATCACAGCAGAGGGCAAAACCATTCCCAAGCCTCCTCACCTCTGCTGGGACCTTCTCACAAGGAAACACTCATGAGCCTAAGCCTGGCCTTGCCTGCCTGCCTCCTCTCTCCTTGCCCTGACCTTAATCCCTCCCTTTCTCTGGGTTCTGCTCCTTCCTGTCTCACCCATTGAGCAAACTGTTCCCATTATGTGTGTCTTGGGCCTCCAGGTGATCCCAGCAGGTCACATGGACCTATCAATGAAGGAGAAAGATCTTTCCATTTAAATCACTATTACAAGGGAAGAAGACCTATGGGAGAAATCTTGTGCAGGTAGAAATGATAAGACTTGGAAACAATTGACTGAATATGATGGGAGAGAGAGCATGAGCAGTCAGGATTAGCTAAGACTGAGAGCCTGGGGATTGAGATGGTGGTGTCACCTTGACAGCAACAGGGGAGTTCAAAAAAAAGAAATGTTGGGCAGAGGAAAAACAATGAGTAAGTAAAGGGTTATAGGTGCAAGAGATGTTCAGGCAATACTGGTGACTGTCGGATATCGAGGGAACTGTTATCAAGGTACCCCATGTAAGTGATAAGGATATACCCATTTTGAATAAATAACAAAAGTCTGACTTTTTATTTCCTCTAAAACAGGAGAGGAACCTGCTGCTTTGAGGCCACATGTGATTCTCTAGGTCCTCAAAAGCAACCCTTTGACTGAATCCAAACTACACAGAACAAATCCCCTTAAAAGAATTTGTTCTGTAAAAGTTGGACCCAAGGACCTAGAGGGCCACATGTAGCCTCAAGGCTGCAGGTTCCCCGCCCCTGCTCTAGAAGCTTATATTGCCCTGACCGAACATCAGATTTAATGCTTTGATTTAGGATTGTTTAAATCAGAGTTAACACTCTGACTAAAAACTAATAATATCTGTAGTTTTCTGGCAGAATTTGACAGGTAAAATGTATAGGCAGTATTATACACCATTGAGACTTTTATGTCACAGTAGGAAATAATTCAGTCTCTTGTATTCCCTTTTCTCATACATTTCCTTTATTATATCAAGACCAATATATTCTGTTTAATTCAACAAGTATTTTTTATCACCTACTGTCAGTTTCACTTACTAAAAGGTTTCACTAGAGAGTTTTATTTTCATGAGCACCTGCTCATGAAAACTATTCCTCATTTTTGTTGATTCTAATAGTTAATTAATAATACATATTCTAAATGTTATATATTTTGCTCATTAGAGTTGAATTAATCATATCTTCATATTTGCTTATTTTGGCATACTTTAAGTTTCTTGCAGGCAAGAATTTGGCATTTGGGGTTTAAGTGTTAATTTCCAAAGAAGTTTTTACACCTTATATATATTTTCTACAGGCTGTAAAAATTTTGTTTAATTTTTACATTGGGAGCTTTTGTTACATACCATAATACTGTATAGGTTCAGCAAGACAGAACCCATCTGATACTGTCACGTAAGTATCTGCCATATTCTGGTCCAACTCCTACAGCTTCATTCACTTCAGTAAACAATGGGTTTTTAAGAGTAAAACCTAAGGGAAACAAATTCTTTGTAGGTTATTTTAAAGTATGGTTTTGAAATTCAGTAATAATTTATAAAGGAAAGATAATCCTTTCGAGAGATTGAAGGAAAGAATTTAGCTTAACAGGAAACAATACTAAATCAATGAAGAAATATATGTATATACTTTTGGTGGAAAGGTCTTGGCAAAAACTGCAAAACCAAAGTCAATTGAAAATTAATTCTATCAGTTTCTCAACATTCTGTTCTTTGAACTGAATTTTATAAATGTTGATACTAATTCATAATGTCTTTAGATAGCTTTAGCATATAACTGATGCTAACTGATGATTCAAGGAAGACAATTAAAAATACAGTTGGAAATATTTATGGAGTTGAAAAAATGATTTTAGTCTTTATCTTCCAATTGTTTTATAATTTATATAGTAAAACTTTGAAATATCTGTAATTTTGTCAATGTGTCAATTCCCACCACTAATGTTGTATGGTTCTTAAGCCCCCTTACAGCTCCAAATCCCTTTTTTACAACCTTTCCACATTTTGCGAGTTTCTATGGCTGAAAAATCCATATCCTGATGATCAGCCGTCTAGTAATGATCCTATACTCATAGGTTTTTTCAGTTTGTTAAGGCCTCTCTGAATCTGACCTCCACTAACACAGCTTTTCAAAACCCAGGGTTATGTCCTCAGGATGAGGCATTAAAGTTGGGTTGAGATTTTGGGGAATGAAGTTATAGATGTATTGCTGTTGTGCCATTTCAGGCATGTGTGTGACTCTTCGTGATCCCATTTGAAGTTTTCTTAGCAAGGATGATGGAGTGGAGTCATTTTACAGATGAGAAAACTGAGGCAAAGAGAAATGACTTGCCCAGGGTCACACAGCTAGTAAGCATCTGAGTCAGATTTGAATTCAGAAAAATGAGCCATTCTGACTCCACGCCTGGCACTCTATCCTCTGCACCACCTATCTGCCCAAGTTCTAGATATTTACTGATTAGTTTTCACAATATCCTGAATTGGTAATGATCTAAAGAAAAGTTTCATGTTGCCCAAATAGTAATTACATGGAATTTTAAGTGTTTTCTACTCATAACACTTTTAAAATATATTAATTGCTAGGAGAGGAAGTAGCAAAAATTTAACACTAGAACTGATGTGGAGCAAAGTAAGTAGAACCGAGAGAATAAAACATAATGACAGTAATAATGTAAATGAAAAGATCATTAAAAGGAAGTTGAATTCTGGTAAGGGGAAAACCAGTGAAGATCCTAATGAAGCATACCTGCTCTCTCATGGCAAAGAGGCAAGAAATTGCCAGGATAGACTATTGTGTGTAGTGTCAGAATAGGTTTCCGTACTGCATGGTGCTTTATTTTTTTTCCTTGTCACAAGGGGAGCTTCAATCTGGAAGAGATGCGGAGAGAAATGACTGTGCTGTAAAGACAAAAATGTCAATAAAATGGAGGAGGGGGAAAATTAAGTCTGCTTTTATGGGGAAACAAATCACTTGACTACCAAAGTGGGAATTCTAAGAACAGTGGAGTAACTTCAAGAATAATCAATCATGGGAGCAAGACAAAACTTTGAATAACATTCTGAGAAGAAGTAACTGGAAGTGAAATAATCATCTGATTTAGCAATATAATATTTAGGAAAGAGCAGTAAGAGGTGTAGTTGCATTGCATTATAGTACCCTAATACCTGTTATTTCAAAGTATTATCCAAGCAAAATCTTTTGAACTATTTCTAGAAGTTCCTTGGAAGAATATGATTCTGGTAGTTAAGATTGCTCCATTATATTCATGCTCTAACCCATAAATGACAAATAATTATGAATGATAAGTAATTCAAAAGGTCTTAATCTCCCTGCATGAACACCTTGAGTAGTTGTTTTTTAATGATATGGGATATTTCTGCTGCCAGTAGTCTTCATTAAAAATTATATATTTTTCTGTTGTTATAGTAAATTTCATTATTTTCACCACTTAAGGATAATGACTTATCCATGTGCATAAATAAGACAAAATGAAATTGTTTTTTAAAAATCTTGTCATTAGGTTACTCTAACAAATTGATTTCCACAAATGCACATTAATTTCCATGAACACAATGATTATAATGTAATCATTTACTTTGTGTTGTTGTTATTCATTAGACATGTACAGAAATGAAAATATGTTTTCATTAGGATTATTCAGGTAGTAAGGCATCATCCATCAAATCCTAGGTTCTTGTTAAAAACAGTTGAACCTTCCAACACTACTGAGAGCAAATTAAGATTTAATGGATGGAAACACAGGAGCAGTCATTACAGAATGATTTCAGATGGGGCAAAAAAAAAAAAAATGATGCCCTAAGTAAATTGTTAACTTGTTTCTCCATTTCTTTAACATGACAATCCTCTCAGAAACAAATCAATGTCAACCACAGAGTCAGTCACCACACACTTTTATCAATCACCTGTTACTCTCAATAAGTCTTTTGGTTTCCTACATTAAAGGAACTTGGACATATATGTGTAACCATTCTGTTACAGGGAAGGCTGCTCATTAGCTACCATCAATTGAGTCTCAATACAATTTCAGATAGGAGGTGAAAAATTAAAATATTTCAAAAACTAAAATTAGATGTGAAACCTATAAGGACTTACTTTTTTTTTATCACATTTTATTTTTTTAAACAAAGTATCATTAGTACCCACTCAAGATGTGTCTACACAGCCATCCAAACAATACTAAGATTTACTGAGTGTTTGATGATGTGTAGACAGCATTACCTGAGTGACAATTTAATTTAGAAATACTGTAAATGAAACTTGATAAAGCGATTTTTAAAAATTGATGATACAATTTGCTTTTTCTTTACTAGTGATTTAAATACTATATATATGAATATATGTATATATAATAATTTACACAAGAGCCTTTCCATAATGCCATGGTTAGAATCTGTGTCATGTAGCTATAACAAGTGACATTATGACACTTCCAAAACTTCTGACAGACATCTTTTGACAATGTCCATAAGAGACCTATATACTACATCAAATCATGGACTAATTGTGCCAGGTTCTAATAGTGTGGTTTCAGTATTCAAAATAACGTACATATACATTGTTTTCTATTTCACAAATTTTTTTACTCCAATTTTTTATTCAAACCTTTGTTGTACATTACAAGGAGATTAATCGTATGTGTGCACATGTGTTTATGTTTAACCATAGCACACAAAAACAGGAATAAAGTATTAAATCACCAGGTTAAAGTTTGAAAATATTTTTGAAAATGATTAATAATGTGAATAGAGCAATGTAATTAAAAACTTTCTAAGTTGGCAAGTAAAGTGAAAAGTTACAATGGATCTGGAATGCTGCTGTTTTATTATCATTCCCAGTAAATATTTGCTTAAAACAGAAGTCACTTAGTTAAGAAGGGTGCTCTTATCAGTGAGATCAATTTGGCATGGACAAAGTCTACATTTTTTCCTTCGATAATTTTTTTCAAACTGGACATATATATGAGTGTTTATTTTGTTGCTATTTTTAAATATTTGCATTTTGTTTGCCTTATCCTAAATTCAGTTGTCTTAAAATATGTCCATATGTGTAAAAAGATAGAGTCATTATACAATGATTCCTGGTGTTTAAACTGATGTATTAATTATATTTTAAATCATAAAGCAAAATGCAAATGTCTGAGTTAATAACTCTGGAACTTATGGAAAAATCAATAAAACAAAAAAGTTGTCGAAATGAAAGTATTTCAATAGAAAACAGTTTTATTTTCACTTTAGCTACTTCTAACTAGTGATATCAATCCTAAATGAAAACTTAATTTTAAATCTTACTTCTGTCATGCTAAGGTTTTTGAAAACCCAAATCTTTCTTAAATAATTTATTAGATTTATAAGATGTAAACTACTAATTGGAGAGTTGGGGGTAACACATGATTTAGGAGGTAATTTTTGAGACTTCATTGACTATGATTTTCTGCTGTTATCCTTGCTTTGAGAAGTATTAAGTATTGTTTGGGGGGGAGGAAGCCTGCATTTTGGACGTTAATTATTCTATAAAAACCAAATAGTTCCTACTGTGAAGTAGAATACCCAAGCTGTGCATGACTAGGTAAGTGGGGAAGAAAAAAAAAAGTGACAAACAGGCAGTTCTAGACTGGTGAGATGAATAATTTTCAGTCTTCCTGATCTGCGAATTTGTTTTTATTTTAAGTCACTGCTCCTTTATCTGTACAGAATTATTTTGCCCTATGTAATAAACTATATGTCTGAAGAAAAAAAAAAGAAGTGATGAGGATTTCTTTTGGAAATGTGAAACAATTTTTAATTCTATTTAGTTTTTGCAATCTTCAATTATATGAAAAATTTCTATTGTTTTCTGCTTTAAAATACCTGTCAAATATTTTAAATATATATATGTACATATATATATATATAAAGAGTAGTTCTAATTAGAAGTGATATTTGTTCAAATAAATTTCACAGCTTAAATGGGATAGAACAAAATATTAAAGTATTAAAACTTTAAGACCAATGTGAAAATTACTTTAAAACTGAAAAAAAGATGCTTTAAGTCAAATATGTAGAGGTAGACTATAAACAATTTTCCCCTCAAGTTCTATCCTATTTAGGTCTATTTTCATACTTGTAGAACAATAATCTCTCCAACATAGACTTGGTTCTCTTAAAGACTTTTTTTAAACTATATTTCAAAATGTTTGAATGTATGCATAAAGATTTTGGCAATTGCTTCAAAAAAAGAAAACCATGGGTTTCCTGAGGTTTGTAAATATTTTCACTAAAGATTTTTTGCATATTCATTCATTATAGTAAAGAATTGCTTTAAGTAGCTTACTCACCTACTAACTAAGTTCTAACCAACTAGGGTTCACTAACCCTAAATGTTGAGTGTTGCATTGCCTCCTGTAATTCCAAAATTCTATCATATTCAAAGTCACCTTGAATCATAGCGTAGTATAGCAATGTCTGGATATTGTAGAGAATTAAGTCGCCTGTGTCTATATTTCTTATCTTTATGAAGAAATACGTTCTTTTGAAGAGTCAGTACATTTTTAAAGAATGAATTTGTTTACGTAACAAAAATTAAACTAATAGAAGTGGAAACCACAAGTCTATAAAGGCATCAGCTTTTCATTTACATAGCTTAACTTACAGTTGGAAGCAAATAACAAATGCATGCTATTGAGAACAGATAAGCAATGTCCAATCTAAACTGAGACAACCTGAAATTATAAAATTCAGAGTTCTTTTGAATGCATAAATAAAATACTCACAGATGACGACCAAACTACAGTCTGTCCTCTTCCACATAGAGTGGATATATTATGATTCAGCAATTACTTCAACTCCCTGAAATCCAGCTGGAGCAAATTGGGCTTTTCCCCTATTTATCAGGGTTTAGGTTTTCTTTCTTTCTTCCTTTTTCTTTTTTTTCATATACTTAGGCTCCAGACATTCTACAGAGCAATGCTACTGCTCTATCTGAGAGACAAACTTCCCACACAGTACTCCTTAGGGTCAAAACAAGGGCAACTGCAAGTTGACATAAATCAAATAATAACTGGGTCATCAGGGATGGAGGCCTTTGGGACCTTCACGTCACACTTTCCCAGAGTTCTCTATTATTTACTTAATAAATATTTTGTTTTCTTGATAGACTGACGTTCTCCCATGTTGGTTGCAAAACACTGGTATCTCTGCTCGCTAGTAGGTAATGTACACAGTCAAATCTCATCAATCCAGACTCTACAAATTTAGAATTTCTGATATTCAACCCCAATTTTATCTTCACATTATCTAAGAAGAAAGTATTTACTAAGTAAATTAGCATAAATAAGATTTCAAGGCTCCTATTTAAGTAATATTTAGGATTTCAGCAGTTTAGCTGTTCATAATTGGATATATCTGTTCTTTAAAGCAACACAGGGCCAATTTGCCGTACTCTATGTAAATGTATTTCTTTAAATACACTAATACAAACTTTTCAAGAATTCATGCTGTCCTCTCTTCCCTATTAGACTAAATTAATTAGGCTTTATCACATGACTAAGATGACTAAATGAAGGCCCACATAATGGATTTATTTTTCAGTCTCAGATTTTTTTAACTCTGTGACCCTAGGAAAATACTTAATTTTTCTGGGCCTTTCAGTTTCTTCATCTTCATTTCTAAAACGGAGTTTTAATAACTTCTACTTCAGAAGATTGGTTTTAGGATCAAATGAGAAAATGCATGTCAACGTCTTTGAAACCTTAAAGTTTTTCTTTTTTTTATTACTTTTATTTCAGTCCTTTAAAATGATTTGTTACCTTTACTTCATACATATAATCTATTTCTTTTAGTTATTTTGTGGAGCAATAATATTAATCCAACCAAGCCTTGGTGAAAATATTCTAATGTACTAGCTGTTAGCTTTTCTAATTTTATAATTTACATTTAATCCAGAATTATGAAGCAAACTTACAAAATCCATTCCACACCAGCACATAGGCTTTCTACTTCACTTCCTTATTTTATAATAATACTCTGGATATGCTTTAAGATTCAAATATATACCCAACATAAAGTACTTGAAGATTTGTAGAAAGTTAACATAGGCCACTTGGTTAAATAGTTAAAACAGAATGTGATTTTAGAAAATATTACTCTCAGCTATACAGGCATGCAGCAATCTATGACATATAATGATATTTGGTGCAGAAAAATGTTTAGAATATGTATGCCATGAATCAAGAATTCATGGTTTTGCAAGACAATAATAAAATGATCAGAAATGGAGAAGAGAATTCAAGTCAATAATTTCGACTTTGTGAATTTGGAGTCAAGAGACCTACGTTGGAATCACGGTTCTACCACTGATTAAAGTCTGTGTAACTGGGCAAATCTCTACTGCCCTTACAATCCTAAATCTATGCACCTATAAAATATTAAGCTGTGTACAAGAATAGAAAATTATGGATAGATATTTAGAACTGGCACTTTCTAATCAGATAGAAGCTAATGGAATAACTAATCCATCATACTTTTTTTTAACCTGGGAAATTAACCCACGGCTAGTATGGTGAGAAACGGGACAGTAGAAGGGAATTTTATTTCTTCATCTAAAACACTGCTTATATTTATATGTGTGTGTATGTATACATATATATGTATATATATTTCTCTTCATTTAAAATCCTGTTTATATTTATATGTATATGCATATACATATAAATATATATGTATGTATATATACATATATGTAATTCAAAAATTTAACTAATCTAATAGGTCGTATACAGGCACATATTTGAATATAATCCTTAACAGAAACAGGGAAAGCATGCATAACCCTCTGGCAATAACTGGGGATAAGACTGTCAGTTTGCCCAGGCAAACCCATTTTTCCTTGGAGCTCCAATAAGGGTAGACTAATTTTCACATAATTCTGAAAACTGCAAAAACAAATTATGAAAACACAATTATAAAAATTCTAAAGCCCTTTATTCTGCAGAATACTTTCCCAAAGCAAAATATCCTATGGACTACTGTCTCCACATCTTACCTGCCAAAACAAAAAAAATGACAATCCAAATCTCATCAAAATCATTGAAAATGATGACATTTCTTTTGATAAGATACCAGGGAGGGCTTTCATAACTAAACAGTTCCCTTATCTACCCTAAAACTAGAGAGCACAAAATAAACTACCTGAAATATCCTCACAAACCACTAATGGTCTTCAAGTTCTACTTATTAGTGGAAGAAAATGTTCTCCCATTTTGTTGTACATTTCCAAAGACATGATCTGCAGCTGGAGTCCTTGTTAAGGAATGTAGTAGTGCTGTTTGGTGCACTTGAATGTCCTGAAATATCTATAGATATTAACATTTAATGTAGGACAAATAGAGTATATTTTGCCTTGTATTATTGTTTCTTGGAGGGGGCAGAGCAGGGTGGGGCTAAGGATAAATATTCTAAATCAGGAGGCTGGAGAAAAGTCTAAGATATAGGTGGAGTAACTCTCCCCCTACCAATTAAGCATTTTTTTCCCAAATGTTTGGAGTTTCTAATGGTTAAAGGAAATCATGTTCAGCACAGCTGGATCTTTTCTACATAATTGACCCATCCTGCTTGATCTGGTATTGGATTGTTTACTCCATTTCAGTAATTAACCATTATCAGCCTCATTAATGAAACATAAACCACCTCTTATAATCATTTATAAAACACTTGTCAAACAAAATTTAAACAAAGAACAGGATTCCGGCAAAGTAACAGCCTTCTAAAAGCTACTGAAATGGATTACAAGAGTCAGTGTGGTCGGTTACTTTCTTCTTGTTCCCTATTTTTTAAAAGAGAAGACTAGGAATGTACAATAATATTCTTGGCATAAACAGTCAAATGCTTATTTGAAACCTCTTATACAGGGATAATTATATTTGTACAACAATGCTGATCTACGGATGTAAACTCCTGGGGTTTTTTTTCAAACATCTATTTCTCCCAAAATTATATAAACCAGATCCCATGTATTCATTCCACCTTGAAAGATATGATTGTTCATTCTACTTAAATTTTTGTTGAATAAGGGTGGACGAAAGAAGCATGGGAAATGGTTTAGGTTATATTTGTTATCAGCTGACTTGAGCATAACTGGGAAAGCTAATTTATATATAAAACATCTGGCTTTGGAAGGGAAGGTAACAAGTATTTATTAAGTGCCCACCGTATGCCGGGCACTGTGCTAATATTTAAAAATATTATTTCATTTGACACAACAATCCTGGGAGGTAGGTACTTTACAACTGAAGAAATTAACAAAGGTTAAGGGACTTGTCCAGGGTCATATAGCTAGGAAGTATCTGAGGCTGAATTTGAACTGTTTTTCTGATTCCAATACTAGCACTCTATTTATTGTTCTCTTCTTGCTGGGATTCATATTTATGTTGTGCTAAGTCTGTCTGTACGAAGGGAGTTCCCCTCTCTGTTTCTGTTTGGCTTCCCTATAGACTGTCCTTTTCTGATAGAGGCAAATATATATGTATAAATAAATCTATACATACTGTTTGGTAAATTTTTTAAAAATCACCTCACTGACAAATATATTAAACACAGAAAATGAACAACATTGTTATTCAATGTTACCATGGAATTTTAAAAGTTTAAAGGGAATGTATAAAATTATTTAACATAATTGCCTAATAAGATTATATTCCTTTTCACAACACAATTCTTAGGTAATGATTGTTCTGTTTTATCCATATGAATATATGTATTAATAATGAATGAGGAAAAGAAGAGAGGAAAGTTAAATCAAAATATGCAGAATAATACTATTATATGTGTGAATCAATGTTAGGAGGACACCTAGGCAGCTTAGCATCATGAACAGTGATGGGCACAGACCTGGGTTCACATCTCGTTTCTAACACCTACTTGCTGAATGACTGAACAAATCACTTAAGTAACTTAAGGAACTCTCTGGGACTTACCTCTTAAGTCTTTAGGAAGAAAAAGTTATCTAATTAACAAGCATCTATTAAGTGCCTACAATGTGCCAAGCACTGTACTAGGTACTGGGGATACACCAAAAAAATGAAAGAGTTCAGTAGTAAAGACCTAGAAACAAAGCAGATATTCATCAACTGAGGAATTGCTAAACAAACACTGATGGAATGGCAGAGTACTGTGTTGTAAGAAACAATGAATATAATGAAAACAGAGAAGCATGAGAAGACAGGTAATGATGTAACAGAAAGTACACAGAATAAGGAAATCATTATACATAATGATTACAACAATGTAAATGGAAAGAACAAGGAGGACAAAATAATTTTTAAAAAATTCTATGATGTTATGATGGTCATGTTTGGTCTCCAAGGTGTGAAAAGGAATTTCTTTCCCTTCTTTGCAAAAGTCTGGGGACCATTGATGTGGAACACAGCATGTCATGTCAGACTTTTTTGATAAGTTTGTTAGTGTTAATGAACTGAATTGAGTTTTTTCCTTTTTTTTCTTTGTTGTAGGTTATGTCTCTCTAAGATGGCTCTCCAGAAGGAGAAATACAATGGTAAATACAAATGACATAAAAAATAAAGATATCAAAATTAAAGTGTTTTTTTTTAAAGAAAATCTTTATCCTCAAGGAGCTCTTATTCTATCAGAGAGTCAACTTGTACTGATGTAAATACATACAAAATAAATTCAAGGTAATTTGGAGGAAGGACACTAGCAGGTGGGATAAAGAAGAAAGACTTCTTCTACAAAATGGTATTTGAACTGAGTTGTGACAGAATCAAAATGTTTGAAGAGGTGTAAGAGAGAGGGAGCATACTTCAGGCCTAGAATACAATAAGTGAAAAAGAATGGGAAAAGGTCAGTGTTGTATGAGTAGAGAGAAAGGGACACACACTCAAGATGTCATGGAGGTATAAATGACAATATTTGGCAATTAATGGAATGTATGAGGCAAAAGGATGAGAAGTCAATAATAAAACTAAGTTTATTCTAGAGATTTCAAATGGGATTTGTCTAAAGAAATCAATGTAGCTACATAGGAGACTCACAAGATTTCCAAGTCACATAACCAACAGGATAGAGGACTAGACATTTTCTCTGCTTTTCATGACTTCTCAAACCTCTCCATGATAGATATTATGTGGGAGAATAAAGCAATGTGAATTGTCCTTATGGAGTAGATTAAAACAAAAAGAACTCAAATGAGGTAAAAACTCAGTAAACCACCAACAAAAAAGCCTAATGATCTCTAACCCTTAACCTACTCACTCAGCTTCCCCTCCTCCTAGGAGGGAACCTATCACACTCTGGTAGCAGGAATGCGCAAGCTGACCCATGGGCTTACAAATGAACTCTCAAATCTATCCCAGTCCCATTGCTGAGGAGATCCAAACAACAGATGTTTGATCAAGTTGTGATAGCAGCCAGGGGTACAACAGCACTCTGTGCTACCACAGAGATCTGCTGGAAAACTCAGGAAGGACAAGTGTATGGCTGTGAAGCAATCCACTAAGCCTGAGGGAGTCTAGTATCCACCTACTTCCAGTTCTATTCTCCCTGAAGTCACTTGGGGCAGAGACTAAAGCTGCTGAACCATGGATTGCTCAGGGTATGAGGAGGTTGAGATGACTTTGAGATCTAGCCCCCAGGGAAACCACCATCAGAAGAGAAGGAATCAGAAAGTGAACAGTGGGAAACAATAAGGGAAACAAAAATCTGAAATCAACAAAGATGACAACAAAGATGTTAAAGACCTTGAGCAAAAATCAGATAAAACAACATGGAAGATAAGATAATAATTGTTTTTTAAAAAGCTCTTGGCACATAGTAGGCTATATAAATATTTATTCCCTTTTCTTGCCCTTCTCTTTCCTTCCCCCTAATAACAGAAGGGAATATGGTCTCCAGATAACGTAAAATTGTTCAAGAATCTATGAACAAATATTGTAAGACAAAAGAAAACTGAAGATGATACCTGATGTAACAAAAGATCCTGTGGATTCCCAAGAGAGTTCAGAACCATAGTAGGATGTCTCCAAAAGATTCAAGAGATAAATAGAATCACAAAAACAAAATGTATGGCCTGCACAGGAAAAGTAATCAACAGAATGGAAAAACTTGAATCCATGATGGAGAGTTTCATCAAAGAAACAAAAGAAAGAATAACTGATTAGAGATGCAAATACCTGGAAACAAAGGACAATCTAGAAGCAGAGAAGCAAAAAGCAGTAACATTAAAAGAAAGCATGATCTCCGTGCAAGCAAAACACATTGATCTCAAAGAGATGATATGGAGAGTCAACCTAAGGAATAAAGGGTTCACAGAAGAACACGTCAAAAAAAAGGAAAAACCAATGCAAGAAATAATACAAGAAAATGCCAAGAACCCCTAACACTGAAAGCAGAATGCCACAGTTGGACTCCAGAAAAAAATTATGAGGCAAACGCCAAGACACATAGTAAACTGAACAGTTCTGCTAACAAACCACTAGTTCTATAAGTAATAATAAGAAGAACCTTCAAATATAAAGGAAAGGAAAATTGAAAAAGAAGACAGTTGATAATCTACCAGGAGAGAAAGAAATCATAATTTGAAAAAATACATATTAAGGACAAATGGAGGAAAATGCATAGAACTTCCCCCTACATAGATGGCTTGGAGATGCATTCATCTAGAGCAACTTCCATGCATGATTTTCCCAACCTTGACAACCAGACAGCCTCTGAATACTGTGATACTAACATCACAGCTATAAAATATGACATTATTGCCTATAAATTATTATTCACAGTACAGATTACCCATGCCTTAGATAGTAATTTCTCAAATTACCCTCAAACTGATCACAAATCCAAAATTTAAAGTGCTTAATTCCAAAGAACTGCTCCATGATTTCCACTGTTTATCAAAATCTCCCAGGCTACCACTATCTGTGAAATTAAGCTTGATCACCTGCTAAGGTCTCTAAAGTGACAGTCTCCTGTCCAAAATAGTTTCTGAAAGATAAACAAAAAGATATATTTCACATCCTGTTCACATTTTTTTTTACTAGTTTAAAGGGTTATTCCTTTCCAATTAGCCCTAGAGTTTCTCCTTTGCCATTTTGGCTCTGGAATTCTGTACACTTATGAGAGAGAGTGATGTTAGCATACCTAAACTCAGAAACAAAACACGAAACAGAAGAAGCAGTTAAAGGCTTTAAGATACAGTCTCCAGCTGGAGTAAGAAATACATGTGCTTTAGCTTCCATGTGGCCATGGCCACATGGAAGCTGTGGTGGAGAAAAGAACAAACTGTCTTTCCCCAACCCCTCACAAGATGTTCAAAAACACCATTGCTTATGAGAAGAGGCCAGTCAAGTATGGATCAACTTTTGAAAGCTTTCTTGCTTCATTGACTCTTCTACTCAGTTGTCAATAAAGGACTGCTTCCTCACCGCAGTCCCTTTGCAGTGAATTCAACTACTATTGGAAACAACTAGGAGCTTTGTCATCCCTCAAAGTGCCCAAGCACTTCTGCACTGAGCAGGCAAACATGATCAGCTGAAAACCTGTGCTACATGCAAGTACACACACACCATCTTCCTCACACCTAATCAAATGAAAACTTTTAACAAGGGATTGTTCTGGTTTTGTTTCTGTATCTTGTTCTAGCATAGCACCTGGCACAGATTAGGCACCTAATAGATGCATGTTAACTGATTGATTGACTTCTTTACTGGCACAGCCCCAAGAACTCAGGGTTACTTCTATACTATGATGAGATATCAAAGTAGGACTCAGCCATATTTCAAATTAACATTAAAAAAGGTAAATATCTTGTTCCTAATTTTTGAAAATTTTATTTGGTTACTTCATTTGGACTTGTAAAAATAAAATTTTTCTACTTTCAAAAAAGTATATATGGAACTTTGTACACAGCAACAACCACAGTGTGCGAGGACTTTTTCTGGTAGACTTAGAACTTCATTGCAATGCAAGGACTTAAAAAATTCCCAATGTTCTTTTAAGGCAAAATGCTTTTCACATCCAGAGAAAGAACTATGGAATTCAATTGCAGATTGTAGCAGATCATTTTCTTTTGTATTACATTTTGGTATATTTTATGATTTCTCCCATTCATTTTAAATCTTCTATACAACCTGACTATGGTGCAAATGTATTTAACAGGAATGTATGTGTAGAACCTATATAAAATTGTATGCCATCTCAAGGAGGGAGGGGGAAAGCAGGGGAAAGGAGGGAAAGAAAAAGTCTAGGTTGTATGGTAGTGATTGTGGAACACTGAAAATAAATAAATTTTTTTAAAAAAGTATATATGGGCTGCATATTTGCTTTGTCTTTTGACATAGCTGCCATAGCATCTTCATAGGTAGCAAATTCAACATGTGTTTCTCCAGTCAGTCTGCTTTCAATGTGTACTCAAACAGAGTTAAGTGGTGAAAAAAACTGTAAATATCATTTTCCATAGCTCTGTAAGGTATTCCTATCATGCACACATAATGATATGTCATACTCTGGAAAGTGGACCTACCACCTCCCTATTTATGATGAAATATTCCTGGAAAACAGTCATTGAGGTCTCTTCCCCAAAAAAAGTTATATGTAATCAATAAAAGATTTAGAAGACTTGAGTATTAGAGCTTTTTGCTCATTTATATTTGGGGAGAAACCTCTCATTAAAGTTCTCCAACACTTCACTGTGGCAGAGAGGTAAGCTGGGGTTCTTAAAGGTTCCGTTAGGTAAGCCTAAGATTTGGCATATCCTCCCAAAGTAGAAAGGTTTCATGGACTAGACAACAAAAGACATTGTGCCTAACAGCCCACCGAAAAGCAGAAAAGTGCATCACCAGAAAATTACATACCAGGGATGAATTTTTTGGCCAAAGCCTTTATAGATATGTTATACTATGGAATGGAGGTATGGTTATCTACACTGAGGGTAGGAGTGCCTACATACCTTTTGAAGTATTTTTAAAAAGTATATTTTTAAGGGTAGTAGAAGAGCAAAACACACAGAGCCTGATTTTGCTTCTGACGTTCTTTAGCTTTTGCAGATCCATTGCCCATCTAAATTCCTGGGCCATTAATAAATCAGATATTTTGCATCTACATTTAAGATGTGCAATTCAGTTCACTGACATGTTTTCATTATTTCCTTTCCCTATTAATCAACAGTTGCTACACACTATAGATACACTATCAAGGAAGCTAGAGGAAGTGAATATTTAACTCCTATTGATGATCTCTAATTTATGACATCTGTAGACTTTCCTGGGTGTTGTCACGTTCACTGCATAAAGAAGAGTGACAGACCTTTCTAAAGCGCATTGTCTCAGGTTCTCGTTGAGATGCATTTGTAGCTCACATTTCCTTTAAATTATAAAATCACGTTCATATTTATTATTTCATTTGGTTCATGCATATCCTTTAGAGACAAGTAATGCAAGCATTATTATCCTCACGTTGTAGATAAATGAACTAAAACTCACAGAGGTTAAGAGCTTGTATAAGCTATGGAAACTGAATGGGCCTTTAAAAAAGCATTTTTGTCTTCTTGATAATCCCCTGTAGCAGTTTTAAAAAATTTCACATCCCTTTTTTTGAAAACATAATTATCTAAGGTTCCATATGCTTTGTTTCTTTTGAGAAAAGCAGTCACCCCTTTCTAGCCTGTTCAAATCCTGCCAGAATGAATCATATATATTTTGATAAGACGCAGCTACAAAGATAATAGTTATTTAAAAGCATTAAAGCATTAACCTTTAGCAACCTCATTTTTCACTTTATACATGTACTTGAGAATTTAATCAAACTGAAGTTAAGAACTCAAACAGAGTCCACTCACCTATTCTCTTCAGTTAAAAAGAATAGATATTGCATTAAAAAAAGAACAAAGCATCCAACATTGTCTTAAGAATTGCTTATACATGGTGAGGTCCTCTACGTGTTCTTTGTTGCAGAAGACATTATGCTGATTACATCAGAATATTTTTTGCAGTTTGTCAGTGAGATGTGTGGTCACTCGAAATTTTGGGATCTACAATTATGAAGGAAAAATCAAGTGAATGAAGAATGAATGTTGTCTAGATTGTAGCATACAAATTGATGGATAATCCATTAGTACTTCATTCTCTGGATTTCGTCACTATACCTCACCCGCCTTATTCCTCTGCCTTCTCCCATTGATAATCAATTATTCCCAGAATCTCCATCTTAAAGAAGGGCCTACATCAGTGATCTTTCATTCCCTACATTGCCACCATGCCCCTATTCAGATTTTCAGTATTTCAGGCAGCCCCTCAAAAAACTTTCCAAATCCCCTTTTTTGTGCTGTTTTCCTCTATTAGAATGTAAGGTCCATGAGTGCAGTAACTTGTCTTTATTTTAGCATGAATTTGCATGCTCAGTGCTTAGAATAGGGCCTGACACAAATTTAGTGCTTAATAAGAGTCTGTTGATTTGACTTGATTCAGCACATTAATTTAAGACAGATGCCACAGGTAGACCATGAACCAGACACAGAGAGACATTATGATAAAGGAGAAAGATCACTAGACTTGAAGCCAGGTAAGACCTAGAATCAGTCTCTTGCTTACCAGTTGTGTATGTGCTTACCAGGAGCATGTTCTATGGGCTTCAGTTTCTTCATCCTTAAAGTATAGATAATACCTGGAAGTAGTTACCTTACAAGGTTGTTATGAGGCCAAATGAGATAATATACGTAAAATGCTTTGTAACATATAATATGTGTTAACTGTTGTTATTATTAAGAAGAGACAGAAGGACATGCATTGCAATCAAGAAGTAGTATAGAACTTTCAATGATGCCATACTACTATCTGATATCAAAAAAACCTTATCGTTTAACAATATTCTCCCAGTAATGCTATGTTTGTGAATCATACATCAAGATTCCAAAAAAATCAAAATTATTAGTAACTCATAAGGCAATGACTAGATAAAAAGAATACCCTTGCTGTTCTACTAATTCTATCATTTGGAGCCCCCATTCCAGTATATTGTCTCCAGTATCAATTGCAATTGATTAGTGCCCCAATATCATTGGCCAGTATTTCCCCAATATCATTTAATCAGGTTAAAATCTACTTGATACCATCCATGATATCAACAGCCATATGAAAAAATGTTCCCAATCACTAATGATTAGAGGAATGCAAATTAAAAAACAACTCTGAGGAAGCACTTCACACAATCAGATTGGCAAATTGACAGAAAAGGAAAATGATCAATGCTGTAGGGGTTACAGAACAACATTAATGTTTTGTTGGTGGAGATAAGAATTGGTTTGGTCATTTTGGAAAAGGATTTGGAACTATGTCCAGAAAGTCACTTACATTAAGCCTACTGTTTGATGCAGCAATACCACTACCACTACCAGGCCTACACTCCCAAAAGATCAAAGAAATAGGAAAAGAATCCATCCATACAAAACTATTTATAGCAGTTCTTTTTGAGTTGGCTAAAAACTAGAAACCTAATAACCTGTAAAGTGGTAACAATTTAGACAAATGCATGTAGGTGGCACAGTGGATGCAGTACTGGACCTGGAGGTAGGAAGAATTGAGTTCAAATCTGGGGCTAGTCACTTAATCCTCTTTGCCTCAGTTTCCAGATCTGTAAAATGAACTAGAGAAGGAAATACAAACCACTTCAGTATCTGCCACGAAAGCCCCAAATGGGGCCATGAAGATTTGGAAACAACTGAAATAACTTAACAAGTCATATTATGGAATATTTCTACATCATAAGGAATAATGAAAGTGAATTGTCAGAAAAACTTGAGAAAACTTGTACGAATTGATGTAGAGAGAAGGAGAACCAGGAAAACAAAACAACACAAAAAATAACCACATTATAAAGACAAACACCTTTGAAAGATTTAAGAACTCTAATCAATGCAATGACCAACCATGGTTCTAGAGGTTAGATGATGAAAGACATTATCTACCTCCTGCCCGAGAGATAATAGACTCAACATGCATAATGAGACATACATATTTTCATATGCAAAATTTTGTTTTTAATTATGATTACACATATTTGTTATACCAGTTTTGTTTATTCTTTTTAAAAAAAAATAGGGGTGGAAACAAGTAGGAAGGGGGGAAAATAAAAACTTGTTAATTTTTAAACTAAAACAAAACAACAAATTATACTATATGAATGTAATGGAATAGTATTATGTCTTTAAAAAATAGCAAAGGAATAGTTACAGAGAAAGCTGGTGAAGACTTATGTGAACTGATACAGAGCCAACGGAGCAGAACTAGAACCATGTATATGGTGGCAACATTGTAAAGAAAAAGAACTTTGTAAGACTTAAGAATTCTGATCAATGCAATGACAGACACAACTTCAGAGCCCTGAGAAGGAAGCATTCTACCCACCTCCTGGTGTAGGGGTGAAGGACTCAAGGCTCCAAATTAGGTGCAGTTCTGGACACAGCAAATGTGTGGATTTGCTTTGCTTGAATTTAGTAATATATTTTTGATCAAATTATTTATTTAGATAAAGGCTTGCAAAAAATATTTGCTTAGGGCTCTCTCAGCTCTGATATTGGGGCTGCACATGTCCAAGGTGGAAAAGGTGGAGAATCAAGACAAAAGGAAAAAAAAAGGAAGAGGAAACATATAAGTAAAGTCCATTTGAGGCACTGGCTTTAAAAACTGGTAAACTAGTTGTAGTGGGATTACACCAAAGATGAGCCTGAGATATATGACCCATTACTTCCTCTAACAGGAAAGAACCATAGACAATTTTAATGAACAATTCCAAGATAAATGGAGACATAAATGACATAAATGAAACTGAAATAAGGTTAATAAGGACTATCATCTCAAACTACACCTTTAGAAAGAGAAGAAAGAAATCTGATGGTTGTAATGATATGGTTTGTAGCCTAAAGAATAGCCTTAGTCTTTGGTTCTGTAATGTGAATAGAAAAGAAATGATAGACAAATGCATTTATCACAGTTATCCAAGATAAGTAGAAACATAAATGAAACTGAAACTTCTTTTCCCTTTCTACCTGGACAGTCCAGGAGTTTAGTTAACTAAAATGTAGATGACAAACTTCTACTATATTTTAAACACTGAACTTGAGTGGTTATTTACTGTGTGCTTTTAGAATGCCTCTCTGTAACAGAAAAAAAAAAAACGGAAAAAAAAGGAGAGTTTTGTGCATAAACCATCCAGGATTTTGTTTTATTCTTAATGTTATCCATTGGCAGTTATTTGGATTCCAAAAAATATATTTTAACAACAAAAACTTGGAGTAATCCTGCTTTTAAAAGCTCTGAATAATATTTTGAAAAATCTTTCTTCAACAAATCTAATATTCAGAAGCTGGAATTCAGTTGAGCTTTTTTTTTTTTAAGGCAACAATAGTATATCATTTGGCAAATGTGTAACGAAGAACTAGATCAGAGCAACTGAGCTTCTGTTCTTCTAACTTGAGTAGAGGATGTTTACTGTGTAAGGGAACAAATAGAAATATTACTGATAAGATGAAGAATCAACAGATTACTAAACCAGGATTTATCAGACTGTGTTTAAGGAGTGTTTGAATGATAACTAGGTCAAGGATGTAGACTCTATTTTCAAGTTATAAAAATGAATAACATTTAGGTAGAAGACTGGCATTATCATTGTCATTTTAAAATTAGGAAGCTCTGAAGTTCTTTTAAAATGAATTGGTTTGTGATAGATTTCACAAGCTTTAAACTTTCAGAGTTGGAGTTTGGTGGGAATTTTTTTTCATGCAAAAGAGTTTCATCCACATTATATCCACTACTGCATATTTAGAGCCCCTTTTTTTTAATAGGGGAAAGGAAGGCCCAGAAAGTAAGTTGCGTCTGTTCAGCTTGTTTAGAAGCTACATGTTATAATCCAGAAGAGAAAACTAAGGATCTGAGAATTTAAGTGGCATGTCCATGGTCTTCAAATAGCAGGGACTAGAAGCAGAATTTTGATACAACACTCTGATTCAAAGGCCAGTACATTGTCCACCAAGAGACCCTGCCCTTTATTGTACTTGGGGTTCTTTTTTGAGATGCAGAAGCACAGTGATTTTCTGATAAAATTCCCTTTGTCCTCAGTTTCCTTGACATGCCTTCCCTTCCTATATGATACATGACTGACTCCAGTTTTTCTAAATCATTTTCCTGGTGGAGAGGCATAAAAAATCTCTTTCAACTGTAGTCTGAGCCTCCCAGGCTCTGTGGGTGCTTGAGATCATGTTTCCAAATGAAGACTGGAATGGATATTACAGGGATGGGAAGCTCCAAGTCCAGAGATGCTAAACATTACTATGTCCTTGTTGTGTATTCTTTCTATGTTAGAGCAAAACAGATCTCCTTTGTTAAGTGTTCAGTGACTTGTGAATAGCTTTCATCCTAACATCTAACTTAAACTAAAATAAAATGAAACCAAGAGGGTGTTGACAGTAGAGGCATACCTACAACAAGCACTATGCCTGGAAAGTAGTAGGCATTTAATAAATGTTTATTAAATTTTGATGAATTGGAAATTTGATAAAATTTCAAGTCCATATGCAAGTCACAAGTTAACTTTGCTTCAAATTGCACTAGTCAGGAAACCCAAAATTTTTATTCATTCTACTAGAGCATTCACCTTATTTTTCCCAAATCTAGAACTACCATGCTACTAACTAGCCTTCTTAAATCTGCCATTGTCTTGAGCTCCAGCCACAACTTCTGACCTGGAATCCTAGCTCCCAGCATGGAACTCAAAAGCCTTGTGGGGACCCAGACCCATTAGGTGCTGTCATGCCATTGAATGGATGGATACCCTTCTTCCTCCTCACCTTTCCCCACCTTTCCAATTCCAGTTCTGAGGACAGTAATCAAAACAGCACTACCATTTCTGGAAAGAATATGTCAGTCAATTGTTCTATGTTGCCAGTTAGAATCCCATAAATTCCCTGTCCGGGATACTGGACATTGAAACTCCCTGGTTCCCACTCCCCTATGTGTACTGTTTTCTTTTATCAGAATGTACACCTCTTGAGGGGAAGGATTGTCTTTGTTTGTATTTATATCCCCAGAACTTAGTTTGTATCAGGCACATAGTAACGTTTAATAAAATGCTTTATCATGAATTCATTCATTCATTTTTGTAAGCTCAAGCCCTGGCTTTCCTATTAAGTAGCTACGTGACAAGCATAAAGGCAATAGATTTCTCTGGGCCTGTCTTCCTCAGAGTAACAGAAGAGGAAATAGAATAATTAAATTACTCATGTTAGAGAAATGAATTCAACAAGCCATAAATGGGCTTCCTAAGAAAAATACACAGGATCAGATGGATTTACAAGAAAATTCTACCTAACATTTAAAAAACAACTAATTCCAATATTATATAAATTATTTGAAAAAAAATAGATTAAGGAGTTCTACCAAATTGCTTCTATGATACAATACAGTTTTGATATTCAAACCAGAGAAGGCAAAAACAGAGAAAGAAAACTATAGATCAATTTCTCTAATAAATATTGATGCAAAAAAAGTTACATAATATACTAAAGGGAGATTATAGCAATATATCACAAAGATCACACTATGACCAGGTGGAATTTATATCAGGAATGTAGGGTTGGTTCAATATTGGGAAAATTATAAGTATAATTGGTCATATCAACAACAAAAACAGCAAAAATTATATTATTAAATCAAGACATGCAGGAAAAGCTTTTGACTAAATATCAATATTCATTCCTATTAAAAACATGAGAAAGCATCAGAATGAATAGAGTTTTTCTAAAATGATAAGTAGTATATTTAAAATCAAGAGAAAGCATTATATATAATGAAGATAAACTAGAAGCCTTTCCAGTAAGATCAGGAATGAAGCAAGTATGTTCAATGTCACTATTATTATTCAGTAGTGTATTAAAATAGCAGCAAGACAAGAAAAAAATATTTAAGGAATAAGAATAGTCAATGAGGAAACAAAACTATTACTTTTACCAACACTATGATAGTATACTCAGAGAACCAACAAAAGAATGGCCTAAAGAATTAGCTAAAAAACTAGTCAAAACAATATCTTTAGCATAATTGCAGGATATAAAATAAATCCACATAAGTCATCAACATTTCTATATATTACCAACAAAGTTTATCAGAAAGAGATAGAAAGGGAAATACACTTAAAATAACTGTAGACAGTATAAAATACTTGAGAGTCAACCTGCCAAGACACACACAAGAACTATACGAATACAATTACAAAACACTTTACATGCAAAGACAAATCTAAATAATTGGAGAAATATTCATTACTCAGGAGTAGGCCAAGTCAATATAATAAAAATGACAACTCTACCTAAAGTAATTTACTTATTCAGGGCCATACCAGTCAAACTATCAAAAAATCATTTTACAGAGCTAGAAAAAGTAATAACAAAATTCATCGGGAAGAACATAAGATCAAGAATACTAAGGGAATCAATATAAAAAAAAGTAAAGGAAGGTAGTCTAGCACTACCAGATTTCAAACTAGATTACAAAGTTGTAATCATCAAAACAATCTGGTACTTTGGATAAGAGTGGTTGAGCAGTGGAATAGATTAGGTATACAATACGTTGAAGTAAATGACCACAGTAATCTAGTGTTTAATAAACCCAAATATCCAAGCTTTGGGGACAAAAACTCATTATTCAACAAAAATTGTTGGGAAAACTGGAAAGCGGTCTGGAAAAAGCTAATATCTCATACCATATACAAAGATAAGATCAAAATGGGTACATAATTTAGACATAAAAGGTGATACAAGTAGATTAAGGGATGGACAAAATTACCTGTCATCAGATCCATGGATAAGATAAAAGTTTATGATAAAATGAGATAGAGACAAAGTCATGGGACATAACATGCATAATTTTGATTAAATGAAGTTAAAAAGGGTTTGCAGTAGCAAAACCAATGCAGCCAAAATTAGAAGGAAAGTAGATAATGGGAAATGTTTTACAGCAAGTTTCTCTGTCAAGGATCTCATTTCTCAAACATATGGGAAACTGAGCAAATTTTTAGAAATAAGAGTCATTTGTCAATTTATAAATGATCAGAGGACATAGGCTGTTTTTAGAGGAAAAAGGCTAAGACTATCAATAAACGTATGGAGAAAATGCTCTCAATCCCTAATAACTAGAGAAATACAAATTAAAACACCTATTAGATTCACTAACCTGACAGAAAGGAAAAATGACAAATGCTGAAGGGGATGTGGAAAAACAGGTAGACTGATACATTGTTGGTAGAGTTGTGAAGTGATTCAATCATTCTGGAAAATAATTAGAACTATATCCAAAGGACTATAAAACCATGCATATCCTTGATGCAATAATACCACTACTAGGTCTGTATCCCAAAAAATTCATAAAAAGTAGGAAAATACCTATTTGCACAAAAATATTTATAGCAGCTCTTTATGTGGTGGGAAAAAATTGGAAATTCAGGGGATGTCCATGAATTGGGGAATGGTTAAGCAAGTTATGGTATAAAATTGTGATGAAATACTATGTACTATAAGAAATGTCAAGCAGGATGCATTCAGAAAAACCTGAAAGGCCTTATATGAACTGATGCAAAGTGAAGTGAGCAGACCAGGAAAACATTGTGTACAATAACAGTAATATTTTAATGATCACCAACTGTGAAAGGCTTAGCTACTGTAATCAATACAATGATCCACAACAATTCCAAAAGATTCATGATGAAAAATGCCATATATCTCCAGAGATGGAACTCATCAAGTTCAGTTATTAAATGTTACTAGATGCCTTTAACAAAGACAAAAATGGCATCAAGGTTGGCTAGTGCACTGAAGGTAAATTATTTGACTTGAAAAGTCCACAAGCCAAGACTAAAATGTAGGGAGAGTTGGTGTATGACTTTTTGTTCACAGATGATTGTGCACTCAGTGTAGCCTCAGAGGCTGAGATAAAACAAAATGCAGATTAAAGCATATTTTTTTAAGTTTATTTTTCTTTTTTATGCATCATGACTAATATGAAAATGTTTTGTATGGTTTCAATGTATAAGAGGTATCATATTGCTTAACTTCTCAAGGGGTAGGGAAGGGGCAGAAGGGAAAGAAAGAATTTGGAGCTCAAAAATAAAAAATAAGTTTTAAAAAAATTAATTAAAAAATTAAAATGATTGAACCATGAATTGCTTATTTAGTAACTGAAAATCAAAAATGGGAAATGAACAGAACTGACAGTAACATTTGGATGTTTGGCAGTAAAGCTCCAGAAAGGATCTCAGTGTCAACCTTATTTTGCCAGGTGATCTTCAGAATCTTACTAAGACAATTCAAATGAAAGTTATGTATTCCATTTTCCAATATGGTGCTAGAATACTGTCCAGATTTCACCTGCATACAACTGAGGTCAGCAAAGTAGCTCTATAATCCTTCAGTTTGGTAGGCAGTCTAATACCTCTTCTCTCCTACACTTTCTTTGGAGCCTCCTAGATGGTGAGCTAGCTTTGGCAATGTGTGTGTCAACCCCATCACCTATGTGTAAATCCCTTGAAAGTATATTGCCAAGGTAAGTGAACTTATCCACAGCATTCAATAATTCTCATATGTTGTAACTGATGGTTCCACATAAGAATGGTGTGGTGCTGGTTGGTGGAGAATCTGTGTTTTCTTTGTGTTGTTAGGCCAAAATTAGCACAGACAGTAGAGAATTGATCCATACTTTGTTGCATCACGCCTCTGAGGCTACAATGAGTGCATATCTGTGAATAAAAAGTCATACACCAACTCTCCCTCCATTTTAGTCTTGACTTGTGCACTTTTCAAGCTAAATAATTTACCTTCAGTGAAGTAGCTGAAATTGATGCCATTTTTGTCTTTGTTAAAGGCATCTAATAACATCACTGAAAATGCCATATTAGAAATCATGTAAGTACATAGCTCTCACTCAATTAGTGACTGGGAGAGCTCAAGAGCATCATTCATTATACAGAACCAGGGCAAACTTGCCATTATGAAAATGACATATAATATTGACAAACTTCTCCAAGCAATCAAATTTTGACATAATTTTCCATAAGCCCTCATGACTGACAGTATTGAAAGCCTTAGATCAACAAATGTGTACAGACTTCTTTTCTGCTCCTGGCATTTCTTCCCTCTGATAATACACCAAGCAAGAAGTAAAACAGAGATATATGCACAACAAAGGTATTCCCCCACTGTAATAGAGGAAATCCAGTACAAAATCCAAGTTGAAAAGGAATTTCCTGAGGATAGTAAAGTCCTCTAGATTCTCTAGATGTATTATGTTGACTTGATTACATCATACCCGAAGACACTGAAGAGTTTGTCTTAAATGCTGTCCTCTCCTCCTTCCATACTGTTTCACTTGATGGTGATCTCATCAACTCTCATGGATAAAATTACTGTCTCTATATTGATAATTTTCATATTACTTATCTAGCCTTAACCTCTACTGACCTCCAGTCTTGCATCTTCAACTGCCTATTAGACATCTTGAACTAGTGGTCCTGTAGACATCTCAAACTCAATATATCCAGAACTGAACTTATTTTCCCTTCTCTAACCCTACCCTCTTCCTAATTTTCCTATTACTGTTGAAGGTAATACCATCATCCCAGTCACACAAGTTCACAACCTAGATGTCATCCTTGACTCCTCATTCTCACTCTCCAACATACCCAATCTTTTATCAAGATGTATCATTCTGACCTTCATAATATCTCTTCCACGGAGCTCTTTCTTTCTTCTGACACTGCCATCACCCTGGTATAATCTCTACACTTCAAACCTGGATTATTGTATTAACCTACTGGTTAGTCTGCCTGTGTCAACTCCTGCCTCCAATCCTTCTTCCACTCAGCTGTCTAAGTCTTCTTCCTAACGTGCAGGTCTGATCATATCTTCTGCCCATCCCTCCAGCCCCATTAAATTCCCTGTGGCTCCAGGATCAATAAAATGTCCTCTCTATTCAAAGTCCTCCAGAACTTACTCCCTGACTTTTCAGTCTTCCTAAGTTTTACACAACAATCCTGCCATTTCCCAGTATGCACTCTTAAATGTAGTGATACCAACCTTCTTGCTATTCCTAGAATAAGAAACTCCATCTCCAAACTTTGGACATTTTTACTCGTTGTCCCTCATTCCTGGAAAGTGCTCTCTCCTCATCTCTACCTCCTGGCTTTCCTGGCGTTCCTAAAATCCCACCTTCTATAGGAAACCTTATCTAATTCTCCTTAATTCTAATGCCTTCCCTCTTTTATCTCCATTTTATCCTGTATATAGCTTGTGTGCACATAGATTTTTGTATGCTATCTCCCCCATTAGACTGTGAGATCCTTGAGAATTGGGATTGTTCTTTGCCTTTCATTGTATCTCTGTGCTTAGCACAGTGCCTAGCAAATTATTGAGACCAACTATTAATATATGTTTATTGACTGACTCTGGAAGAGATATATAACCACTCAAAGGAGTGTAATGTGTCCATCCACCAAGGAAAAACCAAGTAGGTGAAGAATGTCTGTTGACCAGTTAACTAACACCCTAAACAGCATGTCTGACATTGTGTGTGTGTGTGTGTATACACACATATGTGTGTGTGTGTGTGTGTATATATATATATATATATATATATATATATATATATATATATATACATAATCTGGAATAAACAATACTGATGGACAATGAGCAGGCCCAGAGTTCATTAGACAGAAGAGAGAAGATATTGATAGATAGATGATAGATGAATTGTGTGATTTGTTCTTTATTCTTAAAGAGAACTATGATATCAGGGAGATGACAACATTGTCTTTGATTTGAGTGAGGGAGAGCTGTGCAAAGTCACCAGCCTCACTTTCTCCTCCAGAGTCATTTGGGTCCGGTGACCAGATATTCATCAGGATGACTGAAGATGACCCAGGATGAAGTGGGAGATCTTGGCTCCTTTAAGCTAAGATCTATTGAAGTTCTCACTTTGAGTGAGGCAATGCACATTAGGTGAATAGGGACTCTTTAAGAAATGAGTCAAGAGATGGATATATACACACATAGAACATACTGAACTCTTATTGGTCTGATCAGCCACAGTCAGACACATTGAAACTTGACTTTATCATAGTGATGTCATTTTGGTCCTCTTTGAGAATGAAGGACCACAGTCATATTTGGTTTTTTTTCACCATCTCACACACACACACACACACACACACAGAAAATTGCTAATTGAAACTCTCTGTTCTAGCCAAGTCTTCACATATTTTATAATATTTGGAAACAAAGAAAAAATTCCATAGTCAAGTAAAACAAGAACTCAGAATTGACACAGTTGTCTCTGATTTATCAAACAAAACAGGCATTTTCTTCATCCAATGAAGGTATGAGGAACAAAGGACTATTTCATTAGTTAATGGATAAGTTAAAGGGAGCTTCTATCCTTGTCTGTTCATCACTCTAACTATCTTCAGGGAGATCATAATTCTCCCCTAAGCTTAACTTAGTTTCCCTTTAGAAAATGCAAGGCCCTTGAAAAGTATTTAACAAAAGGATTTCAGACTAGGACACCATTTATTTGGCGAGGATTTCCATGTTTGGAATGTTCTCCTCACCTCTACCTCATAGAATCGATTACTTTCTTCACAACTCAGTTCAGGTACGATCTTCTATTCAGTGCTTCTTAAACAGTGGATCAGGAACCCCATATGGGGTTTTGTAACTGAATGTGGGGGGGTTGCAAAAAACTAGCCAACAACTAAAAATTAATTCAAAATCAAATGTGTAATGAATCTGAGATATCTGTGCAGCATCTTGCGACTTTCCTGGAGCCTTGGTTCCAAACATACAATATGAAAACTTTGCACTACTTATGCCATCGCACTGTGTGACACCAACAAACACTGCCAGAAACACCTTGGCTCCGATACAACACTATTGTATGTTATGAATTGCAGTGTTTTTACTGTATATGCAAAGTTTTCTGCTCTCACAGAAATAATAGTTTAATTGTGGAAAGTAAAGAGTTACTGCAATAAACCAAAGGAATAATTTGAACGACTTTTAAAATCTTCAAAATAAAGAAAAACCAATGTTTTGAGAAATTTGTTAGTCAATAAAAAATACTTACTTGTATCTTATGAAACTTCTTATTTAATTGCAAAAACTAAAAAGCCCTATGCAATAGGAGAAGAACTCGTGTTACCTGCTGCTATTAAAATGTCAGAAATAGTCCATGGGAAAAAAGTAAGGGGATAAAATTTGTAAAATTCCTTTTTCAAATGATGCTATTTCCAAAAGAATTTCTGAAATTAGTAATGACTAATTCCAGCAGTTCATTAGCAGGCTTAAGGGCAATCCAAAGTTTGCAATTCAGTTAGAAGAAACAACTGATATTTCTAACATGGCACAGTTGTTACTTTATGTAAAATATGTTTGTGAAGAGAGCACACATGAAGAAATAATTGTTTGGTTGCCCTTTGAAAGGGCACACAAAAGAGCAAGACATTTACATATCTTCCCCTTCTTCTATATGTATATACATATACATATATATATATATGTATATATATGTATGTATATATATATCCTAAAGTTGATGAGGTTTTCACAAATGAAAGTTTACCATGGAAAAATTGCATTGAACAGATGGTGCTGGAGCAATGATGAGTGAGAATGTTGGATTTGCAGCTAAAGTCAAAGCTGGTGGCAATGAGCATATATCACTTTTACTCACAGCATGATCCATCAGGAGGCTCTCACAGCCAAAAAAAAGAAAATACCACCAGAGTTAGATGTGCTTTGTGATTCTATCAAAATCATTAACTTCATTAAAAGTCATACCCCTAACAGTCATTTGTTTTCAAACTTTTGGAAAGGCATGGACTCAAATTACAAAATCTTATTACTACATGCAGAGGTAAGGTGGCTCTCAAGAGGGTGAAGTTCAAACAGATTGTTGAAATTGAAAGATGAAGTTATTATATTTTTGATTAAGCAGAAATCAGATTTTGTTATTTTTTTCATAATGACTTATGGCTTTCAAAACTGCTATTTCTCTGATATTTTTGAAAAATTCAGTTGTTTAAACATGTCACATCAGGGGAAAATTGTAACATATTTATGGTAAAAAATAAAATTGAAAGTTTCACTTTAAAAGTTAACATATGGTAGGAAATAGTTCTTTAGAAATGTTTACAACCACAGATAATTTTACTTGAAAATCACCTTTCAAAAATGTAATTGTAAGAGTTATAATTGATCACCTGAAGTGCCTGGAGACACAGTTTCAGAAATATTTCCCTTCAAATTTTTATTCTAAAAAACTAAGTTGGATTCATAAAACATACTCAATTAAAATAAAAAATGTCAGTCATCTGCCACTAAAGTTCAAGAAGAATTTAACTTGAGTTTCCTAAAAAATCATTAAGTGAATTTTGGTTTGGGATTAGGGCAGAATTTCCAATGATTTCTGAAATGGCCCTAAACATACTTTTACCATTTTGTACTACATAGTTATATGAAGCAGTATTCTCAGCATTGACAATTATAAAACAAAATATCAATCAACTCTGATAAATGTTGAAGATGCTCTACATAGTGCAATATCAAATATTCCACCAAGATTCAATTCTTTATGTAAAAATAATAAAGGAAATCCATCTCATTAGTATGTAAATTTGCTTTCATCTTTAATAAATGGTAAAATTGTATATGTACCAAAGAATTGTTTTAAAATAACTTTCTTTATGACATTATCAGTAGATGTTTGATTTGTATTCTTATTTCATATATTTATATACCCAGAGTCATGTAAAAATTTCTTGGCGAAAAGTGGAAAAAGTTTAAGAAGCCCTGTTCTATGTAAAACCTTTCCTGATCCTCTCAACTATTAGTACCCTCACTCCCTAAACTGCCTTATGTTATTTTGTATCCATATACACTTATATATGTATTTGTTTCTTCGGTTGCATGAATTCTTTTAGGATCTAAACTAGCCCCTGGCAATAAAACAGCACAGGAAACAGACATAGGAAAACCTGCAATTTATTTACTCAGAGAAAGACTCATTCCACCAATAGCTGATGAACACGTGTGTTTGTTACAACTCAACTAATGATATTTATACCAGTCTATCATTCATGTAATATGTGAGGCAATGTTTTGCTTATTACAGAACGGAGCTGTTCCAAACATAGAAAAAGAATAAGTATTTGTTATAACAAAAGAGGATGCTTATCACTTGTTGAAAAGGAAGAATGTGCCCTTGTTAGCATAGCTATTCACAACAGATCAAAGGGAACCCTACATCACCTACCAGACAAATCAAGGCTATTGGAGTCCTTTGCAAAAGCAAATAAACAAAAATCCTTTTATAGTAACTAAAGTCTGACATTCAATTAAAGGAGACATTCAAGGAAGTCAAGCAGTATTACACACTAAGGCAATCCATGGTAAAATGGTGATTACAGATTGGAGTCAATTATGTCAGTTCAAGAAAGACCAGTTCCCCCCAAATTCACTTTTGACACTCCTGATAGAATGTAAATTGAAAGCAGTAACTGTCATTTTTGTCTTTACATCCTCCACACTTAGCCCAGTTTTTGTTCAGTCATTTTTTCAGTCATGCCCAACTCTTCATGACCCCATTTGGAGTTTTCTTGGCAGAGATGCTGAAGTGGTTTGCCATTTCCTTTATAGATGAGGAAACTGAGGCAAACAGGGCTAAGTGACTTGCCCAGTGGCACACAGCTAGTAAGTGTCTGAGGCCAGATTTGAACTTACGAAGATTTCTCCTGACTCCAGTCTCCACACTTCCGTCCATTGCACCATCTAGGTAGTCACTTAGCCCAGAATCTGATACTTTTAAAAATGGTTGTTGATTGACTGATGTGTGCAGACAGAGTTCACTTTTTCTCTTCTTGACTCTTCTACAACCCCAAGCTTTTCTAGAATGGTGTCAAATAAGAGCAGAGATAGAAGATAAGTTCATTTGAGTTCTGTATTTATTAGGTCGATTTCTAGTGTTTCCCAATGGCAAATAAGGCTGACTTTCTGATTAACATGCATACTTTTTTCATAATAAAAAGTGGCCCTTCTATAACAATGCTTTAAATGTATTTTTAAATTTAAATGAATGTTTTACTTTGTTAAAGGTTTTGTCCACACCTATTTCTATGATTAGTTTTTATGGGAACAGATTTTGGACCACACATGCAATGTCACTAGTATGTAGAAGACCTCATGAGGAAAATCCCTTTCTGAATTCACATCACCATCTGGTCTGCAACCTAAGAGTATAAGAGAGCTAAATGTTAAGTGTCTTGCCCAAGGTTGCATGTCCCATCATGTCAGAGACAAGACTTCCACCCAGGTCTTCCTGATTTTGAAGGTGTTCTTGAGTCCTGAATCATGCTGCCTCTCTTTCTTTTTTAATATAATTAATATTTTTTTCTTTTTCTAATTTTGAACCATCTTAGCATCCCTGGCATAAAGCCAATTGTTTCATAGTAAATAGTTTTTTGGGATGTTGCTATAGTCTTTAGGCTAGAATTTACTTTAGCTTTAATAAATATTCATTAGTCATATTAGTCTATAGTTCTCTTTTTTTGCTTTATCCTTCATGGTTTAGGATCAGAATTTGATGTTTGCTGAATTTTTGAGAATAATTTATGTATTATGGGCATTCTTTCTTTTATTGTTTGATGGAGTTTACCTTGGTCAAAGTGTTTCTTTATAGAAAGATAGTTAGATAGGTGGGGAGAGACAGACAGATAGACAGACAGATGGAGAGAGAAAGTTCAATAGTTCCTTTATGCCTTCTTCAATTTTAAATCCTATGATTGGGTTGTTTAAGATTGCTATTTGAAGTTAAGTTAATTCAAGTATTTTATGTTTTAATGATAATTTTCTATTTCTTTTAAAGCCTCTTGTCTTTGATAGTATATAATTGTGTGAAGTGGTTCTGATTATACTTTTTTAAAATTCTGCTCTGTTATAATTTCACTTCACTTGATTTTTTTATTTTGATCATTTTATTTGCCTCCTTCTTTTTTTGATATCTAGGAAAATAACCTTACCTAAAGGTTTGTTGATTGTATATTTTCAATGGTGCAATTTTTAGTTTTATCATCTTTGTTTTCCACTTTCTCTTTCAATATTTACTCTTTTTTTTTCTTATTTTGGGTTTATTGTTGATTTTCTAATTTCTAAATGCATATTTTCTTTCTCTCTCTCCCTCTGTCTCTGTCTGTCTCTCTCTATCTCTCTGTCTCTCTCTCCCTCTCTCCAGAGTGATGGAGAGGCAGGAAGGGGGAGCTGTTGGGCTGCCTGGACAGAGGAACACTCAAGCAATGATTCTCGGAGATGGCACTTGAATATTATTTTTTACCTTATCTACTTATTTTTTTTCTCCAATTCTTCTTTCCCTCTATTCTCTATGATTCCTTTTGAACTTTCTGTCCCTCCTTTCATCACAACTAATCACCAGTAAAACATGGTCTTTCAATCAATGGCCAAAGACTCTAGATCATGAGTGGGATATCTCTGTTTTATAGACTAAATTTGACCTTCAGCTTAATTTTGTCCGACCTACTGGACACGAAGAGGTCATTTCACCTTTACCTGGTGACACGGTGGTTGCATTCATAGTTAGTAAAAGAAACAAAAAAGTGTTCATTCTTTATTCCTCCTTTAGGAGGTACAAAGAAATTCCTGATCAATGTTAGGGGTTATAGAGAGACTCAGACACACCCCTTCCATTGAATGAATAAATAATTGACCTGTTGGCATGTGTGTGGTGCCTTATTTGTGTTTTGCCCTAGTAGATTATATGTGTCTACATGGGTCCCTAAAGATGCAGTTCATAGATAATCAAGAATAGGTATCTCTAATCTCCCCTGCCCCACTCCTTAAATTCTTCTCTAAGGAAGACTTTGAATCTTCCTCGGGGAGAAGAAGCAGATTAGGGCCTGAGACTGGCCACTCTGGTCTCTTCAAAGAGAGAACACTGGGATAGAACTACATCTTTCTGTTCCTCTAAATATTGTTAGTCTAAAGGAGATATATTTTAGGTTCAAGCTCCTGATTGTTCTCTTAATAGACGAGTGCTCCAAAGTTCTATATCTAAGACTTGATTCCCTTGCCAACAAATGTCCCATAACGAGCAAATACACCCATTTACCTGAGTCTATAACAAAAGAGAAATCAGAAAAAAATATTGACGGGAGAAAACATACCAGAGAATACAGAGTAAATGAACTCTCCCAATGGGAGCGAGAAATCTCAGCTCAACTTAAAGAGTCTCAGATCTCACCCCAAGGGAAATTCTCTGAAATCTCTAGTGTATTAAGTTGGGGATAGCAACATGGTAGAAAGTGCCAGCTCTGCTATATGTTGGCTGCTTTCCAGAGTCCTTCTCTCCCTTCAGGGATCTGAAGTGAGTTTAGAACAAATCTGGAAGCCAGAAGACCAGAATCTTTCCCTTCTCAAACTTCCACCAATCCCTCCCCTCAAGCAGGCATGAACCACTGAGTAATCAATTTTCACTAATGAGAAGAGCCTTTGTTTGAGTCACAGGTTTTTAGAATGAATAAATGAAAAAGTATTTATGTAAAATGAAAAAGCACTTACTATGTTCAAAGTTCTTTCCTGAGCTCTGGGGATAAAAATAGAAAAGTAAGAGTCTTTGATCTCAAGGAGCTCACATTCTAATGGGGAAAAGGACAGTACATATGGGAAGTTTCAGCTACAAGTCAGATGGAAAAGCATGGTGGGTTCTTAGGGTACAGGAACACGGCAAATGATAAGGAATCTCCTTTAGTGTCATTTTCATCAATAAAACAATATCCGTTCCTAATTTTTTAAAGATAATTTATTCACCATCATGATTGGACTATTACATTTAGCAATCAATAATATGAAAACAAAAAAAGATCTACGTTAAAACCCTTTGTGGGAGTACTTTGCACAGAACAGAGACTAAAATAACCTGTTATGTAATTAAGTCACAAATGCAGTCCTGCAAATAGCAAAAACAGAACTAGGGATCTGAATTTGTAGAAATTATCAAATATGCGTATACACATATATATGCTGTATAGTATCGTACAATTTTTGGATAACAGGAATCTAAGATGCTTTGATCTGTAATGCATGGATCCATTGGCTAACAGCATTTCTAAAATTATAACTGCAGTCTCCAAACTATTTTGGGTCATGGACCCCTTTGTCAGTCTGGTGAAACCTATGGAGACTTTTCTCTGAATGTTTTCAAATGCAAAAAACAAAATACATATAATTACAAAGAAAACCATTTATATTGAAATAAAAAGGTAATTTTTCCCCATCCAACTTCAAAATCTATTCACAGACAAGTTCTATGGATCTCAAATTATGAACTCATGCTCTACAATAATAACAGTAACCAGTATTTCCATAAACCTCTATGGTTTTACATATACTATCCCATTTGATTCCCATAATGACCCTGTGAGGTCAGTGTTGTAGCAAAATTAAAGAAATCTGGGCAAGAAGAAATACACACACACACATATATACACACACATATACACACATACATACATGTATATGTAGAGAGAGAGAGAGAAAGAGAGAGAATACACATATGGCTAAAGTAGCAAAGGCTGAACGGGGAGACTGCTACTATTACGCTTTACATTCAGCAAGGCCTTTAACAGTCACAAGAAAGAACGCGAAAGCACGCTATCCTTTTCACAGTGAAGAGACTGAAGCTGAGAGGGTTAATGCTAAGTCCAAGGTCGCGCAGAGAAAGCCCCGCCCCCGCTACGTATCGGCCCCGCCCCCACTCCCGAGAGCCACAGCCGGTTCTTAGGAAACGCAGGTCAGCGCCCGGGCAGGAGCGCCACGCGCAAGCGCAGGCCGAAGGAAGACTCTGCCGAGGCTGCCGGAAGCGGCGCGGGTTTTCTTCGTTTACGGAAGTGAAGTCAGTGGCCGTGGGCGGAAGACCCGGAACCGGCGGCGGCGGAGGGATCGGAGAGTGGCGTCTCCGCGGGTCCGGCTTGCCCCCGTTCTCCGCGGGCCCGGCTTGCCCCCATTCTCCGCTATGAGCTGCACGATCGAGAAGATCCTGACGGACGCCAAGACGCTGCTGGAGCGGCTGCGGGAGCACGACGCGGCCGCCGAGTCCCTGGTGGATCAGTCGGCCGCCCTGCACCGGCGGGTGGCTGCGATGAGGGAGGCGGGCGCCGCGCTGCCGGAGCAGGTCAGGGGGCCGGGCGGGAGGGGGGTGCCCTCTGCCCCCGGGGGCCGGACTCGGTTCCGGGCCCGCCCGAGCCTCCGCTCTGGGCTGACCGTGGCGGTGGTTGGTCTGTGTGTTTAACCAGTACCAGGAGGATGCCGCGGACCCGAAGGACGTGTCCAAGTACAAACCTCACATCCTGCTGTCCCAGGAGAACACGCAGATCCGAGACCTGCAGCAGGAGAACAGAGGTGAGCGTAGCAGCCTTCGCTCCCAAATGCCGCGCTAGCTTAGGCTCGTTCGTTCTCCATACAGGCAGTGAACGAGAAGATGGCGCGGCGCCTCCGAATTGGCGCTTTTAGTAAGGAAATCTGTTGCTAAATAACAGCCTTCGTAGGAAAATAGGAACCATTAATAGATGATCCTTTTCAGTATTATAGGTAATTGAGAAGTCTTAATTCAGTAAAAACAGTTCTAGGGTGTTTTCTTAACCCATTATTATGAATATGAATATATTCTTATTTAACAAAGATGAGTTGTTTTTGCTGAGGACAGTACTTTCAGATGAATTCAGTTCAGTGTTCTAAAGCGGTGACTTCCTACTTCTAAGGTGAAATCCTTAAAATGTTATTCAACTTTACTTAAATTTCAGTCTGTATATGTATATATAGGTGTGTATACATACATACATGTGTATTAAACATAGATATGCCATAGAGTATCATGAATTTTTATTGAAGAGGAATCTAAGGTGCTTTGATTAGTAATGTATGGAACATCAGCTAAAATTATAGGCACCATTAGTCAGTGTAAATAATGTAAATTAAGTTTTTCAGTTTCCGGTGGGGTGGAGATTCTTCACTGTCTCAGATATCACTGCCAGTTTATTTTACTTATTCTTTGACAGAGTTGTGGATTTCCTTGGAGGAACACCAGGATGCTTTGGAACTCATCATGAGCAAGTACAGGAAACAGATGCTACAATTAATGATTGCTAAAAAAGCCGTGGATGCTGAACCTGTCTTGAAAGCCCACCAGTCTCATTCTTTAGTAAGAAATTTCACAATAAATACCTACTAAATTGAATTGAATCCAGAAATTATTTTTATAAATTTCTTGCCCTATAGAGAGCTTTCTTAAGGAGTTTCACTCAGAAAGACAAATATAAAGGATAAGAACTGGCAGGGGTAGTAGGATTTTTTTTTCCCTCAAGAAAAGTTATCTTTCTTTCACTTGATTGTTAATGTTTTAATAATATCCTTGCTATGAGGCCTGTGTTTGCTATGATTATATACCATAAAAGAGTGGTGAATGTGAAAGAGAAGAATCAATAGCAGAAATAATTGCATTCTTCTGGACTGTTTATGGAGGCCAGAGCTGTGTATTTACCTTACCCTGAATGATATCAAGTGTTTGTAAGACCTTTCACTGTAGTCGTTCAAAAAGCTTTTTTTTTTAAGCTCCTGCAGAGTATACAGTGTTTGACCAGGTGGGAAGTACTCAGTGAATCCTTAATGACTCTGGGAGGAGAGAGTGAAAGAAATACAGCTTCTATTCAAGTTCTTGAGGAACTTGTCATTTAGCTGAGAAAGCCAGTATATTGGAACTTGAAGAGCATTTGATATAGATTACAGTATAGTGTGAGACAGAGACAGACCCCTTCAAGTACCTAGAACCATGAGACAAGAAGGGTTAGAAAGATATGGGCATGTAGATATGGCAAGGTCCAGCCATTGATTAGATATGTGAGATATTGATTAACTGGGATCATATTACTCAGTCTTCTCATAAGCACTTTTTTTTGTTTTGTTTGTTATTCTTCCTACAGGCAGTGCAGAATTAATATACTTACTATCTTAACAGGAAATTGAAAGTCAGATTGATAGAATCTGTGAAATGGGAGAAGTGATGAGGAAAGCTGTTCAGGTGGATGACGACCAGTTTTGTAAGATTCAGGAAAAACTAGCCCAACTAGAGGTAAGAATATTGTTTTTGCTATCAGAAAAGTACATCATCTTTCGATCATAGTACCTTAATGATGATGTCTCAGCAGATGACTCTCAAATCTGTGCATGCAACCCTAATCTCTCTCTTGAACTCTGGTCCTATATTGCTAACTGCCTGGTATCCTGTAGGCATTTTAAACTCAACATGTCCAACTATCTTTCCCCAAAAATCTGTTCCTCCTTCATACTACTTTGGTTTCTGTTGAGGGCACTGCCATCCTTATGGCCTGTAGTCTCAGTTTTGGAGAAAATGACTTGACTTCCATGAACAAAACCAGTCACTTGTCAAGTCTTACTGTTTCTCCCTCCTCTTCCCTGGCTCCTCCCTGTCAGTTAACAAGGATTCACTGAGAGCTTCCTAAGGCCAAACACTGTAGTAACATCTCTTTAAACTGTTCTCTTTTTTTCTCCTTCCTGTTCTACCCTAGTTCAGGATCTTATATGCTCTGATAGACTACTACAATTGCCCTCTAACTGATACCCCTACCTGCAGATGTACTCTCTCTAATCCATCTTACACATGCCTCTTATTCAGAACTCTCTGATGGCCCCCTCTTTCCTCTATGAAACACATGCTCTTGTTTTTGTCATTTAAAGACTCTACAGCTAGCACTCACCACCATTCCAGTTTTATTTCATAGGCTTTCTTTTTCCACACTTTCTTTTGTTGTTCACTGTATTGCTATTCCAGCTCTGCAAGTGCGAGTGATCCCCTCCTATCTGGAATGCCTTCCTTCCTCATCTTCATCTTATTCCCTGCCTTCTGTCAGAGCTCACACTGCTGCCTTCACAAGGCCTTTTCTAATCACATTAGTCATTGGCACTCTCTCTTGAAACTGCTTTGTATTTTCTTGTACTAATTTTGAATCTCTAGTGGAATGTCCCTCAACAACAAGAATTGTTTCCTTTTATCTTTGTGTCACGTATATTTTCCATATATTAGGCATCAAAATAAATGTTTTGTTGAAATGACTTAAATTGAATGATTTTAAGATTAAAACATTCCCCTTCCTCCTTACAGGTCAGAGCTGTACAGTTACTTTACTCTGTTTCCCTGAGACCTTTTGTTATATTCGTTCAACAAGCATTTTCTTTCTCTATATCCTACAGGATGTTCAGTGTTGGACACATGGAAGGTTTTCAGTAAATCCTGATTACAAGGGTAGAGGAGTATAGAAGAAATAAAATGTACTGTTTTTAATTTTGAGGAATTGATCATTTTTGCTAGTGAAAGCTAATACACTGGTACTTCAGGATAAACACTATTTTTCATGGAGCAAAATACAGTAATATAGTATAAAATAGTTCCTTTCAAGGGAGTTATTTTTTGCAGGTAAAAAATAAGCTTCAAATATGTCATCTTAACTAAACATGAAAATAACTTACCCTAGAAATAGGAAAATTAAAAATAATTTAATAGTGTGTTTCTGTTTTTCTTTTAAAAATACGTTTATTAATATCCTTATTTCTCAACATATTCCTTTTCCTCCCTCACTTGAGCAATCTTCATGACAATTTTTTTAAGGAGAAAAAAGTTTAGCAAAACTAACCAACTTATCAAAACAGTTTGACATTTTATACATAGTGTTGCACATCCACTGTCTCCCACCTCGAGAAAGAACTTATGCTTTGGGGCTAGGATAAATTGTAATTTGGCAACATTCAATTTTGTTTTTGTTCTTTAAATTTTTTTTTAAATTCTGAACTTTAACTCACTCCATTTGAAAAAATTCATTACATGTGGCAGAACAGAAAAAAAGGATGACCCAATTTCATACCATTTGCTTTTTTAAATAGCATGTAACAAATTCCATACCATACTTTCAAGTGGGTCCTGTTTTTCCGCCCTTTCTTTGGAATTTCCATTCTCAACCACTTGGTGAATCTGTTCAACTCTACATTCAAATCCTTGCATGCCACACCTTTCTTCTCCCTCCCCAGTTCCCATCACTGACCATACCCTGCTAAACTACAACTTTGTGTATTGCTGCCACCACCTTCTTCACTCTTGTTCATGTGCTGCTGAATGGAGCTAGAAAAGAATCACAAAATTATCCTTAGTCCACTACAAACATACGTTGTAGATTCTCACCTGTCCCCTCTGCAGCAGGACAATCCTTTTGCATCTCCCTAATTGGTTCATTCTGTCACTCGCCACCATGGCTTTTCCAAATGTTTTCATCTTTCCTGTGACCTCCCATAGTACCCATTTCCCCTTTTCTATGCTGAGAACTTTGTCTTATATTTCTCTAAAAAAACTGAAGCCGCCCACTCAGCTACTTCTTGCCTCCTTATATCAATTGTCTTTTTCCTTTTTCATGTTTCTTGAATGAAGAGGTGGTCCTTCTTGTCAGGACAAATCCCTTTATGTGTACCCTTGATGCCATCTCATCTTCCTCAGTAACTGCTTCCCCTGATAGCTCCACTTTCTAATCTTTAATCTTTCCCTATTTACTGGCCCTACTGCCTACAAACATGTCCATATCTTTTGTATTCTTAAAAAAAAACTTCACTCATTTCCACCATCCCTCTTCTAGCTATCATCTTACATATTTTTCTCTTTCTGGACTAAACTTGAGAAAGCTATTTACAGAAGCACAACCAAGATGGTGGAATAGAGAGAGCATTCCAGCAGAACTCTCCAGCAACTTTAAAGTAATGCATAAAATCAAATTCTGGAGAGGTGTAGCCAACAAAAGGTCAGAGTGAGACATTTTTCCAGCGCCAAACTACTTAGTAGTCAGAGATCTGTGACACTGCGGTGAGGATGGACCATGACAGCATAGCACACAGTAGCAGCAGCATCAGTTCTAGAAGCTTTTCCCACCCAGAGACAGGAAAAGGAGTGGATAATTAGATTACAGGGAACCCTTGTGTGGGCACTGTGCAGAATTAGAGGCTGTTAGGCAATTCCATTGGCCATTACCTATTTCTGGGCCAAGGTTTTAAGTCCCTTGTTGTAGTTCCAGGACAGAGAGGAGTGCTGAGGGCTTGCTGCTGTAAGGAAATGAGTCCTTCCTGGGGAAGGACCCAAGTGCAGTCCAGGACAGCAGCGGAGCAGCAATCATACATCTCTCTTGGTCACTTCACCTTGGAAGCACTGAAAACTTACAGACGCTTTCTTCCACCCAACTAATTGTGAAAACAACTGACAAGCTTAGGACAGTATTCCCCCATAGGTCCCCTACCACAAGCAACTCCAATATGAAATCCAAAGTCAAAAAATAGATTGGAAAAATGAGCAAATAACAAAAAAAAGAACCTAACCATGGAAAGCTGTTATGGTGACAGGGAAGTTCAAGACACAAACTCAGAAGAAGACAATATGAAAACAGCTACCAGTAAAGCCTCAAGAAGAAGGGCATAGGGGAGGGTAGGAGTGCAGACTGGAAGCAATTCCAACAAGAATTCCTATAAGAGCTAAAGAAAGGTTTTTTAAAAGCAAAAAAAAGAAAACTTTTTAAAAATGAAAGCTATAGAGGAAAAATTGGGAAAAGAAATGAGAGCAAGAAAATTATGAAAAAAGAATTAACCACTTGGTGAAAGAGGCACAAAAAATGCTAAAGAAAATAACACTTTATTTTTTAAGTTAATTTATTTAGTTTTTAACATGGACAAGTTTTAAATTTTCTCCCTCCCACCTCCCCAAGACAACATGCAGTCTGATAAAGGCTCTCCATATACATTCCTATTAAGCATTTTCACATTAGTCACATATAAAAGAATTTGAACAAATGGGAGGAGCCATGAGAAAGGAAAAAACAAAACAGAAAAGGAAAATAGTCTGCTTTGCTCTGCATTCAGACTCCATAGTTCTTTCTCTTAATGTGGATGGCATTTTCCACCATGAGTCGTTTGGAATTGTTTTAGTTCCTTGCATTGCTGAAAGGGCTAAGTCGGGCTAAGTCTATCAAAGTCAGTTTTCACACACTGTAGCTTTTACTGTATACAATGTTCTCCTGGTTCTGCTCATTTCACTCAGCATCAGTTCATGTAAGTCTTTGCAGGTTTTTGTGAAGTCTGCTTGTTCATCATTTCTTACAACACAATTACATCCATATACTACAACTTCTTCATCCATTCCCCAACTGATGAACACCCCCTCAATTTCCAGTTCTTGGCCACTACAAAAAGAGCTGCTATAAATACTTTTGTACACGTGGGTCCTTTTCCCATTTTTATGATCTCTTTGGGGTACAGCCCTAGAAGTGACATTGCTGGGTTAAAGAAAATAACGCTTTAAAAAGCAGAATTGGCCAAATGGTAAAGGTACAAAAACTCACTGAAGATAATTCCTTAAAAATCAGAATTGGTCAAGTGGAAGCTAATGACTCCAAGAGACATCAGGAACAAAACAGAGCTAGGCCAAGTGCCTCCACTTACTCCTCCTTAGTCACTCCTCTTAATCACTTTTAAACCCTCTACAGTCTAGCTCCTGCCTTAGCATTTAACTGAAACTATTTACTCCAAAGTTATCCTTATCCTTTTTGACCTCTGCATCTTTTGGCATTGTCAGTCACCTTCTGAATACTCTCTCCCTTCTAGGTTTTTGTAACACCGCTTTCTCTTGGTTCTCTTACCTATGTGAACACTTCTCAGTCTTCTTTGCTGGATCTTCATCCCATCCCATTCTGAAACCATGGATACCCCACAAGTATCTGTTCTAGACCTATTTTCATTTTCTTCTCCCTGTTTAATCTTATTTGGTCAATCTCATCAACTACCATGAGTTCAGGTATTATCTCTGCAGATAATACTCAGATTGATGTCCATTGATGTGTGTATAAAAGAGAGAGCTTTGAGGCTTTTCTCTTATTTTCCTTTATTCCCCTCTTTAAGATCATGAAATTTGTTTTATTTTTGACTCTTCCTCTTAAGTACGCCCCCATTGCCATATTTTCCCATTTCTGTGTATGTATGCGTTCAGCCTTCCTTTGTCCCATTCGTCTAATGTCCATTTTGCCCACCCCTTCCTTCCTGTTTATAACTCTTCTTATGTACCCTAGTTGTGAACAATATCAAATTCCACCCCTTCTTCTTTCTACCCTAATGTATTCCTTTTTTACTCTTCTCTTTCCTCTCTTAATGCTCTCAGAATAGGACCAATCTAACACCAGATTCTGTTCTCTTATTTAAATCCCTCAAGATATGATGATAGCTTTAAGGTACTAAAAGGTACTTGTTTATTTTCCCCCTCTCCCTATTAGAGTGTTGGAATTGCATTATCATACAACCTCTTCTAATTGCTCAAATACATTTACCTTCCTAGGTTTCTCTTGACTTATGTTTGCATTTTTAAGCTCACACACAAACTCTGATCTTTGCATCCGAAACATGTGGAAGGCCTCTATTAAAGACTCATTTTTTCCCCCACTGTTGGATTATATACAGTTTTGCAGGGTAAGTTAATCTTGGTTGTAAATTCATCTTTTGCCTTTTGGAATATATGTCTCTTCTCATTTTTGGTAGCAGCTCCTGAGTCTTGTATGATCCTCATTGGTTCCAAATACTTGAAATTCTTTCTGTATATGAGTAGTATTTTCCCATTGCTGTGAAAACTCGGTTTCAGCTAAGACATTCCCCGGGACTTTTCCTTTTGGGGTTTCTATGTTCTCTGGTTCTAACAGATCTGGTCAGTTTTCATTTGTGATTTCTTGACCAAATTTCTTTTTTTTTTTAAATAATGTCTTTGAATAGAGTCCAGTAACTCCTCAAGTTATCTCTCCTTGACCTTTTTTCCAAGTTAGTAATTTTTGACATTTTCATTTTTTATATTTTTTCAGTTTTTTTATTTTGTTTCATCATTGATTTCTATTTGGACTATACTAATTTTCAAGGGTTCTGTTACTTTAAGTAAAGTTTTCCATTTTATTTCCTAAGGTGTTTATTCTTCTTCCAATTTTTTCCTCAAGAACTTTTGTTTAATTTTTTCATCTTTTTATTTCTTCTAGGTATTCATGTAGTCCTTGTGGAAAACCTATTTTTCCTCTGAGTCTCTACTTAGTTTTGGGTTTGGTTTTTTTTTTTTGTTACCCTAAAATTCAACTCAGGAGAGAATATCTGCATCTACAAATAATTCTTTCATAGTTTTCTTTTCTTTTTTTCATCTCTCCCAGCTTAGTTCCTGAATTAGAGGTTTTGTTCCAGAGCTAGACTGTACCTCCACTACATTTTTAATTGAAGTGGTTGACCAGCTATGGGTTTCTGAACTCCCTAGCACTTTGTTAGGGCAGTCTGAGACTCTTGCTTCCTTTGGATACAGAGACTTGTACGATACATGTGTCTGTAGCCTTTATTTGGTTGCACTGAGAAGTCCTTTGTTTGCTTGTACTGGTGTTCCCCTTTCATATTGCTCATGAGTTTCTAGTTGGTTTTTTGTGCATTTTTGAGGTGGAAGTAGCAAATTATACTGGGATGATAACAATATTAAGACAGACAAGTATAATTCAGGGTAGGGGAAGAAAGAGAGTAAAGGACATCTCAAAGAAACACCTGTAGGAATATTTATTTGAAGAGGGAGAGATGGCACTAATAATTTGTAGTGGAGATTAGTGAAAGTTTCACAGAGGAGGTTGATCCTTGAAGGACATTATGAATTCTGAAAGACAGATGAAGCAATGCATTTTAAGTTAGGAGATGGCTTACTTATACATATGGAAATGAAAAGGTGTGACATGCCTTATTTCAAGAAAGATTAAGTAGTTCAGTTTGGCTGGAACGTTGACCCTGAATCTAAATAAATAACACTTTAGAATGCAGAAAACCTCTTAATAGTTATTTTTTAAAAAGAATATTTTAAAAGAAAAGCTCACCGATGCAATTCTCAGGGTTCTTATGGCTAAATGATTCCTAGGAAGAAGCTCTCTATAGATTTCATGGCTGAAATTAATGGCTTCTACAGAAAAGCATAGTTAACTCTGCTTTCCAATTTTCTATTCATTTTTTCTTCTTGTCTCTGTTCCTGCCAGTCAGTTAGTTTAGTAGAAAGCTCTTACTAGAAAGCACCTCTTGCCTTTCGCTGTTAGACCTGCTCAGCACAAGGTGACTTTTGGTCACAGAAAGGAAGGTGCTATGTCTTCTTTTGTGTAAGAGTTTCCTTTTGGCAGTGCACACTTTCTTGATCACTGAAAATGTCCAAGAATTCCAACAAATAGATAAAGTATACTCAATATTTCCAGAAAGGAAAAAACAGAATTGCACAAGAAGTCAATAGTTAGGAAGGAGAGACATAGTGTTGATGCTGTCCCTTAGGGAAGAAGTACCCACCAGTGCTTTAGAGAATTGGGCTTGAGAAAATGTATCACTCAAGTGTCTAGTAGCAAAACTTAAGTGTTGTGGTACTTAAAATACCAGTATTGTGCCAGTCTGGGGAAATTAGAGGGAGTGGAGTCCACCCAGCCCTTTAAGTGCAGTTTCTAGAAGTAGGATTAAGCTAAGACTGCATCTTTTTCTCCTTACTAAATAGGCTTCTTTAAAATTTGTAGACTAGAACTTTATATTTCATCTAGAAATATTTTAAAAGCTTATTTGTTTTCAAAGTAATAAAGCTATGTTTCTATGAAAATTACTAATGAAAGACTGTTTCCCATGCATTTATTATACAAAACAGTATCTCATTTTAACCAACAACTCCTTTATGCAGTGTACCTTTCTAGAACAAGGAAACCCTTACTGGTATCTGGAATTCAATAAAAAGTTGTCTTGGTTAATCTCTTAATTTTGTATTTTTTTTTAAAGTAAAGCCCTTTATCATTTTACTCCTATTATTTTTCTCCATTCTACCTTCATATTCCACTCCAGTTCCAGGTCTCTAACTTGTCCTGGATGTCTTCATTTGGGTGCTCTGTCACCACCTTAGACTCATTTCCAAAACCAGTCAGTCCTATCTCCCTTTTCCATTTTCCCTATTTCTATTGATGGCATTGTCATTCTCAAATCATTTGCATTTATTGAGGGGCCTACTACTTACAAGGTAGGACTAGGTTTGTCTTTCAAACTTTGAAGAGGACCATGACATCAGGGAGGTGATACAATGGCATGCAAGTAAATGGGATTTTACCAGCCTCACTTTCTCCTCCAGAGCCATCTGGGTCCAGTGGCAAGACTAGGGACTAATGATGCAAAGAGGTGTAAGATACAGGCCCTGTCCTCAAGGGTCTTACCTGTTCTGATCTAGCTTGTCAGATGTTAAATTCATGCTCCATTCATTAGGCCACTATGTCAGTCAGTCACAGCTGTTCCTTTCATGCTGCCACACTGGTCCAGGCCAGCCTCACCTCATGCCTCCTGCTGATCTTCCTGCTTTCAATTTCTCTTCTTTCTAATCCATCCATATTACTATCAGGCTGATCTTTTACAAACTCCTGCTTTTATCATATCACTTTTAGGCTTTCCATCAAGTAAACTCTATTCTTTCAAGGTCATCCATAATCTGACCCCACCCTTATTATTCAAACTTACTTCCCAGTTCTCACAGTACATACTCTCCATTGTAGTCATATTGATTTTACTTAACATGTCATGCTCATTTCTGCTTGTTCCTTTATTCATGTTTCTTCTTTTGTATGGAATGTCTATCCTAGTTTACCCACACTTTAAGGACCAGTTCAAATCTCTTCTCTTTCATGAACCCTAGTTTTCAATGATCTATCCCTTAGCTGGACTTTGACAATACTTACATTTTATACCATGCAATATCCTTTTTTCCATCTTTTTTTCAAAATAAAATTTAATGATATCTTTGTTTTTACATTATCAACATCTCCCACTGCCCTCTCCCTACTCTTTTCCAGAGAATTATCCTTTATTAAAAATTTTAAAAAGGAAAAAAATTAGCCAGTGTCTCAGATGTCTCACATCATCATTCCACACCCATAGGCTTCAGTTATATAAAAAAAATAGATAGTGCCTTCTCATATATTTTTTAGGGCCAAGCTCTGTGCATCTTTTTAATGCCAGTATTCTTCCAGTGATACCCTGACAAAATATGAAATATAACTTGAGTGATATCAAAATTGTAGTTATCCATATAGCATTGGAATGATGTATGGTAGACATAACAAAATGCATATGAAGAGCTGTGTAGAAAAGAACAGATGTATGTCTACACAAGGAATTATGGTCAGGTAATAAGAGCAGAGTCAGCTTACATGTTCCATTGGTCCCTGTGTATATTAAGAGGCCTGGAGGAAAATGACAAGAGAAAGAACATGGAGAAAGAGGTGTCAGCAAGTAGTTCCTTACCAGAGGTTTTTTGGATTAAATTGTTGGGCCTGCTAGCAAAGGTATGACATTAACCAATTTCAGTTCAAATTGTATTTATTAAGGATTTCTTATGAGTAGAGTTCCGTTAAGAAAGATTTTTTTTCTTCAGATGTGTAAATTCAGTGGTGTGAGGAAACTACCTCTACCAATTGAGATCAGAAACTTCTACAATTTATCAATTTAGAGAGTTTTCTGGGCACCTTGAGATCAAGTGAATTATCCATGCTCACATAGCTCTGATGGTTCAGAGGCAGGACTTAAATTCAGGCCAGCCCTTTCTTCATTATTCATGCTGCCTCTATTAAGGAAGAATACAGATTCAGCAAGATACTGTCCTTGCCCTTAAAGATCTGGTGTAGCAAAGACGCAATACATACACACACATGTAATACAATAATACAATAAAACTTTAATGCAAAATAGAATGAATGTGTTTGTATACATAGGGACAGGGATGGGGACTAGACCTATGATCTGGACCTATGATTTCACTGATGGAGTTAACTCCCTGGTGAGGAAACTGTCCATGCAAATTAGTACCTTTCCTGAAACTTAGATTCTTAAAGACTTACCTAGAATACTGAGGTAAGTGTCTTGCTCGGGGTCACACAGGCATTGTCTATCTGAGGCAGGATACATACATACATGCATTATTTTTAAATTTATATATAAATAGGAATATATATATAAATATATATTATGTATAATATATATTATATAAATAGGAATGTTTGTATCTTACATAAATATGAATATAAATAAATATTATTTATAAATATATATAATATATAAATATATACTATTATTATTTATTATATAAATATACGAAGGAAGGATGCAAGTAATATTCATATTTATATAATTGTTGGACAGTATGGAGATTCTGATCAAGAAACATGGAAACTTCAATAAATCAATTTCCAGGAAGAGAAGTATCGTGTGTATGTGTGCAATGTACACACACATAAACACAAGAGGTATATATAATGTTATTCAAGGCCACAGAAAGAATAATTTCAAAATAAAGAATTAGAGAAAATGTTATTAAAGAGGTAGCATTTGATATGAGTCTGGAAATAGGATTTCAACAGAGATAGAGGAGAGGACAATTCAGATGTAGGGAATGGTAGATAAAGGTACAGAGGCTAAGAAAATGGGACCTGAATGAAGGTTCAGAGGCAAGCTATGAGTAGTCCAGTTTGACTGGAGCATAAACCACAGAAAGGATAATGTGAAATAATGCAGTTATACTATAAAACCATTTTATAATTTCTGCCTAATTGATACAAACTAAATGCTATAATGAGGGTAGAAGCGAGAGGAGCTGGGATGATCAGTGGAGCCATCACAGAAGAGAGGAAATCTGAGTTAGACCTTAAAAGCTAGGTAGTTTCTTTAGGAATTAATGAGAGGATAGAATTCCAGGTGGAGAAAAACCACAGAAGAAAAAGTAAAGAAGGGATAAAGTAGTGTCTTTTCAGGGAAAAAATTCATAGTCTAGATAGATTTTAGACTATTAGGTTCCCATTGAGTAGCTGTGTGATATAATACAGGAAAGGGAATTTGGAGCTAAGTTGTAAAGCCCTTGTGTCCTATCTAAAAACTCTAGATTTAAGTAGCTTTGAAGAACACTGGACTAAAAACTGAACTAAAATTGATAGCAGAGGGAGAAAACTGCCCAACACATAGTCACCAAGTTAGATACCATAGAGCAGTGGTGTCAAACTCTACTAGAAACCTCTGTAGGCAGCATACATAGCCTTTGAGAATCTTAGATTAACATTATGTTGTATTTTTATTTTGTTAAAATATTTTCTGGTTAAATGTTAATCTGGTTCCCACAGCACTTGGAAGTTTGGAGGTCAGGAGTTTGACATCTCTGCCACAGGGTATTGCTACTGTTGAGGAAGAATAATTACTGAGGTATCCACTGGTTCACAAGAAATAAAAATCCAAGAAAAGGGCCAGACCCATGCCCTCAAACATCTACATACAAATGCAAAAAGTTTGAGCAATGAAGAAAAACTGGAGATTCCATCATAAGAAGGCACATTTTACCTCATAGGTATCACTGAGACTTGGTCATATGAGACCCAAGACCAGAGTACTATTTTGGAAGGTTATTCCTTATTCAAACGCAACCAGACAGATAAAAAGCTTGGGGAGGGAGGGGGAAAGGAGAGGGTACCTGAGGAGAAAGTAGGTAGCATTATAAAAGAAAATATAGTTAATGTGTAAAAATTCAGAGAACCAGGGCAAGTAAGGTGGAATAGGTACAGATCTTGGAGACAGAAACAGAAGCATGATTTGTTATCAAGTGTATACCACGTATGATGGAATACTATTGTACTATAAGAAATGATAAGCAGAATGGTTTTAGAAAAACCTGGGAAGGTTTATATGAACTGATGAGAAGTGAACAAAGCCAGGAGAAAATTGTACACAGTAACAGCAGTATTGTAAAGATGAGCAACTGGGAAAGTCGTAGCTACTCTGATCAATACAGTCATCCAAGACAACTCTAAAGAACCCATGATGAAAAATGTTATCCACAGAGAACTGATGAACTCGAGTGCAAATAGAAGTATAATTTTTTTCCACTTTACTTTTCTTGCTTTTTTTTTGCAACATTGCTAATATGCAAACATGTAATTGATACATTGCTTGCCTTCTCGGTGGGGAGGGCATGGAGGAAGAGAATTCAAAACTCATTTTTTTTTAAATAATACTTTTTTAAAAAAGTATATGATTGTGATAAAATACTATTGTGTTATAAGAAGTGACAAAAAAAATGGTTTCAGAAAAGCCTGCAAAGACTTATATGAACTGATGCAAATTGAAGTGAGCAGAACCAGGAAAACATTGTACACAGTACCAGCAAAAGTCTTAGCTACTCTGATCAATACAGTGATCCAAAGAACTTGTAGATGGAAAATGCTGTCCACCTCCAGAGAGAGAACTGATAAACTCCAAAATGCAGACCAAAGCATGCCTTTTTCATTGTCTTTGCTTCTTTTTATTTTTTTGCAATATGGCTTATATGAAAATACATATTGCATCTTAAAAAGAATGCCACAGATCACCAGGACAGAATAGAAAAACAGATTATGTTCCAGAAACTGATCACAAGCTTAGCACAAAGGTATAATAATATAGTAGAATGGGGAACTTTAATTTTCTAGATGCCTATTAGAGCTCTCTTTTTGCCAAAAGCAGAGCAACTAATAATTTTTTGACAGACCTTAATGGAAATTTCCTACTTTAAACGGTAGAGGCATCAACAAGTAGAATTTATGTTCGGATATCTGATTCTCATGAACTGAGAGGAACTAATTTCTAGGATAGAAATGATAGGGTCTGGGGGGGAGGAAAGAAGGATTACCAGTAAATTGTAGTGTCTGTGATGGAGGAGAAAGGACAGCTGGGCCCAGTCAAATATGCAGCCTAGATTTTGGCAAAGCAAATTTCAAGGGGTTCAAGGGAAAGAAAAATAGGACTTAATAGATTAAAATTCCATAAGCTAAGTCAAACAAGAGGAGACAGAAAATTCAAGAAATTTTGAAAGTACAAAGGCAAAGATTCCAGTAAAAGAAAAATGAGTGGTGTATGCAGAGACCATTGTGGATCTACAGAGCATCTTAGATTTTTTAAAGATTCATATAGAAGATGGAAACAAGGGCAGGAAGCAAAGTATAAATATGAAAGTATGGTATAAGCACAGTAAGCTCAAAAGAACTCAGGCTGGCAAGGAAATCTAGTGACAAGAAAAAATTTTGTTTTAAATGATTGTATTTGGTTAAAGAGAAAGTCCAGGGTAGATGGCTGCTCAGGGCAGTTAAGGATGTGATAATAAAAGAGGGGTCAGAGCTTTTTAATTATGAACTATTATAATATTATTAATCCTTACAACAGTTCTGTTTTCTCAACCAAGGAAAATGACCTTTGGACTGGAAAAAAAAAGCACAAAAATGGCTAATAGAGTTTATAGGTAGTTAGCCCCTTGTTCTTCAGGATGAGTTCTTCAGATGAACTACATTCTCCCATTCTGAAAGACTTAGCAGGTATGATTACTGAATTATTGTCAGTGATATCCGAAAGATTATGGAGAATGGGAGATACAGCCAAAACCTAGATTTGGAGGAGATGAGCAAATGCTCCAGTTTTCAATCCATTGGAGCTATTGAGATTGCTGTGAGAGAGGGCATAGAAAAAGAAAAGATAGTGGCCTAGGATAATTAGCAAGCATTTATTAAACACTTACCATGTGCCAGATACATCTGTGGTTAGGGAGCGGAAGATGGATTATGCAGCAAAGGACACAGAAGAGGATCACTCAGTTAAGGAAGCTGGGAGACAGCAATGTCATAGAAGATGAAAAAGTAGGACAACTTACAGCAACTGGGACTGTGTCATGGTGATTGGTTGAAAGAAATGGGTATATTTACCTGGGAGAAGAAAAAATGGATGAAATAAGGCAACTGCTTTTTAAAAAGTATCATAGAATTTTTAGTGGAAGAAAGATTGTGCTGACTATTGTGTGGCTTCAGGGGGAAGATGCACAGAATCATATTTAGGACTGATGCAAGGAGAGAATTCCCTATAATGAGAGCAGTCCCAAGAGTCTAATGACCTGCCTTACAAGGTGGTGGTTTCCTCATCTTTGGAGAGCCTTAAGTGAAGGCTGGGTAAGCCCATGTGTTAGTACTCTTCCCCCATGTCACTTTGTATTTATTTAGTATCTCTTTTGATATACACGTTCCTTCTTCCTGCCAGAATGTAAGCTACTTAAGGACAAGAATGATTTCATTTCTCATTGTATCCCTTGTGCTTAGCGTAGTACCTGTCATATGGTAAATATTTAAAAATTGCTTATTAAATTGAAAACTGAATTTGGGTGTTAGATGGATTAGATGGACCCTTCTTCTACCTCTGGAATCCTAATCCTAAGAAAGATGGATCAAAATGCAGGAGAAATCTTCATGAAAAAGATGGCCTTTGAGCTGGGCCTTGAAGAATGTATCCAAGCAAAGATGAATAAAGTTATTTCAGCTCTAGGCACTGTACAAAGACATGGAGGTAAAAATCTCAGGACATATATGGGGAAGGGGGTACAGAGTTAAGTTTGCTGCCACATAGCATTATGGTAGGCAGCTTTGTGAGGTAAGCCTGGAAAGGCAGAATGGTGGTAGGGTGGAAGGCGTGAATGCCAAGTTAAAGAATTTAGCTAAGTGGATTTGCCTGGATGATCTCCAAGACCCCTTCTAACTCAGAGGTATAACTGAGGTGAAAGGAGTCACAATGAGAACATGTAGAAAGGGGGAGAAAAAGTATAATTTTGATTTGAAATGTCAACATTCTAATAGGAAGTCATCAGCAGAAGGAAACTAGACTGTTGCCCAGAATAAGAGGGCAGAACAAGGGGCATTTTTAAAAAATCGCTTTTTTACAAATGCACATTTTCTGGCACCAAGTTTTCCATTTTCTATGGCACAAAGATACATTATTTTTGCACTAAGTAAAGTAACTTATTATGGTAAAAGCTCAAAGATTCTAGTGACCAAAAACACAGGGAGTGCCATTTTCTAATTTACCTGAGCTGCACAGATTTTTCAAGTCTCAGGTTTGGTCCTTGGACAAAACCCATTCTTTCTTCAAAATGCTAAGTTTGTCTTCTATTCCATGGCCCCAAAGATTGTGCTTGGTGATATTTTCTCGGGGAACAAAAGATGAAATGTCCAAACACCTTTTTGTTTTGCAGCTTGAAAACAAGGAGCTTCGGGAACTGTTGTCCATCAGTAGTGAGTCTCTCCAGGTGAGGAAGGAAGACTCAATGGAGAGTGCTTCCCAAGTCACCAAATAATGCTCATCTTTTGAACAACTGCTGGAGAGTACCTCGCAGGGAAGGGAATTGGTAGTTATCTGCTCTTTGTGTGCTGTCTGTTCACTGTCATCTTCCTGCCTCAGCTTTGACTGGGGGCAAGAGGTACCAGGTGGCAGCTTGATTGCTAGTCAAAGCCCACTTCTTACAAGTAGCATTCTTTTGATGTCAATGAAGGTATGACTTTAATTGAGCTGTCTCCACTTCTTTTTCCAGGAGATGACTTTTGCTTCATTTTTCATTTTGGGGACCTCAGTTTATCCAAACTATGTTTCCATTTTAGGTTTTTTTCAATAGCTTCAACAAGAAGAGCATTTCATTTGTGAGCCATCATATTTACTTTGTTTAAGATAGTGAAATGGAATTCCAAACAAAGAAATATGACAATTCAGAGATATTTGGTTTAGAACTAGATTTTGGCATTTAGCCAGAATAATATTCTTACATAGAGCAAAACTAGCAGTTTATCTATTTGTAGTATCGTTCAGTTTATCTAATGTTTTAAAACACTTTGGTGCTAGGAATTGGGGCTTTGTGACCTATTGTCCTCACTCTTATTTTGGGAGTACCCATTATAGCTAATCCCAAAAAAATATACTTGAAAATTATAAGTCTGTTATGTCAGAGACAGTAAAATTGTAATGATTAAAACCATGTTTTTTTAATCCTGTATTTCACATTGTACTCAGTTTAGAGGCTTAAAATATTTTTTTCTAGCAGCTGTATAGAGTCTATTTTTCAACCTTGTCTGCCTAAAATTTTTGACCTGTTGGAAGTCAGCCAGACAGATTTAAGGCACCTCTTCACCTCCAGTTTTTAATTAGTCTTTTCTTAAATTGAATACAGGTGTGATGCTTAAGTTCCCACCTCTTCCATGAATTGACAGGAGTTTCTTCCCATACCTGCTTTGCCATTTTCACCTTGGTATTTTCCCCAGAGTCTGGTAGAGAAAACAATTATAAATTAAAATTCCCAATTTTGGGGTGATTGATGATCTCCACTTCAATTCCAAACTTATCCAATCCATGAAAAACATACTTTTATGAGCGCAGTATTATAACTTGACAGCATTTCTTGAAGGTCTCCTGTTGGTTTCTAAGTTTGAACACCATTTGATGGTGTTGCTTAAACTTTTTTGGTTTTAAAGTCAAGTTCTTCTACCATGTTGTCTTGGTTTCATGGTAATATATTTCTTGTAAATATTGTCTTATCTTCCCAGCCTGTAATTGCCACCTTCCTTATCACATTCTCTGCACTCCACCCTCTGCACCCCCCACTACTTTTGGGAATTCATCTCACCTTTAGGAACAGTATTCAGATGGGTGTTGAAGTTCAGGACAAAAAGTCCAACCTTCCTAAACACTTAACATAGCTTTGTGTCATGGAGGAACAACGTATCATCTAAAAGAAGTGTTTTGTGATAGTTTCTTTTGCACAGTCACAAAGAATTATATTGCTGTTATCACAGCATTTTACCTTGAGCTCCAAGATCAAAATATCCTCCAGAAGTCATGTGTTTCTGAGACCCAGTGACACCAATTTATCTTTCCTGTGGATGGTGTTTAGAGGGACAGACTTATTAATGGTTTGAGAACTGGCTATTCAGTATCTGAATGCAATTTTATTGAAAGCACTCCTGTCCCTCTGTAGTAAATATGTATCTTCTCATTCAAAAGCAAATGAACTGTTAGCCCAACTTTTATGCCTTAAAATATGCCATTGGTGCCCGTTGGAGTCATACAAATAGGTAACCCTGTTTTTTCTTAAACTGACTGTAGTAATACTTTAATGGAGTTGTTCATTGGTATAAAGTCAAGTTATTCGTTAAGGTGTATAACATGGTGTTTACTACACTGTGGTTCTCTGTCATCTGTCTTCTACTATTGGAGCCATTTGAAACAGCTCTTTATATCTCAGGTTGAATAAATCTGTACAGTGAATGGTTTATCCTCCTCTGTATAAAATAAAATAAAGGCTTGAAATGTGTTTCTTATTGAAAGTAATTTACAGTGCTTTCAGCTCTTAAACATGAAAAATATTAATATTCAAGTTGGTTTCAATGTCATGTTTAGAGGGTAATAATAGCAATTATGAAGCCAGTTGAAAGTAAAAGGGATGCATTTGGCATCCTCCTTATGGCAAAATAATGTTTAAATAGGGAAAATGAGGAAGTGTGTCTTTGTGGATAAAACTGAGAAATGTTGGGTAGAGGATCCACATTGGGTACCTGTGAAGATTATTTTGCTGTCGAAAGCTTACTGTCTTTCTCTTGAACCACAGTCACATATTGCCAAGTGTGCCTGCTGGACATCTTCATCTGGATGTCCCATCAGCATCTCAAACTCAGCATTTCCATAACCAGACTCAGTATCTTCTCCCCAAATCCATAATTATAGTCACAAAAGCTCTTAAGCTTGGAGTCATCTTTGATTTTTTTCCCTCTTTTCTTAAGCACCATGTCCAAGTAGTTGGCTAGTGTTATCAAATCCACATGCCTACACGCAGCCTCTATTGTAGTTGTCTTCACCTCTTACCTAGACTATTACAAAAGCCTTTTAATTAGTCTCCCTGCTATAATCTGTTCTCCAAAGAGCTGCCAAATTATAATCCTAAATTATAGATTTGACTATGTCACTGTCCCATTCCATCTCCTATTCCCACTACTCAAAACTTCAATGGCTATTGCCTCTTGCATGAAATACAGGTTCCATCTAGGTTGACCCCCACCCACTTTTTCAATCTTATTTTCTATAACTTCCCTTCACACATTTTTCATTCCAGTCAAATTGGCTGGCTAGTTGTTCCCCATATGAGACATTGCATATACTGTCTCTACCCCTTTGTATAAATGGTCCCCATATCTGGAATACACCCTTCATCACTTCAACTCTTGTAGAATCCCTTTATTCCTTAAAATTTTAGCTCAAGTGCCAATTCCAACAGAAACCTTTCCTGATCCCTGATCCACTAGTTAACTTAGCACTTTCTCGAAATTACTCTGTATGTACTCTGTACTTGGTTATTGAGGTGTTGTATTACCTCCCCCCCCCCCCACTAGGCTTCACAAGACGGCTAGAGAGGGCCCAAATGGCTAAAAATCTGCACTAGGTGATTTCTAAGGGCCCTTCTAGTGGTGAGGCTTTGAAGTGACATAGGATATTGTTGGATGAATACCCTGAAACAGCATCTTCCTTGCTTTTAACTTTTTCCAGAGATGTCAAGAATGAAGCTGCCTGACATGGTTTGAATCTTGCCCTATAACTGAAATTTTCCTTGCTCTATTCATGTTCCTATCTCATCCTCCTTATCAAAATTCAATTCAATAAACATTAGGCCCCTACTGTGTGCCAAAGGCTATGTTAGGTTCTAGGGCTACAAAGATGGAAAAGGAGATGTCATGGGGCACAATTACTATTTTCCTAATATGTCTTTCTCTGCATTTCATTTATGTCATTTTTTCCCTGTTCCTCCTGCCCTCCTCACTTCAGTGTGAATAATTTTAATTTACTAAGTACCTCCTTAGGTGTGCCAGGCACTATTCCAAGTGCTGGGGATACATAGAAAGCAAAAACAAGTGGATGTCCAAAGATAATAGACAATTCCTACTTGAAATAGAAAGCAAAGATGTGTATAAGAATATATAGTAATAATATAATGAGGAGTATAAAGTAGTTAAATCCAAGACAACTAGATTCCAAAAGTCTATCTGTATCAGGGGTCAAACTTGAATCCAGAGCTTTCTGACTGAGCCCATTTCTCTATCTATTTCACACTTTGTGTAAGTACTTCATATAGGTCAGCTCTCATCTCTGCCATCTCCTTACTATGAGATAAAGAACATCAGAATATCTGAGCCATTGTTTTTTATCTCACATTCAAGTGAGGCTGGAGTGAGATAATGAGTTGAAAGCACTTTGCAAATATTACAGCACAATATAAATTTTATCAGCATCATGATTATTATTACCTTTTCCTCTTCAGAGACTTTCCTGATCCCACAGTAGTTAGGGTTTCCTTACTCGTAAATTGCTTTGCATTCGTCTGTATGTACACAAGTATCACCACAGAAGAATATAAAGTTTCTTTACAGCAGGGACAGTTTTTTGTTTTTGTCATTTTATTCCCAGGGCTTTGTACTTATGTTAACGAAAGCTGGTCTCTTCGATGGGGTAGTCTTCTGTCTTCATGACTCTTGTCTTCTTCCTGTCCAGAGGAGTGGAGTAAAAAGCCTATCTATATGTTGGCCCTCACTCTGGCTATGTGACCAGATCATCTCCTTTTCTAGTCATGCAGCTCGCTAATGATCTCCTATATGTAGCTTTTTAAGTATAACTTGTCTGAGTGGAAAGGGACCTGGACTAAGGGCCAGAAAGACCTGCCTCTGACACATACTGACTGCGTCACTGGGCAAGTCACATCATCACCCAGTGCCTCAAACTATGAAGGTACTGAAAAGGTGCTGATTTATATTGATAGAGTTCCCCATACTAATCAAATTATAGGCCCACTCCTCCATGTCCACAATACATACTACAGGACCGTATGAGTAACCCACAATTTGGATTACTCTGGAACAGTGGTATCCCATGATTCATAGTTATGTAGGCAGCAAGGTGGTACAATGGATAGAAAATGGGACCTAGAGTCAGGAAGACGTATGTTCAAATCCTTCCCCAGATGTCTACTAGTGATGTGACCCTAGGCAAGTCATTTAACCTTTGTCTGCCTCAGTTTTCTTAACTATAAAATGGAGATAATAATAGCACCTGCCCATGGGGTTGTGAAGATCAAATGAGATATCTGTGAATAATTCTGCAAACCTTAATGTACTATATTAATTCTAGGTATTATTACACATGAAATGTCATTAAAAAAGTTATTTCCAACAGATATTTGTCACTGAAAATAATGATAATAAATCACATTGTATAGCACTTTGAGGTTTTCAAAGCACTTCACATATCATTTCATTTGGTCATTGGAAATGCTAGGTAATTTCCAAAATGCAGTCCTGCTTGTTTTCTTCCTTCTATTCAGCTCTGAGTCTTCATTATCCATTTCTTTCAGATCAAGTGAGGTGGGAACAGAGTAGGTACTTAAGGAATGCTTGTAGAGTTGATAAATATCTCCTTTTCCATAATGATTAACCTTTTCTGGCTTCCTCTCCAGGGCATTCACAGGAAAACAGATTTCCCCCCAACCCCTTTTTCCTGGTAACTGCTTGCCTCCCGGGTCTGAGGTCATCACTGTAACCAATCATAGTAGTACAACTAACAGTATCTCACTTTGCCTCACTGGCCCATTTCCTTGTCTATAAAATGAGGGGATTGGGCTAGAACAGGGGTCCTTAATCTAGGGTCCACAGACCACTCCCTCAAGGGATTCATTAGTAGATTTTAAAGGATTCATGAGCTTGAACAGGGAAAAGATTATACATTTTCACTAGGTAAAATTTACCATTTCCTTCAGTTGTGAGAGCAACAAACATCTTTCTGAGAAGGCATCAGTTGGCTTCGTCAGACTGCCAGAGACCAGGACCCTCAAGTGGCTAAAAATCCCTGCACTAGATGATCTCTAAAGTCCCTTCTAGTTGTGAGGCTTTAAACTGACATGGGATTTGCTGGATGGTTGAATGCCTTGATGTAGCATCTTGCTTGCTTTAAACTGTTACCAGAGATGTCAAGAATGAAGCTGCCTGATCTGGTTTGAATCTTTCCCTATAACTGAAATTTTCCTTGCTGTATTCATGCTCCCATCTCATCTTCCTTATTAAAATTCAATTTAACGAACATTTATTAGGCACTTACTATGTACCAAATACTATGTTAGGTTCTAAGGCTACAAAGATGGAAAAGGAGCTGCCATGGAGCATAATTATTATTTTCCTAATATGTCCTTCTCTGCATTTCATTTATAATGACATTTTCTCCGTTCCTCTTACCCTCCTAGCTTCAGTGTGGACAACTAATTTTAAAAAACTGATTTTTTTAAAAAAAGTTTCATTAAAAAAAAATTTGTGCAATAAATTTCTGAAATGTTGTGTAGTGAGAACAACAACAGGGCAGTTTGTTTGGATTACCTGAAGGGGAATGAAATTTTTAAAAGAAAGGTTGGAGTCGGATTATGTACAGGCTTAAAATGCCAGAATAATTTGTATTTTACTTATATTTAATGGGAAGCCACTGAAGCTTCTTGAGCAGAGAAGCGATATGGCCAAATATGTGCCTTAAGATTATCGATTTGGATAAAATATGTGTAGTTGAGACCCGGATTAGCATTAGTCCAGTGGTCTGAAGAAAAATGTCCCCAATTCATTAAAAATACCTTGAGTTTATTGTTTAGTTAAATAAAATGATTTAAACAAAGTTGTATGATGGTGGTTTTCCTAATTAATATAGCGGGGTTAAGATGTTTGTTGTAATAAAAAATGATCCACCTCCAGAGATTTTGTGACTATCTGCATAAGTAAATAAGGTAACAATATTTTTCAGTTTTTAAATTAATCTGAATAAAATTTCCCCAAATCATTGGTTTCAGATATGTGGGGTTTATTTAAAAAAAAGAAATCTGTATCTGAGTTGTCAAGATAACATAGCAAAATTACTTTAAGAACAGAGTTCTAAGAAAAATACAATTAAAAGGTAACTACAGTAGAAAAGCATCAGATTGAGAGAGATCTCTGTTCAAATATTGACTTTGCCTCTGGGGAGCTGTGGGGACATGGTCAAACTGGCCAATCACTGAGTCTCTTGGGGCCTTTGTTTCATCTACAAATGAAAGGCTGGATTAAATGATCCCTAGGAGCCCTGCTACCTTCACATCCTTTGATCTATGATTTAACTCATATATTTTGTCCCTGACTTTATTGAAGTAATTTAACTTAAATATTTTTCAGATTCTTTAAAGGACATTTACATATTATCAGAATAATTATGATGTCAGAGGTTAAAATTTTTCTTCCTTGAAGTAAACAATTCTCAAAAAAAAGATAAGAATTTGGTTTGGAACTACTCTGTGTTACATTATGATATTTGAGAATGTATGCTCTCAGATCTGATTCTACTTTTAGCCCAGCTTCACATGACCTTGTTGCTAATGGAAGAGCCCAAGGCAGTTGTCTCTGTAATGTTAGATGAGAATGTCCAGAATTAGACCTATCAGAAGTGAAGTTCTCCATTTAAGGACTCCACACAGGGACCAAAATAGCTGGTTTGAAATAATGTTTACATTCTGCACATTTAAGTTTCAAGCTGACTTCCCCAAGACTTGTCAAATTTAATATGTCCAAAACAGAACTCATTATCTTACCCCCAAAAAGCTCACTTCTCCAAACTTTTATTTTTGTCAAAGGCACCACCATTCTTCTAGTTTTCCAGGTTCATAACCTCAGCATGATCCTTGATTACTTACTTTTCTCTCATCCCACACATCCAATACTTAAGCTAAATCTTGCCATTTCTACCTCCCTATCAGCTCTTGAACTGGACTCCTTCTAGTTACATAGTTACACCCTCATCAGCTGGAACCCTAGATTACTGGACCAGCCTCCTAACTGGTCTCCTTGGCTCTATGCTATCCCTTGAATACATCTTCTATATTGCTACCAGAGTAATTTTTTTCTTTAGTGGAGATCTAACCTTGTCTCCCTCCCCTACTCAAGAAACCTCAGAGGCTCCCTATTGTCTCTAAGCTAAAATAAAAACTCCTGCTTGGCTTTTAAAGTCTTTCATAGCCTGTCTTTACAACATTGTACATTACTGCCTCTCCCACACTCTGTGATTTAGCCAAACCAGCTTTCTCTCTTCCTCACACATCACTCCATTTCCTGCTTCCATACCTTTTCACTGGCTTGTTCCCCTATGACTGCATGGCACTCCCTCCTCATCTCTGCATCACAGAATCCTTTTCAAAATGCAGCTCAAGTACCACCTTCTCTGCTTGAAACTTTCCTTGTCCTTCCTCCAAGCTGCTAGCACACTCCTTCCCAAACTGCTGTGTATGTATTCCTTTACATTTATTCTGCATGTGTATGTACAACATATGTGTATACACACACATGACAGCGGCCTCCCTACTATTCTTTTTAGGAGACACTCCTTCTTGACACCTGGCATTTCCTCTGACTGGCCCCCATAACCGCAATTGTTTCTATCTATGCCCTCCAGATTTCCCTGGCCTCCTTCAAATCTCAGCCAAAATCCCACTTTCTACAGGAAGCTTTTCCCAAATCCTCGATTCTAGTGCCTTCCCTGTGTTGATTACATATAATTTATCCTACACAATTGTTTTCATGTTGTCTCCCCATTAGACTGTGAGGTCCTTGAGGAGGCAAAGGTTGACTGCCACCTTTCTTTCTATACTCAGTGCTTAGCACGGTGCCTGGCACGTAGTAGGCACTTATAAATGATGCTCTACTGACATTTACTTGTTTCTCCCTTTAGAAAGTTGGCTCCCTGAATAGGAATTCTTTGTTTTTGTATCCCCAGTGCCCTGCCAATGAAGTGCCTTGTTGACTGATTGTACCAAAAGAATAGAGCTTTAAAAAAACGTTTCCGACCCTGCTGCACAAAAGGATATTCTTTTTAAGTTGAGGTTGAAAGTTTTTCAGTTAAGAGGCACTGCTGTGTCTCAGGCTGAATTCTAATTTTTAATTTGTGAAACTATTGTGTAGACAGAACATTAAATTCTCATCAGACTTGTTGAAAGCTAAATATAATTTAAAATTGCCAGCAAAACATTTACTATAAGCATTACCACAGCCTAACTTGGTTAAAGTTTGTTAACATGGGCTCTGCCATTTATGCTTTTTTTCAAACTTGTGATTTTGGGAGACAGGAAGGGAAATTGCAGACATTAGCCCTATTTCCTGATTCAGTTACAACCTGCTCTATTTATAGCTCCTCCGTTTTTCTCCTTTACCTTAAATCCCTTCCCAGTATCACACCTGTTGAACCTCTTGTCAAACTTTCAGAAAACTGTGAAACACACTTGGCCTGCATTTCGTTCTTAAAGTCCTAGGTCTCCTCGTCTGGTTTGGTGACAGGAACGCCCCTACCTCTCAACTGTGTTGCGGTTACTTTGAGTTTGGCGACGCATGGTCAAGTCTGTGAATGGCACACGCGGCTACTGATACATTTTCCTTTTATTTATCCGGGCAGGAACCTTTTTGTAATTAGTTTTTCCTTGCCAACCCATGCAATTCAGGCAGCTGGTGGGGACTGGTCTCACCACGGCCACCAACCAAGCAGTCCTTCCCTGCATCACTGTCCCTGCCTGTCGAACCAGGTGAACGGTACGGTTGGGAACCCTAAGAGAGAACAAATGGGCAGCGGGGAGAAGGCCCCTGTCACCCCGCCGAGCGGCAGCGGCGGCGCTGACCCTGGAGACTATCAATACCGACTTCCTGGGTCGTCTTAGAACCGGCTGCCTAAGGCCTTGGCCCTAATCTCTCAACCCTATACGTCACGAAGCAGGCGACGACCGGGGAAGCCGAACAGCCCGCTGAAACCTCCCAGCGGATTCAGTAAACAAGCGCTGGTGGTCCGCAGCACGTGGGAGGGAAGAGAAGGGAAGGTCTTCCGCAGCCATCTTAACTACGGGCAAACACAGACAGGTCGGCGTCCTTTGGCTTCTTTGCGCAAGCGTAGCATGAAGGCTCTCCACCTCCCCGAGCACGCGCTCGTAGCTCGCTACTCTCGCGAGAGGAGCGAGATTTATTCCTACGTACCGGGCCGTGCTGCTTATGGCGGCGCTGGAGAGGGGGCGCTGAGCTGTTGGGGTGAGTATGACCTCGGGACCCTTTTGGGAGCGGGAGGGTACCGGGCTAGGAACCGAGGACCAAACTACGACTCAGGAGAGAGACTATTGGGCAGAGAATGGGGGCCCTCAGAGCTCTAAGGGGGAAGGCCCCTCCCGTTTCTCCGAGCCCGGTGTCTGGGGCTTTACCACCCGCTCGGAGCCCAACCGCCTGGGCCACGCACTGGGATGGGGTGCTGCGGCTGGGGAGCCGGGGTCGGGCGGGGGGAGGGGGCGGCAGAAGTGGGGGTGGGGGGCGAAGATGGAGGATCCGACCGCAGCCAAGATGGAGGCAGAGGGTGCGGGGCTCGTACGCGGAGGCTGCTGGGAACTGTAGTCCCGCTGCCACCACCCCCCCTCTGCGGCCTGACCTAAGAACTGGAACTACAAGTCCCGGCGGGCGGGGGCGGGGGAAGCGGCGCGGTCCTTTGTGTGTGGCTGGGAGCGGCAGCGGCAGCTGAGTTGGGGCAAGGGACTGGATTCGGCTACGCTGCTCCCGGCATTGTACCCACCCGGGGACCAAACTACGAGTCCCAGTGCGCAGTGCGGCGGTGGTGCCTTCCCTTTGTGTGGCGGCGGAGCCCCCGCCCGAGTTAGGAAGCCCCTACCACCTCTCACCCTCCTGCAGTGAACTGGGGTGGCTGGGGCGGCGTGCCTCCCGTTCCTCTGGAGCACTTCCCGGACCGGGCCGGGGTCCTAGGCCGGCTCACCGGAACTCTGCGGGCACGTGGCCACTGGCCCTGTCACCTGTGTGGGGGGCGCTTCTGCATTTCCCCCGCTTGGGGCTTAGGATTGGCGGCGGCTGTGGTGGTGCAAGAGCGCTGCCCATATTGTGCAAGAACGGCCTAGCTTCGTCATTCTTACCGCAGCTGGGTCTCCCAGAGCTTCGAGCTGCACGGGGGCAAGTGGTGTTTGGAGTGGCCCTCTTACCAGGAAATCTGTTTAATGCCTGAATTTCTTCGTTTTTGTAGCATTCCTTGCTGTGGCCCAGCAAAACATCTGGGCTTGGGAAGTACTCCAAGACGTTTCCCTTGATTCACGTTCCCAGTCCCCACATCTTAGTTCTGTAAACAGGCAGACAAATTTCTGGCAACTAATTACCTAGTAACAATTTGTATCTAAAAGACTTGGTCTCCACTTTAATGGGGATGGGGGATTGCAATGGAAGAAATTGTGACATGTGACTGTGATGGGTATTTATTCAGTGAACCATGAATTGGATTTTACCAAGTTCTGAATGGAAATTGGTGGGAATAAACAGCTAGAGATGGGTCCATTTGAATGCTGGCCCTATTGTAAACAACGCCTTCTAAGGCAACCTTTACTAAAACTTCGTTCATCCACTATAGATATAGATATCTGTGTAGTCTTTGGGGTTCTAAAGGTGTAAGGTAGGCAAACTTGATAAAATAGTGAAGAAAGTACAGTAATTGTGTTCTTTAGGGGCTGATTAAGATTTAAATACCCCCACGTCAGAAAAACCTATATTTCAGCATTGTTTTCATTTTGCCTCCTTTGAGTCTTATCACAAAAATGGATGATTGTGTCTTAAGTATTTGGTTATGCAGCTGCTCTGGATGCTTAACATTGGGGTGGATATTTATAGCAACTGAGTTGAAAAGTAAAGTATCTGACTGAGACCCAGAAGATAGGTTTTCTTTTTTTCTTTTTTTTTTAACTGTCTTAAATTTGACTTCTAAAAGGTGTAGTTTAAAAGTACAGGCACATTTTAAGGAGAGAGAAGAAAAGATAAACTTGGTTTTATCTCATTTTCCCCACATCACCACCCCCAAAAAACTTTTAAGCCCTAACTTACCATAATTTTGAGCGACTAAACTGAAATAGAAAAATGCTATTTGTTTGTATTCTTTTATATTAACTTTCAGATTGTATATTACAAAATGAAGTTTTCAATGTGTATCTTTAGGAGTACTTTAAAAAGCGCATTTTTAGGGGTTCCTTATGTACTCTTATTTCTTGTCTTTACATAAAAGTTGAATCAAACAAAGGTCACCAAATCTGAGGGACCTAAATTCATAGAAGAGAATCTTTTGTGAAAGTCTTTCAATGTGTCCAGCTCATGCGCCATCCCTTATGGCTTTTCTTATCCCCTTAGTATTTTTCTCTCTCAAATTATCATATACAAAAGTGCTTGTTGTGGAGTAAACTGGCTTTAATAGTTTTGCTTTCTAGCTAATTTTCTAGTTTTAAATGGCAAAATTTCTCCAGCGAGATGTAGCATTTTATCTCTTCAGTCTATTCCTTTTTTTTTAAAGAAATTCCCCTTTGTCTTGTTATACTGTTCAAAATATGCCTAAACAATTTCTCTCTTCTTGCTATTTCAGTTTCTTCCAGTTTCTGCTTAATTGAACTTTTTCCCTCTAATTTTTGCCCTACTCTCTTTAAGTATTCTCAGAAGTTTCCAGGGCTCTACATATTTTTTTTAATGAATCTTAATTGGAGGGACTTCTTATCCTTTTTATCTAGGAAATAATCAATCTTTGTGTCTAGAGGTGAAAAACATCTAAACTGTGACCAGAAATTTCCAAACTGCACCTTAATTTTCATTCACAGCCTGTACCTGTGAATGTACCAGTAGCCTGTTGGTTATTTGTATCCTTGCTTCTTTGATTCCACTGTCTCAAAGTCTTTGTACATGAGCCACCCAGTTTTTTCATTCCTGTATGAGAAATTGGTCTCCCAATTCTCAGGGGTTTGTTTTTTTTCTTTAAGTTTATGGACCTGTAAGATTTAAAAGCTGCTTTACCAATGGGACCTTATTTGATCCTCACAAAAATCCTCTGAGAGACAGGTTGTGCAAATGTGATTAATTCACATTTTATAGGTGAGAAAACAGATTCAGAAAATAGACTTGCCCACAGCCACACATCTAGTAAGTGTTTGGGACAGAATACAATCCCAGGTCTCCTGACCAATGATTTTTCCACTGTATCATGCTACATCTTGCTGGCTAATATTTCTTGTAATTTTTTACTGTTTCAAGAGTAATATTTTCCATTGGGGAAGTGACAGCCTTTCTAAGACTGCTAATGAATTTAGTGCCTGAGGAAGCCACTGCTGTATATGGAGTATAAAGGATAAGTGCTGACTTTGGAGTTAATTCAGAATAATTTGGGTTCCCTTCCCACCTTTGACACTTAACATTTCTGTATAACCCATGGGTGAGTCACTTCACCTCAGCCTCAGTTTTCTCACCTGTAAAATGGGAATAAGGCCACCTACACATACATCACTAGGTGGTTGTATGGCTCAAATAGGATGTTTGGTAAGGTCTTTGAAGTTTGCTAAGTCATACATACATACAAATTTTAGTTGTCATTAGTAGCTGTGATCTATCAAGAAGTTATGTTGAGCATCGCTTAGCTTTTCATATACACCAACATTTTTATTTCTGTCATCTATTCTTTACATGTTATAATGTCTTAGTCAGTTTTTAAGAAATTAATGTTTTAAGTGAAAATTAGCTCATAATCAAAAAGTGTTTCACTTGATAAAATAATGGTTTGAATTTAAAACAACAGATCTTAGTTCCTTGGATTCGTATGGCAAGGAGTTTGCAAGTTTGTTGATTTTAGAATGCTAGGTTTCATAAAATTAAGAATTAGAACAGCCCTAGAGACCATCCAATCCAATTTTTTTTCTTTTTTTAGAGCTAGATCAAGATTTCTAGAGGCAGCCAGGTAACAGTAGACATGGACTTAGAGCCAGAAAGACTGGAGTTCAGATAGTCCCAGACATTTAGTATCTGCGTGACCATAGGCAAGTCATTGGACCTGGTAAAGCTTCACTATCCCATCTGTAATAAAATGGAAATAACAGTTGCATCTACTTTACAGGGTTTGTGAGAATTAAATGAATTAACTTGTGGAGTACATTGTAAACCTTAAAATGATATAGAAATCACATCATTATGTGACTTTCTCAGGTCATTAGTAGCAGATTTGGAACTTGAATTCAAGCTTGATTTTCATACCTGGTGTGCATTGATTATACTACTCTGCTTTTCTTATTTAATTCTTTGGTTCTGTCCTCTTCACCTCAGTTATAAGGAGTATTTTTTCATTGGGATGAAAGGAGCCTTTCTAAAATCAACTAATTTAGTGTTTATAGAGGGTATCAGATTGATGGTCTCCAAAATTTGGAGTGGGGAGTGGAAAACCTTTTCAGTTAACTGAAAACATCAGTGATATTATCACCTAACTCTTTACAAGGTGTTCCTCTTATTTTGTGAATCTCCTTTGTCAGAACACAGTGTGAAAGACTATTGATACATTTCATGGTAACAACTCTTCATTTAAATGGACTGAAGGCTTCACATTTGACTAAATTCAAATTTCTAAATTAGATAAAACTATTCCTATTACTTATTTGAGTCTTTCTCCTTGATTTTCCCCCCAGTCAGTGGAGGGGAGAAAAAACTGCTTTCTGTGAAAGGCCAGAGAGGATTGTGGACTGGTTTGTTAATTCCCCCAAGTGTTGATGTACAAATTCTCTGAATAGATTCCACAAGGTTAAGTTAACTAGGGTTATGCTTAATAAAAAAGTAAAATTAGTCATCTTTTTAAGAGAAAATAACCTGTAACTTCTTTAAAAAGTGATAATAGTGGGAAAAGTTTTAGAGGTGATATTTTCCACAGTAGCATTTTTTTTAATTGAGGAGGAAAATGGGCTTATAGCTAGTATATGAAAAGAATCCTTCATAATATTACTAAAACTCTCCCCGGGTACATAGTCATTTATTGGCTTCACAGTGTTCTTTGCGTTGGTTTGTGTCTAAAGAGTCAGTGTTGAAGCCCAAAACCAGTTTTTGAAAGTGACCTACTGGAAATGAAATATCTGTGTGGCAAATGAATGTTGATATTATTGTATTGGCATATACGTATATCTGATTAAGACAAAATGCCAAAGAAATCTTCTCATATAAAGGTGCTATAAAACACTAAACCATTCTTTTGGTGAAATGTAGACATTTGTTTAGTGAATTTTAATGAGACATAACAAGTTTCACTAATGCTCAAGACTGGTTCTGGATTAATCCTGCCCTTGGGTTTTAGGTCTCCTATTTCCATTTGGATAGTCAGTAACAAGTATGAAATTTTCAAATAACACCACCCCAAATTGGGTTAATCTAGTTCAAGTTATTCAAGACTTTAACAGGCTTTTGATTGTTATTTTGTATTTTGCAGTCTTGGCTTTAGCTGTTGCATGATTCAGGTTTGCAGTTAAACAAATCACCAGACTAACCCATACTAAACTAGGATTATTGCTCCCCCACCCCTTTTACAACAGTGTTAACAAGCAGACCTCTAGCGGTAAGAAATTTAGCACCTCCTGGAAGCACAGTTGTGTTACAGGGAGAGTGCTGCAGATGAAATAAGTGGATTTGTTTTCAGATCCCCATCTCTGCTCCTTAGTACTCCTGTGATTTTAGGCAAGTCATTTCACTCTCCAGGCCTCAGCTCCTGTTCTCCACAATTACTCCACAGTGCTGACCTAGACGTCCTGTAAGATTTCTTCAATCTCTAATTCTGTGCTACTGGGATCTTAAGGGAGCACATTAAACTTCTGGCCAATGCTGTTTGCTAAGAAGTTTTTCCTCTATATCCTTGAATACCCAGTCTCCCCTAAATCTTTTCCAAGATGAATACCTTTAGCTCCTTCAGCCAATACATAGAGACTAAAATCATATTCACTTCTTTGACTACCGTATCACACGGTACAGTCCTTTAAAACTTGAGGTCATTTTCTTGTTAACTCTTGACATGCTAGTCAAACTTGAGGTCATTTTCTTGTTAACTCTTGACATGCTAGTGTTTGTGCAATAGATTTTTGTCCCAGTTTAGGGCATTCGATGTTCTCATCCCTCCCCTCCCTCCTCTCCCCCTTATTCAAACCTGTTGATCTTTTGGGATCTTACCTCTGTCAGTACACCGCAGGATATATTGGAAATAGCACTGGATTTTTGACTTGCTTGTGTCCCTGAGGGTGACATTTCCCTGTCTCTGTGCCTCAGTTTCCTTATCTGCAAAATTAGACTAAATTACCTACAAGGTTCATTCCAACTGTAGCATTATATTATCTTCAGACATGAAAAACCTGCTGTGTCTGCCTTTGTCCAAGTAAATAATAAAAATGGCACAGTGGAAGACCTGAGTTCCAGTCCATCTTCAGGTGCTTAAGTAGCTGTGTGACCCTGGACAAATAACACTTAACCCTGATTGCTCCCCTTACCCTCCCCCCCAAAAAAAATTGAACAGAATAGATTTCTGGGCATTTTTATGTAGCCCACATACTTCCATCTTATCCACAAGAATTTCACGAGAGATTCGGTCAAATACTTTTCTGTTACATGGGCTTTTTTGTCTCTTAGCACAGAGCAATTGTGAGTGCCTTTGATTCCTAAAGAAAGTTAAGGTGTTGTGCTAATATCAAAATATTATATAAAAAGACGAGTTTACCTTGTATTATTTGATAATGGAAAAGTTAATAGCAAACTTTATAAAATATGGTAAACAAACTGATAAAACTTCACAGGTTATTAATTAGATTCGTCACAGCAATTGTGGATTAAATGTTGTACCATTTAGGCAAGTCCTTTATGCCAGTATATCATTTAAATATAGCAAGCTGTGGAATATGGTAGGTTATTTTATAACTTAAAGTGGACTTCACAGAGTAAGCTACTGTCTGAATCTTTTTGAATTCAAGAACCTAAGGACAGGAACTTTCTGGCGTCTATAAAGTAAGCATACTCATAACTGCTACATTTTTGTCTTCCTGGTTTTATTTTAAAATAATATAAATACTTGCCAAGTATATAGGATTGTACTGTACAATTGTGAAGTTTAAAAGAATGGAAAAAGGAGCCTTCCTTTTCAGGAGCTTGGCATCTGACTGGGGAGACAAAATATAAACATGAAATGGTTAATTAACAGTGCAAAGCATCATATAATTTAGTACCAAAATGAGTAATACAGAAAATGAGCATTGGTAATTCAGAGGAAGGGAGGAGTTCTGTGTAAATTGGATCATCTCCCTCATAGGATTTTTGTGAAGATCAAAGGAGGTATTTGTAAAGTGCTTAGTGCAGTGCCTGAGCATGGTGGGTGCTATATAAATCTTGATACTGTTTCTATCATTATTTGAAGTCAGCAGATCGTGGGATCAAGTTCTGCCATTTATTTGCTGTGTGACTTTGGCCAAGTCACTTAAACTCTGGACCTATTTCTTCATTTTGTATAATGAGGTGGTTGGACTAGATGGCCTTAAAGATGTTTTCCTGCTCAAAATCTGTCCTCTTGAAGGAATACTGGCAGGAAAAAAAACTACATGCAAAAAAGAAAGAAAATACCAAAGGGAATAATTTCATAGAAACTAGAGAAGACTTTTGTAAACTGATTCACAGTAAAGTGAGCCAGGCTAGGAAAACATTTTTTACAGAAACACTAAAGGAAAACAGCTCTGAAAGACTTGAGGACTCTGATTAATCACAATTCCAAAAGACTGATGGTGCTCAGCTATGATATGGAATAGGACATACATTTTCAGGCGCTGCCAAATTGAGACTTTGTGTTCCCTGACTGTACACATTTATTACAAGGGAAATTTTTTTCCTTTCAATTTTGGGATAGGGCCAAGAAAGGAAAAAGGTGTAAACAGCACAAGCTGTATTGGAATGTGATGTGATATGTTTCAGGGGGAGGGAAGACACCCCCTGAATGAAACTAGTTGAACTCGCAGGCAAAGTAAAGAATTGAAGGTAAAGTAAGGGGGGGGTGGTGTTGGAGAAGGTACAAAGTTTAGAAACCTCCCTTCCCTTATGAAATTTACAAATATTGAAGGGTAAGCCACCCATATAATAAACAATGTTACCTAAGTACACAAGACAGTTAAGAAATAGAGTGTTCTGTGAGGAGGGACGGTCCTTACTGACACTAGGGTAGCTTGTGTCAAAGAAGGGGTAATATTTCAATTCAACTTTAAGTAAGAGGTAGGAAGTCGTTGTACTAAGAGTAGGAAGCATAATATCCCAGATAAAGAGAAGATTGTGAACAAAAATTTACAACTGGGAGAAAGTAGGAGAATCCAAAAAGCAGAAAAGAACCTAATTTGGTCACATTAATAGAGTACATGGATTGGAAAGAGAATAACAATACAAGCTATCATACACATTGTGTGTGTGTGTGTGTATAGTGCTTTAAGGTTTATGTAGCACTTTACAAGTATTATTTCATTTGCTTAATAGAAAGGATGGTGCCAGATTATGAAGGGGGGAAATGAATTCCTAGGGCAGAAGGAATTATTTTTCTCAGCAATAAATTTTGGCCAGATATTTTAGCAGAAAAAAATGACCTTATCTGTGTATATGAAAACTTTTTTGTGGGTAGTATAAAGGATGGTTTAGAATAGGAGAGGTAAAGGAAGGGTGTATAGTCCAGGGGAAAAATAATTACATTTACACAGCTCTTTAGCATTTCCAAAGTGAGGTGGTTATTGTATTATCTTTATTTTACAGGTGAGAAAATGAGGCTTAGAAGTAAAATAATTTGCCTCAGATTTCACTGCTAATAAGTGGCAAATCAAGGTCTACTGGCTAGTATTCTTTCAGCTACACTATGTTGCCTCCCTTCACAGTCCTCTAGTCTAACTCCAAACTCACTCTCATCCCCTTCCTCAATCCCTTTCAGTTAATTGGTAAGTACCATTTTCTCAGTTACCCAGACTCAAAACTTTGTTATCCATCTTTGATGTCACTCTTTAAAAGCATGTATTACATATAACTGGTTAGTAGCAAACTACCCTGGACAGTGTCGCCTTCTGTTCTTTTTATAAGAATGTTTTTTTGAAGCTATTTTGTTTGCATCACTTTGATTTCTCACAAATTTTGCTATCCCTCCCGTGTCAAGCAAAATCAATAAAAATTTTGCTGTATCTGAAAATGTATTTCTCTTTCTGAACCTTTTATCCAGTGGCTCCTAAAATGTCTCCCAGGGGTCTACTATCTCAGAACTTTTTGCATGATAAAACTAAGTTCTAATTTCTAATGTGGCAGATATTAATAGCAATACTACCACATTAACAAAAGTTCTGGTCCTCTGTCATTTAAAGAGTATAAAGTATAAGAACCAAAAAATTTGAGAACTGCTTTAATCACATTCTTCCTCTTTTGAAGTCATGGATTGGCACTGTTGATCAGAATTCTGAAGTCTTTCAGAGTTACTTTTACATTACTGTCACTAATTACAAAGTAGCTCTTGGATGATCGACTTTTTACTCTATTTTAAAAAGTAACTTTGTATGGGCACATAGTTGTGGGATAGCAGTATTTTCTTTACTAATAGATATTAGCTTTTTTCCATTGAAAAACAGGCACTATTCTCATACTTAGATTGATGAATTAATGCAGTTCTAACCATGTCTACCAAGCCTTTCTTCCCCATTAAACTCCAGGGGCTTCCTCCTAACATCAAATATAGAATTCTCTTTTGGTTTCTAAAGCCCTTCACAACCTCTGGTTCCTTTCTACCTTTCCACCTTTGTCTTCTTACTTACACTCAAGACTCATTGATGTATTGTCTATATATAGTTTTCTATTAAAAACCGGCCTTTTCTCCAGCCCCTCCCAACCCCTTCCCCCACTGAAAAAAGAGAAAGTCCTTGTAACAAATGTGTCTAGTTAAATAAACCCTGCATTTAATGTCCAAAAAATATCGTATTTGTCTGCATCTTAGATGTGTTAACCTCCCTGTCAGGAAGGAGATGGATGGGGGTAGCATGTCCTGCAATCCTAGTTGGTAATAATTAAGTATTTCAGAATTGTTTGTATGTTGCTGTTGTGTAACTTGCTCTCCTGGTCCTATTCCTTCATTTGGTTATCAGTTCATACAAGTCTTTCCAGGTGTCTCTGAAACCAGCCGCTTAGTTGTTTCTTACAGTTTGAGTATACCGTTACATTTAGATACCATGATTGTCCATTTGCCGGGCACCCCCTTAGTTTCCAATTCTTTGCCACTGCAAGAGAAATGCTGTAATATTTTCTCTTTCTTTAATCTTTTTGTGGTTTGTACTTCATAATGAGTGGTATCAAGGGGGCAAAGGGTATGCTTTTCAGAAAGGCTGGACCAGTTCATAGCTACACCTACAGTACCTGTTTTCCCACTCCCCCTATAGCATTTCTCCTATTCCTTTTTTTTGTCAAGTTGCTTTAATTTGTTTTTTCTAATTATAGGTATTAGATATTGATAACTTGAAAGAACCTACTTTTGCCTTTATGACAAAGTTAATGCAAATATTTATTCCCTAGTTACCTGGTTTTTTAATTATTAAAAACTAAAAGGAGTTTATTAAAAAAGCAAGGCAAAATCGCCTTGGCTGTTTGGCTGGGAGGGAACTAGTTCCTGGATTCAAATCTGGACTTAAAAGAGTAAGACAATTCTGATAGGTACACTTTTGCAAAAGGGGAATGGACCACTATCGCCTCTTATCACCTCCCCTAATTCCCTGCAGAAATGAGATTAGAGGTGAGAGTGATGGGCATGTGAGTGCTAACTAGCCAGCTGGTAACCAGAAAAACAGGGGATGGGATGAAGTACTACCACAAACTGGCCCCCAAGTAACTGATAGGAGTGAAAGCAATGGGGTCACTGAATCAGCACAAATTTCAATGTCTTCCCTCCTCCCCTAGCTCCCAGTGGTACTAACCTTACACATGTTGCAGCACCACAATTAGAACCTATATCAGTCCTCTGCCCGCAACTGCCACATCCCAATCTTGGTTGCCTGTAATGTAGAAGTTGGCTTGTGGAATCAGTTCTGTGCAACTAAGGAGGCATTGTAAACTCTGGGCACGCAATCCCCATGGGGACACACAAGAAAAAACCCACAGATACTTTAGCACATGAAAAGTTCTGCACCCCATGTCAGTAAGCACCCCAACATGCCCAGGGGGAGCTTGTTATCACAGATTCTTAGCTCTGCATTTATAAAAGGAAAGCAACTTTCATTAACAGTCGCTTTGAATCAAACACATGTATCATTCCTTTAACCAAGTAACATTGACTGACGTATCATTCAGTTAGTTCAGGGAGTCAGCACCCTGATTTTCAAAGAAAATACAGAGAAAGCAAAAGATCAAAAGACATGGCTTCCTCTGAATTCAACAGACAATTGGACCCCAGTGTCTGATCATGGTTACCAGAGAGGGAAGCACTACATCTGGGTTTTCAAGGTGGGGGCAGTTGTTAGTGGTCGCCCAGAGTCTTCATTTGACATTCAAACCTTCTTACCAATAACTAAGCCCCAAAGTAAAACCTCACCCTTAGAGTATTTATAACTTTTTTAGGGCCAGAGGGCATCCCAACCCTTGGGAACCAGTGCCTTATTAACAAAAGCTGTGGGTGTTCCTACAAATCTTCCCTAATCAAACTCCTTTTAATAGGTGGGGAAGATCTTTAATCATATTAACAATACAAATACTTATACTTGTTTCTAGTTTAAAGAAATTCTTGTTTCCGTACTTTATTCCTAGTAAAGACTCTTGATTGCCAAAGGCAAGATTCAATCTGATGCACTTGATTATTCTAAAACAAAAATAGCAAAAAATCCTATCTTGATTGCCGTCACAACCCCCTAACATATCCATAGCCCATGGACTTTGACAGTCCAATGTGGTCACTCTGTGAATGTTCAAATGGTAGAGCGCTTACTTTACCTCTTCTCTCCCCCCATCCTTCCATGAAGACTCACTCTTGACTCACCAGTAGTTCTGGTCCTCCCTGAGTACCCCATACACAAAAATGATCTACTTTACATTGGAAGGAGTATAGGGTTTACTCTGAGCCCTTTTCAGGGCTGTTCATCCACCTTTAGTGTCTACTTATCACCTAATTCTCCAACTGCAGCTCCAAGGAACTGTAGCATGCTTAGTGGCCACACCACAGTTAAACTGTCTCAGCAGACAGGCTCTCCCAGGTTGAAGAAAACAGACAGGCATCAAGCTTGTGAGTCAGTTAGATGTGAAGCATCTGGAGACTACCCTTAGCAGGATGGGCAGATGAGAACAGTTTGTTCCAAAGACAATGAAGGCAGCTGAAATGGGAACCATGGAGCACTTAGAGCTTGATTAGATATGGAAGACACCAGGGTAATCCCAGCATACCAGCCATGCCACTTAACTTTACTGTCTTTCTTCCCTCAAAGTCCGGTGGAAAGGAGAGTAAGGCCGATGACTTTGTGAAGTTGAACTTAGTGCAACTCTGGCTCACTTAAATTCAGTTCACTCAGAAATCAGATTCACCTCACCATGTTATTGGTCCTGAGGAGTGGGGGAGGGGAACTAAGCAGTTCTTAGATCACACTTCCTTTTGGCCTTACATGGCATTCCACTTTGAATGGTGGACTGTTGGCTTAATGACAGTTCAGCTAATCATACCTGAAGTCAAAACGCAGAATATCAAATTACAGTGCCAAGAGATTTTTATCTCAGAAAGCAAAATTTCACTAATCACAGCTTAGGGCAAGGATATTACTTGTTTTCTCATGTTTCCCTAACTTGTTTTCTCAGTTAACAATAAGCAAAGTAGACATTTCATTTATCCTTTATTTATAAAGTAGGAATTCATTCAGGAGTTTCACACATACAGTGAGCGCATCAGAGTTGGCTCAGAATCCCTAGAAATTTCTAGCTAGAGTAGTTCCTCAGACTAAGACAAAAATAAATCTTTCACTCTAAATTCTATTTTTACTAAATTGATTCAAAGATGAAACTTCAATCTATCATTTATTATCAGATAATGTTTTACACTTTTCCTAAGTGATAGGTAATCTCAGATGGAACCAGCTCTTTAATATAAGCAAACTTGTAAATTTCTCCATTGCCTGGGAGTAGTCCAGATTTCAATATTTTGCGATTTTGCAGTAGTCAGCACAAGTAGAAAGCTCTAAGGAACCTCATGAGTAAGGATAACTTTTCTTCCAATAGTAAGTTATTGTCATTATCCACTTTAAAGCTATCATTTATTTAAAACACGAAGCAAGCTTATTACCAGTCAAATAACCAGTTCAGTAAAATGCACTTCCAAATTATCTTAACATAGAAAATCATCCTTTTTATCCCTTTTGGCATTCTATATTTATTACGTTCAAGACTAATATAGAGTATTCACATTTTACTAAGACTGGATTTTAACTTGAGTTTTCCTGATCCATGGACTTTCCAGCATATTGTCTTGATGCCAAACTGCAAATGTATTTTGCATTAAATTCTGATTACCACAATTATCCTAATAGGATAACATGTCACTTTGAATTTAGAGACCGCATTATGATTTAGTTTCAGAATAAATGACCATCCAAATTAAACTGGATTTGTAATCACTCATGGCAGCATTCAAAACCTTGATTTTTTCTCAAGGGCCATTAGTTACCAGCATTTTTAAATTTTTGAGTCCATTCTTATTTATTAGCTCATTTCCCAAGTTTCTATGTAGCCCTTTAACCTTTTCATAACATTCTTTTGTTCCGTTAAAAATCCCGCTACGAGTCCTTAACCTAGCTTCAGCCAGATACTTTTGTGACTCAGGGTCCACTTTACCCTGCCCTTTAACCCTGGGATAGCCGATGGATTGTAAACAGTACTAGAAGGAAGAGGATGGTTAAATTTTTACAAAGACCATTTAGCATAGCTATTTACACCAAACCTTAGAAAACTGCTTTCTTCTCTAGTCAGTTAATTAGCATTTGTTAAGCTTCTAAGTGCCTTGTGATTGCATAAAGAGGAGGGGGATGAGTACCTGGAACTATCTGAAGGCCTATGAATTTTCTTTTGTAATCTTAAATTGATGGGAGGGGGCGAGAGCCAGTGTAGAAAACGTTTTGTTTGTGGTGCAGTCCTTTTCAGTCTTGCCTGATTCTTTAGTGATCCCATTTGGGGTTTTCTTGGGTAAGATACTGGAGTGGTTTGCCGTTTTCTTCTCTAGCTCATTTTACTGATTAAGAACTGTGGCAAATGGGGTTAAGTGACTTGTCCGTGGTCAAACAGCCTGTAGATGTGTTAAGGCCAGATTTGAAATCTTGAAGTTGAATCTTTCTGACTCCAGGCCCTGCACTATATCTCCTGTGCCATCCAAGTGCCCCATGTGAAAGAGGAAACTATCTGGTAACCCTGAGAAGCCAAATTGGGGAGTGGGGGGGTTCAGCTTCACACCCTTTAGGTCATGTCACCTTCCACTCATGTGATCAGTACAAAGGCAAATTTTTAGCTTTTTTTTTTTAGCCTGTACTGTCTATACTTAAACCTTCTCTTGAAAATTTTCCCTACCAACTTTGAAACAAACATTTCATTTTACATTCCTGATTATTCACCTTTATTTATCTTCATTGCTTTCTTAAATCCATCTCTTATTTCACAATTATTTTCTAGTCTGACATTCCACCGAATCTATCCCTTGTACAGATTTCCTCATGCAGCAGTAGCTGTATAATTCTTGGAATGGGGGAGAGGGGTTGTTGTCACTCATCCTTAATATGAAAACCTTCAAAATCCACTGAAGATATTTTAGTAGTTAACCATAATTTACGAATTTGGAACAAAAATACATTTCCATTTTCCTTCCTTTTTTTTTTTTTAAATCTCTGGTCGCTAACCAGTCAGGATTGTAAAAGCTGAAAGACTTCACTTATTTTTCTTATCCCCTACTGAAAATCTAATCAGAGTCCCTGTTTAACCCACCGCTGGGAGAACTGTTTTGCTACTTCAGCTTTCCCCCTCCTTCTTAGCTCCCCTTCTATGTTCTCCAAGGTATATTACAAAAAAACAAACAAACAAACAAAACCTTCTCAGCACTGGAGGCCCCCCTCTGATTATTCCCTGCAAAAGTGGTTCCTTAAGAGTGCCTTGGTCTTTTATTTATATTGTTTTTTCTTCTAGGCTCTAGATGTTTTTTTTAACATGTAATTAATAATTATCAGAAGTCCCATATTTATATGACCATTCGACACACACACAATCACACACAATTATAAACTTCTGTTACCAAATCCATCTGTGCCAGACTTTTATTCATTTTCCCAGACTTTTTAACAGCTTGCACAATGGGGTGTCAGCAGCATTCTGTGCCTACCCCTTTCTTGGACAGTATTCCCTTATCCTTTTCATTCCTGAGCAGTGTATAATGTTGGAGAAGGACCCATTTACTTACCAGCTGCCATCTTTTTCTATATCTCATTGCTTTTCTTTGTATACAATGGAGAATCAGATTTAGGTTCAGGACTTAATCCTCCTTATTCTTAAGTTTGGTAGTAAAATTTCTTAAGCTTTTTCACTGCTAAGTAAAAAGGTTGAGTTTTAGGGGTGCTCATGACTCCAAAATACCGACATACCAGGTATTGCTCGAATGGATTCAACTCAAATCTTCTTTCAGCCAAAAAAAGAAAAAAACCAAATGAAAGTTTTATTTAAGATTCACCATATTGGATAGATTCTTAAGGCATCTGACCATTTGTGATGCTTGTATTGATAAACGGGAAGGGGCAAGGGGCAGCTAGGTGGTACAGTGGATAGAGCACCAGTGCAGGATTCAGGAGGACCTGAGTTCATATCTCACCTCAGACACTTGACACTCACTAGATGTGTGACCTTGGGCAAGTCATTTAACCCCAGTTGCCTCATCTGGGTCATCTCTAGTCATCATGATGAGTATCTGGTCACTGGATTCATATGGCTCTGGAGGAGAAATGAGGCTGGTGACCTGCACAGCCTTCCCTCACTCAAAACAAAGTCAAGTTCAGGTCATGTCACCATTTCTTTAATGGCATGGTCTTCTTCAGCAATGAATGATGAATACAATTGAATGGGCCAAATGGAACCTCATCTAGGTTGAATGTGAGCACCTTCATGGGGGGAAGATGGATCTTATATACAAAAAGACTGTGGAAGGGATCTAGGGGTGGTCAAGTTGTCTGTGGTAACTAGAGGAGGGGTATAGGGAGGGTCTTGATGGGAACCGATAGAGGAGTGCTAGGCTAGTTTAAGAGTAACAGATTTGGGCATAGATGGGAAGGAAAGCCTGGCAATTGGACAATGCGATAATGAAAGGCTTATGGCCTCAGGGGAATGCCAGATCAAGTGGGAAGATTCAAGGAGAGTTCGAGGGGGTTCCTAGAGCCTATACCCCTTCAAAACCACCTGCAGGCCCAAGGGCTCTCAGTACTAGAGCACAGGCTTTCTGGGAATTGTGGCACTACCCTTGGTAATAGTCCTGGGTTAATCACCCTCAAATCTCCTGACTTTGATTCCACAGATTGTTAAAAAGGAAAATTCCATTTTGGGGCCTTCACCCTAATAAAAGAGGCAAACAGAAAAGAAAATTAAAAGGAGTCTGTTCAAAGCAATAGCAAGACAGAAACACATTGGCAGGCTGGCCACGATTCCTTGGAATCCCTCAAAATTTAGCCCACATCAACCAGATGTCCTTTCCTGTTCTTTCCGCTACTCCCCACCCCCAACAGGTAATCCCTTCCTTCTGAGATTACCTTCCATTTAAACTTTTTATATCTTGAAGTGAAAATTTACTTTTTGTAAATTGACTCCCCCAGTAGAATGTAGGTTTCTCAAGGCAGAAACCATGTTTTTGCCTTTATGTACCCAGCACTCAACACAGTGCTTGTCACGTGATAAACACTTAATAATTTCTTGTTAACTGACTAGACTAGTTTTCCTACCCTACCATTTCCTCTCTGCAATCCATTGTTGTTGCTCAGTCGGGTCCCACTGTTCAAGATATTTTCTTGGCAAAGATAATGGAGTGGTTTGTCATTTATGATGAAACTGTGAGGCAAACTAGGTTTTAAGGGACTTGCTCACAGTCACAGCTAGTAGTAAGTGTCTGAGGGCAGATTTGAACTCAGAAAAATGAGTCTTCCTAACCAGCCCTGGCCTGCCTCCTGGTTGTTCAGTGAACAAGAACATTCTAACTGGGGCCATTCTCTCTGGCTCTCCCCCCATGCTTAGAACGCTTCCTCCTCTGTTCTACCTATTGACCTCTGTAGCTTCCTTTAAGTCCCAACTAAATGTCCATCTTTTATTGGAAATCTTCCTCAAGCCTTGTTAATTCTAGTGCCTTCCCTCTGTTAATTATTTCCTATTTATCCTGATTATAGCTTGTATATATTTGTTTTCATGTCTCCTGTGGTATATTGTCAGGTGCTTGAGGGCCAGGACTTGTCTTTTGCTTCTTTTTGTATCATCTGTGCTTTATACTGTTCTTTACCGGTGTATGCAAGTGTTACTTCACTAGGGTTGAAAGCCCTGATGACTGAAACTGCTACACTGTTGTATTTTCAGTTTCATCTAGAATGGTGTTGGAGACATGTTGGAGAACATGTTAATCCTTAAATCGAGCATTTATAATTGTACCAAATTAAGTTCAAGCTCTGATTTCAGTATCCCAGCGGTGATGTATTAGATATAGTTTGTATTATTAAAGGGAATTGTTTCTTAACATTTGAGAAACACCTAGATAGTATCAAGCATTTATTTCCAAGTTGCTTCAATCTAACATACATGTGAACTCTGCCCCTTTTTGCTGTTCCTGAATCTGTTTGGAAATTATACTGAAAATTATACTTTTTTCTTTTTTCCCCAGTATGAAGTGTAACAGAACAGACTTTACCACCTGAAACTGCTGCTTCAAGTTCAGATCAGGCAAGGAACACGCCTCGTTTGTAACAACCAACAAGACCAAAGAAGAGTAAACTTAAGCTGAAGACACAACACTTGATCTGAAACAAGAAGTTTGTGCCTACTCAACAGCTTCACAAGAGCACTTCCCAACGCTGCTAGTAGTCTTTGTTTTCTTCAGTGCTGTACTGTGAGATTGATTGCCCACTGCAGCAGCAGTCGGATCTCTATTAGCTTGGTAGATCATTTCCTCTCGCTCTCTCTCTTTTTAAAAAAAAAAAAATATACTAGAAATTTTCATCCTTTGAAACGTGTGCTGAAAAAGAAGAATCAGCAAATACTACTGAAAGTGCAATATTTGATTATCACTGCGAGGTAAGTTTATAAAGAGTGCTTACATTAACCTTCCAGAAATAATTTTCAGTGCTAATTTTGACAGTCATCCAGTGCTAAATAACCTATTCATCATTGTCTTCTTATAATGACACTGAACCTTTATCTGGTCATCTATAAAAAAAATTTATTACTGTATCTCCTTCCAGAATTCGTCTGAAACTTGGTTGCTTTGATAATTCTTAGTTACTTTATTTGTAGCTCTCAATGTACCGAATTCCTCTATAGATTTCCCCCCTCACCAGCAGTTTTTGGCTACAACTGTGTTTGATGCATCTGCCTCTCAGGAGCAGAATCTCCATCTGCACTATTATTGCTCTAATTCACCTTTTTTAAAGAATAGAAAGAGACCACTTTCTAATGGACATGGATTTATCTGGCTGTGGGTACTTGGATACCTGAACTGATTTGAAAGGTCTACTTGTTTAGAAGCATAGCGAGAGTGATGATGATAGGGGTATTGATTTAAAGGAAGCATTCCTTTGACACCTTGGATTTGATGCAGAGGAACTTGAAGGTGGCATCAAATCTGGTGATTGATGTTTACCTTGCTTAATCTTCTGGTTCTAAAATATGTTCCCCACTAGAGAAATATGTAGTCTTTCTACTTTCAAAGACAGTGAGAAGGTAGCAGTTTTTGTTCTGTAGGTTACTTTTTATCTTGACATGTGGTAATAACAGTTTTTACCTTTTAAATTTTGTTGTAAATGTCCATCTCTGGGCTTTGAAGTAATTTTTTTATGATCGTTTTGACCTTTCTGCTGCTATAGTCCATCCTTCCCCCAATCTAGGTTCCTTGTAGCCACTGAGGATTATTTTTCTGGGCAGCCTTTTCATACCTCTTCTGTTTACTTAGATTGTACTACAGTGTCAACAACCACTTCTTATAGCCCTTCACTCAGCTTCATTTAAAGGACAATACATTGTTGGCAGTTTTGCTGGGGACAAGAATTGTTCTGTTGGTGTTAAATGTTAATGATTTTTGAGTGGTTTGTCTTTAGAGGAAGAGCATCATAAAAATGTGACCATAGCTGGAGTGTTGGTACCTTTTTAGATGCCATATTTTAAGAGGAATGCAGATACCAAAATTTAAGAGAAGTAGCATGACCAGGGTAACAAGGTGTCTGAAAATCATGTGATATGAGAAATGGTTCCTTCAAGGAACCTAAAATATTTAACCAGAAGAAAATATGAGAGATGATGGCTGTGTCTTGATTGATTATCTGAAATTGTATTTGAAATTAGCAGGGTTTGTTCAAAGAGTGAAAAGGAAAGGTTAGAATCTAAAACTTTAGTTGCATGTCTTTACGCAGCTGCAGACTAAAAGGTTCTATTTTTCTATTTTCTTCAATAATCTAACCTCCATACTTAGATGTCTTGAACAATGATCTATAAGGAAGGGACCATGTAGTAAAGTGGAGAGTACTGGATTTTGATGAGTTAGAGTACCTGAGTTTAATTTCAATTCCCTGCTTAGTACTTGTCTGACCTTGGACAGGTCACTTAGTCCCTCTGCATTTCAATTTCCTTGTCTATAAAAGGAGAGGGGTGGACTGCATTATGATCTCTCATAGGTCTCTTCTAATTTCTTAAATTCTTTGTTCCTTTTAAATACCTAAAGAGCTGTACAGGCATTTAAAATATAAAATGCGAAGTGTATGCATTCCAGTTGTTTTGAAGGGACTTAGGGAGTCTGAAAAAAGAAAACTTGCCTATAAAATCTCAAATAATTATGCTAGTAATGAACGGAGACATCTTTTAAAAAACCACCATCTACCAAAAGAAGCATGGTGAAGGAAGAATACAAGAGTTTGAGGAAGACTAAAATTCAAAGTTTGCTACTGATGGAGGAAAAAGGTAAAGAAATCAAAAGGGGTTTGTATTTTTTCTTTAAATAGTGTCAAGAAAGCAAGGAAGGCATAGACCTGCCGGTTGGGTAAAATGATATAATGCTGAAAGCCAGGTCATGTTGTATATCACCAGGGAGAAACATTTTTTAAATGGGATATGAAGATAAAGTTTTGTTAAGACAATTGACACCTAAGATAAGAATGAAAATAGTTAGAAATCCCTTGGCTGCTTAATTAATTTGAGTCCTGAGGGCCCAGAGAAATTATATCCTAGAATCCTGAAAGAATTTAGAGATAAGACTATGGAGCCATTTTTGGACATCTTTGAGACACAGTATATTAGTCAACAAACATTCATTAAATGCTTAGTATATGCTAGGCACTATGCCAACAGCTGTGGACATAAGAGCTATGCCTACTTTTCCAGAACTCCAGATGGAGGATACAATATGCAAATATATACATGAGATATAATACAATGTAAATGGAAATTAATCTCAAAGGGAAGGTGCTTGAAGTGATGATCAGTAAGAGATGGGAAATCACTCTTACAAAAAGTAGAGTTTGATCTGAGTCTTGATGGAAGCCAAGAGGCAGTGGTGAAGGAGCATATCTCCAGCACAGAGGACAGCCAGTGGAAAGGCCCAAGCTGAAGAAAGAGCTCGGCCATTGTAGATAGAGTACGGGAAAGACAAAGTAAAGTGTAAGACAGGAAAGGTGGAAGGGCAGTAGGCTGTGAAGGTTTTAAAAGGCCAAACAGGATTTTATATTTGATCCTGAAGATAATAGGAACCTTTTAGTCTGAGAAAGGGAGTGATATGGTCAGACCTACACTTTAGGAAGATTACTTTGGCTTGTGGAGGATGAATTTGAATGGGGAGAGACCTAAAGCAAGGATAACAATTAGCAAAGTGATGTGTTTACACTTTAGTGACAGCTGTGTGACTGGAGAGAATGGAATATATTCAAGAGATGTTGTGGAAGTAAAAATGACAGAGCATGACAGCTGACAAGGGTGAAAAAAATCCAAGATGATGCTGAGATTGTGAGCCTGGGTGACTGATGGGATAGTTGTGTCCTCCACAGTACTTGGGAAGCAAAGGAGAGAGTGGAGGGGATTGATTATGAAATTTATTTTAAACATGTTGAGTTTTAAGAAATCTGAGGGACATGCATATTGAGATGTTTAAAGGGCAGTTGAAAATGCAAGTGAGGAGATCAGGGGAGAGGTTAAGGCTGGACATGTAGATGTAAGAGTCATCTGCTGAGATATGATAAATTGAAACCATGCAATTTGATGAGATTGTCAAGTGAAAAGAGGGTCCAGAACAGAGCCCTGTGGATATTAGTGGGTATGACTCATAAGGAACAGTTAAAGAGTAAAAGAAAAAGCAGAAGAGAGTAGTGTTTGGAAAAACCAGGAGAAAGATTGCAGGGAGATAAGAAAGATCGGGCTTGAGAAAAGGTCATTGGATGCTAAGAGATCTTAGGGGAATCACACACACGCACACACACACACGCAGAATTTCTGACACAATTGAGGTGTATTCTAATCACTTAAAGGGCTTTAGTAAAGGATGTCTGAGAACAAACATGAGTTCACTGAGGAGTCATCATTAGCTAAACTGAAGTCATTTCCTATTTTAGTAATGCTGCTAGGCTATTAAATCGGGGAAGTGTAGAAGGTTGTGTGTCTTAATCTCAGCCAAGCACTGGATAAAGTTCATGGTATCCATGTACACAAGATGGATAAGTGTAATCTGAATGATAATATAATTAAGGTAACCTTGCAGATAGATGGTTGAACAACCCTGTCTAAAGAATACTATTCTAAAGGATTTGTGTCAGCCTGGATGGAAATCTTATGTGTTGCACTATGGGACAATCCTTTAACTTTGTCCCTTCTATCCAAGTGATAAAAATACTTAAATAGCTGATATATAATGTTTATCAGATTTATGGGGCAGCTAGGTGGTGCAGTGGATAGAGCACCAGTGCAGAAGTCAGGAGGACCTGAGTTCAAATCTCACCTCAGACACTTGACACTCACTAGCTACATGACCTTGGGCACGTCACTTAACCCCAATTGCCTCTTCTGGGTCATCTCCAGACATCATGGTGAATATCTGGTCACTGGATTCAGATGGTTCTGGAGGAGAAGTGAGGCTGGTGACCTGCACAACCCTCTCTCGCTCAGAAAAAAACCAGTCAAGTGCAAGTCATGTCACCATTTCTCTGATAGCATGGTCTTCTTCGGGAACGAAGGACAAACACACACACATCAGATTTATGGATAAAACAAGGTGGGGAGGATGATAAATATCAGGCATTCACAGTGACTTCAGGCTGAAATTGAGGCCAAAGTCAGTAAACTTATGATTTAACAGGATTGAAAAATCCTTAGTTTAGATTTTAAAAAACAATTGTAATGTTACTAAGAACCCATTTTGTGTAGAGCCACTGCTAAGTAGTAGGGTCAATAAAGAGATCAGATAATTTCTCTCTGAGATTTTAAGGTCATGTAAGGCATGATACCACAAGTCAATACACAGTGTCATCCAAGTGTATTAAAGTTACCAGACAATATTCTGTGGAATTTGAGGAAAATCATTACCATTCATAGGGATAACTTCTTGGAAAAGGTAGTATTTGAAATGAACCCTGAAGAATGGTGAAAATGAAGAGAGAGGACATCTAGATATTAGAGACTAGAATAAAGACTCAAGTCTTGACAGCCTTGTTTATGTTTGAGAGCAGAGATTGTTAAGTTAGTGATGTGGTTAAGTTAGCAGAGGAGTAATATGAATCAGGGCAGAAGGAAGATTAATCTGTAAGTCATTTGCCCAGTATCCCAGAGGTTATGTTTGAACTCCAGCACTCTTAACTGTTTTACTGTAGAAGTAGATAGACCTTCATATAAGGGAGAAAGAAGATTAAAAATGGGACTTAGTGAGAGTTTAGGGTTCTGGTTGAACCAGGTGGGGATGTCCAGTAGGCACTTAGAGATAATAGGGGAGAAAGAGAGAAAATATGAAAACAAACTCATACAAGTTTCTGATACCTAAGTGGCTGATGGTGCTGAGGTCTTTGGAGGGGGAGAACTTTTCCTTTTTGATACTGTGGAGTATCTAGTAAGAGGAGTACAATGGGGAGATGGCATTCATTGTATTTGGCGATTAGGAGGTCACTGGTTTACAGCTGTCTTTCTAAGGTGAGCCTTTTGAATGGAAACATGGAGAAGTCATTTCTCTTTGGGGAGGCATTAGTCTCCTTTTTTTTAAATTGAGTACATTAAACTTAGATGAGCTCTGCAGTCCTTCCAGTAAGGTCTGTGATCTGCTAAGTAGGTACTGAAGAAAGAGACACAACTGATGTTGATATTTTTTTCTAGAAGTTTGGCAGTGAAAGGTAGAGATGGGAAAACAATAGGATAGGTTCAAAGAGGCAACAGAAGGTATTTTACACATTGGGGCCTCATGGCCAGTCAAGTTCATAGGCAGATAGCAAGGAGTACTATAGTGTTCAGGGGGAGAGAATTGAGAGGTTATAACTGGCCACTGGAGGAGACCTAAGGGAAGAGTGTAGATTAGATTGACTGTTAGCTTTAGTGGTGGGTGATAGACAATGTCTTGGGTGACTGGGGGGAAAAAGCAACTGGAAGGGACCATCTAGCTCTACCAAATTAATTTTACTGTTGGGGAACTAAAGTTCTGGGAACGGAATGGATTAACTAAAAAAAAACCTAAGTGCTAAGTCTTGGGGATACAAAAGGAATTTGCCTTGTAATTAAGGGAAAAACTTCACATATCTGGAGAGTAGTGGCCAGAAAAAATTCTTTGGTCTAGGAAATTGCTAGGATTTTTAGTGAAACTATTGGTTAGTTGACCCCAGAGCCTTTTACCAAAGCCTTTGTCGTGTTGTTGTGATCTTGTGTACCTCCTCCCCTCCTCCTAGTGAGAGGTGAAATAGATATGAGGAGATATTGGGATCCTCCAGGAAGGTCCGAGTGACAGAAGGAGGGGTTGGTCTGGGGCGATCTTCATTTAGTGTGGACTCCCCAATCTCCACCATTTGGCCCCAGGGTGAGAATTCTACAACTCCTCTATGGTAAGATCTCCAGAATTCTGGTCAGGGGATGCTGGGGTAGGAGAAGGAACAAGAGTTGACGTTGAAGTGTGAAGACTAGGCAGATAGGAGGAGGCATGCTGAGAAAGAGAAGAAAAATACTGGAACACTTCCTGTGAGAAATGATAGTTAATCATGGTAGAGTCACAATGAGGATTCAGATCTAAGATTTTAAGATTATAAAATTGAAAACTAGAAGGAACCTTAGAACATCATCTAACACATCTTCATAGTTTTACAGATTAGGAAATGGGTGCAGAGAGATTGAAATTTACCAAAGGTCACCTAGCTGGTAAGTCTGAAAGCTAGGATTTAGACCCAGGTCTCATGACTCCAGATTGCACCACACCATGCTGCTAGTTGACGAGATCAGTATGAGCCAACAGTGGCACAGCTGCTCCTTAAAAAAAAAAAAAAAAAAAAAAGGAATGCATACTTCAGCTGTTACTTAGGACTATAGCATACTGCTGGTGAGACTATATCTGGAGAATTGTGGCTAATTCTCAACACTACATATTAAGAGGATTATTGATTATTGAAAAACTGAAAGGCTAACCAGGACAGTGAGGGGGTCTGAAAACCATGTCATTTGCCAAATACTTAGGGCATTTAAGAGTATTATCCTGGAGAAGAAAAGACTTTAGAGTTAAAGGTGAGGTGGCACAGAGCATAATAGCTGTCTCAGCTTTTGAAGACTGGTCACAGAAAGGGGAATTATACCTATTTGTATGTTCTGGAAGGTAGGACTGGGACCAGTTTGTGAAGTTACAAGGAGTCAGGTGTTGGTTTGATTTAAGGATTAACTTTTTAACAATCAGATATCTATCCAATGTGAGAAATTGCTCTATAAAAGAGGAATACTCCGGGAGAGGCTAGGTAAATTACCTGTCAGGGATATTGTAAGAAAGGATTCCTTCTAAGTAGAACAAAGTGACATCTCACTTATGTCCCTTTCAGCTCTAAAATTTTACAATTCTGTTTGTATTTAATAATCACCTAGTATTTTTCTAATGGCTTTCAGTTTTCTTGATGGCATTGCACAGCGTTGTTTTTTGTTTGTTTGTTTGTTTTGGTTTTTTATGCTTGTTGTTACATAACAGTAGTAGATATTAACCTTGACTGTTAGATATGTTGTAATGTGGGAATTATCTGTTATTCTGGAACATGAATTTTTCTTCACTTGATATCTTTCAGTACAGGTTATTGTTGTAATGTCCAAACTTTATTGACTCTTATTTTTTCCTCTTTGGAACTTCCTACCCACTTTTTTCAGGCCTAAGCAGAAAAAGTTGAGCCTTTCTTCCTGAGGACAACCATTCAAATATTTAGTGATAATTATCACATGCCTCTGAGTCTTTTCTCCAGGCTAGCCATCCCTCATTGCTTCAACTGATTCCCCAATGCCTGTTTCCTTCTTTCTTTCCTCACAATAACCTTGTGGGTAGATGTTATTATCCCTATATCATAGATATGGAAACTGAGGCAAATCGAGGTCATGACTTGAGCCAGTGACAACAATAACAAGTGTCTGAGGCAGAATTTGAAGTCACATCTTCTCATTCCAAGCCAAGCACTCTGTATCCTTACTGCATGAACATAAGGTGTGACAGAGACAGTTTGAAAAATACTCTTAGAGGAGACTTAGAAGCCAGTTTGTATCTTGCACTGCTATTTGCTTTAGAAAAGATGATTTTTATGGTGAGTTTCTTTCTTTTTCTCTCTCTTAGAAGTTCAGGGGGCACTCCATGCCACTCTCTCCCTCCCTGTACCCCAACTCTCTTACTTTTTCTGGGGACTGAAAGGCTCAATTCAATTAAACATTTCAATGTGCTTTTATTAAATGTCCTTCACTGTGCTAGGTGCTGAGGCTAGGAAAACAAAAGAGGTCCCCCCCCCCCCCCCCCCTTCCTACTGGCCACTTCTTAAAAGGCCAGGTCCTCCAGCTAATCTTTTTAAATTAGGCTGCTCCACAAAAAAAAAAATTGGATATTTCATTAGTTAAGTCTGGCTGGTGGTACTCAACAGTTGAGACTCAAACTTCGTTAATAACATTTAACCAAGAGACCTGAGTACCACCAAACCTTATATTAAACATACAACTATAAGTTTTTAGTACCAGGAAATCTAATTTGGGTTAACTTAGTTTTTGTATATACTTAGTTACCTTGACTTTTGGCCTGAATTTGGCTGTGAATAATGATATAAAGATTTGTGTAGGACTGCTGAGACCAAGGCCTTGACCTAAGTAAGCAAAGTTGGAGGAGAGGGGCATATTTCTATTCTTCCCTCTCTCCTCATCTCTCCAGGCTTGTGGAGAAGAGCTAGGAAGGACCTGGAGCATCCTCTTTTACTGTCCTGGCTACCCTAGCTGGTGGACCTGAATCCACCATCTGTCTTCTCTGGCCTTTCTTCCCCTATTGTCAGGAAAAGAAACGGGGGCTCTGTGATGTCTGTAATATCTCACTATCTCGGTCATTTCTACTAAATGACACATTATATTATAATCTAACATTTGACATCTGAGGTTTTTGAATAACCACAATTTTCACGTATGCGAGCCATGTGGAATTTGGAAGTTGGGACTTAAATATCACTAGTGATAGGTATGAGGAAAGCTCAAAGTTTTTGGTCATTGCAAGGTTCCGTACTTCCAGATTCTAATATGCTGAGACAGAAAACTATGTTAGAAATTTAGTTAAGAATGTATTCTGAAGACTTTTCTGAAAGAGAGCTTTCAAATAAGAGAGTTAGTAGAGCACCACAGTCATTTCTTTTCATACTGCATTAACAACCTGGGGAAAGTTTTTAGCCAAATAGACGTCATTGAAGATCAGAAAGATGTCAATGTCAACTAAATGTGTCAAATTGTTTTAATGTCAGCTATAGTTATAACACTCTACTATGTTATCACAGCTGTCTGAGATGGAGAACCTTTTCACTGTGTCATCAGATCCTCTCCCCCCTCCTGCAGTTCCCCGTCCTTCTCTTCCTTTACCTTTATCTTCATCTTCTACCTCATCGGGGTCTAAAAAGCAGAAGAGGACCCCCCTGTATCAGAGATCTGTAAGTCAGGGAAATAGCTGTCTCAGTTTAGTCTGTGTGTGTAGCATGGATTTTTAGGGCCATTGAATGTTTGTATGGATATCTTCAAACTCACTTTCTAACTACCTAAGCTTTGTGCACTAAAATTGAATTTTCAGTTTATTGAACTAGAACTCAACCTTCAGTTTCACTATTGTTACTTTTCATTGCCTTTTTTTTTTTTTTAATTAAAGGGTTTAGTCTTGTATCATAGTTCTCCCTGAATCCTTCAGGGGAGAAAGGAGAAAAACAGCTTAGCATCTAATGGCTGTGTTTGTTATCATTTCTTCATTCTACATAGTGCTTGACTTTTCTTGTTTATATGAGTTTATTATATCCAAATTGAAACTATTTCTAATAGAAGCTTTACTCCCTCCTCCCATCAATTAGTAACTTGTTTTTTTCTAATATCAAAATCACTTCCCAGTATTATGTTTCTTCTTCCAAGCTGTCCTTGTAACTGGAAAAGAAATAAATAAATGAAGCACACCTGGCGAAGAAACCATATGTGATAGTAGATGCAACATTCTATACCTACCTAAAGAAGGGACCAAGACAAGGGAGCTATAATTCCCTTTTTGCCTGGGATCAATATCATTCCAATTTAATCTGGGTTTGAATCCTTATTTTTCATTAATAGTGCTTCGGTTTTCATATCTGTCAAGTCTGACTTACAAAAGAATTCAAGACTTATTTTTTAAATTGGTAGAAACATTCATTCAACTGGTTTATTTTTTGCTTTAGATTTTTAAATTTCTAAAAACTAATTCTGCCTTTTGTACAAATGAAACAAATTTGTTTGAGTAACAGATTCTTAAATACTTTGAAATTATCTCGTAGGACTTCACATGTAGAACATTGCATTTGAGGCCTTAAGCAGATTCCTTAAATTGCTTTTTTTCTGGTATTTGAAGTAAAAAGTGACAGTAGGAAAATAAAAACCTTCCAGGCTTTTTCTGTAACAGATACACAAGTATTTGAAAATGTTATCTTTTGAAATACATATGTACATGTATGTATTATGAAATTTTCTTTAAAAGGTTTTTCTTAGGAACAATATACTTTTGTGATTTTTCTAAATAGTCTGATAATACTGAGAAGGTTGTAGCATTAAGAAAGGAAGTCTTTGTTTAGATATGTTTTCTTTTTTCCTTACAAAGCATGCTTTTCTTCAGTTTTTTGTTTTGAAATAAGTCTTTTGTACAAGATTCAGTCCATTCTTCACTAATTTCAGTACTTACCCCTAAGTTGCATGTCTTACTAGCCTTTAGTAAAATTACCATTATTAATAAACTTTGAAATCAGAATTTATATTGGGCATTTCCAAAATTCTATATGAATATTGTTGAAGGGCATGAACAAAAGCAACTCATGGAAACAACAGTAGTTTGAGCTGTCATGTCTTGCATCGAAACTTGACAGCTCTGCTAGCTATTTCAGGAACTTAATATTAAGATCCTTTTACAAAACATCAATGATAATTTTCTTTTAGATGTTGTGAACTATAGAAATCTTGTGGAGAACCATGAAAATCTACATTTAATAAAAATACAAGCAGTGTCTGAAATGAAATTAAAACTTAATCACCAGAAACACATTAGTGGCTAATACTACTAAAATCAGTGCTTGTAATCTTTTCTTACTTTTTGGTGTAACTGGCATTTCAGTTAAATGAAAGCCAGTACATTTTAGTCAAGTTCAATAATTGTTTCCTTGCTTTGTTTATGATTCTTAACGATACATTCATCTAAATTGAGTGTACAGTCTAGATTGAGAAATATGCCGGGTTAGTTGTACTGAATTATTTTTCTCTTTGGAACAGATGAGCTTTGATCCAAACCTTCTCCACAACAATGGACACAACGGGTACCCCAACGGTACTTCGGCAGCACTGCGTGAAACTGGGGTTATTGAAAAACTGCTGACCTCTTATGGATTTATTCAGTGTTCAGAACGTCAAGCTAGACTTTTCTTCCACTGTTCACAGTACAATGGCAACCTGCAGGAGCTAAAAGTAGGAGGTAATCTATCAACTCTTACAAATATTCTATCCACAATACTTACAGTTTCTATTTTTCTAAGCACTTGTTGGTATAGGAGTTAGAGGAGTTTCTAGATTCTTGGTTTGATGGATCTGTTTATAACTATTAAGAAGGCAACAATATTCATAGTAGATGGTTGAGACTGGATTTACTTGGGAGATTAAAGTAACATTTCCCTGCTAATAGTTATTTCCCCAATAGTTATAAAGTGAAGACTTCTTTTTAAAAGTATTTTTAAATACCTTTTAAAAAGCTATTGATAGAAAGATTATTTTAAGTGATTTTTGTGAAATAAGTATCAAATTCATGTCTTTGTTCATCCATCATGCCTGCATGTTTCCTAAAAATGACTCACAAATTAAGCTCTTTTGGCTCATCTTAGGGTTAAGGAAAAACTGCCTTTACAAAATATTTGCCCTTGAGAAAAGTCAAAAGGGTATATGCCATGAGGCATCTTTATTCCCTCTGAGATTATCAGAAAATTGCATTTAGCTGAGACCTTTGTGCTAAAAGTAAGCAAACTTGAAGAAACAATCTTCTTTTATTGTAGATGATGTTGAATTTGAAGTATCATCTGACCGGCGGACTGGAAAACCTATTGCTGTTAAATTGGTGAAGATTAAGCCAGAAATCCTACCGGAAGAAAGAATTAATGGACAAGTTAGTGGCTTGATTCTATATGTGTTGTGTGTGTGTGTGTGTTTCCTTCTTAATGGAAAAGGGAAGGACCCCACCCCACCCCCCACTTTTGTATGCAAGAGAGCTGTATAACTATTGAAAACATTGGTGTTTCTTGACCTCTTGGCCAAAAAACAGAACAAAATCAACCAATCTCGTTAAGGCTCAGTTTGGGTTTTTGCTTAACCCTCAAACTGTAAGCTTGAAACTTTGCAGCATAACATCCTCTTGTGGATCATATTAAGATGCATCCCTGCATATAGTGTAGAGGCAATTAAGATTCCGTTTGTGTTGCACAGTGCTGCTCCTGAAATGATTAGCAATGGAATTTTTTTTTTTTTGACTGGTAGGTTGTGTGCGCTGTTCCTCACAACTTAGAGAGTAAATCTCCAGCTGCCCCGGGTCAGAGTCCAACAGGGAGTGTATGCTACGAACGTAATGGGGTAATCTTGTGTATTTTTCTTAAACTTTTGCTTGATCCACCAATATGATCTATAAGCATATTTTTTAAATTCAGAGTAGAAAAATTTAAGCTGCAGTTGTTCAAATTAGTTTTAAATTTTGTTTCTGAAAGGTTTCAAGTGCGATAATCAGAAATAAACCAAATTTCCAGGTCTCTTAATTTGCCCAAATGTTCCCTTCCAAAAATCTTATGAAATACTTCCTAATCAAAATTTTTTTGTTGTTGAATCATAATTCATGTTAGCCACTAACTCCAGTAATAGTATGTCTGTCTCACATAAATTTTTTCCTTTTTTAACTACATTTATTTTCTGGGCAAATGCTTCCAAATGTGTTTAAACTTTTTGAAGTTTGACTGCTGCTCAGCTTTAGACTCAAGAAAGCCTTTGACACCCTGGAGACAAATGTGTTTTTATGTGAAGAAAGCGCTTTGCTTTTTTTGGTCATCATACCTAAAGAAACTTGGCTTAAATGCCGGTGTCTTAAGTGTTTAAGAAAGTCAATATACAGCACGTCTGTAGCACACAAATATGGTCATACAAGTGTGTTCATTCACAGGAAGTGTTTTATCTGACTTACACCCCTGAAGACGTGGAAGGGAATGCTCAGCTGGAAACCGGAGATAAGATAAATTTTATAATTGACACAAATAAACAGTAAGTTCCTCTTGAATATTTTCCCATTAAGTAATGCTTTATTAAATTCTTGTACATCAAAGGAAATTTTCTAAAATTTAAAGTGTCTTGGAACTTTAACTTATGGCTCTAGCATAGTCTTTTAAGTTATCCTTTACAGACCTTTAAGCTTATAAAGTAAAACAAGTTATTTCCAGAGTGCCTCAAGTGATGCTGCCTTGTTGGAAAATAATGTTTTTTATTTGACCTATTTCATCACATCTGGTCCAGGCTTAAGAAAATTCTGGAAAAGATATCAGCCCTCTCTTCATTTTCCATAAGTGTCTGATAACCCCAGGAACACAAGGGCTTGTCAGGTGGAGAGAGAACAATAAAATTCATTATAATATTGATAAAGCTAGTTTCTACTTCCTGTTCTATAAAATAAACAAATTAGACTCATCCCTGGAGCCTCCCTTCCAAACTTCAACTCATTATTACTTAGTTTTTCTTTTAATCAAATAATGATTGGATAGGTAGTATTTTTAGGACTTTATTAATCTTACCTATTACTTTTTAAAAATGTATTTGTCCTTCTAATTCAGATGTTACCTTTTAAATAAACCAGCTAAGAGGGACATATTTTAAAGAGATGTTTGCAAAATATGAAAATCATGTTTAGTAGTTCTGTTGATCATGTGGCTTGTACCTGCCCAGTATTTAAAGCTTAGGAATTTGAAGTAGTTTCTTCTTAGTTGCGGTGATACATATTGGGTTAGCTGTTAAAGCTTTTTGGTTATTTTGACGTGTCAACCCCTTTGAGACCTCAAGAGATTTTATTTTATGTTGTTCCTCTTATTTCATGCCATTGTCAGATTATAGGTAATGCTGTGTTTTAGCGCCTCCTTTACTATTTTCCCCCCACCTACTTCCTCTCTAGTACTGGTGCTGTAAGTGCTCGTAATATTATGCTGTTGAAAAAGAAGCAAGCTCGCTGTCAAGGAGTAGTTTGTGCCATGAAGGTAAGTATAATAGAGAACTCGAGAAAACTGTTTTGGTCTTGAAATTTACTTTTCTTTGTTTTTCTTTTTTTTGCTGATATACTTCCTTTACTCTTCCCCAATTGTAAATCTGTTTTTTATTTTTATTTTAAAAGTTTAATGCAAAAAAGAATCACATTTTTGTCCATCCAATCCAACCCCTTCGTTACACAACTGAACAAACTAAAACCTAAGGGGGGTTGTGATTGACCCAGAGTGACACAGCTAGTTACTAGCACAACCAAAATTAGAACTCAAGTATTCTAATTTCCTTCTTCAGTGCTCCTCAGTTACATAATAAAAACATACTGCCTACATCATTGACTGATGTTAAGTTCTTGAGTCCTTGGATAGATTTCAGGGAATGTGTGAAATTGATTTAAACCTTTCACTACTAAATCTAAATGTAGCATTTCCTTCCATTAAAAATTTCTTTTGGTGGGAAAGGGATGTATCTGACATAACATAAATGTTACCAGAGTACCAGAGCAACAGGTCCATGATGCAAAACAGGTTAGGAACCTCCATCTTGCATGTTTAACTTGAATCCTGTCTAGCAAAAGCAAAATTGAAAAGGAGATAAGTGCTGACTAGGTGCTACTTTCTTGGAAAATGAGCCTTTCCAAAGTTGACTGTACATTTGATTGGTAGCACTTATATCAGACTTTATGCCAAAATGCATAGTGGTATTTTTATGGAAAAGATTGTTCTTTTAAATCAACAACACAGCATTCTAAGAAACTGAGTTTCTTCGTAAGTAATATTATTTTGTTAGCGCTAACTATTGTGTATTTCATTTTAGGAAGCATTTGGCTTTATTGAAAGGGGTGATGTTGTAAAGGAGATATTCTTTCACTATAGTGAATTTAAGGGTGACCTAGAAGCCTTACAGCCTGGAGATGATGTGGAATTCACAATCAAAGACAGAAATGTAAGATACTCCATTTAAATTCCAGTCTCTTGATAGTAGTTCTCATTGATTCTTAGAAAATGTTTACTTTATGGGCTTTTCTTTTCTAATTCTAGGGTAAAGAAGTTGCAACAGATGTTAGACTACTGCCTCAAGGAACAGTTATTTTTGAAGATATCAGCATTGAACATTTTGATGGAACCGTAACCAAAGTTATTCCAAAAGTACCTAATAAAAACCAGGTAAACAGTTTTTTTCATTTAATAGGCATTGCTAGGTTTTTTTTTTTGTTTTGGGGTTTTTTTTTTGCTCTACCTGTTGATGTCTAACATTTCAAATTCAGTAAAATGGTGATTGAAAGTCTACTGCTATGCCTCTACAGTCTTACTACTACCCTCTGAAAGTTTACAGGAAATATATTGTTGAATCAAATTTAGCACTATACCAGTAGTTTTCTGGCACTTTCAGAAGAGCCATTTAAACTATTTTAACCAATTTAATTTGGTCAAAAAGGAGGAATTAGATGCTAACTTAAGAATTATTTGGATTTTTCCTCCCTAAAGTTGGGTAATAATGAGAAAGGTGGAAAAATACTAGTAATAATGTTACTATTCATATAGTGCTTGAATGTTTGTGTGGTGGAGTAATGTTTGTGTACATATACATACACATTTGTATGCCTCACTACAGCCCCATGATGTAGATCTTTTAGGTAGAATTATTTTCCATATTTAACACATTAGGAAATAGTCCCTGAGAGGTCCTAACTTGCTGGTAGTTACATAATTAGTAATTATCTGAAAGATTCAAATCCAGTTCTTTCTGGCTCTTATCTAGCTCTCTTCTATTCCATGCTTCTAACACATGGTCACAGAACTCTTGCTTTGGAAAAATGGTTTGCTTTAATTAATGTACTTTTCCGGGTCATATTACTTATTTAGGAAATAGAGGACAGAAGCCTAATTAAAATTACTTGAGGAAAATGCTTAGGTATTTGGTAAAGTTTTGTGATTGTGTTGTGGTTACAGACCAGAAACAGGTAAAATAATGTGGCAGTTTGTTACAGATTATTTTGTTCTGCATCACTGTTTTAGTTTGACTTTGAAGTAGAAAGGTGAAGAGAATCTGCAATTTAAATTATTTTTCCTCATCAGAATGATCCATTGCCTGGACGCATCAAAGTAGATTTTGTGATTCCTAAAGAACTTCCTTTTGGAGACAAAGATACAAAATCCAAGGTGACTCTGCTGGAAGGTGACCATGTTAGGTTTAACATTTCAACAGACCGACGTGACAAATTAGAACGAGCAACCAACATAGAAGTTCTCACCAATACGTTTCAATGCACTAATGAAACCAGAGAAATGGTAAGTTGTTTTGTTTTTTTTTTCTTAAATTTTAAAGTACTTTCTACTTAATTTGAAAATGATGCCAACAAGACTAGTTGTCAAGACAATTCTTGGAAATTTGTGGTGACTTTAAGATTTTGTATGGAAAATTACTTTTGAATTTGAAACATCTTACAAATACAATAGAACTAAAGTTTGAGGTTAATGCAAATTCCTTCTAGTTTTAAATTTTTTTTCATTCCAATGCTGGTTCTTAGATACAAGAGTAATAACTTGCTTCCCAACCTGTTATAATGAAGTTTAATAAAGCAAATAATGGACTTCAGTTACAGATCTTTGTTCTGATGTGACTTAACACCTGAATTCCTGTAGTAGTCAGTTATTGTAAAGTTATTGTACTATGGTAATTATTTAGTGATGAACCCAGGTACCATTTTCTCTGAAATGTGTTTTTATAAGAAATGTAACTTTTCCCAAAATGTTGTTCTTTTTAATTCATTGGGGATTTGGTCATGTTGCAGAAATTTTTAAGGAGGTGTAGTGGGAACTAGATCTTATTTCTTTGGTAAAGGGAATTTATGAGAAAATTTCAATACCAAAGCAAATGTTGATCTGCTTTATTACCTTATTGTTTTAATTTTCTAGAACTTTGAGAGGTTAAGTGACTGACCAGGGTTTAGAGATGGTTGAACCCAAGTCTTCTTGAGTCCAAGGCCACCAACTCTTTATCCACTAGATACTTCACTGAAAAAATTGAGCCCTCTTCACAAAGAGCTCCCTCTTCTCCCCTATTCCTTATCTTACATCACTCAGATGATTTCTACCACTATTTCCTTCTTCATTGATTTCACATGAAGAGACTTCTTTCCTCCCTGGCAAACCCCTCTTCATGCACAAGTAATCCTGTCCTATCTTGTCCCCTATAACAGATTGCCCCTATCATCTCTGCATTAGCAATAGTCTTTAGTCTCTCCCTGTCTGTTGGCTATTTCCTTGTTGTCTGTAAACATGCCCATGTCTCTCCGATTCTCAAAAAACCTTCCCTCGGCCCAGTCATCCCTGCTAGCTATCATCCTATATCTCTCCTTTTTATGGTTGATGTCCTTGAGAAAGCCATGAAATTAAGTGTCTGTACCTCCTTTCCTCTCAGTTTCTTCTTAATTTATGACTTTCAACCCATCATAAAATTGAAATTGCTATCACCAGAAGTTACAAATGATCCCTTAATGTCCAAACCTAATGGACTTTCCTCAGTCCTCATTCTCCTGGACCTCTCTGTAGTCTTTGACACTGTTGAATCACCCTCTTCTCCTTGAGAGTCTCCTTTCCTAGGATTTCATGACACTGCTCCATCCTAGTCCTCCTATTTGTCTGGCTTGTGCTCAGTTTCTTTTGCAGAATCTTCATCCAGTTCGTGCTCATTAATTATGGGGATGCTGCAAGGTTCTGTCCTGGATCCTCTCTTCTCCCTCTATACTGTTTTGCTTGGTGATCTCATTAGCTCCCATGGATTTAATTGTCATCTCTATGCTGAATATTCTCGGAGCTATTTATGCACCCCTAACCTCTCATTTGACGTTGGGTTTCATATCTCCATCTATTGGATATCTCAAACTGGATAGCCTGTGGACATCTTGAATTTAGCACTTCCAAAACTGAATTCATTCTCTTTCCCCTCAAACCCTTTCCTCTTCTGAGGATCCCCTTCCAGTCTGCAGCCTCCCCACCTCCTTGATGCTCTCTTCCTTGTAGACCTTTGTGCTACTTCCCTCTCTTGCATCTGCTCCCTTTCTGACCACTCCTTCTGTCCCCCTTGCCTCCTCCTTGTTACCCTGCTGACAGTGAGGTCCTCCCATGATCTATCGTGGGCCCTCTCCCTCTGTACTATTTCACTTGATCTCATGAGCTTATGGTTTCAAGTACCATCTCTATACAGATGACCCTAAGATCTGCTTCCAGCCCTAACTTCTCTGCTGACCTCCATTCTTCCATCTTGACTTTTTAGACTCAATATGTCCGGAATTAGGCTTATTGTCTCTACCCTCAAAATTTTCCTCCCTTCCAATCTTCTCTCTATTGCTACTGTCAAGGATGTCACCACCCTCCCGGTCACTCAGGCTTGCAACCTTGATGTCATCCTCATCATCTCACTTTCATCCCTTCCCTCCCACACCACCCCATGTCCAGTCAATAGTCAAGTCCTGTTTGTTTACAAACTTTACAAAATCTCTTCATGTATGTCATCCCCTTCTCTCCTTTGATTTGGCTGCCTCTCTAACGCAGGCCTTCATCACCTCTTGCCTGAATTATTGAAATAGCTGCTGGCATGTCTGCTTTTCCCCACTCCAGCTAAATTCCAGTGGTGCCCTGTTACCTCCAGTATAAAATCTAGAGTCTTTGATTTGGCTTTATCTTACTCTCCTCCATGTACTCTGGTAACCCTGACCTCCTTGCTGTTCATGCATATGATGCTTATCTCCCTACTTGAGCATTTTCAAAGGCATTCTTAAAGTCTCAGCTAAAGTCTTCAAAAAGCCTTTCCTAGTTCTTAACTTTAGGACTTTCCTTGTAAGATTACCCCCAATTTATCCTATCTGTAGCTTATTTATACATATTTGTTTGCCTGTGGTCCTCCCCCATTAGCCTGTGAGCTTCTTGAGAGCAGGGACTGTTTTTGCCTGTCTTTGTATCTTCAACACTTAGCCCAGTGTGTAGTGCATAATAGGAGCTTAGTAAATGCCAAGCTGGCTGTCACTACACTACTTCCATAATAACGTTTTTTGAGTGTGTGTAAAGGAAAAGAATAGGATTATAACTAGAGTACTATAAGTATAATGACGATAGAAGCTTAGATCTTTCCTTGTAGATATTAGGCTTTTGAAACTGTTAAGATACAAACAAACGTTAGTTACATGTAACTAGCTTATACGATACATAGTTGCTGAAGAGGTGACATTTTAAAGGGGGAAAAAACCTGTGAAGAAGGTGTTGGGCTTTCATTATTGAAAGAGTTGGGAATGTGTGTATATACTGTTTCAAATTTTTCACTATTGCATTGTTGATCAATTTAAATTTATATCTGATTCTACAGAATTCCTATGTAACAGAATACTTCTTCATTAAGTAAATTACTTTTTACGTAGCATTTGATTTTCCAAAATACTTTATATTCCATAATTTATTTGAGCCCTTTGACAATCTCAAGAATTACAGAAGATATTCTCATCTTATTGTCATGAAAATAGGCTGACAGTAGTTAAATGACTTAGGCCTGAACATACAACTAGTAACAGAAGTTGGTTTTGAACTGGAGTTTTTTCTAGCTCCAAGGCCTAACACTCTTTCTATTACATCTGATGCTGCCTCCTTAAGCCTCCTGACATTGTCACCCATTCTACTCCTTTACTCTGCTTTCTAATGCAAAATTGACCCTTCTCTCCAACGATACCAACCCTCTTCCCCCCAGTTATCCCTTTTAGCCCATTCTTTCCTGTCTCTTCTGGCAGGTACGATGCCCTCACCATCACTCCACCCCCAATTTTAAATCTCTTCCTACCTCTACTGGCTTATTCATTTTTTATAACAATGACATTCAGCTCTCCATCATTCATAAACCCCGACTGGGCCTTACCATTCCTTTAATATTATCCTTTATCTTTGCTTTTTATAAATAAACTCCTGAAAACACTTATTACCTACATTTCTTATTTCTCAGTCCATTGTAATTTGGTTTCCTTATGTCAATCTTAACTGAAATTATTCCTGATAAAATTATGAGTGATATCTTAATTGCCAATATGATGATCTCATTTTTCTTGACCTCAGCCGCTTTTGTGGAACTACCTCTCCTGAACCACGACTCCACTCTGGGTTTTTGTGATAGTTATTCTCCCTTGGTTCTCCTTAAGTCTGATCCCTAGTAAGTCGTCTTTTTTCTGACTTAACCATGTGAATGCTAACTGGCTGTATCCTCACCAGTCTGTTCTGAGCTCTTTTTTCGTATCTACATTCTCTTGAGAGAAGTCACATGGGTTCAGGTCTGTATATTCAGGCCTACCCTCGCCAGAACTTTGAGGAACAGGTCACTAGTTGCCTATTAGGCATTAAAAATTAGGTGTCCCATAGGTATCTGAAACTCACCGTGTTCAAGGTAAAGTTCTTTCTCTTTCCTCCCTCCCCCAACACCATGAAAAGAAGCCCAAACCATTTATCTTCTTCTGAATGTCTCCATTTCTCTTGAGGGCACCACAGTTTATAATATTGGATTCATCCTTGACTCTTCACTCTCCTTCATCCTCCACTACATGTCAAATCAGTTTCCAAGTTTACTTTCGTATCTTCCAGATAACTCCTCCTCCTCTGTATTCACACAGCTACCGTCCTAGTGAAGACCTGCATCGCCTGAACTATTTCAGATAGCTTCCTAATTGATCTTCTTGCCTCAGTTTTCTCCCAACGCCAGTCTGTCTTTAACAGCTACTGATGATGTAATATATTCCTAAAGGTCTATCCACACTACTCTATTGATTCCTTAGTACAGCTAAGATCAAATACAAAACTTCTCTGAGAAGTCTTTGGAAGCCCTTCATAAGCTCCCCCTAGGCTACCTTTCTAAGCTTATTATATGTTATTCTTCAGTTCAGCTAAACTCGTATTCTTACTGTTCCTATTTTATAATGATCCCTATGCCTGACATGTACTTCCTCCTCATTGTAGCTTCTTAAAATATTTCATTTCCTTCAGAGTTCAGCCTCAGTGCCACCTCCTATATGAGGCCTTTCCTGATCCTTCCCTCCACTGTTAGTCCCTCCTTCCCAAAATTACCTTGTATTTTGTTTATATTTTTTGTCCTTATGTCTTCTGACAAAAATAAGACAGTAACTTTATTTTGTCTGTCACCTGGTACAGAGTAGAAATTAAATGCTTATTGATTGAATTACCTCCTGGCACTGACTTGTGTGTTTATGTTCTAGGGTGTGATTGCTGCCATGAGAGATGGTTTTGGGTTTATCAAGTGTGTGGATCGTGATGCCCGCATGTTCTTTCACTTCAGTGAAATTTTGGATGGGAACCAGCTCCATATTTCAGACGAAGTAGAGTTTACTGTGGTTCCTGTGAGTAATATAGAGTTTTTTATTTTTTTGAGAAAAGTATGAGGGTTTTTTTAACCTGCCTTTTAAAAAATTATTTAAATAAAATGAACCCAAAAAACTTTCTTGTTTTGTAGGATATGCTGTCTGCCCAAAGAAATCATGCTATTCGGATTAAAAAGCTTCCTAAGGGCACAGTTTCGTTCCACACCCATTCAGATCACCGCTTTGTTGGCACTGTAGAGAAAGAAGCCACTTTTGCCAATCCCAAAACCACTAGTCCAAATAAAGGCAAAGAAAAGGTAACTGTCCATTTTTGGACAGAATGTTCTTATAAAGAAAGCATGCACATTTTTCAAAATAAAGTCATATTAAGTAAAACAACAGAAGTACAGTGTGATGCTGTATAATATTGAATTGTTAATTATTCTTAATATTTTTCACAATCTGTTACTGATTTTTTTAAAGTGGGTTTTGAAATTTCAGGTTTTGGAACTGATATAGATCTGATTAGTTCTTAGGTGAGAAAATTAAGTAATTGTAAGGGAAAATATTTTAAGTGATTGTAATAGAAACTTTTAATTCAGAAATAAATTCTAATCTTTTATACTCTCTTTATCACTGTTCTGGGTACTGTGTTTAAATTCTCAAACATTAACATTTAATTCTGGCATGTTACTCAAGAGATAATTTAATGAGTGGTTCTTATAAGTTGTATACTTCTCCAGGTGCTATAGAAAAGCTCTTGAAGTTTCTCAACTGTTTGTTATTTGGGAGAAACAAGATTGAGTATATTTTATTACACATTTATTGTATATTGTCATGTTATGCATTATGTATATTATTATAAGTATATTTTATTATAAATATTTTCAAAATTACAGGACAGAGTATGATCGCTTCCTTGCTTAGATTGCCTCAGCAAGACTGTTGAATAAATGAGTGGTGCAAACAATAATTGCTTTCATTCAGAGGAGAGATCACCAAGGGTTGCCTTACCTTTTCTTCTGTCAGTGTAATGAGCTGTATAATTTTACTTATCCATAAAAGTCATATTTTAGCACTGCCTGGTGGCCTTAAATGTTAACCTTGGAACCTTGCAGTGTGACAGCAGAGTACCAGCTGTAACATAGTCTGCCTGGCTATAAAGGCTTTCAGTATAGGCTGCTGTCCAAGCACTGTCCTAGCTAAGTAGGGAGAGGCTTTTCTGTTCAGCTCTGAGTCGTAAGTGATGAATGTTGTTTTGCTCTCTTGAACACCTTCCTTGAGAGAAATGGAACAGATGGAAATGGAGAGAGAGAATGCTAACAATCATGCAGTTTTTAAGTTATCTTCAAATAGTAATCTACTGGTAACCTGAAAACCAGACTTTGCTAAATATTAATATTAATATTGCTAAAATATTAATTAAATTGGTACACCATTTAAGGAAATGAACCATATTGACATTCTTAATATAAATGACATAAATAGTACCGCATAGATTCTCTTCAGGCAAATAAAAGAAATAGTGAAATTTGCTTGACATCTTTGATTTTAATACTTTAGTTGAACATAAGCAAACATCATAGAAATATGTGGCTAATATCTTTTACAGAGGATGAAGGAATTAAAGAAATTTTGATAGGAACCTGACAGGGTCTTAGAAGCTATGTAAGTCAGCATGTGTCTTGTTATAACAACACTTTCCTTATCTCAAGAGTTGACTTAGGAAAGGACTGTGAAAAATGTGTTGGAAAAAACAGTTTCGGTATTCAGAGTAAATGAACACCAAAGGCTTGTGAATTATTCAGATACTTCACAACTGTATATTATGAATATTTCCTTTAGGAAGCTCCTAGATTTTGCAAGCCTCAAATATCGTTTCCTTACCTCTCTCCTCCTTCCCATGGGAAAAAAATATAATAGTAGCACCAATGTGACCTATTTAAACAAGGTTTTTATCCTAGAAAATGAATAAAAGACTTTTGAGTTGGTTACCGTTTCTTAGAGAAGTTGAACTGATGCTTGTCACTAGCTAAAAGAATTCTGAAAAACCATGAACCATTAAATACTTGACCTCTTTATGAAAATACATAACTAACAATGGCAGCATCAACTTAGAATCTAAATTAATTTACCTATTCTAACATTTCAAAGGAAGATGATGGGAAAATAAGCCAAGAAGTGGATAAAAGAACAAAACTATAAAATTTTTTATGTCAGACCCAGTTATCCCATATTATCCCCAAAACATTTACAGGTGAAACTGGAAGGTTTTACCAGCATTTCTACATTGACTATAGAACCCCTTCTCCTGGGTTATCAGTAAGAGTGCTGTGCCTATGCCTGACATGAGCCAGACCTTAAACAGGGACATGTGGTCCCCCAAGGGTTTTGCCAGTATTACGAGGGCATCCTACACACTCTTCAAATGGACACAAGATTTTATTGAAAAAGAGACTTGGCAGATTTTTTGCACAAGACATTGAGACCTGGACCACTACAGAGGCACCTCCTCCTTGGGGAGAGTTACTGCCCAACTCAGTACACAAGGGAAAAAGAAGGGATCATCCATTATTTCTTAGGCTGGCAGTGCAGATAGAGAAAGAAGTGGACCCAGAATTTAAGAAGAGCTTCATTACATTTAGGAAATTATTTAGCACAGTGATCTCACACCATTCTCCTGGTAATACTATATGCCTGTCAATCCTGGAACACTATTATCTCAGAAGAATCGAAACTGGAAGTATCTAAAGAGCATGACAAGATGATTGATGGGAGATAATAATTGTACAAGTTAGTATACCACATGGAATGACTTGTGGAATCACAGAATGAAAGAATCTCAGTGTTGGAATACCAGAGATCAGATTTAGTCTAATCTATAACTAAACCAGAATCTTTTCTGCCATGTGATGCTATTGACTAATTTATCTTGCAATCCATTAAAACTTCCAAATCTTTTGAAGTGAATTGTCCTCTAATCATGCTTCCCTCTTATTGTATTGATAATGTTGATTTTGGGGGCCTTTACTATAAGACTTTGCATCTAACCCTATTAAATTCCATCTTAAATGATTTGTTCCCATGTTTGCAGATTGTCGGGCTCTTTTAAGATTTTGATTATTGATTAGTATGTGTCATCTCAACTTTATCCCATCAGCAGATTCAGTAAGCATGTTACCTGTGTTTTTATCCAAGTCACTGATATAAATACTAAACAACACAGGGACATATGCACATTTCTGGGTACTCCCCTGTTGATATTCAGCCAGTTCTAAGTAACACTTTCTTTATCTTTTCCATGAGAATTACAGGAGAGATTTTATTAAATGCTTCATTAAAATATAGGTAAACTATATCAATAACATTCCCTTATTTCCCCAGTTAGGAACCTTATAAAAATAAGAAAGGAGGGAAGGTTTGTCTGGCATGACATGTTGTTATTAGCTTTTTTTTATCATTGCTTTTTTCTGGAGATTCACTAATCATTCCTTAAATGATATGTTCTGTAATTTTACCAGTGCCTTCCAGAGCTATGAACAGTATATATGTGGATATGAGAGCTAGCATACTATGCATTATCAAGGACATATATTTACCAGTCATATACCAGGAATGAGGGATAGGAGGTAACCTAAATGTTACACTGATACCAACAAAAATAAACGCACTCAAAGCTTTCAGTTCCTCGATAGATCCTTCATGGAGCTTCCGTGAAAGCGCATGAACTCTGATTGCACAGGGTGAGAAGGCGTGAACGGGTTGCCATTTATATTGGTGGGTGCCATATTTATTTGGCTGATAAGGGTCTATGATATGTTAATTTGTATATTTCTTTATCTGTGTTTTAAGCTATTAAAATGGGTATTTCACAGTGCCTACCCACAATGTCCAGTAAGTGTTGTAAATGTGTAGTCCCAAATATTTTGTGGGAAAAACATATCTCGAACTAGACATTGAAGAATGCTCATCATTAGGTAAAGAGAAATAGGAAGGGCTTTCCAATTTTGGGGTGGAGATAGGGATGACACTGTGAGCATGTTTGATCTTAAAAATTTTCTTCCTGAATAGCAAAATGTGAGATAAAACATCCTGCTGCTGCAAAAACCTCATTAGAATTGATTTAGTGTACTTAAGCCTGTTTCTAGACAAGATCTGTCCTACCCAGATGGATGCCAATCTCTCTTCAGAAGGACTTCCCACTTGGGAGAGAAATCTGGACCCAGACTAATCATTTTCCTATAACCTGTCAATAATTTTGCCCCCCATTGGTACCTTGCAAACCTTACCATGGCACTTTTTGTTTTAGGAGGCTGAAGATGGAATTATTGTGTATGATGACTGTGGGGTGAAACTGACCATTGCATATCAAGCCAAGGACCTGGAAGGCTCCACTCCTCCTCAGATAGGAGATAAGGCAAATACATCTTTACTTTTTTAAGGGATTAAGTCAGTACCAAGAATGTTTAAAAAGTCATGTCTTGTTACTCATGAACATTGAAAAAGTTGAAATGGTTTCCTTTTTTGTAGTCCCAAGTTTTCGTTTGGCTTTGTTGTAAAATGTTATTTCCCAGCCTTCTAACAAAAAGCTGATGAATGATGCCATCTTATAAAATACATAAGTGAGTGTGGTTGGTCTGGGCACTTCCTTGAATGGAGGTACCAGCATTAACTCATCAGTTAGAGATGGGGGGCTGCAGGGGTAGAGGTATCTCTCTCTGAATGTGAAGGCCGCTGGGGTTAGAGTGCTGGCTATTAGAAGTAAGCAGAGGGGCAGATACTGATTTTAAAGTCAGTGGAAAAATTTCATTCAAGTCAAGATAAACTGGTTCTATTCCAATCAAGTAATGTAAGAGACCAGTTTCGCTTCAAAATAAGGGGCTGAGCCAGGTGCTGCAAGAGAGCTACGCCTATAGCTTCTTGACCATAAGCTTCCCTGTCTCTGGAATGGCTATCTGCCTGACATGCACAGGTGCTGTCAGTGGCTTTTTGCCACTTTCACAAACTACACTACTGAAAGTCTGTATTCTTAACATACAGTAGAATAAGCTAATCTTAACTGCTGTTAAAGGCATGTACAAGATGTAAGGGATCCTTTGGTCCTCAGAGGCACAAAGACTTTGGATGATGCCTCTGGAGAAGCATACATTATGAAATTGATGTGCTTGGTCAGAGGCCTTAATAAAAAGAAGGGACATCATATTGAAAGACAAAACTAAAGCATTATGCTTTAAGAGAAACAGGAGTGTTAGTTGTGAGGGAAATTTTCCTTGAGAACACGCCAGAGGATCTCATTTTGTACTGAGGGCAGTTGAGTGTGTCAAAAATAGTTCATGTTTCACGAACATACTCATTTTTTACAGGTTGAATTTAGTGTAAGTGAAACAAAGAGGACTGGTCAGCAGACAGCAACTTGTGTCCGACTTTTAGGTCGTAACTCCAGTGCCAAGAGGCTCTTGGGTTATGTGGCAACCCTGAAGGATAATTTTGGATTTATTGAAACAGCCAATCATGATAAGGAAATCTTTTTCCATTACAGGTAAATAGTTCCTTTCATCATGTTATAACTTAAAAGAGGCCTTAGAGATTATTTAATTCTCCGTGTCTGATTCTTTGCCTTGGAATAAGAATCACATTTTTTATTATCAAATAATTCATTAATTTAAGGACTATATCAGCATCAGCAGGGTAGCGGTCCTATTGAATTCAATGCTGGCTTGGGTAGTTCTGGAGAGGTGCTACAGTTAGACAGATGTGTTCTCCAATGAAGGGTGTTTGTGGTTGAAACCAATTCAGAATGTGATTTCCTCCCCAACAGTGAGTTCTCTGGTGATGTCGATAGCCTGGAACTGGGGGACATGGTCGAATACAGCTTGTCAAAAGGCAAAGGCAACAAAGTCAGTGCGGAAAAGGTGAACAAAACACACTCAGGTAATGATTGTGTGACGTTGCACAGCTACTGGTTTGGGTATATTCAGAAGGCAAATAAGCGCTCTGTTGTTCCTGGTTGTAGGGGGACTTTGAAGGTCATTTTCACTCTTTTAAAATAATCCCAAGCCACTCACTCTTGGTTTCCCTTTTCATGTGCAGCACAAAATTATTCCTCTACTAAAGGCTTTTGCTTTAACTTTTGTTCCTTGATAATATGTACAAATTAATGCCTTTGTGGAGCGCAGAGAATTCTGCGCTTTAAAAATGTACACTTCGCAGGCAGAAGTGTGATTTCATCAAGATGGGAAAGTGCTTCTGTCAGGACAGGTCTGTAACTCTTGCATTTCAGCCGCCCATCTGTGATTCGGTCATTGTACAAGTGCCTGGGGCACTGACTGCTAAAGATGCCTTACTTAGCATTGGTCTCATATCTTGTATAGACCAGAAGCAAGATCTTTCCCACTCCAGCGCTCTGCTGCAGCCCAGAGATGCTTCCATGTGCACTGATAAAAAGTAACCTTGTCTTCTTACCTGCTGCCCATTTCTTTGTCTCTTGATAAAATCTGTTGTAATGATAGTCTTAAAGGGAAATGCCAAACACTATTTTTTTATTCTAATTTTCTTTAGTCAGTAAAAGCTGTACTTGGAATGCTTTCTGGGTTGTTCTACACTACAGTCAGATTAATTTATCCATTAAATTGAATTAGTTCTTTATGAAGACTTTTGATATTGTCTGAATTTTGAAGCAATTAAGATTAAAACTTTCTGCTTCAGAACGTCCCTTTCCCAAATAAAACTCACTGCCCTTGGTTGATGTTTGTGCCCATGTTTATTAACTCTACTTACTGGGAGTTTTCTGGTCTGATAGGACTGTTTGTTTTGTAGTTAATGGCACGACTGAGGAAGCTGATCCAACCATCTACTCAGGTAAAGTCATCCGCCCCCTGAGGAGTGTGGATCCAACCCAGACTGAATACCAAGGCATGATTGAGATCGTGGAGGAGGGTAAGGACTTCCCTGCCATCATCCTTCACATGAGTGGTTGGGGGCTTTAAAAAATTGGCAAATGTGTGTTCATTGCAGCCACCTCGCATTTCTTCATTAGCTGAACTGAAGAGAATAAGGGACTTGCTGCCTTGCTTAATCATTTTACCTGTCTGAAATGAAAGATCAGAACAGATTTGGACCTGGGTTATCTTTAATACAATTTATTGATCCCTTACACCTGGCATTTCATTAGAGACCAAGAAACACAAGTAGAAATAATTCTGCCTGGTTAGACGCCTGCTCTCTCCCTGGAGGAAGATGGGGCTATTATTTGGTGTTCTCACTTCTCTATGATCTTGGCTGACCGTTTTTCCCATTTCTCAGAATTCATCTTCTTTCAGTCACCTTTCTATTTGACATTCTGTATACTTTCTTGGTTCTGCATACACACTCTGCTTCACTTGATGCCTATTTTCCCATAATTCCCTTACCTACATAGTAATGTTCCATCACATTCATAGGGGACTTTTGGTCTATTCCTCATTTGGTGGGTGGACATCCACCTTGTTTGCAGTTCTTTGCTTTCATGAATGTTTTGATAAATATTGCCCCTTTATTTCTATCTTCTACTGAATTCCTCAGTCAAAAGTTAGAGACGATTCATTCACCTTTGTCACATAGTTACTTTATAAATTGAAATGTAAAACCATTGACCCACCCCACCCCCCCTTCACAACTCCACAAACAGTGCATTAGTGTGCCTGTCTTCCTATAGCACCTCTGGTCTCAATTGTTCCTGCCTTTTTGCATAAAGTGAGGTGAGACCTTGGAGCTATTTTGTGTTTCTTACTATTAGTGACTTGGAGCATGATTTCATGTTATTTATAGTTTGCAAATCTTGAAAAATGCTTGTTTTGTATACTTTTGACTACTTACCTGTTGGTGTGGCATATTGTTTTATTTTTTATTTCTCTTAATCCTTGTTTGGTTAAGAATTCTCCCTTTAAAAGTTATTTCAAGTTAATGCTACATTAAAATAAGTGACATTGGTTCAAATTCTTGATTTATGCATATCGTCATTAGAAACACTTCACATAATTTTATTTTTATAATTCTGCCATATTTTCATGGTTTTTCTCATATCTTTAAATAGCTTCAATGTTGACCATCTTTATTGATGGCACATGCTCTGATACGTTGTGACAAAGCTAAAGGTCCTTGATTCTTCATCTCAGCATCCTTGTCCTCTCACCTGACCCAGAGCTGAGGGTCCCTGGCATTCTCTTCAGTTCACCTTAGTTTTCTTCCATCCATATCCATTCATGCCATCTGACATGTCCCTTCAGCACTACAGGCCTCTGCTCCCAGATGCCCACCCTATAGCCTGGGGTGGTTCTTCTGTATGCAGAAGAACCTGAAGCCACAGGACCTCTGAAGTGAGGCAGTGGTTTATAAGTTCACCTGATAAACATGGGAGGTTGGGCATGTGAGTTACAGGAGACAATATCGAAAAAGACTGAGGGATGTAGATTCTTGAAGGATAAAGGGGTCAGGAAGATTAGGGGGAAGATTGCCAAGGAAACTGAGCCAACTTCAAATACTGTAACTGTTCTCACAGTAAATGACCCTGTACACATGTCCTTTTACCTCTTGAAGTTTTAAAGAACAAAATGAATGCATACTGGTGTATTGGATGCCTTAAGGTGGCAGACGAAGATGAACTGAGCGTATCTAACCAGTAAATTAGTACTGCCAAATAGTCTCCCTTTTTTCTTCTCATTTGATATCATATCCTCCCTCCCTCCACGCCCCCAATAAACACACATACGCACACACACACACACATGTTTATTTAGGTTCTTTCAAGTCTTGTTTTTCCATCAAGACAGGATTATGTTGAAAAGGGTCCCTCTAAAGTTTCCTCGTAGCAGGCTAGACAGGGCAGAACAGGAGACTTTTAGAGTATAAACTTTCGTTTTCTTCAGTTTAGCCTAACATTGCTGTTTTCTTTCATATCCATACAGACCCCAAAAAAAGTGTGCAGAGAAATTTTTTGTTGTGTGTACTTGCCCTGCAAGACCACCTAGGGAATAGTAATATACTTAGACCTTTAAAATTGTTTTTTATGGTTGCTGGTAAAATGCTGACAATGATCAGTTCTCCTTATAGTTTTGACAGAATTTAGCATTCCAGCTTAGATTTCAGCTTTACTATGTAAAATTTTAAAGATTCTTAGGTGTTTTATTGTTTAGAAGACTTAGATTTCATAAATATACTAAAAGTTAGTTGTTAATGACAAGTAACATGATTCTGAATGTTTCTCTCCTAGGGGACATGAAAGGTGAGGTCTATCCATTTGGCATTGTCGGGATGGCTAACAAAGGGGATTGCCTTCAGAAGGGGGAAAGTGTAAAATTCCAGTTGTGTGTCCTGGGTCAGAATGCACAAACAATGGCCTACAACATCACACCCCTGCGTAGGGCCACTGTGGAGTGTGTGAAGGATCAGGTAAAATCTAAATCCCAATCCTTATCTGCTCTGGATTTTGAGGAACATGGTACTTCATTCAAAGAGTGCTGTACTGTTTCTGCCCTGAGGTTTTATGTTCTTACGGTGATGTGCTTTTTGTTTCAGTTTGGCTTCATTAACTATGAAGTTGGAGATAGCAAGAAACTCTTTTTCCATGTGAAGGAAGTTCAGGATGGCATTGAGCTACAGGCTGGAGATGAGGTAGAATTTTCAGTGATTCTCAATCAGCGTACTGGCAAATGCAGTGCCTGCAATGTCTGGCGTGTCTGGTGAGTCTCCCTTGCTTAGGTCTTTACATTCTGTTAGCACTTACTAAGTTCTACTATGTACAAGGCAGTGTGTTCAGTACTAGAAATCCAGAAACATAAAAAAAGAATCCCTGTTCTTAAAGAGCTTAAATAGTATTGGCAGACACAGTATGTACCTATAGAGGTGTATTAGAATGAATACAAAGTACAGTTAGGACAGCATTTTGGAGATCTGAAAAGGCTTTTGGTATAGAAGGTATTGCTTGAGCTTCATGTTGAAGTAAGGGACTCTGAAGTAAAGATTAGAAGGGCGTGCAATTCAGGCAAGAAGAAAGGCCATGTAAAAGGAGTCATGAGTCAGTTCTGTGTATGGAGGAACAGAGAGAAAGTTTACTGAGGGAAAAATAGGTTGGAAAGATATATTAGAACTATGACGTGAAGTTCTTAAGCACCTATTATAGTTAGTTAAGTGGTACAGTGTATATAACACTGGAGCTGGAGTCAGAAATACCTGAATTTAACTTTATCTTCAGACACTAGGTTTGTGACCCTGGCTAAGTCACTTAGTCTGTTTGCCTCAGTTTCCTCGTCTGTAAGATGGGAATAATAAAGGCACCTGTCTCCCAGGGTTGCTGTAAAGATCAAATGAGATATAATTATAAAGATATAATATGCATAATGCATATTAAATACTATATAAATGTCAGCTATTGTTAATCATATTATTATCATATTATTATTATCATACACTATGTATATGTTGGGGATACAAAGAAAAATAAAAGCAGTCACTGCCCTAAAAGATGCTCTCAATGTGATGGAGGAGATAACATGCATATAACTATATGCAGCATACATATATCTATACACACAAGCATAGTAAATTGGAGGAGATTATAGAGGGAAGGCACTAGTGTTAAAGGGGCACTGGGACAGGGTTTTTGCAGAAGATGGAGTTTTAGTTGAGACTTAAAGCCAGGAGGATGAGATGAAAACGAAGGGCATTTCAGGCATGGAGGGAGAAACACTGAAAATGCCTGGAATGTGTGTCAAAGAGGTCAGTATCACTGTGTCAGAGAACATAAAGGAGAGTAATGTGTAAGAAGAATAGAAAGGGACAAGTTTATTTTATACTGAGGTAAGAGGGAGTTAATAAAATTTATTGAATTAGGGGAGTGACGTGGTCATACCCCTGATCAATGAAAATCACTGGCAGCTGAGTATAGAAAGCATTAGATTAGGGAAGAAGAGACAGGCAGAGAGGCATATTAGGAGTCCTTTGCAGTGGCTAAGCAAGAAGTGATGAGGTCTGGAACAAACCTTGTAAATAGAAGAAGACAGAATATGAGGGATATTGTAGAGAGAGAAATGGCAAGAGGTAACCAATTAGCTAAGATACATGAGCTGATAGAGAATGAGGAGTCCAGGGTAATGCTAAGATTATGAATCTGAGAGACTGAGAAAATATTGGTATCCTTAAGAAATAGGTAGGTTTTGGAGAGGGGTGGACTTAAGGTCAAAGTTGAGACCTGTTCTAAGCATGTCATTTGAAATATCCATGTGGGAAACCCAGTTCAGGATCTTTAATAATGATGTGAGGTTGCTGTTAAGGAGTGAGCCTGGGCTGGTTGTGTAGATTTATGAGTCGTCTGCATGGAGATGATAGTGGCCAGAGGAGCAAATGGATTCACCAGTGAAAAGATAGAGAAAAGGCAGGAGAGAGGACAGCGTCTTGGAGTACATACACAGTGCCTCCTGTGTGCTGGGGATAAGAAAGACAAGCAGACACTCTCTGCCCTTAGAAGTTTGCCTTCTATTGCAAGAGAAATTCTACTGAGGTATACAACATGTAAACAAGTAAACACAAGAAAATTTGAGGAAGGTAAGCACTTCATGATGACTTTCCTTCCTGGGAAGATGGCAGGAAAGGCCTGCTGGACAAGATGACACATGAGCTCAGCGTGTCAAGGTGGAGGTGAAGTGAGAAGCTTCATTCTAGGCAGTAGTTGGGGGGTGGAGGGGAGAGATGGGTACAGGATTTGGGGAACAGGAAGTTGTCCATTTGGGCTGAAATTTGTGGGGTGTAGGGAAAGTGAAGTCATTTGAAATAAACAGATTGTGATGGGTCTTAAAGGCCAAGGGACTGTGTTTCTATATTACCCAGGAGGCAATAATGTGATAGCCAATGGGGTTTAACATCACCAGGGTATCCCCCGCTTCTCTATTTGTTAGGGGAACTGAATTCAAAACCTAGTTTTGACATTGCCTTGGACAAATCACTTCGCTTCTGGACACTGATTTTCTTATTAAAATGAGGGGATTTTGGACTAGATGATCTGAGGTCTTTGCCAGCTCTGAGTTTAGGTTCCTATGATCCTTTACAATTTCTGTAGTACATGCTAAGAGTATACTATTTGTTGCCAATTTCACTTGTTTTTATTTCTTCATGGTACCTGTATTTCTTGTTTTTATTCTCCAGTTATACTTGCCCCCATTGCCATACCAAGGAGTCATGCCTTCATGAATCTTCTCAATATAAATAGGGGTTTGATACTAGTTTTTGATTAGGGGAGGTGCTCTTTGAAAGAGTGATAACTTACATTTTAGCAAGAACTATCTGAAGGGATTTGTAGTAATCTACTCTAAAAGGTGAAGCTGTTTACCTTTGTTAACAAACAGTAAAATACTTTTTTTCTGTTAATTTTCACTCTTTTATTGTAGTTCAGTTGTTTCAGTCATGTCATGTAGGACTCTCCAGGACTCCATTTGGGGCTTTCTCAGCAAAAATACTGGAGTGGTTTTCCATTTCCTTCTGCAGTTTATTTTACAGATGCGGAACTGAGGCAAACGGGGTTGTGTAACTTTGAACTCTTGAACCAGGAGTCTTACTGACTCCAGGCCCAGCACTCTATCCACTGTATCACCTGGCTGTGCCTTACCTCTTTTATACCTTTGTGAAATTTGTCTCTCTGCATGTAATCCAGAGCAGTTAAGGTTAAGACCCTTTTTTACGTTCATAGATTCCGTCTCAGAATAATGTTTTTAAATTGATAAAATACATAGAATTACAAAAGAACCCTGTTACATTGAAATGAAATTACCAAGGATTTTATAGACTCCATTTTAAGAACCCCTGGTCTGGTGATTCTTATAGCTCTTTACCTGGAGAATTTGGCCCAGTGACATTTAGCCAGAAACCTTTCTTGTCTCAAATTTTTGTCTGGCTAGTTTTTTTCCCATTGTTCCCACTGGAGTGGAAAACCACTCCAGTCCCAATGAGTAAAATGAACAATTCCACAACCAGAATGGGGAGCATGTACATCTGGGAGTATACTTGCTCTTTTCTCACCTGACTACCTTTCTTGTCTCAAATTTTTGTCTGGCTAGTTTTTTTCCCATTGTTCACAGTCCCAATGAGTAAAATGAACAATTCCACAACCAGAATGGGGAGCATGTACATCTGGGAGTATACTTGCTCTTTTCTCACCTGACTTTGCTTCCTGTGATCTCTTGATTTATGTATTACAGTGAAGGCCCCAAGGCTGTTGCAGCTCCACGTCCTGACCGATTGGTCAATCGCTTGAAGAGCATCACTCTAGACGATGCCAGTGCTCCTCGCCTAATGGTTCTTCGTCAGCCAAGGGGACCAGATAACTCAATGGTATGACGTTGGATCAGGGTTTGGGAAGCTTAGATTCGGATCACTCCATAGGAAAATTTCTATTTCCTAACATGTTGATATGAAGACTTGCTTAATGAAGCAGGAAGGTCATCCAGCACAGGGCGGGGGGACATGGGCTGCTGGCCTACAGTGCTTCTGACTGGATAGAAATTGTTTTTCATGAAGATGTGCTTAGCACAGTATGGCTGCTGTTAAAAGTATAATTTATAGTTAGCTGAGAGGGTTTTGTGCAGACTCCACCAAGAAGGACTCAATAGTTGACCAAACTATAAATCTCATATTTTGAGTTTTCAATTGAACTTGCATGCAGGTGGTTTCTGAATTTAATTATAAGATTAATTTTCTAAATGCCATGAACAGTTAAAAATTGCAATTAATCATGCAGGTTATTTCTTTACAGGGATTTGGTGCAGAAAGAAAGATCCGTCAAGCTGGTGTCATTGACTAACCCCATCTACAAAGCACATCACTTAATCAGATATGATCAAGTGGGGGGGTTCTGGTGAAGGGTTCTGAATATCTCCCTCTTCATCCCTCCCAAAATCTGGAATACTTATTCTATGGAGCTATTACACCAGTTTTAACACCTTCCTCATGTTATGTTTAAAAAAAATAAATAAATTTAAGAAAACCATTTTAAAAATTATGCACAGTTGCAGCCTGGAGAACTTAAGGTGGCGCCTTATAGTATCAATTTTAGAAGCTTTATTTGGTGCATTTAACGCAACTGGTAATTGCAAAACTACTTCGCCTGTGTAAGTGAAAAATATAGACAGTTATCTGGTCGACCTTATGAAATTCTGCACTTGATATTTAGCGTATACTCTACCTTCATTACTTCTGGCAAGGTGTTCTGCCTTAGCTCTCAGTTGCATTCTTTTCTTGTTATTTCCTGTTCATTATGCTTTAATTCTGAGGACCATATGAGGGTAGACTATATTACCTTTTTTAAAAAATTAAAAATTTGTGTAAGCATTTAAACCATTTCCTTAAGTTGATGGCCAAATGTTAAAATGTTATTTTTCATATCTCATTTATAATCTTGTCACAGTCCACTTAGCGAAGTTGTTAGATTTCAGTGAGAAGTATCTTCCAGAGTATATCTAAGGGTTTTTTTTTTTTTTATAACTTTACTATGATTAGTATGTATGGTGCAGAATTTCATTCGGATGAGGTGTGCCATCAGTGTGTGGTAATTTAAACATATTTAAAAAAACAAAAGGATGATGCACAAACTTGCTGCTTAGGACACTGCAGCTTCTAGACCCCAGTTTCTTTTACTGATTTAAAAACAAAAAACAAAAAACAAAAAAAAATAAAAAAAAGTTGTGCCTGAAATGAATCCTGTTTTCTTTCCAAGCAGCCGCCAGGGCCCGGGGCCTTGGACAAGCCCCAGCCCGGGCCTGCTTACTCTGCCCGACTCGCCCCCCGAGGGCCCCCGGGGCCCGCGCCCCGGCTCTGTGCCCTTCTCCCCAGCCTCCCCGGGCCCGGGGAGGCGGGACGGGTCGGGGGCGCCCGGGCCTGGCCGCGGGGGTGGGGGGCGCCCCGCACCCCTTGTCTTCCCCCTCCCGTTTTGAAGTTATGATCTGCTCTGAGAGACGAGGCCGCGTTTATCTTTGTAAACACGAAACACTTTTTGCTTTCTCCGATTTTCTGTTAATGGCGAAAGAATGGAATAGAATAAAGTTTTACTGATTTTGAGACAAAAAATCTATAGCCACCGAGCGCTTTCATTCTCGAGACGCCTCGTGGGGGAGGGGTCGGGAGAGGGGGGGGCTGGGTGGGGCTCGCGCGTGACCGAGCCGGCTGCGGCCCCACGTGGCCGGGGCGGGAATTGCTGCTTCGTCGGTGCGGGCTGATGACGTAGAGGGTGGGGCCGGAAGTGTCGCTCCCCGGGTGGGGGCTGTTCATGGCGGTTCCGGGGTCTCCGGCACATTTACCGGGTGTGGGGCCGAGTCCGACCGAAGTCGAGGCGACGGAGCTCGAGGTGGGGCTCGGGGACGGGACGCCCGGGCGCCGCCCAGTTCTTGGGAGAAGGTGGCTTACGGTGGGCGCGGGACAAAGGCCTCGGGGCCGGGCGGGAGACGGACCTAGGGCCGGGCCCGGGAGAAGAGCCGGGCGGGGCGGGCGGGGTTGCGGACAGCGCGCGGGGCCCGCTGTCGGCTCCGCTCCGGGGGCCCGCGGGGGCCCGCGAAGCCCCGCGCCCACTAAGCCGCTGTCGCACCACAGGTGTTTGCTGGTGTGAAATGACCGAGTACAAACTGGTGGTGGTCGGAGCTGGCGGTGTGGGGAAAAGCGCCTTGACCATCCAGCTCATCCAGAACCACTTCGTGGACGAGTATGATCCCACGATAGAGGTAAGCCCCGGCGCCCGGGCTCCCGGCAGCGGAGGACACAAAGGGCCGCGGCTGCGAGCGGGCCGCCCCCGGCGCCCCTAGAGCCCCAGCGCCGGCGCCGATGAAGCGCCCCGGGCAGCGGGGTCCTGACTGCGGGCGGGGCGCTCCGAGAGGAGCCAGGGCCTGCCGTGCCCATTCCTGCCCGGTCTGCGTCGGCTCAGACATTTCTAGAGACTGTCTTCGTACAAAATACTTTTGCATATGGAAAAAATGCACGTGATGGCTAGACTCCCAGCGCTGTCTACCGAGTGCTCCAGGGAATTTGTAAGCTAGCTTCGCTTCTTCCGACACCCAGCCGAGCTGGCAGCTCGAGTTCGTTGTAGACGTTGTTAAGAATAGATATCGTGGGTAATCTGGGGTAAAAGGCTTTAGACTTATTTTTACCAAGCGCTAGAAGCTCTTGCTCTTGCCTGAGTACCCGACTACCTTCCTAGAGTCTGTTTGGAAGAGGAAAACATATCAACTTAAAAGAGAATTGAACGTACCCAGAGTAAAAAGAAATGGACCCAGGGGAGAAGATGGGAGAATTTCAGTTTTACAGAGCCTACAGACTCAAGTCATCACAGTGGGATTTCTTTAACTGAATTCCAAGAATATCAGACACACCCATGTCCAAACATAAAATACAGTCAATTATAAATTATTTTTGTATCATCTACACATGCATGTAGTTCCCTCCTTAAGTGAAGATTAACAGATGACCATGTAGAGAAATTTGTCTCCATCTCATATGGTACCTTTTGCAAACATTGCTGAAGAAGGGTTCTTTAGAGTTAGGGGTCGAGGGGATATAACCCTCCCAGAGTCATTCTTGGCCACAGCCTCTATCCTACCTTGATCAGGTTCATGCTGAAAGTGGTTTTGAATGAAAAATATAAATGTGTTCTTTGAACAGGAATTGCGAAGACTCAAATCCAGTTTTAGGTTATTGGTGCAAGTATCTCTGAATTGATTAAACAGAATTTAAAGTGTAATTGGTAAAAATACTCTGTAAACTCAGTTTGTCTTTTTCCCATCACACTATTCAGAACCACCTCAGCCAGCAAGAATATCTTTGCATTGTCAAGGTATAGAGGTGTGACACATTTTTCAATTTGAAACAGCACTGACACTATAAGCTTGTCTACTTGATATTGATGCATATAAACTGCTTAGAAGAAATAAGCCTAATAGAAAAGAATATTTTTTTAAAAACCCCAAGAATTCATTTAGCAGTAGCATTAACTCTGTGGTGTTTTGTTTTTAAACAAAAACTGAACTTATTTTTCTAGGATTCCTATCGAAAGCAAGTGGTTATTGATGGTGAAACCTGTTTGTTGGACATACTGGACACAGCTGGACAGGAAGAGTACAGTGCCATGAGAGACCAATATATGAGGACTGGTGAAGGCTTTCTCTGTGTCTTTGCCATCAACAATAGCAAATCATTTGCAGATATTAACCTCTACAGGTACTTGGAACATTGTTTATTGTAGAGAGAGAATTTCTTAAGTGTTCCATATGGTGGATGCACTCAGAGGATTTTGTGTTATAATTAGAGCAGAGAGATAGTTTTAGGCTTCATGTTACATGTTGCATGCAGAATAAATGAAAAGATAGTGGGATTCTTAAGGGTTATACTATGTATCAGAATGCAGTTCTGGGAGTTCCCCCTTGATAGAAATGGTTCCAGGATTTGACCATTGTCTGTAGTGTGTGCTCTAATATATAAATGGAGGAATTGTCGAGACAGAGCACACAGGACCCACTAAAAGGAATTGTCCTCAAAGCCTGCTGGTGAAGAGTGGGAGATGGAGATCTGTGTATCATCAGTGTATCACCCATAGGTGTTACTTCTAAGGAAAATGCTTTGGGAAATTAAATTTTAAAAAGGATATTCAAGAAAAAAATGGAAATAGGAAAACTGATAAATTAACACACATTCTTAAGCACTCACTATGTGCCAGAGATTTTCCTAGGCACTAGGGATAAAAAGACAAAAATAAAACCCCTTCTTGAAGGGACTTACAGTCTGTTACAGTGAAGTTAGATCAAACAGAAGGCAAAGCGAAAGAGAGCCTCCATTTTTTATTTACCTCAGAGATCATCTAAACCTTTCCATTCTGTAACAAAAACTAAGGAGATCAGAAGGTCCTGTGCCTTATACAAGTCACATGTCTAAGTAATGTCACAGTCAGGACCAGTAGAACAACTGTCTTCTGAATCTCATCTGAGTGTTCTCACTCCTGTCTACCTCCAGTCCTGACCTTTTTCCTCCAATACTTTGTAGGCACTACTGAATAAATACCTGTAGAATCTCATACTGTGGAGCACTACTGGAATACATCTTCAGAAAATTTTATTTTCAACGTGCTATTTTACGTACTCCAGGTGCCTGTCACTTATCTGCCATCTCTAGTGGGAGGAAATAACTGGAGAGGGGACACATTACTTTGCTTGGCTTTCTGGATCCTTCGTTAGCTGACCTAACTGATCACCACTTCCCAGTACACACTCCTTAGGTATCTAGCTGTTAGGACCCTTTACAGCAGGACATGCCTTTCACCTCTGTTGATTTCCCCTAATCTAGGATGCTTTCCATTTCTGTATTTTCAAATTTCATACAAATGTCATGGCCCAGTTTACATTAACCTTTTTCATGAAGCTTTTCCCTGCCTGTCCCAATACACCCCCACCCTTTGATCTTTACTTTTTCTGAACTCCTATTGTAGTAAATCTTCCATGTTACTTGGAGCTCAGTTATATACGGTTGCTCTCAAATAATTCATTACTCTTGATCCCTATCCATAAAGTCTTGAGAATAGGACCTGTGTTTTATACTTCTCTGATATGCATGGTAGCTGTATCAGTTATATGTGGGACATTTGTTAGGTAATCAAGAATTATTTGGTCAAACAGAATAAAGTTTTTTTGAAGGGGTTTGAATGAGTTGAAAACTGGATTGTCAGGTCGTGGGAATGGAAAAGACTATTTTTTAAAGTGATAAAAGCAAGACTTAATATTTAGCACAAACTAAACTGAATATAGCCTAAGCTGCACTTTTTCTCTAGTAAAGGCTTGACTGTTCTTACTCTTTTATAACCTATTTCATTTATCTAGGGAACAGATTAAACGAGTGAAAGACTCAGATGATGTGCCTATGGTGCTCGTGGGAAATAAGTGTGATTTGCCAACAAGGACAGTTGACACAAAACAGGCTCATGAGCTAGCCAAGAGCTATGGAATTCCTTTCATTGAAACTTCAGCCAAGACCAGACAGGTACAGTAGGACCCTTCTCTTCATCTATAACCTGAGTAAATAATGGAAGGCACGGGGGAATTACCTGGGGTGTGTTTTATGGGTAGAGGAAGTGGAAATCACTACCTTGTTTACTGATGTGGGTTTTGAATAATGTTTGAATGATGGACTAGGTCAATTAGGTTTAATAGAGGCATTCCCTCACCGTAGATTACATGTCCGCCCTTTTAGTAATAGATCATTATTTTCGCCTGAAATATAAATTCTAGCTATTATTTTCCAGTTTCCCTTCTGGCTTTCTCACCTCTGTCTCCAACCTGCCCCCTTCTCCCAATCCCCATTACCACTAGTTTTTATTTTGTCTTAATTCCTTTTGTTTTTGAGTTAATTCATGACATGCATGATAATGGTGATTAAAATGGAAGCGCACTTTAGTTTTACAGAAAGACTGTTAGTAGTTGCATTCATGTGCCAGGTAGATACGGATGCGCCAGTCTCAAGCCAGGAGGGTCAGAATTCAGATTCTGGCTCTGACCCATCCTGGCTGCATCCTGAGCAGGTCATTGGTCCTTTTAGGCTTTCTACAACTCTAGGACTGTAGGATGTGGAGAGGTGATGACCTGCCTAGGTGGGAGTTCCCTCTACCAGTAAAATAATTGTCTTTTCTTCTCTCCTTACAACAAACTAATTTTATTGCAGAGCATAGAAAAAGCATAGTATCGAAACTACTTCATCCCACCAGAATGGACTCTTAGAATTAAGAGGAATTTTTTTACCCCTAGAATCACCCTTCCCTCCCTTTTGCTTGTTTATGCTATAGAAGTCTTCACGTAGTTGTCACTGTTACCCTAAGAATTCCTGTTTGCACACTTTGAAACATTTGGCCATCTTTCAGTTCAGTCTATCAAATACTTATTAAATGTCTATGATGTGCAGAGTACTGCAGGGTTCCTCTTTTGGAACGCTGTTTTACCAGGAGCCACCACAATAAATAGAAATTTTTGTCAATATTGAAAAGCCCTGTTCACTTCTCATCTGGAATGTAGATAAAGAGTGTGGCAGAAACATTGATGAGAGGACCTTTCTTTTAGGGTGTTGAAGATGCTTTTTACACACTGGTAAGAGAAATACGGCAGTACCGCATGAAAAAACTCAACAGTAGCGATGATGGGACTCAAGGCTGTCTGGGTCTTTCCTGTGCAGTCATGTAACCAAGTGAGTATAAAAATTCTCTTCAGATTTACAGATGAATTATTTGCCTTACCACATCATACATCTCAGACACCTTATTCACCATGGGAGATTTGGACATAACACCTATGGTGATTTGCTGTCTTTTAAAATTTTTCTTGTTTTTTTCTTCACCTGGAATTTTCTCTATGCTGTTATTTAGCTTTCAGTTTTCATAAGCCTTTTAAAAATTTGAAACATTCTCAGGATGCTAAATCACGCAACTTGTGCGTAGTACAGCCATTTAAGACTTAGCTAGCTGAGTATTTTATAAGGATAATTTTACAGTATTAACAGCAGGAATTCATGGATGACAGATATTTGATGCTGTGTAAGAGTTGAAAGCATTGTTGACTCCATACTAGATGATAGATAAACCATGTGTTGTTGGTTGTTTTTTGCCCGTAATAGATGGAGTTTGGAGTTTCATCCTCAGAAAAGAGCCACTTTTTGAGGTAGGACAGATTGGGAAATGTGTCATTTGGCAACCGTCATTGAAGTGTTTTCCTTTTTTGGCACAGTTTTATCATTTACATAAATTCTGCCTTTGTTTCAGCTGCACTGACACCCTGGTCCTGACTTAACCTGGAGGAGAAGTATTAAATACTCATCTTCAGTCTCCCTGTGAAGCCCCTTGCCGCTTTCCCAGTGCCCAGTGTTCTCTTGTCTGTTCTCTACCTGAGAAGTTCTCAGAACAACTACCTCCTCACTTGGTTGTCTGACCAGAGAAATGCACCTCTCCTTACCAGTGTTTCTTCTTCCTGGGTTTTTTCTCTCTGGGTTGTTTGGTTGGTTGTGTTTTTTTCCTTTCTAGGTTTTTCATTTGAAAAGAAATTCATGCTCTGAAACAGAGAAACCAAACTGTCACAGTACTGTTGAAAACAGCATATTGAGCTCCAAAGTACCAACTGCTGGTGATTTTCCTTTTTTAATGTTGAACTTGGACCTGTGTTGATGTTTGGAGCAGTGTTATGAATAACTTTTGTTGAAGACACTGTCTGGTTTTGTTGATGATGTTATCTGGCTACATATGCTAACCTGGCATCTGCTTTTCCTAACACAAATATGAAAGCATACTCCACTCTCCACTAGAGTACCTCTTGCTAATACTGAATTTTGTGTGTGCTCTGGTTCTCCTCTACTTCTGTGTAATTAGAAACACCTTTCCTAATGAAGTGCCTTTTTCTTAGAAGTGATTTGTAGAATTTTCCTGTTTTATTCAGTGAGGTAACCATTAAAAGGATATGGTCTCTCATAAACTGTTAGACATTAAGATGAATATCAGAGGATGTCTATGGCCATTCCACTTGTGTAGGCAGGCCATCTGATATCTTCATCTCAGTTATGTTGTATCTGGTTTCCCAGTGACCTGTTTATGGAATCACAGGGAGAAATCTGAAACGAAAAATACTTAAGAATCATTTCACTTATTTTTTACTCAAGTCTCCACTTTTTTGCATCTCTCCCCCTCCCCCCGTTATTGCCTACAAATTGTACGTGCAATTTGTAGTTAGTGTTTCCTTTAGCTTTTATTCTTATACAGAAGAAAAGAAATTAGTACTAAAGAAGCAATCAGCTATCATATGCTCATTTGGACCATGCATTTACAGTTGTATAGATCTTATAATAATTTAGGTGAGATTTTCTTCAAAAGGTGCAACCAATGATCTTCAAATGTTAGATGCAATATATTAATAGAATGAATAATAAGTAACTAAATTTTATTCTTGCCAACTTCACTACATTCATCTGGCTTTTATTGACTGTTATACATTTTATTGGAGAGACAGGATGTGCCTTACCATCCTGAGCTGAACTAGTTAATAGTTCACTTGGCTGGAGTATGGTGCTAATGAGACCAGGGTCACAGGTTTGATAGTAATGCTAGCCATTTATTACCATGCAAACAGAAACTGTCAGGGCCACAGACAACCACTCCTAATTCCAGCCAATTTTATCATCTGTGCAACTCTGAGATCATGTAGGTCTGTGTTCCCTTTGGAGGACAGAGTATGGGAGCTATTCTTACTTTATGACTTGCCTAAGGTTAGGTTGAAGTATAGCATGTCAGTCCATCCTTTATTAAACATCTGCTGTGTGCCGATGTGCCTGCTGTGTGAAAAAGGCCGCACGTGGTCTTTCTCTTAAAATTGTGAGACAAACTGAGCACTCTGTGTGCCATAGTGAGCATGCAGTTACAAGTTTCACAGAGTCTCACACGTCTGATGTGTATCTTTCCCTCTACAAGCTTTTTCTTCAGTACATCATAAGCACAGTTGGGTCTGAAGTGGGCCAAAAATGGTTTCCTATTAGATCCTTGTTAAATGTAGGTATGATGTCTGGCTGGATGAGGTGATAAACCTAACTGTTGTAAACAAGTTAAGCCATCTAAGGTAATTGGACTTAAAAAATATGGATTGTGGATGTTTATGGATGCTGAGACTTCTCCCCAGTTACCTTGAGTTCTGAGAGCTCAGCTTCCCCCAAGTTAAATCCTGAGTCAGCTGTCATAAATTTTGTATTCCTTTGCAGCTGGTCTTTGCTATTAAAGGTTGTGAATTCAAGAGTATGAAGATAGAATATCCTGTTTGGCTGATGCTGCAGTGTTTACTCCATAAATGTTTCTATGAAGTGCTGTTTATATTCAAACAGCTTAGTATAGAATCTTGGTAATAAAGTACTGTACTCAAAGCATCACAGTATGGGACTTGTGAAAGGTGGAATTGAAAACAAGAATTCCAACTCCTTTTTCTTAGATGCGAAAGCTGTGAATTCTTTCGTCTTTACCTTGATGAGATGTGATTTAAAAAAAAATTGAATATATTCACGGGGAAATTTTAGGTTCTTTCTCCCACTCCTGAATTTTAGTAAGAGTAATCTAATTTTGTTTTAACTTAATAAGGTTTCTGTTCCCAGAGCCTTCCATAATCATAACCTAAATGTAGCATGTCTGGCTCCTAGGACACAAGAAACAATTGAAAAAATTAGGTAGTTTAATTTAATAATGTGAACTGAAGAATCACAAGAAGAAAGAGGCTTAATATTCACTAGGGTGAATATTAAGTTTTGGTGATTTGTATTTGGAACTGACAAGATTTTATCTTTCATTTTTACCACTAAAATTACTTGTAGTTATGTGACCTTAGGTAAGTCACTAAAGGTCTTGGACCTCAGCAAGGATGGAATTGGGCTCTAGAGACTTTTCCAGTTCCAACAATCTGTGATTCTACCAGCACATGGCCAATGTTTTTCATATCACTTTATTTTCCAAAGGAACCATTTGGTTCAAAATGGTATTTTCCATGTTGGAGTATCTGTCACATAGATTTCTGAATAACTGATGACAGAATTTGAATGACCTTGGAAGGGGAATTTCAAGTCATTCCTGTGACTGTTCTTTGCGTAACTTCTAGATGAGTATTGTCTCATTGGGAGTTATATAAACTATATATTTTTGTGCCACCAAATGCAGGAAAATATATTAATTGTGCAAATCTGCTGTTTAAACTGGAGCTTATTGGCCTCCTTGGTCCTGCACAGAAGGGCTCATATTTTAAGTTGAAGATTTTGTTGTAAATTAATCCATCTTAAAAAGACTTTTTGTTCATTTGAATTTAAAGTTGGTTATTGTTCTTGTTAAATGATTTTTTAAAAAATAAAACTGGAAATTCATTGGTTATTAATCCTTTTCTCTCTACTAAAGTACCATTATGGGCAATCACAGGTCTTAATACATGTCATTTACCACTTTGTGAGATGGGAGTGGGAGGATGGTGCATACCTGGAACCCCGGCTACTTTGGATACTGAAGCTGAGCCTGGTGAATCTCTTTAGTTTGAGAGCTTTCAGCTGCAGTGGACTATGTATTGGCTGCAGTGTGATAACTCCCTTCTCCTGTGGGATAGGGAAGCAGGTTGCCTAAAGACAGGCAAATCTACCCACATAGGAAATAGAGGAAGTCAGATTTTCATGCCAATCAGTACTGCCCTGTACTTCCTGCCTGAACCAGATGGGGAGACAGTCCTAAAAAAAATGTTGGCTTTGATCAAAAATCTGAATTACTTTTTTATCTCTGTATAAGTCATGAACTGTTGCCATAGTGTGATCCATGTTCACCTCTACACAAAAATGTTTTATACTAATAGAATAATTCTAAATAATCAGCAAAGTGTTTGCTTTGTATTCAGGGTTTTTGCAGGACTAATTAAAAAATGAACATTTCCAGGTAGCACCTTTTAACCAAGCTCAGTTTAACAGAGATTAAGTGCATGCTGTATTCACAACTCTGTACTTAGTCCATGCCAGAAGAGAGGTGGTTGTGGTGGTGGTTTTACGAAGGTCTAACCCTTTAGTTGCCTACAGAGTTTTGTCTTCCCAAAGACTGGCTTGTGAGCAAACACTTGTCTTCTGTCCTTGAATGCTTACCTTCTATCAGTTAAATGAACTGCAAATTAAATTCAACAGATATATTTACTTTATGCAAGGAGGACATTTATTCAAAAAGACAAACATTATATAGAGGGGTCTCCAGCCTGAAGAAAGTTATTTTGAGTCCAGATGGTAATTTACATTGATTTTAGAAATAACTGATTTAAAAAAAAAAAGGCAGATAGAAATATTTTTCAGTTGAAAGTTATTAAGTTTTGGTATGTGATTTTCTGTATGCATGTCAGATAAATCAGATCCAGTAACTAGGTTATTATTCATTTACTGATTATAGTCAAGATACTTGGGTTTAAATCTTACCTCTGATGCTGAGTTCCTGTACCTGTATAACTCTGGGCAAGTAGCGTGACTTTATTGGGCCACCTTTGCCTCATTCATAAAGTGATAGATAGATAGATAAACCTTGGTGATCCTCTCCAGAGGTTCATGTACAACCCTCCTAAAATCTTAGAAAAACCTCAGGACCGAGTTTTCCTGCTTTTCACTCCAATTGCTACTCTGATTGCCTGAATGAAAACTAGGAGTTGGGCTAAAGAAGCAAATGGTAAAAATGCAGCTCAAGAAGCTTGCTTAGGCCCCATTGGAACTTCTGTGGTATATTTGTGCTATTAAGTGTCTGCTCTCCCAATGTACAGCCCTCAGGGTCATTAGAAGGCCAAATCCCACCACATAGGTGATACAGGCATAAATGAGTGCACGGGAAGAGAATCCCTTATTAGTGAACCTGTTAAGCTCCCAAGATAGAGCAGAAGAAACCACTAGCTTTATGAGCTAGAACACAGGAAGTACTGGAATTCAAGAACTGAATTTTAAAAAAAAGCCTTTTCAGAGATAATCTGCAAAAAAGATATCTGTGTCTTTTCTACAAACCTTGTAGCCTACCTCCATTCTTGTATTAGTGCATCTTGTAAAAGCTTGAGGGTGTCTGAAATCTATACAGCTGATATTGCAGAAACAGGTCCCTCCTATGCCAGGTTCTATATTATTGGTTTAGATTCATAAAAAACAAAAAAAAAACAGGGCAAAAACTTTAATGACCACACCGTTTTTATTTGAAGACAGTGCTGTTAACAGAATTTCCTTTCAGCTTGAGCTAAAGTTGTTTCAAATCTGATGAAAAAAAAAATGAAATAGTCTTATCTATAGGCCTTGTATTTCTATGATCCAGCACATGGTAGTTCTTTTTAAGAATAAAGCATAAATCTGACTCAGGAATAGAAGATGATAACCTTTGCTTATGAATAAGTTCAAGGGCACATGGAGAAAGGTTTGCCTTGGAAAGAGCCAGCTCCATATAAGAAGGGAATGAGAAAGAGGAAAGACATCTGTGAGTGATGGGAGAAGTATAAGACAAGGACCTCATCTGAAAGGCATGGGGAGGTGCCAGGGGAGGCTTGCAGAAGGATCAGAAGGTTGGAGGGGACCAGCTGCTGCGATCATTGGGGCAGCTAGTTAAGAAATTGTGAAAGGATTCCTGCTTCGGTGAGGGTCCAGCTTAAGAAAGGTAAATGTGTAGTGGAACAAGTCAAGATAGTTTCTGGGTTCAGTGTTCAGCCCATAAACAGGAATGAAGTGGGACTGAACTGAAGAGTGCACAGAGGAGCCAAGTATCAGTAAGACTAGGAAGGTAAGAGGAGACCAGATTGTGAAGAGCTCTAAATGCCAGATTGATATATGATCCTAGAGGTAATAGGGAGCCACTAAAGTTTATAGACTAGGAGCATGATATGTAAAGAAATAAGCTTTAGGAAAAATTACTTTGGCGAACTGAATGCTGGATGGATTGGAGTGGAGAGAGATGTAGGGCAGGCAAGTGAGTAAGAAATCCATTGTGTGTCCAGGTGAGAGGTGCTAAGGGCCTCAATTAGGGAGGTAGCTATTTAAGTTGGAAGAAAGCTATGTTGATAAGATGCCATGAAGGTAGAAACACGATTGATTATTCGGGACACGATTAGGTTAGTGGTTCTTAAAGGAACATGCACTTTTAGTATCTACTGTGCAGGTGTTTTACCCAGAGTTCGTTGGGAAATAGCCCAAGGAGGGAGGAAGCTACATGGAGGTATGGTTTTAGGCCTGAAATGTCACTAAGTCAGCTACCAGTCAGAACTAAGTAATACCCCCGCTGCTCTCTTCAATGTCTTGTTAGACAAGATAATGTAAGGGAGTATATGTATGTCTAAATCTAGGATACGTATGATTGGTCACTGAATAGTAAATGTCGTTATGTCATAGTACACAGACGGTTAAGCCAGTATGCAGCTGGTTGAAACTAATAAATTCTATAAGTTCAGCTGGCTGCTGTAGCAGGAAGGGAGCTAACAGTTTTTGCTGCGTCAGGCTGTTCTTGGGCTGGGGAGAAACTTACTGGGATAGTGTTTTGAGGCTAAGGAGAAATGTTATTTTTAAAGAGAAATGTGATTTTAGAATTGGGGTCCCAGCCCTCCATTGTTAGGCGCTAGGAGATTAATTAAAAATGTAAGTGGCTACCCATTTAAAAAATTTTACATCTGAGACTTCCTTTATATAGGCAGTACCAGCATCTCTTGCTGAGCCTATTGAGACAGATTCAGAACTTAGAGAAGGTTATTCTTGGTTTATGTGGGAATTTAAGAAGCTTGACATTCAGTATGGAAAGATTAAGATGAAATGCAATACTTGTACAGTATGCAAACTGAAGCTGTTGGGAACCTGTGACTCCCAGTGCTCCTACAGCTGTGTAGGACTCCCTCCCCCTGGAGCCACATTAGAACTCTCCCCACTGAAGAACCATTCAAGGCTTCTTACATTTTCATATTTCATATGTTGTCAAGGTTTATTCTGTTGTCATTTTCCATTTTGACCTTCCCAACTTATTCGGAGACATAAACTTGCTTAGCAACAATGTTCCAGCTAGGGATGGAGCCCAGTAACGCCTCCTTCCCAAGGCTGGGATGCCCCCTCACCAGACATGCATAACCCTCTCTTAGCTGCAGCCTGTTTTGTACTGACTTGTACAAGACCCAGCTCCCCCTGCAAGAATCAAGTCAAACAAGCAGTCACTCTGGTCACATCCTTTTATGTCTGACTCAGTACTCCTCCCACCCGCTCCAGAAGCATGTGCCCACTGGAGAAGCACCAATGAAACTGCACTTTCTGTTTAACAGCACAGAAACTACTTTGACATCTGGCATTACCCAACCTCAGACTGCTCTGCTGAATGCAACCCCATTTAAGTAACAGGAAATAAAGTCATTTATTTAATGGGAAAAGGATATATTTTGAGAGATTGGCATCTATATTTATTGAAAATGGTTATTAAGAGGAAAATAAAATGAAAATCGATATAGTAAAATCTCACAAAATTTCCCAAATTTGTCAGTAGTGCACGTCCATATCTTTCCTGAATACAAAAGAATGGGGATGATGTTTTTCTTACCACAACATATTCATCATTTTCAAGTTAGATGGAACCCTAGAATTCACCTAGTCCAACCCCCTAACCAAGGTTCAAGTTAAGTGAATTGCCCAAGCTAAGAAATAGCAGGGCTGGCGTTCAAACCTATGTGCTCCTCCACTCCCCAACAGGTTACCCCACAAAGCCTGAAAATATGAGGTGTTACAGAGGATGGTGGAGTGGCCAAGCCCATGCAGTCTTTTGACTAAAAAGGTAAGGTAGTGCTTTCTCTTAGCTCAGATAGTACTAGGACGGTTACAAGTCATTACTAAAAGTCCAAGGATTCCTAAAGAATGTGGACAGTGGATTGAATGCTAGGCAGAGGTTCCATGAGTTTCCAAGCAAGAAGGAACCCAGTTGAGGATGACATTACCCTACAGAAATAGGGAAATTTGGAATAAGGATGTTTGGGAGAAAATATATGTGACAATGGAATTTCATTTTAGACTATTTAACATCACTATGATAAAAACAGTGTCTATTTTGAGCTAGTAAACCAGTTTAAAACTATCTTGCACTTTTAAGTCTCTTTTCTATATTTCTAAGCCCCAATAAGCTTCAACCTTGGATGACTCCCGCTGTCCACCAACTTTGTTCCTATTCACATGCTGCTGAATGTGAGTGGAGATAATCACATAACCATTTTCACTGGATCTACTCTACATTTATGCTATGCAACCTCATTGCTGCTAAGGCAATCCTTCTACACAAAGGATTGCCACTCATTATCCCACTCTCCATAGTGGCTCTTCTAAATGTTTTCATCCTTTCTTAATCTTCCCATGTATACTCCTGCCCACCATCCTCTCAGCTAAGAACCTTGCTTCATATTTTACAGAAAAACATTGAGGCTACTCATTGTAAGCTCCCTGTTCTCCCCTCTTCCTCATCAACTTTTACTTAGACTCCTGCCCTCTCTCCTCCTTCACCCTATCTCACAGGAAGAGGTAGCCTTATTCTTTACCAAGTCTCACCCACACCTCCACCTGGAAAACCAATTTCATTCCATCCCATCTCCTCCAACAGATTGCCCCCTCTGTCATCCCCACTCTTTCACTTATTTTCAACCTTTCCTTGTCTACTAGTTTCTTCCTCAGTGACTACAAACATACTTATGTTTCCCTTATCCTAAAAAAAACATTCAGTTGGTCCTTCTGTCCCTAATAACTGTCAGCCTAAATTTCTTCTGTCCTTTGTGGCTAAACTCCCTGAAAGAGTTCTCTGTAATAGGTGCCTCCACTTTCCTCTCACTTTTTGACCCTTACAATCCAGCTTCAGACCTCATCATTCCAGCAAAACTGTTTTTTCCAGAGTTAGCAGTGGTCTCTTAATTGTTCAATCCAATGGTCTTTTCTCAATCATGTGATGGGAATAGAAAACAAATTGCAAGAGAAAAGTGAACATTAAGTCCCAGGAGGCCTTGTAGAGGTTCAGGGCATGAAGAGATATCCATGAACACAAAATGTAAATATTAAACTTGGAAGTAACCTCAGATGTACATGTAGTCCAACTCCTTTCTACAGATGAAGAAACTCGGCTGAAAGGAATGAGATTGAGATCTCTCTTATAAAATAGTACCCTCCCCCACCACAGCTCTTAGCTGTTAGACTCCTTTTATAGAAAAAAATGCCTCTTTTATACCTGTTCTAAAAGTCTCATGAACCTGAAATTTTTTCTCTTTGGCAATAGAACATTATAGCACAACATACCTAATACGTCTTAGAGGACTTTGAAAACGCAACTGTAAATATACTGTAACAGTAATTAGATGAGGGGAAGCCTGCATTTGCCAATGTGCTGGGCAACAAACACAGAATTTCATACTATCAGGAGCTACATTTTCCATGGACCCCAACCCCTGACAGATAGGCCTGAGGACACAGGTCAGGAAGTTGACCTACGAAAAGCTTCACTAGTGATAAGGGATTGTTATCTAAAGTGAGATGATAAGGGAAGAATGCCTGTTTGTCACCAAATTATGGGAGAATGAGTTAACAGAACCACCAACATATTGTGTTATATTTTCCCTGGTTAAGATAAGGAACCTGGATTAAAAAATAGTTTCACCTATTGACTATGCCACAGAAGCAAACAGTGGGAATTCACTCATTTTGGAAATGGTGAATGAAAATATTTCTTTTGCTAAAAATAAAAATTTTAAATATTTCTGGTTTTTATATCACTTCAGTTTCCTCCTGCACCCTTCCCCTTCCCAGAAAGTTATCCTATGTAACAATTTTTTTTTGAAGAAAAAGAAGACAAAGACAGCAACAACCCATAAACCAATATTCATGGATTTCCCACCTCTGCGATGGAGGATGGAGAGACAACTTCCACTAGAATATGTCTAATATTTATTGCGTTTCTTCCTTTTTCTGTTTTTACTGACATTATGTTATGCTTTGTTTAGATTTCTGTGGTGTGGTAATAACTGAGTATGCAGATTTTACCCAGTTTCACACCAGGATTAGGGAGTGAGTCAAATGGATATGGAGTTATCAGAATATACCCCTAACAAACGTGAATTCAAATCTGAAGAGAGGCAGTTTATTAAGAACATGGAATTGAAGTGTACATTGCTCTGGGGAGATAGAGAGATGGATGGATGGATGGATATATATTTAAATAGATATTTAGATTGATGGGATAGATGGATAGATACAGATATATGGCATTGTTGGTAGAAGTAAGATTACTTTGTATTCATGACTTAGCTTTAACAACTTTGCGTGACCCTGGGTGAGTCTTTCCACCTCCCAGTGCTCTAAGGCATTAGCAGTAGCAAGAGGGGGTGACAATCTGCAATGGTAGAGAGGGTTTCCTCATCTGGGAAACAAACTCTTAGCTCCATTCCACATTCCTACCCTAACACTAACTTACACTAAGAAATTACATACGCAGAAGAATGATTGACACGGTCATGGTTCACGGCAAACAAAAGACAAATGCATACAGAGAGATAGGTGGGGACAGAAGCAAAGACACAGTTTTCAGGGCAAGTATTTCCCAGAAAGTAGGACAAATATGCAAAATATAACTTCCCCAAGGTCTTGTTGAACTGCTTTTCATGGAGTGCATTGAGAGGCTTGATTCAGCCAATCAGAAAGAGGGATACAAAAAGTGAATCTTCCAAATCAAACTGAGAGTAAGTCCACTTTTTTTAAGAGAGAAAAAGAAAGAGACAGAAAAACAGAGAAAGAGCCCTCTGAGCCCTTCTCCAAGCCAGAGGGGTTGGATGTGGGTGGGGAGAACAGAAGACTGCCTCTGTGCCTGAGCTATATACGTATCTCTCAAAAAGTCAAACATGTATCATTGAATACTCTTCTTTCCTATGGGAGAAATGTGTTCAAAGCATCCTTTCTTTGTTCTAGCATATCTCTTTCTGTTCTGGCTTGGCCTTGCAACCATTTGTTTCTTTTCTACATAAGATACATGAAACATCAGCGTAATGGCCTTAGGTATCTGAAATTTCAAGGACTGAGAGAAACTTCCCTACAGCAGGGAGAGAGGAACACCCCGTGGGCACATTTTGTGAACAGAGGCCAGATTCTAGTCTGCATTTCAGACTGACCTCAGATGTTTCTGCTGGGCTTAGTTACAAGCACAGGTGCCTGACAGAATAATAGCCTGTGTTTAGCACTGTTGCTATTTGCACAGCATTTATATCAGACATTATTTATTTTGAGCCCTATAACCACCTTGTGAAGTAGGCACTGCAGATGAAATATTCCCCATTTTATAGATAAGGAAACTGAGGTTCAGAAAGTTTAAGTGATTTGTCTACAGTCATACAACTAGTAAATATCAGAGGCAGAATTGGAACCCAGGACTTTGATTCAAAAGACCGTTGCTCCTTTTTGTGATGACTGTGAATTACAAATTGAAGGGATGCCCATCAATTGGGGAATGGCTAAACAAACTATGTTATGTGATTGTGATGGAATACTATTGTGCTATAACAAATGACAAGCAGGATGATTTCAGAAAAACCTGGAAAGATTTATATGAACTGACTCAAAGTGAAATGAACAGAATTGGGAGAACATGGTACGCAGTAAAAACAATATTGTTGAATGAAGAATTGTGAATGACTTAGCTATTCTCAGCAATACAGTGATCCATGACAATCCCAAAGGACTTATCATGAAGCAGACTATCTGCCTCCAGAAAAAGAACTGATACTGTTTGAATACAGACTAAAGGAGGCTATTTTTCACTTTCTTTCATTCGAGTCTTTTTGTAGAAAATGACTAATATGGAAATTTTTTATATGATTGCACATATATAACCTATATCTAATTGCTTACCATCTCAGGAAAGGGGGAAGACAGGGAAAGAGAGAGGGAGGAATAGAATTTGTAATTCAAAATGTTTTTTAAAAAAAGTTAAATTATTTAAAAAATGTAATTGGAGATTATGCATACATACATATGTGTGTGTACATATATATGTATATATACCACTGCCTTATCCACTATACTGCAAGATGTTTGATTTCTTAAGAGGAATAGAAAGGTTAGAAGGAGGAGGAGGTGATTTAGGGGCTACTCATTATTATTATTGACTAATGAATTCAATTTCAGATATGTTGAATTTGAGGTGACAATGAGCTATTCTCAGTCCACAAGAATTTATGATTACACACCTACAATGTGCCAAGTTCTGGGGACCTGCATACAAAGTCAAAATAGTCTCTGCATTCAAGGAGCTTTTGCTCTTTCAGGGAGACCACAAAAACAGGGACTGAACCTCCAATGTCACCGGCGTGGGGATTTCCCAAGTGAGGGTACTACCTCTCCAAATGCTGATCAGTCCCTTCACATCAGCAAATTTACAGACATGCATAGAATAGACTGGAACATTGAGAAGTGACTTGCTTAGGGTCACACAGCTAGTATGAGTTGGACCTGGCAGGACTTGAACTGAGATTTTCTTAACTTCAAGGCCAACTCTCTGTCCACATGCCATGCTGCCTTTCACACAAACTATATGAAAAGGACACCAACAATTGGACTAGAGTAAGGGCAAGGGTGGAGAGTCAGGAAAGGCTCTGGCCCTCTCCCTCCTTTATACTAGCTTATTTTTAAAAGAGGGGGCAGTTATCATAGGGTCAGTCCTTTTTTGGAGAGACCCTGGATCCTGTGGATGGGGAGAAAAGCTGATACATTCACAAGATATTCCTTGCTCAGGAGTCACTAATGGCTGTGAGAGACAGTGACAAAGCTTTTTAACTGCATAGTCCCCAGAAGATAGTCACATGGCCAACCCCAAGAAGAAGGAACATCCCTAGATAATGTTGATGGCCTGGAGAGTTGGGGAAATCTAGCCTTCTAGAGAGTGAAGGAAGAGTTCTTAGAATTTCCTAGAGAGCTTCCCGGGGGGGGGGGGAGGCGGAGCCAAGATGGCGGAGTAGAAGGACGCACGTTTACGAGCTCCGAAACCAAAAGCCCATAGAATTAACGTAAAAAGAGTCCCCCATAACTTCTGGGTCAATACAAGGTGTGCAGAAACAGAGTGAAAGAGATTTCCGTTCCAGGGAGCCCTGGAGACCCGTCCCCAGGGTCCGGCACGCCCCGGAAAGTGGACCCCACCCCCAGCGCTGCCCTGGCCGCGGCCCCAGAGAAGCTGATCCGAGCAGGCTTCAGGGACAGAAGCTCCGGCAGCCGGGAAAGTCCCTCTGCCCACAGAAGCTACAGGTCAGTGAGAGAGAAGGCTGAGCTGGAGGAGAGGGGAAGCAGGGCGTCTCCGTGACTTGGGCCCCCTCGGGAGGAAGCAGCGGCGGCAGGGACGGGGGCAGGAAGCGGCGGAGGCAGAGGTGTGGATGGCGGCTGAGGCAGCAGTGGACCGGGACTCGGGAATCCCCCAGCAGCAGGCAGGATCTTTATTATGGAAGATACCTGCATAAAACCTGACGGAGCTGAGCCTGGGAGACAGCCCTGCCCCCACCCCGCTCTGTTACTGAAGGCTTTTGTTTAAAGCCCCTGAGGGATCAGAGCCTGGGAGGCGGCCCTGCCCCCACCCCAGCACTTGAACTAAAGCTCACTGATTGACAGCCGGCAGGAGGAAAGCCCATTTAAGTCTCAGAGACCAAGCACTAGCTGGGCGGATCCAGGCGGGAGTGGAAAGGAATCTCAGAAGTCAAGTAACTGGCTGGGAAAATGCCTAGAAAAGGGAAGGAAAATAAGACTTTAGAGAGTTTTTTCCAACAAATGCAAATGATCCCAACCTTCGGATCTGATGATGAGGACGTATCCTTGCCATCAGGGAAAGACGTGGAGGGCGGGGCCTCAGTACCCCAGACACCCCAGGGGGGGTGGCGGGTGGGCTCAGGCCCTGGAAGAGCTCAAAAAGGATTTTGAAAAGCAAGTAAGACAGGTGGAGGAAAAACTGGGAAGAGAAATGTCAGAGATGCAAGAAAAGTATGAAAAACGGGTCAATACCTTGGTAAAGGAGACCCAAAAAAATGCTGAGGAAATTAACACCTTGAAAAATAGGCTCACTCAATTGGAAAAGGAGGTTCAAAAAGCCAATGAGGAGAAGAATGCTTTCAAAAGCAGAATGAGCCAAATGGAAAAAGAGGCTCAAAAGCTCACTGAATTTAATAGTTCTCTCAAAATTAGAATGGAACAGATGGAGTCTAATGACTTTATGAGAAACCAAGAAATCACCAAACAAAACCAAAAGAACGAAAAAATGGAAGAGAATGTGAAATATCTCATGGGGAAAAACAACTGACCTGGAAAATAGATCCAGGAGAGACAATTTAAAAATTATGGGACTACCTGAAAGTCATGATCAAAAAAAGAGCCTAGACATCATCTTCCATGAAATTATCAAGGAAAACTGCCCTGACATTCTAGAACCAGAGGGCAAAATAAGTATTGAAAGAATCCATCGATCACCACCTGAAAGAGATCCAAAAAGAGAAACTCCTAGGAACATTGTGGCCAAATTCCAGAACTCCCAACTCAAGGAAAAAATCTTGCAAGCAGCTAGAAAGAAACAATTCCAGTACTGTGGAAATACAATCAGGATAACCCAAGATCTAGCAGCTTCTACATAAAGGGATCGAAGGGCGTGGAATAGGATATTCCAGAAGGCAAAGGAACTAGGACTCAAACCAAGAATCACCTACCCAGCAAAACTGAGTATAATACTTCAAGGGAAAATATGGTCTTTCAATGAAACAGAGGACTTTCAATCATTCTTAATGAAAAAACCAGAGCTGAAAAGAAAATATGACTTTCAAACACAAGAATGAGAAGAAGCATGAAAAAGGAAACAGCAAAGAGAAGTCTTAAGGGACTTACCAGAAGTGAACTGTTTACATTCATACAGGGAAAGACAATATTTCTAACTCTTAAAACTTTTCAGTATCTGGGTAGTTGGTGGGACCACACACACACGTACACGCATGCACACACATACACACACATACAGAGATAGAGAGCACAGATTGAACTGAATAGGATGGGACCATACCTTAAAAGAAACTAGGGTAAATGGTGAGAGAGAAATGTAGGGGGAGGAAAGAGAGGGAAAGGGAAGGGGGTAACTATATGTCATTTAAGAGGCAGGTAGGAGTTTTTCTTAGTGGAGGGAAAAAGAGGAGAGCTGAGAAAAAAAAAACCAAGAAGTTTACCCTCATCACATTTGACTAAACGAAGGAGTGAAATGCACACTCATTTTGGTATGAAAACCTATCTGACAGTATAAGAAAGTGGGGGAGAAGGAGATATTGCAAGGGGGGGGATGATGGAAGGGAGGGCAAAGGGAGGAGGGAGCAATTTGAAGTCAACACTTGGGGAGGGACAGGATCAAAAGACAGAAGAGAAACAATGAGGGGCAGGTTAGGAGGGATGGTAATCCAGTTAGTCTTACACAACACGACTATCAGGGAGGTCATTTGCAAAACTACACAGATATGGCCTATATTGAATTGCCTGCCGTCCCAAAGGGAATGGGTGGGGAAGGAGGGATGGGGAGAATTTGGAACTCAAAGTTTTAGGAACAACTATTTAGTATTGTTGTTGCAACTAGGAAAGAAGACATACAGTTAAGGAGGAATAGAAAGTCATCTGGCCCTACAGGAGAAAAGAGAAGATGGAGACAAGAGAAGGGAGGGATGACAGAAGAGAGGGCAGATTGGAGATAGGGAAAATTAGATTGCTTGGAGTATTGGGGTGGGGGGAGGGGATAAAAGGGGAGAAAATTTGGAACCCAAAAATTTGTGAAAATGAAATGTGTAAAAAAAATTAATTAAATAAATAAATAAATAAAATTTAAAAAAAAAAAAAAAAAGAATTTCCTAGAGAGAAATCTTAGCCTGGAAATGTAAGAGCCACATGGCACTGAGCCACAATATAGAGGTTAGAATGTGAATTATACCCTTTGGTACTATCATGAGCCCTTGGTATAGGTCAGATAGGAAAGAGGTTGCCTCTACAGAGTCCCCAAGTTCATTTCCTTCCCAGGATGCTAAGTTCCCAAAGCCTTAGACAGTACCATATGATTACAAAAATACTAAGGGATTGCCAACCTAGCCTACCGAAGTTCATTTCTCTTCCAAGAATATGCCAAGTCACAGGATGGCCTGCCTGTATAGGTACCGGGAGGAAGATGGGGCCTCTGGAGAGAAAGGAGCTTTTAATTTACTATTTATGAACTACCATGAGTCCTTTGAATTTTCTGCCTTCTGCTTGTGCAGTAAAATGAAGACTGTCTTGTACATTGTTACTTGGAGAATGTGCAGGAGAACTGAGCATTCATTTACCCACATCAGTGGAGACCCAGACACAAATGTTCTAATCTGTTATTCTCAAAGAAATTCCAGGTGTAGGAGAGCCAATACCCAGAATCAAGATGGGAATGTCGCTCAAGGAATAGCCAGGAGGTTAGTGTTGCTGGATCAAAGAGTATGTATTGGGGAATAAGGTGTAAGAAGATTGGAAAGGTAGGAGGGGGCTTTGAACACCAAGCAGAGGACTTTGGAATTTGATCCTGTAAGTGACAGACAGTCACTGGAGTTTACTGGGGGGAAGAGAGGAAGGAGTATAACATGAAGACTGTGCTTTAAGAAAATCAATTATGTGGCCAAATGGAAGATAGAGTGGGAAAAGACTTGAGGAAAGCAGATTCTTTTGTGGTTCAGTCAGTTCAGTTGTGTCTGATTCTTCATGACCCTCTTTGGGGTTTTCTTGGCAAAGATACTGGAGCAGTTTTCCATTTCCCTCTCTTATAGATGAGAAAACTGAGGCAAACAGGGTTAGGGGATTTGGCCAGGTTCACACAGCCATTACAATAGTTTAGGTGCAAAGTGATGAGGCTGCGCACCAGGGTGAGGATGGTGTCAGAGGAGAGAAGGGGAGTATTTGAGAGATGTTGCAAAGTTGAAATCAAAAGCCCTTGGTACTGTATTGGACATGGGGGAGGTTGAGAGATAGTGAGGGGTCCAGCATGCCTCTTAGATTGTGAGCCTATGGGACTAGGAGGATGGTGGTGCCCTCTAGCATAAGAGGGAAGGTAGGAGGGGGTAAGATTTAGGGGAATAGATAGTGAGTTCAATTTCAGACATGAAAGGAGTACATACAGTATGCAAAGCTATGGCCTACCCTGGCCTACTAAGAATTGTTCTCCAGCAAATATTTAATGTATGAAAGCAACCAATAAATTAGCAGGCTGTTCCTAGTTTGAGTATTTTGTTTTCAATTTAGTGGTTAACTATTGGTTAATCTCATGGTTTAACTTCAGCGTAGAGTTTCTATGCAATAGTCTTCAGCTCAGTTTGGCAAAGTACTAAAGCTGTCATTTAGTAGGAAAGGCATTCAACTTGGTGTTAGGGGGACCCAGGCTTGAATATGACCCTGGGCAAATCCCTTCTCTCCGATCCTCAGTTTCCTCATCTGTAAAATGGGAGTAATCAATCTATTAGCATTTATATCCCAGAGCTGTCATGTGGATCAATTGTGGTTGTGCGTGTAAAGTACTTTGAAGCCTTTAACAAGTTTCATAAAACTCAAATTAATAGTTTCCAGTAATGTATCTAATAATAGATACTTAATAAATTGAATTGAACTTAGTGTCTAACAAAGACTTTTGCCTAGCTGAGCATCGTTTTTTAGGGCTTACAGCAGAGAAGAGTCTATCTATTTTGGGAAATGCTATTTATTAGAAAAATTTTTTCCTTACATTAAAATTTTTACTAAATGAATTTCTACCAAGACAGAGAGCCAAATGTATTTTTAAGACCCAAGTGAATATATTGGCACACACACACACACACACACACACACACTCCTGAATTTTGTTACTTTGAACTTTTTGGAAATGTGAAAAAGTTTATTATAATATAGCAAATCGAAAAAAAATAGGAAAGGTAAGAAAACAACATTTGAAGCAAACAGTAGGGAGAAATACGTAGGCTTTTATTCTTAAGCCAAATCTAATTTCTAGCCATTCACAGGCACCAGAGCAAAGTTAAAGAGACCCTCCCACTTCACCTGTTTCTCCGTCAATTGCCTAACTCTTTAAATAGGCCCAGATCTCATCCTTCTTCTTTTAGCAGTGGAGGGTCAAGTTACAGGAGGCAGGAGCAAATAATAAAATGGATGTCAGGATATTTAAAGGGTTCAGTCTGGCCTCCCCACATTTGCTGTGCCTTTCTCTAGTGCTTCCCAGGAATCAGGGTCCCCAGCAACAATGCCACTTTTCAAAATTCCAGGTAGGTGAGCCAAGGCACTCCAAGGAATCTGCTTTGCACTGATATAAGGTTTAAAATCTTCCATTTCTTGTTCGTGATAGCTCTGAGAACCTTCTAGTTGGGTGCTCAACAATCACTCTGATTACATAGACTGCAAGGGCAAACAAGTCCTTAAAAGAGGACAAAGAAAAACCCCAGCCTGGGCCCCAAGTGTGAACAAACCCCAGGAGGAGAGCTAAATCGAGGTGTCCTGAACAGGTTGGTGGGATCCCTGGGTCCAGAGAAAACTGTGTACCATAGAACTGAGTGCTGGATTTGGCCACATGAGACCTGGTTTTGACTTCAGTCTCTTAATCACTGAGTGACTTCAAATAAGTCACTTGACTTCTCTGGGTTTCCATTTCCTAGACTAAGTGACCTCTAAGGTCTCTTCTATCTCTAAACCTGTAATTTTATGATCTGTAAAATAAGGAGGTAGGACAAGGGCCTCCATGGCCCTATCCAGCCCTAAACCTATGATCTATGTCTTTGGAACTACAAGTGGTTGAAAGTTGAGAGGATGGTGGAAAGAACTAGCCTGGAGCTTCCATCCTGGTGCTGGTTAATTTGGAGGTCTGAGAGGCACAGCTTAAAGAGATGGGTTAGAGAAGAAGAAATGAATGACCCTGAGGGACTCTCCAGTCATTTCATATTTTCTTTGTTTCGTGAGTTGCCATGCCCAATGAATTCATCACAAGTGGCTAGCTTGCCTGCTGGGTGAGAAGCCTGTCTGTCCTCACTTAGCAGGCTGGTGCTCCAAAAGCAGATACAGCCTGTTACCAAAATGTACTTGAAACTTTTCTGGAATAGCAGCCCTACCAGAGCTTACACTCCTCTGGCATAACCTTTGAGAACTCAGGACTCCTGTGCGATACTGAGGCATCCGAGTCAATCTTGGTGGAGAAAGATTTATCTAGAGTTAGTAATCTGGCAATAGGGAGAGGAAGTAAGTACCCAGAATGAATTTCATTGTTCTCCCCTGTAGGAAACTACTCATGTTTTTGTTCCAAAGAAATTACTGATCACTCTAATTGTGACTTCTACAACCTGATTACATCTATTTGTTTTGTTTATTTTATTTCTAACAGCTAAAGAAAAACGTGAGTACTATGGATTTTTCCCCTACCTGTGATTTGCTGAAGTCCCAACAGATCGAATGAGCTCTTGATTCAGGAGCATGGGCATTTTTTTTCAGCGGTGTTATACTGGTAGTAACTAAAATATTAGTAATTGGCAAGTTTTATTAAGGTAAATTATCATCACAGATTATAGCAAACACTCATTAATTTTCTGATACTTTGCAAGATATAAAATGCAAAATTTTAAGTGAACCTCTTGGGGGATGGATTTGCTATTGTGAAGTGAAACCATCTTCATCCAAAATCAAACGTAAAACTGGGATGAATTAGGGCCCACCTTAATCAACCCCCAATATCAGTTGCAAATTGATTTTATTTGATCTGTTTTATAATGAATCTCACCCAGGTGAGACAATGCACAAATGAAAGATTTCTTTTCCACTCTTTTCTTACTTTTCTTGATAAAGACTCAAACAGTTTTTTCTCGAAGGCTTCAGAAGACAAGGGACACACTACCTCCTGAGGCAGGCCATCCAGCCTCTAGATAGATCTAATTTTGGGAGGTTTTCCCCAATATCAAGGCTTCATTTGCCTCTTGGTCACATCGACCCATTTCTGCTAGTGCTGCCCTCCAGTGGCCAACAGGACAAATTTATTCCCTCCTCCATTGTAACAGCCCTTGAAGACACAGATGTCATGAGCCTTTGGATCTTCTCTTTTTAAGGATAAACATGCCCAGTACCTGCAACCAACCCTCATATGAGATGGAGACAAGACCCTTCACCATGCCAGCTCTATATACCCTCCAGCTTGTCAATGTCCTTTTTAATCTGTCATTCAAACTGAACATAGTACTCCAAGTGTGGTCTTACCAGAATAAAATACAAAGCCTTCTCCTCCTTTCTTATCCCAGGAAGCTCTACCTCCCTTAACACAGCCCCAGAATATGTACTTTTTTTTTTTGGCTAACATGTCACACTAGCGACTCACTGAGTTTGTCATCTATTCAATCCCCACTCCCTTTCCCCAAATCTTTTCTTAGGCAAACTGTTATCCAACTAACTCCATCCTATATTTGTGAAGTTGACAGTTTTTTAGCCTAAGTGAATTATTTTCTACTTACCCCTATTCAATTTCATCTTATGAGAGTTAATCTGTCAAGGAAATAATTTTGGAGCTTGACCAGACTGTCATCTTAGTTTGGAGTCATTTACAAATCTCTTATGCATGTTATGTATCCATTTACCCAAGTTATTGATTAAAAAAAAATCAATATTCCACAGAGCCAAGGAAAGATTCCTAGAGCACCTCACTGGAGACTTCCTTCCATATTGATGTTGAACCATTAGTGACTACTCCCAAGTTAAGAATTTCCCTGTAAGTAGTAGCCCTGTAATTTACATCTCTCGGGCTATGAGATACGTGGAATGGTGAGAAAAGCATTGGCCTGAGAGTCAAAAGATCCAGGTTCTAACACTGACTTTGCCATAACTGGACGATGTTGGACAAATCACTTCACTTGACCTCTCTGGGCCTCCATTTTTGTCAACTATAAAAGGAGGGGATTGGGCTAATGACCAAGGTTCCTTCCATTTCTAAAACTAAAGATTCAGACTCTGCCATATTACATGCTAATTTCATTTATTTGCTAGTAACCACTGCTGAAAAAAAAAACAAACCATGCCATCCTGAATCCATAGAGATCATTGGTGATGAATGCTGAATCAAGCATGATCCCTCTTCTCCAAAGATCCTATAACCAGTGTGATCCCTCTCCTAGAATTATTTTTGGAAGGAAGACAAAATTGTTGAACATAGAAGGCTGTGGTACACCAAAACAATGAATTAAATTCATGAAAAAACTATCAATTAAACCATATTTTTTATTTTCTAGCGATTGCCAGTAGGATAGCTTAGTTTCTCATAATTCCACAGACCTTAGTGTCATCCCATGGATACTGGCTTGTAAAACACTCTTTGAACTTGAAACAGTTTTGTAAGTATAGTTGTCGGAGAATAGCTGACTATGTGAGATGGATCAACAAGTGCCCAAAGTATAGCTTGGTATCTGACAAATGTGCAAGATCCATTTCTGCTATGTCAGGAAATTCTGTAGCAAAGGCACTGCTCCAGTATGAGATACCATCTACACCACCATTACTAACTTTTTTTCCATTTGCTTCATGCCATATCCATGACATCTATTAACTTCCTGTTCATCACTCCCCCTGCATTTTTATGTGCTTGGCGTGCATTTCATTGTCCTGGGGAAACCTGTTGGAAATTCTCTTTTCTCATTAAATCTCCCTTTTGACCACTGCATATTTTTCGTGTTCTCTGAAAGTTGAATAAAATAAATTGGGGATTTCTGCATGCTGCACTTGGATTTATGGAAACTTTTTCAATGCCAAAAAATGCTGAGCTTTAGAAAGAATAAAAAAGGGAAAAAGGTGTAATGGTCAGCCTCAGAGACAGGAAAACCTGGGTTTAGTTCCTACTTCTAACATATATTAATTGTGTGACCATGGACAAGTAATTTGGTCTCTTAGTGCCCAATAGGCAGCTCTCTAAGATCATAAGTTATAGAGGAGTTACTTGATTTTATCAGGGGAAAGAGTTTCTACACTAGGATTTCCTTACAAGAATAAAAACATAGATTCAAACCAAAAAAACAAAAGAAATGAAATAAACAGACTATAGGAATGCAGTCAAAAGATTGAAGTGTTCTGCTAACTTGGCCATGACAACAGGGTAGGTTAAAACTGAATGTAAATATGAGTGAAGCTGAATTTGGTTACTATCATGTCACAGATTTATTCTTCCGCTCTCTTCCATGGAAGTTGTCAACCACTCACCAAAAACATTATTTCTCTCATTCATTTGAATACAATTTGATTCTACCTACTGAACATTATAACCCAAGCTAACAAAGAAATCAGAAGTGAAAGTAGAAAAACAGATGATAAGTAGGCTTTTACATAATATTCCTGGGCTCTCTTGCTATAACCTAAAGAGCTGTGTGGACATTGCTAGAGGGTAGGATTTGCTCACTCATCCTGAGGGTAATTTCTCCATAATCTGTCATTATAACAGTTAACTCACTGTCTGTCATCCTCATCATTGCTACCTACTTCCATCTGAAACAGCAATTTATTGAAGGTGTCCTGAGAAAGAGCCTGACCTGGAGCCCTTCAAACAGTGAGGTCCTTGGTCACTGATGAGCTATAAGTGGGATGAATAAAACTGAAGAGAAGACAGGTGGAGGGATTTGGATTTGGAACTGAAGGACCTGTGTTCCAATCTCAGCTTCACCATATTATATTACCTGTGTGACCTTGGACTAAGGGCATCACTGCTCTGTAAAATAAGAGAACTGGACTGATTTCTAAAGCTTTAAATGTGTGATCCTACAGAAGAAGCCAATTGTAGATTTAGTATAGGCAAAGAGGCCTTTGGAGATCGGTTAGTACAGATGACCTGTATCATCATCTTATGGGACACAGGCTGTCTTCTGATAGGGATCTTGGGTTTATTCTTTGCCAAGTTAATGTCCCTCTCCCTCTTTTAAGAATGAGGAAACCAAGGCTTCCATAGGAGAATTAACTTGTCAAGAGTCACATATGAAGAAAATTAACATAAAATTCCAATTCTACACTTCTCTAGGGTCTGTGGTCAATACAGGGAATTTGGCTCTGTGCTTCTGATGGTGACCTTGAACTCAGCCCCGCTGAGCTGAGATCTGAGGAATGCCAACAGTGCCCCATCTAGAACAAGATGAATTTAGGATTTGAGGAGAATGTTTGAATTCTGGCTCAAAGTAATTTCATTTCTCTTGGCCTCAAGTTTTCTCATTTTAAAAATTATGTAAAACTAGATGATCTCCAAGGTCCTTTCCAGTTCTAAATGTATGACTTCATGATCCTTGATCTTTCCCTCTCATGTTGTTTTTATTTTAGGTGCTCACTGGAACAGCTTTTTTCAGAAGATACCACATCTCTCGGTCCCCTCTCTAAGGCTGGCTGCCCATTCTCACACCCACTGACCCAGAGGGCTAGGAGGAGCATGCTTGTTGCTGCCCATTGTTACATTCAATCCCTCCCTATGCCATCATTACTCAGCAAAAGCTTCTCCTCCTGTAAAGTTCACTCCCTAACTCTCCTGATCTTTGTTATTATCATCTAGGGACATCCCACTTATTCTCCCTCCTCTCAAAGTCTGCCTTTTAACATTTTTCTACACTTCAACCTCTTCCCTTTTCAAGCCCCCTGACCTCCTGGTTCCTTGATGTTTGCAAGTCTCATGACCCATGGTTCCACTCTATCTCAACCAAATAAATGCCTTAGACACCAACCCATTCCTCTTCCTAGCTCCAATGACTTTGCTCCCGGTGTGAGAATTTCTAGTCCCAGTCCTGACCCTGACACATGTAGCCACTCAGTAAATGGGAGCTTGCTGGGAGATTACAGCACTAATGCATGAAAACTTCTTTTAAAGCAATGGATGAAGCAACACGAAGCTTTGCAGAAAAAGTTTTTGCTTCTGAAGTCAAGGATGAGGGAGGACGGCATGAGCTTTCACCATTTGATGTGGATGAAGTCTGCCCAATTTCTCTGCGGGAGATGCAAGAACACATATTCCGCTTGGAGACCTTGTCTCTCACCAGTGAAGGGAAGAGGTAAAATGTGCTTGGCACACAGTAGGTGCTTAATAATTATTTGATGAATGGATAGACGAATTTGTTGCCTATATCAAATTGCATTTCATTGTATTGAATGTAAACTACTAGAAAGCAGGGGTTATTTTTTAAATTAAATTTGTATTCTGAATACCTTGCAGATCTCCTTGAACAAAACAGGCACTTAATGATCTATCGTATACTTATCCTTTAGTTTTATACACATACATGATAATGAATGTAAATATTTCCCCAATTAGAGTCTAAGCATTCTGAGGGCAGGGACGATATATTCAAGTTCATCTTCTTCCACAGAGCTTATCAATGACAGCAAAAACAAAAATTTATGAACACTTCTTGTATGCAGAGTGTTGTGCTAAGGCTGAGGAAAATGACAAATTTGGCTAAGACATAGTCTCTGTCCTTGTGTAGTTTGCAGGCTAGGAAGGATAAAAGCAGAAACAAAGGTAGCTGTAATATACAATTTTACCAAGTAAGTGCATTCCAGAGGGGTACTAAATGAAGGCAAGAGTCATTGACAAAGGGAAGGGCTTCCTGGAAAAGTGGCCATTTGAATTGGGCTTTGAAGGATGGATAAGGGTTTAATAAGTAAAGAGAGATGGAGAATACTTGAGACATAGGAAGCATCATTGACAAAGTTCATCTTAACTGTGGAAAGGAGTAAGATGAGATAATATTGAAAAAGGAGAGTGGTGAATAACTGTGGAGGGACTTGAATGCAAGGAAGGGAGCTTAAGATATGGAATCACTAAATATATTTATAACAGAAGATTGATTCATTAAATCTACTCATAAGGAAAATGATGCTGGCAGAGGAGTATGAAGGATCATTGGAGAGAGGAAAGAGTAGAGGCAAAGAGACCTGCTAGGAGCCTATGATAATAGCCCGAGATGGTCGATAAACAAGTATTGAGTGCTTGCTATGTGCCAGGGACCGTAAGGGCTGGGAGGAAGGTCTGGACAAGGGGAGCAGCAGTGGGAATGGAGAGGAAGGAATGAATGGGAGAAATGTAGTAGAGGGATAAAGGATAAGACGTGATGACCGATTGAAAGTGTGAAGTAAAGAAGAGGGTAGAATGATGCCAAGATGATAAACATGGAAGACAGGGTAAATGATGGTTCCACAGACAGACACAGTAAAGATAGAAGGAAGAGCAAGTTTAGGAATTTTATGGACTGGTTGTGGAACCCAGTATAGCATCTGTACTCCCTCTTCTTTCTCTCTGGAGGCTTACCCACCTCCAGCATGCCCTCATAATGGCAAGTACCCCAGAATGGGAGGTATGGGAGTACAGCCCGGGCCATCACCACACTGTTACACCTCAAACTTTCTCAGGGTCCTCTCTCTAGGGGTAACCCTAGTAAGGGCAGGAGAGTACATTCCTACTACTTGCCACTATAGCTCCTGAACCCCCATTGTTATACTTCCATTTACAGAAAATCATCCGTGATAACACCATTGACTGTTAAACATGAAACATTTACAAAACAAGAACTCAAATGCAATAATAACCATTACATTTACTAACTAGCGGATTAACTAATACTTCCCCTACAAACCTGGGTCACATTCTCCCACCACTGTCTGTAGGAAGAGTGGGCACACAAAGAAACCTACCAGACAGATCCTTGAGTAGGATAAGCCATGTGCCTAGGGTGATTCTTGACTTTGCAATGCCAGCTCTGATGTTCTTGATCTCTTTAGAAAACAGTCTTTACCACATGCCATTTGCTGGACAAAATTATTTCCCTTCTATCTGCTCCCCTTCTGGCCCTCACAAATCTTCTTTTGAGCAAAACTGCTTCTCTGCTACTCTCAGTCTGTTGAAGCAGTATTCAGCACTTTTAACACATAGACACCATTGGCAGGGTACTAAGAAAGTGCTATACTCTTTTAGTAAATATATATTTTAAATACACATACATATATACATATTCATATAAACAAACATAAACATATAAACATAGCTCTCAGCAAAAGAACTGCAAAGACTGTTTTTCCTCTTCTCTCTCTTTTAATCTATAATGAGCAATATAAGGTAACATAGACATTGCTGAGAGGTTTCCCTCTTTCAGGCTATAAATAGTGCTAGGGAGAAATAAGTTCAAACAGCTCTTCACATAGCAACAGGATTCAAGTCTCTTCCAGTGAGCTTCTAACAGTTGCAAAGCCTATCTGATTTCAGTCAGTTCTCTCAGATGGCTCAGGTTTTCTGCAGTCAGTCAGCTCTCAGCAAAACACCTCTTATCCAATCCACATACCTCCCAGCAAAGAAACTGAAAAGCTTGCCCATCATGTTCTGTGGTCTGTAAACAGCTTCTCTCATTTCCTTCTGCATCTTCTGTCCCTGGCTTCTTTTGACTCATCCTGTAATCAGCTTTTTCTCATCTTCGTCTTCATCTAATCATCTGTCATAGCCACCAATGCTTCAAGTCAGAGATTTCTCATGAACCATATCTAACCTGTAATGTGAAACTTAAAAATTTACCTCTTTCAGGTGTAACCCTAACAGTCCTTATACAGTCATCCCATATACCCCCAAACAGTTATTTGATTTATAGTTTGTTAGCTACAACCTTCAAAACTCTGAAAGCAATCATATGTAAATGAGCTGATAGTTCACAATTCATTGCGACTATATTTAACTAAGTCAGTGCTTTGTCTTCAGTCTTCTCAGTGCATATATCTAAGGGGGCCAGTTTCTCTCAGATGCTGAAAATTTTCTTTGTCTTTCCTAAAAGACTTTTGTCTGAGATGCTCTATTTCTTCTCAAACTGATTTTATCAATGTTACTTGTTTAACAGATGCCCTTTTTCTGCCCCTTTCCAAAAGCAGAATGTCCCCCGAACAGATGGATAGTATCCTACATTCTTTCCCCAACCTCCCAGGAACAATTTGCAGTCCGATATTCTACATAATCAACACATTTTGCATTTGTTATTGTTGTTCAGGTTTTTTTCAGTTGTGTCTGGCCTCATTTGTCGTTTTCTTGACAAGATACTAGAGTGGTTTGCTATTTCCTTCTCCATCTCATTTTACAGATTAGGAACTGAGGCAAACAAGGTTAAATGATTTTCTCAGAGTCATATAGCTATTAAGTGTCTGAATCCAGACTTGAACTCATGAATATGAGTCTTCCTGATTCCAAGTCCAGTGCTCTATACACTGTGCACATTAGATTAAAATGAAATAACTCTTACTCAAGACCATAAATTAGTAAAAAAAAACACCCAAAAACTCATTCATAACTATCAATATATATACACATATGCAATTTTATCAGCAGAAATAAATATTCCTATTCACAGTGATGAATATGTACAATTAAATTTTATAAAAGCAATCAAATTTATAATTCATGTTATAGTTCTGTATATGCAAATACATCTATAATACATTATAAAATATATAAGCAATATATGGTGCAAATGATGTAAATATTAAATATTTACATAATAGCATATATATCAACCTTTTATAAACAATTAATTAAAACATGTATCTCAGTAGCAATAATGAATGTTATAAAACACAGAGCAAAATGTAGTTGCACATGATGCCATCACAGAACTGTTTGGGTCTATGAGCAACCATCTCTACTCTTACTTCATGCATGTAAGGCTAATCACTGGCTTAATAGTACTGACATTCTTAGCTTGAGTTTCTATCTAGATTGTTGATCATGTGAGTTAAAGGTAACTTTGAGCTCTTAAAAAGCTTAGGCTGGCTATCACAGTCCCTTTAGAATACATTCCATTCCCAGTCTACAACTGGTATGTTAGGGTAAAATGGAGTTACTTCTAGATTTAGTCTTACCTTACAGCTGAAGTGGTATTCTCCTGTGACCAAGGTAGATTTAATTGAGTTAGATGATTCTCTAGAGATGGAGGCTAATAATACATAATCTCATCTTTATTTATTTTTCTGTGTTATTATCTCACTCTGTCCTTCTTTCTTCAATATGCATGTGAGCTCTCTTCCTCTGAATCCTATATGTAGCTGGTTTGTACCTATTTGTTTGCATATTGTCTCCCCATTAGATTGTGAGGTACTCAAGGGTAGGGATTATTTTTTGCCTTTCTTTGTATTCCCACCAATCAGGATGGTGCCAAGCACATAGTAGGTGCTTACATTCTAGTGGACTAACTAACTAGTTGAAGTCCATTGGATTAAATGAGATCATAAAGGGAGAAAGCCAAAAAGAGAGTCAAAAACAAAGCCTAAGGGGTTGGGAAGAAGATGAAGAGCCAGCTGAGGAGAAAAAGGAGTTGTTAGAGAGCTAGTGACTGTCAAACCAACTTCATTCTTACATTTTAAGTTTTGTGGGTTTTGCCTCTGAATGAATATTTGTAGAGAAAACTAGACTTGACATAGTGGAGTCTCTGCTGAAAGGAGAGAGCTGAGATGGTTTTTTCTTCCAAGAATAGGAAGAAGCGTTTCCACAGCCGGAAGACGGTTAACTTGTCTGTTCCACACAGTGAAACATCATCAACCAAACTGTTTCACATTGATGAGTATATTTCCTCATCTCCTGTCTATCAAACTGTGCCAGACTTCCAGAGAGTACAGATCACAGGAGACTATGCCTCTGGGGTGAGCTGATACTCTTTTCTTGTGGACTCCTTGGCTTTTCTCTCCCAGCTCCCCTCTCCTTCCTTGTCCCTGCTACTTTGGCTTCCTTTCTGTCCTGATGCTCCACTTCTGGATATTATGATATTATGGTATTGTTTAGAGTTGAGCAGTGTCTTATGCTTTTCAAAACACATCATGTACCTTCACTCATTTGCTTTGGAGAACACTGGTTATGAGCAGGTCAACAGAACAGACCGACGGAAGGCTATAGACAGACACCGGTAAAGTAAAAACATTCTGGGAACAGCAAGCAACCTGGAGTCATGATGCAAGAATGTGGGTGAAGGGAATGGGCAGCAGAGGGATATGGAAGCAGAGGTAGGTAGGCACAACTGGCCGTGGGTGAGTGAGTTATTTGGCTGACTTCCCACCCAGTTGAGACTCCCCACCAATAAAAGCTACACAGTTTCTTGGATCTTGTCCAAAATCAAAATCAAATGAGATAATATTTGTAAAGTGCTGAGCACGTTACCTGACAAATGGTAGGTGCTTAATAAATGTGTATTCTCTTTCTCTTCCTTTCCCTTTGCCATACTGCAAGGTGGTGTCCTGGAGTTTCTCTTTTGTGGTCCAAACTCTCTCCCTGACATCTCCCTGCCCTGCCCCATTGAACTTGCTTATTCTGAATACATTTTGTAGTGCTTGCTCCAAGAACTAGGATTGCTAGTCACTCTTCTGAATAGGTCATTTTATAGAACCATCCAAAGAGAGGAGAGAAATGAAATGAAACAAGAAAAGAAAGAATGATGGGGACAGAGAGAGATTAGAATCTGCTGTTCCTTGACAGAAAGTCCTCCCTCATTTCCCTGGAGATGTTTAATGTATTTTGCTACTTGAAACAGATTCTATTATGATATGCAGGATGGTGTATTCTTGGCTTCAGGATCCTGACCTACTTCTGTAGCCCAGAACAGTTGCCCAACTCATAAATCTCTGCTACTTGGACATAGAGGATCAGCAAATCACTGAAAGTAAAGATCAGCTGCTAGAATTCCCTCTAAATATAGTCTTCATGACCCATCCTAGAGCCTCTTCTCATGTAACTTGGCTATTAGGCTCGGAGAAGCAGACTCAAAAGATAATCAAGAGTCTTAGTGATGAACCACACCCAACTGTATGGCTAGTCTTATATACCTCTTAACTGCTTGTTTCTAGGTGGGAGGAAGGTTGGAGGATAATCTTATATGGGATGGTTAATTAGAAGCAAGTGGTTAAGAGTAGATTGGTATTAGGGAAGTGGGGATCCTGCAACTCAAGATCTCCAGCTAAATTAAATGAAAGGCATCTTGTGTGACCTTGGACAAATCATGTAAGTTTCAGTTAACTTATTTGTCAAATGAGGATGTTAGACTGGATGACCAAAATCCTTTTCAGTTCCAAAACTATGATTCCATAATCCTATAAACTTTAAAGTGGGTGTCTCCAATAATGCAGAATAGGAATAAACAGAGAAGGCAGGATGGAAAAAATCTGAGAATGGATCAGCAGGAAAAATGAGAAATATGGGAGAACCTATGTCTCAGAGACTTAATGGACCAGATCCGAGCTGGTCCCATTGCACTTGGAAAATAGAAATGTAGAGTGTGAGCTGCGTGAAGTCAGGGACCATCTCTCTGCAGTGCCTCCCATGGTATCGGGCATAGTACAGATGCCTAATAAATACTTGCTAATTGATTGAGCTTCTGTTCTATCTGAACTAGCGCAGGATATTAGAGAATTAAGGCAGAGGGACTTGTCTTCATTTTGTAATCACAAAGGTGAGATAAAGGAGGTAGAGAGAGGGAAAGAGAGAGAGAGATAAAGAGAGATGGAGAGAGAAGGAGAGACAAAGGAGAGAGAGATAGAGAGAAGGAAAAGGGAGAGATGAAAAAAGAGAGAGATAAGGAGAGGGAGAGAGATAGAGACAAACAGAGAAAAAGACAAAGGAAGGAAGGTGGGGGACAGAAGAGAAGGAAAAAAAAAGAAAGGGGAAGAAGAGAAAACAATGTAGGATAAGACTGAAAGCTGAAATGGGGTGGAGCCTAAAGAAGAGGGGATTTTCTTGGATAGTCAAGTAGCCAAAGTCTATCAGGGTGGGGAACCTGAGGCCTTAATGCCACACGTGGCCCTCTAGGTCCTCATGTCCAAATGGATTCAGTCAAAGGGCTGTACTTGAAGACCTAGAGGACCACATGTTTCCTCTAGATCACAGGTTCCCCACCTCTAGTCTAAGTCAAGGATGTGCCAGACTCAGACGGCTGAATAGGACAAAAGGATCCAGAACTGAGAGCGCTCCCCATATGGCAATGCCTACGCTGAACAAAGTTGGAAAGACTTCTCTTTCTCGTCCTTTTTGGATTCTTGTAGTTGTCATTGTCTCTCCCTCTCTGTGGCCAAGCAGCTTGGGCCAGTTCTCCAAATCTGGCCCCAAAATACCTCCTTGATTGCTCTGTTACATTTGAGGGTTAGAATTAAAGATAGAGGGACCAAATTCCCAAGCCTGTCTCCTCCAAGAAGAGGCCATCTCCATCCCTGGGGGAAAAGACCTTTGCCTAAATCTTCTTTCTTCGAAAAGTCAGATGAGTCTGAGTTAGCATATTCACATGAAACTGACCTGGATAAAAGCCTGAAGCCCTGGTCACCACAAGCCTGCTTTTGCCTCTAGAGAAATGTGATAGGGCTCATCTTGTTGGACTTCAATAATTTCTTAGGACTGGGGAGCCACTTTTATCTGCAGAATAATGGAACCCAGTGGGGTTTCCCCTGGGGAATTAGTCAATCTAATAAAGAATTCACATTTACAAGGCATTTTAAAGTTTGCAAATTTTAATACATGAGATCATTTAATCGTTGACACTGTGAGGGAAGTGCTATTATCACCCCCATTTTACAGATGAGAAAAAATACTCAGAGTGTTTAAACGACTTACCCAGGTTCATACAGCTAATAAAAATCAAAGGCTGGATTTGAACCCAGGCCTTTTTAGATTTTACACGAATGCTCTCTCTATTACACTAAGCTGCTATTAAAAAAATCCCTGACATTTTTGGCCCAGCAACACATCTCCTGTGCCATTTATTGCCTTTTATAGCCATAGATCAAGAGCAGTAAAAAAAAAAATCCGTCTGACTTCTCTCCCCCATATCCTGATTTAAACCAGAGCCGGCCCCTTTCGAACATGAAGTGCACCCAGTTTCTATGATGGGACTTGAAGGACTCATTAGGTCTTTATCTGCTTCCAAATATCTCTTCCCATAGCCTGACACCTGTAATCCTGAAATTCATACTGTTACAGCTACTCCTTTAAGTTCTGGTTTCATCTCCAGAAGGTCCTAATTAAAATGCACATATGTTGTGTGGGGAGAGAGAGGACACTGACATCAGCTTCTTCATCACCATCATCAATTTTTATCTAGCGTTTTGAGCTCTGCAAATTGCTTTACATGTATCATCTCCTTTGGGTTTTGCAACAACTCCGGTAGGTAGGTCCTGTGGGCATTAATATCCCATTTCACTGATGAGAAAACTGAGGCTCCACACAGTTTCAGGGGTTTTCCCAGGGTCTCACAACAAGTACCTGTCAGGAGTCGCATTGGAACCCAGGTCTTCCCAACTTCATGTTCAGCACTCTAGCAGGCTATACCAGACTACATTAATACAATGTCTTTATTAGCATGGACTGTTTTCTCAGATTACGTAGGTGTCATTTTGCACAGAAAAGGGCACAGGAGATTGACACAGCAATCATGACAGCCAGCATTTATGGGGCATTTTAAGTTTTCCAAAGCACTTTACAAACATCAGCTCATTTTATCATCACAACAAAGTATGGAGGAGAAAACTGAGGTAAGCAGAGGTTAAATGACTTGCCCTGAGTCACGTATCTGAGACTGAATTTAACTCAAATTTTCCTGACTTAGATACAACTCTTTCCACTCTAGGGGGAAAGGAGATGATTGGGAAAGGTACAAAGGAAGGTATCTGAGGAAGGCAAACCCAAGTGGACTAAGACACCGGGAGATCAGATGGAGGGTGGAGAGTAGCCAGGACAGTATGAGAGATAATCAAAGCAGGAAAGTAAGAAGGTTGGACATCAAACATGACCTACATCCAAGGTTGAACTGGAGCTGGTTTTTCTGAAAGAGCTGTTCAGTTTTCACACTGAACATTTACACCTTGGAAATCAGCAAATGATACAAATCAAGGATTGTTTTATTGATTTCTAGACTTAAAAAATGATAATGATGCAAATTAAACTTAAAAGAGTGTTGTATCTGCTTTTGCCACCCCCACTCTCTTCATGAAAGTTGGTTGTTAAACATTTACTAGCACACCACTCTGGGCTACTTCCCACTTTGGATGGGGCTTTGAGCCTCATATTAAGAGGCTTTGTCTTTAGGTTACTGTAGAAGATTTTGAAGAAGTCTGCAAAGGTCTATACCGGGCACTATGTATACGGGAAAAATATATGCATCAGTCATTTCAGAGGTTCCCTAAGACTCCTTCCAAGTATCTAAGGAACATTGAAGGAATTCCTTGGAAAGAGGATGAAAACTTATACCCAGGTAACTGCTTCTCCTAAATGTCAATATGTCATGGATTTGTGATGCAGTCCATTTGGGAACTCCCTCTCTCCACTAGCAGATTGAAAACCACCCCTAACTTCATACAGTTAGTAAGAGGGCTGCTCAAAGCTCAGAGAAGTCTGGTCACTTGACCATGGTATCACATAGCTAGTAAATGTTAAAGGCAGGATTTGAACCCAGGTCTTTCTCACCCCAAGTCCAGAGCTCTACCTCCTATACTCTACTGTCAATTATCATTCCAATGAGTTGGTTGTTGCCTGATTTAATTGATGCCAATCATGCATGTATTGAATATCAGATTTAAAAGTAGATCCTAAGTTGTGAGCCATATTCCTTAAAGGAACTCTGTAAACTACCCAGATCTGGGGAGGTTGCTAGAAAAGCTCTCTGACTGGGAACCAGTCCCCCAGGCTTATGGGACCTCCCACCAAATCAGATGTCTTCCTATTCCATCTATCTCCTGGATTCCCTTGGTGGTGGTTGTCCATTCTTGAGGGGAATCAAAGTGACATCACTATGTTGGTAAAGATACAATACATCTACTTAATATTCTAAAGGAAAAATGAGAAATGACATTTGGTCAAATATACTGTTTCCTGAAATATTCCTGCAAGGCATTCAAGCCAATGTAATCAGGACTTTAAAGCTCATTGGTGGAAATTGGGTAATATTCAGTGCTCCCTGCCCATTGAGAAAAGACCTGCTCATTGATTGAGGAATTCTCTTCTTGGTTACTGTAGCTGAGGTCTTTTGTTTCGCTGTGTTGGGAGAATTATCAAGAACAATTGACTCATATAGTTCCTAAATAGTCACATTTTCTTCTCGATTTTAGTAGAAAAACCTCTGCCAAAAGAGTAGGGGGAGATGTTTATAAATATCATAACTAGATAAAGTTATAATAAAAATTTACCTTTTAACAAAAACTTCACAAATTTAAACCAATATGAATTACATAATTTTTGAGAAGCTAATTTTATTAATTTCAAATATATAAAATAAATTCATAGGATAACAAAAAGCCAGTCCTTCGTGATGTCCTGATGAATAGATAGAAATTATTTGCCATGATTATATGCAAAGAGGTCCTCCCTGAAGTGCTTGAAAAAAAGTTTATTCTCCTAGGTAGGTAAAATACAATCTTTTTTTAAAAAAATCATTCTGTTCATCCTTTTTCCACACCTAGTTGAATATTGTCTGCACCCAGCTTTGATCTGAATACTCCCAAATTCTGAGTTTTTATGTATTTCATTTTATGACTCTTTCTGACATGGTCAGATGCTGACAGTATCTTTTTACTTGTGTTTCATTGAAATAGTGTTTACTCCTCCCCCGAAAAAAGGAGAAGACCCTTTCCGAAAGGACAATCTCCCTGAAAACCTGGGTTATCACTTGAAGATGAAGGATGGCGTTGTTTATTGCTATGCTAATGAAGCTGCTGCCAACAAAGAGGAGCCTGTGCCTCTCCCCTATCCAAATCTGGACACTTTCTTAGATGACATGAATTTTTTACTTGCTTTAATTGCTCAAGGACCTGTGTAAGTATTATTCATTTAGATGTCTACTGATTATAAAAACCTTCCCACTCCTATCTGTATTCCCAGCACTTAGCACAGCGCATAGCCCATAAATAAACTTTAGCTGAATATCTCATCAGAGCCGTCACTAGGAATCTTTGTCCTTGGAAAGTGCCACACATTGTATCCAGGACCAGTAGCACAAACTGCCTTCCATTGAAGGACAGAGGCAAATATGTGCACTGCCTTGTGGTAGGAAATATTCTCCATTTCTGGGGAGACAATCGATGGGCTGGGGACAGGAGGTTCAGGGAAGTGGTTCACTCCAGCACTAGTAGTCTTATCTAATTATTCTTACTAATGAGGTGCTTTAAAGAGTGGTGCAGTGGGTAGTAGAGAGCCTGACTCTGGATCAAGGAGACCTGGGCTCCAGTCCTACTTCTGACATGTAGTGACCATTTGACTCAGGGCAGGTCATCTAACCTCCCCATATTCCCAAGCAACTCTCAGACTCTTTAGTTTCAGGGCAACTGAAGATTTGTATTGGTAGAGATAAGGGCAGCTAAGTGACAAAGTGGATAGAGCACAGGGTCTGGAGTCAGGAAGATCTGAGTTCAAATCCAACCTCAGACATTTATTACCTGTATGATCCTGGGCAAGTCACTTAACCCTCCCTTCGTAGGGAGGGCCCTTAGTGCTCATTTTACATACAGATACATGGCAGTGCCCTGTACCAGTGAATTTATAGGCTCAGACCAAAGAACAACATAAAATGACATTCCAAGCACCATTGTTTTTACCCTGTTGAAAGCACCAGCTCTATCAGTGCCCTTTAAACATGGCATCCTGGGACAAAGACACAGTTGCCCCATCCTAGTTATGGTTCTGTGTCCCATTAGTATACCTTCCTTTGCTGAGAACTAAATCCTTAAAGATCAGCAGGATCATGGATGGAAGGCACCTTACGGGTCACTGAATCCAACTCTTTCATCTGATCAGTGAAAACTGAGGCCAAGAATGGTTTATGCCTTTCCCAAGGTCACAAAGTCAGCAAGTCATATGTCACAGATACTGTAGCATGCTGCTTCTCAAAAGGAAGTGACCCATTAGACCATGACCTTGGAGCCATTAGCATCATGCTCTAACCAAACTAATACCTCCAATGAAGGGGACTATGGCGTAATCATAAATGTTTTTTAAAATGTTTTTTTCTCACTAATTCATGATTTAGGTCTTGAAGATACAAAATAATATCTGGATATGCTGGAATTTTTAAATTGGATTCATAATAATTTTGTCATTTTGGTTTTTGTTAGCAAAACCTATGCCCACCGACGCCTGAAGTTCCTGTCATCCAAGTTTCAGGTCCATGAAATGCTCAATGAGATGGATGAGTTAAAGGAACTGAAGAACAACCCCCATCGGGACTTCTACAACTGCAGGAAGGTAAAGTAGAGGGGAGTCCCAGGAGCTGATTCCAGAGACAGGACACTGAGCCTCTGGCCCCTCCAGCTCTCCCAAAAAACCAAGAACTCCTGATATTAGAACTGAAGGGAGGGGACATCTAGGGGGAAACAGTGCTGTCCCCAGAGGCAGGAGGACCTGACTTAAAATCCAGCCTCACTCTTACTAGCTGTGTGATCCTGGGCAAGTCACTTCACCTCGATTGCCTCCAAAAAGAAAAAAAGAATTGAACTGAGATTTCAGTGGGTCCATTCTGAGGGAAATAAAATAATATCATCAATAGACTAGAAGACTGAAGATGTCATTTTCAATTTTTATCTCAGTGATCATTGAGATATCCCCTTTTTATCAGCTACAAATGTTTGCAAGGTTTTTAACTAGGACAATTTAAAGCAGTGGTGTCAAGCTCAGATAGCAACTAGAGAGGCCACTGATCTCTATGTAAGGGTCCCTGCAGGCCATATGTTGACTTAGTTTTAAAGTGTAATATCCTCTATGTTCTCTTGTATTTTTATTTATTTTGTTGAATATTTCGCTATTACATTTTAATCTGGCTCAGGCTGTGAATGGGAGTGTTATGGATCATGTTTGACACTTCTGATTTAGAAGCCTTCTAGGAACTGGGAGCAGGAAGTAGAATTAAGGAGAAAAAGAAACACATAGACAAGAAAACATTAAGTGGAAGTGGACTTGAGATCATAGATTTGGAATTGGAAGCAACATTAGAGATCATCTAGAATAGAGGTACCCATCGAACCCACTGACATTTAGTTAACCTTTCTATACATTCCATTGAATATTTTTGTTCTTGTTCAGTTGTTTCTGTTGTGTCCGACTCTTGGGTTTTCTTTTCTTTTGTTTTATTTTATGGCAAAGGTACTAGAGTAGTTTGCCGTTTCCTTCTCCAGCTCATTTTACAGATGACGAAACTGAGGCAAACAGGATTAATGACTTGTCCACGGTCACACAGCTGGTAAATGACTGAGGACAGATTTGAACTTAGGAAGATGAGTCTTCCTGATTCCCAAGACTGGTACTCTTTCCACTGTGTCACCTAGCTGCCCTTCTTCATCTGTAAAATGGGAATAATAGTAGTACCTACTTCACAGAATTATTGTAAGGATCAAATGAAATAACAAAACCTTAAAGTACTTTATAAATGCTAATCATTGATACTTTATCATTATTATGACTATTGAATAGAAGACTTATGATTTACTCAGAAGATTATGGTAATGTATTTCTTCTCTTAACACATAGGTAGACACTCATATCCATGCTGCTGCTTGCATGAACCAGAAACATCTGCTGCGCTTCATTAAGAAATCCTACCATATGGATGCTGAACGAGTAGTCTATAGCACCAAGGAGAAAGATCTGACTTTAAAAGAACTTTTCACTAAACTAAACATGCATCCCTATGACCTGACAGTTGATTCTCTGGATGTTCACGCTGTAGGTTGGAACGGTAACCCCCGTTCACGCTGTAGGTTGGAACGGTAACCCCTGCTTGGCATGAACACACCTCCCCAAATCCATCTTCCCTAGGACCCCTTGATCCAGGTCCATCCTTTGTCCATGGGGTTTTGGGGAGCATACACACCTAACTATTCTGAGTACTCCCAGACCACATATTCTGGGTGTCTTGGTAGAAGCCCATTGACTCAATCTTTCCCCCTGCCACATCCCTCAGAAATGAACCCCCAACTGCTTTGATGTCTCCATAGCCCAATATCACTCTTCTTTCCTAATGCAGGGACGTCAGACCTTCCAGCGTTTTGACAAGTTCAATGATAAATACAATCCTGTAGGGGCCAGTGAACTAAGAGATCTTTACCTGAAGACAGACAATCATATTAAAGGAGAATATTTTGCTACCATCATCAAGGTGAGAAGGAGGCAGCCAGGTGTATAGGGAGATGGTACCTGGCATGGTCCATCCATATGGCCCAAGCCTAATGCTTAGGAAGGATGAAGGAAAGGATAACATCAACAGCTCTTATTCAGAATTACAATAATGATAGCTAGTGCTTAGAGAGCACTAATTAATAACCATTAATAATAATACCTTGAATTTATATAATACTTAATAGATTACAAAGCACTGCCATGTACATTCTCTCCCTCTGGTCCTCCTAACAAGCCCACAAGGTAAGTAGGGCACAAATTGTTGTCTCAGTTAACTTTTTTGATAAAGAAACTGGGGCTCAGAGCAGTTGGCCAAAGTCGTAGAGCTAACATGGCACAGGGAAGTCACTAAGTCTCTACCTCTTGTCATGAGGCCATTCTGGCTCTCTTAGAAGGGAGGAGCCCTCAGGGCCTGGGATTCGAAAAGTATTTGATTTTCTTCTGAGCCTTCCATCTGGAAGCATTAAGAAATCCCTCTTGAAGTGTTCAGGGGTGGGTGTGGACCTGGATACCTGTCCTTTCGGGAAGTGGGAGGGGAAAGTTCAAGAAGAGACAGGATCAGTCTCTGATTACCCTCATGATAGCCCCACATCAGAAACTAGTAATGAAGGCAGGTCAGTCAGACTTACATGAGTTTCAAGGCTTCAGAGAGATCTAGAAAGTTTGGTTTTACTCTCAGACCTCTTGGTTGCTCATACTTTTAGTTTCTCAGGCTTCCTCAGTCACTTAGGACCATGGAATCTTGAATCCAGAGCTAAAATCTCAGGTCTTCATCTGCTCTGTATAACCCTCTACTCCTGTTCCCATCAATTGTACTTTTTCTACCCTTGACACTGACACTCCCAAGATTTCCTAATTCTCCCTTCCTATATTCAGTTTTCCTTAGTCTCCCTTTTCCCCATCTTAGCACCTAAGCCCTAAAGATCTTGTGAGAAGTCCTGGCTCACCTCTCTTGCTTTTGCCCTGAGATAGTACTCTGGATTTTGGCTTTGCAGGAAGTAGGTGCAGACCTGGTGGATGCCAAGTACCAGCATGCAGAGCCCCGACTATCCATTTATGGTCGCAGCCCTGATGAATGGACCAAGCTCGCAGCCTGGTTCGTGGGCAACGGTATCAACTGTCCCAACATGACATGGATGATTCAGGTTCCCAGAATCTAGTATGTGTCCATCAAAGGCTGCCTTTGCCCATTCTGATAGACCTCCCCACCCTGCCTGCCTAAAGTTGAACTGAATGTAGAATTAACCCAAATGACCCTTTTCAACCTTATTCCCAGATAGTCATCAAATGCTCCATCTTCTAACCCTTGTTCCATCTCCCAAATCATTGTGCTTTGCCCCAGAGGGTTCATGAACCCTCTGAAAAGCCCATGTCCCTCATACCCCTGTAAGTGTTCCCTCACACTGCCCTGATTTCTCCTTGGGTGGTCACAGGTGCATGCTTGCAAGATGAATCCAGCATGGAAATGCCTCTGCTTTCCTACCTACAGACCAGCCTGTGGTTCTCTGGCTTCCCCTCAGGAGGGCCACTGAGTCCAACCCTCAAATGGTTATCACTTTTGAATAATTTTATCTGCAGTGATGTATTCCGGTCTAAGAATTTCCTCCCACACTTTGGTAAGATGCTGGAAAACATCTTCCTGCCTGTTTTTGAGGCTACTGTCAACCCCCAGGCTCACCCAGACCTCAGCATCTTTCTCAAGCACGTAAGCCTGTCTCCGATGTCCCCCAAACTGTCCTGGGTCTTGGACTCCTACCCTTAGGTGGTAAATTCTGGGTATTGTCAGTTGCAGCTCCATTCTCACTGTAGCTAAAGAGAGAAACCCTCACCTTAGCGGTTGACAGATTCACTGTGGTCAGACTGAATCCATCACATAGAAATTTCTCTGTTTGGCTTTTAAAGCCCTTCACAGTCTGCTTGTCTGCTTCCAGCCTGTTGGGCTTTTTTTTGTTTGGTTTTTTTTTGTCTTTATCCAAGTTGTCCCTTGTCATCTGTCCTGCAGTCCAGTCATATGGTCTTTAGCCATATGGACTCCACCCATGCTGTTCCCTGCAACTAACATTCCATTTCCCATTTCCATGTCCAGGTTGTCCCTTGTGCCTAGAATTTACTTCCTCCTCAAATCCAACTGTCCTTGCTTTCTTCAAATCTCATCTCAAGTGCTCCTACAAGGACTTTACCAATTCCCCCCAGCTCCTTTCCCCACCACTACTTGGTATATCCTTCGTACATGATATCTCCCCCAGAAAGGGGCAAGCTGTCTGTGGGCAGAAACTGGTTTGGTTTTTTTTGTTTTGTTTTGTTTTGCTTTTTGCCTTATATCCCTGGCTTTTGGTATATAGTAGGTGCTCAAATATTGAATCACTTAGAATCCATTGACCCTGACAGATCACAGGCTTTGACAGCGTAGATGATGAGTCCAAACACAGTGGCCACATGTTCTCTCCGAAAAGTCCTAAACCCCAAGACTGGACAATGCCAAAAAACCCATCCTACACGTACTACGCCTACTACATGTATGCCAACCTCGTGGTGCTCAACAGCTTACGGAAGTGAGTGAAGGTGGGACGAGACTGAGGGGATGGATGGATGGAAGGCCTTTTCTAATTTCTCTGTTTGTGTCCTCTGAAGCCACAGATTGGCCCAGGGCCTATCTCCTAGCCTGGGCTATCTCCACATGACCACAACCTGGAGACATTTTTGTGATTTATTTTTTTCATTCTCTTCATCAGCTTTGGAACAGGACCCTACATTTTCTAGCCTTGAGAAACCCTGCTCCTGCTCCCTTCCTCCATTCCCCAGGCAGGACTTTCTCTGCCCCTCTACCCCTAAGGGTTCAGGCCAGAGACAGGTTCAGCCAAAGGGACAGTGGTCTCTAGACCACTGCCAGGAGGAAGAGCACCCCAACCCCCACTTGGGGGGTCTAGAACAAAACCCTAGCCTCTCTACTGTAGTGTGATTCTGATGATGTCTCACCACTTGCCCACAATCTAGACAGTGATTATCTTTTTCCAGGGCCCGAGGAATGAACACATTTCTGTTTCGGCCTCACTGTGGGGAGGCCGGAGCTCTCACACACCTCATGACAGCATTCATGACGGCAGATAATATTTCTCATGGCCTAAACCTAAAAAAGGTGAGTTGAAGGTGCACTTTGGGGGGTAACTGCTGAATTTTACAGAGGAATTACAGAAATCATTTTTTTCCTACCAGAGTGTCCCAAGCAGGTGTCATTACTGAAGTCTGAAAGAGCTTTCACATGCTCTGGTCTAATTTTTACTCTCATTTCCTGTTGTGGCATGCATTAACATACCTTTTTCTGGGAGTCAGAGCCTTCTTGTATGGGGAAAAAATGTATCTGAGCCATCTGCTTGGCTCAGAAAACCTACAGAAGAGAATTATTTCCCAGCATCCAATGAAGTTTGATTTGGTACTTCATTAAATGCCCGGAAGGGGGGGGTGGGGCTGGGGAGGGTTCAGGGGAGGAATGAGCTTCTATTAATTGCTTATGATGTGCCAGACACTACACTGAGTGCTTTGCCAAAGTTACTATATTGTGAAAGATATTTCCAGAAAGAGATAGAGAAATACAACCTGGTCATTTTACTAAATGTTAAAGATGAAAGTGGGTCTTAGGTTTTAAACAAAAAAAATCTGTTTTTTTTTCACCCCAATTATACTCAAATATCTTTTTAATTTTATTTTACTTTTTAGAGTGCTGTGCTACAATATCTGTTTTTCCTAGCCCAGATTCCCATCGCTATGTCTCCACTAAGTAACAACAGCCTTTTTCTAGAGTATGCCAAGAACCCTTTTCTCGACTTCCTCCAGAAAGGACTGATGATTTCACTCTCTACGGATGATCCCATGCAGTTCCACTTCACCAAGGTAGAGCCATTTTACTTTGTTGTCTGATGCTAGAAGCCTTCTTCTAAAGCTGGAAGGGATCTCAGAAGCCATTTAGTCTTGACTCCATTCTACAGATGGGGAAACTGAGGCACAGGGAGGCAAGGTGCCTTACCCAAGGTCACTTGCCCAGAGTCAGAGGTGGGATCTGGACCTAGGCACTGCAATGACAGAGCTAGCGTTCTTTCTACTGCATCACACACAGAATGTTTTAAAATTTTAATTATCAGAATAACTAACATCAGAAACAAATAAACATGCAAAGTAAGGGATGAGAGCCTTAACATTTAATGGTGAAGAACCAGATAAATTAATTGTCAATAAGAAGCAAAAAACGTGTTTCCTTTGTGGTCCCTTTCAAGTCTCTCCAAAATTAACTGCCATTGGGGCCCCCACCTTTTTTTTTTCTTTTATCTTCTTTTTTTCTTTTTTCCTTCCTTTCTTTTTCCTTTTCTTCTTTCTTTCATCCTTTTTTTCTCTTTCTTCTTCTTTCTTTCTCTCTCCTTTATTCCTTTCTCTTTTCCCTCCTTCCCTCTTTCCTCCTTTTTCTCTCTTTCATTTTTCTCTTCCTTTTTCTTTTTCCTTTTCTTTCTCCCTTCCTTTCTTCCTATTTTTCCTTCCTTTCTTTTTCTTTTCTTCTTCCCTTCCTCTCTTCCTCCCTTTCTCCTTTCTTTTCTTCCTTCCTTCCCATGATCCTTTTGTATACAGTTATGGTTGTACTGATCCTACTTGGTAACACTTCATGCAGATTTTTCCATATTTCCTTGACTTTTCATATTTCTTACTTTTATAATTTTATGGGGAGGTAATATGATGCAACAGGTAGAGTGTTGGCCTTGCTGTTCAAAATACCTATGTTAAAAATAAGCTTATATTCATGTAGCACCTTGACATCTACAAAGTACTTTTAATCTTCATGACTGCGCTCTAAGTGCTATTATCCCATTTTACATATGAGAAACCTGACATTGAGGGAAACTTTCCGAGGATCACATAGTCTCCCTGACTCTTGAGTCCGGAGCTCTGGCTCCAACCCTAAGCCAAGCTGCTTCTCAAACCCATTGGGATTCAAATCTTACCTCAGACCATGGACAAGTCATTTAATTCAAATGATAATGATAAATATGAAGCATTTTACAAACCTTAAAGCCCTATATGTTACCTACTATTATAAACTGTTTTGTACCTCAGATAAATCCCTGGAACTTATCTAGTCAATCACAGATAGTTTGGTGCAAGACATTCCCATAGCATGAGTTCCCTGCATTGGTGGGATTACAGATACTTCTCATATTCATGTATCATTTTTATACTATCACAATATTCATCAATATACCATAATTTATTTATCCATTTTCAGTTTAACATATAAGTTGTTTCTAGATTTTTGTAGCTCTGAGTATTTTTTTAACATGTCTTTTCGATATTTTTAGTATAATAAATGCTTGTTGAATTTAACTGAATTGAAGTCATAGGAACACAAGACCATATACTTAGAGCCTAAAGGAACTTCCTGGGAAAAGGACATGATCAGTTTTATTAACGCTTATTGCATCTTGATATATTGCTCTCCCAAATATTTACACCAATTTACAGTTCCACCAACAAAGTATTAAGTTGCTTATTTCCCTGCAGCCTTACCAATATCAAGTTTTATTATTTTTCTCTATTTGTGCCATTCACCTCAAGTTAAATGCCATATCACAGTGCCACCTGGGACTAACTCAGTTAAGTATGAGGAAGCTTATTATTAATAAGTTTTCATAAAATGCACTAGTACCCCACAAAATATAAAATGCCCTACCAGGAGATATCCAGAAACATGGACAAGAATATAGGTTAAGAAAGTATGGGTAAGTTGCATTTTGCAACAATGAATGGAATACTTACATGAATCACGATGATCCTCCCAGGATCCTTTTATCTCAATCCCTCAAACAAGATGAGAATAATTTTTCAGTAATAATAATAATGAAACACATGGTCCATTACCCAAAGGAAGCTATAGAAATAGTAATACTTCATTGGAAGCTGAATGTTCTCGGAACATGTGACAGATAATAGCAACAATAGTAATGATGAACAGTTAAAAACTTATGGATATACTTCTGGAATAGACATCCCTTCAGTGAGCAATATCAGATGAGGGTCAGGTGAGATAATATTTGTATAGCCCTTAGCACAGTGACTGGCTCCCAGCAGACACTTAATAAATCCTTGTCCCTCCCTCCCCTTCCCTTCTAGACTTCCCCAGTAATGTAGACTGATAATAGGTACATGGATCTGAATTTCTAGAATGTAACCAAAAATTTGCTTACCTTTGAATGGAGATGATGACAAGTCTACAATCCCAGAATAGAATCAAAATCCCCTCCATGAGTGAAACGCACATGAACATGACATGAACAAGACACATCGAACCAATGACTGTCATGCAAATTTGTGCATAGACACACAGTGGTTTATGATAGCAATTCAGGATCAGGTCCTAAGTACCAGAAATTACAGAAGGCTTGTCTCTAAGGAGACCTAAAATTGATCCACTTATGACATGCAAGGAAAGGGTATGGACATTATGCAATACATCACCATAGGTTGCAAAAATTTAGCACCTACAAGGCACAATCTGGTGGCTAGATTTATACATAAGAAGCTCACTATCTTTAATTAGCCAATATATTACAAATACCTATTCTTATAAATATGGTCTAAAATGTATCCCAGAGAAACCAACAACTAAATTGTACTGGAATTGGAACATAATTGCAGACAAAACTGTTGCCCATAATTGCCTGGACAGAACATTGATCCAAGTTACTACTGAAGAATACACTTTATACTAAGTATGGCTATATCCATGATTCATAAACTCAAAGCTACACAGAATGAAAAGGCTTCAAATAGAAAGAAATCAAAATCATGCAGGACCAGCAGGAGGGACATATCCTCCCCATGATCCTGTTGGAATTGTCCCAAAGATGACTTCTATAAGTGGAGGAGAAGGGAGGAAATAAATATTTATTAAACACAGACTATGTGCTATACACTATACTAAGCATTTGATTAAGTGCTTACTTGAGATAATATTTATAAATGAGCTTGTAGAATTTTAGTTTACATCCCCAAAACTTTTATTTACTTACAGAAAGCAATTATTTTTTCAACTGGGCAATGGTCTACACAATGTTATTTATAAAAGAAAAACAGCAGCCTAGTAATCTGTCCCAAGACCATTTTTATCTGAACTTCTACAAAAAAGACAAAAGTGATATTATTATTGTTGTTTTTAGCTGATATTTGGAAAATACTTTGCCACATGATTTCATTTGAATTTTCAAACAATCCTATGAGTGAGTGAGTCAGTAAATATTTAGTGAGCTCCTACTGTGTGCCAGACACCATGTTAGGTAGTAATAATAATCTCATTGGACAGATAAGGAAACTGAGATGCAGAGAAGTGGTTTGTCCACAATCGAATTGCTGGTGCGTGTGTTTGAGAGGGAGATGCGCACCTGGGGCTTAGCAACGCCACTGTTCACACTTAGGTACACAGGTGGTTCTGGAGAGTTTGCAAAGCATTTTATAATCCCATTTGAACCTCATCGCAACTCTGTGAAATAGATGCCAAAGTATTATCATCTCCATTTGACACAAGATATGATCGAGGTTTTCTGACTCCAGGCCTGGTACCCTAGATCCCCTAACGATTGTAAAGTGGTATTCCGAGGTTGTCTGTTTTATCCTGTGCTCATCTTATTCTCCTATCCTCATCTGGTCATCCTTCTCTCTGACCTTAAATGCCTCAAATCAGAACCTGCTCGTGAGCACTGACTCATGTTTGACATGATGTGAGACTCAAAAAATCCACACTTTTTTCTGCCCCTGTAAAAGGTAACCAAAATGTGCCTCCAACAAAGGGGCGGTGCTCATCCCTGTCTGCAAAATATTGACACTGACCTTTTTTCTTCTTCCTGTGCAGGATTTATGTTTATTTCTTTTGTTAATTCACACAAATTTTGTTTTGTGTTTGTAAACGATTTCAGGAGCCCTTGATGGAAGAATATGCTATTGCAGCCCAGGTCTTTAAGTTGAGCACCTGTGATATGTGTGAAGTGGCAAGAAATAGTGTCCTGCAGTGTGGGATGTCCCATGTGGTAGGTTTGCTTATCTTTCAGTAGTCCCTACTCGATGCATTTGGCTGGTGATTCGTGAATGGTGAGAAATTCCATTAATACGTGTCAGGCAAGAAGTGGTGAGAAACTCTGGGGATACAAATATAGATCCTTATCTCAATGGGCTACAATCTGATAGACAGGGAAAAGACATGGGCATAAATGCTTATACTGCAAGAGAGGAGATAAATTCAAAAGGCAGGTCCAAACAATGTCTATGGAATTTGGAAACGGGGATAGACCCCTGGGGGAATGGGGAAGGGGGAGAATCAAGGAAGCTCCATGTAGGATGTGGCAGCTGAGCTGAACCTTTTGAGGCAGGGAGGAACTTTCATCACCATCATCATTATTGACATTTCTCTCACTTTAAGGTGTGCAAAGCACATAATATCCATCATCTCATCTGAGTCTTACAACAACCTGGGGAAGTATTACCATTTTACAGAGAAAGAAACCAGGGAATGGAGAGGTTAAGTGAGTTGCCCAGGGTCACACAGCTAGGAAGTGTTAAAGACAGGATTCAAAACTAGTTATTTCCTAACTTAGGGTCTAGCACCTTTCCCCGTGGTACCTTTCTGCTTCCTCCATTATATTCAAGAATAGCTGGAGCTGGAGCCAGTGTGAATCTGTGAGTCCTTATTGTTAAACTTTCAGTGTGAGTTTTTATATCTAAAAAATCAGAAATAGGGTTTGATTTACTATTTTGTTGATTGTCTAGAATTAAGAAAATGATAGAGAAAATTTTATAATGGAGATTAAAAAGTGTATCATGAATACTTCCCCCCCATCCCAAGAAAGCCAGTTGTTAAACATTTACCAGTACTGAAAAGCATTTACCCCTGAATAGATTCAATATATGGAGAGACTGAGGTGAGCATTCTAAGCATGTAGGAATGGGATGGGTGAGGGAATGAAGGTAGAAGAAGGCAGGACAAGAACAAGGAAGACAGTCGATGGTGTTGTCTGAATCATAGAATACGTGAAGACAATAGATAAGATATAACTGGAAAGGCTTATGGGAGCCTGACTGGGGAAGGTCTTGAAAGTCAAAATCAGGGACTCAAACTTTATTTTGGTAGGCAAAGTAGAGAGGGGCACCACTGTAGACTTTGAACATAGGAATGATAGGACCCAGCAGCATCCTAATAGATAGAATGCATGGGAGATAAATGGAGGCAGAAGAACCAGTTAAGAGCTCCGTGTAATGATCTAGGTAAGAAAGGATAAAGGCCTGAAATGCAGAGGTTGTAACAGAACCAAGAAGGAGGGCATGGATATCACTGAGTTGGGATCAACCAAATTTGGCAGTTGATTAGGTACATAGGCTGAAGAAGATGGAAGCGTCAAAGGTGACTTTGAGGGCATGAGTGTGGGTGACTGGAAGCTGCTTGGGGTATCAACAACGGGAATAAGAAAGTTGGAAGAAATGCAAGTTTTGAAGGGAAGATGAGTCCAGATTAGAACATTTTAGGGTGCCTAACCCTAACCCCAGTCAATCTCCTGAAACAGAAATTGAGGCAAATTCAGCCACCCACGATTCATTTAAGTTGTAGACAAAGATCTGACCTTTGACCAACAATGAAGTAATAATAACTGACATTTGCATGGCACTTTAAAATTGGCAAAGTTATTTACACACATGGTCTCATTTAAGCCTCACAGTCATCCTTACTATGGGTATTATGATTCTTATTCCCATTTTACAGATGAAGAAACTGAGGCACAGAGTGGCAAAGTGATTTGCCCATGGTCCCACAGTTAGTAAGGTTCAGAGACTGGATTTGAACCCTCGTCATCCAAATGTTCATTCCAGAATGCTATCCCCTACACTGCACTGACTCCCCCAAACCATGGCTCATTCCACATTGGTATGCAGCACACGTGGGACATTTCCCTTATTCCTGTGGTCATGCAGAAGTCCTATATCAAGCCTTGTGGCTTCCTGTCCTCATTCTCTTTTACCTGTTGGTTCATTGCTAAATATAATGCGTGGAACTCAGACTTAAACTCAACCTCTACCTGATTCTTTCACTGAAGTTGCTCCTGGAACTCACCACCTTGTGCTCACACTCTGTACTCAACAGCTTTTACATACAACTCTCCCCACAACTATTGCCTCTCCTACCAACATGCCACATGAAGTCAGAACACCTCGGCTGACCTCCAGCACAGCAAAACCACATATGTCAAGAATCTTGACTCCTTCCTGAAGCCATAAGAAGGAAGGGGTGGGGTAGGAGGGGATGGGGGGTGGGGGTGGAATCAAAACCAGTAGGGTAGATGCAATCATGAAGGGAGAGAGAGGGAAAGAGAAACAGAGTTAGAGCTGGGCACCATTTATGTCTAAGGAGTGAGAAGAGATATAGAGCCAGAGAAGGAACTGTCAGAGAGGGAGGAGGGAAAGCAGAAGGATGCAATATCATTAGAAGTCAAGTCAAGAGAAGAGAAGCTTTCAGGGAGAAGTAACTCAAAATCACCACCATCATCATCATCATAGCTAATGCTTATGTGGTACTTTGAGATTTGCAAAGTACTACTTTACATCTGTTATCTCATTAGATCCCCACAGCAGCCCAGTGAGGAAGGTGGAATTCTTTTCCCCATTTTACAGATGAGGAAACTGAGGCTGAGAGAGGCAATGAGAGAGGGTAAATTAATTACCCAAGGTCACATAGAAGGAGTCTTTCTGACTCCAAATTCAACAGTCCTACCTAGCTTCATTAGCAGTGTCAAATGCTATTGATGTTAAGGTTGAGGAAAATTTCTATTCTTTAGAGAAAAGGAATCCATTAGTGACCTTGGAGAGAGCATCTTTCACTGGAATGGTGGGCCAGAAGCCAGACCACAAGGATCTGGGGCATGACTAGTGAGCAGTATAGACAGAGAGCACACACCAACTACTCTTTCTAGAAGTGTGGTAGTGATGAGGAGGAAAGATGATGGCTTGAGAGACAGTGGAAGGAGGTGTTTTGGGGATAAATATAGGAGACCTAAGCAAGTTTATTGGAGAAGGGAAAGAGCAAGTGTTTAAAGATGCCTGAGAAAGATAGATCAAGGTCACAGAAAAGGGAAAAAGTGGGTTCTAGGTTACAGGTGGAAGAACAAATGACTCCATGGGGAGTTTAAGAAGGTTAGAGTAATGGAAGTGGAGAACTAAGGGAGAGTAAGTCAGATGGTCATTTCAATAAAGTCGAAGGTAAAATTACCTACTGAGTAGAGGGGAGGCATCACAGGTTGAAATTTAGAGATCATCTAGTCTCACCCTCTCATTTTAAAGATTAGAAAACTCCTGTCTCATGTTGCAGCAGAGCTGTAATTTGAACTCAAGTGCCCAGGCTCAACATCCAACGTTCTTCAGCCATATTGTATATGGAGTTGGGACCTTGAGAAAAGAAGGTTGGAAGCAGCTGTTTTATTTGTATCTCCAGTGTCTCTGACACCTTGCAGGTGCTTAATAAACTTGGTGGATCCCAGTTGAAGTTAAATCAAATAAATTTGTATTGAATGCAGTCAGCATGGTTTCTTGATTTTCTCCATCAAGATTTGTCCACTGAGAGGTAGGGACAAAAGACGTAACTGTCAGGATTTATTCACAATTTGAGGTTGGCAGAGTGAGATCCACAGAAATTTAAGAGATATTCAAGGGAGGAGGTTGGGTTTATTGTTGAAATGGTGCACAATAGGGTCAAGACTGAGTTAGGAAATGAATTGAGCCCAGGGTTAAATAGATTGACAAAACAAGGAGGAAGAAAAATCCTGAAAGTCATGAGGAAAGATATATAACAGAAATGGAAGGAGGAAAGGCGGAAGGACAGGAGACTAGGGTCAGAGAAGGAAATCTCAAAGTTCACCATCTTGAAGGTTTGAGTGATGATGAGGTCTAACCTGTGACCTTGGCTAAAAGCACAATGGAGATGGAGGTTATAGTTGTTGCAAAGTTCAAGAAGCTCTGAGGACAGGGTGTTAAGTCATTAAGGAGGATACTGAAGTCTCCCAAGGAAGATGACATATATGGGTTGATATAACACAAGTGAAGAAATGGTCCAGTAAATCCTGTATAACCACTGCATGCAGGGAGTGGAAGTTTTTGTTTTGTCTGTCTGGACATGCCTTTTGGCCAAGAGTTAGACTTTTCATCAGACACTACTCATTGAAATATTGGATCCGTCCTTTTAAAGCTTTATTTTTTCCTGTTGCCAGGGGATAGCATAAGGAAGGGATTTTGTGGAGGAAGTAATTATTATACAGTAATATCAAGGGGCTAATAAACAATGATCATTCTGCTTCCTTTTGTCTTTTAGGAGAAAGCTAAGTTTCTCGGAGACAATTACCTTGAGGAAGGCCCTCATGGAAATGACATCCGGAAGACCAATGTGGCCCAGATTCGAATGGCCTATCGCTTTGAAACCTGGTGTTATGAACTCAACCTAATTGCAGAGGGTCTAAAGGCAACAGATTAAAATAAATATAGCAACTCTTCTATTTGGATCACTGTTCCTCTCATAGAAGCTCATAGGTTTGGCATAGTAGTTGCCTACTCCTTCCCTGGAAAAATAAGAAATGAAACTTGAAAAGTAATTTGTAATTGGGAGGATAAGTTCCTTCTTAACTCTGTTTTCTATCCATTGACAAGATAATCTGCTCAAGGATACTCCACCCACCAGTATCATATATGAAAAGTCATCTTTTTGACAGGTTGTCAGTGCTGGTTTTATGGTGCAATGTGGGTGTGTCTCTACTTTAAGAAAATCCAGTGAGCAAAATTCTGAACTTATAAAAATATTTATAATTATTATGAAAAAATAATTAGGGAATCAGTTTATGTCACAACAGGTAAAAGTTTATTGTTTCAATAAATGCACAGGCTTTCTTTCAGTAATGACAGTAAACTCTACTGATGTACCAAAAATTATTTAGCTGACAAAATTAAGGTTACATGTAACTTTTAGAGACTAAGTTGGGGTGGGGAACCTGCTGCCTCGAGCCACAGGTGGTCTTCCTGTGGCCTTGAGGCCAAAGGTTCCCTACCCTTGGACTAAGAGAAGCAGTTTTATTTTCTATTTCCATAGCTACATTTCTACACATACAAGTGTGTTGCCATCTACTGGTCATATGAATACTTTTGTATGAGAACAATTGACGGAAAAACCAGACCAAACCCAAGATTAGCAGAAGCCAAAATATTTTTTGCTTTTCTAAGTGGTTTTTTAATTGTTTGTTTTGCTTCTGCAATCCTGTGACTCTATGACTTTGGAAAAACTACTAATTGATGCTAAATTCTATTGACATTATTACAAACATCCTTTCAATCTTTGCTAATTTATATTAAAAACAGGTTTGGATAGTGTATGATACTATTGTCCTAACTGGTATTCTGGTTTTTTCCTTTTCTCTTCTTTCTTTTCCTTTCTTCTGAGCCTGGGTCTCCCTATCTCACACCCTGGTTGGAAGTACAATGGCCACTCATGGATTGGGAAGCACCACTGAAAAGTCCAGGAAGTATGACCTGCTGAATTCCCCACTAGGGCTGGTTTGCCCCAACTTAGGCAGCCTGGTGGCTGCCCCATGGATGTGGGATATGGTGCAGCCACCTGATTGGTTTAGCCTGCTGCATCTTGGAACTCTTGAGTGCCATCCATTCACCAACCTCAGCCTCCCTGGTAGGAGAGATTACAAGCATGTAGCATCAGATCCAGCTTTTTCCTCCCTTCACATTATTTCATATACATAGTTCCATGTATTAGCATAGCCCACATACTTGTATTTTTCATAGCTATGTGGTTCTTCATGTTGTTAATATACCCATGTGGCTATTTGGTTAGATTTCATTTTAAATAATTCAGGTACAAACATTTTGTACAAATAACAACCTGATGCCCTTTTTTGAATAACTTGCTTTGAGTCTAGTCACCGAAGAGAAGCAGTAGGGTGGATAAGGCACTGGCCTTAAGATTCAGGAAGATCCACATTCAGATCCTGCCTCTGACATGTAATGGCTGTATTTCCAAGGACAAATCATTTCTTACTGTCAAATGTAAGTTAAAAATGAATTGAAAGTTTGCATGGGAGGTTCATGGGAGATCTCCATACCTATGAAAATCACAAATCTGGATGACCTGCCCTACACACACTCACATACATACACACACACACACACACAATTGTGCCCAATGCAGGCTGACATAGAAGATGGGGTACTGGACCTGGACCTGAGTCAGGAAAATCTTCATTCAAAGCCTTTTCCTGACATTTAAATTTCCATGTGATTTTTCGTAAATAACTTTCCCTCATTATGCTTCATAAAATGCTAGAACTTAGCTCCTAAGTCATATACATGTCTAAAATCTGCCACGGCAGAGAGAATTCCCATATTGCCAGTTCCATAAATTTTCCCAAAGTGGAATTCTTACCTCAAAGGGGCATGTAAACATATTTTTTAAAAATTAATTTCATATTAGTAAATTACTAGAGACTGAACCAATTTTCAGTGTCAAGTATAAATAAATCTTTTCCCATAGTCATTTTCATTTACTTTTCTTAGTAACATGTTTAAAGAAGTACCTTGAAGTTGTTTCAGCTTGCCTTTCTTCCATTATTAAGGGATCATGCATTTTTTACCAGGTGATGTTTGTATTTCCTCATGAATAAGCTGCTCTTCTCCTCTGACTTATGAAGTGGAGCTCCAGCAATACCTTTCTTTCTAATTTAAATTTTATTCTTTCCATATATTTCATTTGTGCATCTAGGTGTGCTGGGCCTGGAGTTAGAAAGACTCATCTTCCTGAGTTCAAATCTGGCTTGACACTAGCAGTTGTGTGACCCTGGGCAAGTCACATAACCCTGCATGCCTCAGTTTTCTCATCTGTAAAATGAACTGGAGAATGAAATGGCAAATCACTCCAGTGTTGTTGCCAAGAAATCCTCAAATAGGGTCATAAAGAGTGACAGGACTGAGTACTAAAAAACTTTTTATAGCAATCTTTTGTTTTCTTATCACTATGTTTTCCAACATAGTTCTCTCTCACAGCCATACCTTATAACAAAAACTTTAAAGAGGGAAAGGGGAATGATTCACAAGTCAAAATGCATTTGTTAAGTGCTTACTAGTGCCTAGCACCTTGCTAAATTCAAAAAAGGACAAAACCAGTCATTGCCCCGAAGGTGCGCTCTGTATAATGGGGGGCGGGGGAAGAGAAACTAACCTATTAAAACTAACATACACGTTGAAAAAGGCTGGCATTACAAGCAATTTTATCTACACTCATGATTCCCCACCACCTCTTTTAAGAAGGGGACAGATCCCTTTACATATCTCTTCTTTGGAGTCAGATTTGGTCATTAGAATGTCCCAGTTTTCACTTTTGATTGCTTTGGCTAACAGTACATTCAATTTTTTAAAATCAATTTTTACATGTTTTGGGTAGGAAACTTTTACTTATTTATTTATCACATCCATTTGTCTGATTTTGCTATTTTCTTGACATTTATTATATTTTGTTGTAGAAATCCCTTGGTCATTTTCATAATGTAAGACAGCTTCCTTGCATCTGATATTATACATTAACTAACTCCAAAAGAAGAACTCCATCTCAAGGTATACAGGTATTTCTAACAGAACACAAGGTAGAAGAAATTCTTGCCTCTTTCTCCAGACTTTGCAGAAACCCTCAAGCATAGGTGTGATCTTTCACCTTGTTTTTAAAAGGGCCTGCTGGTAGCATCTATCATTCAGTTTCTAACATCTTAGTTACCCCTAGAACCAATTCTACCATTCCCCCTTAGAGAAGGTGCTTTCCTTCATCCTGGAGACTTGTTTCTATTAAAACTTCTCTTGGTATTTGAATTAATACAACTTGTCACAAATGAAATACTCCTTTTACCCAAGAGATGGCAATAGAGAACACACGCACCAACACCTTTGCCTCCCCAGAGAACCGCATCCTAGCTCAGTTTCTTAGGATCATAGAATTTGGAGCTGCTCATCTCATTTTTACAGAGGTAAAAACTGAGGTCCAGAGAGATTAATCTTTCATAGGTATCTGACATTAGTCTTCTCTTTTGCTAAATAAACTTCCTAAATGCGAAGTTCATTGGAGTAGATTCCAAAGCAAACTGTCTCGGTGCAAAACTTTTCCTCTAGGTAACTACAAGAAAACTCCAACAGCATCTCATCCAAGGTTTTGTTTGCTTTAATTCCCTGAAGATCAGCTTTCATGTCTTAAAGGCGACTTGTGGCTATGGTGCAGCTTTTCTCGAAGAAACAAATGATTTTCATTAAACTGTTGTTGGGCTGTGATAAATGGGCCAAACTTATTTTTAGAACTCTCTCCCTACCGCCTGCTGTTCTTGCTTCAGCCGGCTGTTTTGTAGCAGCCATCTGTTAATTGTAAACCAAACACCTTTCCTTCTGGCCATCCCCTCTGTTTTGGTGTCTCTGCGTGAAGAGGGCTGGGGGGCCAGCTCCATGTCCCTGGGAGCCTCCGGAGAGAAGAGATTTCTTGGGAAACATGCTAAACTCATCCTTGGCGCTAGTCCTGTAGTGAAACTGGGCTATTGCTGGCTCTGGGCACGGTGCCAGCTGCATCCCTACGTGTGGCTGTCTCCTAACTGCAGGCGGGGTCCTCATGGATGTGTCACTGCTGGGCGGGGCTCCCCAGGCCAGGTGCTGGGCGGATCAAAGACTGTCCCGCCTCCCTCTCCCAGGGATCGCAAGCCTAAGGTGTTACTTTGTATCTCCTAGATTTTTCGGGTTGGCAGAAGACTCCATGCCTACTCTCCTTAGTGCAGCAGGGGACAGTCCTAATTCAATGCCATAAACGTTTTACAACTCCACATTTATATAAGTTTCAAGTTTTATGAAGCACTTTCCTTAATTTTGTAACGTAGCGATTACAAATGTTGTGAAACTCAAATCGGGACCACGGCAGAGCGTTTAGCACGGGCCCTGGCACGTTGGAAGCGCTCTATAAGTGCTAACTGTTATTATTATGAACAGATGGGCTAACGTTTGTAAAACGCTTTGTAAACCTTAAAGCGCCATTGGGCAAGGGGTCGCTACGTCAGGGGCCGGCTGTTGGGGTTCCTGGCGGATGAGGCGCTGGGGCGACGGGGTGCTCCGAAGTCCGGGCGCGGCAGCACGGACGCCGTTGGGGCACCCGGTGCGCCCCCGGACCGAAGCCTCCCGCCGGCCCGCCAGCGGTCCTTTCCGGACTCCGGGTCCACGAGGGGCGGGAGCGGAACCGAGGGGCGGGACAGGGCGGAACCTGGAGCCCGGCCGGCCGGGGCAGAACCCGCGGGGGCGGGGGCTGGAGGGGCCGCGGCGTTGGCCACTGCCCCGGAGCCCGCGAGCCGAGCGGAGCCCGGCGGAGCCTCGCCGTCCCGCAGCCGAGCACAGGTAGGACGGGGTCGGGAGCCGCCGTAGCGGCCTGGGGAGCTGGCTGGGACTCAGGGCTGTGCGTGGCGGCTGGACGGACTGGGGCTGCCGAGCCCCTGCCCATGGCCCTTCCTCCCGCCCAGGCTCGCTCCTCGGGCTGGCGGACCGTGCGCGTCTCCCTGCTCGCGGTCTCCCTTTCCCCTCACCCCGCTCTGGGTCCCTCCCCTGGCCCGAGCCGCAGAAAACAGCCCAGTGGTGGCAGGCGGCTTCCCTGATCCTCGCGGAGGGCGGCTGCGACCCTGGAGAGCTCTCACGCATGGCCGCTGGGCGAGAGATGACAGCACCAGGTCCGGGAGCCGGGGGACCGAACCGGGCATCGCTCTGTAGAGAAGGGCAAGGTCGGGGAGGAGGGGGAAGGAGGGAGAGAGGCTGCCTTCGTCCTGAACTCAGCTGCTGAGGTTTTCCTCTTGACCTGGCTGGTGATCCAGATAGCATTTTGAGGCTGTTAGTTTGAGTTGGTAGAGTTTGTGGCTTAACAGAAACAGAGCGCACATAATGAGACTTTCCCCCCACAAATCCTGCCATGGGGCACGCTTTTGTATAAAAATTGTAACAGTGTCTGCAAAGGAGCGCGCCATTCGTTTCAGTTCTAAATCGCATCTTTCCAATTTGTTTGTCAAGCGTATACCCACCTCGTGCTCTCTCCAGATAAATCCAACCCCAGAAGCAGATTCAAATGTAATTAGGAAAGAGTTAACAAGATAAATAAAAATACAATAGAACACAGATAATGTTCATTTGTGGTTTTCTAAGTCAATATGCGCAGGCCTGCAGGGATTCTTTTGTAGGATTAGTGCCTGTGCCCATTCTACTCGAATTAGATACCACTGTTGTCAAGCCTTGACTTACCCACCTCATTTGAAAGGTATATTCTTCATTTTCTGGTTTTCCCGGAAATTCATTATAAATATAGGCTTACTGTATGTATCTGTGTATGTATGGCATACATACTGCCTATACATACATATATACTGCATATATACACTATATATACCATATACCGTCTCTGTACACCATATATGGTATAATATAGCTAGATACATCATATACAGTCTATATATCACCTACACCTTTACTTGAGATGTGGTCCATTCTAATAGGTTTATGAGATCCTGGATAACAGCAAATGCCTATTGTTATTTGTGGTATATACCAACAATTAAAAACAGACATTTAGAAAGTGCTTTAAAGGGTTTTCTAAGGTTATCCCATTTAAACCTTAGGGAGAACACTAAAGGGCAGATACTACAAATGTTCAGAAAGTCTAGGTGTTGCATAAGATTAGGTGTCAGAGGAAGAAATTGGGCCCAGGTTTCCCTGATACCATGGATGAATAGTTATGGGTTAGCAGAACAGGAGATGAGTGAATGAGATCCTCACACTAGGTCTGGAGAGACATTGGTATGCTCAGAGGGGCTGCTTAAAGAGTGGAGTTGTACAAAAAAATTCCGAAGCAAAAATCCAAGTATGCTAACATGTTTTGGACTGTCTTTGCATTTGTGATCTAGGCTGCTAGAAAGAAAACTCAAGAAGGGGGTGGAAGTTTTTAGTGGATTTTTATCAGGGACGTTTGTGGATGTGTTCTGAAGTAGTTTCACAGGCAGAAATCAGGAAACACAATAACAGTGTCTCATGACCTTTCATTATTTTGCGTGGAGGACACAATAGGATTTTTTCAAAACAGAAGAAACAAAGGAAGAAATATTAATTTTTGTGATGTCACAGTAGAAATGCTTAAATATAGAAACAAAGGAAGGGATATTAATTTTTCTTTTAAAATGATTCCTGGATAATTTTGTGTGTGGTGAAACTTAAGGAAGAAATGTGTTATACCTAGGAATCTTTTAGCTCGTTAAAACTGAGAACAGTGGTAAAACTCTTGGCAAATGATAGGTTTAGTAAAGCTTTAAATGCTTTAGTGGATTTTTTTTTAAAAAAAACAACACATTTTTGAAAGATTTTATGGAAGATGAAACATGTAATGACATTAATTAGCAGCTAATCCAGTTAGTAACACTCCACTAAAGACTTACTCTTGTACCTCCTCAGGAAGAGGAGGCAGCTGGGGTTTTCAAAAGCCATGCTAGCCCAGTGATGGAGACTTGTCTCTTGCTTTGAAGACAAATCTAGTTAAGTTCGTGAAGGCTGATGACAAAGATGGTTCACTAAAGGGTGGAGGGGTTGTCATCTGTGTCAACGAAGAGAGTGGCCACACCTCTGAAATCATGCTAGTTGCAAACCCTTATCCCTGGCTATAAATTCTGCTGTGGTTTGTAGTTTGTTTACCTTACCAAAAGGAGTTTGGTGCTTCTATGGTTTCCCTTATTGCCTTTATTCCACTAGTGGGGAGGGTATTTGTCTTTGAAAGAAACTGGTATTACCTGACTGTAGGCTAAGACTTGTTCAAACTACAACTTAATTATACTTTATAGGTATAAGGGTATTTTCTCTGTTGAGTGACTGGTTTTCTTTTGTTTCCGGGGGAGGTGGTGGTAGGGAATGAAACAATATACTAAAATGGAATTATGAGGAAAAGTACAATAGGAAGAGGAGATGGGTTGGTCATAGGGCAGAGTTCACAGGCACCCTCACAATGTCAGGAGAAAGTAGGAAGGCCTTGCTACACTGGGTGGATGCTCTGTGTCAGACTCGTGGGACAAAAGTTACACGGGATGGGCAAACATGGATGGGTTACAGTCAGCATCCTGGGAGTGAACATTCACATGTATGAGATCATTTGAGCATGTCAAGTATTGAAGAGTTGATTCAATCACTCCAGTATATCCGTTGTTTCAAACTGATCTAACCACTTCACCCCCTAGTCAATGCTCCCTATGACCTCTAGGATTAAATATAAGGTGTTCTGTTTGGCTCCTCATCACCTAGCCCCCTCATATCTTTTCAGTCTTCTTATACTTTACCCTCCTTCTATGCCATGATCCAGTGACATTAGCCTCCTTGCTGTACCTTGCACAAGCCCCTCCATCTCCCAATGCCTTACATTTTCACTGACTTTCTTCCATACCTGGAATTTTCCCCCTCCTGACCTCTACCTCCTGGTTTCCTTCAAGTCCCAGAGAAAATCTCACCTTCTGCAGAAAGTCTTTCCTTAACTCGTTTTAGGGTAATGACTTCCCTCTGAGATAGCCTCCACTTTATCCTGTGTGTATCTTGTTTGTCTGTAGTTGAGTGTTGTTCCCTCTGTTAGACTGTGGGCAGGCACTTGAGGACAGGCACTGTCTTTTGCCTTCATTTGTAGCTCCATTGCTTAACATAGTGCCTGGCATCTAGTAAATGCTTAATAAATGTTTATAAACTTGGCCCCATTCCCTTCCTTGCAAAGCCAAAGCAATGGTTATCAAATATCTATTTAACAGGGGTCACTTGAATACCACTGGTAAGACACCTTAAAATCAAGGCATGGATTTATGGTCTGAGAGAGGTAGACTTCATTTTGGATCCTCCTCAACATCAAGGCCTTCTCTTCCCTCTCTTCCACTATGCAGTCCACAGGTAGCCAGGATTCCATTTGCTGGATGTTTCTGGGATCCAGAGTGGGTTTAGTTTAGACACAGCCTGAGTTTATGTCTGTTCTTATCTGCCATCCATTCTGACCAGTCAGTTTGGTGACAAGCATTCAATAGATGCCTACTGTATGCTAGGCACTATTAGATGTTAGAGATGCAAAAACATAGATTCTAAGAGAAGGTGAGCAGTACATCCCAAATAAGGAAGACTGCCTGTGAAAAGGTGTGGAAATGGGAGAGGTGGTGTTAAAGTTCTTCACTTCCTCCCATAAAATCATCCAGCAGATTCATCATTCATTCCTCTTCTATCACACCTGTTTCTCCTCTTCCCTTCTGTAAGTCTACACACTCACCCTTGCTGCAGGCTCCTTACCTGCCATCTCCCATTCCTTTAGACCCAGAGCACTATCCTCCCAGCCCCTCTATTCATGGGAAGCTGGTCCTGCTATGCTGTTTAAAATCATACCATTCAGCCTTATTGACTTCATGCCTCAGTGACTCTTGGAGACTTTTTCCCCAACTGTCCAATCCCTCTTCTCTGGCCCAAGCTCTAATATCATCATAAATTAATGCTACTGTTGAGTTTACTGAGGAAATTTATGTGATACAAAAACCTCTTCATCTTACCTTTCTGTCCCCTTTTCTCTGTGTTCATCAATTCAGTGCCATAAATGTTTACTGAACACCTACTGTGTGCTAGGCTTATGACTTGTTTTTTTCATACAAAGATGAAAAAAAGATTGTATGTACAGTTTAGTAGGAGGATTAAACTGTGTGTAAAAATGACCTTACACAAGTGAGATGTGATTTAGCGCATAAAGGTATACTTTTTTTTTTAGAGAAAGAACAATCTTTAGTATTTTTCTAATGAGAGGCATGAGAAATCTGAAGAGGGATCAGGATCCATACATTTAATTTGAAGATTCCCATTGCTAACATATCATTCCGATTTAACTTTCATCTTGTTAGCTTTTCAGTCCAAGGCACTTGGTGTTAGATACCTTAGGTCAGTTGATCACCGACACCTTCAGAGTGCCATCTATGTGTCAGGTATTAGGGTTCGGATAGGGATGAGATTATAAGTGTAGGGAGCTCTTGGTGAAGAGACAGGAAACTTTCAAAAGAAATAATATTCTGCTACATGGATGATTGGTGGAGGAATGTTACCATTGGAGTGTACAACTTACTGAGAGTTACTATGTGTTAATAATACCACTGTAAAACAGCATTGGTCAGGGTAGTCTTACAGACTGTAAAATGCCTTAATTCCTTACAGTATCTCTCTTTCTAAAACTGTATTATTCCATCTTTTTCTGGGTCATAAAAGTCACATTAATCATTGAGGAGGTTGAGTCAAGCCATTCCCTTGGAATAAAGCAATGCATGTCAGTCATCGAATGACTCAACTTTAACAGGGCTGAAAGTCATCAAGTATCTGCTTTGGTGGAGCCGACCACAGCTGTCTCGTGAAGATGAATTTCCAGAAGAACAGTCATTGTTTGGCTTTTGCAGGCAAATGTGCTGTAGTTTTGTTCTTGGCAGCTTGTGCTGTGGGCCTTCCTGCTCCCAAATCTTCCATTTTCCAGTATACAAGGCCTGTTTTTAATTTTTGAAAACTGACTTGATACTTCTATCCTGAAAAAAAGGGCCAAAAATATCACCTAGCGTAAAGAAAAAACACATTGGTCTTTTCTACCAGTACTTCTTGTTAATACTTTGCTTTGGACACGAAGGACGTGTGGAGTACGTTTTATAGGTGTGTAATCTAATAGTCAGGTGGATCTGTGACCTTGTCAATTTCGTTGTTCCCTGCAGTGATGCTGACCTTAACCTGTTTCATGCAACTCTTGCTCATATGTGACTTAAAAAAAAATAAAAACACATACATACCTGAATTTATATATCCAAATTCTTTGGATTTTTTTTTTTTTAGACATTTTATGGGTGCCATTTTGGTGCCTGGCTATCCATCTGTCATCCCATCCTCTTGTTTTGATTGACTCACCTCTTTATCAGATTGTGTATTTCTTGGATATTCTCTTTTCCACCACTTTCTGAGATAGTCATTTGCCTGCATCCATTTTGAGTCTCTACATCACTTGAATTTTGATTTTTGGTAATTATGGTGTTCCATGATTTGTAGTCATATAGCATTACTAGGAAAACTGTGCTGATAAAATTAGATCTTTTGTTTTAGGGGTTTTTTTGGTTTGTGTTTGTTTTTTTGTTTGTTTTTCAAAGAGCACCTTGGGATTGCTAACGGTGCTATACAATTTTTAAAATGCAATTCTGCCTTTTCTTCTTTTTCAATTTAGGTAGTACTTATTTCTAAAAGGTGTGTAAAATGTAATGTGCAAAATACATAAAATATGTACTTTGCATGTATATTTATGCCATATGGAGAGATGACATGTATGGAGATAAATATTCGTACATTTATATGTGTAATTTTGGGGCAAGATTTATGCTTCTCAGATGGGTGCTGCCAATAGACAACGTGTTGGATCTAGAAACATGGCATTTTTGTCAATTGTGGCAATTCTCAATTTTCAAATCTGTGTCTTACAGAAGACCCCCTAGTACAGAGGGTAAAGAAAAGGAGCCCTAGGACTGAGTCTTGGCGGATAGCCATAGTCAGTGGAGGTAACATAGATGAAGAACAAGCACCCCGAGAAGGGACAGTCAGAGAGACAGGAGAAGAACCAGGAAGGTACAATGTTGTCGAAGCCAAGAGAGGAGAGAGTATTGTGAAGGTGAATATCACATGTTCTAGAAGGGTCTGGAAAGATGAGAACTGGAAAAAGGCCATTACATTTGGCAATTAAGAGCTCATTGTTAGCTGGAGAGAAAGCAATTTCAGTTGAGTGATGAGGCTAGGCTGAAAGCCAGATAGCAGATTTTAGAAGTGAGTGGGAGAAGTGGAGACACTTTATGTGGATGGATTTTTCAAGGAGTTTGGCTGAGAAGGGGAGGATAAATATAGGACAATAGCTAGTAGGGATGATAGGATGAAATGAGGAGCTTGTTCATTTTTGTTTCATTGTTTTTTTAAGGATAGGTGAGGGGAAGGCAGTAGGAGCTGTAGGCAGTAGATACTGAGAGATTGAAAATTAGGTAGGGAATGGGACGACAATGAGACCAGTCTGCTTGAGACCATCTCAAGAGGAGATGGCATTAGGGTGAATTGAATTCATCATAAAGACATTGTTCTAGCTAAATTAAACTGAAAAGTATTTTTTAAAATTAAAAGTAGGTATGGTTTCATATGTATATGTTATCAGGGAGAAAGTGAGATATAGTGGATAAAAAAGTAGAGGGATTTGGAGTCCGAAAGATGTGGGTTCACATCCTGCTTTCAACCCTGATGATAGTGCAGACGTGGGTAAATTTCTCAGCCCCTGTGAACCTCAGTTTCCTCATCTATAAAACAGAGTAGCGTCAGGTGCTGAACCTGTGATTTCATTAATATAGGAACTTCCTGGTGAGGAAACACCCTTTTATCAAGCCAGGTCGGCACCTTCTCTGCCCCTTTGCACTTCATGGTCTTTAATTAACTTGCCTGGAGCACTGAGAAGTTGATTCAGTAAGCATTTATAAAGCTCCTACTGTATGCCAGGCACTGTGCTAAGTGATGGGGATGCAAAGGAAGGCAAGCAGTGGTTCCAGTTCTCAAGGAGTAGGGTCACTCAAGGGATATTAATGCCTGGAATATCTCCTTTACAAGATTTCCGAGGCTTAAGTGTGATCCTTGATGTAAAGTGCTTTGTAAACCTTAAAATCAGCGGCAGTGTGTGTGTGTATAAATATACATACAGATACATATTTGCATACACACATCTATAAGCTGTAATCATTATTCTTAGCTCATTGTAAGAGAGTTCACCTTTGAATCTTCTTCCTAGTGTGTAAAATGAGGAGTTTGAAGTAGATCTCTAAGGATCTTTCCAGTTAAATCTGGCAGTTTATTTATATTTGCCTTGGGGAGAGACAGTGTTAAATATATAGAGAGCTGGCCTTAAGTGAGGAGAACCTGGTCTCCTCTATGTGCTGGTGGAGTCTCCATGGGGGAGTCACTTAACCTCTCAGTTCAGATCCAGCCTCAGCTACTTAATAGTAGTGTGAACCATGCCAAGTCCCTTCACTCTGTTTACCTCAGTTTCCTCATCTGTAAAATGAGGATAATCATGGCACCTGCCTTTGGGAGGATAAACTAGATGATTGTAAAGCGCTTTGCAAACCTTACAATGCTGTATAGTATAAATGCTAGTTTTATATGTGTAAGTTGCAAAACAGTTGCTGACGTACATGGGGGTGGGTAGGGTGGAGCTCTTCTTTGGGGATTTCCTGCACCAACAAAATCACAGGAGGTATGGACCTGCTGCTGTTTCTGATAGATGGAATATCTGGGATCATGTCTTGCCTCTGAAATGTACCGCTGTGTGACCCTGAGCAAGTCCCTTAACCTCCGAGTGCTACTGGCAATTCTAAAACTAGAGGGGTCAGAGAAGGTGCTGAATGAACTTCATTGGTGTAAGGAGTTTCTTCACACGGGAGTTTCCATTATTGTGGGACACAGGCCCCATTATTGTGTTGTCCAGTCGTGTCGAACTTTCCGTGACTCCCTTTGGGGTTTTTGGGCAAAGATACTGGAGTGGTTGACCATTTCCTTCTCCAGCTCATTTTACAAATGAGGAAACTGAGGTAAACAGGGTTAAAGTGACTTACGCAGGGTCACACAGCTAAAAATTGTCTGAGGCCAGGTCTGAACTAAGACAGTCTTCCTGATTCCAAGCTCAGGGCTCTATCCACCGTACCACCTAGCTGCTCTGGCAGGTCCCTCGTCCTATCCTGCTAGTGATGATAATTAATAATATTTACCAGCGTATCAATGTTTACATTCTAGATGCTGCACCTGTGAAGCTGGAGCAGCCCCTCTTTTTCCTGACTTCCCCCATCTTATTCCATTTGTTGTTTTGTAAACAGAGTATATGACTCATTCTTCATTCTAAGAGGCACATCGAATGGGGCGGCCCTAAGGATGCTTAAGCTACAAATAAAGATTGAAAGTACGTCAAGACTTCTGGAGTAGCTTGTGGTGGAGAAATAGGGCACTGTCTTAATAAGATTTGACAAATTAGGAGGCAGCAAGCGTGGTAGAGGAAGGAAGGTCTGAGTCTGAATCCTCCTTCAGATACTCTGTGCCTTCTGCAAATTGAAGTGGTCAGGTACAGTGGCTTCACAGTCCTGTCCGGCTCCAAACCTCTGCTCCTGTCACAGGGGTGGGGAACCTGCGGCCTTAGTGGCCTTATGTGTTCTGTAAAATTTGGATTCCACCAGAAGGCTGCACTTAAGGATTTGGAAGGGCCCACATGGCCTGTTTGTTCTGTAAAACTTGGATTCTGTCAGAAGGGTTTAGGAGTTCCTGTGTGGCTGTAAGGCTACAGGTTCCCCATCCCAGTCCTATGCTAATGACATTTATTGTTCTTTAATGATTTGGTTGTAAGTGGATAGATAGCCTTCTGGTTAGAGATAGTTAGTGTATCCCAGACACAAAAGATACTCTGCAATGTGCTAGAGGTCAAACCGTCAGCACCTACTTCTTGCTGGACACTGTACCAGGCAGGGAGAATGAAGTAATAATGAAAAATAACAAAGAATGAAATAATATCTACGGACAAGGAGCTCATCTTCCAATATCTAAAAATATGTGCAGCATCAAATTAATAAATACAGAGGCAAGAGGCAGCTGGGGAGTGGAGTTAGGAAGGCCTGAGTTCAAATCCAACCTCAAGCATTTCCTAGCTGTGTGACTCTGGATAGGTCACGTCACCTCTGCCTCAGTTTCCTCTCCTGTAAATTGGGCATCATAACAGCATCTACCTGCCAGGGTTACTATGAAGCTCAAATGAGATAATAAATACAAACACATAAAAAATATTGTGTGCATTCATACATAGGGATACACACATACTTATACACATACATATGTGTACATATACATGTCCCAAACCACATGTGTGTGTGTGTATGAATCAGGAAGATTCATCTTCTGAGTTCAAATTTGGCCTCAGACACTTTTTAGCTGTGTGACCCTGCACAAGTCACTTTAAGCCTGTCTGCCTCCATTTCCTCTTTTGTAAAATGAGCTGGAGAAGGAAATGGCAAATGGCATCACGAAGAATCAGAAATGACAAAAATGACGAGAACAAATATTCCATACATGTGCAAAGATACAGAGATGGGCAGGGGGAGATGGAGTGTCTTGTATGAGGAAAAGAGAAAGAGCCAGTTTGGTTGGGTCAAAGCGTGTGTGGGGGGAGTAATGTCTAATGAGATTAGACAGGTTGGGGCCAGGTCATACTGGGCTTTGAAAACTAAACGGGAATTTTTATATTTTATCCTAGTAACCACTGGAGTTGATTGAGGAAGGGAATGGCACGGCCAGCTGTGTGAAGAGTGGGCTAGAGTGACGTGGAGGCCTGGAGGAGACTTGTAATCATTTAGGAGAGGGGTGACGAGGGCCGTGTGGGTGGGGAGAAGGGGTCAGGGGTAAGGGATGTTAGGAAGGTAGAAATAGCAAGCTTTGACAGCTGTTTAGATAAATGAGGCAAGGGATGCTGAGTAGTCGAGGATAATGCCACGATTACAAAGCTGAGAGACAGACAGGGGAGAGGTGCCTTCCACGGAAAAAGTGGAGTTTGGGAGATCCGAGGATGGGGGATGAGAGTGTGGGTGCGGGAGATGATGAGTTTAGTAAGGAACTTGTTGAGTTGCAGACGTCTCAGGTACAACTGGTCTGATATGGGACTGAAACTCAGTGGAGAAAGGAGGGCTAGATACATAGATCTGGGAACATCTGCATAGAGATAACAGTAAAGCTCATGGAAGCTGATGAGACTAGCAGGAGAGAGACAGAGAGAGGGTATAGAGGAAGACGGAGACACACCTTTTACTCACACTCAGAACCTGTTATATAAATAATGGGCCAGTAAAGAAAACTGAGCAAGAATGTTCTGAAAGGCAATAGGAAAAATAGGAGAGAGCAGCGTCTCTGAGCGAGGAAGCGTATGCAGGAAAAGGTGGACAGTAAAGTCACATGCAGCCAGGGGAGCCAGAAGACCCAGGACTGACAACGTGAGGCCTAGAGAGAATTTGAGGGCTTGTGCTTTGGATAACTATGTAAAGAAAGTGCTCTTCCACTATTGTTTCTCACAAAGATAAGGGCTGTTTAGACGTTTCAGTCTGGTCAGGTCTGACTCTTGGCAGAGATAGTAGAATGGTTTGCCCTTTTCTTCTCCAGCTCATTTTACAGATGAGGAAACTGAGGCAAATAGACTGAAATGACTTGCCCAGGGTCACACAGCTAAAAAGTACCTGAGGTCAAATTTGAACTTAAGTCTTCCTGACTCCAGGCCCAGAGCTCTATCCCCTGAACCACCTTGCTGCCTTAATTCCTTCTCCAGTCCATTTTTTAGAGATGAAGAAACTGAGGCAAACAGGGTTAAGTGACTTGCCCAGGGTCACACAGCTAAGTAAGTGTCTGAGGCTGGATTTGAACTCAGGTCTCCACCACACTACCTACCTAGCTCCCCTAGAGATAAGTAAGGGAATGAACACTTTTTGGAGTGTGATTTGAAAACTGGAGGATTCCATTTTCTGATGATACTTTAAAATGAGCTAAGAGGCAACCCAGAAGATCAGAAGAACCAGGGCCCCAGGAATGGCCTAGGAAGAAGGGCCTGCCTTTGTACTGTCCCCTGTCTACTGTCTATATCCACTGCCTCTCAAATTTGTTCTTTCAGTATGTTTCAAAACACTTTGGAGTAAGGATTATACTACCTTCAGTTGTGAACAGTTCTCTCCAGAGGGGGCCAGCAGCGTGAGAGCTGTGTCTCTGTGTCTCTCTGTCTCCAGTCTCAGCAGGTTTGTCTGGCTGAGGAGACTGGTTTGGGGACAGTCATTTCTTGCTTTACAGAGCAAAGCACCAAAGAAAATAATAATTAGGGACCCTAGCTAGGAAAAGATGAAATTTCAATTAATTAAGTGGATGCTAATTAAGGAGTCTGAACTCCGCTGAGGTGGCATATTATAATTAAAGTTAATTCGGAATAGAACTTTTTATGCATGGCATTCTGACCATTCCCTGTTACAATGAAACTATTTAGTTGCCAGGGCCAGACTTTAAGACTGAATTTTGAACATCTTTTTATTTTGTTTTCTCCTGTTGCTATAAGATTATAGGGATGATGAGGAAAAGTACTTTGTGTAAATTATATTTGGATAATGTGGGTCTGCGTGTTGTAGGGGGAAGAGTGTTGGCCATAGAGGCAGGAGGGTCCTGAGTCCAAATTATTCTGTCATTTATTAGTCATGTGGTTTTGGGCCATTGAGACTTGGTTTCCGCATCTATAAAAAGGGAATGGTATCTGCCTCAGAGGTGAGGAGGATAAAGTGAGATGAAAACCTTGAAGAAACGTCTTGTGCTCATTATTATTTTTGTAACTTCCTCAGATCTAGTGCAGATCTAATATAGTCAGGGGTATGTTGGTAAATGTTTAACAACCAGCTCTCTGAAAACCTGTACGATACACTTTGAAGTCCAAACTTTATCATTTACATTTTCTCCATGACTTTCTTGAGGCTAGATAATCAACAGAACAATAAATCCAGCCCTGATTTGCAAAGGTGTGAATGCTCACACTGAAAATTTAACTATTGGCTTCGGAGGTGGCAAACTTTAGCCAACCTTCCCTTTTCCCCACCTCCCATTCCCATACATGTCAAAACTTTTCATGCCTTGTCTCATTCTGGCTCCTCCATGGGGGCTCGTCCAGGCACACTGGAAGTTTTCCTCCTATTTTTTTCGTCTTTTGTGCAGCACCAAGGCTGCCCACCTGTTTAGACTTATGCCAGTGGTCTACTACAATCCCACTACACGATTTCCGTTTCTGTTCTTGATTATGTCTTAATTGTGTCTTTTACACATTTTCTCCATTTAATTTATCATTGGTAATGATTGGCACCCTCCAACACCCTCCGTGAGAGCCTTTCCATGTTCTGGGAAATACCTGTAATTTTGGTTCTCTTGAAGTCTTGACTGGAACTCACATAGCATCTTAGAGGAAGGAGGGCATTGTATACATTGCTCAGCTTAAAAGCAGCTGCTGGGGATAAATTTGATTGGGATGGCTACATGAACGTAAAAAGCTTTATCATGACACCTGGCCAGAGGCCTACTCCGGTGTTTGGTCACGGCCTGGGGCTGACCCTGGATTCTCAAGCATGAGCTCTTGCGGGTACTGCCAAGCTGGAAAGTCATCAAGTATGAGACCAGGGATGGACTGCACGTCCAAGAACTAACTGAACCTCATAGTGATCATTTTTTTTTGCTTAACAGAAATTCTCAAAGACTACCTGCTAATTCACCGAGAAGGTGTTTTTGGTCTTTTTCCAATGTAATGACCAATTGTGTTGACTTTTTTCCTTTTTTTCTTTTTTCCCCCATCTTTATAGAATATCATTTGTTATATGAAATGGCTCTCTGGGAAAAGGAGAAAATATTGGGGGGAAAACTACGATGGTGTATGAAACAAGAGACATCAATAAAAAGTTCTTTTTTAAAAAAAGGAAAAGAAGAAGTCATGATCGGTGTTAGTAGAGGAAATATATTGACTCTTTAAACATTTAAATATTTACTACAAAGGTATACTTTTTGGGGGATAAATCATCCCTTTGTTAGACTGAAAATAGAAGGCAATCACTATCGCTAGACAACGTGATAAATTGAGCCCCTCGAGAACCTATGTTGTGTTGCATGATTTACTGCCTTGCACTTAACTGATTTCCCCATTTGCGTTCTGTTACAGCCAGGGAGAGAACTGCTTTATATTTGTGATCAGAAGGATATAAAAATCGAATTGGCCTAGGAGGGAAGTTACTTTTTTCTACTTTGGTCAGTTGTAGTTATCATAGCATTAGACCTTTGTATATGATGATCTGAATAATATATAGTATTGAGTAAAGAAAAATAATTTCTGTTTGGCTTTGGCAAAGACAGATTGTATTTTACTTTTTATAGATTTACTTTCCAAGAAGGTCTTTTGCTTCAGCTAACAAAATAGCTCACACTTTCTTACTGCTGATGCTTTTATAGAATAACTTTTGCCAAGCTGTGAAGAAAACTATTTGTTTAGTTATTTTTAGTCATGTCTAACTCTTTGTGACTCCCGCTGGTGTTTTCTTGGCAGAGACACTGGAGTGGTTTGCCATTTCCTTTTCCAGCTCATTTTATAGATGAGGAAACTGAGGCAAGCAGGGTTAAGTGACTTGCTCAGAGTCACACAACCAGTATGAATCAGAGACCAGATTTGAATTCATAAAGATGAGTCTTCCTAACTCCAGGCCCAAAGCTCCATCCACTGTGCCACCTGGCTGCTGAGGAGAAAGTCAAGCATTATTATTCCAGCTTTTTAGAAAAGGAAACAAAAGCTCGGGGAATCTGTTGCTTGACTATGGTCACAGCACCCTGACTCAGTCCAGCTCTCTTTCCATCATAGCACACTGTTGAGATAACACTGATGTTTATAGTGTTCATAAAGGGCTGTGCCCAGCTGGCTCTGAGCTGCGAGCATTTATTCCTTGGAAATTGGCAAGCACTGCAAATCAGGGCTCCATTTATTGTGTAGTTGATTATCTAGATTTAAGAGAGCGATGGAGAAAATAATGCAAATGAAACTTAAAAGTATGTCATGCTTGCGTCCCCACCCCAGCCCCAGAGAATCAGTTGTCAAACATTTATCAGCATGTTGCTGGATGTCATAGACTTAGAGGGGAGTGGTATTTTGAGCCGATGTATAGTTACATCTCAGGGCTGCTAGGTGGTGCAGTAGATAGAGTGCTGGGGGCAGGGAGACTCATCTTCCTGGCCTCAGATACTTACCAGTTGTGTGACCCTGGGCAAGTCACTTAACCCTGTTTACCTTAGTTTCCTTATCTGTAAAATGAGCTGGAAAAGGAAATGGCAAACCACTCCAGTATCTTTGCAAAGAAAAACTCCAAATGGGATCATGAAGAGTCCGGCGTGAGTGAAACAACTGAACAACATAAATAGTTACATTTCAGCCCAGGGATATGGTTTCATCCAGGTAATAACAAACATGTTCTAACAAGGGTTCTATTATATAAAAATTAGATTGCATTCCTGTAGCAAACATCATCTGTCTAATAGCAGTGGTAAGTGACTCATAATCCAGTGGCATGATGGGGCAGAAACCAGTCCAGCATTAAGGATTTCAATGCACATCTATGAAATGAATAATATAGAAATGGATTAGAGAACATTGATTATGAGTTTTTACCCACAAACTCTTACTGCTCTCCATTTGTCCAGGAAGATCTGCTAAGAGACTGCGCTTCTCTGTTTCTTTTCATCTTAACTGATCTATGTTTTCCATAATTGATGTCCTTTTGCTGGGGATACTTGCCCCACATCAAAAAGTGTACCCTGAGGGAGTCCTTGAAGGGTTGTAAGTGACCATTGTTTGGAACATAGCAGGGATTATTAGAGACAGTCCCATTATTTCTTATCCAGGTGAAGGTTTTTCCATTGCATAAAGGACCTAACTCAAAGGAAGACAATTTCCAACCTCAGCAGGGTATCCAAACTAGCTTCTTGGAAAGTCTAGCAGGCAAACCTTATACCAGAACTATATTCCTCCTAAAATTCTGACTTTAACCTAAGGAATGAAGAAAACATTTGTTAAGCACCTACTGTGTTCCTGGTGGATAGCTAGAGGGCACAGTGGATAGAGTGCTGAGCCTGGAGTCAGGAAGACACTAGCTGCGTCATCCTGGGCAAGTCACTTAACCCTGTTTGCCTCAGTTTCCACATTTGTAAAATGAGCTGGAGAAGGAAATGGCAAACCATTCCAGTATCTTTGCCAAGAAAACCCCAAGTGAGGTCATGAAGAGTCAGACACAACTGAACAGAAACCCCAATATGCCTGGCACTGTGCTAAGCAATTTATAGATATTATCTCCTCTGATACTCACAACTACCCCATTTTACAGTTTAAAGAACTGAGGCAGATATTAAATAGTCTTAAGTGATGACCGGGAATATTTGTGTGGAAGTCTGGGAGTCTGAAAGTGACCAATATGCCTAGGGATTGGCTGAGTTTTGGTCGGGGATTGTATAATACACAAATAGGCTCCTCAAGGGTGTAGCTGGGTGGGTCCAGTCCAAAGTGTATTTTAGGGGAGGAGTGGTAGTGGTGATTGTTCTGGGGACAAGGGACCATTTTTGGCTAAGTCCAGAGAATCTGGTCATCTAGAACTCTGTGTGTGTGTGTCTGAGAAAGAGAGAGACAGAGGAAGGGAGAGATAGAGACAGGGAGAGGAAGGAGTGACAGAGGGAAGGAGAAGAAAGGGGAGGGAGGGAGAGAGAGAATGAGAATAGTCATGGGAGTGAGAATTTAGCCAAAGAAACCTTAATTAGCTCAAGGTAGCTCCTATAGGATTTTTTTCAGTTGTAAATTGAGGTTTATTTATTAGGTTTCTCTATTAGTTATTCTTTTCCTTTCATATTAAATGAATTCTCTAATTTAAAAAATTCTACATATATAATATCCATCAAAAAAGTTTTATTTAGTCCTAGAACTGTGGCTAGTTGGCAGTTCTTTAGCTTTGGAAGACCTTCTGTATGTAATTATTAAGTCATAAATGGGTTTTTAAATGAAAGACTTCTCTAGTATTATCTAACCTCATACTTTGACTTTGTTGGTAAGGAAATTAAAGTCAAGAGGTTTAGTGACTTGACCAAGGCTGCAGAATTAATTCGCTACAGAGCAGGTATCACAACTCAGAGGTGTTGACTTCTAAGTCACTCTTTCCACTAAACCGTACTAACATGGTTACTTCTTGGAATGGCTCATGATAGGCAAGTGGAGTATTATTCAAAGTTCAGCAGCGGAATTATTGGTATCATAAATATGTATGCCAGTGTGAGAAGTGCCAACATGAAGTAGTATTCTAGCTCTGGCTTTTACATTGGAGAGATCTTTACTATGTATTCAAAGTGGATGAACCAAGAATTCCAATGTATTTTATGACCAAGTTGTAAACCATAGCCAGGACTCCATTGCACACACCATTGATATAGATTGGATCTGGCTGTGGCCATTGGAACAGCAATGCCTAGCATTTTACCATTCATATAGAAGGTATTTAATAGATATTTATTGATTAAACAAATAAAAGTGGTCATATTTTGCTTATGGACCATATGTATATGTCTAAGTGTCTCTTTTCTGAATTTGAAGTCACTTCAAATCTTTTACATTGTTTTCCTCTCTATTCCGTACCATGTATCCCACCATTTACATGCCTCTGAGGTTAATCCTGCATTTATTTGTTTACTTCAGCACAGGATAGGATTATTCAGCTTACATGAGATATCTTTCATGTACTCCAGATTTGTCAGCTTATCGATTTGGGGGTGCCTTCTGATGATGCAGGTTGTACCCATTCCATGCTGGCCATTCTCCTGGGCATCCATCTGATGTTCTAGGAGCCTTCTCTTCCTCTCAGCCCTCCAGGCATTCCCTCGTCATCCTATCCTCTTTCTATGATGACCCTCCTCTCTTTCTGTCATACAGTTCCCTGATATCATTTACAAGAACTCTTCAGAGTCCCCCAGTGGTAGTGTGTTGCAGCTTGGTCATGTCTGCCACGTGCCTTTCCAGCGCCTTCTGTGTGATACTTATTTTTAGCTCTTTTTCATACTTCGGATAATATGTAATCTTTTGGGATTTGTTCAGTTTATATCCGTCCTTGTGGTCTGGAGCATCTGTCTGGGGGGGAATAAAAGGGAAGAGAAAGTGTGTGCTGAGGCGGGCGGGCACCAAGGCTCAGCAGGTTCTGCCAAGACAAACTACTGAGTTTGTTATGTTTCTTTCAGGGGTCTGCTGGTGGTAAATGTTTAATAACCGGCTCCCAGGAGGTGGGGGGATGTACCCATGGTATGCTTTCAGGTTTAATATGCATTGTTAACATTTTCTCTATGACTTTCTTAAATTGAGACAATCAACAAAACTAATGAAGCCCTGATTTACGGCTTTTGCTGATTTCCAAGCTGTAAATGTCCACCTGGAAGACCTAGCTCCAGCACCCCTCTGGGATGAAAACTGACAACTGTCCACCCAGTATCTTAATCTAGGATATTACAGAAGAGACATTAGGAGATAGGCTGGGTTCCTCATCAGAATAGATCCATCTCTGGTTCTGATCTGTTTAGCAAGAGATGATGGATTCCTGGCCTCAGGAGGACCTTCCATTCCTTACCAGGGATTTGCTTCCATTTTGTGTTTTCTTTCACAGCTTCCAGAGGAGCAGGAAAATTCCTAGGGTTCATGTTTCTACTCCTCTCTGACCTGAGTGACCCCACGTCCAAACACGTTGCCATTTGACATGACCTAGTGGCTATGTCATCCCATCAGCACTTAGCTGTTTGGAAACTAACACTCAGCTAGTACATCATGCAACCTTGTGGGAAGGACAGTTCAGACAGCCCTTGTGGTTTCTGTTCCCATCGCTAAGAAATCTGAGGGTTTTTTTTTTTAAGGAAACTTTGGTCAGTTTCTTGAGATAAGTCAGTGAAACTCCTTAGTTTAATGATATTTGCAGTATAGGGCAAAGTTAAAATTATGCTGATTTTGTGTGTGTGTGTGTGTGTGTGCAATGTGATTAGTGCTTCCCATAAGCACTACTTCAGACCTTGTGTCTGTGGAAGAGCATTCTTATTGTGATCTCTGGCCCTGATGGGATTTAGATCGAAATTAATTGTTTTCCCAGCTCGCTTCCTTCTTTTCTGGTGCCAGTGCTACGTATGAGCAGTACATGCGCAAGTCAAGACATCACCTTCTTGAGGTCATTGGTCCTTGAGGAGGAAGGCTGAACAGCAAGAAATTTCAGCAGTAAAACTAGGGAAACCGGAAGCCTTAATCTTGGTTCCCTTTGCCTGGAGGGAAGAATTGTCAGATACTCTTAAATTTTTCATTGGTTGATAGAATTTCATTTAAAGCAACTCAGTGAGTCAGGAAACGTATTGAGCACCATGATGTGCCAGACCCTGGGCTAAGCGCTGGGGATGCAAATAAGAGAAAGAAAAGCCACCCCCATCCTTGAGGACCTCGCAGTCCCACTGGGAGAGACTGTGACAGTGATCTTCAAGTAACTTCATCTAACATTTGGTGCTGACAGCGGAGTGTGCGCTTGGAGATGTCTGAGGTTAACACCATCTCCCTTTTATAGCAATGGGAGAGTGGACTGGGCTGCCCCTCCCTATGACACCTGTGCTCCCTTGCCAAAAGACAAAGGACATACATGACCGGGGGCTTCAGATTTGTCCATCTGTCTCTCGGAGCATCACCATTGGCCGTGTTCCAATAAAGAGCGAAAGTCCGAAAGAAAGACTGGAAGCCATCTCTCACGACTCCCTAGAGCCCAGGATGCTCTCCCTGGCTCAGTTATCAGTCATCTTTGATGTATCCGCATCTCCCTGTCTTCTTCCCCCCTCTCCCCACAGACAGACTGACAGACAGACAGACACACACACACACACACACTCCATGTCTTTTAGCAAGGAACCAGAACACATGTCCAATGCCACTAGAACAGGTTATCTCCTTGTGAAATGCTGCAGTCTAACTCCCCTCCCCTCAGTGCCTTAATTTCATTGGTGTAATTTCTCAAATACAGTGTCCCAAGAGACTTAGTGCATATCAGGCCATTCAAGCTTAAAATTGCACTAAGATTTTTGGGATACCATGCACTCACCGGGACAGCAACATGGTTGGATTTGTAAACTAGAAATCCCCTTCAGGAAGCATCTGATAATGTAATACTAATTTATTAGCTCATAATAGTCTAGTACATTATATTGTGTAAGAAACATTTGAGAGCATTTATATTGTTTACCAGCAGCCATTTGAGACAAGCAAGCTTCTTTACTTTCACTGAATATTGGTCCTCACAGTAACACCATGAGACAAATAATTGCTATAAACTTTAAGGTTTGAGAAGCACTTTCATCGGATCAGGTCTGCCAGGGAAATAATGAAAGCATTATTATCCCCATTTTACTGAGGAAGGCAAGATTCAGGAGACTGAAAACCTTTTTCGAGGAGCTGTTGCTTTCCTGCCTCTAAGTCCATGCCCTCTCTGCTTTCTGTCTCTATTTTTCTAACATTAAAAATCTATTTCCTAGTTTTCTCACTAAAGAAGAAAAATTTAAAGGCAACATTGAAAAAGAAACAAAAAGGAAAAATTTACTTGCCAACTCTCAAAGAAATAGTGATTTCAGTTCCCTTGTCTACAAAATGGGATTTTGGGTTATGAGCTCCTTGAGGATAGGAACTGTCTTTTCCTTTCCTTATGTTCTCAGTGCTTAGCACAGAGCTTTAAATACAGTAGGGACTTGCTAAGTGATTGTTAGTGGGCTGGGAATGATCACACCTGCAGAGCCAACCTCATGGGCTGGTTGTGAGGGTCAGATGAGATAAGAAAAAATGCTTTGAAAACCTCAAAGCTCTATAAAAATGTCAGCTGCTGTTTGGGGGTGAGGGGAGGAGGAAGGAGGATTGGGGATCATCCGGACCTGTGATTTCTTTGGGAAATTCCCATCATGGAACCCCTTTCTACCAATATAGTGTTTACCTTATTATAATCTTAAATTAAGTATTACCTGAGGCACTGAGGGGTTGTTACTTGCCCGTGGTCACACAGTATGTATGTTTCACAGAGTTTTAAACCCAGGTCTTCCTGACTGATTCCAAGACCAACCCCCAATTCATCATACTTTACTGCTTCTTGGTATTGTTATAGTAATTACTATAGAATATGTAATTTATATAATAATTATGATTATCAATAATAATCCAACTTTATTGATGGAATCCTTCATAATCATCTCCTTAGTTAAGGCTCTAAATCCTCTTTGGAATGTGGGGGTCCTTCTTGCCCCTTTCTGGTCTTAAACTTTATGTACTCTTAGTCCACAGAGAACTTAACTAACTTATCCACTGACACAAGACTAAGTGATATTAACATACCCAATATGTACTATCCTATTTCTACAGGAGACATCTTGTAGAAAATATTCCTTGTTTCCTATGAGTACCTACCTTAATATTTTTTTCTCTCAGGAGGATCTCATACTTTGCTGTTGCATCATTTAGGACTTCAGGTCTTTAGATGACTTCTGCAGCAAACCCCTCAACCATCAGTATTCTTCCTTAGTAAGCACAGATATTTTTAGAGAAATGTTTTTGACATGCCCACTTGCATAGGAGTGTGTTAACCTGTATTTAGACAAAATGTCCTCATAGCCTGATCACATCTTTCCATAGTCATCTGGCTTTTAAGTGAAAATGAGATCATTGAAGCTCCTGTTCATTCTTTTGAGATTTTTTGAAAGTTTGAGATTTTCAAATCATTGGCTTGCCTTTCATTCATTTAGCCTCATCATCCTTTGGGGATAAATGCCAGGCATCATGTTTTCCATTTCACAGAAGGGGCAGAGTTAAAGCTCAAACCAAGGGTTGGTTTGCCCAACCATCTTTCTGTAGTTTCATATCATTTTAGGGAGCATTTGCTGCCAGATGATTCTGTAGTTAATAAGTGTTCTGAACAGAATGAAATAAGGCAGCTATTTTTGTGAGACAAAGAGGAATTGTAGATATTTGGACGTGTCATGTAATAACATGGTTGTATGGATGATGGGTGGGGTTAAGCCAGTGAGAGCTGAGGCACAAGGCTAGCTTTATTTTGCATTCTTGACTTGGCATGCTGAATGCTGATAATGAATCTGATAGCATGAAATCAGCTAGCATTTTTTTTCTTCTACTTTTAAAACCTTCAGAAGCCTTCAGCAGGAAGAGTTCTAACATTTGCAATAACTGATGCAGAATTCATTTTTGAGAGGATATTACTTATTATTATACATTGCAACTCACTGCTTGAGTAGCGTTTATTGTGCATTGTGAATCTGCTATTTTAGGAACCATTTTCTGCTACCTGTAAGCCTGTTTCCTCTGATAGAGATGATTAAGAGGCTGATATCCTGTATGTATTTGCTTTGAAGATATGGTATTCTAGGGACAGCCAAAATGTCTTAGAACTGAGCCATTTTCCATTCTATTTTGTCCCCTTTGTTGTACGCATTGGCACTGGTTTTATAGCTTTGGATGTATTGAGTTGACTCCCCTTTGGTTTTATTACAAACCAGGATGATGCACCAGAATAGGGCAACCAGAATGGTGAGGGGGACTTGACTATGTCATGTGAGGACCGGATAGAAGAACTAGGGATGTTTAGTCTAGAGAAGAAGGAAGGACATGAGAACCGTGTTTGAGAATTTCATAGATCTAGAGAGATTTGGGGGATTTTACCTGAGACACAGAGAGCTTAAATGACTTGCTTCACAGACAGCAGTCATCAGAAGCAGAATTTGAACTCAGGGGCTCCTGACTCATGGGGAGACATATTTCTTTCAATATTAAAGCTTTTGTTTTTTTAGGGAAAAGAGAAGGACAAAAAAGGGATAGGACTGGTTGCAGAGGGAAGGCAGAGCTACTTGATTCTCAAGGTTTTCTACCCCCAAAGAGAAAGATATTTGGACTGGGAAAGAAAGAACAGAAATTACTCAAGAAAATGAGTGATAATAAGATGTCCTTGATGTGTTCAGGTCACCTGACCCTGCTAGCTTTTATCTTCAGGTACTGAGACAGCTGATGGATGTGATGTAACTGCGGTGCCCTGGCATTTGAAAGGCTAGGAATAAAGAGAGATCCAACCCAGGAATGGAGAAGAATGAATGTTGTCCCAACTTCCAAAAAAGAGGAATGTTGTCCCAACTTCCAAAAAAGAGAGTGATAGTGAAAGTTTAGAGAAGGAAGCATGGTGGCCATGCCTTATCAGGAACAGGTCATGCCAAACAGCTATTATTTCCTTACTTGACACCTTTACTAAAACAATAAATCAGGGGATGGGGTAGATATAGTTTACCTCTGTTTCAGCGATGCATTGATCAAAGTCTATCATGCTATTTTTGTAGAAAAGATAAGAGAGGTGTGGACTATATGATAGAAAAGAATTTGAAACTAGTTGGAAAAAAGAGACTCAAAAAAAGTAGTTTTTAATGGTTCGTTGTCATTCTGGAAGGATGTGTCCAGTTCGAGATTTGGAATGATGCTCTCTCTTTTCTTCCCCATGACTTTGTTAAAGGCATAGGTGTCTCCCTGATTTGCAAGTGACAGTTTTAGAAAGAATACCTAAGGTGGTGATATGAATCATCAGGATCCAAAAAAAATCTTTGCAATCTAGAACATTGAGCTGAATCTATAAACAGGAAATGCCATAGGAATAAAGGTAATGATCTATTGGTTATATACTAATCACCTCCACAAGTATGACAGGGCAGAGGCCTGGCTGCATGGAAGTTTCTCTGAAAAAGATTTAAGGGTTTTGGTAGCCTACAAGCTCAATAAGAAAATACATACGGTGGGATATGGCAGCCAAAAGAGCCAGTGCAGTCTTGGGCTGCAATAAGAAAGGCATAGCTTAAAGAAATAAAGGAGTCCTGAGTTCTGTCTCAGACACTTAATCACTGTGTGACCTTGGCCAAGTCACTTAATCTCTCTGTCTCAGTTTCCTTTTCTGTGAAATGGGTATAAAAATAGCACCTTTGTTGTTGTTATGTAGTTTCAGTCATATTCAACTCTTTGTGATCCCATTTGAGGTTTTCTTGGCAAAGATTCTGGAGTGGTTTGCCATTTTCTTCACCAGTTCATTTTATAAATGAGGAAACTGAGGCAAACGGGGTTAAGTGACTTGCTCAGGATCACACAGCTAGTAAATGTCTGAGACCAGATTTGAACTCAGGGAGATGAGTCTTCCTGACTTTAGGCCATGTATTCTATCAACTGTGCCACCTACCTGCACCTAAAAATAGCTCCTACCTCCCAGAATTGTTTTAAGGATCAAATGAGTGAACATATTAAAGTACTTTAGATACCTTAAAACTCTATATAAATTCTAGCTATCATCATCATCATCATCATCATCATCATCATCATCCTCCCCTTGGTCCCTCTCTCCAATCAGACCATATATGGAATATAGAGTTAAATTTAGCCAGCATATTGATAAGCTAGACCAAAATAGTAAAGAGCATTGAATTCTGGCCATAGGAGGATTGGTTGAAGGAACTAGAGATGTTTAGCTTGGAGAAGAGGAAACTCCAAGGGAACACGATTGTTGTCTGAAGCACTGTCCAGTGGGACAAGGATTGATAGACTGGTTCTGTTAAATTGGAGAGTAGAATTAGAAGTCATAGGTAGAGGGTGTAAAGAGGCGGAGCTGCTAGAATTGGAAAGGGTTGCTTTGGGAGGCAGGGGCTTCTCTCTCCTAGACTTTTAAGCAAAGACCGGAGGACAACTCATCGGGCATATTATGGGAGCGTTTCTTTTGGACTAAATAGTTTCCAAGATCCCTTCTAACTCTGATGTGCTGTGATTATATTTTGTGACTTTTATTCTTTAGTAATTATTGATGGAAATCATTTTGCATTAAATCCTTCATTTTTCTGCTTTCTTGAACAGTCTATACTGAGCATAATTTAACCTTTGGTGGCTCAGAACTCATTATTATGAATAAAAGTTACTCCTTTGTGCTGAATATAGAGTTGTACTATTAAGATAAAAAGCTATTTGGCTCTATGATACATGGCCCTAGGCAGCTATACCTTTTAAGTCTTGGTGTCTATTTTTAATCATTTTTTTTCTGTCTCTTCTTCCATTATGAGCCATCATTTCTGACATGTCTCAGGATGACTGGGTATTCACCCCCTTCTCTCCATTTCTAATTGGCTGCTTATAGCCTTTTTAGGGGGTAAGACTCCAAGATGAGTTGAGCTTGTTAGATTTATATTTAAAGTGAGAATAATTGGCCTTGAGGTCTCTCTGAGGAATTTTTCTATAAACAAATTAAAGAAATATTTACTTGCCTGCCTACTGTGTGCTGAGCATGAGGTGGGGCACAGAGATAAAATTTTGACATCTAACACTTATAAATAGAATACATTACATTACAAATGCATTAGCGTCATAGCCAAAGTACCTTATGAAAAATAAGGTTGTGGAGTCGGAGGGATTCAGCCATTTGAGATGAGCTTTAAAAAAATCAGTAGGAATTCAAAATGTGAAGAATTGGACCCAGGCATAGGAAATATTAAAAGCAAAAGCCACAGGAGAGTAAAGCACATTTTTTGAGGGCAGAAAGCCCAAAGAGCCAGTGCAGTCTTGGGTTACTATATAACAGAGGCCTACCTTGAGTCAGGAAATCCAGAGTTCAAATCCTACCTCAGACATACATACCATCTGGATGAAATGTACAAAGGGTGGTAATAGGCAACAACTCTAGAAAGGAAACAGGTGTTTAATTGTGGAGGGCTTGGAATGCCAGTCACAGGAATTTGGATTTTAATTGATAGGCACCAGGGAAGCCCTGGAGATTTATGAACTGAGCAATAGCAGGACCCAATCTATGTAAAATATCATTCTGAGCTTATTAGAAAGAAGCTTTGAAAGTAGAGGAAGGACAGCCTGTTTGGAGCCCTATTGTAATGGCAATGAGAGTCTGTACTAAAGGGGATGTGGCAAAAAATGCAATGGATTTGGGATTGAAGGACATGGGTTCAGATCCCAACTTCTGCCCTGTACTATCTGTGCGACTTGCAGCAAGTCCCTTCACTAATCTGAGACTCAGTTTTCTCATCTTGTAAAATGAGGGGATTAGATGAGATAACCTTTAACTTCCTTTTGGAGCAGCTAGGTGGTGTCATCAATGGAACACCAGACCTGGAGTCAGAAGGCCCAGGCTTCAGATATGGCCCTGGACACTAGCTGCATGATCCTGGGCAAGTCACTTAACCCTGTTTTGCTCAGTTTCTTCATTTGTAAAAGTGAGCTGAAGAAGGAAAAGGCAAACCACTCCAGAATCTTTGCCAGGAAAACTCCAAATGGAGTCAAGGAAGAGTTGGACATGATTGAAAGAACTGAGCAAAAAACTTCCTTTCTAGCTCTCAATAGATTAATCCAGGGGCTTGAGACTCTAGGTCTTCAAGTGTGGTCCTTTGACTGAAACCAGACTTTACAAAATGAATCCCTTTAATAAAAGGTTTTGTTCTATAAAACTTGGACTTAGTCAAAAGACCGCCCCCAAGGACCTAGAAGGCCACATGTGGCCTGGAGGGCTCAATTTCCCCATCCCTGGACCTATTTTAGTGGTAATGGGAATAGAAAGGAGATATGAGAGGTGTGTGATGGAGGTCATATGTGAAGGATTTGCTACTTGTATGGCCAAGGTATTGGACAGGGAAAAGTCACACCAGAATTCTAGAGTACTTAGCTTTTGGGTTCAATTGATGGGTAGTAGGTTCAAATTAAAAAAACAGCAACAAAATCCACCTAAAATTGGTTCCTTCTTCCTTCCCCTCTTCCTCTTCTCCTAGTTAGCATTCCTGTGGTAAATTACAGAGCTCCTGGTTCTCCACAGACCCCCTTAGGTAGGTCTTGTCTGAGGTTGCTTTTGCTAATAACTTATCTCTGAGGACTTTTGATGTTAAATAATCCTTCAAAGTTTAAGTTTGAGAGTTGAGTAAAACTTAGCACCCTTCACTGGCTTCTTAAGAATGAACAGAGTTCCTCAAGTATTCAGATAGTTTCAGAGCAGGGGTTGATATCGTTTTGTATAGGAAACAGACCTAAAGTTTTACGCTTAACAAGTATCATAACCAGAGTGGAAACAGCAGCTGAAATGCCTGTCATGGTCCTGGAGCATTATTCAGTAGAGTTGTATAATTGAGCAAGCTATTTCCAGAAATGGAGAAGCTTTTCTTTAAAAAGAATCAACAGAATACTGTTTTCTTTCTCTGTGTCTAAATTTCAGGGAAATATGAACTCCTTAGTATTTTTTCCTTCTCTGTAGAACTCTCCTTAGGTAGAAAGGAGTTTGGGGGGCTTCCCATCTGAATGGAAAAGGCAATCTGTGTGCTCCATGTTGCATTTCTGTTCATATCAAAGATCCTGTAAGGAGACATGATATACAATATGCACCTAGTTTTAGGTTATCTGTGAATAGATATTTGTCCAAAAAAATTCATGGAGAATGAGAAAGGTGCCATAGGACTGGAATTAAGCAAATGTCCCATTTCTCACAAGAAAGAAAAGGGTAGTTTCTTCAAACCTGCATGACTGTGTGTCAAGAGCAAGTCATGGTAGGTCAACCTCATTTCCTCTTCTGACAAGCCTACTGGACTGGGAGATCCAGTGAATGCCATAGATATAATATATCCAGATTTCAGAAAGACATTTGACAAACCAGGTAGACAACATAGAGATGAACTGGATAATCCATATCTAGAGAAGGAACTATGGAGTCTGAATGCAGATCAAAGCATACTATTTTCTCTCTCTGTTTTTTCTTTCTCATGGTTTTTCCCTTTTGTTCTGATTTTTCTTTCATAATATGACTAACGTGTAAGTGTATTTAATATGATTGTACATGTATAGCCTATATCAGATTGTGTGTTGTTTTGGGGAGGGGGAAGAAATTTGGAACCTAAAAAGCTTTAAAAAGTAAATGTTGAAAACTAAAAATAAATAAGTAAATGAGTGAAATAAAATATAGTGTCCAAGACTGTACCCAGTATTCCAGACGTGGTTTGGTTGGAGTAGAATGGAGGACGGTGGTCATCTCCCTGGTCTTGTAGTCTGTTAATACTGCCTTCTCTTAATACTGCCTCAGATTCTCTTGTCTTTTTTGGGAGGTGTCATATTACACTGTGATTTAGTCCTACTTCTCTCATTTTGTACTTGTGAAGTTGATTTTTAAAAAAAAAATCACATGTGAAACTTTAGATTTATCCCCATAAATTTTAATCTTATTAGATTTGGCCTAATGTCCTTCCAGGTAGTTTTGTATCCTGCCTCTGTCATCTAGCATGAATTAACCCTCCCAGTACACAGCAGAGAACAAAAGAAAACTTCGAAGGAAGCACAGAAAAGCAGGGTAGCTTTGTAGTATTTATTACATAGTTTTAAAAAAAAAGTAAACTGTGAAATGGAGATTCATGGTTTTATATTGAACCCTCTTTTTATGTTGTGCTATGTATATGGAAACATAATTTTTTTTGTCTTTTTGTATTTAAGTTCAAAAGGAAGAAACATTTTTAAAAATTACCCCTCCCAGTTTTGTATTATTTGCAATGTCCATAATTCGGTAAGTATTCCTACTGTCCATTCCCAGAATCACAGAATTTGAGATTGGAAAGGTATCTCAGTGGCCATCTAATCCAACCTGTTTGAATTCCTCACTATAACATGCCTGACAAATGGTTTCCAGCTTCTGCTTAAAGAACCCCAAGGAGTGGGAACCACCTCTCCCAGCAGCCCCAATTTCACTGAGAAGTTTTCCTCGACATCAAACTTATATTTGTCTCTTTATGACTTTAACCCATTGCTCCTAGTTCCACTTTTGTAGCCAGATGGAACAAATCTAACATCTCCTTCACATGACAGCCCTTCAGGTCCTGAGATTTGTCTCTAGGGTGGGTGTTGTTCGTTTGTTTTTAATTGTGTCTGACTCTTCATGATTCCATTTGGGATTTTCTTGGCACAAATGGTTTGCCACTTCCTTCTCCAGCTCATTTTACATGTGAAAAAATTGAGGCAAACAGGATTAAGTGACTTGCCCAGGATCATACATCTAGTAAGGGTCTGAGGTAGGATTTGAACTCAGGAAGTCTTCCTAACTCCAGGCCTGGTGCTTTATCCACTGTACCACCCACCTGCCCTTGTCTCCAGGCTAAGCATCCCCAGTTCCTTCAACTGAGCTGTATAGGAGCTGGACCCAAGGACCTTTGAGCATTCTCTGAAAACTCTCCAACTTATCAGTTGCTTCCCAGAGATGAATATAGTACTGTAGATGACATCCGTAGAGGGCAGAGTACAGTTGGATTATCACCTCCCTATTCTTGGAAGATCACATTACATTTTGTGGCTGCCACGTCACATGGCTGACTCATCAGATTCCCAGATCTTTTTGAAAAAACTGCTGTTTCACCATGCCTCCACTACCTTATATATTCAACTCCACAAAAAGTACTGATCCTTAGAATACTACGTTAGTCACTTCCTCTAAGCTGACATTGAACCATTAAGGAATACTCTTTGGATTCAGCTGTTTGACTATTTCTCAATAGTCAATGCTACTGTACAAGCATAGTATAATAGATAGAACATTGAACTTGGACTTAAATATAGCCTCGGGTACTTCCTGTGTGTGCGACCTTGGGCAAGTCACAGCCTCTCTGTATCTCAGTTTCTTCATCCATAAAATGAAGATAATAATAGCACCTACCTCCCAAGGTTGTCAAAATGAGATAATCCTTGTATCAGCACCTAGCACAGTGTAGGGGCTATAGAAATACTAGCTATTACTATTACTATTAGTTTTCTCATCCGTAAAATTAAGATTTCACCCATCTCATCGGGCTGTTGTGAGAATCAAATGAGATAATGTATGCCAAGTATTTGCAAAACTTAGAAAAGTCCATAAATGTAAAAACAATATTACTTTCATCTAGTTTACCTCTTTTCATTGATTTTATAGGAATGGCTTGAGAACTTATTCTTTGCTAAAAAATCTAGCAAAAAAAAAAAATCCTATTTTACTGTTGTCCAAAAAAGGGGAGTGGGGAGATGGGGTGAGGTAAGTCTGCATGAACTTGGTCTTCATAAAGCCACCTGCACTATGAAGTCCGCTATAGGAAGTCTTCTAGGAAAACTGCCTACTGTGCACACAAACCACTTTTATATTTAATACTGGCACAAAAAGTGGGCACTTAGATCAGTCATTTCGAACGCTGTGTTGAGTCCCTCCCTCCCTTGTTCTCAAAAAGCACCATTTGTGGTTTTTCTCGTCTTTTAGAATCTTCCTATCCGTAAGATAACTTGCAAACGGATTCTGGAGTGCCTTTAAAATGGGCACCTACGGCATGGATTTCTCCTGTGGATCTGTCAGGTCAGCCCTCTTTCCCTGACTTCCTTATCCTAAGTGCTATTACCATTCCTTTTTTGAGGGAGTGGCAAGAGGGCTGACTCCCCTGGGCTTCCTCATCCTACGGCAGGAACTTCACGGTCTCACAAGATCCCTTCAGCCCTGGGCTGCACACCTCCTCTTAGCCCTTACTCATTGGACCCCTCTGATAGGAGAGGGTGGCCAAGGAGTGCTTCTCCCAGAATCTTCCTTGAAGGAGGGCCAGCCTCCTTCCTTTCCCATTCGGCTGAGCTCCTGTGCCCTTTGCCATCACAGCCTCCATCTGGGTACCTTCCCTGCCTCTGTTCTCCTTTTCCAGCTTCCTTTTCTATGTTGCCTTTTCCCATTAGATTCTAAGCTCCCTGAAGTCAGGAACAGCTTTGTCATTTTTTAAAAAATTCTCAATGCTGAGGAAGTGCTTGGCACATAGTTGGTGCTCAACAAATGCTTATTGACTATTGACTGATATTGAATAGGGAAAAATGTAAATTTTACACTAAAATTTTTTAAATGAATTTTGCCAATACAAGATGGAGGAAACAGGGCTAGAGCGCAGTTCATAGAAAACGAATCTGAGGGGAAGTTAACGGATTACAGACCCAGCGTGAGTCAACAGTGTGACAAGACGGCTAAGAAAGGTAGCACCATCTTGGACTATGTTACAGTTAATTCAGACGATTAAAAGAGGCGCAGCCTGCAGGAACAGTGAGTGATAGATCTCTCACACAGGGAATGTGGCAGTCAGTCCTGGACGTTAGCGTTTCTTCACGTAGCTGGTCAGGAAGAAAGATGGCAGGATCCAGATGTGGTGGTTTCCCCATGACTGTGGATGAGAACGGAGCGTTGTGCCAATGCTGACGGACCCGTCCAGTTAACATGGATTTGCTGTCCTTTTTTCTGATGATCTGGCTTAGCCAAGGCGAAATGTCTCTTCATTTGCTTTTCACTGTTTTGTGGCACAGTATTGTTCACAGTCTTGGGTTCTCCTCCCCTGTAGTGTTTTGCCAGTGAATTTGTGCCCAAAATAGTGTCATTCTTCCAGGTCTAAAGCTACAGTTGTATTGTCCCTTTTGCCTGCATGTCTCTCTGCTTGGATAGGAAATTATGCTTCCTGACTGAGACAGTTTCTGGGCTATTTCTGTGACCTCTGTGGCAAGAAAATGGATATTGACCTGGTTCCCCTTCCTTTTTGCTAAGTTGAAAGTTTGCTTAATAAGATTGAGCTGGCGTATTTTGCTTCTCATATTTGCCTTTTCTTCTAACTTATTATTTACTTTGACTGTCATTGAAGAAGAGGAAAGGGACCTTGCAGGATTGGGGAAGAGTTTATTCAAATTACCAGAATGGTCCTTGGTTAGCAGATTGTCTAAGGCTACACCAACCTAGGCCCAAAGCTTTTTTAAGTTGGTAGGTCTTTTAAAAGCCCAGGATCATCCTCAAGTGAGGATGAGTTATTGGAGTGTGTAGATGAGTTATTGGAGTGTGTATGTGTTCGTCCTTCATTGCCAAAGAAGACCACGCCATCAAAGAAATGACGACATGACTGGCACTTCACTTTGCTTTAAGTGAGGGAGGGCTCTGCAGGTCACCAGCCTCACTTTCTCCTCCAGAGCCGTCTGATCACTTTGCTTTAAGTGAGGGAGGGCTCTGCAGGTCACCAGCCTCACTTTCTCCTCCAGAGCCGTCTGAATCCAGTGACCAGATACTCATCAGGATGACTGGAGATGACCCTAGATGAGGCAGTTGGGGTTAAGTGACTCGCCCAAGGTCACACAACTAGTGAGTGTCAAGCCTCTGAGGTGAGAGTTGAACTCAGGTCCTCCTGACTCCTGCACTGGTGCTTTATCCACCGCACCCCCAATATCTAATGATCCTTTCCAGATGGTAAAATCCAAGAGGAAATGGTCTGTGTATCCCCTACTATGCCTGGCATAGTGCCTTGAACATCATAGATGTTCAATACGTGTTTACTGAATGAATCATTAAGTAAGCAAAGACGCCTCTCAGCCCCCAAAATAGGCACTCTAGTTCATCCACTGAAGACCCTATACTTTCCTTTCATCTTGTCAATTATTAAGGCAACCAGCATTCAGTAAGTGCCTAATGTGTGCTAGATGACTATGGTCATCGCTGGACAAAAGTTACGCTGAAATTAAAAATCAGTATGAAAGATGGAAGGAGATCCCTCAGGTCCTTAGGAAGAATGCAAAAGAATGCATTTTTAGCAAGCCTGATTAGCTGATAGCACAACCCACAGCAAATTAGAAACAGTAAATTAGAGAGGGGAGATAGATACTGCAGGCAGGTCTAAAATGACAACTTATAAATGGAAAAGGAAGTTATAGGAGAAACCTGAAAAGGCATACATAGGGATTCCAAAAAGCATAGACCACTCAGGCCATTTAGTATAATAATAGGCAAAGAGACACATACTCATACATGTTTGTGTGTGTATGTATATGTGTATATAGTTCATAGTTATATTAATTCATTAATATTCTATATTGATATTTACACACATGTACATATATGCATATATACACATATATGTATATGTGTATATGTGTGTGTGTGTGTGTATACCACCAGTGAGGTGATACAGTGAATAGAGTGCTGGGCCTGGAGTCGGGAAGACCTGAGTTCACTTCCTCAGACACTTACTAGCTATGTGACCCTGGGCCAGTCACTTAGCCTTCTTAGCGTCAGTTTCTTTATCTGTCAAATGAACAGGAGAAGGAAATGGTGAACCACTCCAGTATCTGCCAAGAAAACCCCAAATGGTGTCATGAAGAGTCAGACACAACGGAAATAACTAAGGAACAACGACATACATGTCTATAGAGTATACATAAATATCTATGCATGCACACGTATATATTATGTACACATTAAACCCGTTGCAACTTAATATAGTAATTGATGTTCAAAATGATGGTCCTGGGTCATAAAGAAAAGTCCAAATTACATTATTTTAGAAGGCAGGATAACGATGTGACACGTTTTGGAACAACATCCACCTAGAATAGTTAGCGTTTTTCAAAGCTTTGGTACTTAATAAGTTTTTAGATGTGATAATAATAGCCCTCATATCATGCTTTTAGATTCTCAAGGCCCTTTACAGACCTGATCTTACTTGATCCCCACGATGACCTTGAAAAGGAAGTGCCACAGGTATTATCCCCATTTTACAGGTGAGGAAATTGAGACTAAAAGAGGTCCTGACTTGTCCAAGGTCACATAGCTGAGGTCAAGGGCATTCTTCAGATCCAGATCTCCTGTGATCCCACTAGGCCGTGTTGTCTCTAGCTACCTGGAAAATTGAACTTCCACAATACGTTGTACCTGGAGTATCCCAGATAGCCAGGGTTTTGTTGTATTGCCTGTAGAATAGCCCTCTATCCCTTCAGTGTATTCTGCTGTAGATTAGAGAATGAGATAACCATACTTACACGGAACTGTGTGTAAAGTCAGTGTATACGTATTTACTAGTTCATTATGCCAGTGTATAGAAATTTGCATTACATTTTATCGTTCTCTCAAACTGATGAGAGTGGGGCTAGCAATAGTCCTTTAAGATATGAGAAGAAGCCCTTTCTCTTCAAAGGACAGTATTTGAATGGTCATGACCCTTTATATTTTACAGCAATTTTATATTTTTCTATGGAGAGCTTTAGCCATCTTTTATATAAATCTTTAATTTCAGTATTATCTCTATCCTGAAACATACCACCTTGATGACTCTTAATAGTCATGGATAGAGCACCAGGCCAGGAGTCAGAAAGACCTGAGTTCAGATGTAGCCTTAGACGCTCACCAGCTCGCTATGTGACTTCACCTCTGTCTGCCTCAGTTTCCTCATCTGGAAAATGAAAAAAAGCATAACCCTTCCCTCACAGGTTTGCTGTGAGGGTAAAATGAGATAATATTGATAAAGTGCTTTGTAAGGCTTGGAGCTTTATAGAAATGCTGCCTATTGTTATTTCTCACTTCCATTTTGCTGTGGTCCTTCCTACAGTATAATAATTGGAATCCCACGGGCACTTATTTACTCCTGATAAACATCCTGGCATCACACTTGAACTTGGTGGTTTTGCTGCAAACCTACAATTAAATAGAATACTTTTCCTCTCACTAAAGAAGAGAGCTGATTGATTAAATGTGTCAGAATGTCAGTGTATGACAACCTGTTCTACATCGCATGACCTAAAACTTGTTCCAGGAAGGACGACTGGTTCTCTAGTGGCCAACCCTGAATGTTGGTTTGACTTCAGGAGGAACATGACTTAGACACCTTTACCAAGTCACTACCTGACAGGCAAGAGTCCTAAAATTCATGACAAATACGCAGTTCCTTCAAGTTCATGAGATCCATGACCTATCAAGCAATTTACGTGTTATGTTCTATTGTGGGCAGCTCGATGGTATAGTGGATGGAGTACTGAACATGGAGAAGACTCATCTTCATGAGTTCACATCTGGCTTCAGATCCTTCCTAGCTGTGTGACCCTGGGAAAGTAATTTAACCCTGTTTGCCTCCGTTGCTCATCTGCAAAACGAGCTGGAAGAAGAAATGGCAAACCACTCCAGTATCTCTGCCAAGAAAACCCCAAATGGGGTCACAAAGAGTCAGACAAGACTGAAGCAATCAAACAACAACAGCATGTAATAATATATTTAAATAATCTTTGAAAGCAAAGTTAACCTATGGAAGGTTAACGAGACCTCAAAATAAGAGTCTCCCTAGTGTTTTAGTCTCTATTTTTTTAGCATCAGATATCCATGAATATACAGTCACAAATACCAATGCTGGTGAAGTCATCAATCCAAAGGTGACTGGGTGGGCTTGACCCAAGCAGTGAAGAAAATTTGGTTCTTGAAATAATATTGGCACTATTTTCTCTCGGATCTTTGGCTTCAGAAAATGAAGTCCTGAAGGGATTTTTTTTTTGCATCAAAAAATGCTTTCAGTACTCTCAGGCTTTGATAAAGTGAAACCAAATTGAAATTGATCATCACAAGCATTTAACAAAGAAGTGCTGCAGATTTTTGTTAGTTTTATGGATGGTCTGCTCATTAACATTAATTATTGCATGTAAAATGAACAAATGTGAGTCATCTTAAATCTAAATGTTTCAGAATATTTTTTAGCAGCACTTTGGTGATAGCAAACAATTGTAAACAGAGTTGATGTCCGTCAACTGGGGAATGACAAGACAAATTGTGGCGCATTCATGAAATGGAATGTCACTGTACTCTAAGAAATGCCAAATGTGATGAGTATAGAGAAGCATGGGAAGAATCGAGTGAAATGACGTAGAACTAAGTGAGCAGAGCCAAGAGGACGGTATAAACAATAACTACGATAATGCGATGAAAAGAACACCACCACAAAAATTTTAGAGTGAATATTGCAAAATTACAAAGAGCAAGTGTGGCTAAAAAGAAGAGATACGAGAAGATGCCCTCACTCTACCTTTGTCAAGGTGCCATAAGTGTAGTACATTGGGCATATTTCCAGGCTTTTTCTATAGATTGATTAGTTATACTGATTTTTCGTTTTCTTTTTTATGACTAAAAATATACAATTTAGTACATGGGATAGTTCTTTGGGAGAGGGCAGGGGAAGGACACTAATAAAAAGGATAGTCATGTAAAGAAAAAATATCAATTAAAGCTTATTTTTTAAAAAAATTGAAAAGTTTATTTACCTTTCACTTTGGTATAACAGATCTCTGATTTTCTCCCTGTTAAATAGTCATTGCATCAACTCAGATACCATGTTGAGCAGAAACTTTCTCTGATGGTGTAAGATTGGTTTAGAAAATTAATCATTAAGATATTTTCTGCCTCCCAGAGACAGTCTCATTGTGTTGTTTGTGCCTGCTTAGAATGGAGTAAGCTTGATTCTGTTTACCTGTTAAAAGAAACTTCAAGACTCCTAGATGGGTATCCTTTTACATAGTGTTTTTCTTGTGTAAATTTATATTCCAGAAGAATATTAGCAAAAATTAATGGCAGTGAATACAGGAGTGGGGAACCTGCATCCTCAAGGTCACACATGGCCCTCTAGGTGCTCAAGTACAGCTGTACTTGAGGACCTAGAAGACCACATGTGCCCTCGGGGGCACAGATCCCCCACTCCTGGAGTAAAACCTCGAGAAAGACCTTTTATGCATCTCAGTGTAACTTCTGAAACAGAAAAAAAGGCTCTTTGCTGGAAACACTATTGTTTTCAATGTATTCTTTTTCGCGAAAAACTTTGAATTCATTTATTGCTTAAAAATAACTCTTTGCCCACTTGGCTGTTGATATTTCTTTCAGGGATGATCCTTGTAAGTAATATAGATAGATAAGCCCTCTAATATAGAATGGCTGACCTGTATGTGTGATGGATATATTTAGATAGATACGATCTGGGATCTGACCCCCCCTCTGTAAGGGATACTGCAGTTTCTGCCTTTCGAGAACAGAAGAACATTCATCTCATCATTATCTTACCTTCAGGAAGAATATTGGGTTAGAATTAGAAGTAGCTACTATGCTTTCCCTTATCAATCTAAAGAGGGTGATAACAGCTTTCACCCACCAGCTTACTGACCTCCCAAAAAACTCTTGGTTTGCACACACACACGCACGATACACACATGCATGACGCACACACATGACACACAGTGCACACATGCACACGAGACACGCACGACACACATGATGCATTGCACACACGCACGTGAGACACACACACACACTGAACAAGCCCGTTTGTCAGAATAAATAAGAAGAAGAAATTGGGGAAGTCCTATAGATTATAGCAGATAAAAAAATACAAAAGAGTAAATCAACTTTCTGCTCTGGAGCAAGATAAAATCCCAGCTAAATAAAGTAAGCAACCCGCTCACAAGGGAATGCATTCTTGACAGTCTCCAACGGTTATAGGTACTGAGGAATTGAGGGATGCTGGTTTCCCCATATATTTGTGACTCTAGGAAGATCTCCCATCCTTCATTCGAAAGGGAACCAAGAAAGATAGTTCTTGTGGAATGCCCCCCACATTTACATGAAGTTTTTTTACTCCTTTTTCTTTTTCTTCCTTCCTTTCTTCCTCCCTTTTCTCTTGTCTTCCTGCCTTCCTTCTTTGTTCCTTTCCTCCTTCCTTTTTTGCTCTTTCTTCCTTTTTTCTTTCTGACTTTCTTCCGTTTTAACATTTTTATTGATTTTTATATTACCTTCAGTTTCAATGTATCTCTTCTCCATTAACTATCCAAAAGCCATGCCTTCTAACAAACATATCAGTTAGGTCTGACAATAAATGTAGTGTTCTCACACATGGACACCCCAATCTCTGTTAAAAAAGGGGGAAGGGTGAAGAAATATGTTTTCTCATTTCTTCTGAGGCTCAGCTTGTTTATTATGTGATACTGTTTCATTTTTTGTTTTATTTTGTTCTATTGTACATTGTGTAGTACATATTATTTTCTTGTTTCAGTTTACCTTACTTTGCATCAATTCATATAAATCTTCTCATGCTTCTCCCCGTTCTGCATATTCATTGTTTCTTATAGCACAGTAATATTCATAGGTGCTGAAGCCAGCTCTAACAGGCTCAAGTCTGACCGATAAATTTTAAGTGTAAGCATTTATTTACACCTCAGAAATTGGCAATCAGAGCTTGAGTTAGTGTTTTGTTGGTTGTCTTGATGTAGGAAAAATGTTAATAATGCACATTAAACTTAAAAGTATGCGAATGCTCCTTTTTGTGTGGGTTTTTTTTTTTTGAGAGCCTGGTTGTTAAAGATTTATCAGCACGCTCCTGTATGCTCTATAAACATTGCTTGAGGTCAGCAGTGATGCAGTAGAATTTTGGGGGAATGAAGACTTCACCTGAGAAGAGGCCTTACTGCTGTAGGACAAGAATAATAACAAGTACTGGCATTTACATAGCACTTTAAGGTTAGCAAAGTCCATGATCTCATTTGAGGTCACAGCACTCCTAACTTCTGTTATATTCATCCATCACTCAATTGATAATCAATAAACATTTATTAAGCACCTACTATGAGTCAGAGACTATGCACTGTGTGCTATGATTGGTGTTTCCCCCAACAGATAAGCATCTACTTTATTTCCAGTTTTTTGTCACAGCAAAAAAAAACGTTGATCTAACTATTTTAGCATATATGGGAACTTTCTATCTTTAGGGTATGTGAATAGGAGTGGAATCTCTAGGTCAAAGGACTGGATTTTTTGGTTATTCTCTTAACGTAATTCCAAATTGCTTTCCAAAATGGTTGGACCACTTACTACTTCACCAACAGTGTCATCTTAAGCCTTGGCGTCTTCCACAACCTCTCCAACCTTGACTATTTCCAACTTTCTGGGCCCTCTGCTTTCTATTCTCTCTTGTGCCTGAAGTAGACTTCCTTCTTCGTGGGCTTCTTTTGAACCTTCCCCCTTGCTTCAAAGTCCAACTCAGGCACTGTCGCCTCCATGAAACCTTCTCTTACCTTCTCTGGATGAAAGCAGTTACTTGCTTCTCAGATTGCTCCTAATACTTTGGCATGGACCTTTCCTTTTCATCCGTCTCTCTCTCTCTCTCTCTCTCTCTCTCTCTCTCTCTCTCTCTCTCTCTCTCTCTCTCCCTCTCTCTCTCCATAATTGTTCCATTTGTCATACTCATTATAATGCCAACAAGCCACAATTTATTCTGCTGCTCCTGAATTGTTGGATACAAATTGTTTTGAATCTTTTACAAATAAAAGTGTTATCAGAAACACGTGTGTCTAGACAAGTTTTTTTCTTCTAAATAGTATCCTAGCATTTAGACCTAGTAGTGGGATTATTGGGTTAAGAGACAGGATGAGTTTGATAACTCACTTTGTCATTTTTCAGTTATGACCCCATTTGGAATTTTCTTGGCAAAGATCCTGGAGTGGTTTGCCATTTTCTTCTTCAGCTCATTTTTACAGATGAGGAAACTGAGGCAAATAGAATTAAGTGACTTGCCCAGGATCAAATAACTAGTAAGTGTCTGAGGCCAGATTTGAACTCTTGAAGATGTCTTCCTGCATTGAAGCCCAGTGTTCTTTCTATACACCAAATCACCTAGCTGCCCTAAACTCTCACTGTACACTTTAAAATTGCTTTCCAAAAGATTGTGCCTTGTGCATGGCATCTAAATAGTCAGTGAGTCTGGAGTTTTGTATGACAGCTATAAAATTGGTAATAAGCTAATAAAATGTGCATTTTAAAAAATGAATTCGGTTATAGGGAAAAACCTGTTGGATTAGTAAACAGAGGACCTGAGTTCAAATTCTGGTTCTGCCACTTACCACTTACATGACTTTGGATAAATCACTTACCGCTTCCAGGCTTGGATTTCCTCATCTGTAAAATTAGGGCATTGGAATATATGACCTCTAAAGATCTCTTCTCACTCTCAGTCTGTGACTCCATAGTAAATGCTTGTTAAACTGAGTTCACAGCTCCACCAACAACGTAATAACATTCCTGTTACCCACAGCCCTGACTATTAAATTTTATTGGTTTGAACTCTCTTTATTCATTTCATGGGTATAATAAGGTGGTGTCACAGTTCTAATTTGTATTTTTCTGATTATTAAAGAATATGAAGAAGTTTTCAAATGATTACTAACAATTTGTAATCCCTAAAAAAAATTGTCCTTAGCTTTTATTCATTGATACACTGGGAAATAAATATTGCCCAGATTGGTGTCATTTTCTTTCAGATTCTGCATTTTTTAGATTTCTTTTTTTTCTAAAATATCAACTGCAAGCATTTTTCCTTTTGTACTTTTTTCCTTTTTATTTTGGATGCACTCTGGGTGTGTGTGTGTGTGTGTGTGTGTGAGAAATCCCTTTAATTTTAATCAGATTAATTTGTTTTGTGCTTTTTTTGGTTTGAAATCTTTTTTAAAAATCTAATTTTTTATCCCTAATAAAATGATAATTTTTGTTTTCTCCACAAAAGGGATGATTATTTTTCCTCTAAGTTTTTATGTTAAACAATATTTAGATCATTAGTACCACAGAACAGTTCTGGGCACATAATTGATTCTTAATAAATGCTTGTTGCTTGCTTGCTTGCTTGAACATTAGGGCATCCAGCTGGCCCAGTGGATAGAGTTCTAGGCATGAAAAAGGGAACACTCATTTTCCTGGGTTCAGATCTGCCTTCAGATACTCACTAGTTATATGATCCTGGGTAAGTCATTTAACCCTGTTTGCCTCAGTTTCCTCATCTGTAAAATGAGCTGGAGAAGGAAATGGCAAACCACTCCAGTATCTTTGCCAGGAAAACCCCAAATGGGTCATGAAGAGTCAGACACAACTGAAAATGCCTGAAAATCACAGTAGTGATTTTCGCGCAAGATCAGTATATGAGGGAAATATGCAAGTAACACAGGCACATGTAACATACATGGCTAGATACACTTCAGGAATGAGTATGAACAGGGAACACTTGGAGCTAGAGCAACTCTTTTCAACATGTGTCTTCTGGTGATTCTCGGACTCCCTGAGTCCAAAATTTTATCTAAACTATGGTCTGAAATTCCTTCAAACGACTCTCATCCTCCTGGGTAAGAAGTCTGGGTCATCTCCACGTCATCCTAGGGGACTCTAGCAAATACTGAAAAGGGTCTGTGTTTGAAGAGTTAGAGGTGCCAGAGTGAAGCCCCCATAATACCCCTTGTTGCCATGCAGATCCACTTGGGAACATGACTGACTGGGACTGTGGGAAGCTGCTGAGGTTGGTAACCTCTGTCCTACCCCCTCACCCTTCGTGCCTGGCTGCTGTACTCCCCACCACTAAAATAACAAAACTCAGCTAGCGGGGGTGTTGACAGAGCTTTGTGCCAGGGCACTGATATCCAGGGGGCCTCTCTTCTCATCCCTTGCATTGCTTTGAACTCTTGAGCAAGTCCACACCACTAAGCAGAGCGGGCGTTTCTGGGTTTTCACTACCAGTGTCCCATGGACACGGTGTTATTCTTTTAGGTCACCCTTCCACGTTCCCCCTGCCCCTTACCATGTCCTGGTGTGATAGCACCCGTGGTTGGACTGTTCCCTGACCGCCCCTGGTTACCGTACCCCTCCCTTCCCCAATGCCGACCTCACTCAACCTTTTTCCCAGAAGAAATCATTCCTAATTATGGTCCTGCATGTAGCCCATCCTTCCTGAAATGTGTCACCCGGAACTCCAGATGTGGCCTGACCAGATCAGAGCCTTGTCCCTAGTCACCTCCCTAGTCCCGGATACTAACTGTGCCTCTAAGATTGCATTTGCTTTTTTTGGATTCTACCTCAGCTGTTGACTCACTGAGCTTGCCTGTAAATTTAGTTTTAAAAAAAAAATCCTATTTTTTTCAGATGTTCTGATATTTAGCCACATTCCCCCATCTTGTATTTGCTGAGTTAATTTTGAAAAGTGAATCTAAGGCTTTACATTCATTCCTGTTACATCTTATCAAAATCTGTTCCGTGTTCTCTCCAGCCTTTTGAACCCTGACTGTCACCTTATGCGTGCCTTTAGCTCTTACACATTCTGCTTTTCTGAATCGTTTGATACTTCTTGATTTGTTGCTTATTAATGTTCTCAAGTAATTTTATGTACACATTTCATTTTTATTAGATGGCAAGGTCATCATGGGGAAATATTCTATTTTTTTCTCTTTATTAACACTATATAGGTTACTGAGGTAATGTTCATTCATTTAATAATGAAATTTAATTTAATGATCAAATGAAATAGGTCAATATTTACAAATTCTCTGGCTTCAGAATTATCTATTAGATTTTAGGTTTTTGAGGGCAGGAACTCCCGTTTTATGTTTGGTCACTCTGTTCTCAGCACTGAATACAATTGAATAAAGCTGTTTCTTGTCGAATTGAAAAAGTCGAAGGAAAACGATTCCTGAATTTACATGAAAATGAAATAAACTTCCCACGTCCCCCTTCCCCCATTAGCTTAGGTAGGCAAAGGAGAAAATGAAATTTGTTTAATCACACCATGAGTTTCTCTTCTTTGTCTCAGTGACCTCATCAGTTCCCGTGGGTTTAATTACCATCTCCGTGCAGATGACTCACAGGTCCGCACATCTCAGCCCCAGTCACTCATCTGTGCTTCAGTTGCATGCATCACCTTTGGCCTGTTGGACATTCCAAACCAGGAGCCAAATAGACGTATTAAAAGGACATGGCCAAAACAGAGTTCCTTATCTTTTCCCTCAGTGCCGTCCCTCTTTTGAGGAATATTCTAAGTGACAGCTCTCTAAGATTATAAATTGCCAAGAAAGTGTCATTATGCATCAGTTGAGAGAGTTTCCATCCTGGGAATTCTCTATACCAGTGAAATTATAGGGTGACCAAAAAAATTAAGATTGTGACTGTTGGGGATTCCGCCATCTTTTCCAACACCCAACTTTGGAGCCCCAGTGTCATCTCCAAGCCCTCCTTCTCACTTGCCCCATATATCCAGTCGGTCACTTAATCTTGTCCTTTCCTTTTCCATATCAACTGCATCTGTCCCTTTGTGCACTCACAGAGTTCCTGCTCTATTTAAGCCCTGCCTCACCATAGCCTTCACATTTGTCCCCCTGCCTCATCTCTCTCTCATTCCAATCCACACAGCTACTCAAAGGTACAGATCTGACCTTATCACCCCTCTCCCCTACTCATTAAACTCCAGAGATTCCCTTTAATGGCTAATTATCAATTATGAACTCATCTGGCATTTAAAGCTTTTCACCAGCTAGCCCTATCCCACCTTTCCATGTTTATGACATGTTCTCCACATACTCCATTGTCCAGCCAACCCACAACACTTGAGTGGACTGGACCCCATTCCTGGAGTGCATTCCCTCCTTCCCTGCACCCTCTAAACTGCCTGGCTACCTCCAAGACTGAGAGTGACACAGCAACACAAACTGACAGTCTAATAGATCATTCTGAAGCTGCAGAATTTGTCAATATTGGCTCATTTCTTTTGGGGGAGCCTTCGAGAAGCCTTTCTGGCTGGTCTTCTAATTCCTGTGGAGTTCTCTTTGCAGAAGCCACATTTTGTATATGATGGTATATATATGTGTGTGTGTGTGTGTGTGTGTGTGTGTGTGTGTGTGTTGTTTCCTCCATGAGGATGCACACTTCTTGAAGGCAGGATCTGTTTTCTCTGTTTTTCTCTTTTTAACTCCATTTCCCAGCACACTGGCATATTTGTGTTTGTTGTTCAGTGACATACGACTCTTTGTGACCTCATACACCATGCTAACACTTTCTGTGGCGTTTTCTTGGCAGAGATACTGGAGTGGTATACTGTTTTTTTTTTTCCCAGTGGATTAAGGCAAACAGAGGTTAAGTGACTTGCCCAGGGTCACACAGCTAGGAAGTATCTGAGGCCACATTTGATACTCTATCCACTGAGCTACCTCATTGCCTCCAGTTGACAGAGAGTCAGTGCGTAATAAATTCTGGTCAATTGATTGACTGATCTAGTCCTCAGTCAGTAAATTGCTTGTAAATAAAATTATTTACAGAATAGAATAGATTTGAAAATATAATTTTTAAAAACCTCATGTTATCTGGTATCATTATAGTAGAAATTTAAATAAACTTATTTAAAAAGACTCCTCTTGCTGGGCTCCACTGAACTTTTGTTTGAATGACTGAAAATCCACTGAGAAAAAAATTGAGAACCACTAATCTCATTTTATAGATAATAAAGCTAACCTCAAGCCCTGAGAATCTAAGAGGCTTACCTCAGTTTAAACCAGTTAATAAATCAGTTAATACCAGGAGTCTCTGGTTTTTCGTCAACTGCTTTTTTAACTATCTTGTACTTCCACTTTACCATCAGACAATGATTTAGCTCTTATTTAAAGAGAAAACAGAGGCAGGATAGAAGATACAAAACCGGCCTTGGAGGCAGAAATATTTGAGTATGAATATAACCTCTGTCATATTCTGGCTGTGTGACCATAAACAAATTACTTAACCTCTCTGTGTCCCAAGCAACAGCTCTTTAAGATTATAAATTGCAAAGAAAGTGTAATTTTACGTTGATGTAGAGAGTTTCCACCTTGGGAATTTCCTATGCATGAAACTGTATGTTGGCCAAAAAAAAAAAAAAAAAAAGCTTTAAAAGGCAGTATGTTTTTTTTTTCTTAAACTCATAAGACAATAAACTTTATAAAACTAACGTATTAGTATGACACATTGGTACAGGCAGATTAGATTTATCAATAAGATTTCCAGAGAATACAGGAATAAGTGAAGGAAACTCTCTCCCTTGACCCAGATAGAAATGAGTTTAGGACATAGTAACTACAGTAAGTCCTAGAGAGTTGCTTGAGTTACATAACCTCTGTTAAATGACAGAGTGGGAATTGAACTTGTCTTCCTGCCTCCCAATTCCAGCACATTATCCTCAACAGCACCCTGCCTTGACTTCCTTTGGATAAACTAGGCAGGCTAATGTTGAAAACTATTTATAATTGACTTGTCTCTTCTAAGGTTTTGCTGGGGGCCGCAGATGTGAATATGAGATGTTACTAGAACTAGATTTTGGTTTCTGTAGGATTTGCCTGAACTGTGCTATTTTCTGGTTGTTTTAAAGTTAAAATTCTTTTCTTCTCAGGGCAGCCTAAAGAGTCATTTTATTTACTTTTTCTCTTTCCAAAATACTCAATCTAATTCCAACCATAGTAAAACACGTACATATCCGTGGATGTAGAGTGGTGTAACGTTAGCAAAGGGTTCTAGGTACTTTATCTCATTTCAAACTTAGAAAAACCCTTTGAGGTAAATACTGTTCCCATTTTACAGATGGGGAAACTGAGGCTCAGGAAGGTGAAGAGCCTGGGGGAGTCAGACTATTTTAAAAAAAAGTTTCCAGGCTATTAAATGCCCCCAAGGTGTGGGGAAAATACTCATCTGTGAGACTGATAAGTGATGAAGAAAAATGTCCTTTCCAAAAGCAGCCCAATCAAAAACACTGGAACAAAGGAGGATATTCTTGAGAGTTGTGCACCCTGGTGTGATTGTTGTATGCCCTCTTCTATCCACGTGGTTTTCATTGTGCCTCATTTTTAGCAGTATCCCATCTTCCCTCGAGCCAAGTACCATCTTTCCTACTAGCTTCCCTGGATGGAGAAAAGAAAGTTGATTACAATTCCTTCCCATCAGCATTTGCTGCGCCTACAATGACAAGTGGCTTTTTGTGTTCTTTTATCAGTTATGGTCAGTTGCCCTGACAAGAGAGGCCAGGATGCTTTCCTGCCTGTTAATCAAGGCCACACAGACAAAGCTCGAGGAAGGATGACCCGTGGCTCAGGAAGTTTTGAGTCAATTGCTATTTATAAGTTGTATACAGTAGGACATGAGCTCAGGTCTCCATTCAGGATAGGAGGGGAAAGTTTTCAGCCAAATCCTACATGTGAGGAAACGGCTAATGGGCCTGACTGAGTGAGACCTCTGTGTGAAAGGAAGGAATAGGAGAATCACTGTAAGTATTCTTTTTCTGCCTCGTTTGCTGTTTTGGTTCATGGGTGTGGCAGCAGTGTGGTGAGAAGTTCAGGTTTGGGGCACAGAAAGGCTGTTAATGGGCACTGGGATCTTTGGTTCTGTGTCATTCTGGTGGCAAGACGGAAATAAAGCTTCATGGTGGATTAAAGTGATCTTAACATGGAAGGAAAAATGGGAGGGGCAGCCAGGGAGCCCACTTCCAAACTGGCTTCTTACTCAGCTGGTTACATATCTTCCATTTATGTATTTTCAATTCAAGTCAATAAGCATTTATTAAGTACCTACTATGTACCAGGCATTGTTAGGGGTGTAAACACAAAAATGAAAATAGCTCCTTTCCTCAAGAAACATATTTTCTACTGAGGAGGGGTCAATAAGCATGTCAAATAGTCTTGGGGAAGGGAAGTGGTGGAGAGGGTGATATACCAGCAGCCATTGTGGAAGATGAAGAAATGGAGAAATTCCAAAAAGCACTTGACAGCCTCCAAGCTAAGTGATTTTTATAAAATATAAATTTATAAATATAAAATTGTTATAAAATGAGAGCTGACATTTATAACATATAGTACTTAAAGGTTTACAGAGGCTGGGAACACAAGTATATTATTACATCCATTTTACAGCTGAGAAAATTGAAGCTCTAAGAGGTTGCATGATTTGCCTGTGGTCACACAGCTAGCAAGTGTGGAAGCCAGAACTCAAATGTAGATCTCTGAATCCTCATAGCAGTGATCTTTCTCCTAGACTGGCCTGCTTCATCCACCAGGTGACCCAATGGTCAATAGGCCTGGTAGGATAGGATAGGATAGTGCAATAGGCCTGGAGTCAAGACATGTGAGTCTGTCACTAGCATCAGCATCTTAGACAAGTCACTTAACCTCTGATTGTCTCGGTTTCTTCATCTGTAAAAAAAAAGGAGAATAAAAATAGTACCTATCTCCCAAGGTTGTTGTGAGAATCAAACAAGGTTTTTGTTAAGTGCTTAACTTAGTACCTGCTTTATTATTAACTTTTATTACTTAACTTGTCTGCCTCAGTTTCCTCAACTGTAAAAGTGGAATAATAATTGCACCTATCTCACGAGATTGTTATGAAGATCACATGAGATAATACTTATAAAGTGCTTAGCACATCACCTGGCACACAGTCGGTGCTTACTAAATACTTGTTTCCTTCCTTCCCCAATCTTTACTCACTAAGATGTATTTTATACATCTTTTTGTTTTTTCCTTTCTGGGTGTGATTGTTGGGATTGACTCTGCCACATAAGACTTTTAACTTCTGGGTTTTGTTACCTCCTGTGTAAAATGAAGTTTTTAGTCAAGATGACTTCTAAGGCTACTTTTAGTTCCAAATCTATGATAATATCAAAAAATTTTAGGAAAAAAAAGGTAGAGATGAAATTAATTGTGTAGCCTTTTAGGACCAGTTTCTTTAAAAAAAAAAAAAAGTGGGAGTGTCCTGTTTCAGGAAATTAAAATTTCATTTATTCAACAATTCTTTATACAGATGCAAAGCACTATGCTAGACTCAGAGAGAGATGAAAAGATAAGTAAGACATGTTCCTGCCCTTATGGAATTACACAATGAGAAGATATAACAGAAATAAATAAGCAGTGATTGTAATGGTAATTTAAGGTTAATGGTGGGTGGGGGGATGAGTTAAAGATCTTTCCCAACCATTTCTAGGCCTCATTACCTTTTGTTAATTTCTGTTGAGGCACTGGGTCAGAGGGTCCTGAACTCTGGCTCTGAAAAGTATATAAATACCCTGAGGTGAGGTTTTGTTTTGGGGCTTACTCATTGGAAGTGTTTGGCCAGATGTGACTCTGGATAGCCATGAAAGAGCCCTTGGGCTTTGAAAACCAGATGTTGGTGCTTCTCTCTCTGGTAACTATGTATGTATGGTCAGATAGTTGAATCTGTCTGTTGACCTATGATGTATGTATTGCTTACGATCAGATAGTTGGAAGCCCTGTCTGTTGGTTTTTATTTCTCTGTATTTTCTCTGAAGTTCATGGTGCTGACTTTTCCCCCCGCCCCCGAACTAAGTGAATGACATATGTGCTTGATTAAAGTAGATTGACTCCTCAAAAGTTGCTCTACTTTTAGAAAGCAGATCTAAGAATTTGTACAGCAGGCCCTTCTATGTATGCCGATGTCCTTGCTGTTTCAGTGATATACAATTAAGTGTAGAATAAAACAGTGCAGAATAGAATATTATTATAAGCTATTGTATGTAAGTTATATGGTCTTTTATTTTAATTAATACTGCTCTACATTCATCATGTTGGGAAATGCCAAAGGTAAGGTTCTCATAATACTGTTGGCACCTTCTTTCAAGGGATACCTTTTAGAGATTGTAGTATTTCAATTGGGACATTTTTACATATGCAATGCAAGTATACTATTTAAGGATGTGTGCTTCAGTATTTTCAAAGATCTATGGTTTTATCAGTGCCATTCTTCCACTGCTTTAGCAGAGCAGATGGTCTTTGTGAATTGCCTTGGCCAAAATCATTTGCTTGCTATCAGCACACATTTTGATGACTGACCCCTCTGGACTTAGCTAGACCTGAGGCAGCAGACATGGTCGACCTTGGGTGGTCAGGTCTGAACTGGAGGCTTTTCCAACTTGGTAGGATGTGTTGGAATAGAACCAGTAAGAGGTCACCTCTATACCATAATGAGGTATCATAGTAGGACTTAGTACATAGTAGAGTGTATTAGAAAGATACTACCAAAGTAGTTAAAATTGGAAACTTTAAGTCTTTTTTGTTTGTTTCTTTTACATTCCATTTTTTTCTTTCCCTTTTGAATAGGACAGTTCCAAGTCAAGCTCTTGGCACTTTTCTGCAGAAGGTTGTTTAAAAACCATTTCAGGTTACAGATGAAATGGAAATAATACAATCACTGGGATTACAACTGAAGGGGAAGAGGATAATAGTCCTGTAACAGTTCTTGCAATGAAACCTTTATAAAAATTCAGTCAGTTGACATGCGCCCAACTGGGAATATGGAGCTTGGCTTTTCCCGTTCAGCTGTCCAGACATTGTCAAGAAGTCATTGCAAGAACATCAAACAGAAGATTTCTCAGTGGGAAGGAAGGACTAATGGTGGATTGAATCCAGGACACCAGCAACTGAAGGACTTTGGAGTGAGATACAACTGTCATCGTGATGTTTTTCCTAAGACAACAGCTGCTTCTGTGGGAAAGAGTAAAAAGTTGGGACCTATTAACTCTCCAAATCTGGGACTGGATCTGAGGGAATTAGAGGTCAAAAGCTGTGATCAAAGTGAGGATGAAAATGAAAGGCATGAATATGATTCGGGTTTACTTAACAATGAAGCAGAAACCAACATGGTGTGTCCTCAGGCCAAACAGATTGAAAGCTGGAAAGATGATGTGAATCCAGAGAATACATTGCCTCCTGGAAACTTTTATACCTCAAGAGTATTATGGAAGAAAATGGAAGCACTTCCTCCAGATAAAGTTGTGAATTTGTCCCTAGAAAGCTGTGGCTCTCCAGCAAAAGAACTGAATTTCAGAGTTCTGGATAGGTCAAATGGAATAGCCAAGAGTTTAGAAAATGTTTACTCTGATCCTGAGGGACAAGAAGCTGGACCTTCTATAAACCCTCTGCCGAAGCCTCGTAGGACATTCAGATATTTGTCTGAATCAGATGGTATGCCGCTTAAAGAGAATAACTGTAGAAAAGAGTACTGTGAAAAGCAGCCTCTGGATAAATTGTTTGCAGAGCCCCCTGTACCCCCTGCTGCAGGTCTTGAAACAAAGAAATATGGTGGAAAAATTAGAAGGAGATCAAAAAGGTTTGTCTAAAGTCATTTTATAAATGATTACAAGTGTTATGGGTTGAATTAGTTGGCCTCTGATATCCCTTCACATCCAGAGGCTCTGTGTTGCTGAGTTTTGATTTAGTATTTGATTTAGTTGTGGAACTCCATTTCCTTTAAACAGGCTCAATACCATTTTCCTTCTCTTGATTACACTGACACTTAATTACCTGAGAGAAAAAAAATAAGTAGAACAAGAAAAAGTGGAAGGACAGGAACTAGCTAATGTACTAGCTTGGGAACAGCCCAGGCTAGCAGCTCTGGGCTTTTAAAAAAGTATAGCTAAAGCACTTACTTGAGCTCACTCTGTGGAACATGCAGAACTTAATTCCAGTTTTTTTTTAAACTGTGGTTTGGACCATTCTTTAAAAAAAAAAAAAATGAACATGATTGCATAAAATTTTTTTGAAAGTTTAAAAAATTTTCTCATAGTATGTCCAAAGTATATAGCTAGCTTGGTCTGTCACACATAGCTATCTGCTAATGAAAATACCTTTGCTCTCAGATTTGAGTCTATTAATTTCATCTTTTCTTTGATCTTTACCATGCTTATAGAGGATGATATTTGGGCAAAAAATTATTGGGAAATATGTCTTCTTTTAGAAAATCCTTTGAGTTTGAAGATATCCAGCACTTTCGGAATCGGAACTCACCCAAGATCCATGAAGAACTTGGAGGAAGCTCTGGGTCAGCACTTTATTACACACAGTCAGAGGACAATATCTATGAGGATATCATATGTAGGTATCTACAATCTGTCTGGTTACATTTAATAAGTATGAGTTTGGCAAAGCCCTTAAATGTAGGGTGGTGGTTTCTTTCACAATCAGTCATTCCTTGCCCTAAAGGAAAAAATTCTGAACCTCCCAAATATATTTTTTCCCCACTTGGTACTGGATTTTTACAGCTGCCTTAGTAGGCTGCCCAAATAGAACGTTAATAAGCTCTGTGCAGTATGTTGTTTACATTTATCTGTAGCAGGGATGTAGTGGACCCAGCTCAATATCAGCCTCTAAAAGTCAATTTCAGCCTTGAAGAGCCAACTCTTAAATTTTCAGTGTGAGCACTGACCACTTGGAAATTGGCAGGCACTATAAATCAGGGCTTGGTTGTTCATTGATTTAAAACTTAAGAAAATGATGGAGAAAATATTAACAATGCTGATTAAACTTTAAAATGTGCCTGTGCATGTATCTATGTATATGTCTCCATATAATGCATTTATATATATCTGTAGGTGTTCACTTCTGGGTAGTTTACAGGACTGAGCGGATAAGCCCAGATCCCTTCAGCAGGGCAGAACAAGAAATCTTTGCATATATCCAGTGCATTGATATTGCCTTGGCTACGTGTGATGACTTTTGATTTATTTTAACTGTTATTTTCTGTAATTTTTTGCATGTTTTTTTAAGATCCTGCCAAAGAGAATCCATATGAGGATATTAAAGTAACACCTATACCTGTGTGGAGGGCTCCCTCAACATGGAAGTTGCCACCCTCTAAAAATACTTTTAAGCCACCCAAGGTATGTGACAGCATTTGGTTGGATTGACTACTAGTAAGAAACATTAGAGCCATCTCTTTAATCCAAACAAAAGGACTAGAAGAGTCTTCATCATGTCCATGAGACATGGTTCTTTGGGAATATACTTAAATTGTGGTAGGAGGGATCTCAATTGGAACTGAGGGAGACTTCCCAAGAATTATAAAACACTATGATTCTTTTTGCCAAGAAAGACTGTAGAATTCTTGCTTTGGAAAATTTTAAAGAGGATTGGATAATACTTTATGGAATCCTTTAGGCATATGGAGGATACTCAAGTTTTATGCCCTTTACCAATGATCTTTCTTCCCTTTCTTTAGCTTCCTCCAAAGCCTCCATTCCTCTATCGTAAGACTATGGAATTGAAGAATTCACAAGCCTATTTACGTTCAAAGCTCACAAAAGACACGACTTTGCCTGTCACTTTAACGGAGTGGAAAATATTCCGAGCTGGAGAAGTTGCAAACAGGAAAAGAAAAAACCTCCCCAGGGTAAAGAGGATTCTAATACCTTCCTTCTTTTTTAACACTTTAGCATTGTTCTATGAAAGACCAAAATTAAAAAAACTTGTCTCTGAAAATGAATAGTGGGTTAGAGCTGACCTCCTGAAGCCAAGGCTGGAGAGTCAAATAAGTGGCTTTTGGCAAAGCTGCTTTTATGTATTTGGCAGATCTGGATTATTTTAGATGTTTTAAGTCTCAGATTTTCCTTCTAGTTACCTCAGTTTATATAAAAATCAGAGGCCTTTCCAAAATCCATCTCAGAGTTTGGAGTCTCATATATTAGAAACACATCAGTCTTCCTTTATTTAGCTCCTGTTCTGTTAGTTTCTTTTGTTATCCCTCAAATGAGGATAGCTTTTCTTGCCTTTATTCAGTATACCTCCAACAATGCACATTTAACTTGGAGGAAAGGAGGGCAGAGTTGTTGGGTTTTTTTTTTAAGTTTGTTCTTTTGGAGCTGGTGATAACTAGATGAGGTTTGGTCTGGGGAAAAATGTTTTTTCCTTAAAAGAGGAAGGTTAGTGAATGGTGGCTGTTAAATCTTCTAGACTAGTCCTGCTGGTATCATAAATACTGGCACTAGGGCATATCAGTGATAAGGCCCTAGCTCCCAGAAGCCCTTTTAAAAGAAAAGCCAACAAGGTAGGGATTACCAGTGGGACAAATATCTTCACATAGGAAGTGATAGGAAATCATTAAATTTTATAAACACTTTGAATTTCTCAGTGCTTTTGAAATTTGTAATTAAAGCTTTTGTTATAAAACCATGTAGTACCTTGGAATTCTGACCACTTTATTAGCTTGTTGTCTCCATTCTCTGTGAGCTAGTTATGGTTCAGGAGTTCTTAACTTGAGGTCCATGGACCCATAAAGGGTCTGTGGATCAATTTCAGGTGGTCTGTGAACTTGGATGGAAAAAGAATTGGATCTTTCTTTTCATTCTCCTTTAGCTGAAATAGAACATTTCTTTCAGTTAGCTAAAAACATGATTTTGAGGAGGGTTCCATAGGTGACCTAAAATAACTGAAGTCCCCTTAGCACATTCATCTAACATTCATCTGTATGACTTTAATGTTTAAAAAAAACCAACCAGCTGTTTCTTGGCTCAGTGACCTGTGATTGGCTCAGTGGGAATGATCTCGTTTCCTAATTGCCTTATTTCTTCTGATGTTTCCTGCCACTCCCTCCTCAGTCTGTGTAAGAGACTTGCGGGGTTCAGAGAATTCCAAAGAATTGGGAGGGGGGTTGGGTCTTTTTTTTTTTTTTTTTTTTTTTTTTTTAGCAAATACTCTCTTGAGCGCTTCACCCTTGCCTTAATGTTGAGAAATGTTTGTAAATTGAAGGCTTTAATAAGAGTGCCAAGAACCCTAAAAGCATCTTTGCCTGTTGTGTTCACCAAGCTGAGATAACAAAGTGGCCTCCTACACAACCCAGAAGCCACCAGCCATGTGTTCACCGGATAAAGAGCAGAGAAATGTGTGAAAGCATTTCAGCTTCACCCTCTTGGCCTGTAGGCCTAATCCAAATAGGTTCTTATGCTCCTCTACACTGCTCCCACTTGACAATGTCATTAATATTGTGCTTTAAAGTTAACTACTTGGAGTTCCTAAGTTTCAGTCTGCCTGAAAAGGAATAGGTTCATTCTTCCTTTAGACAACCAGAAAACTTTCTTGAAAAAAAGTAGGAATGAGAAAAAACAGTGATGAAAGTATTTGGAGGTGGGCACAAGTGGATGGTTAATAGTGCTACCTGAAGCCCTGCCTGGAGATTGGATCCTTTCAGGATGCTCCACAGTAGTAGAGATTTTGACTTTGGAGCATTCTCAGGAGCAGCATTCCTTAAGGATAGCATTTGGTGTGCTGACTGTGTTGACTGGAGCCTTCCCTGGAAGAGAAACTGGCCTCACAGTTTGAAAATCTCTGATCTAGTCCATATGCCTCTTCCCCACCCTTCCTTTCTCTTCCCTGCTGTGGATTGGAGAGCAGCCTGGCTGGAAGTACTTGCTACAATAAATTTTCTAGTGCTTTGTAGTGTTTATCAGTTCAAGCATCTAGAGCAATATGGTTTCCATCATAAAGCACAACCTCTTTTTATAAAGGTGGTTAGGGGTTTTCTCTTCCCAGCTTTTAACCTAAATTTTAATTTTTATTATCTAATTTCCTCTTTTTACTTTTGTAGAGAAGTAAAGTAGCTTTTCTCTCTCAAATGCTTGTAAATAATCACTATGCTTTTTTTAATTCTTTTTTTTTACCCTGTACCTACAGGCCTTGTTCTTTAATCATTATTTATCCAAGAGAGGAAAATTCATTGTTATTAATTAGATTAATTCACACTCCCAGACTACTTTAACAGCCTTTGATGATTTCCATGTTGGTCTTTCAGCTTTTTAAATATGTTTCTCTTTCCAAGTCCTTTATGAGACTTACGAGTGTTATCAAATAATAGGATGATAGGTACTGGACTTGAAGTCAGGAGGGATGTGGTTTTTAACCCTGACTCCTATGGTCCCTAATTGTGTGACCAGAAGCAAGTCTTTTCACTTCTAGGAAGCTCAGTTTCCTCATTTGTAAAATGGGGATAAATAGTTCTTGTGCTGTCTATGTACAGTTTGCTGTGAGCAGAGTGTTTTGTGACTGTTCAAAGGCCCTGTAAATGTGAATGATTCCTCCTGTTACTATTGAGGTTTTAAAGAAAAAGTTCTTAAAACTTTTTTTGTTTTGGCAGAATGGTGCAACCTCTAGACCCCTTATCAGAAAAATGACTTAGACGCATACGACAAAATACATAGGATTACAAAGGAAACCAATTATATTGAAATACAGTTGTCAAAATATGCATTTTTTAGAAGTACACTGATCCCAAGTGAAGAACTCCCTTTTGAGAGTGATCTGCATAGATGGCTATGAAGTATGTACCACATTTTTCAAATGAGAAAACAAGTTCTAGGTCACATGACTAGTAAGCTGCAAAATCAGGAGTTGAACCCATTTTCTGACTCCAAGTCTAGTGCCCTTTCTACTACGCTACACATTTCTTTGCTGAATTTCCTGTTTGGTGATAGTGGTGGTGGTTTTTATAGTGAGGTTTAAGAACAGCAACTTTTTGCTTTTACTCTGAATATCCATCAAAAAAAACTTTTAGAAAATCAGACTAATCCAAAAATGTGGGAACATTATGCGTATTGGAAGTATATACTGTTTTCTTTTTCTGAAATGACTCAACAGCTTTCCAGTTGCCAAGATTGCTGGAGAAACATGAAAAATACCAAAAAAAACAAAACCCCCAGAAAACAACTTGACTGTTTCTCAAGTAATTTTCAGACTGGACTTTTACTTAATGCTCTCAATATCATACATTCTTAGTATTAAATATATCAAATATGGATTAATAATATCAGTCAGTAAATATATATTAAGCACCAAACATTTATTAAGCCAAACACTGTATTAAGCACTGGGGATACAAAGAGAAGCAAAAGACAGCCCCTCCCCTCAAGGATCTCATAATCTAATCTACAACGAAGAATAAAAGAACATCTGATTAATGAGGAACTTGTAAAAAATAAATTTCTCTTATGAAGGAGTCAATTGGGTATCTCTGCTTCCTCCTTCCTTCTCCTGTATCCTGCTCCTCCCCAGCAACCCCCCCCAACTCCTCCCAAAGCTTAGAAAGAATTTAACTGGGGCAGGTCCCTAATTCTAAGACGCGCCCACATGATGCAGAGAAGCAGTTAGGCAAGAGTTTTGACAATGAATGGGTAGGGCTGCCTTCCCTTGAGATTGATTAAAATAATAAATGTAGCGTGAGTCCCGTGCCAAGGTGCTCAAGTAGTGGTAAGATGGCTGCCCACTTTTGTGTAAAAAGATTCATATTTCAGGTAGGGGTTGAAATGGATGACTTTTGAGTTTGCTTTGGACTCTTTAGATTGCATAATTGTAATAAAAATGGCAAAATATGTTCATGGAATCTCAGACTTTAGATGTGTCATCAGAAGGCAGCCAGTCCAGCATGGCCTTGATACATGCCAGAGCCATAATTAGCGTGGGATGAATTGGGCTGCATCCCAGGATACCGATAGGGCAGGTGTGAGAAGTATGCTCCCTCCCCTTGGCCATCACTTTCTTCACACCTTGCCCTGTGATCCTCCAGAGACATGGGACACAGCCAGCCCTGTGGACATGAGTGGGGACAAGCTACCTCCTTCCAGTTTGACTATAGGTGGTGACAGGCTACCTCCTTCTAACTCAAGAATATGTGGGGCATAGATGGGTTTAGGCTATCTCCTAGCCCAAGTGTATACTAAGTGGGACTGTGTCCCCATCACTGTGTCCCTCATCCCACTTTTGCCTTGCCCTGAACAAGTGAATTTGCCCCAGTGAAGGCTTGGCTAGTTAAAGCTTTGCCTGCACTCAATCTCCAGCTGATTGGGAAGCTTGGAAGAAAACATCTCCCATGACAGGGTACTCATCTTTTGAGGCAGCTCTTAAGAAGCAAGATAAAAGATGTGTCTTAGACTTCTTATTCTTCAGAAAAGAAGATGGGATGAGGGCCTTTTGTGTTCATGATGGTGTTGGATATGTCTGTAAATAAACTTGTAATGTTATTTAGACAAAAGGGGTAGAGAGTTCAATTTGGCAAATGATTACAAAGTATAATTACTCTTCTTTATGTGTTATTGATGGGAACATAATAACTGGGCCCCACCCTGCCTGCCAAATAAATGAATGTTTCACTTCCTACTTTGGGCAAGAGGAAACTTGAGTTCCATAGTAAATCCCACTTCAGATATAGCTACACTAACCAGATTCACCGACATGCTGGGACATGGGATCTTGGAAGGGCCTCCAAGGGAGCTCTTTTGGAAACAAACTCACTCTCCCCTACTTTCATTGCCTGAATGAGATCAGCACTCAAAACTACAGTTAATCACTTTCAGTTAAAATTGCATCCCTGCCATGTGACAGTTTACCATAAGTTTAGTTTTTATTTGAAGAGTTTAAAAATCTCTCACCCCTAAAACAAAAGAATCGCTTTTGAGAACAAGGAGCCCCAGATACTTGAACAAAGTTCAGGGTTTTGGTGCTTGTGGCTACTACTTGTAACCTATACTTTTCTGTTTGTGATTTCAGCTTGTGTTGAAAATACAGGATATTTTTGATTCCAAGAGAGGAAAGAAGAGAGTAAAATTGCATCCTTGTACTGGGAAGGAAACACCCCCTGCCAAAGGTAGGAAGTTTTCTGTTTCAACTTCTCACAGCCTCCTGAATGAAAGATGGAACATAGCGAAGCAAAGTGTGCCATTGGTCTTGTGAAGAAACTTCAACTCCAAAGTAATAAAAAGTGGTTTTCCTTTGGAGCTTAGGGAATGGGGTTCTAGACATGGAGCCTTCCAGGTTACAGGGTTCAGATTCTGGTCAGTGTGGCCAGGGTCTAACTTAGCAGAGGCTGTAGAGGGCAAAGGAACACAATTTAGTATAGGTTTGAGGGATGCTATACTATACAATACCATATAATACTATACTATACTATACTATACTGTGCTGTGCTGTACTATACAGTACTATACTATTCCTATCCCATCCCATCCCATCCCATCCCTACACCCTACCCTACCCTACCATTCCTACCCTATCCTATACTAGTATAGGAAACAATTTAGTATATGTTTGAGGGATAATGCTTGGCATAGGGGTGGTGTGTGGTCATTTAATAAACTCCACTGCCCTACATTCTTAAGAGGCCTACCTAAGATGGAAACTCCTAAGATGGAAAGCAGTCCTAAGAAAATATTCTGGGGATCTTGTGCTTAATAACTCAGTGAACTCTAACATTTTAGTTACTAAAAGTGCTGTCAATAATATGAGAGGTCATCTCATCCATCCTCCTGCCCTCAGAAAGGATGATATCTGAATCACTGAAGCCAAATGAAAATTAATGTGATATTTAGTGATTGCCAAAGAATGAAGTTTTTTCCACCCTGATTTCCCTCGGAAACTCATTTTAATGTTTAACTCACTAGAAAAAAAAATGCTTCTTTAACTTAGAGGACTGAGAGTGGCCAATTTGGTTGTCCTTTCCTTTCACTGTGCCCTCAGTGGAGCTGGACAGATGAGGTAGTCCCTTCCCACAGCTCTTTCTGGGCTCTTCACATCTTTAAATGGTAAAGCTCAGAAACTGGCCAAAGGCTTTAGCTGAAGTCTCATCAGTGCTGGCTAATAATAGCATTTACATAGTAATTTAAGATCTGCCAAGCACTTTACATGCTCTCATTGGATCCCCACAACAACTCTAGGAGGCAGGTGCTATTGTTATCATCCCCATTTGACAGATGAAGAAACTTTAAGTCTGAGAGAAGTTAATTGACTTGACCAGGGTCATATAGGCAGTATCTAAGGCAGGATTTGAATTCAAGTCTGTCCTATCTAAAGTTCAGTGATCTCTCCACTATACCACTTTATTGCCTTATAGATATCATACTCATAGTATCTAGTTCATAGATATCATACTTATAATTTAGTACTTAATCCTACCTTATATTGTTTGATATACTTTCCTATGTTCATCTTGTTGCCTCAGTGAGTAAGCTCTCCATAGTCTCAGTTCAGAGCCATGTCTTATACTATTGCGTCTCTCACAGAACCTCATGAGGTTCTGAACTTATAATGAGGATGGGGGGGTAGAGGGAAGATTAGCATTGATTAAGCACCCTACTGTCTGCCAGGCTATGTGCTAATGACTTTACAAATATTATCTCGTTTGATTCTCACAGTAGCCCTGCAAGGTATTGTGATCCTCGTTTTACAGTTAAATAAACTGAGGCAGAGAGAGGCTAAGTGACTTGCCCAAAGTCCCACAACTAGGAAGAGTTTGAGGATTTGAATTCAGATCTTCCTGATTCTAAGCCTGACACTATTCACTGCTTTACATCTAGCCACCTCTTTTGTGGCTAGAAGTGTTTGGCAAATACCTCTTGGTCAATGGATTAAAATCCTTTTGGGCATTCTTTGTGTGATATTACAGAGCTATTTTGATCAGTTATCCTTGAATTAAGCAGTGCACTATCTACTATGCTCGCTTGGGATTTTTTTTTTCTTTTTCTTCTCATATTCATCATGGAATCTAGCAGTAGGGAGGGACTTCAGAGGTCACTTCTGATCCACTTCTGATCTGATTTTTTGCCTAAAGCATGAATCCTATGGCTACAGCAAATGTGTTATCAAGAATCCTGTAATTTTTAATTCTATGCCTGAATTGTCCAACAGAGCTGGTAGCAAGACTTTTTTTTTGGTGTTCCTGCTTTTTCTCCTAGAATTGTGAACCAGACTCCCCTTTGGACATCTACTACTTCTACATATCTTATGACATCATGTCATTTTTTAAAACTTTGGCCATAGAGTATCTTGGAAGATTACACTGTCAAAATTCCCCTTGAAAACAAGGATAGTTTATTAAGGAAACTATTAAATTAGACATTTAAAGATGGATATGCAAACCAATGCTCACAACCGTGGGAGTTTTTGTTCAATCAAAACTATCCCACCTGAAGAACTTTGCACAGTGCTTTACACATAGTAGGTACTTCACAAATATTAGCTGAATTTGGGGACTTACATTTAACAGCTTTAAACAGTAACACTTACATATCATAGTCAAGCATAGAAGATGCACACAGAAGGGAGATGAATTGGATTAAGATTTATGGAAGATGGAAGACCCACACTTAAGAACGGAAACTTAGGGACCAAAGTGAAGGCCGAAGCTGTGCAGGAAAGATATCTCCAGAAAGATTAGACAGAGATACCTGGAAGAGAATCCTATAGGACTGCTTTTGCTGGGATGTTCCTGGTAAGGCAGAGAGTGGGGAGTCAACTCCACTGACTGTAGAGTGAGAACTAGCACCTTGGATTAATGTTCCACCTGTGTGACGCTTCCTACCTGCTTCTCTTTAGGCAAGTCACTTAACTTCCCTGGGCCTCAGTTTCCTCATCTTTAAAAGGAGAGGGTTGGATCCAGGGGTGGGGAACTTGAGGCCGCCTCTAGGTAACATGTGGCCTTGTAGGTTTTCAAGTTCGTCCGCCTGACTGAATCCAAACAAATGTTCTGTGAAATTTGGATTCAGTTAATTTGAGGCCCTAGAGGGTGACATGTGCCTTGAGGCCAAAGGTCCCCACTCCTGGTCGACAATCTCCAAGACACCTTCCAGCTTTGGTTCTGTGATCCTAAGCTGGCTGGCCCTCAACAAGTATCAGAGGTCTAAAAACACACACACACAGACACACAGACACACACACACACACACACACACACACACACACACACTTCCTTCTCTTAAGACAAACTTAGAGCCCATCTTCACAGAAAGCAAATACTGTCTGAGATTCCTCCTAAGACTGTGGTAAGTGGTAATACCACCCTTCTACCCACTCTCAAATTTCTCACTTTTTTTTCAAACTACAAAATACATAGCTATCATGGCCATTTTTTACCATGGAAAAAGTGGGTTGCATTAAAAGTGTTCTTTGTTCCGTCATATCTCTTGCTATTCCAACTTAACCTTGAAAATGTTTCATTTCTACATATGCAAGGTCGTTAGCATGTACAAAAGATAATAAAAAATCAGTGGAAGAAAGAAAGGGATGTAAGCCCAGGAGAGAGTTTAAGCTTTCTTGTGGGAGGTGGAATATTTCTTTGCACAATTCCTTGGTAGTCTGCCCACATTTTGCTCTTTTTTTTGACATTTCCATTCATGATTTAACTATGAATGAAGGCCTCTTTTTTTTTTAGGCGAACTAGACTTCATCCTACGTTTCCTGTATCTTTTGAACATGGCAGTGGGCAAAAAGGTGATTAGCCAGGTCCATTCTCAATTAGACTTACATTTTTAGAATTGATCTGGAACTGAACTTTTTCCTAGTATTGAACATTGGGTAGTAGGCTAGATTAGTCTGTAATGTCTTCTCTTAGCCCATGATTCCTTACCTTTGAATACTGGAAGGCAAAGAGGATGAAAGTTGGAGATGGGGAGAAGAGAGACCATGTATAAATGTTGCTCCTTACAGTGAGTCTCCAAGTTTATGAAATTTCCCATCAGTCAGTTACCCTAGGTAGCAGGACCTCAGTTATTCCATACTCCATCAGCTTCCTATCAATCACAATGTACAGTATACAAATGAAAACCCATTTTCTGTCCTTTCAGGTGAAGCCAGCGGGAACGAAAGTGACACAGAATATCTGCCAAAGAGTGAGTGAGTCAGAAGGGCTCTTTCCGTTTTCATAATGAACATAGTTGGAGGTGTGGAGTTGTGATTAAATTGACTTTTATCAGATGGAGTTTCATGTTTTTGGTTATTCCTTTACCACTGATACCTGTTGATTCTTACGTAGCTCAATAGTGCATTATCAGAATATCTTTCCTTAAAAAAAAATGTTCATGTAACAGAGACAGCCTAACATGACACTTGGGTTGGAATGGCCCATGGGAGTGGCACAGAGTCCCTGTGCAGTCTTGTGCTGTAGTCAGCATCCAAAGAAGAGCAGGTGAATCATTATCTAAACTGATCATTTATCAGTGAGGGCCTATGTTTTCAGGCACCTGAGTGCATTTATTGAAGTCAGTTAGATAGCACATAGTTCAGAAAGTCTCCATTTAGCTCCTTTTTAGTTTCCATTGTGTGAAGTTATTTCCCATTGCTAGGACAATTGGGATGACTTATCTCACTAGCATATTTATTCCAAGGACCTTGGTGGGGGGCGGGGGGTGCTCTAAAACTTCATTTTGAGTGGTTGGTTCAGGGCAAATTATTTTGTTTCTCTTTATTAGAAAGGTAGCAAGAGATGTAGAGATGGTCAGAAATGGGAGCTAGGTATGAGACAATCTCAGGTATGGAACTCAAATCTCAGAATTTGATTTAATTCAATGTTCACTAAATACTTAGCGCATGATATGGACGAGGGTATGTGCAAAGCTTTGTGCTAGGTGCTGGGAAAACAAATAAGAAGAGAAACTACCCTCAAGGAGTTTATCATTAATTTTCTGTAGGACAAATTATATATGTTCTTCTACGAATCTTAAAGACAGGAAGTCTGGAAATCTACTGTTATGCTAGACCTAAAATGTAAGAGATACTTGTGTCAGGTTAAGAATATAAGCAAACAAGAGAAAAGTTAGAGAGTATGTATGTATGTATGTATGTATGTATGTGTGTATCAGAGATCAGAGCAGGTCATGGATTTTTATGAAAGTATATTTAATGCTACCTCCACTGGCCCATATTGCTTCAGGCAGTTTCATTTTTTAGCCTGTGTAAAGGTGAAACTCAGATGATCACCAGTTCAGTTTGGAGGTGTTACAGTGACTCATTCAGTATTGCTAGAGCATAGAAACAGGCTCTGAATATCTAATTCACTCGAAATGGAACAGCCCTTTGGGATGGAAGTTTGCCTAGAGCATGGGATTTACTGAATACTGCTATGAAAGATATTTGGAACCAGTGGGGCTGTTCACTCCTTGAGGTATCTTGTATGAATTTCCATAGTGAAACGTTTGATCTGCAATGAAACTTAACTTACAGAATGAAAGGAGAATGACCTGTAAGTCAAAAAAATGAGCCATAAGATATGTCTAGTCTTGATTAGGTCAGAATTATATACTGATTCCTGGGATGTTAGAATTTTATGTGGTATGTACTTTCATGATATAATTAATTTAAAGATGTCTTTTTTCCTTCATTTTTTTTTTCTTTTTGGTATATCCCAGTTCATTGATGTAGGCATATAATATTGAATTTTTTTAACGCGTGTCATGGAAAAAGCAGAGAAAGGAAAAGGATTTCTTTGATGAGAACTTGCATCTTGTCTTGGAGTTATTAAAAGCCGACTGTAACTTTCAGAACTGGTTTTTTTAAAGCAAGATACCATAGACCTAACAGTAGCTTCTGTCATTAAACAAATTTTCTTTAAAAGCGAAAGCCTTTTTTTGCATAGGTTTTACATCTGATTTGATGGATTTGGTGGTAGAACATAAACTTAAGAGGAAATTTGTGTGCCATTAAAGAGATGATAACATAAGGACCTCAATATCATATTTGTGTTTGATAGTCCAAGCATAGGTTTCCAAAGTTGGTGGTACCACACTCTATGGGCATTGGAACAATCTGGGGAGGAAGGTGGTGGTAGTAGTCTGTGGTACAATGCAGGGGGCATTGAATAAAAATTAGGGGGCAGTGGAAGCATAAGGAAAGAAGAGAAGAAAATTTTGAAAAACCATTTGCACATGTTGCTTCTGTTGTGTAGCAGAGTTAAAGTCATAGTGATTACATTATTTTCCAAGTAAACACACAAAATACAAATTATAAGTGATCAGAGGTCAAGTCCACTGACAGGTCTTAATAAGCAAGTGTTGACAGGCAAACATGTCCTGTTGGGCATTATTGGGAAGTCCAGCATGCATCAGCAGGAAAATGTGCATGTAATGAATTGTTTACAATATGATACTATATGGTTACATGACACAATACTGCATCATCAAAATTTCAGTGCAGAAACCCCCTCCACAAATTTACAATAAATTATTAAATTTAAGATGCATCGTTTAAAAAAAATTATATTTTTTTGAAATAATGCAAATTTCAAAAAACTATTAAAGGATTAAAGAAAGTAGATTTCCACTGGGGCACTGAGTAATTATTTTACTTTTGAAAGGAGGCGGTAGGCCAGATAAGTTTGGGAACCTCTGGTCCAAAGTATAATGTATATTTAGCAAACATCAGTTGGTCACATTCATTAGGCACTCTTTGGGAAGACTTTTATATTAGGTAAGATTTCTAGATGTTGGAAGCAAGGCTACCTGCAAAGGAAAAAATAACATTCTTCTATTTCCTCCTAGATCGCCACAAGAGAATAGCACAGCTACAGCAGTCATCCAAGAGGAACCCTCACTACCAGACTCTGGAGCGAGACCTCATCGAGCTCCAGGAACAGCAGTTATTTGAACTCTTTGTTGTGGTGTCTCTGCAGAAGAAACCACTAGAAATAACGTACACTCCTCAGGTCATACAGCAGTTCCCCAGCAAGGTACTAAAGGAAGGACATTCAGCAGTTTTGTGTGTGTGTTTAAACTTGTATTCAATCTGTTTCTGTATTCACCACCAACTTTACCTAGAAGATATAGTATATTTTTCTTATTGTTCAGTCATTTTTCAGTTGTGTCTGATTCTTCATGACTCATTTGGGGTTTTCTTGGCAAAGGTACTAGAGTGGTTTGCCATTTCCTTCTCCAGTTCATTTGACAGATGAGGAAACTGAGGCAAATGGGGCTAAGTGATTTGCCCAGGGTCACAGCTAGTAAGTATCTGAGGTCACATTTGAACTCAAGTCGTCCTACACCAGGCTTTTTACTATACTTACTGTACCACCAGAGATGGCATATGGTATTTATCAGCATATAGCTACAAGAAATCTTCCACATAAGACCAAATCATGGACTTTTGAAAAGTCAGTTCTATTCTAAGGGGTAAGAAAGTTCAAGGATGAGCACATTTTAAGCAAAGCCTGGATTAGTAGGCTCAGAAGAGGACCAAGGAGTGACTTAGGTTCATTGGATGACTTTAGGCAAGTAACTTGACTTCTCCCCTAATATCTTGGTCATACTTTAAGAAGAGGTAAAAGCTAAGGTGGAAGATGCTGAAGATGACTAAGAGTCATTTTGCATAAATAAAGATGTTCGCCTCAAAAGAGTTGTGATTTCATAGTGTGAGCCTTCCCTCCTGACTCAGACAGGAACTCCTCTGTGCTTTAGATGTCTTTTTAAGTTTCTGCAACCAAGCAACTTCCTAAGCTGGTGACGTGGTTGACGATGAACCTTACTAATCTCAGCTAGGACGGTTATTACGTGCAGCCATACTTGAAGTTTTTCCATCTGGTAGGATTTGGTAGAGCTTTCGCTCATATGGAATACACATCAAGAACCAGGGTCACCTCCATGCCATAATGAGGCTTCACAGTTTAACTTCTTTGGAGGATAAAATAGAAGATGCAGTTAGAATATATTTGTTACCGAATCCTGGGATTCATTTTGCAGGATGAACCTAACTCAGAATGGCATGTTTTCTTGTTAAAGTGGAGTGAACGGGTAGACCATCTTTCTTAGCTAGAAAGAGGCAATGGAATAATCAGGTCTATTATGTGCTTGTTATTGTAGCAGAACAAGCCAAACTAATGAATTTTAAAATGCTAATTTTTCTCCATTTAGGCTATTTTGTTAAATATAATGCCAAACTTACATAAAAGACTCTTTTCATGCTAAATTTTACAGGAAACAACGAACCAGTAATTACATAGCAAAGATTATATGGTAGAAGCAATGATTATACATGGGTTTGACTCCCAAAATAGTTCTTTCCCCAAAATGATATTTTTTATCTGCCTGTCATAATGTGCTTTGATTATTGATCACTAACAGAACTTCTGTTATCAGTATAATTGGTAAGGTGTTTGTGTTCATTTTGGATCACACTATTTCCTATATCTCTCTTCTGAGTTAGTCTATTTGAATAATGAGAAAAGAATTACTCTTTAGATAAGAAAGAGATTATTTGCATCCATGTGTCTGACAGAGGATTATGGAATCCATCCTGTACAAAGAGAGAATTTCTCTTATCTGGTATAACTTAATCAGTACAGCTTATGTCATTACCAGCTATGACTTTATTTTTACCAAGCTATATTATATGCATAGCCCCATTTATGAATACCACAATGACCACATAGGCTTATCATGTCTCTATCACTGGGGCTTGGCTCTGTGTCCCCTTTTCAAGAGGTGTAGGGTTTCAATCACCAAAGATGTTGCTTTTTTCAGGCTGAACAATCGTTCAAGCAATCCAAGGACACTGAGGAGAGGCTCAAAGTCATCCCCAGCTTCTGTTTCCCTGATTCTCAGGACTGGGTGCCTACATCAGAACTGAAGAGGTGAGTGGACTTTTGTACTTGGGTAATTGCTGAGGTGGAAGGGGAGCCTGAGTGTCTGAAAGGACTGGGAACGGAGCTTAAGTAAATGCCATCATTGATGAAGAAGGATGGAGTGGGAGGAAAGGAAGAAACAGAATTAGAACTTTCCCTCTGTGGGAGCTCAAAAAAAAAAAGAAAAATACTGGAATATTTCAGTCTCTGAAGGGAAACACGTTGGAGAAAGGCCTCAATTATTATTCCTCTGGTTGACCAAAAGCCAGGAATGCCCCCCAGTGGCAGGAAAGAGATTTGGGTTTTGCTCTGGAAACAGCATCACAAATTCTCCACCTTGTTTTTCTCTCAGGCTTTTTGAAAGAACCACAGCCCAGGTTGTTTATTCTGTAGAACTTTTAAGCGAGGCTCTAGTGTGAAGGGTGTGACCAGGTGGATCCCACCCAGCCTTTGTGGGAAAAAGAAAGTGTTAGAGACGTGTTCACGGATTGCTCTATCCTGCCTAGGTCTGTATTGTTCTGGGTATACAGATATAACTGATGCCTTTTTGAGTCTGGAAATCTTAGTGTATGTGCCATACTAAATACCTATGCCCTATATGATGGCTTGAGATGCTAAGTGGTTATACTCTTCAGCCCTATATTATCCTTAAACTGAATGGCCTTGCTCTAATTTCTAGGTCATAGCATTGGAACCAAACAAGGGCTTGTATGTAGGTCATCTGGTCTATACCCTTCACTTTACAGATGAGATAACTGAAGTGAAATGATTGCCCAAGGCCACACAAGAGCCCAGATTTGATGGAAAGTCTTCTGGCTCCAGATACACAGACACACATACACACACAAACACACACACTCCCATTTCTCAGTTAACCCCTTGTATAACTTTCAAACCCGATTCAAGCTTGACATATGATGCTCCATTGGAAACTTTTTTTACAGTGAAACTTTCTCCTTTGTGTTGACGGGTGAAGATGGGAGCCGGTGGTTTGGTTACTGCAAGAAGCTCTTGGTAAGTGTCAGGCTGATGCTGCCAGAACAGTGATAAGTGGGATGGTGAGGATGGCTGAAGCAGGCCTTTCAGAGGTAAAAGGTCTGGGCTGAGCAGGGCAAGTGGGGAGAGTGTGCCAGCCACTCATTGGTCTATTTATGATATTGACGTTCTGCTAGTATTAGGCAGTCAATACAAGGTGGAAGTTAGAAGAAAATCATTTGTAGTAATACACCAAGAAAGAAGTTATTGACACAGTTGCTTAATTGTATTACAGACATATTTAAAGCACACCATATAAAGCAGCTCCAAGCTACTCTCTGGCCCCCCCAGTTCTTTCTGCATGCGAACCCTACTGGAATTTCCCAGAATTCTGCTGTAATAAAGGACAATGCTTTGGCTCATCTTGGTCCTCATAGGGTATTGATGGTACATCATGTTCTGTGTTGTTTTCTTCTATTTTAGCCAGAAGGCAAAGGAAAGAGACTACCTGAGGTGTATTGCATGGTCAGTCGGTTGGGTTGCTTCAACCTCTTTTCAAAGGTGAGTGGAATCTGTGTATTGTCTGAAAGGTTATTCTCTCTGGGCTCTAAAAATGCTATTTTTTGTTTCTTAGGAATTTTCTGTTTAGTATGAAGAGACACAATTAAATGTTACTTTACAGCAGGGGTAAATAACCAGTCCTCATTTAACTAGCATTTATTAAGCATTTACTATATGCCAGATGCTGTGCTAAGCAATGATCAGTAGATTTTGAACCATTTACCTCGTGAGATCTCTGCCCACTGTGGCGTGGTTGAATTTCTAGCTGAGGAGAAAGTGTGGTCAGTAGAGATACTTGACCCCATCCTTCCCTCCAACAAAACTTTTTAACCACCGTGTGTGTGTCTGAGTGTCTGTGTAAATATATAGTTAGGTAGATAAATAGATATAGATGTATGTGTGTATGTGCGTATATATACATATATGTGTATGTGTGTGTGTATGACTTGTGTGACCCTGGGCAAGTCACTTAACCTGTTTGCCTCAGATCCAGATCTATAAAAAGTTTGGAGAAGGAAATGGCAAACCAGTCCTGTGTCCTCACCAAGAAAATCCTAAATAGGCTATCAAGGAGTTAAACACAACAGAAACAACTGAACAATCACAAAAGGACTTTATATTTGTTCCTATTAAATTTTAGTACAGTATAATGGATAGAGAGTAGGTCTTTAGGTTGGACCTGGTTTCAAGCCACACTTCTGATATATTACTCTGTATCATTAGGCAAGATAACTCTCTAATACTATACATTTCAGGCTGCCCCCCCCTTCACTTCTACCTAGAGATCTCAGTGCTTCAAGGAAAAGAAAGTAGCTACTTACAAAGAGTACACATCCATGCTGTAGAGCAGGACTTCTTAAGCTATGACCCCCTTCAGTGCTTCTTAAGTTGTGGGTTGCAAAAATGGGGTCAAGATCCATGGTTTACGAAGCACTGCAGGAGGCATGTGGTCCTAGCTGTGTGACACTGGGCAAGTTACTAAACCTGTTTGCCTCAAGTTTTCTCATCTGTAAGATGGGAATAAAGAACAGTACCTATTTTCCACAGGCTGTTTGTGAGATAAAATGAAAAAATATTTATAAAGCACTCTGCAAACCTTAAAGCACTCTCTACATGCTAGCCATTTTTATTGGTTTTTGCTATTATCATTGACCAAGATTCAGGGGACTTGGACTGAAGTCCTGATTCTAATAATTATTATCTTTATGACCATAGGTAAGTCATTTTAACTCTCTGAACCTTAGTTCTCCTATCTGTAAAACAGGAATAAAACTTATATTCCCTATTTCACAGTGTTGTGAGGAAATTAGAACTATTTTTAATGTTGTTATTGTTACTAATATTATTCTAGTGCAATACAGGCCCCAGGGCTTATGCTCCCAAAACTCACTCTCACTGGCAGAATGTGGTGGGTTCCAGGGATAACTTTAAGGAATTGTGAAGCGATTTTGCTAGTGTTATTTCTACAAGCCCTCACTGGTGTGTGTCCTCCCATTGATTACTAATTAATATCAATTCACCAGCCTGATTTGTTGAGCTTCTTAAAACAGATATAGAAGAAAAAACATATGGTGCAACAACCATCTCCCTAAATCAGAGGCACACTTTCCCACAAGTATGTGCAGTATACAGAGGAAAGTGGGTTCATACCTAGACAGCATATGTAACAAATGAGTAACTGATTATTCTTGGTTGCTGGAAATTGTTTTCTTCCTTTTGTGAGGTCTTACATTCCTCCTAGACATGGTGTAGCTTTCTGCTGGGCTCCTTGCAGAATCCTGAATTTACTTTTCTCCATATCTAAATTTTCCTTGGCTCCTTATGCAAACACTACCACCATCTGTTCCAGAGATACTGCTGGTAGAACCACGAGAAGTCTAAACAAAATCTTCCCACCTTTCAAAGTTTACCATATCATCTTCTGGTCAAGGCAGGGGAGGAAACAAAGGCGGTACCCTTCCTCTTCCCCCAAGGAATTACTGATCGAAACTTGGCGGAAATTTCTTTTCATTAGAATGCTTGACACTCAAATGCCCAGGTTCAGAACTGGCTTCTTCTTTATCCATAACCCACAAAGTATGACTGAGTCTCTTCAGTCAATCCTAATAAACTTCCTGGGTAATGTCATTTCATTTCATCAGATGACTTTTGTTCCTTCCAAATTGGTTACGGACATTTTTAAAATCAAATACCTTTGACTTATGATTCAATACAAATATTTCCAACTAATTAAGGTAATTACTTAAGTAAAGTGAGGCGATTGGTTGAATCAACCGCTATTCTTCCACTAGAATGATAAGGTTCAATGTGTTTTGGTTCTGAGAGGATGGCTGGAATGTAATATTTTGGAGATGTTTGGTTGGCTGGGGGAGCTTCTTTGGTGGTATTTATGATTTCAGATTAGGGACTAATGTATGAGTGTTGCACACAGAGGCTGGCAATTCTGGGATCTCTCTCTTACATGGGGCCATTACAGAAAAGGACAATTAACTCTTCAGGGAAAACAACTGAGTGATTTTTTTCTACAGATTCTGGATGAAGTGGAGAAGAGGCGAGAGATGTCTCCGGCACTTGTATATCCTTTCATGCGGAGTGTCATGGAAGCACCTTTCCCTGCTCCTGGACGTACTATCACTGTCAAGAGCTACCTCCCAGGAGCTGGAGATGGGGTAAGTTGGTTGGTCCTGGAATGGTTTGGTAACTCTATAGAGTAATCAAGTCAATAAGCATTTATTAAGTTCCTACTATGTGCCCGTACTTAAGTGCTGGAGATACAAAGAAAGGGGAAAAAACCCAACTTTTCCCTGCCTTCACAGAGCTTACAATGTAAAGTGGGAGGTAACATGCAACTAGCTATGTATAAATAATATGTGCAAGATAAATTTAAGATAATCTTAGGGGGAAGACACTAACATTAAGGAGGAACAGAAAGTGGGATTTTAGTTGAGGAGGCAGACAGTTCAAGGCATGGGGGGGCAACCAACGAAAATACCTAGAATCAAGAGATAAGAGTATTCTCTGCAAGAAACAGCCAGGAAGTGAGTGTCACTGGATCATAGAGGACATGGAGAGAAGTAAAGTGTAAGAAGACTGGAAAGGTGGGAAGGGGTGGAGGGCTTTGGAAGTCAAACAGGATTTTATATTTGATCTTGGAGGCAATAAGGAATTTTTGGAATTTATTGAATAGCAAGAATACCTGTGCTTTTGGAAGATCACTTTGATAGCTAAGTAGAGGATGGACTGGAGAGGAGAGAGAATTGGGGCCAGGAAACCAACCAGAAAGCTATTGCAATAGTTCAGGTATGAGATGAGAAGGGCCTGCAACCAGAGTGGTGGCAGTGTCAGAGGAGAAAAGGGAGCATATATGAAAGATGTTACAAAATATCGGGTCTTGGCAACAGATTGGACATGGAGTTTGAAAGTGAGGAGTAAAGGATGGTGCCTGGGTTGTGCCTCGGAGTGACTGGGAGGATGTTGGTGCCCTTCACAGTTATAGGGAAGTTAGGAAGGGAAGGAAAGATAAATGAATGAGTAAAGCATTTACTGAGGGCTTACCATATACAAAGCAGTGTACCAAGCCCTGGGGGTGCAGATAGAGCAATAACTTAGTCCCTTTTTCAAGGAGCTCACATTTTAATGGGGGAGACAACACATATGGAAGATTTCAGTTGTATGGAAAAGCTCCATGATCTGAAAGCAGGTGTTAATGCTTCTTCTTTAATATCATTCCAATAATAAAATGATATTATTTTCTAATGTAATAAAAAACTGAGTTTGGGTCCCTCAGGATAGTACACATGCAGAACATGGTCTAGGATGGCATTGCAGAGGGTTTTGCCAGCCTGTAAACTCCTCCTCCTACTTTAACAACTTTTTCGTGATTACAGCCATTGTCTAAGAACGGCCTAGGCACTTCAGAGAATCTAGATTGACCAAATCAGGGATCAGCTGCAGTAGCTGACTTGAAGATGGCCAAATCTTTCTATAAGAATGATGCTAGGGGCCTAGGTTAGTGAGGCAAGCCCTCTTCCTGCAGTGGTAGTATCTCTGTTGTTTTTGTAAGACTTGGAAATTCTAAGCTGGAACTACTGGGATTACTGGGAAATGAATGTCCAGTTGGAGGATTCTTGCAGAAAAAGACAAGGCTGGAAAAATGCATCCGATCGCACTGAGGTGAATCTGACTGATTGGAAGAAAAAGAAATTCTGTATTCTCAGTGACAAATGGGAGCACATGGTAAACCAGTTATTTTTCTCCATTCTAAGGCCTGTGCTAGAGCCTTGTGGAACTCAAAAAAGCTTGACTTAAAATTTTGAGAAATTTATGAGAGAGAATTCCTTGTGGAATGATATTTGATCTTTGTTCAAAGGTGTTAGTTTTGCCTTGTCTTAAAATTTCAAACATCGGACTGAGTGACAGAATGTGATGCTGATAAAATAACAAAAATATACTATTTGTTTTTACTTTTCCCTGATATTTGAGGAAACAATCATTCACGCCTTTAAGACAATAGTAAAAAATCATGTTTGTAGAACTAAAATTATATTTAGAAAAAAAGGAGAATGAGTTCCATTTTGGACATGTTGAATTTAAGATATCTGCATATACTCAGTTTGAGATATCTATAGGAAGCTGAAATTAGGAGACTAGAGGTCAGGAGAGAGGTTAGAACTGGATAAATAGATCTGAGAAGTGTGGAAGGCAGAAAATAGTATATATAGCACCTACTATGTGCTAGGTACTTTACAAATATAATCATCTGATTCTCACAATAGCCTTGTGATGCTACTATTATCCCCAGTTTACAGCTGAGAAAACTGAGGCAAACAGAAGTTAAGTAACTTCTCCAAGAGTCACACAGCTAATGAGAGTCTGAGGTCCAATTTGAATTCAAGTCTTCAAGGCCCAGCACTCTATCCATTGTGCCATCTAGTTGTATCATATGAATAGAAAGTCATCTGAACAGAAATGAGATTGATTATTGACTCTATGGCAGCTGATTACCAAGTGATACTGTATGAAAGGAGGAGAGAAGACAGCCTAGGAGGGAGTAGCTGGGGTAACTCCTCATAATTTTTTTTTTTTGTTAATAGGCAGAATTTCTAGGTATAGCAAGTCATAGATGTCCTCTCTCCCCATTCTAACAAAATACAAAAAATGTACACTACTCCCACAGACTACCGAACAAACTCAATTCAGTAAATTTGTATTAAGCATGCACTATGTACAAGGCTCTCTTAGGTGATAGGAATATAAGGATAAAAACAGAAACAGTCCTTGTCATTAAAAGAGTTTTCATTCCACTGAGGAATAAAAAATTAAAGCATATACAACAATTTGTGGAGAATTAAAAACTAGGGGATAATATTTATTTATTAAGGGGGGAAGGGAAGGAAAGAAGTATTTATATAGTTCCTACTCTGTGCCAGGCACTGTGTTAAGCATTTTTTACAAATATTATCTCATTTGATCCTTACAACAACCCCGAGAGGTAGGTGCTGTTATTATCCCCATTTTGCCAGTGTAGAAACCGAGGCAAAAAGAGGTTAAGTGATTTGCCCAGCATCACATGACTGCTAAGTTTCTGAGGCCACATTTCATCTGAAGTCTTCATCACTCCAGGCCCAGTGCTCTGTGCACTGTGATGTCACTTAGCACCAACTTAAGTATTAAAGGAAGCTAAAGATGTGGGAATAAGGAAACAGTGCATTCTAGGCATGGGGGAGGGCTTGAGCCAAGTCATGGAAGCCAGAGGTGGAAGTCAGTGTTGACCACTTTAGCTGGGATGTAGATTTCATGAAGGAAAACAATGTGAAATAAGTCAGCAGAGATGGATTAGAGCAAATCATGAAGGGCTTTAAATGCCAATTTAAGCTTCTATTTTATTTCTGAGGCAATAGGGAGCTACTGAAGATTTCTGAGCAGGGAAGTAGTGTGATCAGCTCTCAGCTTTATTTAGGAAATTATATTGACATGTGGAGGATGAACTGCAGAGAGCAGAAAGCTGAGAGAGAGACAATTAGATAATAATTAGAATATTCCAGGTGAGAGACAATGAAGACTTTAACTAGAATGGTGGCCATTTTAATTTTGAGATGTATGCAAAAGATACTGAAGCAGTAGGATATTCGAGAGAGAGAGAGAAGAGACAAGGATGGTTCCAAGGATGATGTTTAGAAAGATGGTGGGTGAATCAAGAGATTCAGGGAACTTTGAAGGAACACTGGGTTTCTGGGGAAAACAGAATAATAATGACAAATTATCAAGGAGAAGGCTATAGCTTTGTATTTCAAGAGGCTTACTGGCACCTTGAAAGAAATACTTAATGAGAACATATTTAAACCAATTAACACCTAAGCAATAACTATCTAAAAGCAGACTTTTGGAAATGTAAAATGAACAATAACAGAATTGGAAAATATTCTCAGAAAAATACATTCTATATTAATGAAACACAGAGTCCTTCATTCAAAAGAAGCTATAATATGATTAACAATTTTTTAAGGAAAAGGATGGATAGATTTTCTCAGAGCACATAAATGGATTAAAAACTTAACAGAAATACTTCTGGAATAGATATTTGCTGAATAAGAGAGTAAAAGACTGATAATAGGTACATGCCACCGAATTTGTCAAATGTAACCAAAAGAGATTTACCTACAGATGGAATTTGTTAAATTGCTAAAATCTGGATGTGGAATCAAAAGTCCCTCTACAGACAACAATCACATGAACACAACTAAAATACATCACCAAAGAATGGAACAGATGGCTATGAGCATGAATATTTTAAAAAATGAAAATGGAGGGATTTATGATGGCAGTTCAGCATCAAGTTATCACCAGGAGAAATCATAGAAATGTTATCTTTAAGGAGCACTGGCTTACTGATCAATATATATTTTGCAAGTTAATGGTAAAAATAATGCAGTACATCATTACAGGTTGCAAAAATTTATCACCTGCCAAATGCCTAATAACATATGATCTGATGGCTATAATTATACATCAGAAGTTCATCATCTTTCATAAAGTAACAGATAGCAAATCTCCATGCTCCAAATGTAGACCTTAAAATAACCTTGAGAATTCAGCAAATAAACTCTACTGTAACAAGAGCATCATTATGTACAAATCACCTGACCGTAACACTGATTGAGAAACATTTATGAACAACGTTCTTAATGGATGTTGCCATACCAGATATTTATCATCTCCAAGTTATACGGAATGAAACAGAGACCATGCAGAAGAAATTAAAACCAGGTAGGAAGAAGATGAGGTGCATAGCTTCCTCATTATCCTGTCTGCTACTTGAGTTGTCTCAAAGTCTATAAAAGATAAGCTTAAATCTCAGTATTTTCTACAATTACAAACAGCAGTTATTTTTTTTCTCCTGTGCAAAAATCTAGAGGATATAAAATATAAATGAATAACATGTTCCAGGACAATTTCTATCAGAATTCCATGAAAAATGGGTACTAGAGGAATAATAACAGCCAGAACAACATTTTTATATCACTTTACAATTTCCAAAGCATTATGTTGTGTATATAGTTATAATAGTGTCATCTGACCCTTACAATAGCTTGCAGGACTGACATCACAGGCTGGTTGTGAGGATTAAGTGAAAAAATTCTGTATAGTAATAGGGAACACCTTGAATTTAAGATACCTTTTAGGCTGGTGATAACCAGAAGGCTGTGGGTGATGTGTCACTAGAGCTCAGGAGAGGAATGGGAGCTGGATATACAGCAGTCTTCAGTATAAAGATGATCATTAAATACCCATGTAACTGGATAAGGTCACTGAGAAAGAAGACAGAGAAAAAAGGGCCTCAGACAGAGCCTTGGGAGATAGCTGTGTTTAGGTTGTGCTATATTGAAGGCATATTGATACAGAAAGAGTACTGAGGAGGAATGGTCTGACAAATAAGGGGAAAGAACTAAAAGAGAGTAATGTTTTGGAATGTGGGGAAGGAAAGTGTCCTGGAGGGAGGAGATGGTTGATAGGGACACCAAAAAGAATGGAGACTGAAAAAAAGCTCTCAGACTACTTAGCAGGTGATTGTTAGTAACTTGAAGACAGCGTAGTAGGGGTTGGAAATCATATCACAAATGGTTGAGAAGATAAGTAAGAAAGTGGAGGCATAAAGTATAGATGGCTTTTTTTGAGAGATTGGCTGTGAAGTAGGGATAGAGGATGTTTTTTGAGATGCTAAATGCCTTGACATTATCTCTTGAAATAGCATAATCTTAGACCCAAAAAAGCAGTGGTACTCTTCCATATTTCTCTAGGTCTTTAAAGTAATGTTATGATTTACTGTGGAAAATGACAATTTGTATAGAGTCCTCCTGGTTGTCAGAAGTAAGAGATGAGCAGGAACATAAAGTAGAGGATTGTAGGGCTAAGGCAGCTTAGCCTTCCAAAAGAGACTTATCTCTTATATTATTAATAAAAGCAGACGTAGCAGAATTAGATTTTTTTTGCATCATTTCTTCCAACATTTACTTGTCTTCACAGTCAATTGAACTCTGCAGACCACTGGATTCTCGGCTCGAACATGTTGATTTTGAGTGTCTGTTTAAATGTTTAAGTGTATGTCAACTCATCCGAGTCTGTGCCTCACTCCTTTTAGAACGAAGGGTTATATTTGTTGCCAACAATTTAAGGTAGGAAATTATACTCAACTTTACACTTCTTTTTTGCTTTATTCGTTCTTTTTTAATTTGGGCATCTTATTAAAATATGTATATACAGTTAGTCAAGCTAATTAAAATATTTGGGAACTAGGTGATCCAAAATAAAAATACCGAAGTCATTTAGGTTTGGCTTTGACATCTCTCTTTTGGCAGTAGACATGTCTTTTTAATTGCTTTTGTTTAGGCAAGTGTAAATTAGTTTGCATCCTCTGAGCATATACAATTAGTGATAGAGAGAAGTCTACTATCTAAAATAAAACTAATTTTGAATTTAATTTATAATTAAAATTGAGAATTCCTTTATAAATTGAATTAATTTGAAAGATAATTTATTTAAATTCAAATGTAATTGAATTTAACTCACAATTTAAAATGAGAAATCAGGACTGGATCTGTGAGAATAAGAAGTCATCTGCAACTCCTCTTTTTATGTCATACTTGCCTGGGCCTCCATGTCTCTCTGTGTGACACTGTTTACTTTCTCCTCCGACCAGTACTCTGTCTAAATGTGGCCATGCTGTGGTAGCTACACTCTATCCCTTCACCTGGCAGCATACCTACATCCCAGTCTTGCCAGTCTCCATGATTGACATTGTGTGCTCACCCACCCCATTTCTCATTGGCATCCTGTCCTGCTCCTTACCATTGCTCCAGGATCTGCCCATTGAAGAGGTAAGGGAAGGGGAAGAGGGGGATGATAGTTTAATGTTTAACACATGTGAAAACTCTTAATATATTCTTCCCACAATTGAAAAAGAAATTATATTGATCTAAGATTGATTGAAATATAGGTAAGTATCCCATTGTGTCATATAACTATAGTGACTCAAACTTGTTTTTGTGTTAGATGACTGGGTTGACCTACTGAAAAGGAAACAGGCTCAAAACCCAAGAAATACCCTGGGCAGAGTTTTAAATAGGCCAGAACTTTGAGTCACTTTCATGAAAACTGTTCGCACTGCTTGTAAAAACCACAACCCTCTCCTTGATTCAGCAAACGTTAGTGAATGACGGCAGTCTAACCTGCCTGACGCCTTTCTCCAATAGGTGCTGATTGTCGATCTCTGTGCAGACAAGTTCTTGCAAGAGGTGAGTGACACAGAGGGAGACTACGTAACAATGTTTGGGGAGATGGCTTTCAATAGATGTTTTATAGAAAAATAATTTCCTTAGAGGAACTGACTCAGTTAGACTTTGAGCTCCTCCACATACTCAGTTTTATTTACAACGAGTAACCTTAAGAGTTACAGTCTAGTGACAAAGTTAGTTTGAGAAAATGGGGCTGTTTCACAAACAAGGAGAAAGCTTCAGCGTAAACAGCATCTTCAAGAAGGGAGCTGCTCGTCGCATTGCCTTTCTCAAAGTGCAGATGAATTCATGTCAGCCTACCAAACATCACATAATCTGTGTCAGGATGTAGGTTTCTGACAGTGCATAAAACAAGGTCTGAGTATTACCTAATAGTTCTGACTCAATTTCAAAACCAACTAGCATTTCAGAGTTTAGCATCATTCCTTCGAAAGACATCTTTCTTATCAGATCAGCAGAGATCATGAGACTTGTGGATGAAAGCTTATTTACAAAGTAAAAGCTAAGTGATGTTACTGGGTTATTTTTCTGATGGACATCAGTGGTTATTGTCTAATATTTTGCTTTTAAATCTGCTCAGTTTAGGAGAAATAGTTTTTCATACAGCAAAGAATTAAAAAAACACTGCTTTTTTCTGAGTATCAAGAGTAAATGTTTGAGTTCCAGTCCATAAATCCATGCACAATTCCATTGTTGTCTTTTTAGGTTTCTGATGAAGGTGACATTCTACCACCAAAACTCCAGGCTGCTCTGGTGCAGATTTTGGAAGAACGAAATGAAATCTTGGCTCAAGAGCAGAGTTCTCCACAAGGTACAAGAAAGTGTGTTGACTGGATCATATGATTCTGTGACTCCCAAGTCAACCGGTGTTTAGTTAGTCCTTACTTAATCCAACCTTTGCACCCTATTCAACATGTCAGAGGATATAAAAAGAAGGCAGAGGCCAAGCCACTGAAGAAGTTACTGTCAAGCTGAATGTGAAATGGAAGATGCATATTACATGAAAAACTAGAGAACCTAGTGCCAGATTGTGGGGTAAGCTTAAAGGGTTAAAGAAATTCAGGGAAGGAAAAGGTTAATGTGGAATGGTATAATGAAGGAAAGCTTCTCTAGAGCAGGCCAGGACTTGCACTTGTCTTTAAAGTGTAGGATGCGGTTAGCGAACAGGAGTGGGGAATGCACCCTATTCATTCAACAATTAAGCAACCATTTATTAAAAGACTATTTTATGCTAGGTCCTGGGGATACAAAGAGAAAAGTGAGACCATCCTAGCTCTTAAGGAACTTACATTTTAATAGGAAAAATAGGGTAGTAATGGCCAGGTAGGAAGAATTTGGTATAGGCAGTCAGAGAAATTGTGAAAGGAAGCACAGAACAGTAGATTGTCATAACCTTTCCAGTAATGAGGGTAGTACTAATTTGGTTATTGCTTCCTATTACTGTCAATGGTATTACCATCCTCCCAGTCACTTGGGTTATCTAAGCCTAAATATATTCCTCAGCTTCTCACTCCCAATATCCAATTTCTTGCCTAGTTCTGTTAGTTCTAACTTTACAATATTTTTTGTATATGATATCTTCTCTTCTCTCCTTTGACACTGCAACTACCCTGGTACAGACCCTGGATTATTGTGATAGCTTATTGATTTATCTCTCTGCCTCTCGTCCTAAAGAGCAGGTTCAACAAAGTCACCTATTTAATAGTTCCAGGGACTCTGATATTCAAAATCCTTTATAACCTGGACCCCTCCTATCTTTCCAGTCTTCTTACACCTTCCTTACCCAACCCTCCCCCCAAACATACATTAAGTGACACTGGCCTCCTTACTCTTCTTAGAGAGAAACACTTCATCCCTCAACTCTGGGCATTTTTACTGGTTGTTCCACATACCCCAAAAGTTTTCCTTCTTCATCTCCATCTCCTGGCTTCTCTTAAGTCTCAGCTAAAATCCTATCTTTTATAAGAACCTGTTTCCTCTTAATGCTATAGAGTCTTCACTCTGAAATTGCCTCCAGTTTCTCATATATATTTTATTTGTACATAGTTGTTTGCATGTTTTCTTCCCTGTCTGTGAGCTCTTTGAGAGCAGCGACTGTATTTTTGTCTTTCTTTGTATCTCCAGCACTTAGCTTGCTTACTTACCTAATGCTTGTTTACTGACTCAGAGTAAGAAATGAAAGAGGTAGGGTAAGGTATGGTGTTCTGGTGGATTGTTGTATGGAATGATAAGTGCTCTAAAGCCAGTTAGATATGATGAGATTAGGTGAGTTTTCACTTCACACCCACTAATAAAGATACCTCAGCTCGAGAATGGAATCCCAAAACGGAATGGATAAACTGTGAGAGGGCATGGATCATCTACTGAGTGCAAAGCTGCTGTGGAATATACAAAAATGATTAAGACTTATTTAGTTCTGGCCCTCAGTGGGCTTATGATCTAGTGGATAATTAAAAAATTTTTTTTTTTTTTACCATAACGGATAATAGAAGCAGAGGGTTCAGGACAACTATTTTGACTTTTTGACATTTAATCCCTTGAGAATAATAGGAAAAGTAGGACAGATAATTTAAATTTAGGGCCACTTGACAAGATCTGCAATGTCAAATTAAGTAGTTAGGGCATTGTATGAAAGGTGGTTGGGGAGCTACTATGGTAGTTAATTCAGGTCTATTTAGCACTTACAGATGGTTCACAACGTATTTTCCTTACAGACAAGTATAGGTAAAGGCCAGGAAAGAAAGAAATCAGAAGTGGGGGGAAGAGAACTAGGAGAGAAGGCAGTGAGCAGAGGTTTCAAGAATGAGATGACCAACAGTGTCATGAAGCATACATGAGCACCATAAAAAGTTCCCTGGATTTGACTAGGAGTCATTGGTGACTAATGAGAGAGCAGTTTCAGGGGTAGTAGGTTGTAAGATTCAACAACAGAATTGTTGGGAGATAAAGTAGTAGTTTCTTGTCCAAGGAATCTGACTGCTCTCTCTTCTAGATTGGGTACAGGGAAATCAGAACTTACATAGCTTGCTCCCAATTCTTCTAATAACTCCTTCTTACCTACCCCAACCAAGAACTATTTCTGTATACAAATAGCACAAAAAAACCCAAAATCCTTGCTTTGTATCTTGCAGTAGATGCAACACTCAACACTTTGGTATCAGAAGCTTTTGTCAGATTCTTTGTGGAGCTGGTGGGACACTATTCTTTGAACATGACTGTGACGGAACGTGGAGAACGAGTATTCCAGAGGGAGCCATTCCGAAAGTCTCATACCTCTCGGAGTGTGCGTCACTTCCTGGATCTATTCATGGAGACACAAATGTTTGCTGGTTTCATCCAGGACAGGGAACTTCGGAAGAGTGGGGTTAAAGGTCAGTCTCTACAAGTAAAGTCTCTTCTTCTTTAGTTCATTTGAAGTACTTGATTGAAAAATACTTGGAAAAATCCAAGATTTTATTAATATGGATCCCTTCTTTCTGCCACTGAAGTCTTACTCCAGTGTCATACTGTGGCATACTGAAAAGGTCTTGAATGTAGGCCTCAGGAAGTACTGTAAATATGTTGTGAGATTTAGTCTAGCTGAGTTTAGAGAGACTCTTGGTTACTTAGCTTTTCAGTCATGTCTGACTCTTTGTTGACCCCATTTTGGGTTTTCTTGGCAAAGACACTGGAGTAATTTGCTATTTTCCCCTCCAACTCATTTTATAGATGAAGAAACTGGGTCAAACAGGGTAAAGTGACTTGCCCAGCGTCACACAGCTAGTTAGTGTCTAAGGCCAGATTCAAACTCAGAGAAAGTCTTCTTGACTCCAAGCCCAGCACTGTTATCTGTTCCCATGGCTCATTACCTCTTCAATACTGGTTACCGTGTGATTAATTCTTTTGGTCACAACTGAAGACCATTTAGTAAGTGTGGAGGAGTGGTGATCTGTGTTGGTAAAAGATCTACACTGATTAAATCACTACTTTAAAAAATGTTACAATTAGGGTATTCCTTCCACCAATAAAACCTTCCTATCCTGTGTGATTTTTGTCTATGTTTTCTCATAAATCTTCTACAAAGATATATATTCAACTAATGTCCTACTACAGAACTCCATCATGACATAGAATTGACTCAGAGTTCTTGAAGGATATGCTGGCAGACTAATCCCTAGCAGAATCTGTAGCTAGGTTGTTGATAAACTGCACAGCTCTAATCCAGGGATTAGCCTAGTGAAGTACAGAAAAGTCCACTATTAGAAAACTGATCAAACTTATTGGCACAGCATTTCATGATGTGTGATACGAGGTTCCATTTGGCTCTAGAGGGAGGCTTGATTTTTAATTATCTAGCATGTTCAAAGAAAGGTAATTAAGTTCTCTTGCATTAGTTCAGTGTTTGAATGTAAGTTGGTTTCAACAATATGAATTTTGCTCATAGGCCTTTTTGAAGTCCGGGCCATTCAGTACTTGGAAGCAATTCCAGAGTCTGAACCCAGTGGAGTGAACAAGATTCTTCGAAGTCTTGGTAAGTATTATGTTTGTATTAAGTATGGTAAGAAAACCTTCATGATGCCACAGTTCAAAGATACCATAAAATACTGAGATGCATAAAATGTCTAAGTGCTAATAACGTAGAAAAGCCTTGCTGATGATGTGTCATCCTGTTAAGATAACTCCCTAGTTCCTGAGTCCTGAAGGAGAAAAAACATCCAAGTAGTTGTGAATTTTTCCCTCTCATACTTGGATCAGTTGATCTCTACCCAAGGTGGTTCTCCGGGGACACCTCCTTCAGATAGCTACTTTTGCCCTACCTTACAAATCAAAGGATTAACCCCCGAGTATAGAAGGGACCTAGCACAGAACAGGAATTCTTGCTTCTAGACAAATCTTAGCTTAGTCTCCAAATTTAAACAATATTATTTTCAGATTCCTAGTTGCTTATAGTCAATTCTTAATTATCTCCATCTATGGAAGAGCATACATGGAACTGCCAAACCAAAATACCAAATCACACCTATCCTCCGAAAAAGAAACACATTTTTATTTGGCTTTGGAATATATATCACTAATCCTACTCCGTACTAATCAGACATACTTTAAGTCACTTCTTTTCCTTTATAAACCAAGGTAACAGAATAGATAATCTTAAGAGATTAAAGTGTTTAGCACATGGTAGGCACCATAAATGCTTGTTCCCTTCCTCCTCTTCTAAAGTAGTGGTTATTAACCTTTGTTGTCATGACATCTTTGGCAATCTGGTTTTTATAGATAGCTTTTAAAAATCTTATCTAAATATTGTGAAAAACAATTTCACTGACCCAGGTTAAGAATCCTTGAATTTACAAAGATCTTTCAGGTCTAAAATGCCGATTCTGTACTTTAGTTGGGCAAATGTTAGAATTTGTGTTCTAAGAATGCAGATAAATTGACAGATTTATGGACAGGCTTACCTCTGGACTTGGCAGAATTGAATAAACAGTGAGTAAATATTAGCCTTATAGTAGATAAAAATGAGTGATTTAAGAGTATCCTTTGCTTACTTCTTCCCTTAGGAAATAAAATGAAATTTCTGCAGAAGAAATGAAAACCTGAATTTCTATACCTGAAATGAAACAGGAAATGCTATCCAGGTCCAGGTACCAGGATGTACTTACTAGGATTCTATAAATCCTTGGAAAAGCTTAAAAGGTTCAAGGAAGCAGTCAGTCTGAGGATTTTACCCGGATACTGACTTTGGAGTCACAGCAGAATTCTTGAGGGTGGTCTGAAATCAATGCTGTCTTCATTTTATATCCAATTTTTTTGGAAAGAAAACATTTCTGCTTCTTAATATTTAGGTTCATTATCTGGTGCTTGGACTATAGGGAATTTGTTTTTCTCAAGAAAGTCTTGTTAATGTTCAGTTAAAATGAACACATTAGGTGAACATGAGCCTCATGGTAAATTTTAGGGTAAGTGGGAATGGTGGGATGATGTCCTTCACTGAGTTCTATGGCAGCTTTAACACGTTGGGATGATTGGCCCAAGTCAAATATTATCTTCATGTTTTTTTCTGATGTTCTTTTTTGTGGGATCCCACTCGGGTGGGTAAAGTCCTACTTTTCAACACTTTTTACTTACAGGATAGGCATCTTGCAGTCCCTTCACATGAGTATTCAGCCCTGTGAGATCATGGTTATTAGAGATGTTTCCTATCAAACTAAAATGAACCAGTGCCACTTTCTAGCCCTCAGGACAGGGGACTCTGTACCCAGCAAAATGACTCAAAATTTGGACTTCTCCTTAAACCTTGTGTTTTTGCTATAGGAGAGCTGAACCTCATGGAAATGTAACCTCATTCTAGGGTCATACCACTTACCTACCTGGCCTCTTGGTACCCAAAGCAGTGCTCGTTTTTGAATAGAGTGGCATTTAGTAGCACTATGTTTAATTTTCAGACTGTGGAATCTCCATCCAACATGGATATATTTAACTGGCACAAACATATTTATTCAAATTTAACAAAATTTTAGTCTTTCAGAATAAATTTCATTGCTATTCTCCCAAGCAATGAACTTGTGTCAGTTATTTTGTTGTGTTATTCTGGCAAATTAGGATCTACCTTCGCTGCCTAATCAGGTAGCTTATACCTGTATAAATCTGAAGCAGACACCATTCGATGGTAGATGCTGTGTAATATAATTCCTATAATCTGGGCCTGGAGAGGAAAGCTAGCCTTATGTCTGTTTTAAAATGTATAGTAAGCATCTTATCCCAACAGGGCCCCTGTTAGATTGAACATCTGTCCACTTGCTCCCTTCTAGAACTTCACCCCTTTGCTATTCCCAAAGGAATCTCTGATGGGAAAACAGAGGATTAATAAAATGGTGGGTGTGAGGGTGGGGGGAAGAAAAACTAAGTTAAATATAGCAGGCTGGGTCCTGTTGGTCCCTCTGTGAGGAGACCCCCTGCCTCAGGGATGGGGTCCAACTTTATGCTCTTTAAATTGAGGATGATTCCTTGAACTGTTGTATTTTATTTTTGTAAAGTACTATAGATCATGGGTACGTCTGTGATAGCAGAATTGCTCAAGATTTGTATAAAAAGTTTACAGATTTTATAACGTTTCAAAAAATAAAAACATTAAAAAAGTCAGATTTTTTTTCTTTGAATGGAATAAAAGTCATATGCTTTTGAGAAGTGTTTTACTTTATTCAAGTACAAAATAGTTGTGCCATGGAATGCCTGAAGCCTGACTTTTAAGGTCATATAGCTTTTGGAGTAGAGAAAACCTGAGTTCAGTTAGTCTAACTTCCCCATTTCACAAATGAGGAAGGTAAGGTTTAAACACACAGGTAGTAAGCTAAGTAAGCTAGTAAGTAGCTAAGTTCAAACCCAGGGTCTCTTACTTCAAGCCCAGCATTCTTTCTACTATACCTAATACAGACTAGCCTATTTTCCTACTTCAAATACCATTTCCTGCCTCACATAGGACCTGTACGTTGTACTGCCTGCCCTCTTCCCACCTGGAACCCAGAACCATGGCCTACACAGTTGGCACAAAGTTGAACGAATGCTCTTACAAACGGTAGAAAAGGAGCTGGACCTGAAGGCACACGATCTGGCTCCGGGTACGACTTTTTGCTCTGCCACTTAAGAGTAGGAGGAGACTTCTCAGCCCTGTGTGCCACAGCTCACCCGCTGGCAGGTCCGGTCCGAAAGGCTGGGGGTCCAGCAGAGGATTCAAGTCTGCACGGAAGTGCTGGACGCAGCGTCCGTGGCGCGCCGCCCCTAAAGGGAGCCGTGCACGCGGTCCTGCGTGTTCAGCTTGCTCGACCAGGGTTTGTTTAGCGGGGAGGTAGCGGGAGAAGTCCCTCGGTTTCGTTACCTAGTCTGCAGCAGAACGGGGACAGAATCCATCAAACCGGTAACAAGGTTATTTTTTCCTTCAACATTGCCTGCGTAACTGTAGCAGTCTCTCAATTCAGGGAGGAAAATGCTAAAGCCATCCAGAGAGCTGATGAACTGAGTGCAGACGGAAGCATACTTTTTCATTTATTTTTACTTTTTTCTTTGCAACACGGCCGACACCGAAACGTTTTGCATGGTTTCACACGTATATCCGACACAATATTGTTTGCTTCTCAATGGCTGAGGGATTGGGAGAGAGAGGGAACTGGGAACTCAACGTTTTAAAAAATGGATGTTAACATGATTATTTTTAAAACCGAGGCAGCGGGCCTCAATCCCAGCCTGTAAAACGAGGTGGACTTGCCGAACGCGGCCTCTTTCCCGCTCTGAAGGTCTACAAATACCTGCTATGGCGCGCTTAAAGTTCCGCGTCCCTCTAAGCTACAACTAAGTCTGGAAGGGAGGGAGGGTCCCTCCCCAGCCCCACCTCAAAATCCCCCTGGAGTTCTGTCCACACGTGACCAGGGATACAGGAGGGGACGCCGGACCCAGAATCCCACTCGGCGTCGGCCGCTGGGGTCCCGACGCGAGTCTACCGGGGCTCGTCGCGTGGCCCCTGGGGCTGTGGCCGCAGAAAGACCTCGCCACAAACCTGCCGCTGCTGGCGCTTTAGCAGGTGCTGGGGAAGAAAGAAATCGGTACTACGAAGGAGAAGGAAGTGAGAAAAGACTGGGCGGACGCGGCTTTAACCTCTGACCCCACCGGGTTCCTGCCTCTCGCGGAGCATGCTGGGAAGAGCGTCCCAGCGCCTCCCCTAGACGTCGGGTCACGTGATCGTGTTAGCCGAAGGGGCGGGGCTTCCTCTTTTTTTACGTTTCCCACTTGCTTTCGGTGGACACATTGAATCCAAGAGATTTGAAGAATTCGTATCATCCCCTCATATGAGCTTGGGGAAGTCGGGTCGAAAAAACGGGAGAAAAATTCCTGGCAAAAGGTCAACCCTAATTATTCAGCAACTGCGTCTGAGCACGCGCGAGAAAACCGCGCGCGCACGATCGGTAACCTCCTCAACGCAGGCGCCAACGGCTCGGTGCGCTGCGAGGGGCTGAGGCCGCGCGATGGCGGGTACTGGCCTCGTGGCTGGAGAGGTGGTGGTGGACGCGCTGCCGTACTTCGATCAGGGCTACGAAGCGCCTGGCGTGCGGGAGGCGGTGAGTACACGGCCTTCCCCCGGCCCCGCCTCGTCCCCTCACGTTTACCGAGCGCCCGAGTCCTGGAGGGTCCCCTTCCTCCCTCGCTCCCCGGGCGCCCCCTCTGCCTCCGCGGGAACTTTCCCGAATCTGCCTGGATTGCTTGTCTCCCCGCAAAGTGGCGGGATTCCTTGCTGCCCTCTCCCAAGACCCCCCGCGCGTTTTTGCGGGCCGCTCCCGCGCCTGTAATTCAGGCTTCATCTCCCGCCTCCGTAGCTCCCGGGCCTTCCCTCTTAGATCAATTCTCCCATTTATCCCGTCATTATACACAGTGCAAATTACAGTAGTAAATATGTGTAAGTTCATGTTGTATATACAAACATAGTTTGTGTGTTGTCTCCCAAATTAGACGAGACTGAGAACAGGGACTGGTTTTTTTGCCTTTCTTTGCATCCCTAGCATCTTATGCATAGAAGGTGCTTAATACATTCGATTTGACACGATTTAAAGGCCTTCCTAAAACTTGGCATTATCCTACCTTTCCAAAATTATGTTATGTTGTTCTTCAACATACTCTCTCAGATCCAACCAGATTGGACTTGGATTTTTGTGATGAGGTACAGACTCTGGGAATCTCCCCACTTAACCTGGCCTTACAAACTCAAATCTGTTGCCCTTGGCCTGGCCTTTATCTCTTACCTCTTGATTGCCCCACCTACATCTCACCCAAGCCCTGCATTGTCTGATATCTCCCAATTGCTTCCAGCTACTTCCCACCCTGGATTACTTCCTTAGTTACCCCAGTTGCATCAAGATCCTCCTTAGACCCTCCTTCCAGACCTCTAGACCAGCTCTAGATCTTTCCTATGCACTTTCTGTATATAAGTTCCATCTTGTCTCCATGAAGGCGCTCAGTTTCAACCCAGCACAGACTCTGTCTAGCTGAGTTTCTATCTGGACTGCTGGTATTGATGGGTTAGGCTCCTTAAGAGTCAACCCAAGGTGGCGAATCTTTAATAAACTTTGCTTTTGTAACTTTAACAAGGCTTGTGTCGAATTCATTCGAGCAAGTCTCAGTGTGTCGGTATTTTGGGGGCCCCAGCACCCCTGAACCTCAACATCTGACCAACCAGCAAATTAGTATTTTTAAGCACAACTTGCCTACTAAGAAGAAGGAGCTTGACTTAGATAGATAGCCAGGAAGACCTGGGTTGAAGTTCTTCTTTTGACACATAGCAACTGTGTGGCCCTGGACCAGTTGCTTAACTACTCAGTGCTGTACAACTCTAGTCCTCTAAATGCAGAGGAGATGTGGAGCTTCATTTGGTAGAGGGAGTTCTCTCACTCAGGAGTCCTATGTTAACGAAATCACAAATTTAGTCAGAATCCTTTCCTGGTTAGAAGCCTTTTTTTTTTTTTTAAGAAGAAATGTTACCCAGTATCAGGAATGATGAGAAATGGATTCCTGTAGAAAGGCAGTGCTTAAATTGAGTATTGAGGGGGGAAAGTGATTCTGAGAGGCAATAGAGCAAATGCTTTGTAGCCCAAGATGACAGCCAGTGCAAAGGCTCAGAGAGAGGAAACGGAGCAAGAAGGTCACTGTCTGGGCCACAGAGTGTGTATGCCAGGGTGGAGGGGCAGGCCAGGGCTACTTTTGGAGGGTTTTAAAATCCAAACAAAGGAGTTTGTGATTGGTCCTAAAGACAATGGAGAAAGTGTATGGTTAGAAAGTCCCTTTTGACAGCTGCATAGATTTTAAATAGAGATGATTTTATTTAGTGCTGTTTCTGCTGCAGAATTATTTTGAAATAATTTCACTTTCCTCCACTTTTCTTTCTTTCTACCTGCTATATAAACTCTGCTGAGATTTTTCCCATTTTTCTTAGGCTGCTGCCTTGGTAGAGGAGGAAACACGTCGGTACCGGCCAACCAAGAATTATCTGAGTTACCTGCCTGCTCCGGATTACTCAGCCTTTGAGGTGGGGGTGGACTTTTTGTCTTCCTATCTAGAAAAGTGCTAGGGAACACAGGACAGAATCCCAGTTTCCTCTTGTTGATGATCATTGTTGTAACTTGTGAATTTCAGCTAATCAAACCGATTACGTTGTTTATGGTTAATTTTGCAAAGGCCAGAACTTCAGAAACATTTTGTAAATATCATGACAGAACTGAAGGCATTAGCACAAAAGAGTGTATTTGGTGTTCAGGTATCTCTTCTTCAACAGTTACCAAAAGAGAAAGTTTTGAAAATCACTAGTCACCAATTCTTACAGCTCTGATAGAAGTCCTCCTTTGTAAGAAATTAGTGACTTAGGGAAAACAAATGAACTTTGGTCTAGCCAGTGTTTGAAAATGTATTGTAATTGTAATTAGTCATTGAATTGATCTAGGTTCTGAAGCATTTCAAAGTTGTTTTAGTTTATGGTATTCTGGTATATCACTTGTCCCCTGTTTCTGCTTAGTTTAGTCTGTATGAGTTTATACAAGTCATCTCAGATTTCTCCAAAACTGTCCCTTTGGTCATTTCTTACAGTATAATAATATTATATTCACATACTATTACTTGTTCAGTCATCCCCCAGTTAGTGGACACACACTTTGTTTCCAGTTCTTTGGTACAACAAAAAGTGGTGTTACCAATATTTTGTATGTATATATTGTTTAGTTCAATCTTTGAACTCTTCAGCATATATATCCAGTAATGGTATTGCTGGGTCAAAGGATGTGCAGAATTTAGTGTGAGCACTGAGGCACTTTCAAGTTGGACTATTAGACACTTTCACCAGTGATGCATTAGTGTAATTGCTGTCTCACAGCTCCTCCAATGATCAATTGACATTTAGTCAATCTAATGGGTCTGAGGTGTTTTAATTTGCATTTCTCTTATTAGTGTTTTGGAGGGTTTTTTTCATGTGGGTGTTATAGCTTGCATTTCTGAATCTGACATCTGGTGTATGCAATCATAATTGGCCATTTTATCTTCTTTAATAATCTCTATCCCTTGTTTAGTTAAAAGATTTTTTCCCCCATGCAAAGTTCTGAAACACTTTTTTCTTTCTTCTCTGGTGACATTTTAAAGATGTCTTTAACAAACATTTCTTAAGTATTGTTATATGCAAAGCACTATGCTAGAAACTGGGGATACAATGACTAAATGATTAGGATTGAAAAAAATCCATTGAATTTGGAAGTTAGGAGATCATTCCTAACTGGAGAGAGCATTTTTTTAGTGCGATGAAAAAAAAAGATTTTTATAAGTGAATCTTATTCTAAAGCACTAACTTGAATTTTAATGGAAATCTTTAAATAATATATGCTTTCCTGCCTTTATAAATAGTTTGGTGACCACACTTTTATGTTTTTCATGTCTGATGACTTGTGACTGAAAATCATTGTCCTGTGGCACCAAAAGGCTACTGAAGAGTTCACACGTCAGATTACTCTGTGCCATGCTGCTTGTGTTGTTTATCTTATTTTCTCGATTCTCTGTTTCCTCCCTTGTCACGTGCTATTAATAGTGCTCCTGCTTCCAACAGCCCCTTCTTCATAGCTTTTTCTTTCTAGTCTGCTGCAGGCTGGGAACCCAGATAAATTATTAAGTTTATTAAAATTGTTTCCACAGTAAGAATTAAAAAGCCCTTAATGAAGGCCCAATGAACTTACCTTCAGGTAAAGTTCATGATAACCTTTTTTTGTTTGCTCTTATCAAGTGAGTGGACACAAAGAAAGGCAAAGACAGTCCCTTCTTCCAAAGAGCACACATTAGAAGAGGAGACAACATGAAAATGGCTATTCACAAAAAAGATATGTAGGTAGATTGTCAGTAATCTTAGAGGGAAGGTAATATGGCACCCTTGTTATGACTTAATCATAGTGGGTCAATAGCCAGAACCTAATTTTGCAGGTCTTATGCCTCGTGAGGCTCAGATGGTTGATTTATTTGATGACAACTTAGGGAAGATGGTGTCAGCTTTATGACCCAGACTCCTCTGGCATCATCTCACTAAATGTGTCTGTGAATACACACGCGTGCCCACATGTATTAAGGACGACCAGGAGAGATTTCTTGCAGAAGGTGGGATTTTAGCTAAGACTTGAAGATAAAGAGGAAGAACATTTCAGGCCTGGATGGCCAGTGAAAATGCTGAGAGTCAGGAGATAGGAAGGAGGCTAGTGTCAATTGAATTGTAGATTGAGTGGACAATAAATTATAAGAATGGTAGGAAAGGTAATAAAAGACTTTAAAAGCCAAATAGGACTTGATCCTGGAGGAAATAGGGAACTATTGAAATTTATCTAAGTAGAAAAATGACATGATCAGACCTGTACTTTGAGAAGATCAGTTTGATAAGAATCAAGATTGATTGGGGTGGGGAGACACTTGAGTCAAGGAAAACCAACCAGAAGGCTGTTGCCGTAGTGTAGGCAAGAGATGATAAGGGCCTGCCCCGTTGTGATAGTGTCAAGAGGAGAGAAGGAAGCATATGGGAGAGATATTATGAAGGTAGAATGGACAGGTCTTAGCAGCAGATTGGACATGGCAGGATTAGAGAGTGAACAATTGAGGAAAATGCTTGCCTGTGAGTCTGGGTGATTAAATTGGGAAATTAAGAAGAGGGGAGGGTTTTTTAGTTCAGTTTTGGACATGTATTTAAGACATCTTTAGGACTGGTTAAAAAAAAAGATCATCAGTGAAATTTTTCAGAAGATACAGGGTATAAATATGGAGACTAATCAGTGACATTAGACTTTCAAGAGTACTAGGTAACTTTAATTGGTTTGAAAATGGAAGTCCTTTTTATTACAAATTTCACAATTTTGAAGGAAATGAACAACTTGAATTTAAAAACAAATGAACACCATCAGGGAATGCTTTTATTAGGCTAAATAGAACTGATAATTAGAACAGTTATGCCAGAGCAGTTCCTACAAGTTTATCTTAGAGGGAAGCTGCCTGTGGGGCGGGGGGAGCAGGGAGCGGGCATTTTGTAAACATTACAATGTCAGTAATAGCAAAGAAGGCACAGCAAGCTGCAGGTAACATACAGCACTAAAATTTAGTATCTGGATTTATCCCCTATTACTCCTATCACATATGGCAAGATGTTATCTTTTCCTCAGGGTGAGTGAGCAGGATGTTTACAAAGGTCGTACTATCTGTCTTTCCATTCTCAGCATTTTATTTACCACCTCAATTTAAAATTTAAGTTATCTCGTTATCTCTCTTGTTCCCGGTCCTATTCCTGGAGGGAAGAGATTAGGATGAGAGAAGAGGATGGATAAGGTTGTATTTGTTACAAAATGATTCGATTTTTTTCTGTTGTTGATATATGGTTGGTTTAGTTGTTGAATCTAATCTGCACTTGTCCTCCAAAAATAATTCTCTTCACAATTTAGACTGACATTATGAGAAATGAATTTGAAAGATTGGCTGCCCGACAACCAATTGAATTGCTTAGCATGAAACGGTAAGTTCTTTTTCTGGATAGTTTGTGTTAAAATATCATGCATTTTCAAGTTTCTCTGGAGAAATACATAGAGGATCCCAGAAACTTGGGTTTTAACTATATTGTTTTACATGTATGTTTCTTAAAGTGTGATCACTGTTTTAACTTGTACGTAGTTTCCTTCTTGTTCCACACTGTATACAATAGCATGATTCATAGGCTAGTAATAGTGACTAGGACCCAGGCCAAAATTGCTGAGTAGTCAGAGTTTGTCCTTGATGTACTCCCACCTCCCTTTCTTCCCTCACGCCACTCACTTTTGTAACCCACCCAGTGCTGTCTTCCCTAACAAGTGCTATATGCTATAAAATTTCCTCTTTACTCTCATTTAAATTCTTTTTCTCCTATAGTAGAGGTTAGGCAGTAGGCAGTAGGGTTATCTAATTCAAAATAATTTGTGAAAATGTACTATTTAACTTCTGTGTAATTGAGGGTGGTGCGGATGTTGAGGAGGGGCATAGGCTTGATTAAGATGAATTTAAGCACATACTCAAAATATTTTTAACTTATCTCTTAATTGTGGGCTGGATGTAGGAGACAGTTTTATGGCATTGCCACTTTAGGTCAGAATGGTAGAATTGTAGGGGGTGTATCTGTTCATTACCCCCTTTCTTTGTGGGCTCCCATTTTCTGGAAAAGACAAATCCTGTCTAGTCTGGGGAGGAGGAGGAAAGGCTGAAATTATGAGGTTTCTATTTTTGGTACCCTCACATATCCTAATGATGCCTTTTCTCTCAGTGGTAAGCAGGGTTGTAATAGTTATTATATTATATTATATTATATGTTTAGCTGTCTTTTTTTTAAAAAAAATGAAATGTGGTAATCAAGTGTTGGTTCTAGGTCCCTCTTTCACAATTCCACATGAATTTAAAGCCTCTTTTTAAATAGTTTTTGATAAAATTTTTTGGTTAAACTTAAGGATTCAGCTCTTATCTGGTAAAAGTAATTAAATGAAATTGAAAAAGCATCTGATTTTTTGACCTGATTCTAAAAAGAATTATAGCAAGAGCAAAGAATAGAAAATACAAATTCTTAACACAATTCATAATGTCTAGAATTAGAAAATATTTTAGTAATTATCACCTTGTTCTCTGTCTTGTTTTAATCCTTCTCTAGTCTTAAAATAATAACTCATGTTTTAATAGTGTTTGTTAAGGTTTACAAAGCACTTCATATGCATTGGTATTTGATCTTCATGACAGTCATATGAGGCAGATGCTATTACTATCCTCCCTGTTTTACAGATGATAAAACTCAGGTTCAGAGAGCTTAAGTAACCCGACCAGTATATAAAACTAATTACCAGAAGCAGGATTTGAACGTAGGTCTTCCTCATTCCAGTTTTAACACTCCCTTCTGTCACTATCATGAGATAGTTATGTATTATTTTCCTGCCGTATCATTTCAGATATGAACTTCCAGCTCCCTCCTCTGGGCAGAAAAATGATATCACTGCGTGGCAGGAATGTGTAAACAATTCAATGGCCCAACTGGAGCATCAGGCAGTACGAATTGAAAACCTTGAGCTGATGTCACAACATGGTTGCAATGCTTGGAAAGTATACAATGAGTAAGTAAGAACTTCTTCAGCCTGGTTTTGGTGTTTTTAAAATCAAATTTCTTTTTTTTTTTAATATAAATTTATTTAATGTTTTACATTCATTTTCACAAAACTTTGGGTTCCAAATTTTCTCCCCATTTCTCCCCTCCCCCCACCCCAATACACCAAGCATTCTAATTTCCCTATCACCAGTCTGCCCTCTCTTCTATCATCCCTCCCTTCTCTTGTCCCCATCTTCTCTTTTGTCCTGTGGGGCCAGATGACTTTCTATTCCCCATTAACTGTATTTCTTATTTCCTAGTAGTAACAACAATACTCAACAGATGTTACTCAACAGTTGTTCCTAAAACTTTGAGTTCCAAATTCTCCCCATCCCTCCCTCCCCACCCATTCCCTTTGGGAAGGCAGGCAATTCAATATAGGCCATATCTGTGTAGTTTTGCAAATGACTTCGATAACAGTTGTGTTGTGTAAGACTAACTATTTCCCTCCATCCTATCCTGCCCCCCATTGTTTCTATTCTCTCTTTTGATCCTGTCCCTCCCCGAGTATTGACTTCAAATTGCTCCCTTCTCCCATTGCCCTCCCTTCCATCATCCCTCCCTCCCTGCTTATCTCCTTCTCCCCCACTTTCCTGTACTGTAAGATAGGTTTTCCTACCAAAATGAGTGTGCATTTTACTCCTTCCTTTAGTCGAATGTGATGAGGGTAAACTTCATGTTTTTTTTCTCAGCTCTCCTCTTTTTCCCTCCACTAAAAAGTCGTCTGCTTGCCTCTTGAATGAAATATAATTTACCCCATTCCATTTCACCCTCTCTCCTCCCACTACATTTCTCTCTCACCGTTTACTTTAATTTCTTTTAAGATATGGTCCCATCCTATTCATTTCACTCTGTGCTCTCTGTCTCTGTGTATGCGTGTATGTGTGTGTGTGTGGTCCCACCAACTACCCAGACACTGAAAAGTTTTAAGAGTTACAAATATTGTCTTTCCATGTAGGAATGTAAACAGTTCACCTTTGGTAAGTCCCTTATGACTTCTCTTTGCTGTTTACTTTTTCATGCTTCTTCTCATTCTTGTGTTTGAAAGTCAGATTTTCTTTTCAGCTCTGGTCTTTTCATCAAGAATGCTTGAAAGTCCTCTATTTCATTGAAAGACCATTTTTTCCCCTGAAGTATTATACTCAGTTTTGCTGGATAGGTGATTCTTGATTTGAGTCCTAGTTCCTTTGACTTCTGGAATATCCTATTCCACACCCTTCGATCCCTTAATGGAGAAGCTGCTAGATCTTGTGTTATCCTGATTGTATTTCCACAATACTGGAATTGTTTCTTTCTAGCTGCTTGCAAGATTTTCTCCTTGACCTGGGAGTTCTGGAATTTGGCCACAATGTTCCTAGGAGTTTGTCTTTTTGGATCTCTTTCAGGCGGTGATTGATGGATTCCTTCAGTACTTATTTTGCCCTCTGGTTCTAGAATATCAGGGCAGTTTTCCTTGATAATTTCATGAAAGATGGTGTCTAGGCTCTGTTTTTGATCGTGACTTTCGGTAGTCCCATATTTTTTAAATTGTCTCCCTGGATCTATTTTCCAGGTGAGTTGTTTTTCCCATGAGATATTTCACATTCTCTTCCATTTTTTTCATTCTTTTGGTTTTGTTTTATGATTTCTTGGTTTCTCAGAAAGTCATTAGCCTCCATGTGTTCCATTCTAATTTTGAGAGAACTATTTTCTTCAGTGAGCTTTTGAACCTCTTTTTCCATTTGGCTGATTCTGCTTTTGAAAGAATTCTTCTCCTCATTGGCTTTTTGAACCTCTTTTGCCAATTGAGTTAGCCTATTTTTCAAGATGTTATTTTCTTCAGCATTTTTTTGGGTCTCCTTTAGCAAGGTATTGACCCATTTTTCATGCTTTTCTTGCATCTCTCTCATTTCTCTTCCCAGTTTTTCCTCCTCCTGTCTAACTTGATTTTCAAAATCTTTTTTGAGCTCTTCCATTGCCTGAACCCACCGGACATCCACCTCGGATGTCTGGGATAGAGAGGCCCCGACCTCCATGTCTTTCCCTGATGGCAAGCATTGTACTTTCTCATCAGAAATGAAAGTTGGAAAGAACATCTCTTCCCCAAGAAAGTAGCTTTCTGTGGTCTTATTTTTCTTCCTTTTTCCTGGGCATTTTCCCAGCCAGTTACTTGACTTCTGAGATTCCTCTCCACCCCTGCCTAGATCCACCCAGCTAGTGCTTGGAGTCTGAGATTCAAATGCTGCTCCCCAGCCTCAGGGCTTTTAGGGGCATGGTTGCTATTCAATGTGAGCTTAAGTTCTGGTTCTTGGGTGAGGGCAGGGCTGCCTCCCAGGCTCAGTTCCCTCAGGGGGTTTATGCAGAGACCTTCAGTAATGGCCCTGAGTTCCTGCCTGCTCCGGGAGTTCCGGGCTGCCGCTGCTGCCTCTGCCACTGCCTCTCGAGGGGGCCCAAGTCACGGAGACATCCTGCTCCCCTCTCAGCCAGCCCAGAAGTCTCTCTCACTGACCTGTAGTGCCTGCGAGTGGAGGGACCTTCGTGGCCGCTGGAGGTTTCGTCCCTGAAACCTGCTCAGGTCTGCTCCTCTGGGGCCGTGCAGCCAGGCAGCGCAGGGGTGGTCTCCACTGTCTGAAACGCGACAGACCCCTGGGGACGGCTTTCCAGGGCTCTCTGGAACGGAAATCTCTTCCACTGCGTTGGTGCGTGGCTTGCAATGCTCCAGAATTTGTGGGGAGTTCTTTTTACAGGAAATTTATGGGCTGTGGATTCGGAGCTAGCATACATGAGTCTTTCTACCCTGCCATCTTGGCTCCTCTCCCCTAAAATCAAATTTCTAAAGGAAAGAATTCAGAATGAAATTAAATACTAGTAGACCAGGTGGGCACTGTGCTCAAAAAGAGCTCTTTTATATATAGATGGATTAAAATATCTTCTCTAACCACTGGTGTCTCCTTCCTTCTGAGGCCTCCTTTCCAGTGAAGCAATCCCCTGAGGGAGCCACTAGACCATTCTGTTCTTCCTTATGAATTGTTCCTTTACATTGCCATGGGAGGTGCCTATCCACTGGATCTTCCACTCAGCCTTTTTCTTACTCCTTGCCTCCAGTAGTCAGTGGCTTCACGAATTCTAAGGAGGCTTTGGGCTAGAATATTCTTTCTACCTATATTTGGGATTGAATCTTCTGCTAAAATCCTCTTCTTAACACCTCATCATGGCATGTAGGTGTCCCTAGTTTCTTCAAACACCATGGCAGTGGAGAGAGCACATGATTTGGCTCATCCTTTCAAGGTGGAGGGGCTTTTTAATGTTTTTGGGAGACTAACCTAGTTAATTACTGAAAAGCTAGGCAAATGGGTAAGTTTCATAATCAAGTCGCTTAAATTCAACAGGTGTTTGTTAAGCTTTCCACCTTGTGTGAGACATTGTGCTAGATTTTATTTTTATAGTTGTATGGTCTATGAGCTAGTGAGAGGAAGAGACTGGAAACAAGGATGGCAATTAGATGCTAACAGTTCAGGCGAGGGTTAATGACACTCGGAATTAGGATAGTATTCCTATGTGTCCAGAGGGAGGGAAGGAATAGAGTTTAGAGATACTGTATTAAAATTGACAAGACTTGACAACTGGATGTGAATGATGATTGAGAAGTCAGGCTAACTGGGATTAGGAAACTGAATGAGTGGAATGATGTGTTGGTTTAGGGGGAGAAAGTAATGGGTTCTATTGAGGATATATTAAATTGGAGATAGGGGAAGATGTCCAGGCAAGTAGTAATGTGAGACCGGAACTCAGGATAGAAATTAGGACTGAAAATACTGGCTTGGGTGTCATCTGTATACAAGTAATAATTGAACCCATGGGAATGGGTGAGATCACCAAGGGACAGTATAGAGAGACAAGGCAGTCCAGGAAGGAGCTTTAAGGAATGCCCATGATCGGGGGTTAACAAGTAAAAGATGATTCATAAAAGGAGTAGTCAGGTAGGAGGATTGCCAAGAGAAGCCAGTGTCAGGGAAATCAAGGGAAGAATCATAGGATTTAGAATTAGAAGAAATTCAGTAGATCGGGCTCAGTCTCCTCATTTAACAAATGAGGAAACTGAGACCCAGAGAAAGTAAATCCAACTCATACTTAGGTTTCTGCTATTGAAAGTCATGAGTGTATGTGCCTTCAGATCCAAAAAGATTTATTAGGAATTAGCAAAGCTTCAGAAAAGCAGCGAGCATCCTAGTCAAGTAACACAAAAGGACCAACTAGGACAATGCTTGTGGGATGTTGAAAGGTGGCTATTCACAAATCTGAGTTTAGGTGGCCTTCTGCTAGGATTCCTATATAGATATTCCAAATTTGAGTCTTCTTGCTAATTAGAAATTTTAAAAGAAGGTAAGTGTGAAATAAGCAAGTGTCAAATAAACAATATTTTAACATTCACTTTTATCTGATTTCATTTATTATTGGTAAAAAAAATCTTTTTTCCACTAGCAATTATTTTTTAGATAGAGCAATGAGATTGAATATGCTTTATTATTTGTGAAAATCTTGATTTAACACTTCCAAGTGAAAAGATTTTGTTCTAAATTCAGTTTATTTTGATCTTGGATTTTAAAGATTGTCATAGACGATAAAGATACCTCACAAAGATAGTTAGAATCAAGTGGACTTTGTGCATCACTGGCTGTGCTTATGAAATTGTACCTTACAAATTGTAATGGCTTCCATACCTAAAATCTCAAGGTACATAAAATTGTCCTCAAATATTTAAAGGATTATTATTTAGAAAACTTCTTCTGCTTGGCTAGCAAAAGGCAAAAGTGAGGTCATTGCAGGCAAATTCCAAGGAGGTACATTTTTGACTCAATATAAAAATTATGGTCCAATGAAAAGAGCATTGTACTCAAAAGTAGGACATGCTGTGAGTCCCAGCTCTGACATTAATTAGTTGTGTGATCTTGGGTAAATCACTTAGTAAATAAGGCCTATAAAATGAGAGGTTGGACTAGAACTTCTAAAGTCCCTGCCATGTCAGGTCTAATAATTTATGAATTATTAAGAAAATCTTAATAATTATAGCTGTCCAGATAAGTTGCCACAGATTAGCGTTTAGTTACATATCTTTGTAGTTTTTCCAGCAGAGTCTGGGTAACCATTTGTTTTTAAATGGTAATCATGAACTGAGGGCAAGTAGACTAAGACTACTGACCACAAGGTCACTTCCAGCTCTGCAATTTTATGATTTTCTGCTTCATTCAATCAGAGAAAAAAAGTTTTTGACAAAGAAGAGTATTGTTTTGAATGTTATCATTCCCGAATTTGCATTTCTTTCTGCTGCATTACTAATTTGTCCTAACAGTTAATGATGCTAGCAGGTAACAGGCAGCATAAGAACTGGAATCCAGTATGCTGGTTGTCAGAATGTTAGGCTGTTTTAAGATCTTAAATTGCAACTCTGCATTTACTTAGGTTACACATAGGCATTGTCTTGTTGCAAAATAACCCCTGTTAGGGCATGATATTTTTGCAACCAAATTGTTGATCTCCTGTTGCTTTGAGAAAAGTGAGAATAAGAAGTATTTCCAACCGTACTTTCAAAGAAATGTGCCACTGTACAACCATTCCCCAAATAGTCACCTGTCTTTTGAGCACATGATTGGGTAATGATCTGTTTGCTGGTGGAAAATCTCTGCTTCATTTGCCTTTTGTTCTTAGGAGCCATTGTGATGTACCCATAAATTTCTGCAGAGTTTGCATAATTTTAAAAATAATAGTTATACCTGCATTTGTACAGATTCTGTTTATGTTTTCACTTGGTTTAATTTGCTCTAACAGGAAAAATTTAATGACACTGTGCTAATAAGTTTCTTTGCAGTGTTATTGGTTACTGTTTTGAAAACTTATTAACCATACAACTTTATGTGGAAACAGTATACCATGTTCCAACATAGATGGTGACAGCATATAGGAATAAATTTGTAATGGTTGCAAATGTCTGAAAAACAAATTCACCATGATAACTAACTCTTGCTTATAGATATGTATCAAAATGTAAAAGCATTGGCATTTGGCCTGCTTTATGTAACTATTGTGTTTCGCTTGTATATTGATGGCCCATTACCGCTCCCTTTACTGTGTCATAATCTTTTTATTTCCATTTTGTTTTTCTTCACATTAAGAAATCTAGTTCACATGATTGAACAAGCCCAGAAGGAGCTACAGAAGTTAAGGTAATTTTTTCCTTGCATTGGCTTTATTTTCATCTAAGAACACCTTCAGTATTCCATGGAGAAATATTTTGTAAGATGATAGTCATTCCAAACATCCTACTTTGGCTCTAGTAGGTCTTACCATATAATAAGCCCTTCTACTTTACTGAGTTTTAGAGGCACCCTTTTAGTTCAGGTTCAGTGTTGGGATGAAATGAGACACTTAAGGGTCATTCAACAGTTAACAAAAGGAGGTTTTCTTAGCCATAACACAAAAAAGAGTATTTTTGTCTAGACTGTAGGTGGTACAGTGGATAGAGTGCTGGACCTGGAGTCAGGCAGACTCATCTTCCTGAGTTCAAATCTGGCCTTGGACACTCCCTTAGCTGTGTGACCCTGGGCAAGTCACTTTTTGCCTCTCTTCCCTCATCTGTAAAATAAGGTGGAGAAGGCAATGGCGAACCACTCCAGGATCTTTGCCACAAAGACCCCACATGGGATCACAAAGAGTCAGACATAACCAAACAACAACAACACTATTTTAATAGTCTCCAGTCTTCTGTTTCTTTTTTTTTTTAATTAAATTTATTTAACTTTTTACATTCATTTTCACAAAATTTTGGGTTCCAAATTTTCTCCCCATTTGTTCCCTCCCCCACCCCAATACACCAAGCATTCTAATTTCCCCTATCACCAATCTGCCCTCTCTTCTATCATCCTTCCCTTCCCTTGTCCCCATTTTCTCTTTTGTCCTGTAGGGCCAGATGACTTTCTATTCCCCATTACCTATATTTCTTATTCCTAGTAGCAAGGACAATACTCAACAGTTGTTTCTAAAGCTTTGAGTTCCAACTTCTCCCCATCCCTCCCTCCCCACCCATTCCCTTTGGGAAGGCAGGCAATTCAATATAGGCCATATCTGTGTAGTTTTGCAAATGACTTCCATAGTAGTCATGTTGTGTAAGACTAACTATATTTCCCTCCATCCTATCCTGCCCCCATTGCTTCTGTTCTCTCTTTTGATCCTGTCCCTCCCCGAGTGTTGACTTCAAATTGCTCCCTCCTCCCATTGCCCTCCTTTCATCATCTCCCCTACCCTGCTTATCCCCTTCTCCCCTACTTTCCTGTATTGTAAGATAGGTTTTCCTACCAAAATGAGTGTGCATTTTATTCCTTCCTTTAGTTGAATGTGATGAGAGTAAACTTCATGTTTTTCTCTCAGCTCCCTTCCTTTTCCCTCTACTAAAAAGTCTCCTGCCTGCCTCTTCTGTGAGAGATAATTTGCCTCATTCCATTTCTCCCTCTCTCCTCCCAGTACATCTCTCTCACTGTTTACCTTCATTTTTTAAAGATATGATCCCATCCTATTCAATTCACTCTGTGTTCTCTGTGTGTGCACGTGTGTGTGTGTGTGTGTGTGTGTGTAATCCCACCAACTACCCAGATATTGAAAAGTTTCAAGAGTTACAAATACTGTCTTTCCACACCAACTACCCAGATATTGAAAAGTTTCAAGAGTTACAAATATTGTCTTTCCATGTAGGAATGTAAACAGTTCAACTTTAGTAAGTCCCTTAGGACTTCTCTTTGCTGTTTACCTTTTCATGCTTCTTTTCATTCTTGTGTTTGAAAGTCAAATTTTCTTTTCAGCTCTGGTCTTTTCATCAAGAATGCTTGAAAGTCCTCTATTTCATTGAGGGACCATTTTTTCCCCTGAAGTATTATACTCAGTTTTTGCTGGGTAGGTGATTCTTGGTTTTAGTCCCAGTCCCTTTGACTTCTGGAATGTTTCATGCCCTTCTATCCCTTAATGTAGAAGCTGCTAGAGCTTGTATTATCCTGATTGTATTTCCACAGTACTTGAATTGTTTCTTCCTAGCCGCTTGCAGTATTTTCTTCTTGACCTGGGAACTCTGGAATTTGGCCACAATGTTCCTAGGAGTTTCTCTTTTTGGATCTCTTTCAGGTGGTGATTGGTGGATTCCTTCAATACTTATTTTGCCCTGTGATTCCAGAATCTCAGGGCAGTTTTCCTTGATAATTTCATGAAAGATGATGTCTAGGCTCTTTTTTTGATCATGGCTTTCAGGTAGTCCCATAATTTTTAAGTTGTCTCTCCTGGATCTATTTTCCAGGTCAGTTGTTTTTCCAATAAGATATTTCACATTCTCTTCCATTTTTTTTTTCATTCTTTTGGTTTTGTTTTGTGATTTCTTGGTTTCTCATAAAATCATGAGCTTCCATCTGTTTCATTCTAATTTTTAAAGAACTAGTTTCTTCAGTGAGCTTTTGAACCTCTTTTTCCATTTCGTTAATTCTGCTTTTGAAAGCATTCTTCTCCTCATTGGCTTTTTGAACCTCTTTTGCCAGTTGAGTTAGCCTATTTTTCAAGATGTTATTTTCTTCAGCATTTTTTTGGGTCTCCTTTAGCAAGGTGGTAACCTGCTTTTCATGCTTTTCTTGCATCTCTCATTTTTCTTCCCATTTTTTCCTCCACCTCTCTCACTTGATTTTCAGAATCTTTTTTGAGCTCTTTCATGGCCTGAGCCCATTGAATATTTATTTTGGATGTTTGGGATACAGAAGCCTTGACTTCTATGTTTTGCATTGTTCTTCCACATCCAAAAGGATGTGAGGAGATATCTGTTCACCAAGAAAGTAACCTTCTATAGTCTTGTTTTTTTTTCCCTTTTCTGGGCATTTTCCCAGCCAATTATTTGACTTCTGAGATTCCTCTCCACCCCTGCCTTGCCTCCAGATCCATCTAGCTAGTGCTTGGGGTCTGAGATTCAAATGCTGCTTCCCAGCCTCAGGGCTTTCGGCAGGGTGGGGGCTGCTATTCAGTGTGAGATTAAATTCAGGTGCTCAAGTGGGGACAGGGCTGCTATTCAGCATGAGATTAAGTTCAGCTGCTTGGTTTGGGGCAGGGCCACCACATGGGGCTCAGTTCCCTCAGGGGGTTTATGTGGAGACCTTCAGTAATGGATCTGAGCTCCTATCTGCTTTGGGAACCCCTGTCCTCTGCTGCCTCTGCTGCTGCCTCCTGAGGGGGCCTGAGTTATGGAGACACCCCACCCCACCCCTCCCTCGGCCAGCCAAACAGGCTCTCTCAATGACCTCTGGCGTCTGGGTGGAGGGGCCTGCGTGGCCACTGGAGATTCCATCCCTGAAGCCTGCTTGAATCTGCTTCTCTTGGTGTCGTGCTGCCAAGGCAGGACTGGGCTCTGCTCCGGATCTGGTGAGCGATGGACCTTTGGTGTTGGTTTTTCAGGTCTCTCTGGAACAGAAATCTCCTCCACTCCATTTCTGTGTGGCTTCCACTGCTCCAGAATTTGTTGGGAGTTCTTCTTTACAGTTATTTTATGGGCTATGGGTTCGGAGCTAGCATATGTGAATCTTTCTACTCCGCCGTCTTGGCTCCTTCCCTAGTTTGATATTTCTTAGTGTGGCCTTAACTTCTGTTTCTTTCTGTCCTATGTGGTTTGGCTAGAGTGATCCTTCTGGTCATAAATGATCATGTCATTATTCTGCTCAAAATCCATCTCGTGTTTTGTCTGTGTGTGTGTGTGTGTATACTACCTAGAATCATTTCCACAGACACACATAACAGTAACATCCCCATTTTATCATTCAGGGATAGTCAGGCTTTTGTAGCTGACGTTACATAGTGGACTACATCTTTATCATCACATCATCAAAAAAATATGTAGAGTATACAGGAGCCCACAGTGCTTATTTTTTTGTTATTTTTAAAAGCATTCGATTTGGTAGAGCAAAATGCTGTCCTAAAGGCTTTTTTTGAAAAATGGAGTCTTCTGTTTATATTTTTAAAAATCATTTGGTATTCCTTGAAAGATACAACAGTACTTATTCAGTGACCCTTTGATCATAAACATGAGGCAGGATATAAAACAGAAATATATACTTGCCAGCATTGCCACTGTAGATGGCTAGAGTCAAAGCAGAATTCAAATTGAAGAGAGATTCTCTGGATGGCAAGGTGCCTTAGATGTTATTTGTGGATGACATTGCGCTAGTTACGTTGAGCCCTGGAACACTGAAGAGGTTTACACAGTAAAAAATAAAGTTGATGAACTGTATTTCTGTTGCCTAAATTATGACATGATCTATAGAGGTTGTTTATCATTACATATATGTGGGACAGATAAGATAGATGGACAATGAGTTGAGCCCTGAATTAAGGAGAGCAAGCTGAATTGCTTTTAGGAAATTACAAGATTTATTTTAAAAAATATAACAATATTCTGTTAATGTTATATGGCTCTGAAACAGCACAACAGTCTCTTAAGGATTTTAAATTAATATACACCAAAGGCAACGGAAAAGTGTATGGAAGGTATGAGCAAAGTATAACGTGGGGAATGCAAAATCAGTAACTTTGAAGAACAGTAGTAGAGACAAGATGGATTAGTCAGATGGCAAAGGTGAGGGATGAAGGTGAATAGCTTGAATGTCGTCCTGGTACTTTGTGCTCCATTGGATGAACCTCATGGTAAACGTATAGGAGGATTTGGATAAGAGATGAATGGGATGAATAGGCATAGATGAGTTGTTGCCTGCCTTGCTGAAGGGAACCTCCAGATCACTGCTATCACAAATTCATTTTACTGTTGAAAAAGTTGGATGAAAAAAGACTGTCAAGTTGGCACAGGGCCTTGAATATCTTGTAAGAGAATTTACTGACTGCTGTTGTATAGGATGACTAAATAGCAAAATTAGTAGTATCTGAAAGCAAAACCAAATATTTACATTTCTCCTTAACAGAAAACATATCCAGGACTTAAACTGGCAGAGGAAGAACATGCAACTCACTGCTGGGTCTAAATTACGAGAAATGGAGTCGACGTGAGTACCTAAGATTTCATCTTTGTCCCAAAGTCCCTCATGAAATTTTGCTAAACCTTTGAATCAGTTCTCAGATGGGAAGCCCTAGTTGATCTCAGGAGTCCTTTGCCAATCTTGAAGCCCTTGACCTCTCCTATCCCGGCCCCTCTTTGGGGAGGGTGGGAGGCAGTGATAGAGAGACTATGTGTCAGTAGAAACCAAGGGGAAGGAAGACTTCTGCCAGTCTCAGGGTGCTGTCAGCATAAGATTTGTCCACTATCAGTATGTATCTGTTTTCAGTGGTTCTGTGCTATGGTTACAGAATAGCTGAACTAAAAAGTATCTTGATTGTTCGTCTGCTTTGGGGTAATCCTGTGCCTGAAAGAGCTCTACCTTTTCAGAATATTCCAAGAAAGATCCTTATTTTCTCTTACTCTTTATCTGCTAGATGGTATAGAGAATAGAACACTGAACTTGGAAGTCAGGAGGATCTGACTCCTGACTCATCTGAATCAGGATCTGAATCCCACCTCAGTTACTTAATAGTTAATGTGTTCCTGGTGAAATCACTTAATCTCTTTTTGCCTCAGTTTTCTCATTTGTAAAATGAATTGGATTCAGTGCCCTCTAAGGTCCCTTCCAACTCTAAAATTATTATCCTCTCATTGTGAATGTACCCTAAAATCATCAACGAACATTCAACCTGATGCAGCTATTTTTTTCTCCTGTTTGTATTTTCTAGTTGGGTCTCCCTCGTCAGTAAAAATTATGAAATTGAACGGACTATTGTACAGCTAGAAAATGAAATCTTCCAAATCAAACAACAGCATGGGGAGGCAAACAAAGAAAACATCCAGCAGGATTTCTGAAAAAATGGACTTTGGGGAAGGGAGAGAAGGGCATCTTAGGACTTCTTAAGGCATCTGGAAGTTGAATGATCCTCAAATCATGGTAAGAATCTGTTGAGGGAATGATAATGACCTGAACAGCTTGGCTGAATGTGTGGGAGTATGATGGACACTTAGAAACTGTGCAGACTGCATGAATTAATGGTTTTGTATTATATTTAATTCTATTTATACATTTCCTTGAAAATAAATTTTTACCTTGAAAAATTTTTGATAACTTGACCTTGAGTAGAAACTTTAATAATACCTTTGGTTTTTATATCATATTTCTAAATATATGTATCACTTCTCCCGTTTTATAATAAAGATAATGATAAGAAATAAAAACTCAAAAGCTCAAATCACAAATTTCAATAAAGACAGCAACAACAGTGAGATAACATACCAAACTTTTGTGGGATACAGCCAAAGCAATGACTAGGGAAAAATTTATATCTCTATAAATGCTTACATCAGTGAAGTAAAGAAATAACAGATTGATAAATTGGGTGTGCGATTTAAAAAATGAGAAAATTAAAATCCTCAATTAAACACCAAATTGCAAATCCTGAAAATCAGAGGTGATATTAGTAAAACTGAAAGTAAGAAAGGAGATACTAATAAAAATTGAAAGTAATAAAATTAGAAACTGGTTTTATGAAAAAACTAATAAAATAGATAACATTATTTAAATTTGATTTTTAAAAAAAGAAAGCCAAATTGTCAGTATTGAAAATGAGAAGGGTGAATGCATTCACCAATGAAGATGAAATAACCCTCTCTTAGAAAAAGAAATTGAACAAGTCAGTAAGAGTTCCCTAAGAAAAAATCCTCAGGACCAGATGGATTCACAAGTGAATTCTGACATATACATATATCAATACTCTATTAATTATTTGGAAAAATAGGCAAAGCAAGAGTCCTACTAAATTCCTTTTACAATTATGGTTTTGATAGCTAAACCAGGAAGAGCAAAAACAATTATAGACCAATTTCCCTAGTGAGTATTGATGCAAAAAATGTAAATAACTGTCAAGGAGATTACAGCAATCTATCACAAAGATTAGATACTATGACCAGGTAGGATTTATACTAGGAATGCCACGGTGATTCAGTATTAAGAAAACTATCAACATAATTGACCATATCAATAACAAAATCATATAACAAACTTAGTAGCTGCAGAGGAAGCTTTTGACAAAATAGAACATTCATTCTTACTAAAAACACTAGAAAGAATAGAAATAAATGAAGCTTTTCTTAAAATGATAAGTATTATCTATCTAAAACAATTAGAAAGCATTGTATGTAGTGAGGATAAGCTATCGGCCTTCTCAATAGCTTGAAGCAAGAATGTCCATCATAATTCAATGGTGTACTAGCAGTAAGACAAGAAAAAGAAATTATAGGCAACGAGGAAACAAAACTATCACTTTGCAGGTGATATAATGGTATACTTAGATAATCCTAGAAAATCAACTAAATTAGTTGAAACAATTAACTTTTAGCAAAGTTGCAGGATATGAAATAAACCCACGTAAATCATCACCATTTTTATATATTAACAAAGTCAAGCAGGAAGAGTTAGAGAATTACATTTAAAATAACTGCATACAGTACAAAATAAGTGGGAATCAACCTGCCAAGACACACAGGAACTATATGAACACAATTACAAAGCTTTTCACAAAAATACAGACATATTAACAATGCGAGAAGTATTAATTGCTCATAGATGTAAGGGCAAGCAAGGTTAGTATAATCAAGTACCTCTGATTGAATCTTGCCTTTATCAAGAGTCTTTACTAGAAGTAAAGTACAGAAACAAGAGTTTCTTTAACTACAAACAGTATATGTATTTGTGTTAATGTGATTAAAGATCTTCCCCACCGATTAATGGGCCTCTCCATTAAAGGAAGTTTGATTAGGGAAGATTTGTTGGAAGGCCCAAGCACTGGTTCTCCAGGGTTGGAATGCCCCTCTGGCTCTAAAAAAGGTATAAATACTCTGAGGATGAGGTTTTACTTGGGTATTAGTTTTTGGAAGAAGTTTTGCATGCCAGATGACACTTGGGAAAGCTGTTAAGGAGCCACTGCCCCACTCTCCCACCCCGACCCCCAGTTTTGAAAATCTCGATGTTGGCTCTTCCCTCTCTGGCAACTATGATCAGACAGTTGGACCTGTCGATTTATGATATATGTATTGCTTATGTCAGACAGTTTGGAAGCTCTGTTGATTTTCTGAACTAAGTAAATGATGTATGTGTTTGATTAAAGGAGATTGTTAACCCCCTCAAAAGTTGCCTTTCTTTTTAGAAAAGTAGAACAAAGAACCTGTGGTAGCAGGCCCCACTGTGTATGTCCGGGTGCTTGCTGATACAATAGGTTGAGCCAATATAATAAAAATGAAAATTCTACCTAAATTAATTTACTTATTCAGTGTCATACCAATCAAACTACCCAAAACTTAAAGAACTAGAAAAAATGATAAAATTCGTTTGGAATAACAAAAGGTCAAGAATATCTAGTGAATCGATTTTAAAAAGTAAAGGAAAGTGGTCTAGCAGCCATATCTCAAAAGGTATTAATAAAGCAATAGTCATCAAAACAATCTGCTACTGACTGAGAAATAGATCAGTGGAATACATTAGGTACATTATACACAGTAGTAAATGACCATAATGATACAGTGTTTCATAAACCCAAAGATACAAACTTTTGGGAAAAGAACTCACTCTTTGACAAAAATTGCTAGGAAAACTGGAAAGCGGTTTGGCTGCAATAAGATCAAAATGAGTACATGTTTTAGATATAAAGGGTGAGTGGGGGAAATTTAGGGGAGCATGGAAAATTTGACTTGTTATCTATGGATAAGGGAAGAACTCATGATAAGTTAGAGAGGATCAGCAGAAGTAAAATGTATAATTTTGATTACATTAAGTTTAAAAGGTTTTGTACAAATAAAACCAATGTAGCCAAGATTAGAAGGACAGCAGAAAACGGGGTGGGGTAAGGGAGGATTTTTTTTCAAGTTTCTCAGATAAAGGCCTCATCCCTGAAATATATAGAGAACTGAGTCAAATTTTATATTATTCCTCAACTGATAAATGATTAAAGGGTAAGTAGAAACCAAAGCTATCTATCTATAGTCATGAAAAAAAATGCTCTAAATCACTATTGATTAGAGACATGCAAATTAAAAAATTCAGTTACCATCTCACATCTATCAGATTGGCTAACATATCAGAAAAAGAAAATGACTGCAGGAGGGGAATTAGAAAAATCAAGACACTAATGGAACTGTAAACTAGTCCAACCATTCTGGAGAACAATTTGGAACTACCCAAAGGGCTATACATACCCTGTGACCCAGCAATACCCCTATTCAGTCTCTATCCCAAATATAAAAGGAAAAGGAATCAAAAATATTTATAGTAGCTCTTCTTGTGTTGGCAAAGAATTGAAAACTGAGGGGATGGCCATCAACTGGGAGGTGGCTGAACAAATTGTGGCAAATTATTGTGATGGAATGCTACTGTGCTATAAGAGATGATGAGCAACATGGTTCCAGAAAAACCTGGGCAGACATGACTGTTGCAAAGTGAAGTGAGAAGCACCAGGAGGACACTGTACCTAGTAATCCCAATATTATAATGATGATCCACTATGAATTACTTGGTTATTCTGATCAATGCAGTGATCTTAAATGATTCTGAAGAATTTGTGATGAAAAATGTTATTCCCCTCCAAAGAGAAAACTGGAGGTTGAGTGTAGATAGAAGCATAATTTTTTCATTTTATTTTTTCTTGCTTTTTTTCCCAACATGGCTAATATATTTTACTTGATTTCACATGTACGACTGATATAACATTTCTTGTTTTCTCAGTGGGGAGGGAAGGGGCAGAAGTAATGGAGAGAATTCAGAACTCAAAAATAATGAATGTAGAAATTAAATCAATAATAAGTTTATTTTTTAATTGGAAAAATAAAAGAAACAGTCCAGTTAAAGCCAACAGGACACAGAAAGTTTCTGATAGCTTACATAAGTAGTGTTATATATGCATTTCTCTCCTTCCCCAAGATATGAACTTGATTCCCAGGTCTGATTCTCAACTGAGCTCTTCATTTATTTGCCAAAAGATTTATTAAATCCCCTTACCAATGAATTAAACTATTAGAGGTTTCTTTTTTGTATTTTTGCCTCTATAGTAGCTGTAGTGCAGACAAAGTGTCTACTAAACACTGCAGCTTCCTAGAAAGTGAATCAGTTACTGCTGCTTCTTTGTTATGAGCAGGGTGTTAGGGCCCAGGATTGGATTTAGTCAAAAGTCTGAAGTCCTGCTTGTCCCTCCCTACCTGTGTGAACCTGGGCAAATGACTTAATTTCTACAGAACTGAGTTTATTCATCTGTAAAATGCAGGGACTGTCCCAGATAACCTCCAAGGTCTCTACTAGCTCTGAATCTCAGTCCATGAAATGATGAAAGTATACAACCTTATGGGGCAAAAATTAATTTTTAAATGCTTTTTTAATCTGGTGTGTGAGATATAAAGTAATTTATATTGCTGGTGCAACTAATCTAAACTCTGGGGAATTGGAAAGCAAGAAAATATCCTAAATGTTCTGATAATGTAGGAAGTGGGAAATGTTTTCTTCTGTTGTTACCTAGTAGAAGTAGTCTGATGTTTTGTTTCTAGTTTATTTAGCAAAGATGCTTTACTTAACTTCCAAGGAGAAACAATTTGAGTAATAACTTCATCAAGCATTTATTTGTATATACTATGTTAGACACAGGGAGCTACAAAGTTGGTCAATTCTCCTCAAATGTAGCCTAGTTGGGAAGAAATGTTATAATGACAGCCAACATCTCTCACAGCAACCCTGAGAGATAGGAACTTCTTTTTAGTCTGGACTTGTGATTTTATCATTGTAAGTCTCTACACTCTATAAACTCCAAACCCTCTGCACCCAATCTAGGTCTGCAACTAATCTATAACTTGTAGTCTGTTTGGAGAAGTGTCTAGGGCCTTGAGAGGTTAAATGAATTGTTCACAGCCACACTGCCAGTATATGTCAGAGAGTAGACTTCCTGATTCTACCCTGAAGCCATGTACCTCCGAAGGCAGGTATTACAAGCATCTCCACTTTACAGATAAATAAACCAAGACATGGGAGATTATTCATAGTTGTAGAGCTAATAAGAACCAAAATGCCTTCCACATCCAGACAAAGAGCTATGGAATTCGATCGCAGAAGATCATTTTCTTTCATATTACATTTTATTTGTTTTATGATTTCCCCCATTCATTTGAATTCTTCTATGCAACATGACTAAGGTAAAAGGTATTTAATGTGTGGAACCTATATAAAATTGTATGCCGTCTCAGGGAGGTAGTGGGGGAGGTGGGAAGGAGGAGGAGGGAGGGGGAAAATCTAGGTTATATGGAAGTGATTGTGGAACACTGAAAACAAAAAAATAATAATAAAAAAATAAGTACCAAAGGCAGGAATTGTACCCAAATCTTTTTGATTCCAAGCCCAGCACTTTCGATCACACTGCCTATACACTAAGAGAAATAATGTGAAGTAGTATAGGCTAAGTGCTCTCGAAATTTAGAGAGAGAGTCTTGTTCTTAAAAGAAGTCATAAAAATTTTAGCTCTGGAAGTTTCATCTACTAACTTTTTCAAAGTAGTGATCAATTTATGTTAGCTTTCTCTCCCTACCCTTTTTGTCTTTAAAAAAAAAATTGTTGCATGAGATGGCTCTTGGGGAGAAAAGGGAGGAATATGTGGGGAAATTATAATGATGTAAAAAAAGACATCATCAAAAACTTGTAAAAATAAATTTGAAAAAATCACTTTAACTGATCCCTGTATTTTACAAATGAGAAACTGATTTGTCACAAGTTCTTGGCAGAATAGGACTTCTACATATGGAAAGGTAGGGCAAAAGCATTCCAAATATGGCTTGTGAAGAAAGGTGTGGCAGAGTAGAAGACATTTATAATAACCTTATAAACTACATTTGGTCTACAGTACAATGTAGAGATAGGTATCCTACTTTTGTAAATGAGAAAAAGCTTAGAGAAGGTTGGACGAGTCCAGTGACACAGCTAATGAGGGCCAAGGGGCTTTTGACCACATCATCATGTACATATTCCCCTATGGGATTACTCTGCTTGGTGGACCTTTAGAAATGTATCCCAGGGAATATGGTGGAGGAGTAGGTGGGGTAACCAGAGCTTAGAACCTCCATCCATAGCTACAATACTAATCACGCTGCCCCAGCTATCCTTGGCCTTTTGCCTAACAATACCAACTTGTGGAACATTCTATTTCAAACGCTACCCAATGCTATCCCTGTAGCTACCAAACTCCTATCACTCTTTACTTGTTCTATCTCTACATTCTTTAATCACTGACTACTTAGGAGTAAACTATCTTCTCTCTCCAACTCCCATCTCTCATTCTCTCACTCCTATCCTCAACCCTCCACCTATGTCCCATTCCAGCCCTGCCCAGACTTTACCCCTGTGCTCTCTGGAATTCCTGTTCCATAATGAACAAACTTCCCTTCCTTCTGGAACTCTTTCCATCTACTTGTTCTGAGACCTGGCTTCCTAGAGATGATGGTACATCCCCAGCCCTCCTCAATGGCGCCTGCTATAATTTCACTGAGTTGGAATATTCCTTGCCTCCTGCTGCCACTTCTGAATTGTACGTCAGCTGCCATCATTCAGCAACCTCTCCTCCTTCATTCACTTATTAAAGTTCACTTTATTAAAGCTTTTCACCCAATACACATCATGAGAGGCAGTGTGGCATAGTAGAGGACTGGCCTAGGGAGGTTTGTCACCTGGAAATTCTCCATACCAATAAATCACAGGCCTGGTCCTATCTATATCATAACTGTTGTCTACTGGTCACAGGTCATTCTCTCTCCTTTTCTAAAGTATTTTAAGCACTCAGTCCACTGTCTTCCTCTCCTTTCCATCTCCTGCCCTTATGCCAGGATCAGAGGACTTCAACATTCATGTTAGTGGTCTCACCAACATCCTGATCTATTAGTCCTATGATCTTAAATCCCATGCTGTACTCCAACTTTACCTCAGACCAACAGGAATTGCTGCCCTGTAGTTCTCACCATTACTCACAAGTGTTCTACTTTCTTGATCAAAAAATCTGACATTCCTCAGTGTGACCATAACCCTTCCATCTCTTCCTGTGCCTTCCTCTCTTTAAACTACCCTGTGTCCTCTAAACAATCTCCAGTCCCTCAATTCCTCAGTATCCTCAAAGGATCATTCTCCTTCCCCAGATCATTGCCCCTTCTCTGATTTCTCTTTTCTTCATTTCCCACTCTTGAACATATACTTAACCACTTCAACATTACAACATCCTCTACTCTCACATCTCTTGTCTCACAAATGCTCATCTTTGCCAGATCCCATTGTTGGCTGACTCATCATCCATATACCTCTCTTACATGGATGTGTGGCTGGAAAGAGCTGGAGGAAGTCATAAAAATGCGCTGACTGGGTCCAGTGTAAATTTGTTATCCTTCTTGTTAGTCCTTTCACTCCTTCCTCAATGATTCTCAGTCTCACTCATCACAGAAACAATTACAAACATTGGTTCTTCTCAAGTCTCCCAATCCTCTCCTGATCCACCCTCTCTAAGCTGTGGGCGTTGCCTCTTAATTTGCTGAGAAAATCAAGACCATTCACCATTATCTTTTCCTTCTCTTCATCTGAAAACTCCATGACATCATCCCCTTCTTGTGCTTCCTTCCATTTTGAATAGTGAGGTGAACTTTTTTGCCAAGGTCAATCTTTCTTCATGGCTTTTGACAGCATCTCTCCCCATCTTCCCCAGCAGACTGCCCCTCCACCATCCTTTTTGTAATCTTTAGTCTCTATCAACTCATTCCTTTCCTACTGCCTTCTCTCATCCTCACAAGACCTTCACTAGACCCTCTTATCACCCAAAACTATTGTCCTATAAGGCCTCCTTCCTTTCTCAGCCAAGCCTCTGCTTCCTTTCACTCCCTCCTCAAGCCCCAGCAATCTTGCTTCCTACCTCATCACTCAACTGAAATTGCTCTCTCCAAAGTCATGATAATCTTAGACAATTGGGGAATGCCTGAGCAAATTGTGGAATATGAATGAAATGGAATATTATTACTCTGTAAGAAGTGATAAAAGATGACTCCAGAGAATCCTAGATATATGAACTAACACAGAAGTGAGTAGAATTAGAGGCTGAATTAATTGCTGAATTAATAGCTAGTATTTATACAGCAATTAAGGGATTATAAAGCTCTGTCCACATGGTTTCTCATTTTCTCCTCAAAACAACCTTGGGAGGTGGGTGTTATTATTATGATGAGGAAACTGAGTCTAATAAAGTGGCCTGCCTAGGATCACACATCCAGTAAGAGTCTGAGGTAGGATTGGAACTTGGGTGTTCCTAATTCCAACTCCAGAACTCTTGCCCAATGCATTAATTTGAAAGACTTAAAAACTCTGATCAATGTAATGTCCAACCGTGTCTCCAGAGGATCTCTGATTTTGCCCACCTCCTGATAGGTGATGAACATAAGATTCAGAGACATGTTTTTGAACATGTATGGATTTATTTTGTCTGATTATGTTTATTTGTTGCAAGGCTTTTATTTATTTATTTTTATTTGGGAAGGAGGTATGGAAGGGTCAGCAATCATGATGTAAAAAAAGAACCATTATAGCATTTTAGAAAATGCACAGAAAAGAAATAAGTTCAATAGTATTTTATTTTTTCTACTTACATGTAAAGAATTTTTAAATAAAATTTTGAGTTCTGAATTTTTCTCCCTTCCTCTTTACCCTCCTCCTTAAGACAGTAAGTTGGTATAGGTTATATATATATATATATATATATATATATATATATATATATATATATATATATATATGATCATGTAAAACCTTTTTTAAGCACTTTATTTTTTTCTAATTACATGTAAAGATAATGCAGTGTTTTCCAAATTGATCTCCCTGCCTGAAGTCTCTCCCTACTATAGTTCCTTCACCATGCAGCTGCACGCACTTCCATTGACTTCTACTGCCCCTAGGTAAAATATAAATTCCTCTAGCATGAAAAGCCCTTCTCTAGCTAAAAAGCAGTCTAGCAGAAATTGGCCATAGATGAATAGTTACACCATATCAAGATAAGGATACAAAATGGATATATGATCTACACATAAAAAGAGGTATAAGTAAATTACAAGAACATGGAACAACATATTAATTATCAGACTTGGGAATAGGATAACAATTTATGAATAAACAAGAGATAGAGAAGTGAGGTATAAAGTGAATAATTTCAACTACATTAAATTAAAAAGATTTTGTAGAAATAAAAACAATGTGTTTAAGATTAGAAGGTAAATAGAAAACTGGGAGAAAAATTTTATAGCAGTTTCTCAGGTTAAGATCTCATCTCTTGAATATGTAAAAAGCTGTCAAATTTATAACAATACAAGTCATTCCCCAATTGATAAATAGTCAAAGGATAGGAACAGGCAGTTTTTTGATGAAGAAATCAAAACTATATGTGTTTGGATAAGAAGATGTTCTAAATCAGTATTGATTAGAGAAATGCAAATTAAAACAACTTTGAGATATCATCTTACACCTATCAAATTGGTTAAAATGATAGAAGGGGAAAATGACAAATGTTGGAGGGATATGGAAAAATTCGGACTCTAATTCACTGTTGGTGAAACTGTGAACTGATCCAAACATTTTGGAGGACAATCTGGAATCATGTCCAAGTGTTATAAAACTTTGTAGACCATTTGACTATCTATTTCCCAAAGTGATTAGGGAAAGAAAGGAAGAGAACTTATATATTCTAAATGATTTATAGCAGCTATTTTTGTAGTGGCAAAGAACTGGAAATTGAGGGGACATCTGTTACCTGGGGAATGGCTAAACAAGCTGTGGGGTATGATTGTGATGGAATACTACTGCGCTATATGATAATTTAAATGATGAACTGGCTGATTTTAGAAAAACATGGAAAGGCTTGCATGAAATAATGGAGTTTGAAATGAGCAGAATGAAGCATGCATAGTACACAGTACCAGCAATATTGTTCTAAGAACAACTTTGAATGACTAAGTCATTTTGAGTATTATAAATACTCAAATCAACCACAAATGACCTATGAAGGAAGATGCTATCCCCCTCCAGAGGAAAAACTGGTAAATAGATGTATGTATAGTATGGTTTGTTTTGTGTGTGTGTGTGTGTGTGTGTGTGTAATCTTTTTATGTTGTGCTGTATCATGGAAGTATTCTCTTTTTCTGTCTTTTTGTATTTAAATTCAAAATGAATAAAAAAAGTTTTAAAAAGAAAATTTAAATCTGAAAAAAAAGCAAAGTCTTTCACAATTTAGCCCCATCCTAATTTGTCCAACCTCATTTTATGTTATTTCCTTCTCCATGCACGCTCTATGATTCAACCAAACTGGCCTTTTCCGTTTCTCCTACAATACACTTCATTTCCCGTCTCTGTATTTGCACTGACTGTTCTTCATTCTTGGAATTCACTCCCTCCTCCCTTCTGCCTCATAAATTCCCTCTCTTCCTTCCAGACACCACTCAAGGACTACCTTCAGCAACACGCTTTTCCTGAACCCTGACCCTCCTTCTGCATGCTGATCTTGCCCTTCCTATTTTATTTTGTATTTATACTATGTTTATATGTGTCATCTTCCCTCTTAGAATGTAAACTTGAGAGTATGAATTGTTTCATTCTTTATATTTATATCTCCAGGGTCTAGCATATAGTAGGTGTCAATAAATGTTCACTGACTGATTAAATGCTGAGAAAATATCTTACAGTGCATTCACATGAGAATAGCACCAGCCTCTTGGGACCACTACTTTGAAGCAAATAAAACATGCTTTAAATTATTACCTCCACTTTTTTTGTTGTTGCAAGTACAATGTATATTTGCTTTATTTAACAAACATAACTGTCTTCTATGTGCAATGTATTGAGCTGCTTTATTTGAATAAGAATTTAAAGAACATGATAACAGTAGTTTCCATTTTAATGAGGTTTGAAGACAATAGAGCAATTTAAGATATTCCAAAGCTCTTCACATACAATTCTTCCTGGAAAGCAAAACCTTGTTTTATACTCTATTTAGAATTTCCCATAGTTCAGCTTGGTATAAAACCAATTTTCTTTTCATGAGCTTCAAAAAATAAAATTAAATAGAGCATGTTTAACCAATTTAACAGTACAACAAAAAAATTCTATTAATAGCATTCATAAGAAATCTATTAATGGTAAAAACAAAATTTTTCAAAGGGACATCCTTGATGGACTTCTGCTTTGTTTCTAAGGTCTTTGCTACTACAAAAAAAACCCCCAAAAACTTGTTAATCATTTTATCTATATGGAGCTTTCTTTTTGTCTCTGAGTTCTTAGGGGATATGCCTGGTAGTGTTCTCTCTGAATCAAAGATTACTGACATTCTAGTTACTTTCTTAGCTTTGTAGCATGAGGAAACTGACTGACAGATCTACTAACAAGCCCATCATTCTTCGACTGCTCCAGCACTGATTACTCCCGGCCCTTGCCCCCTTTGTCAATTTCTAGGTGTGAGGTAACGCACCAAAAGTTGTTTTGATTTGCATTTCTCTTACTATTAGAGACTTCAAGCATTCTTTCAGATGGTTATTAGCAGTTTGCACTGCTTTTCAGAACTGTTCATATACTTTCATATGTTTGTTCACACGTCTTTAGAGAATAGCTTATGATCTTATATGTGTTAATCTATGTATCTTGCATATCAGACTTTCATCGGAGTCATTTGACTCCAAGACTTCTCCTACCCCCATTTTACTGTTTTCCTTCTTTTCCTAATCTGCATTATATTTTGTTCATGCAAAAGCTTTTTAATTTTATGTAATTGAAACTATTTTACCTTTTGTAATCTCTATCCCTTTGTCTCAGGGTTTTGTTTTTTTTTTAATCTGTAAAATGAAGTTGCTAAATGCTTATGCAATCTCTACCTAAAGTCCTTTCCAGGCTCAACATTCTGTGATTACCTTCTCCCAAATATGGTGAATATTGGTGGACAACACATAGAAAATAGTTTTGGCATACCGAATTATTTGTAAAAAAGATGTTAACTCTAACAAGACTTAACCTGTAATTATAATTGAGCCTTAACTATTCATTACAACAGACCCTAACGAGCTCTACTTACAAATACTTGAAGAGGTATATGTTTTTTGTATTTAGAAGTAATAAAATTTCATTAGCCTTAAAATATGCTGTGACTTGTTTGTGTTCTTTCTTCATCAATGCAAACTGCTCACACAATTAGCACAAATCAGTGGGTTTTACTTCACTTGGGAAAATGAGAAAACATGAATCTTTTTCAGTTTTATCTTCTTATGGTGTTGTTTTGGATTTACTTTATAGTAACCACTAGAGGGTGCCATAAAATACAATTCAGTAACTTCCCAGCATTGCTGGCTTCTAAGTATTCCCAAAATTGAAGAAAATAAGCATCAGGTTTGTTCTATGGCTTACAGACTCCATGTTTAGTGATTCTAGGCTTCATTTTATCTCAGATAACATTTATCTTTGTTGTATTCAATTTAACCACAGTATTGTGCTAGGCACAATAGGAAAAAATCTAAAATAATAAGTCAGTGAATAATTATTTATTAACTACTATGAAAAAGGCACTTGTGCTGGATCCTGGGTGTACAAAAACTACAAGGAAACAATGCCTATTTGTAAAGAAGCATTCACAGGTCCCTGTCATATAATAAAGGATATCTTAAAGGATATAAGTCAAGCAGGGTGCAAAATAAGACATATTTTTAACATGGCCAATAAGGGAATATTTTTTGACTGTTCATATTTGTTTCTAGTTTATTTTTCTTTTTTCCCATGTGGGAGAAGGAAAAAATGCTTGTTAATTGAAAAAAGTTTTAATTTAATATATATATATTTTTAAAGTGTAGAATGTTTGTTGTCACAATTTAGAAAAAGAATAAAGAACCATCATCTCACTCTTGTTAAAATGCAAAACCTCTAGTTTAGAAAGCTGCCTAGGAACATAGTTTCTGTTTTAGCTGATAACAGCTCACATTTATATAGTGCTTTAAGGTTTGTAAAGCACTTTACAAATGCATATTATTTCATTTTTTGCTTATAACAATTCTGGAAAATAGGTATTATCATTATCCCCATTTTACAGATGCAGAAACTAAGGCAGACAGAGGTCAAGTGACTTGCACAGGATCACACAGCTAATTAAATGTTGAGGAAGAATATGAACTTAGGACTTCCTGATTCCAGGTCTAACACTGTCCATTTCAACCACTTACAGGAGTAAGTGCCATGCTATCTATACTACTTACCAGAACTGATACAGAACAAAGGGTATAACCAAATGAAATTTAATCTAATGCAGTTGTAAATATTGCTTCCCACAGTCTCCTTCAGCTAACAGCTTGGTGTGTATTGTCTGACTGCTAATGCTTTTTATTTTAAAACTTGCAAAATGTATGAATATAAATTTTAACAAAGATCAGATATCTTAACATCAGCTTTCTTATAGGCATATGAGAGTGTAATAAAATGATCATATCTTTTTAAACCGGCTAATCAAATGTAATTCCTACAGTTATTATTACTTTGCTGTTTTCTTCGTGTATTCATCATAGCCAAATACATAATTATAGCATAGAACATAATTTATTCTTTGGCAGTGTAGCAATTACAAGCCTAGCATTTTTGATGTAGGCTTCCCTTTTTGGAATTGATGTGTTTCATAAAAAGTGCTATGTGAGCACTAAAATCCTTTAGTGTTTTGAAACAATTTTTAAACAGTGTGGATAAATAACTTTAAAAAATATTGAAGGGTCTAGAACAGTCTTAAAGCCCTATAAGGAATAACAATTCTCCCTTACATTTGTTTATAAAATGCTTTTCTGTTGGAAAAGTGTTTTTAATCTTAGAGGAAGCTAAGGAAAGCAATAGAAAAAAAAAATAAGCATACAAACTGGTATTACTGAAGCACCAAAATGAAAGAAGGCAAAGAGATCTAATGGATGAGAGCAACAAGATGGAGGACTAGACATTTTCTCTGGTCTCCATGACCTCTCCAACCTCTCCAAAACAGAAATTATGCACCAAAGATAAAGCAATTTCAGCTGTTTCCATGGTCTAGGACCAGAATTCAAAAGAAAGTAAAAAACAAAAAAATCCCCAAACCCGGGAACTGATTGATGTTCACTGACCCCGAAATCACTCAGCATCCTTGTCTCATCTTCTACTCTACAAGTAGCAAAGAAGCACTAGCAGACCCAAGGACACAACACAGGCTCACATTCAAACCCCCTGCTACCTCTTCCCACTGCTGTGGAGATCCCAGCTTCAAGCTGCCGAAGTCTGTTCGAGGTTAGACAGCCAGCTTGTTCACTGCTCTTCAGAAGCAAAAGCCTGCCAGGGGCTGCAGTCCAGAAGCACCCAGGATAAAAAGTCCTGAGCCAGTGTTGGGGCAAAATAGGTTCCAAATTGCTGGTGCCAGGCCAGAGAACTGAGCAACAGGGATGGTGGGGGTAGGATTCCCCCAAACCTGAGGGAAAGAGCACAGCATCCATGGGGGACAATTTCTGAATGCTCAAAAATCAGAGCAAAAACCTATATAAATGACAGATGTTATCATCATCATCATCATCATCATCATCATCACCACATTTCTTGACTTCCTTACCAATGTTTACTTATGTTGAGTTTCCAATAACTCAAATCAGCAGATACTTTTCAAATTAAAATGATTTTACTTTTTCTTTCTTACTGTGCAATATATTCCATGATATACTGTAATTTATTCAGCTATTCTTTTCTCAGTGTTAACATTGTTTCTAGCTGGTATAAGTTTTTATGCCAAGTCTTCGAGATCTCTTAAAATTTCAATGATTCTACCACGTGCCAAGCAGTGTGGATCTTTCACAGTCCCTAACTACAAGAATCTTACAGTCATGCAGGAGATGAATCATGCACACAAATAACTATAATATATAATATAAAATAATACAACTATAATTTGTATGTAACCCCTCCTCCCAAAGATGTTAAAAATGTAAGAGGACCAGACTAAAGGCATATAGGTCATCACTCCAGCAGCTGCAGGTGCTTCCAATTTCCACTGCCTTGGAAGAGGAGGAAGCAGCTGCATGACATACATAACCTGGGCAGAATACTTTTCCCTCCATTTTGCAACCAGGAGTGAGGGGAGTAATGGCCAGCAGTCATCACTTGTCTGATAGAGGACAGTGAAAACCATGACCCTAAATCTACTTCACCAGGGCTAAAGGAGTGACGAGAAGGCATCAAGGGGCAGAAGAACTGAGATTAGAACTGAGGTGGTGAGAAAAAATTGAGCTACAACTGCAAACTGATTAGTGGGTTGCCCAAATTCAGTCCACAGAATCTTTTCTCCCCCTTCATCCCTGGAATGGGGAAGCCATTTAGTTTACCTATATACTCACTTCCTATTTTGTCTTCAGTTAGTCAGGAGGGCTTGGGAAGGAGGAAACATAGTTATCCCCTCTTGACTAAGGCTAATACAGCTAGTATCTGATAGCCCTTTAAATTACTTATTCACATTTCTGTTACTTGAAACTGCTACTAAACTATATGGCTACCTACCATGATTTTGTCTACTTATAAAAATGCAGATGAAATTAAGAGGTCAGCCAAACCAATAAGGGAGAGACTTTTTTCCTCAGTGCAAGCTGGGGTGAGGATGATCAAGACAATGAAAGGGAGTTTGTGCTATTTTAATAATTTCCATCATGCATACAGATATATTTAGAACATGCTTTAGACTTTTCCTTTAGGAGTGTGGGGGCAGGGGAGAGGGAGAAGGAAAGGGAAAGGGTGGGAGGGAAGGAAGGAAAACAGATGAAGGGGAGAGAAGATACTTAAAAGGAATTGAGCAGATAACTGAGCAGTGTGGGGGCTGAGACACTTTTTACCTAAGGGAACCTTGATGCTGCCACATCATAGGCTGCTGCTGCTGCTACCCATGCACACGCCCCCTACCCTTTCTCAAGAAGACTACTCAGACACCCTTCCAATGGGGCTAAACAAGTTAGAAAATTATTTAGTATACAGGATAATACAGAACAGTTTCAAAGATTTTAAGAAGGAGGGATCACTTCCAAATGCAGGGTATGAGAAAACATCAGGTAAGACTTCAAGGAAAAGGTAACACTCAACTTGGCTTTGAAAGAAATAAAATGTGGCAACTGGTAGAGGTTCTAGGGTAAATGAATGAAGTATATTCTAGTTATGGGGTTGGGTTGATTTGAGCAAAAGCAATGGGTAGTCAATCAAAGGGAATGAAATGATCAGACATTGACATTAGGAAGACTGTACTGCAAAAGATGGATTTTAGTTATAGTTGTCAGGTGACAAATGACCACAGTAACTCAAAAAGGAAGATACAATTAACAGTTCATGTGAAAAGAATTGTAGGTTTTTAATGTACTGCAACTCTATATCAGTCAACAAACAATGGGGAAGATAAAACAGCTAATGTGATCTTAATGTCCCTTAATAGATGACAATCCTGATATATTCTGCCCCAGTGTTCTGGGAAGAGTCTGGAGTTTGGGGTTCCAGTGAAATGAGAACAACCAGATGGATTAATGCTTCAGCTAGTGGTTTATTGATACAGTGAGATCAGGGGAGGAGGTAAGAGCTTGGGGCTGAATTCTGGGCACAGTCAACAGCCTCAAGGAAATAAGTAACAAAGACAGGAATAGCTAGAATTATCCAGTCATACTCACCTGGAGAAGGGTGTAGTCATATGTGGTGTGGGGCTATCCCCATCAGAGAGCAAACTGACCCTCAGAGGTTATTATACCCCTTATTACCAAGGGATCGGGGGTGGGGGGTGTCAGCTATGAGGGAGTGATTTCTCTTGAAAGATCATAAATAGTTGCAGACCTCTCCAGGCATAGGTCTAATTATTCTGGGAATAGGTACATATACAAATTATCACATTTCAGGAGTAATTATTGGTTGCAGGGTATATGCAGGTGGTCATCAGGGTTATGTAGCCTAAGAAATGAGTTTATCTGAATTATCTGGACTATTTAAACTTTATGACACAACTGGTGAGACTGTACCTGGAATATTCACATTTTGGGAAGCAATTGAGAAGGTGGAGAAGAAACTATAGGCAGGTTTAGGCTGCAGAAGAGATCATTTAGTGAGAACATCAGAGATGTCTTCATGAATCTGAAAGGCTATCAGGCAGAAAAGGGATTATACTTGTGTTTCTTGACACTGGAAGTCAGAATTAGGAACAATAGGCAGAAGATAGAAAAAGGCAGATTTCTAGAGGCAGAGCCAAGATGGCTGAGTAGAAAGATGACCTGTTCCAGCTCTACCCCCACAGCCCATAAAATACCTGTAAAAATGACTCCAAACAAATTCTAGAGCAGGAGAAGCCACAAAATGACAGAGTGAAAGAGATTTCCAGCCCAAGGAAGGGCAACAGAAAAGGTCTATTGCACCAGGCTCAGAGTGAAGCCCAGCCCAGCCTTGGCTGCACAGCAGGGACAGAAGCGGAGCAGGCTTCAGGGTGCAGAATCACAGGTAGCAGCTGCAGTTCCCAGATTTCTCAAACCACAAATGTCAAAGACAGCCTCAAAGATAAGTGAGAAAGCTCTTTCACCTGGGTGAGAGGGGGACATGGGTCTGGCCCAAGCCCTGGCCCCTGGATGGGGGCAGTCATTGCAGCAGTAGCATCCACTTTTGGAGCCCTCAGTCTAAAGACTCTGGGGGAATCAAGCAGCTGATCTGGATCTCAGCCCTGAGTTGTGGTCCTGGGGTGAGTAAAACACTGGCATGGTGGAGCTGGTGGAGGTTCTGAAGAGGGAATCCTATTCACAGATTCTGGCCAGAAAGGAGTACTTGTGATTGCTCATAGAGCAGAGCATAGGCCAGGAGAGAAGGAAACTCCTCTACCTTGATTGTACCATCTTGGAGGAATTGAGAATTTCCAGGTCCCTAGAATATACCCTCCACTTGACAAAGGACTCAAAAGTCAAGTAACTGACTGGGAAAATACCCCCCAAAAGGGGGAAAAAATAAGACTATAGAAGGCTACTTTCTTGGTGAACAGATATTTTCTTCCATCCTTTCAGATGAAGAAGAAAACATACCATCAGAGGAAGACATACAAATTAAGGCTTCTACATTCAAAATCTCCAAAAAAAAATATGCAATGTTCTCAGGCCAAGGAAGAGCTCAGAAAGGGTTTTGAAAATCAAGGAAGAGAGGCAGAGAAAAAATTGGGAAGAGAAATGAGAGCGTTGCAAGAAAATCATGAAAAGTGAGTTAACAGCTTGCTAAAGGAGTAATAATACCTTTACAAAAAGACTAACCCAAATGGCAAAAGGAGTCCAAAAAACCAATGAGAAGAATGCTTTAAAAAGCAGAATTAACCAAATGGAAAAGGAGGTTCAAAAGCTCACTGAAGAAAATAGTTCTTCAAAAATTAGAATGGAGCAGATGGAAGCTAATGACTTTATGAGAAACCAAGATTACAGAAAACCCCCAAAAGAATGAAAACATAGAAGACAATGTGAAATATCTCACTGGAAAAACAACTGACCTGGAAAATAGATCCAGGAGAGATAATTTAAAAATTATTTGTCTACCTGAAAATCATGATCAAAAAAGGAGCCTAGACATCATCTTCCATTAAATTATCAAGGAAAACTGCCCTGAAATTCTAGAAACAGAGGGTAAAATAAATATTGAGAGAATCTACCAGCCAGCTCCTGAAAGACATCCAAAAAGAAAAAGGGAGATTTCTGATCAATTTAAGAAAAGACTTTTCTAACAATTACAGCTATTCTACAGTGGAATGTATTATGTCAGGAAGTAGTAAGTTACCTATCACTGGAAGTCTTGAAGTGATAGCTGGATGATTAAAATGTAGGGGATAGTGTAAAGGGTATTCCTATTGAGATATAGGTTGGAGTACATGATATCTGAGGTCCCTTCCTATTCTCAGGTTCTTAGGATTCAGTGGCTTGGATGGGGGAAATGAAGGGTATAGAGAGACCTGTCAGAAGGCTTTTATCATATTCTATGTTATAGTGATGAGGCTTTATTAATGGCAGTAGTGGGAACAGAGAGAAGAAAATGGATATATGAGATATTTCTGGAGGTAGAATTTGGGTATTTGGGAACTGAATGATACGGAGAATATGTGAAAGAATAATTGCAAATGACGCCAGGGTTGAAATACTGAGAGAATAGTGAGACTATCAACAGAAATAGGACAGTTAGGTTGAGGAACTTTTGGAGAGGAGATAATAAGAAGAGTTTTAGAGATGCTGAGTTTGAGCTCTCAGCAAAATGTGGGAGTAGAGGCAGGTAGAAGTGGGGAACTAAAGTCAGAGGAGAGGGATTAGAGATATAGATGAAAGAGTTGTTTGCATACAGGAGATAATAAATTCAAGGGAGTAGATGAGATTACCAAGAGAGAAGAGAATGGGATCAAAGACAGAGCCTTATGGAAGTCTCATAATTATGAGGTAGAAGGGGGAAGGACCTGAGTTAGGCTGGTCTGATGGTTCAGATTTAGTATTTAAATAAAATGAAATGTATGTAGACAAGCTAACAGTTAACAAAACAGTCTAAGTTAACTTAGAAATAATATAGAAAGAGTAATCAACAAAGAGTAAACATTGATTTAGTTGGGGCAGCTTCTCTGACTCCAGAATTGCTATGGTGATTCCAGTCAGAAGCATGTGTCAAATTTATATTGAAGATGACTTATTTGACCCTTTAAAAAACATGGTGTGTCTAGCCCAACAGAGGAGCCCCTGATTCTCATGAACTCTCCTTTTTATTTAGAAAACTACGAAACTATGTGAGTGGTTTAGGCCTTAGTCATCTGTATCATTAAGACTTGATGACAGTTTCAATATCTTTTAAGAAAAACTAGTTTAGCCTATGTTTATCCTAGAACACAACATTATTCTTTAAAAGTGGAGCCAAGATGGCAGACTAGAAGAAAACAGTATAGTCAAACTGTATCCCACAACAAAACTCATCCAAACATCTAAAAAATTAACCCTACTAAATCCCAATGGGAAAATCCAGAAAAAGTCACAATGAGTCATTTGTGCAGCCCAATTTGATATAGAGTGAAAGTTAAAGATATCTGTAGTTAGTAGGGATTAGTCAAGCCAGGAGCAGAGTAGCTCCCAGGGAGAGGCTGTGAACCAAGGCCAAAGGAGGTCCCACAACCAAACCAGGGCACCCTCATACCCATACTTGTGCATAGTGGGGTGGGTGTGAACTCACAGGTGGTAGACTGAGAAGAGAATTTGTGCTTGGAGGTGGGATACTCTGGCAGGGAGGCCCTGTGCCATGTAACTGTGCACTGAGAAAGGAAGAATTTCAGAAGCCAGCAGCAGCATTGTGGCTCAGACCCCAGGAACAGAGCAGAATCTTAGTTTCAACATCTAGCCCCCCTAACAGAGGACTAACCAAGGCAGGAATTTCAGAGAATTGAAAGAGGAGACTACAATTCTGCCACTCTGAAACAACAGAGCTTTCCAGTTGGCTGATATGGTCAGAGTCCAGCAGCTACTTGTTGTTGCTCTGGCCCAAACCTAGGTCAGGAACTTCGAGAGCTCAGATTAGGGAAGCAGCAATCAGACTCTGCCCTGGATCAGGACACTTTAAAAGCCCTGAAAGTCTGGCTTGGAAGTCTCCAGCTTGTCCCTGAGATTCTGAAATAGCACAATATTCAATATTCCAAGAAAGCAGCAACAGGACCAATGTGGACCTTCCTTCCAGAAGTGCTGCAGCGTCCAATTCCAACAAACACCAAGTCTTAAGTAAGAGAGTAAGCTGAAGGAATGCGCAAACAAACAAAAAAAAAAAAGAATTTCACCATAAAGAACTTTATGGTAGTAGAGAAACTCAAGTTGCAAATCCACATGAAGAGAATGATTCCAAAACATCTACAGTCAAAGCATAAGAGTAAAATTGTACAAAAATCCAATTAGAATTCCCAAAAGAAATGTAGCAAGAGTTTTAAAGGACTTAATTTTTTTAAATAAATAACAGTGCTTGAGGAAAAAACTGAAAAGGAAATGAGGGCTATGAAAGAAAGGATGAAAAAGAGAATTAACACTTTTTATATCAGTAAGCACCCCAACATACACAGTGGGGTCTGCTATCACAGGTTCTTAGATCTGCATTCATAAAAGGAAAGGCAACTTTTTAGGGGTTAACAATCACTTTAATCAAGCACCTGTACCATTCCTTTAACAAAGTACATATATAATTCACCTAATTCAGGGGAGTCAGCACCCTGAACTTCAAAGAAAATACAGAGAAATCAAAGATCAGCAGACATGGCTTCTTCTGCCTGAATTCAACAGATAGGTCCAACTGTCTGACCATAGTTACCAGAGAGGGAAGCACCAACATCCGGGTTTTCAAAGACAGGAGGCTCCTTTAGTGGCTTCCCAGAGTCCTCATCTTGCCCCCAAAGTAAAACCTCAACTCAGAGTATTTATACCATTTTTAGAGCCAGAGGGCATTACAACCCTTGAGAACTAGTACCTCATTGACAAAAGGCTTGGACCTTCCCACAAATCTTCTCTACTCAAATTCCCCTTACTGGGCAGGTCCATTAATGATTGGGGAAGATCTTTAATAACATTAAAATAATTAGCAATACAAGCACAAGTTTCTAGTTAAAGAAACTCTTGTTTCTGTACTTTTAGGCCTAGTAAAGAATCTTGATTGTTAAAGGAAAGATTCAATCAGAGGCATTTGATTATACTAAAACAAAAACAGCAAAAGTTCCTATTTTGCTTGTCATCACAGCTTGCTGTAAGAGATTCAAAATCTTGCCCAAGCAATAAACTCCTTGAAAATTAGAATGGATCAAATGGAAGTCAATGATTCCATTAAAAAAAAATCAAGAAATATTAAAGTAATATCAGAAGAATGAAAATGGAAAAGAAAATATAAAGTAGAAAAAACAACAGACTTGGATAACAGACTGAAAAGAAAAATTTAAGCATCATAGGACTCTCTAAATGCCATGACCAAAAAGAAAAAGAAAAGAATCTAGATCTCTTATTTCAAAAAATCTTACAAAAAAAAAAAACCTGCCCAAATGTCTTAGAACCAGAAGGCAAAATAGAAACAGGAAAAATTCACTGGTCACTTCCTGAAAGAAACTCCAAAATAAAAACTCACAGGAACATCATAGCCAAAATCCAGAATTACCAGATCAAAGGAAAAACACTGCAAACAGCTAGAAAGAAAGAATTCAAATGCTGTAAAAACACAATCAGGATTACATGAGCCACCACTATAAAGGAGAAGAGAACTTGGAATATAACATTCCAGAAGGCAAAGAATATAGACTTACAGCCAAGAATAACTTAGCCAGAAAATTTTATTATAATGTTACAGGTGAGAAGATAGGCTTTTACTGAAATAGAAAACTTGTAAGCATTCCTAATGAAAAGACCAGAGCTACAGAGAAACTTTGAACTTCTAACACAGGAGTGAAGAAAAACATTAAAAGGTAAACATAAATGATGCACAATAAAGGACTGAACAAGGACACACATTTTATATTAAGTATAGAGAGATGACACGTGTGTCTCCTCTGAACGTTATCATCATCAGAAGCCATGAAGAGACATCACAAAACCTGCAAGTGATCCTGTTACATCTGAATGATCTTAAGAGAAGAATGGAAAGAGAGGAGGAAAGAACATGTTGGGTCAAGGAGTGGGAGTTGAGGGAAGGAAAGGAAGGTTAGGGAAAATTATTTCATATAATCAGGGTGTGCAGGGAGATATCTATACAAAGATGAGGGGAAGAATTGGCTGACATTTGAACCTTCATCTCATCTCATTTGGTCAAAAGAAGGAAAACTACACATACAGCTGGGTACAGAAATACATCTTTTAACAGAGAAATATGAGGGAAAGGGGAGAAGAAGGGAGAGGAATTAAAGAGAAGTTACATTAAGAAAGGGATTAATCCTAAGCAAAACAAACTCTAAAAAGTACAAAAATATTTATAACTTTTTGAAGTGGCAAAGAATGTGAATCTGAGGGAGTGCCCAAAAACTGGGGGACTGTTGAACAAGTCATGGTGTATAAATGTGATGGCATATTATTATGCTATATGAAATTATTTAAGAATTTCAGAGAAACCTGAAAAGACTTCTAAGAACTGATAGAGAGTAAAGTGAGAACAACCGGGAGAACCATTTACACTGTGAAGACTCTGAAAGAAGTAGGAACTCTTATCAGCATAATGACCAACCATGATTCTAAGAGGACTTACATAATACTCGCCAGGAGGTAAAGGACTCAGAATGCAGGAGACAATATTTTCTTGGATTTGTTTTGATTGACTATGTATATTTTAGTGGGTTCTGCTTTCTTCTGAGGTCAATGTAGGGTGAAGTATAGTCAATCAAAACAAATTTCCACATTGGCCACATTCAAAAAACATTTTGTCTCCTGCCCTCCAATTTTAGCTATCAGCCCATCTTTAACGCCTCACCCCCACCCCAGAATCTGGATTTAGCTCCCTGAGATACCTGGCTTTGATATGCAAACTTTTTCCTTGCTTTTTTTGGAATCAGCCCTCCATGCCTCTTCCTGGGTATTACCACACCATGCCAACTCCTCTTTCTCCCTTCCCAGCTCCCCTTTATGTATATGTAAGCTCCTGGAGGACAAGGACTACCTTGTTTGCTTAGATTTGTATCCCCAATACTTAGTACAGTGCCTGGTACTTAATAATATGCACTTAACGTATGCTCACTCTGTCTGCCTGTTTCTCCTGATGTCCGAAGAGCTCTGTCCAACCAGGTCAAAATGTAGGCTCCTCCTTCTGTGAGTGCTTATCCCTTCTGATGGAGGCAACTTCTCCTGCTGCTAGTCACATTCACATCTCTTTTTAGTCACTGAATACACATTGTTCTTTCTCCACTTCAACCACAAGTTATTCCAATCCAGTCCTGCCAACTAATACCTAATGTTCCAGTCCAGGCCTGACTCAGGCCGGTCCAGTGGTTCAGATTTGGGATCAAAATGTAACGAGAGAGATGACTAATATGAAAATGCTTTACATGACTGCACATGTATAACCTATATCAGATTGCTTACTACCTCAGGGAGGGTGGAGAAGAAAGGGGAAATAAGAGAGGGATAGAATTTAGGACTCAAAATTAAAAAAAAATGTTAAAAATTATTTTAGCATGTAATTGGGAAAAAATAAAATACTGATAAAAAAAGAAATGTAATGAAAGACAGAGTCAACATGGAGGATTAGTGGTAGCAACTCAGTTGCAAATTCCTCTATAAACATCTTTAAAATAATAAGACTTCAAATAAAATCTTAAAGCAGGAGAGTCAGAAAAAGGCCATGGCAAGAACTTTTTCTGGCCTTAGAAAACTTAAGAGGTCAGTAGCAGACATCTCTGACATCAGAATTGGAGGCCTGTCAGGAGTACATGCCAGGGCAGCAACAGTGGTTCCAGCAGAAGCAGGTTTGGGAGCTCTCATCTGAGAGATGGTAAGCGGGTTAGATAACTAGTCAGAAAAAGATTGCAAGGGACCCTTTGCTAGCACTGGGTACAACTGGCGCTGCCTGACAACTCTATTCCCCATATGCAGTTCTGGGTCATAGTTCTAGGGTCGAGAAGAGCACTGGTGGTCAGTCACAAAGGAGAAGAAGCCCTGATTTCAGTTTCAAGGCAAAGAGGAATGCTAGCACTTGTGGCTGTAAAGGACTAGGAGCCCTTCCTGGGTAAAGACCAGAAGAACAGCTAACTATACCTCTCCTCTGAAGCACCAAAAACTTGCAGACATCCAGAACTAGCTCTGAAAACAGCAAAACACAAAAACCTTTTTGTTTGTTTGGGATAGTGCCTCCCTACCTCTTCCCACCCATCCCCCTGCCCAACTCCCACCCCAGGAGCAGAGCTCAATCTTAACATAAAGTTCAAAGTCAAGAAATAGGCTAGAAAAATGAGCAAACAACAGCAAAAAATGGACCATAAAAAAACTACTGTAGTGGCAGGAAAAAACAAAACATAAACTCAAAAGAAGATAACAATGTGAAAACAGCTATAAGGCCTCAAAGAAAAATGCTAATGACCCAAGCCCAAAAAGAATTCCTAGAAGAGTTAAAGAAAGAGATAAGAGTGGTAAAGGAAAAATTGGGAAAAGAAATTAGAATAATGCAGCAAAATTATAAAAAGAGAATTAACTGCTTGGTAAAAGAGGCACAAAAAATGCTGAAGAAAATAACACTTTAAGAAATGGAACTGGTGGCGGAGCCAAGATGGCGGAGTAGAAGGACGCACGTTTACGAGCTCCGAAACCAAAGCCCATGGAATTGGTGTAGAAAGAGTCCCCCATAGATTCTGGGTGAGTGCAAGGTGTGCAGAGGAAGAGTGGAGGAGATTTCCGTTCCAGGGAGCCCTGAGGACCCGTCCCCAGGGTCCGGCGCGCCCCGGAGAGTAAACCCGACCCCCAGCGCTGCCCTGGCCGAGGCCTCAGAGAAGCGGATCCGAGCAGGCTTCAGAGACGGAAGCTGAAGCAGCCGGGAAAGTCCCTCCGCCCACAGAAGCAGGTCAGTGAGAGAGGCCGGGCTGAAGGAGAGGGGAAGCGGGGCGTCTCCGTGACTCGGGCCCCCTCGGGAGGAAGCGGCGGCGGCAGGGACGGGGGCAGGAAGCGGAGGCGGAGATGTGGGCGGAGGCTGAGGCGGCAGCGGCCCAGGACTCAGGAATCCCCTAGCAGCAGGCAGGATCTACATTACGGAAGATTCCCGCATAAAACCTGACGGAGCTGAGCCTGGGAGACGGCCCTGCCCCCACCCCGCTCTGTTGCTGAAGGCTTCTGCTCGGGACCCCCAGGGGAGCTGAGATTGGGAGGCGGGCCCCCCACCCCGCCCCCACCCGCTCCATTCCTGAGAGTCTCTACATAAAGCCCCCCCCACCCCCAGGGATCAGAGTCTCTGAGGCAGCCCTGGCCCCACCCCAGCACCTGAACTAAAGCTCACTGATTGACAGCCAGCAGGAGGAAAGCCCATTTAAATCTCAGAGGCCAAGCACTAGCTGGGCGGATCCAGGCGGGGGTGGAAAGGAATCTCAGAAGTCAAGTAACTGGCTGGGAAAATGCCTAGAAAAGGGAAGAAAAATAAGACTTTAGAGAGTTTTTTCCAACAAATGCAAATGATCCCAACCTTCGGATCTGACGAAGATGAGGACGTATTCTTGCCTTCAGGGAAAGACGTGGAGGGCGGGGCCTCAGTACCCCAGACACCCCAGGGGGGTGGTGGGTGGGCTCAGGCCCTGGAAGAGCTCAAAAAGGATTTTGAAAAGCAAGTTAGATAGGTGGAGGAAAAACTGGGAAGACAAATGTCAGAGATGCAACAAAAGTATGAAAAACAGGTCAATACCTTGGTAAAGGAGACCCAAAAAAATGCTGAGGAAATTAACACCTTGAAAAATAGGCTCACCCAATTGGCAAAGGAGGTTCAAAAAGCCAACGAGGAGAAGAATGCTTTCAAAAGCAGAATGAGCCAAATGGAAAAAGAGGCTCAAAAGCTCACTGAATTTAATAGCTCTCTCAAAATTAGAATGGAACAGATGGAGTCTAATGACTTTATGAGAAACCAAGAAATCACCAAACAAAACCAAAAGAACGAAAAAATGGAAGAGAATGTGAAATATCTCATGGGAAAAACAACTGACCTGGAAAATAGATCCAGGAGAGACAATTTAAAAATTATGGGACTACCTGAAAGTCATGATCAAAAAAAGAGCCTAGACATCATCTTCCATGAAATTATCAAGGAAAACTGCCCTGACATTCTAGAACCAGAGGGCAAAATAAGTATTGAAAGAATCCATCGATCACCACCTGAAAGAGATCCAAAAAGAGAAACTCCTAGGAACATTGTGGCCAAATTCCAGAACTCCCAGCTCAAGGAAAAAATCTTACAAGCAGCTAGAAAGAAACAATTCCAGTACTGTGGAAATACAATCAGGATAACCCAAGATCTAGCAGCTTCTACATTAAGGGATCGAAGGGCGTGGAATAGGATATTCCAGAAGGCAAAGGAACTAGGACTCAAACCAAGAATCACCTACCCAGCTAAACTGAGTATAATACTTCAAGGGAAAATATGGTCTTTCAATGAAACAGAGGACTTTCAATCATTCTTGATGAAAAAACCAGAGCTGAAAAGAAAATTTGACTTTCAAACACAAGAATGAGAAGAAGCATGAAAAAGTAAACAGCAAAGAGAAGTCTTAAGGGACTTACCATGAGTGAACTGTTTACATTCCTACATGGAAAGACAATATTTGTAACTCTTAAAACTTTTCAGTATCTGGGTAGTTGGTGGGACCACACATACACATGTACACGCATGCACACACATACACACATGCACACACATACAGAGATAGAGAGCACTGATTGAACTGAATAGGATGGGACCATACCTTAAAAGAAACTAGGGTAAATGGTGAGAGAGAAATGTAGGGGGAGGGAAAGGGAAGGGGGTAACTATATGTCATTTAAGAGGCAGGTAGTTTTTCTTAGTGGAGGGAAAAAGAGGAGAGCTGAGAAAAAAAAAAAAAAAAACAAGAAGTTTACCCTCATCACATTTGACTAAACGAAGGAGTGAAATGCACACTCATTTTGGTATGAAAACCTATCTTACAGTATAAGAAATTGGGGGAGAAAGAGATATTGCAAGGGGGGGGATGATGGAAGGGAGGGCAAAGGGAGGAGGGAGCAATTTGAAGTCAACACTTGGGGAGGGACAGGATCAAAAGACAGAAGAGAAACAATGAGGGGCAGGTTAGGAGGGATGGTAATCCAGTTATTCTTACACAACACGACTATCAGGGAGGTCATTGGCAAAACTACACGGATATGGCCTATATTGAATTGCCTGCTGTCCCAAAGGGAATGGGTGGGAAGGGAGGGATGAGGAGAATTTGGAACTCAAAGTTTTAGGAACAAATGTTTAATATTGTTGTTGCAACTAGGAAAGAAGACATACAGTTAAGGAGGAATAGAAAGTCATCTGGCCCTACAGGAGAAAAGAGAAGATGGAGACAAGAGAAGGGAGAGATGACAGAAGAGAGGGCAGATTGGAGATAGGGAAAATTAGATTGCTTGGGGTATTGGGGTGGGGGGAGGGGATAAAAGGGGAGAAAATTTGGAACCCCAAAATTTGTGAAAATGAATGCAAAAAATTTAAATAAATAAATAAATTAAAAAAAAAAAAGAAATGGAACTGGTTTAATAGTAAAAGACACTAAAAATTCACTAATGAAAAGAGCTCCTCAAAAAGCAGAATTGACTAAATGGAAAAAGAGGTACAAAAACTCACTGAAGAGAATAATTCCTTAAAGATTAGAATTGAGCAAGTAGAAGCTAGTGACTCCATGAGACATCTAGAAACAATAAAACAGTCAAAAGAATGAAAAATATAAAAGAAAATGTGAAATACCTCTTTGGAAAATCAAAATAGATTAAGGAGAAATCATTTAAGAATTATTGGACTACCTGAAAGTCATGATTAAAGACAGAGCCTAGATGTATTTCAAGAGATTATCAAGGAAAACTGCCCTGCTATCTTAGATTCCGAAGGTAACACATAAATTGAAAAAATACCATCAATCACCTCCTAAAAGATATCCCAAAATGAAAACTCCCAGGAATATGATAGCCAAATTCCAGAAATTTTTCAAGGAGAAAATATTAGAGCCAGAAAGAAACAATTCAAATACTGTGAAGCCACAGTCAAGATCACATAAGATTTAGCAGCTTCCAAATTAAAGGAGTGGAAGGCTTGGAATATGATATTCAAGAAGGCAAAGGAAGTAGGATTAAAATTTAGGATTACCTACTCAGTAAAACTGAGTATAATCCTTAATGGGATGAATATTTAATATGGATATTTAATAAAATAAAGGATTTTCAAGTATTCCTGTTGAAAAGACTAGAGCTAAACAGAAAATTTAACATTCAAACACAAGACTCAATAGAAGCATAACAAGATAAATAGGAAGAAGAAAACATAAGGGACTTAATATGACTAAATTGTTTACATTTCTATATGGGAAGATGATACATATAACTCCTAAGAACTTTATCATTATGACGGCAGTTAAAAGGAGTTTATAAAGATGGGGGTATGGCTGTAAGTTGCTTATTTTGGAATGATCTCAAAAAAATGAAGTAATGAGAAAGAGGAAGGCACTGGGAGAAAGGGGAAGGGAGAGGTAGAATGGGGAAAATATTTTCACATAAAAGAGGTGTGCAAGGAAGAGCTTTTACAGTGGAGGGGGAAAAAGGGGTGGGCGGGCAATGCTTGAACCTCACTCTCATCAGAACTGGTTCAAAGATGGGAGAACACACACACATATACACCATTTTGTATAGAAATCTGACTTGCTCAACAGGTAAATAAGAGAAGAAGATTATAAGAGAAAGGAGGGAAGGAGTGACAAAAGGGAGGACAGATTAAGGGAGGCAGTGGTTAGAAGCAAAATAGACTTTTGAGGAGGGACAGGATAAAAAGAGAGAGAAAATAGCAAAACAGAAGAAAATAGGATGGAGGGATATACACAATTAGTAATCATAACTGTGAATGTGCATGAGATGAGCTCACCTATAAAATGAAAGTGGATAGCAAAATGGATTAGAAACCAGAATTCAACAATATGTTGTTTACAAGAAATACACTTGAAATAAAGTCACACACAGAGTTAAAATATAGGGTTGGAGCAGAAGATTCAATTTCAGTTGAAGAAAAAAATGTAGGAATTGCAAACTTGGTCTCATTCAAAGTAAAAGTGAAAATAGACCTAATTAAAAGAGATAATCAGGGAAACTACATTTTGCTAAAAGTTACCATAGACAAATGAATATAGAAAAATTTACAGCAAGTTTTTCTGATAAAGGCCTCCTTTCTCAAATATATACTCAGTATAGAACTGAGTCAAATTAACAAAAATAATAACATTCTCCAATATATACATATATGTACACAGACATATATATGTGGTAGTTTATGAAAAAATACTCTAAATCACTAGAGAAATGCAACTTAAAATAACCTGAGGTACTATCTCACACCTATCAGAAATGACAAATGCTAGAAGGGATGAGGAGAAAATAGGAAGACTAATGCATTGTTGATAGAGTAGTCAATTGGATTAACCTCTTTGGAGAACAATTTGGAACTATGTGCAAAGGGATATGAAACTATGCATAATCTTTGACCCAGTAACACCACTACTAGGTCTGTTTCCCAGAGACTAAAGGAAAAGGGAAAGAATCCATACAAAAATATTTATAGAAGCTCTTTTTGTGGTGTTAAAGAATTGTAAATCAAGGGAATGCTCATCAATGGAGAATGGCTGAACAAGTTGTGGTATATGATTTTGATGGAGTGTGAAATATTAATCAGTTATTGATCAATCATTTATGTTTAATCACATTCTTTAATTGCATATGTTAGTTTTTTTAAAATTATTTTTTCGTTTTCAACATTCATTTCCACAAGATTTTGAGTTCAAAATTTTCTCCCCATCTCTCTCTTCCCCCACTCTGAAACACCATGCATTCTGATTACCCCTTCTCCCAATCTGCTCTCCCTTCAATCACATCCCTCCCTTCCTTTATCCCCATCTTCTCTCTTTTCCTTTTGGGCAAGATAGATTTCTATACTCCATTACCTGCATTTCTTATTTCTCAGTTGCATGCAAAAACAATTCTCAACATTCATTCCTTAAACTTTGAGCTCCAACTTCTCTCCCTTCCTTCCTCCCCACCTATCCTCACTGAGAAGGCAAGCAATTCAATATAGGCTATATATGTGTGGTTTTGCTAAAGACTTCCATAATAATCATGTTGTTAAAGACTAATTATATTCCCCTCCATCCTATCCTGCCTCATATTTATTCTATTCTCTCCTTAGACTTTGTTCCTTCCCTAAAGTGATTACTTCTTATTTATTACTCCTTCCTCCTATTTGCCCTTCCATCATCCCCCACCCCACTTATCCCCTTTTCCCCTACTTTTCTGTAGTGTAAGATAGGTTTTCACATCAAATTGAACATGCATGGTATTCCTTCCTTAAGGCAAAATATGATGAGAGTAAGCTTCACTTTTTCCCTCTCACCTCCCTCCTTTCCCCTCCACTGAAAAAGCTTTTTAAAGGTGTTATTTTCTTCATCTTTTTTGGGAGGTTTCCTTTATTTTATTTTCAGCTTATTAATACAATATTTATTTTTCTTCCCTCTGTCAAATCCTGAACCCGTGACTTTCCCCAGGGCTACCTGGGCCACCATCAGGCAAAAGAACCCCATGGCCTCAGACAAGGCAAAGCCCAGGATGGTGTAGGAAAACAGCTGCTGCTTCAAGGAGGGGTTCCTGGTATAACCAATGATGAGACTTCCAACCACAGTCCCAATACCAGCTACAGAGTCAGCCACAGTGACAGTCCCAGCTCCAATAAACTTGGCTGCTGTGTCAATCACCCTTGAAACAGTGCTAGTTTGGAATCCACATCTGAGGATATGAGGTCAAGGGACCTGATGCTGCCAAAATGCTGAGGTTCTCATCTGTCTGAACCTCTGGCTGTTTTAGCACCACTGCAGATAATGGTCTACTCAGCAGCTGAGAGCTACTCCTCACAAGGGCAGGAGTAGAGATGAACTTGGCACAGGTGTATGTTCTTAAGGAGTGAGGGGCAAAGCTGAAGAGTTGTCGGCAGAGCAGAGGAGACAGCTTGGGTCTCCTTTAGCAAGATGTTGACTCATTTTTCATGATTTTCTTGTATTGCTCTCATTTCTCTTCACAACTTTTCTTCCACCTCTCTTACATGATTTTCAAAATCTTTTTTGAGGTCTTCCATGGCCAGAGACAATTGCATATTTATTTTGGAGGTTTTGGATGCAGAAACCTTGACTTTCATGTCTTCCTCTGATGGTAAGCATTGTTCTTCCTCATCTGAAAGGATGGAAGAAAATACCTATTCACCAAGAAAATAACCTTCTATAGTTTTATTTTTTCACCCCTTTTTTGGACATTTTCCCAGCCAGTTACTTGATTTTTGAATTTTTTGTCAAGAGGGGGGTACACTCTGGGGACCCATAAGCTCTCAGTTCCTCCAAGGTGGCACAATCAAGTAAACTTCTCTCCTCTCCTGGCCTATTCTCTGATCTGGGAACTACCAAAGCTTTTTTGCCCAGGATCTGCAAGTAGAATTCCCTTTCCAAAGCCTCTACCAGCTCCATCACACCAGCCCTCTTCCTCACCCTAGGACTGCCATTCAGGGCTGAGACGTAGATCAGTGGCTGAATTTCCCCAAGGGCTTTAGGCCAGGGGCTCCAAAAATGCTGCTGCCAGCACTGCCTGGGGCCAAGGCAAGGGGAGGACCCTGCTCCCTTCTTACCACTGACCTTTGAAGCTGTTTTTGGTGTTTATAGGTTGAGGGATCTGGGAACCACAGCTGCTGCTGGGGATTCTTCCTGCTCTGGTTCTATTCCTACTGGATGCACAGCTATGGCTGGACTGCGTGGCCAAGACTGGGTTGCACTCTACCAGGTGTGATAGACCTTTCCTGTTGGCCCTCCAGGCTGCCCTGGGCTGGAAATCTGCTTCACTCTGTCACTTTGTGGCTTCCACTGTTCTAAAATTTGTTTAGAGTCATTTTTTTTACAGGTATTTCATGGGATGCAGGAGAAGAGCTAGAGTAGGTGTGTCTTTCTACTCTGTCATCTTGGTTCCATCCCCATATCATTTAGTTCTTATAAATAATAGTTGATTAAGAAGGGTGTATATGACCCTGTGCAACCTGGCAGGGCACTGGTTCCAGCCCACCTGTCAACTAGCTTCCTTATTTTTTTTCACAGCTGACTTCTTGTGGAGCTTAAGTGAGATTGAGTTCCCCATTTCTATTAAAAGTCTCTGACAAGTGGACTTCTTCATTTCTCCTAAAAGCAAAGGTATAGCTTATAGGTCCTGGCAACTATAGGTCACCTAGGGTTGAAAAACCTCCACACCCTAAGTGTTGCCCACTTGTCAGTTCCCCATTCTTGTGGAAGTTCCTTGTTTTTGACACAAAATAGTCTTCCATTGAACAATGCAAAGTCCCCAAATACCCTCAGCCAATCAGAAAGTGTAAATTCTCAAGAGAAACAGTATCATGTTCCTCAATTTGAGATGTGTTCCTCATTTATGCCTATAAGAATACTCTGTAAACTTAGTTCAGGATCCTTACACCAACTGAGGAGGTCTTGGACTCACTTTATTGGCAAACTGCTTGTCATTGCTAATAAACTGATCATGTTTGGAGGTTTTTATCTCAGTTTCTCTTATTCACAAATTTCATTTGCAACAGTTGGCATCCCAGAAGGGACTTGATTGTGGAACTCTGATTTCCAGGAAAACCCCTCAGAAGATTTTCCCAGAGTGTGCAAAGATTGATTTCACCAAGGGTTTCTCTTTGAGGGACCACCTCTGGAGATTGGATTACCCCTTGAGTCAGATCCAAATTTTCTCCATGCCCAGGTAAACATCAGGAATGTCCTTTTTTTCTAGTTTGACTGGGGAAACTTAGGGAAACCTCTCCATTTGTCTTGATTAGAGGACTCTTTGATCCCTTTATCTGGTTTGAGGAATTCTTTTTCCCCCTTTATATAATTTGATCGGGAAAACCAAGAGGACTTTCCCTTTTCTATATTGACTAGGGAATTATTTTTTTCTCTAACTATTTTGATTCATAATCTTTGAAAGGGGTACTCCTTCAGGTAAAAAAGCTCTAAAGATTGTTTTTTCTTACTGCTGCAGCAATCAGCAAAGAGTCTAGATGGATGAAGTGCTAGTGATGTCCTCAAATAACAGGGACTTAGCTTCCACATCTTTAGTGACAGGGAGGAAGATTTTGCTACTAGGTGTTTAAGAGGGGGTTTTGAAAACTGGTACTAGGATCAAAAAGTTCAGCTGACAAATTACATGAAAGTTCATACAGATCCCTAATCTGGCCCAAAGTAGAGATTTTCAATGGCCACAAACTAAAATATTAAGATTCCTCTTTATTTTTATTTTATTTTTTTGCATTTTCATTGAAGTCAACATTTTATTTTTTATTATTATTTGTTTTTAGTGTTCTGCACTCACTTCCATATATCTTAGATTTCCCCCCTCCCTCTCCTCCTTCCCTCCTACCTCCTCATTCCCTTCCTGATACAGCATACAATTTTATATAGCTTTTACACATACATTCCTATTAAATACATTTTTACCTTAGTCATGTTGCATAGAAGAATTAAAATGAATGGGAGAAATAATACAAACCAAAACATAACACAAAAGAAAATGATCTGCTTCATTCTGTGATCGAATTCCATAGTTCTTTCCCTGGATGTAGAAGGCATTTTGACTTAAGAGACCACTGGGAATTATTTAAGTCTTTGCATTGCAATGAACTACTAAGTCTATCAGAAAAATTCCTCTTACACTGTGGTTGCTGCTGTGTACAAAGTTCTCCTGGTTCTGCTCCTTTCACCCAGCATCAGTTCATATAAGTCTTTCTAGGCCTCTTTGAAGTCATTCTATTTATCATTTCTTATAGCACAATAGTATTTCATTACATTCATATACCACAATTTATTCAGCCATTCCCCTATTGATGGGCATCTCCTTGGATTTCCAGTTTTTGGTCACCACAAAGAGAGCTGCTATAAATATTTTTTTGTACATGTGTGACCCTTTCCCATTTTTATGATCTCGTGGGGATATAGTCCTAGAAAATCGGTATTGCTGGGTCAAAGAGCATGCACATTTTTGTAGCCCTTCAGGCATGGTTCCAAATTGCTCTCCAGAATGGCTGGATCAGCTCACAGCTCCACCAACAATGAATTAGTGTTCCAACTCTCCCGCATCTTCTCCAACATTTATCATCTTCTTGTTTTGTCATATTAGCCAATATGATAGGTGCAATGCGGTATCTCAGAGGTGTTTTGATTTGCATCTCTCTAATCAATAGTGATTTAGAGCATTTTTTCATATGACTATAGATATCTTTAATTCCTTCCTCTGAAAACTGCCTGTTCATATCCTTTGACCATTTATCAATTGGGGAATGACTTGTATTCTTGTACATTTGACTCAGTTGTCTATATATTTTAGAAATGAGGCCTTTATCACAGACACTAGTTGCAAAAATTCTTTCCCAGTTTTCTGCTTCCCTCCTAATCTTGGTTGCATTGGGTTTGGTTGTGCAAAAACTTTTCAGTTTAATGTAATCAAAATTATCCATTTTGTACTTCATAATGCTTTCTATCTCTTGTTTAGAAGATTCTTCTTTTAAAAAAAACCAAGCACCCTTTTTTATGAAACTGATTAGAAATAGGAAAAACCTTGTTAGCAAGTGTATCTATGTATCTGTCTATGTCTCTGTCTTGACAATTAAACCAACCTCTTTCCTCAGTCTGATAGACCAAAGGAAAAGCAATATAGAATAAAAGTCAAAAGTAAAAACTTTCTTTGGAACTTTAAAAAGCCTTTTAGAAAAGTTTCTCTCTCTTTTTGGTTCTAGCCAAAAAGGTGGGTTGGTGGAGGGGGAGCAGACAAGAGACATAGTTAAGAAATCTTTGTTCCCAACCGAAGAAAAGTAAGTGACATTAATTATAAAGTAGAGACCAAAGGTTGTTTCCTCTACTATCAATCTCCAAATTGTGGTTTGATTCTGTAAAATTTGCTCTTATCATTCTTTCCTCAGAGTAATCAGTTTATTTTAGTGTAGAAAAGGGAAGGTGATTTTACTAATTAGAAAAAAGTAAACTGGAACTAGTGAATACTCACATTTTGCAGTATGACCATGGCAATAAGACCGCTTGCTCTAAAATGAAGATATAACTGAAAAGTGAAATTTAATGATGCCCTTGCATTTTAAATTAATTATTTAGGTAAATTAGAAATACTGTAAACCTGTGCTGAAATTAGTGAAGGTGAAATTAGTTAAACATTGTATTTCAATAGAAGTAAGGGTATAATAATTTAGGGTAAAAATGACTGAGAACAGAATTAAACAACATCATAGTGATGGAGTCCTAATAGAGCTGCCCCCAGTTCCAGCAGTCTACCTTCATTACAGGCCCACTGAACCTACGTCACTGTCCTGACTTCTTCATATATGTCTCACTGCTCACTAGAACAACAGGTGTGTTTCTGAAACTCATAGTTCTCACAGAAACAGCAGGCATGGCAAGCCAGGCACTGCCTCTACCCAACCATGACCTCCAGACTCATTCCTACAGAAACAGGTGTGTTCTTGTAGTCAATCACAATCACATCATCCATCTAGCCCAAGACAGGACCACAATACCTAACTATCTATCTCGACCAGACAAGACCACAATAACTAGCCAGTTGGAGAACAGCAAGTCCAGAACGTTTAACTACCAAACCATAGATGGCCCCCCTCCTCCATTATCCAATCCTTTAACAAACTCCTCCTGCCTTTTTATATTAATCATATTCCTATATTCTATATAAATTTCTGTTAATTGAATCTTTACCCCATAAAATATATCTTGCTTTCTCTGAAGCTGTTGGTTCTTCTTGGAACTTAACCCACTTCATTAGAGGCATCAATCTCAATTAATGCCTATACTTGGATTAGAGATGATCTAACTCTAATTATTTGAGACAGTTCCACCATAACACATCATGAAATATCAACAATTTTTGGCATCCCTGGATTTAAATCTCAACAATAGCATTATGGGTGAATGTAGGAGTCAATTAAGTGTGTGCTCATTTAATATGGAGGATACTCATATTAGAAAATATAAAATTAAAAGGAGAATATAGCTTATGAATATATACATATATAATACTGAAGTTTTGAGAGAGCAAAAGAAATTAATTTATAAATTATTTCTTGATGTGTCTTAGGCACTTAAACATTTTATAGAATAAAATCAGGAAGGTTACCATTTAAAATGAATTGCATTAAGATATTAGGAGACACCCTGTTTTCTAGAGCTAAGGCCCAGCAAGCAAGCTGTGCCCTTTTCTTGGCATAACAACAATCTTTTGCCCTCACCCTCTGGCAAAATCAAATACTTACTGTATTGTTTTGACCAGCACCAGTTGTTCTCTGAGCTCAGACAAGCACTGGACAAGCTCAGACAAGTGCCCAAGTTCCAGTCATGAAGTCCTGTTATGAATCAGATTTGTCCCATTGTCGCTGTTACTCCTCACTATCAGGGATACAGCTCATGGGTCCCTCAATTAGAGGAGGAGCCCTGGTACATGTGTTGTCTGCCTCCTTGCTTGCAAGCCCTTTCCCTCACTTTGAAATTAAACTTCTGTTCGATTCCTAAATCATCTGTCTCTAGCCTGCTCTGTTCAACTCTAGCTACCTACAGGGAAGATGTCTGGTCCATTTGGCATTAACTGACGTCAGAAGTGGGACTGGACACAGAACCGGGCCATTGGACTCTCTGGTACCAGTGGGAACAGACTAGGCGCCACCAGAGATTTATTTCTTCAGAGTCTGACCACCCTCATCTGGTGAGTCCTCTGTCCTTCTTCCTGCTCCAATGGCGGACTTCTCACCTTGGTCAGGTTCACCATTCTTATTTTTTTTTAATTAATTTTTAGTTTTCAACATTCATTTCCATAGGATTTAGAGTTCTAAATATTCTCCCCCTCTTTCCCCCCTCCAAGATGGCATCCAATCTGATATAGACTTTAGATATACATTCATATTAAACATATTTTCACATTAGTCATGTTGTAAAGAAGAATTAGAACCAATGGAAGGAACCACAAGAAGAAATCAGAGAGAGAGAGGGAGAGAGAGAGAGAGAGTAAATAGTATGCTTCAATCTGCATTTATACTCCATAGTTCTTTTTCTGGATATGGAAAGCATCTTCTATTATAAGTCTTTTGGAATTCTCTTAGACACTTGCATTGCTGAGAGGAGCTAAGTCTATCAGTTAGTAATCACACATTGGGGATGTTGCTGTGTACAAAGCTTTCCTGGTTCTGCTCACTTCACTCAGCATTAGTTCATGTTAAGTCTTTCTAGGTTTTTCTGAAGTCTGCTCATCATTGCTTATGGAACAATAACATTCAATTACATTCATATGCCATAATTTGCTCCCATTCCCCAAATGATAGGTATCCCCTCAATTTTCAGTTCTTTGCCACCACAAAAAGAGCTGCTATAAATATTTTTGTATATGTGGATCCTTTTCCCATTTTTATGATCTCTTTGGGAGACAAACCTACAAGTGGTAGCGCTGGGTCAAAGGGCATGCACGTTTTTATATCCCTTTGGGCATATTTTGCTCCACAGAATGGTTCGATTAGTTCACAACTCTAACAACAATGCATTAATGTTCCAATTTTCCCACATTTCCAACATTTATTATTTTTCTATTTTGTCATGTTAGCCAATCTGATGGATGTTCACCACTCTCTGTGGATCACAGGATCCCTCCAGTGACCCGATTTGTCTTGCATCATCACTCTGGTAAGGATATCCTTTCTTAAACTGCATGCCTCTGTAACTGTGTGCCTCTCTAAAGAAAGTAACTTTGCACTGTTAAATCTGTTTGTGTCTGTATCTGTCTTGTTGTTTTGTCTGTGTTTGTATCTGCAAAACGTCTGTGTTGTGTTTATGTTGTCAGTTAGATTCTATTACCTTGAAAGATTTAAAATTTCTAAGGGCTGTAGTCAAAAGAGTTTAGAACACTGGGAAAGATTAATGAACTATCATACTTGAAGCAACTGTCTCAATAAGCAGGACTAACTCCCACTTTAGGAAATAAGAAAAAAAGTCAGATAATCAAAGTTTGTAGAACCACTAAAAACACCTTAGTGGATTCTGGAGATTTGGAGAGCAATCATTCAGGAGTTTGAAGATTAATCATTTTAAGATTGCAGGTGAGAACTCCTGGGATTTGCGTAATTCCAGGAACTCACTCCTTTCTGAAATACCTTAATACATTTTGGGGTACCACTCTGTAGAATTTAAGGAAAAATAAGGATTAAATCTTGTAAAAGTTAAAAGGAGATGGCATTTTTCCTTGAAGATTAATAGCTTCATTTTTCTAGGGCAATGAAGTAAGATAGCTAGTTTGGTAATAATCTCAAAGTGAAGAAAGAAAAAAAGGTAAAAAGTTGGCAGCTCATATCCACCTCTTGTTAACTCTTCCTTGACATCTCTGATTAGGTTCCGAAATAAAGGTGTTGAAAAAAATGCTGGAAAAATGTAGGGAAATTTGAATAATGATCCAGTTGCAGAAATTTATTAACTGTGTCATTTATCTTATCTCTGTTCCAGTTTCCTGATCTGCAAAGAGTAAAATAACGTACTCACCTCCCAGTGTTGTTGTGAGATCTAAATGATATAATGATTGCAAAGTGCTTAGCACAGTGACTGGCATATGCTAAGCATTATATTATTTCTTTAATTGAATATAACTTCTTTAATTGAATATAAGCTAAACATTATATTATTTCTTTAATTGTTCCATACAGCTAACTTTTAAATGGGTTTAAAATATCAAAGGTAATAGGATGATTTTTATATGGAATAACTTGGAAATGCAATTGATATCATGTGAAGTGTTATTTTATTTTAAAATCTCTTATATTAAAAAATTTGAGAGACCATTGTAACAGAAATAGTTAGACAAAACTTCTTAATCTAGATACTGTTATACATGAATTGAACTTTTAAAAGGATGTGATTGAAAAACTAGGTATTTGAAAACTGTTAAATATTTAATGAGGTATATTTTGTTACAAAACAGATAATAATGTAATAGCAAATTTTCACTTGAAATTCTTGGCCATTATGGAAGTGTACATGGCAGTTTAAAGATAACAACATATTAATGATGAGTCAACTATCAGGTAATTGCTGTATGTATGAAGCCCCAGAATATGGGTAGTTTTAATTTGTAAGGAAAGGATAAATAAAATGTTAAATGTTAGGGAAACTTTTTAATTAAAGCCCTAAATTATGGTTAGTGAAATTTTGCCATTTAAGGTAAAAATCCCTGGGACTGTAATTTACCATTGTTTGAGCTTTGATTACAGGGAGAGTTGTCTGAATAGTTATGAAGCTAACCGCAGAAAATGGCATGTGCTGCAGTCCGGTAACCACTAACGGTGGATGTCTGTGCCTGGGAAAAGTTTTGGGGACAACTCTGGCATGGCCTAAAGTAGAATCCTGTTGACTCTATTTCCCCATTGTGCTATTTTCTTTCTGAAAAGGAAATTTCCCCACTTGGTTAATCCTGAGGCTTACTTTTAACACCCTGTTGCTACATGATTGGCTGTCAGATATGGCTTATGCCTGGAATCAAACAGAGCTAAAGGGAGTTTTTTCTCCTATTATGATATATGACATTTTTATAACTATGTCCTTCTTTTATCTTTTGTAGCAAATTTTTATAATCAGGAAGTTTTTAAAGTATAATACTAAATTTATTTAATAATAGTTTGAGAGTGGAACATCTCTAAGTTATTTTATTAGGATGCAAGTTTGAACATCTTAAAATTTTGACCTGTATTTGTAGTCAAATTACAATATAGGGATGATATCCTCCTAAGGGGTAAATGATTAGACAAAGATATCATGTAAACATTTTCTAAATAAATGGAATAGTAAATTTTGAGAAAGCAATAGTATTATATGATTGGCTTATAAATTTATCTATTACGGAAATTCAGGGTTTGAGTATGCTTTAGTAATAAGTTCTCCAAATTGGATTAAGGATTTTACACATAAATTTTATTCATAACGGGAAAGAAAGTGACACTATTTTCCCATTTTAAAAGTGTCTGTCTGATCATTTTAAAAGGCAGAAGAATTCATTTTACAGTTGGACCTCATGAATTTTTAAAAAATTCTTACATCAGGTACAGGATTTAGGGATGGATAAAAATAGCAATAGGTATACAAATTGAAATTCTTTGAAGTTTCAAGAGTAGAAAACCAAATTTACTAAACTATATTAAGTTAGAATTATCTAGGAACCTTTAGATTTGGAACCAGGGAAGCAGAGTCCCCTTTAGAAGCTGTCCTGAGAATAAAATCTATTTTCCAAGAAAAGATATAAGGGGACCAGGTAATTACCTGAGACATCTGGGACTTGAAATATGCTGATTAAATGGATATTGAGAATGGGTTACTAGAACACAGGGAAACTTGATACTAGTTAACATTGGTGATAATCACTGTATTGCTTTGTATGCTTTAAGTTTTCTTGGTTACCGTGGTGGCATGTAAATCTCTCTTCTCAAAACCAGTCCATTATGAGCCCTCTAAATAGTTTGATGGGTACCTGATTTAATGTAATTATGCAATTATGGGAATTGTGAGAAAACTTTATTGCATTGTTTCAACGTAGCCCTGTATGACTGGGAAACAAGACCATCTCTATGTGGTGTTCAGAGATCCTTAACCAAGAACATATGTTATGCTGAGCAGAAACCGAGATCCAAAGATCGATTGATACAAGTTTTCTCAAAATTGTCAACCTTCTAAGAACTCCTACCAGGTCCTTTTGACTGTCAAACTTGTGAGTGTGGACTCCTAGATCACCTGAAAAAAGTTCTGGAGACCTCAAGGTTTGGCTAGTACAGTCTCAGAAACAGCTGACATCCAGATGAGACAGCTGTTCCAAGAATTCAGACAAAGGTTGAGTACAATGTCTATGTATTTTTTTTCTCTTACCTTTTGTTATGTGCTCAAACACCAAGGCCTTAATTCAAATGTATATTGGCATTTTCTTCTTCTACATTATTAGTCCCTGACTTTCCTGCTTGTAAGCAAACAATGGCTAGACAAGACCTCTTCACCCTACTGTGAATTTTCCAGTGATACCTGGGACAGACTTCCCTGATAGGACCCTTTCTGGTCATCCTGGTCCAACTCTTATGGCACCTTGACTTTGTACGTTCCTCTACTTTATTGGCCAGAAGGGGAGGGGTAAAGATCCCCCTCCCTTTGGCCAAAAGGGGAAAATGTCAAGATATTAGGAGACACCCTGTTTTCCAAAAGTAAGGCTCAGCAATGAAGCTTGAAGGAAAATAATCCATTTTACTATCAAAGAGCTACTGAAATTGATATAACAGAATTTTTATAAGTATGTTAGAAGATTCCTGTCAAAGGCACCATTGTTTAATTTATATTTAATTTTAAAAATCAGAACCAATGTGATTTTTCCTATTCATTGCCTCTCAGCAATCATAGCCTCAATATCATTTTTCAATCTGTGAGGTAAAGAAATTCTGCAATATATATTTAAACCTGTGAATTTTGAGAAATTAAAGCAGATTTGTTGAAAATAGTGGGTTCTTAGAAAAATTGATATTTAATACATAAATAAAGAATCATTAGAGATTATAAATCTTGATTTGATCTTGTAAAAATTTTGTTCTGAAACCTCATTATAATTGTGGTATGTCAGAGTTTAATCATTCTTCTTTATACATAAAGGGGATGATAAATAATAGCACCTACCTCCTAGGGTTGTTTGAGGATAAAAAGGATTCTAAATTGCTTAGTATAATGAGCACAGATGCTGACTATTGTTATTAGATTTTGGGTTAAATAACATATTAAAGGTAATAATATGAATGATTTTCTAAGAAGAATAAGTTAAGCTTTTGTCCAACTACACAAATGAAATTTGACTTGAGAAGTTCGGCATTAAGATTTAAAAAAAAAAATATTCTCTAGGCTTCTTGTTTTTTTCTTATATTGTTGGTTGGTTGTCCTTTGTTCTTGATGAGGACCAAAATGACATCACCATGATAAAGTCAAGTTTCAGTGTGTCTGACTGTGACTGATCAGACCAATATGAGCTCAGAATGTTCTACCAGAGGCTGAGCACAGATAGTCCATGTGAATGTTTGGGTGGATACTCCAAATTTGTGCATCCTACATTTACTTTTTGATGTCTCAATTATGTTTTGCTCATAGAGCTCAGAACCCTTTCTGATGTGGGCACACCATGCTCTGTGCCAGTCTCCCATGTGGCACAGTCAAATCCAAAGTTCTTGAGAGAGACCTTGAGAGTGTCTTTGTATCGCTTCTTCTGACCACCATGTGACTGTCTTCTGATCACCATGTGATCATCTGCCCCATGTGAGTTCTCCATAAAATAGTCTTTTTGGCAAGTGTACATTTTACATTTGAACAATGTAACCAGCCCATCAGAGTTGTGCTCTCAGAAGCACAGTTTGAATGCTTGGCAGTTCAGCTCAAACAAGGACTTCAGTGTCTGGTACCTTATCCTGACAGGTGATCCTCAGAACCTTCCTAAGACAGTTCAAATGGAAGCAATTCAGTTTGCTGGTGTGGCGCTTGTAGATGCTCTATGTTTCACAGGCATACAACAATGAAGTCAGCACAATGGCTCTGTAGACCTTCAGTTTGGTAGTCAGTCTAGTACCTCTTCTCTCCCAAATTTTTCTTCATATTCTCCCAAACACTGGGCTAGTTCTGGCAATGTGTGTGTCAACCTCATTGTCAATGTGAACATCCCTGGAAAGTACACTACCAAGGTAAGTGAACTTATCCACGGTATTTAAAACTTCTCCCTTTGTTGTAACCGATAGGCTCACATATGGATGGTGTGGTGGTGGCTGATGGAGCTCCTGTGTTTTCTTGGTGTTAATTATCAGGCCAAAATTAGCACAGGCAGCAGATAATTGATCCATACTTCGTTGCATCTCAGTTTCTGAGGCTGCATTGCATGCACATTTATCTGCAAACAGAAAATCATGTACCAACACTCCCTCTATTTTGGTCTTGACTTGTAGCCTTTTCAAATTGAAGAACTTACCATCAGTATGGTAGTTGACGTTGATGCCATGTTCATCCTCACTGAAAGCGTTTGACAACTTCTAGTTTTTTCTTATATTGTAGAATTTGGCAAAATATCAGATGTGATTAGAAAAGTAAATTCTCTTTTCATTAAGAGAATATGCCTTTATTTATATAATGGTACGTGAAAATTTTCTAAATTATTGTGAAATACTGTTAGCAAGGCCATCTCCCTATTGAGTTATTAAAATATATGTGATAATAATCTTTGAAAAACTGTAATAATGAAGTACCTTTTGCCTTAAAATATAGAATTCTTATGATTTAAGAAGAGGTTTGAGGACCCTTCCAACAAGAGTTATGGTCTAAATTTTATAACTGTGCATAGGTAGGTAAAGTTATACTATCTTGTCAACCATGTGGAAGAACTGATGTTGTAAAAGTCCCTACAGTGAATGAAATAAACTAAACTGATGTCCTTTGCTAAAAGACGTTTTGTATCTTACGAATCAGACTGCTAAAAGATAGCAAGATTCATTGCAATGCAAGAACTTAAAAAATTCCCAATGATCTCTTAAAGCAAAATGCCTTCCACATCAAGAGAAAGAACTATGGAAATTGATTGCAGAATGTAACAGATCATTTTCTTTTGTATTACATTTTGATTTGTTTTGTGATTTCTCCCATTCATTTTAATTCTCCTATGCAACATGACCAAAGTGAAAGTGTATTTAATAGGAATGTATGTGTAGAATCTATTTAAAATTGTAATGCCGTCTCAGGAAAGGAGAAGGGAGGGAGGGAGGGGAAAAAATCTAAATTATATGGAAGTGATCATAGAACACTGAAAATAAATAAAATAAAAAAAAGATAGCAAGATTGTTTAAAAACTCCTAAATACTCAATGGGTTATATTTCCTCTAAACTAGTCTCCTAAAGGGAAAGACTTCAGTCTTACTATTTATAACTGCCCTATAATGTAAGTTAACAAGTGGCTCAAGTAATAACTGAGAAATTAAAAGCAAAATATTCTAAAGTACTACCTAAAGTATGTCAATGAAATTCTTTAAAGTAATCTAGCAGGAAAGAAACCCTGGCATTTCATAAACATTATATAAATGAATTATTATTACTTCTTTAATTTACTTTAATTAATCCATATTGGATAACTTTATATTGGGTTTTAGATGTCCCTGATGTGATTAATAAAATATCAAAGGAGACAGGATGACTGATTTTCCTTGTAACATGATTTTTCTTTTTCTTTTCTTTTTAAAATGTAAATAGTATTTTATTTTTTCCAATTACATATAAAGATAGTTTTCAACATTCATTTTTTATAAGCTTTTGAGTTCCAAATTTTTCTCTTTTCTTCCCTTCCACAAGATGGCAAGCAATCTGATATAGGTTATATGGATCATAGTATACTTTTTAAAAAACCCTTTTGTATTTTTCTGGGTTTTTTTGATCTGGTTTCTTTCACATGACTAACATGGAAATACTTTTTGCATGACTGCTTATATATATATATATATCCTATATCAAAGTGCTTGCCTTCTTGATGGGGATGATGGGAAAGGAGGAGAGGAGGCAGAGAATTTCGAACTCAAGATTTTAATAAATGAATGTAAAAAATGGTTTTTATGTGGAATTGGGGGGAAAATAAAATGTCAAACAAATAACTGGAAACAATAACAAAAACTCTGTGCAGACTGACAGGGCATTGGCTCCAGCCAATCAGTCTGTCATGTAGCTTTCTCTCTCTCTCTCTCTTTTTTTTTTTTGCACAGCTGGTTACCCATTCCCATTAAAAGCTTCCAACAAGCTTAGTCCCTCATTTCTACTAAATGCAAAGCTGTAGCTTATAGGTCATAGTGATTGTAGGTCAACCAGGGTTGGAAAACCTCAATTCCCTGAGTGTTGCCTGTCAAAATTCCCCATTCTTGTGGAAATTTCCTGTTCTTAACATAGGATAACTTACCATGACAACAATGGAAAGTCCCCAAATACCCCAACCAATCAGAAAATATAAACTCCAATGAGAAATAATATCATGTTCTTCAAGTTGGGATCAATGCTCCTCATTTATGCCTATAAGAGTGCTCTGTAAACTCAGTTGAGGGTCCTTATACCAACTGAGGTGGTCTTGGACCTACTTTATTGGCAAACTGCTAGCCACTGCTAATAAACTGATCACGCTTGGAACTTTTTGCTTCAGTTTCCCTTATTCACAGATTTCATTCGTGACAGTAGTACTATTGTGCTACACAAAATGACAAGGGGGTGGTTTCAGAAAGAACATGACAAGACCTATATGAACTGATGCAGAGCGAAGTGAGAAGAACCAGGAGCTTACTGTGCCCAGTAACAGCAATGTTGTTATGATGTTCAACTCTGAAAGACTTGTTTCTCTGATCAATACAATGATTCAAGACAATTTCAAAGGCCTCATGAGGAACAAATGCTATCCACCCCAGAGAGAGAACTGATGAACTCTATGTGTAAACTGAAGTACCATTTTCTCAATTTCTTTATTTTTCTTGCTTTTTAAAAATATGGCCAATATGGAAATGTGTTTCATATGATTTTACATGTATAACTGATATATTGCTTGCCTTCTCAGTCAGTGGGAAGAAGGTGGAAGGGAGAGAATTTGGAGCTCAAAATTTAAAAAGAATGTTTTAAACAAATAAATAAATAATTGAGGGGAAAAAAAGAGATATAACGAGACATTCATAGACCACTGTCTTGGTTGTAGGTCCACACAATGGACCACATAAAAGCTGGCAATTTATTTAATAAAAATATTATATAACCCTGTAGTAATAGCATTCTATGAGGTGATAAAAGCAGTCCACAAAAAAGACAAAAGCAGCATGATAGAACTAATGTCTATCAATGTTTTGCCACAAGACAGATTAGGCCAAGTCCTCCTCCCTTCCCTCTTGGGAATTAGTTTTCCTTAAAAGGAGACAAAGTGGTCCTGGGACTTGATTGGCCCATATTTCCTTGATGTAGCTTTCTTGTCACCTAAAGGCATAAAAATGTCCCACCTAATCTACATTTGGGGCTCCTCCAAATTGCTGGATTTCTGAAGACCATATAAGTCACCATGTTCTTCCCCATATATCCTGCCCTGATGGATCAGAAATGTTTCCATCTGGAGATGAAGTGGGGAGTACCCAGAGAAGCTAAGTCCCATCATATCCTTATTGTGTATCTGTTCTTAAAGTTTTAGAGCAAAGCAAACTTTGGCTAACTGCTGGATGACTTTTGAGCGCCTCCTTCCATCCCAACATTGAATCTGAACTAAGAAAGTACTTGAGCTAAATGCACTGCCTACATCACCAACCCATGTTGTTGTTCTTAACTGTTTTAGTTGTGCTCAACTCTTTGTGACTCCATTTGGGATTATCTTGGCAAAGATACTGGAGTGGTTTGCCATTTCCTCCTCCAGTTCCTTTTATAGATGAAGAAAATGAGGCAAACAGGGTTAAGTGACTTGCCCAGAGTCACACAGGTAGTAAGAGTCTGAAGCCAGATTTGAACAAAGGTCTTCTTGACTCCAGGCTTGGCTCTCTACTCATTGAGCCACCTAACTGCCCATAGAACATAAAAAATGATCTTCAGGGAAGTTCCCTTGGGTCTCAAGTACTCTCCTCCAGAATCCAAGATCTGTCTTTATATTTTCTGCCACAAAGGGGTCCCAAATCTACCTATTTGGGACAAAGTTCACTGCCCCAGGTCTACTCCAGAAAATTTTTCTTTAAAATATCCCCAACTGTTGTGGGAATGTATGGATTAATTTAAATCTTTCCAGTTCCATTAGACTCCTGGCCCACAAAAGCCCTTTAACAGTTACAAATGGAAGTTTACTCTTCTAGCAAGAATACAAAACTGATTCACTTGGACGCAGATTCCCTGTCTTCCCATTTACCATGGTGGCATGCCCAGTCAGAAGCATGTGTTAAGTCTGAGAGCAATCAGGACTCCTCATCCACTGACCTCTGTACCTAGGTGACTAGGACACTGTGTCAACAATTTTAATCTTACTTCTTCAAATCTATTAAGTCTGAAGGATTGTTTAATTACTATATAAGGAAAACTAACCTATCCTGCATGGAATAGACATTGCTTCTACAACAGTCAGTGAAGGAACTATTTAAATGTACAGGCTTGTTGCCAATAAGCTGGCCACCAGGAGATGAACTAAATTGATGATAACATTTAATAATAATGGTTTACAATGGTGTACTTAGTCGTAAACATTTAATAAGCATCTACTATGTGCCAGGCACCATGCTACGTGGTAGGCATACATGGAAAGATAAAAGGCAGAATTTGTTCTAAAGGGGCTCATGGTCAACAGTGGGAAGTGATATATAAATGACTATATACAAACAAGCTACATAAAGGACAAATTGGAAAGAGTCAACAGAGGAAAGGTGCTAGAATGAAAAGGAATCAGGAAATACTTCCTGTAGAAAGTTGGATTTTAAGTGGGACTTGAAAAAAGCCAGGAAGTAGAGAGAAGGAAAAACACCCCAGGAATGGGAAGCAAGGCAATGGAAATGCCTCGAGTTGGGAGGAGGGTGTGTCTTGTTCAAAGAACAATAAAGAGGTCAGTATTGCTGGATCACATATGTGTGAGAAAGTGATAAGACTTAGGAAGACTGGAAGGGGAGTAGGGGAAGGGCAGATTGTAAAGGATTCTGAATGCTAAACAAAGGATTTTATATTTGATTCTGGGGGTGATAGGAAGCCCCTATTAAGTAGGGGGATAATATGGACAGATCTGTACTTTAGGAAGATCACTTTGAGAACTGAGGGGAGGATCAACAGGTATGGGGAGAGATATGAAGTAAGGAGGTCAACTAACAGTCTGTTACAATAGTCTAGGCATGAAGAGATGAGGGTCGGCACCAGGGCAATCGCAGTGCTATAGGAAAGAGGAGGCATATGGGAGAGATGTTTTGAAGGTAAAATTGATAGGAGTTGGCAACAGATTGAATATGGGTAATAACTGTAAGAGATTGAGGATGACACCTAGGATGAGAGCATGGGTGAATTAGAGCATGATGCTATCCTCAACAGTATGGGAAGTTTGGAAAAGTGTAGGGTTTTGGAGGGAAAGATGGGTTCAGTTTGGGGCATGTTGATTTTAAGATGTCTATAGGACATTTTATATATCTTTAAAAAAAAATAGGTTGATTGATGCATTCCCAGTGCATCTGCATTAATATTTTTTTGGACAACTTTCTATTTTCCTCTTTATTAGAACTGCTTCCTTTTGCATCCAGAAATCTATTGGTTTTTTTCAGATTGGGTCTCCCTATCTCACTCAGACAGTAAGTGTAGTGGGCACTCATAAGATTGATCCCAATACTGATCAGCATGGAAACTTTAATCTATTAAATTTTTCCAACCTGGGCCAGTTTACAGTCTGGTGGCCTTCTGCCCCCAGGAGCTCACTATATTGGTGCCCAGCTTTCCCTCGTTTAAATCCAATTCTCTTGCATGTCATGGCATCACCTTCCTGATATCATGGTTCTCTTTGAGAATGAAAGGCAAACAAAACAACAATATATTGGTGCCAGAGTCCGCTTTAGCCCTCCTGTAGCTCAGAACCCCCCAAACTGAAGAGCAATAGCAGCTTCCATCTCCTCAGCAGCAAAGAGGCAGTTATGTACTACTGTGCTCAGCCTTCATTATTCAATCCTGAGAGTTTCTCATTTTTCTGAACCAACTTCCCATGAGCACTTTAAATCCACAGGAACCCTATCTATCCTTGTGAAACTTTTGAAATCTGTCCTCCAAAAACAAGGTGTATGTCAAATTAATTCTGGGCTTTCCTATCTTTATCTATCACAAGTCTAAGGTTCCCATCATTTCCAAACAAGCAACTCCTCCCTTCCAGTTGGTAAAAATAAGATCCAGACTAGGATTTCTCCCTGCTAGTTCTTTCAGTCTTCGAAGGATTAAATTATCATTAAATCAATTACTAGCCATTCTGCTTCTAGTGGAGAAAGGGCTCAATCATGTTTAGGGAATTAAAATCTTCACTACTATTAACATGCATCTGTTCCAGCCTTTGAAATTTATTTCCTGAACTTCCTATCTGTGTAGGTTTTTGTTTTTGTTAAAGTATCCTGTTATCTTCTGATAACATTATTTCTCTTGCTACTTCCGTTTATTCTCACCATGTTTCTGCCTTCTGGTTCCTGAATTTTCTCATATCTTAAAATATATGCAACACTACTCTGCCCTTGGTTTTTGTTTTTTACTTATCCAGTTTCTTCTTAATTTACTATATTTCCCCAGAGCTATATTCCATTCCATTATTTTACCAAGTCTCAATGATATCAGTGAGGTCAAATTTGTTCCCTTGTATTATGAGCTCTAGTTAACTTTGCTGATTCGCCATATTTTGTGCAATAGATATATAGACACCTTAGTTAATGGAGTTTGGCTTTCTGGTTCTTTTCTTGGATTTTGTTTCTTGCGGACTTCTGGATGTCATGCATCCGTTGCTATTCATTTTCCTAACTGGAGTTTCTCTCCATAGTATCTATTTTAGTGGACATATATTCACAGTTTTCTCCCTGTTCCTTGCATTTCTGTCTAAATATTATTTTGGATTTGTAAGACTTTGGGCAAATAAATTCTTATCAGCCTTTGATAGGAACATTCCATCCCTGGCCAAGGAGCCTGTCACTTCTCTATCTGGACTATCCTTGATTCTGAAATGCAAACTCCAATCCTACATAACATCTTCTTAATCAGCTTTTCACTTCCTAAATCTATATTTATCCTATTGATCCCTTTCCTTTGATGGGAAAGTGTTGAAAGCGCCACCTGTACCTTTAACGTCTTTAGTTTCTTGAGCAAGACTATAATTTGACAATGTATCATGTGTTCCTTTTGGCAGTATCACTGGTGCCCATGTGGATCACCATAAGTGAGTAGCAGTTATCCATCTCGATAAATCTTGGTAGATTCTCTCTCATATTGGATATGTGCCCTGGGCTTACAGTATACTTCTGTTATTATCAGATCTATAAGTAGCTACCTTAGTTACCTTCAACAGGGAGTCACCACTTCTTTTTCCTCTGATGTATGATCTCTCACCTGATAATACCTACATTATGTCATTGGACTAGATGACCTCTAAGGTACCTTACAGATGTAAATCTTGACACTAGGATCTTTAGAAGACAAGCAGCTGCTTTCTTCTTAGAAATATCTGGCTCTTTACTCTTTGGGAAAAGTCTCCAATTTTTTTTCTTAGCTCTAAGTATTTGGTTGGTGTTCTTCCCTTTCTCTTCTGTATGGCATTCTTTCATCCTCCATCAGCCTGTCACAGGTCAGAATTCTCCTTTTTAGATAATTTTTTCTTTTTAGCTGTGACAATGAAACCTGTCCTCATTTTTGAGGGGAGGAACAGAGGTAGAGAACATTGTATTGCTCCTGATAACATGGGGAGAAGTGTTCTTCAGATGCTTTTTATTTTTTCTCCCAAGAAGTAGAGCAGCTTTTGATATACATCATAATAGTCACCTGGCAAACAGAGAACTCCAAGCAGGTCACTGCAAAATTGTCCACCTCACTTTTGGAAATGAATTCCTCAATCACTACATATTATTGGTAGTTTCCCTGAAAAACCATGGCAAGCTATTTGTGAATGAAGTTTGACTCCAGAGTTACCACTCTTGTGTTTTTAGCACTCTATCAACCATTTATCAGCTTCTTTAGCATCTAAGCCATCCTGACAGATACAACAGACTCCTTTCCCTTCCCTCAATAACCTCATATCTTGTTTTACCAACTACCCACTTCTCTCCCATCTCATCTTTCCCCATAAGCTTCTACCTCTCTTCTTCACCTTCATCTGTTCTTCCGTATCTTCCCCTTCCCCTCAGTTTTCTTCACATTTTTGTATTCTTCCTTGAATCTTTCTCTTCCTGTAGCTTGATTCCTTCTCCTCTTTCACATTTGGTCCTTTTTTCACCTTTTAAAGCTCAAGCTCTTCTCCTTTAACTTACCCTCATATTCTCTCAGATTATTCCTTTCCAAATTAAGTCTCTGATGTTCTTCATGTAGCAGTCAGTCACTAATGATCAGTTACTATGTGCTAGGTGCCAGGTACTGTCATAAGAACTGGGAATACACACACACACACACACACACACGACACAGACACACATGAGGAAAAAACCCAACAACACTGTCTTTGACCTTAGGGAGATAACATTATTTGTACTTCATTTAAGATATTAGTGTCTTGTCTCTGTTACCAACTCTTTACTTTCTATGATTATATCAAGTAGATTTAGGAGAACTCAACTGATCAGGCGTGACCTGATTACCTCCCCAACCCCTCACTACATTCACAATTCTAAAATATTCCAAATCATCTGGAAAATCTTTTTCTTCTCCAGCTCAGGTTCTTGTCTTGAATCTTCTCCCATGCAGTCTTCTGCTTTGTATAAGGTGTGTGCTGCACATGAAAGATGTGTAAATCCACATAAGATATTTAAGTGTATAAACTGGTGGCTTGAAGGGAAGTATGGAGAAATATCTCTGCAATCTTACACATACCTCCCCATGGGAGACTGCGATCTCTGCTTTAAGGGGAAGTGAGGCTGGTCAGTCGTCTGAGAGGGATACTGGACTAGAATTATAGCTCTCTACTCTCCAAATATTGCTGGTCTAGGGCCTTGAATTTTAAGTTCAAAAGCAGCTGGCTTCCCTGATCACTATCCCTTACAGGGACAGGTACCCAACCTTATAACCACTGCCTTGACTTCTTCCTACCAACTGAGTTATGACAAAAAAATAAAATAGAATCATAAACAGTGAATAGCAAGAAAATGTTTTTATTCAAGCAGATAGCAACAGTAAATCAGAGTTCTGCATATGAGAACATACCATGCCCCATGCTGAAAATCTTCATCTCTGTCCCTCCTCCATCCATACACTTTTTCAGTTCCCTTTGATGTTTTATCATTGGCCATTATAATCTAAGCTCCTGCAGCAGAGACTATTTTTATTTGTTTCTATTTGCAGTACAGAGCCTGGCATATTGTAGTTACTTCATATTCATTGACTGATTAGCACGTAGTAAGTGCTTAATAAATACTTGTTGACTTGACTTGATGACAGAAAATACATGAGTGAATATCCTCTAGATGGGAACAAGTTGAGATCTGACTCAACAAAAAGAAAGGTCCAGATCCCACTCAAGGGGAAATTCCCTGAAGTCTCTAGGGAGGCAAGCTGTAAATCAAGATGTTAAAGGGCTAGTTCCACCTATATGCCTGCCTTCCAAAGTCTGTCTGTCTCTCCTCTCAATTTACCTTGAGTTGAATCCCAAGAGAGTAGAATGTCCTCTCTTAAAGCAGCAATACAAAATATCTCCTCAACATTCTTGTATCAATTCTATCCCTCACAGTTGTTCGGGTTTGCAGCAGCATTTTCTACACCTATTTGGAACACATCCTACAGGTAAAATGCAGCACAAAGTTGCATTTGTCCCATTCAGTTTAGATGGGAGTAAGGTTATACTTGGAAGCTGGAAACAGAACTAGGAGGCAGGATTATCTCAGAAAGTATCAAGAAAACAGGGCTTTGACAATATAAAATTACTATCATATAGCAACTGTGTCAATAGTGTCAAATGCTAGAAAATGTCAAGGAGATAAGAATTGTGAAGAGGCCATTGGATTTAGCATTTAGGGAAGGTACTGGTGACTTTTGTGATGCTCCATTCAGTAAAGGAGTGGCTAGGGAAACCAGATTGGATGAGGAGAGTTTAACAATCATTTATAAGGGATTAAGCCGTGAATTGAAGGTAAGGAAATGTAAGAAGCAAATATATATTACTTTCTAGAAGTTTAACAGTGGAGAGGAGTTAGGACAATATTTTAAAAGCATAACATAGGCAAAGAAAGGTTCTGGAAGGTAACTGGTATAGTAGAAATATCTGGCTTCCATTGCTAGCTCCCATACTTACTAGCTATGCAAACATGGGCACATCACTTAAACTCTCCAAGACTCAGGTTATTTATTTATGATAGGAATAATAACACTTGCAATACCTACCTTACAAGGCTGCTGAAAGAGGGAAAGAGCCATGTACAAATATCATATCTAGTATTTAGAACTGGGGAAACCCAAGCAATTCAAAACTCATAGAATCACAGAATTTGGGGGCTGGAAAACACCTTGGCGATCATCCAGTCCAATTTTACCTCATCCTGCAGGTGAGGAAACAGGATCAGAGGTAAAGTGCTTATAAACCTTAAAGCTCTCTCTATATAAGTGTACACTGATACTTGATCTTCCCAAAGTCACACTACCAATTAGTGGAAGAACAGTGAATGCAACTTAGGTCTTTAAACTCCTGCACTGATGCTCTATCCACTGCACCACCTAGGTGCCCCTAGATACAAATATAAGGGAAAAAGAAAGATCATCTCTAACCAAAGAACTCACATTTTAATAGGGGAAGGCAAAACAGGAGAAAGAACCAAAAAGGAGTGGGAGGTGGGGAAGGTGACAGTGTAGGGGTATGGTGAATTCCAGAAACTCATTAGCAGGTCAGCTTAGACTCCTCCCCCAAATGGACTCACTGGAATTAAGTCACCAGTGGAAGAAGCTGGGGGGCATGGTGGAGAGATTTTCCAGGGGAAGATGGAAGTTCCAGATGAGGGGATCTCCTATACTGAGGAAGTCTGGTAGTTGAGGCATGGTGCTGAAATATAGAAAGTAAGAAACACAGCCAGGAGGGAAATCCCTGGTTTCCTTCCTGTGCCAGTTCAAGGTGACCTTCTGCATGAGACCTTTGCTGAGTCCTCCAGATCTAGGGTCTTCCTTTCCCAAAGTTATCTATTTCAGACATGTTTTACACATCATTCTTTACATATCACTCTATACATGGATGCTGTCTCCTGGATTAAACTCTTCCAAGGGCAAGACTTTGTATTCTCAGTACCGTAAACTTCCTGGACTATAGTAGGACCTTGATAAATGCTTGTTAATTGAGAAGATCAGAGTATGGAGGATGAAATATAATAGGATGGGTGTAAAGACATATGTTAAGGTGGAAACGAGGATATGTGAGACGTCATCATTTGGGTTAAACCTTGTAACAGGTATATAATAAATGTTTATTAAATTGAATTTATTAAGTAGTTGTGATGTAGCAGGAAGTATAACTGATCTGTAATCTGAAGACCTGGATTTAAGTCTCAGTTATGTGACTTATTTTTTGTGACCCCGGGTCACTTAATCATTCGGCCTCAGTTTCCCTCTTTGAAAAAAGATGGGGATGCTTGCATTACCTAGCTTACATACCTAATCTCAGGAAAGTGCTTTCTGAATTGTAAAGCATTATGTAAATGACAGCTATAAAGTTGAGGTCATGTGGTGAGTGGTAAAATAATGGACTGGAATTCTTAAAGGAATGTCTGAATAGTCATTTTGCATGGTTTGCTCAGCAATTATCCCGAGATTAATAAAAGAGTTGCTGAGCAGCAGCAAAATCTAAGTTCAAGCCAGATCGCTTATTTGTACAATGATGTGCTGAGTCAAGAAGAAATTCTCTAACTGGGGTATCAGTAATCTAGTGGTCATTGTAAATTATGGTGTATAATGCCTTTCATCTTACTAATAACAACTAGTTGCATTAACAGGTGTTATTATAAGAAAATGTTAACTGAAGGTTCTTGGTTAATGGGAATGTAGAAAATGCTTTATTATATTGTTCGGAAAATTTATTATTATACTGTTTAAATCTAACTGGAGATTATCTGAATCTAGAATGTCATATTGACCTCAGTTAACTCTCTAGGAATGCTAGAGATAGCTACGAGGAATTTTGAGTTCCCCCCTGGTCCTGAATCTACTCAAAATCTTTTTGTTTGGGTCTCCATACCCAGATCTTGTTTTGGGTCTATCCAAGCTTGTGTTTTAGGTTCCTTATTGTTTTGGCTTCAGTCAAATTTTATTGAATGTTTATATTTAGTTATATCCATCTCAGCCCACCATACTTTCAAACTGCCCTCTCAGGAAAATTGTTTAACTAAGTACGTGGACTTCATGTGTGGGTACCCTCATCTAAATTCTGTATGATGTAAACGTTCTAGAGCTTGGAGGAGAGGAAGTCACACTTCCTTTCTGGTTGGCTCCTCTCTACCAAATGACCTAATACATTTCCTTCTAAAACTATTTCAGATTTTAGGGTTTGTTCTCAAGAACAATAGGAACTTTAAGAAAGTATATCATGGGGATTTCTTTCTTAAAAAAAAAGCACCTTGCATATCTTGGCATAATAGTATGGTCCAAAGTTCCCTCACTATGCTTCTATTCATGTAATCTGTATCCTAGTAGAATTTCTGGTAGCCACATCATGCTGTTGAAGAACACGGAGCTCCTTTCTGAAATTTAAAAACCCCTCATTGACCTTACTATACCCTCAAGTCATCATCCTCCATCTTTTTTTCCATTTCATAGCCAAATCATTTACAAGTCCTATAAACATAAGTGCCTTACATTCACTTTCCTTGATCCCACTCAAAAATTTTTGTTATTTACCATATATTATTCGTTATGTAATATATATTACCTATTATTTTCATTCACACATCGAATATGAACATTTCATAAGAATAGAAAATGAGGATTTTGAAGAGACTTTAAGTGATATTTTGTTTTTGTATTGCTTCAGTTTCCTGCTATATTCCTTCCCTTCTCTCCCCTCCTAGAGAGCCACTTGCTCCTTATAACAAAGAATTTTTAGTTATTTTTTTTAAATATAAATTTATTTAACTTTTTACATTCATTTTCACAAAACTTTGGGTTCCAAATTTTCTCCCCATTTATCCCCTCCCCCCACCCCAATACACCAAGCATTCTAATTTTCCCTATCAACAATCTGCCCTCTCTTCTATCATCCCTCCCTTCTCTTGTCCCCATCTTCTCTTTTGTCCTGTAGGGCCAGATGACTTTCTATTCCCCATTAACTGTATTTCTTATTTCCTAGTAGCAAGAACAATACTCAACAGTTGTTCCTAAAACTTTGAGTTCCAAATTCTCCCCATTGCTCCCTCCCTACCCATTCCCTTTGGGAAAGCAGGCAATTCAATATAGGCCATATCTGTGTAGTTTTGCAAATGACTTCGATAACAGTCGTGTTGTGTAAGACTAACTGTATTTCCCTCCATCCTATTCTGCCCCCCATTGTTTCTATTCTGTCTTTTGATCCTGTCCCTCCCCGAGTGTTGACTTCAAATTGCTCCCTTCTCCCATTGCCCTCCCTTCCATCATCCCTCCCTCCCTGTTTATCTCCTTCTCCCCCACTTTCCTGTACTGTAAGATAGGTTTTCATACCAAAATGAGTGTGCATTTTACTCCTTCCTTTAGTCGAATGTGATGAGGGTAAACTTCATGTTTTTTTCTCAGCTCTCCTCTTTTTCCCTCCACTAAAAAGTCTCCTGCTTGCCTCTTGAATGAGATATAATTTACCCTATTCCATTTCACCCTCTCTCCTCCCACTACATTTCTCTCTCACCATTTACCTTAATTTCTTTTAAGATATGGTCCCATCCTATTCAATTCACTCTGTGCTCTGTCTCTGTGTGTGCGTGCGCACGCATGTACGTGTGTGTGTGTGTATGTGTGTGTGTGGTCCCACCAACTACCCAGATACTGAAAAGTTTTAAGAGTTACAAATATGTCTTTCCATGTAGCAATGTAAACAGTTCACTTTTGGTAAGTCCCTTATGACTTCTCTTTGCTGTTTACTTTTTCATGCTTCTTCTCATTCTTGTATTTGAAAGTCAAATTTTCTTTTCAGCTCTGGTCTTTTCATCAAGAATGCTTGAAAGTCCTCTATTTCATCGAAAGACCATTTTTTCCCCTGAAGTATTATACTCCGTTTTGCTGGATAGGTGATTCTTGGTTTGAGTCCTAGTTCCTTTGACTTCTGGAATATCCTATTCCACGCCCTTCGATCCCTTAATGTAGAAGCTGCTAGATCTTATGTTATCCTGATTGTATTTCCACAATACTGGAATTGTTTCTTTCTAGCTGCTTGCAATATTTTCTCCTTGACCTGGGAATTCTCGAATTTGGCCACAATGTTCCTAGGAGTTTCTCTTTTTGGATCTCTTTCAGGAGGTGATCGGTGGATTCCTTGAATATTTATTTTGCCCTCTGGTTCTAGAATCTCAGGGCAGTTTTCCTCGATAATTTCATGAAAGATGGTGTCTAGGCTCTTTTTTTGATCATGGCTTTCAGGTAGTCCCATAATTTTTAAGTTGTCTCTCCTGGATCTATTTTCCAGGTGAGTTGTTTTTCCCATGAGATATTTCACATTCTCTTCCATTTTTTCATTCTTTTGATTTTGTTTTATGATTTCTTGGTTTCTCAGAAAGTCATTAGCCTCCATCTGTTCCATTCTAATTTTGAGAGAACTATATTCTCTTCAGTGAGCTTTGAACCTCTTTTTCCATATGGCTAATTTTGCTTTTGAAAGCATTCTTCTCCTCACTGACTTTTTGAACCTCTTTTGCCAATTGAGTTAGCCGATTTTTCAAGGTGTTATTTTCTTCAGCATTTTTTTGGGTCTCCTTTACCACCGTATTGACCCGTTTTTCATGTTTTTCTTGCATCTCTCTCATTTCTTTTCCCAGTTTTTCCTCCACCTGTCTAACTTGATTTTCAAAATACTTTTTGAGCTCTTCCATAGCCTAAGCCCACCGGACATCCACCTTGGATGTCTTGGATAGAGAGGCCCCGACCTCCATGTCTTTCCCTGATGGCAAGCATTGTACTTCGTCATCAGAAATGAAAGGAGGAACATCTCTTCCCCAAGAAAGTAGCTCTCTATGGTCTTATTTTGCTTCCTTTTTCTGGGCATTTTCCCAGCCAGTTACTTGACTTCTGAGCTTCCTCTCCACCCCTACCTAGATCCGCCCAGCTAGTGCTTGGGGTCTGAGATTCAAATGCTGCTTCTCAGCCTCAGGGCTTTCCCCGGCGGGCGCGGCTGCTATTCAATGTGAGCTTAAGTTCTAATGCCTGGGTGGGGGCAGGGCCGCCTCCCAGGCTCAGTTCCCTCAGGGGGTTTATGCGGAGACTTTCAGTAATGGCCCTGAGCTCCTGCCTGCTGCTCCGGGAGTTCCGGGCCGCCACCACTGCCTCCCAAGGGGGCCCGAGTTACGGAGACACCCCGCTCCCCTCTCGGCCAGCCCAGAAGTCTCTCTCACTGACCTGGAGCGCCTGTGGGTGGAGGGACCTTCACGGCCGCTGGAAGTTCCGTCCCTGAAGCCTGCTCGGATCTGCTCCTCTGGGGCTGCACAGCCAGGGCAGCACAAGGGTGGGCTCCACTGTCCGGAGCACGATGGACCCCTGGGGACAGCTTTCCAGGGCTCTCTGGAAATCTCTTCCACTGCGTTTCTGTGCGGCTTGCAGTGCTCCAGAATTTGTGGGGAGTTCTTTTTACAGGAAATTTATGGGCTGTGGATTCGGAGCTAGCATACGTGAGTGTTTCTACTCCGCCATCTTGGCTCCTCCCACCAACAAAGAATTTTTTAAAGGAAGAAAAAACTTGATGAATGTATTGAAAAAAAAATTGACATGTGTGATGTTTCACATCTGTAGTTTCTCATTTTTGCAAATATCTTCTCATATCTCTCTTCTTCAGGATCAAATTTGTTCTTTCTAATTTAGAAATATTTCAATTGTTTTGTATTTTTTTGTTCTTTCAATTTATCCTGTTTTAGTCACTTTATATGGTTTTTTTTGGCTTTGCTTATTTACACTTTGTACCAGTTTATACAAATCTTTTCAACCTTTTCCATATTCATTATGTTCATTTTTCTATAGTATTCCCATTTCTATAATTGCCTACAATAGTATTCCATTATTTTCAACGTGCCACAATTTGTTTAGTTATTCCCCAATCAATGGCCATCTACTCTATTTCTTTGCTGCTACAAAAGGAGCTGCTAGACTCTAGAGTGCATATGGAGCCTTTCTTTTTGTCATGGACCTCCTTGGGGGCATATGCATAGCAGCAGAATTGGAGTTAAATGGTATAGACATTTTAGTAATTTTATTTGCGTGATTCTAAATTGCTTTTTAGAATTGTTGTGCCAGTCTATCACTCTCCCGACAGTGCGTTATTATGCCTATCTTTCCACATTTCCTCCAAAATTGACTATTGCTTTCTTTTGGTGTCTTTATCAATTTGCTGGGTAAGAAGTTAAACTTCAGGGATGCTTTGATTTGCATTTCTGCTATTATTAGTGATCTGGTGAATTCTTTCATAAAGTTGTTAGCACTGTAATTTTTTGAATGAAAACAGGACTCCATATGCAACTGTGTATACTTTGAAAAAAATGAATATTAAATTTGACACAATAGTAATAAAGTTACACCCCTTCTAAACTTCTAAGTACTTTAAACTTTTTTCACTGATGCTCTTTTGTTTCTTTTTTTGCCTCACTTTGTTGTTGTACACTTGTGTCTGATTCTCTGTGACTCCATTTGGGGTTTTCTTAGCAAAGATGCTGGAATAGTTTGCCATTTTCTTCTCCAGCTCATTTTACAGATGAAGAAAATGAGGCAAGAAGGGTTAAGTGATTTGCCCAGAGTTATACAACTAGTAAGTATCTGAGGACAAATTTGAACTCAGGTCTTCCTGACTCCAGGTCTGGTGTTCCATCTCCACTGCGCCACCGAGCTGCCCTTTTTGCATCACTATTACTACTGAATAGCTATCTTTTTCCACTCTCTATTTCCCCAACACCGAGAAGCCCTCCCTATAATACAGAAATATAATTGGGCAAAACAAATCCATATATTGGCCATGAATAGAAATGTATGTCTCATTCTTTTTGTAAAGAACCTCATTTAAAAAATTTTGAACTTAGCACCATATAAAATAAACCTTTCCATATACATAAAGAAAAAAGCATGTAAGTGAAACTGAAATTTTTATGTAATTTGTTCTTTTTAAATATTTAATAAATTCACCATGTAATGTTTAGTTATATTTGTTCATGATTCTGATTTTCTTTTTTTTCTGGGTATTAGAAAAAATTCAATGGGGGCAGTTAAGTGGCACAGTGGATAGAGTACTGGCCCTAGAGGACCTGAGTCCAAAACTGACCTCAGACACTTAATAACTGTCTGACCCTGGGCAAGTCACTTAACCCCAACTGTCTCTCCCAAACCCCTAAGTTCAATGACTCTCTCTTCTTTTTCATTTGGCCATTTCCTAAACCTCCTTCATTTCCCAACCCCACTGGGGGAAAGAAAACAAAGCAAAATCCTTCTAACAAATAAGCATAGTGGAGTAAAACGAATTTCCACATTTGCCCAGTCTAAAAATGAATCTACCACCTCCCTTTCAGAAGATGGGTGGTATCCTTCATTATTAGTTCTTTGAAATAATGATAATTACATTGATTAGAGTTTTACGTCTTTTTTTCTTACAATGTTGTTTTGTACAAATTGTACTCCTAGTTCTGTTTACTTTATATCAATTCGTGCAACTCTTCCCATGTTTCTCAATCTATGCCTTTCATCATTTTTAAATGATGCAATAATATTCTGATATAGTCATACATCATAACTAGCTCAGTCACTTTTCTAAATGATGGGTCATCCACTTTGTTTCTGGTTCTTCGATATGAATATTACATATACGTGTACACACAAACACACACATATACCCACACATATTCCTTTCACTCTGTCTTTGACCTCTGACGTACAGGCTTTATATTGGTATTGCTGTGGATCAAAACGAATATAGGTTAGTGACTTTTATTATTTCAAATTGTTTTCTATAATGTTTGGATCACTTCACAGCTCCATTAACAGTGCATTAGTGCACTTGACTTCATATAACCCCTCTATCAGTAGCCATTTTCTTCTTTTATCTGTACCAAGATAAAAAGTCTTACCCTTTTTGTCTGGTAGGAATTGGTACCAAGTTGATGGGTACAAGCTGTAACTTCAAGATTGTTCTAATTTATTTCTCCCCAATCACTAGTGATTTGGAGCATTTTTCCATATTTGTTGATAATTTGCATTTCTTCTTTTACAAATGATTTAAATGCCTTGACTGTATGGTGGGGGAAAACTCTTCTTATATATTTATGTTAATTCTTTAGGTATTTTAGATATCAGATATTTAGAGAAATTTTCTGTAAATATTTTCCCTAGTGAAATTTCCTTCTGATTTTAACTGCATTGATTTTATCTGTGCAATAGCTTTCCAATTTTGTATAATCAGAACTGTCCATTTTATCTCCTATATCCATATATCCACTTGGTTATCATGTCATATATTGTGAGATGTTGGTTTATACTTAGGCATATTGCCTTCCAGTTTTTGCTATGACTTTTTGGTGTGTCTTTACTTTAGTGGCTGGTATCCTTAGCTGGCTTATAAAACACTATGCACCTATGTTGTGCTGCTTCTAGATCTTTTTTACCTAATCTCTTCCACTGGTCCATTTTAAAAATAGGATCAAATATTTTTGATGATTATGAATTTGCTAGTTTTCTTTCATTTCTACTACCACCTTTCACCCAGATAAGTACAATAACCTTCTAAGTGGCCCCACTTCCTTAAATCTGTCTGCCCCTTCTCCAATCCAACTTCTACACAGTAGCCAGTGATAACCCTAAATTAGGTAGGTCTGATCCTGTCATACTTCTCTACTCAATACACTCCCAATACATTCTATTTCCTTGATGATCTAAAAACCCTTCTCAACCTGATCTCTGTCTATCTTTCTTATTGCCTTTCAGAAATCTTAAACTAGATGCCCAGTAGACATCTTAAACTCAACATGTCCAAAACTGAATACATTATTTAATAAGAGGTTTTTATGACAATGATTCTCAAGTACTAACCTTGAATCATCAAGGATAAAATTAAGTTCTATTTGTATTTTTATTTACTAAGAGAAATATGTGGTCATATATAACAGATTTTGGACAAGGATTGGTATAAAATATTTTCCATTAAAAAAATTTGAACAGGAATGCCTATTTCCTGTGTCTTACAATGAATTAAGATTTTACTGTATTTCCTTTTAGGGATGAGTGCAGCAGGTGATCGCCCACTGCTGTTCAACAAACCACTGATGCATTAATCCTAGTTACTTACCAACAGAAACACTTACAGCCTAGTGTTTTTGACACAATAAATCAAAGAACCAATGGAAGGAAAAATGGAGGTTTTCAAGTTTCAAACATCTCTTGACCTTTAAATTGCTTTCAGTATGGATTTGGGACATTAGGTTTACTTGAAACAAGCTAGGCTTACAGGTTCTTTTTGTTTCTGCACTTTTGATATTGCTCCTTAATTTCTGATCCTTCACTCTGATAAAACCCAGATCTGGGTTTATACAAAACAGGTTCCACATTGGGAGGTGTCCAGCAAATCATTATTTTTGGCTTGTGTTGCTAAGGAATATAGAAATAGCATTTACTACTAAACATGGCTTGGCAATAAAAGCAAAATGTAAAACTTAGTATTCTCTTTTGTCAACACAAAAATAGAAAAAAATACAAAAATATAATATTAAATCTAAAAATGGCAATGTCAAATTAAATGAATTGAATTCCTCTATATAAATAAAAATAACCAGGAAAAGGATGGAAAAAACCCCCCAAAACATACAAAAATATTGTCCACAGGAAATTCACCTAATGCAAAACAATAACAGTCTAAAATGTGGCTTAATACAGCTAGTTTAAGAGAAACCAGAATTTCCTTAATTAATCTGTTAAGGTTGAATTCAAACTATCAAGCATCAAGAGATAAAAAGACATAAGCATTTCTGTAATAGTAAAGAAATGGAAACAAAGTAAATATTCATGCATTGTCTGCTAGTGTATAGAACGATGCTGAAGATGGCACACTTGGTCGATGTGGTGATTGGCTTTGCTGATGTTTTTTTCTTCATTTTTCTTGTTTATTATAAGTAAAGTATTTTTAACCTGAGATCCATGAACTTATTTCTTAAAAAAAAGATATTCTGATAACCACTCTAACACAATTGGTTGCCTTTGTAATCCTATGTATTTTATTTTATGCATTTTAAAACATTCTGAGAAAGGATGAATAGACTTCACCAAATTTGAGAACTCCTGCTACGGAGTAAACTCACGATGTGTCTACTAGTTCACAGTGGAAGAAGTTGTTACTTGTTTGTCCCAGAATTCTGGTGGTTCAGGGGGCTCCTCTTCTTCACTGCAGGAAGCTAGGATAAGGAGCTCAGGAGTTGCTCAGGAAGCTTCCTTTTCTCTCCCAGAATGCTGACCTGGCAGTTCCCACTCTTTCAGCTTCTTTAATCAATCAGTCAATGAATCAATTAGTCCCTATTATGTGCCAGGCTTCATGTTAGGTAGAGGGCATACAAAGGCAAAAGTGAATAGTACCTGTCCTCAGAAGCTTGAATTCTCTTGAGCCGTTTACAAATATAGGTGTTGCAGAGCTGGATACTAGTAGGATTGGAGTTAAGGCCTATACTACCGATCATCACTGTGGTTAGCCAAGAATCTGTGAGGTAGGACTGGGACAGTTTGAATTAATTCTATCCCCAGGTCGATTGACCAGGGACCCAGATGTGGGCCTCTAGGGCAAAGAATATATAAATACAGTCCAAGAATTTGGTATGGAACTCCTGAGACCCCATAACAGTGCGCACCCCAATATACACAGAAAGGCCTGCTATCACAGGTTCTTAGATCTGCATTCATAAAAGGAAAGCAACTTTCAAGGGGTTAACAATCACTTTAATCAAGCACATATATCATTCCTTTAACCAAGCATATATATCATTCACCTACTTCAGGGGAGTCAGTACCCTGAACTTAAAAGAAAACACAGAGAAATCAAAGATCATCAGACATGGCTTCCTCTGCCTGAGTTCAACAGACAGGTTCAACGGTCTGACCATAGTTACCCGGAAGCACCAACATCTGGGTTTTCAAATGCAGGGGACTCCTTTAGTGGCTTCCCAGATTCCTCATCTGGCCAAACAAACACTTCCAGTCATTAAGTCCCCAAAGGAAAACTTCAACTCAGAGTATTTATATCATTTTTAGAGCCAGAACACATCACAACCCTTGAGAAACAGTGCTCATTAACAAAAGGCCTGGGCATTCCCACAAATTTTCCTTACTCAAACTCCCCTTATTGGGCAGGCCCATTAATGGATGAGGGAGATCTTTCATCACATTAAAATAATTAACAATACAAATACATATACTGTTTCTAATTAAAGAAACTTGTTTCTGTACTCTACTGTAAAGACCCTTGATTGATAAAGGGAAGATGCAATCAGAGGCACTTGATTATTCTAAAACAAAAACAGCAAAAGATCCTATTTTGCTTGCCATCACACTCTACCTTTCAAAGATCCTTGGCTACAATCTAAAAGGGCATGGATCCTGGAACAAACAGAGGCATTATACTTCTTGATTATATTAAAACAAAAACGATGAAAGATCCTACTTTGCTTGCCCTTACAGACCCTAGGGAACTTCCTTAAATATAAATTTTATCTCTTTTTTCCTTTGCTTTTATCTAGGAATTACAGAATGTTTTTATGAATTAAGTTGCATATCTAACCATCAAGATTTGAGTGCCACATTGCAAAAGGATGTGGAACCATGACTGGGATAATAAGGATTTATAAAAGAGATACAAAGTAATTTTTCAGGGAATGGTGCCGGTTTCAAGGTAGATGAGCAAAGGCTACATGGGGCCTGTCCTAACCATCTCCCTCCTGCCCGACTGGTACCCTCTCTCCCAGACTGCCTTGCACTTAACACTTTGCATATATTTTCATTTGTTCACTACGTATTGATACTATTTATATTCACACACATTTGTTATTTCCCTCATTAGAATGTAAGGGCCTGGGGAGAAGGGACTGTCAGTATTTTTATCCCTGCTGCTTAGGGCATAATAGATGCTTAATACTTGTGAACTGATAGTAATTCACCTCAAATCTCCCTTCCCTGAAAAAAAGTAGAAATGAAATAAAACATTGAAGAGAACAGAAAAGAGTTCAGAGGGAGACAAGCAGTACAGCTTTTCCTTGGAAGCAAGCCATATATAACAGATATCATTTCATGTGCAATCTTTTTCCATTCTTTGTATATGGAAGTATCATATATGTCAGAATTTATCAACATTTAGAACCAAAAAGTAAAAAAAATACCCAGCAAAACCCTAAAAGTGGTATTAATATCTAAAAATGGTCATAAATTCATCAGCAAGTTGAGTATACCTTAATCAACTGTCCACATTGTGGGGATTAGCAATGATCTATAATGGATTAATCAATGGCTTAACTACACTTACATTTTATGGGAAATCAGTGAGATTTCCCTGCTGCTAGGGAGAAGACTGGAGAACTCTCCATTTCTTATAGCTGAAGTGGGAATTTCTTACACATAGAATGAAAATCCTCATACCATGCACGGCCTTAGCTCAGACACCTCCACGTTCCTCTTTCATTTCATTATATCCCCGTCATTCCCCAAACTTAGCCTTCAGTCTCCTGTCAGCAATTCTGAAGATTGTGCCCCTGTGCCTGTCTGCTCTTTCCAGTCCAGTAATCTCTTTTGTTGCCAAGTCTAATGGTCCTTTCTTAGTCTTCATCCCTGACTTTTGGTTCTCGTGACTCCTTTACTACTATATACTCTCCCTTCTAGGCTTTAGTAAGCCTAGACTGCTCTCTCGGTCATCTGACCTCTGCAACTGCACCTTCTCAATCTCTTTCATGCATTCATTCACCATATCATGACTTCTAACCACTAGTGTACCCTAAAGTTCCCACCTCAGCCCTTTTCTTTTCTCACTTGGTAACCTCATCAGTTCCCATGAATTTAATTATCATCTCTATGCAAAAGACTCCCATCCTATAGTATATGGTACATACAATGTTATAGTAAGCCTTTCTCACTCTCAGAAGCTCCAAGTAGAGCACATTCAGCTGCCTATCAGACATTTCACACTAGGTGTCAGTGGATGTCTCAAACGTAACAAGTCCAAAAGTAATTTCACCCCCTCACTTCATTCCTTTTCCAAAATTCCCTATTTCTGTCAGACACCACTAACCGAATGGAGTTTTTTTTTAAACTTTCTTGGTGTTCCCTGTATTTACCAGTAGTAGACACATAGGAAGCACTTAATTGATGGACTTGACTAGTCACTTAGATTCATAACTTCAATTTCATCCTTGACTTCTTATTTTTTCCCACTTTGCACACCCATGCTCTTGCCCAGGCTCCTTGCTGCTACTCTCACTACATCTTTTCCTCTGTCCCTTTCCCTTCATTTACATGGTTCAGGGCTTTACTGAATACTGCCAAAGCTTCCTAAGACAGCACCCTGCACAAGCCTCTCTTCCACCATCCATCATCTACACAGCTGCCAAAGTCATTTTCCTCAAGCGTAGGTCTAATCATGTCACTCCCTTACTAAAATTTCATATATTCTCTATTGCTTTTAGGACCACACAGAAATTCTTCCGTCTGGTTTTTAAATTCCTTTATGAGCTGGCTCCAAACCTGGTGATGCTAGTGGTACATAGCAGCACTTGCAGAGGTAGTTGACAGGAAGTTAAATCTTTACCAGAGTTACTGCCCTGGACAAAGTTGCAATGGGCAAGCTGGTAGAACTGGTGGTCCTGAAAATACTGTTCTTGCTGATATTGCTCCTGTGCTTACTTGCCTACCTACTATAGCTGGACTATAGTTGGTATTGGTGGAGCCTAGGAGGGAGGACTCCTTTTCTTCATTTGACAGGGGCTATGGAATATGGGTTAGAAGTAGGAGCAATGAGGAAAGGAAGGGAGATGGGAAGTTCCTTGGGCTCTTGGACTTTGATTCCTTTTGTATCTATTGGTCTGAGGGGAGGTGGTTGTTATTGCTGGTGGTTTACATGGAGAAAATAAAATAAAATCTGCTTGTACCCCAAATTACCAATCTCACAAAAAAGAATATCATCTATCATGAGGAAAGGTATTGTATCTTAATGAGGACAGAATATTTGTTTCTCAATAAATACAGAACAGAAAAGCATTTTAAAAGTTGACCAAGTAGCTGAAAATTAAAGCAAAGCAATATACTATTGAAATCAAGTAAAGAAGGAAGATAATTCAACATTAACATTCAGTACAGATGTGATAAATCCACTATACTTTTAAAAGTCAAACTAGGATAAGGGTCCTTGAAAAAACAAAGGCTAATTGTCTCAGGGAGCAAGTGGGGAGGTACGGGGAAGGAGGAGGAGGAGAGAGGGGAAAAAAATCCAAGATATATGGAAGTGATTGTAGAACACTGAAAACAAATAAAAAAATAAAAACAATAAATCCAGTATGTGTAAACATTAAAAAAAATAATTTCCTGATGTAAAAAAAAAAAGAAAAAACAAAGGCTAAGAATTTAAAGGAAGAATCTAATGAAAAGTGAACAGACTAAGCAACTAAATTGGAGGACTTTAGAATGATGGGAGAAGTAAAATATAAAATCAGGTGCCACAAGTAAAAGTTAATGAAACAAAGAAGTGAGAGATGGTGTAGTAGAAAGATGATCATTTACAAACTAAGCTCTTATCTCTACAGGGCAATACTTTTTTTTGAGGGGGAGAAAGATTTTATCAGTAAAAGTAGGATTCCTGCAAAGTAAGATAAGCTTTATTGTGTTGGTCAGGGACAGGAGCAAAAGATCCTCAACATTAGTTCTTATCAGTAAGACAGCTCTTAAAAACAAAAAGAGCAAAATGGCATACAGTGCTGATAAAAAGGAAATAAGTAAAATAACAGTATAAATGGATAGAAAATGAAAATTAGGAATAATACTTCACTGGTTAATTTCATGAAGAAAACGGAAATGGACTGCAGAATGAATTTGAACACCGCCCCCCCCATTAGTGCTTATAACGAATATGTACAAAACACAGGAACTTAACACAAATTTAAAGAAAAGATCTAGAAAAAAAATTACTTACTGAATTTGGGGAAAAAAAAGAGTAACATGCAATCAGGCTTACAGTTAAAGCATTCGCTAAATGTAGATACCATTAAAGGACAAGCATTATGTTTAAAGGCACTCTGGGTAATGAAACAATATCCATTTTAACTACACACCAACCAAATGGTATCCATAAACATTTATATTTCTTAAAGACAAGAAGACTGAATACACAATTAAACAAAACAAGAAAAAGACAACCCAACAATCCTAAAATATACACAAAACAATTTAAAAATTAAAAGTAAGATAAAAGAACTGAAAACAACTAAATTAACAAAACAAATACATTGTTTTGAAATGAATTAGAGAATGAATAAACTGTTGGTTAACTTTTTTCTACAACTCTTTTGCCATCCACCTTGCTGCACAGACCTGAACCATGCCACAGAGGAAGTAATCCTTTAAATACCAATGACTAGGGCTCTGCTGTCCTGAGTGATGGTTGCTTTGGTCACTCACCACATTTAGTCTTTATAACTCCACTCAATATTCTCCTAACATTCCAAATCAAAATACCCTATTCTGGTCATCACTCCCCTATGGCTGTGGTCTCTTCCTATTAGAATGTTAAACTACTTGAGGGCACAGATTTTGTATTTGTATCCCCAGCACTTTGAAGAGTGACTGGTACATAGTAAATACTTAATAAATGCTTTTTTCCCTTCATTTTTTCATGTTTGTGCTTTCCATGTTTCATAGAAGTTCTCAATCAACAAGCATTCACTTTCAAAATGCTGGGTACTAGGTTAGGTGGTAGAGATGAAAGTAGCTTATATTATATGAAGTGAAAGATGGGAGGTATGATGGTACAACAGAGAGTGGGGAACTTATTGGATTTGGGGTCAGAGACCTGAGATCAAATCCACTCAGTCAATTACTATCCGTATAAGCTTGAGCAAACCACTAAGCTTCCATGGGCCTCAGTTCTCCTTAAGTCACTGTCCTCTTTCTCTTCATCCATCCTCCTCTTCTTCCTTGATCAAAGGGTCAAGATTTTTACCTGAGGATCATAAATTCAAAGCAACCTGCCCTGGCCTAGAGATAACAAAAAGCTTACCTTCTAGCCTAAAGCAAAATGAGTATAGTTTACAGGGTCTCTCTCTTGCCAACTATTTTAGGAGCTTAAAAATACCTGCTACTAATAAAAATATCATCACAATATCTTGTTCACTTATATAATTCTGAAGCTCCTGAATCTGACATCAGATAATTAGGACAGAGTGCAGTCTTACTGACATTTTAAAATTTATTGGCTTTATTCTCCTTTATTATCATGCAACATATATATAGACATTCAATACAAGCATTTATGACTTATTATGGATGTTGTGTTAATGGAAACTATGTTCAAAAGCATCAATTAAATCAGGAGTTACAGACAGATGTAAAGAACAAGCTAGGACAAACCCTCTACTTGGAGGCTGAGACAGAAATAGTGAGTGGGGAAGAGCTGAAGGGCATTGCCACTGACTCCTACTGGATCTTTGAAAAAACCCACACTTCTCAGAAGGGTTCCTTCAAAAGACAAAGAGCAGAGGAAGCACTAGGTTTATCACCACCCATTGTCAGTCCCTATTCAAAGCATCTACCATCTCTATGGTACTCAAGCCCATCCCCTCAAAAGTCATATTTTATCAGTGTGGGGGAGGGTTTGCAGGGAAAGTAGAGAATATTGTTCCTCCAGATTATAATTCTTAGAATGGGATTTCAAAACCTGCTTGAATGTTTATCACAAGTAAAAATATGTTTTTTTTTTAAAAAAATACAACGAATTTGGATGTTTAAATAAGTTTTGACATCAATGTATAAAATGAACCTTACAAACAAATTCAGAAAAACTTTCTGCCTACTTTCAAAGGATAATATTAACAAAAATGTTCACATTTGCTTTATTTTTCACATTTTTTCCCCTCCTTGAGTTGTGGCCTACTTCACTACCTGAAAACATATTTCAAACTATTCAGATCAGTAAATGATAATTCCTTGCTGAGGGATTCTATGTGTAAGTGTAACAAGATTCTTAGAGTCTTAGAGCATTTCACAATACAGAAACAACAGATGTAAACTAGATCTTTCAATGCTTATCAACAGAACAAGTCAATTGAAATAGAGTAGATTTAGCCTTGTTCCACTGAAACACAATTGCTTTTGGGTTTGATTGCCTCACATTATTTTTTCAGATCAGCAACAGTACAAAATCCTATACTGATACCTCATCATGGTGGTGTGGAAGGGACCTGGGATTGGTGAAGGGTATGCCAACAGGGAACAAGATAGATAATTCCCTACCATGATGGAAAGGCTTTGAATTTATTCTTAGGGAGACCCTGCCTCCTTTGCAAGGCCTTGGCTAGCTGAGGAAAAGAAGACATCACTAGCAGGCTAGCTATTTGGTGGCAAATTAGTTGGCTATGAAATAACAAACAAGATGGCCTTCAGTCCCGGCAGCACCTTTCTGCTTTTGAAATAAGCGTGGCAGAGTGATGCAAGAAGGAGCAGAGGGTGCTAAGAACCAGTTTTTAGACCATTAGTTGGTGATACTGTAAATATGATATTATTTTATGGTAACCAATGAGTTGACGTACGACTAACAAATCATATCAACCTTGGTATCCCTGCCATAAATGAAAACAGAATTGAGAGAATAACAAAATCTGAACTGAAAAAGGTTTCAAAGAATGTAAGTGCTAAGAGGGTAAGAAAGGATGGGAGGAAGGGGGACTGGAACAGGGAAGCCTTCAGGAAGCATTCAAATCGTTCCTGCTGAGAAGCCGAGGGGAATGCCTTGCAGACGGGGTGATGGCCGCACAGCAGTGGAAGAAGCAATGTTTAGTTTGAGGAAATGGTTAGCAGTCCAGTTTGGCTGCAATGTAAAACAGTGACAGAGGGCAGCAGAAAGTAAGGCTGGATTGACAGGAAAGCTAGATCTGGAGATGTATTTCAGAGGGATTTTTCACTTTAGAGATAAGGAACCTGAGGCCCAAGCAAGGTAAGTGACTTAACCAAGTCATGGATGTAGTGAGCACCAGAGACAGGACTTGAACCTAGCTCCTCTTACTGCACAGCTTTTCTTCCTTAGGAAGGAGTCACATGAATTTGTGTTTCATCCTAAACAAGAGAAAGCCACCATAGATTTTTGAGAAGTGGTGTGTCCTGTTCAGAACTGTGCCTTAAGATTATTTTAGTGGCTGTGTAGAGAATGTTTTGGAACAAGGAAGGGCCTAAACTTGCATACTGGTCATATATGCAAAGAGAGGACATATCTGAGAAATGATGTAGAAACAAAATTAATATGATTAGTCAACAGACTAGATAAAAAGACTACATGAAATAATCAAGGATGACCCCAAAATCAGCAGTGTGGAGAAAGGGCAGTATAAGGGGGAAGATAATACCTTATTTACAGTGCTCTAGGTATGCATATCCAGAAGATGTCTAATAGGCAGTTGATGATGGATGTGAATCCAGGAGATATTAGGGATAGATACACATCTACATAAGAATATTTTGATTTTTGAGTTTACGAGGTCATCAGTAGAGTACGTAGAGAGAGATGAGAAGGCTCAGGATAAAGGTACAGTTGAGGGGGAGGACATTAGCCATAAAGAGTGAGGGGAGATTGACGTTGATCAACAAAGAAATGAGAAGAGGTAAGATGGAAGAGAAGCAGGAGAGGATAGCATCATGGAAGCCAAGGAAGAAGGATTATTCAGAAGTACTGGTCAAAAAGAGTTGGTAATGTCTGAATCAGCAATTTCAGTAGAATAGTGGGGAAAAAAAGCCAAATTGAGAGAGATCGATCAGCTGTGATGGTAGACAATTATTTCTAGGAATGGGAAAAGTCAACAAGTCAAGGCAACAAGCATTTATTAAGCACTTACTATATATTAGTCATAAGCACTGGGAATACAAACACAAGGTGGGAAAGACAGTCTTTGCCCTCAGGAAGTTTATATTCTATAGATTATATTCTAATGATGAAAGACATCACATAAAAGTGATCTGAAAATGGAAAGGAGAGAGAGACAGAGAGAGAACTGTAAAGGACATGGTAGCTAGGCCTGGAAAGTGAAAGGTAGTTGGTTTGGGCCATTCTTCCAAATGGAAAAAGAATTCAACAATGGGAGAAGTGAGGGGCAAATGGAGAAGGCTGCTAAAGCATGGTACAAAAAATTAAGGATAGCTCATCTGGGCCCTTCCTCAAAATAGGGGTTGTAGAAAAGATACAAGTAAGGGGATGATAGGGTTAAGTTTTCTGAAGATGGGCTAGACCCAGGGTTTTGCTGGAACTAGCTTTAAACCTAGAGTTGATTGTTCTATTTTCAGTGTGTAAGTAAATGCTATAAATCTGGGTTTGATTTAGTGTTTTGTTGAGGGTCTAGACTTAAAAAGATGGAGAAAAATGTTTATAATGCAGATCAAAAGTGTGTCCTCTGGGAGATTCAGTTAAACATTTACCAGTACTCTACATTGGAGAGATCTGACCATATTTCTAGGCAGCAGGAAAGAAGTACCCAGACAGAAAAAGACTGAAGATAAAACAGAAAAGGAATGATCAATTTATCGTTGTCCAGGAGGAGACAGAAAGCAATGGGATCAAGGGCATAAGTAAAGCTCCTGGAGTTAACAATTTAATAGTGGGTGAGGTGAAGGTGGGTTATGATACGTGAACAGCATACAAATGGGTACATAAATACATGAAAAGTATTATATTCCAAGTTCAAGGATGGAAATACCATATCTGACTGGAGGGGATTAGGGAAATCTTCACTAAAGAGTTGGTTTCTGAGTCAGCTTGAAGAATGGTTAGAATTTTAACAGCTGAAGATGGGGGGCGGGGAATATTTCTGGTATAAGAAATGGAATAAAAATGTATGGAAGCAGTAAAATGAAGGATATATATGAGACATGTTAAGTACTGCCTTTTGGGTAGAGCTTAGAGTTCTCATCAAAGAATAGTAGAAGCAGTCCATGAAAGAAGAGTGCAGCATCTTAACACAAAATTTAAAAATTTAAAATATTTTAAATATATTAAACATATAAATAACCTATTCGTATTTGGATGTTTCAGTTGTGTGTTTTTTAAGAGTCTAAAGAACTGCAAGGAGGCTCCTATAACTGGACTGTAGAACACAGGAAGGGAAATAATATATAATCCTGGAAAGTTGGATTGAGGCCACATTGTGACAGATTTTAAATGCCAGAGAAGATTACGTCTGAATCTAGAGTTAACAGGGAGGCGCTAGGCTTTACTGAGTTGGGGTGGGGATGGGAGGGTTGTAACATCATGAGAACTAAGCTTTAGGAAAATCTTTGCCAAGTGTGTGAAGGATGGTTTGCAATGGAAGGGATTTGCTGTAGAGGGATCAATTAGGAAGTCACTGCAATAGTCAAGTAAAGAAGGATGAAGGCCTTAATTAGGGAAATGGTGGTGGTTGTGGAAATGAAGAGATAGATGGAAGAAATACTGTAGTGATAGAAATGACAAAATTAGCAAATGTTTGTTGAACGAAAGTAAGGAATTGAAAAGGATGACACAAACATTGCAACCTTGTGTGGCTGGAAGGTTGGTCACTGGAACATTGGCTAGAATGTACTGAGGCTGGAATATGAAGTTTGGAAGAGAGATGATTTTAGGAGGAATGATAAGGCAGTAAGATCTGAAATGCATACTATAATCTAACTATGCCCATTTATCCTTGTGTGACTCAATTTGCACCATCCAAAATGAAAAATGGGTTTTGATGGGCTCATAGCAAGGATAGGTGGGATCCTATAAACCAAAATTTTCTAGAGGAATTCAGCCCATGAAGGATAGAAAACTCTCAAAAATAAAATCATTTGCTTCCCTAAAATAAATTCTAAAGACATAGTGAAATAATTCTGAAGAGAAAAAAAATAGGAGTCATCTAAAGAGAATGATGCAGATACAGAGGGAACCCATCAACCAAATCAAATGATCAAAAAATACATACAGAAAATGGAAGGACAGTTAACAGTTAAGAATTTAAAAAACACAGCATCATAGTCTTATGAAATAGCGTCTGGAATGTTAAAGCTTGAAATGCATTGAGGCTGGCAAGGAACACCAAACAGGGTTTTTAATTAGCTATTTTGGCAGAAAAAGAAAGATCAAGGGAAGGGAAAGGGATATTGCTTGCTTTGGATAAGTTGATTGATGGAAGGCATAGTTCCTCAAGTCACATTTAACTTATCTTTTCTGCCAAGGAGATTACCTTTAGAAATGAGAACAAAATAGCTTACAGGAATTGATGCCCAGGATAAGTAAGGATGATGTAAAAGAGCACCTAATTTCCCTTGAAGAATTTAAGTTACTTGGCCCAGTTAAACTACATTCTTGAATACTGGAAGAACCAACAGATGTGACTGCTAAGCCACAGTCAGTAATATCTGAAAAATTATGGAGAGGTAGATGCAAGACAGTCTGAAAAAGGGCAAATGTTTTTCTGGTTTAAAAAAAAAAAGGAAGGAACAGAGTTGGCAAATTATAGGCCAATGAGCTTGGCTGACCCAGAACATGAGAATTCTAGAATAGATTATTGAAGAGATGGTTTAACATAAAGAAAAGAAAGCAATGATTACAAAAAGGAAGGATTCATTGGACAAGTTATGCCAGAATAATCTTGTTTCCTGTTTTGGTAGGATTACTAAATTGGTCAATCAAAGATGCTACTTGATACAGTTTGCCAAAATTTTGGTAACACTTCTTAAAAAGTATCTCCTAATATTCTTGTGGAAAAGATGGACAGAGATTAACTGGATGATAATACAATTAGATGTATTCAGCATTGGATGGATTGCCAGACTCAGATTAGACATTAATGGTCAATGTCACATTGGTAGGGTATCCCCAGTAGAATGCATCTATGACTCTGATTGGCCTTGTAATGTTCAAATTTTTATCAGTAACTTGGATAAAAGCCTCGAGGGCATGTTCTTTACATTTGTAGATGACAGAAAGCTTGGAAAGATAGAAAACACACAGGGTGAGAAAGTAAAAATCCAAAAAAGAACTAGATCAATTAAGAGTAGTAGTTCTCAAACTTTTTTGGTCTCAGGATCACTTTATGCTCTTAAAAACTGTCGAGTCCCCCAAAGAGCTTTTGTTTATATAGCTTATGTGTACGAATATTTACCATACTGGAAATTAAACATCTTAATATTATGAAAATAGTTTTGATTTCTTAGACCCTTGGGGGTCTCTACTCCACACTTTGAGAACTGTTGGGAGATTAAGGCTTCGAGCTAAATCTAAAAACACGAAACCAAATACGGAGAAATGTAAAAGCTTACATTTGGAATAAAAAAATCAACTTCACGACGCTAGATGAGGGAGGCTTGGTTAGACGTGTTGTTTTGAAAGAATTCAGGGGTTTTCAATGGACTGTCAGCTCAATGTGCCAGCAGTATGAAGTCGCAGTCAAAAAACCTAATCCAATTTTGGGCTGCATGAAAAGACAGATAGGTTTCAGGTAGCTTCCAGAAATAAGGAGATGGATAATACTCCTATTGCATTCTGCCCTGCTGTGATGGCAATCAAAATAGGATCTTTTGCTGTTTTTGTTTTAGTATAAGCAAGTACCTTAGACTGAATCTTGCCTTTATCAATCAAGAGTCTTTACAAGGAGTAAAGTACAGAAGTAAGAGCTTCTTTAACCAGAAACAGTATATGTATTTGTATTGTTAATTATTTTAATGTGATTAAAGATCTCCCCCCCTCCCCCATTAATGGGCCTGCACATTAAGGGGAGTTTGATTAGGGAAGATTTGTAGGAAAACCTACAGCTTTTCCTAATGAGGCACCAGTTTTCAAGGGTTGGGATGCCCTTGGGCTCTAAAAAAGGTATAAATACTCTAAGTGTAAGGTTTTACTTTCAGGTTTAGTTTTTGGTAAGAAAGTTTGAGTGTCAGATGAGGACTTTGGGAAGCTGCTAAGGAGCCTCTCAGCTTTGAGGACCCAGATGTTGTGCTTCCCTCTCTGTACTTGTGTGTTGAATTATGGTCAGACAGAGGAAGCCATGTCTGTTGATTACTTTGGGACTTACTGACTCAAAGTGTTTCTTTGGTCAGATGAGGACTCTGGGAAGCCGCTAAAGGAGCCCTCTGGCTTAAAGGAGCCCTCTGTCTTTGAAAACCCAGATGTCATGCTTCTCTCTCTTGGTAATTATGGTCACAGGGCAGCTAGGTGGTGCAATGGACAGAGCACCAGTGCAGGAGTCAGGAGGTCTTGAGTTCAAATCTCACCTCAGACACTTGATACTCATTAGCCCTGTTTCCTTGGGCAAGTCACTTAACCACAATTGCCTCATCCTGGGTCATCTCCAGTCATCCTGATGAATATCTGGTCACTGGATTCAGATGGCTCTGGAGAAGGGATGAGGCTGGTGACCTGCATAGCCCTCCCTCACTCAAAACAAAGTGAAGTGCAAGTCATGTCATTATTTCTCTGATGGCATAGTCTTTGGCAATGAAGGATGAACACAATTATGGTCAGACAGTTGGAACTGTCTGTTGAATTCAGGCAGAGGAAGCCATGTCTGATGATCTTTGATTTCTCTGTATTTTCTTTGAGGTTCAAGGTGTTGACTCTTCTGAACTAGGTAAATGAATGTGCTTGACTAAAGGACTGATACATGTGCTTGATGAAAGTGATCATTAACCCCTCAAAAGTTGCCTTTCCTTTTATGAACACAGATCTAAGAACCTGTTATAGAAAGCTCTCCCTGTGTATGATGGGGTGCTTATCAATACACCTGCTCATACTTTATCTGGAAAACTTTGCTAAGTTCTGGGCCACATGGTTTAATGCATTAAAAAGCTGGAGAGTATTCAGAGGAGGGCAATCAGAAAGATCAAGGCCCTACAAGTCTATGCCACATGAGGATTAGTTGAGGCTTGGGAATAGGAATATTGAGCTTGACGAAGATTCAAGGGAGAAACGGCTGTTTTCAAGTATCTAAAGAATGGTCAGAAGGAAGAGAGATTAGACATACTTTCTTTGGCTTCCAAAGGACAGAAGGAGGAACAATGATTAGTAGTTATAGAGAAGTAAATTTAGGCTTGATGTCAGGAAAACCTCTCTAACAACAAGAGCAGTCTGAATGTGGAATGGCCAGTTAGAAAAGGTGGTGGATTCCTCTAAAGAGTTTTTAAAAGTAGAAGCTGGATAATCACTTGTCAGGTCTGTTACAACTGGGATTCTTCTCAGGTAGAAGTCGGATTACATGACTGTTGAGTTCATTTCCAGTATCTTGAATTCTGTATATTTCATCTACCAGTGAGTATTCTGTGTCTGCCTCTTTTGTTTGCTCTTTCTTCAGCCACCTAAATGTAGAAGATTTTCAAGACTATGTTCTAAATCTTCTTCTATTTCTTACCACTCTCAGGGGTTTCATTCATTCCCTGAGCTTCAACAATTACCTGTAGGTAGAGGACTTCTGAATTTCTATTTCTCAATTAGCCTTCTCTCCTGTGTTTCAGGTATAGTCAAGAGCTAGTAATGAAGACCTCCACTTGGAGGGAGTACCACTATTACCTCAAACCCAACTAAATACTTGTTACCTTTCTTGATTTGATAAGACAGTTACACATCTAGTAACACTGTAAAACAGCACTGGTCAGGTGTCAGACCTAGGTCAGTTACTGTATAATCTGTAAGCTGTATACTCTTTTACAAATATATCCATATCTCCCCCATTCTCAAAATACCCTCATTTGATCTTTCAATTCCCACTAGCTTTCATCCAGTATCTCTCTTCACTTTTGTGGGTAAATTTCTTGAGAAGGCCATTTACAATTAATGCTTCTCTGCTTTTCCTTTCACATTCTTCTTAGCCATTTTTCCATCCATCCTTCTCCTTTATCCTTGGTAAAGAAAACACAAGAGCCCAAAAGAGAAACTCAGTTGTTACTTTCTGTCTTCTGTTTTTTTTTGAATTCCTTTCAAGCAGTGGTTTCGTCCTATCCTTAAGTCCACAATGTCATTAAAAACAAACCTTTTTTACTGTCTTGTTACTTGCTCTATGCAAGGCTGATATACAGCTACAGAAACCTTGTCACTCTTCTATATTCATCCACACTTATCTACTATGGCTTCAGTGTCATTTTCCATATACCTGACATTGTTGGTTAGCTACTTGTAGAGTAACTGGTCTTTGTAGACACAATTCCCTTTTCTTGCTCATCAGGATTATTTGTGTTTGCAGTTAGAATTTCTTTCTTGATAGCCTTCTATCTCAGAGTTTCAGGCCAAAGTATCTTTTCTTTTTTTCCCTGAACTTTTGGAAACATATTCTCCTCTAGGTTAAACTATATGTCAGACTATGTCTTATTTTTCCTTCTTAATTTATCATAAGCTCATATAGTAGGGTCACTTCTTCCCAAGGCTCTTGTCATGTCCTCTTCAATGACCAGACTGAAGTTCTTAAAGGCTAGAATCAGGAACAGAAGAGTATTTACTTCATTACTTTTTTTTCCTATCTTCTTGACAAGAAATGAGCTGAGAAATTTTTCAAGACTTTTAAGACCCTTTTGCTTTTTTTTTTTAGCAGAGAGACAGAAAGAGAGAGAGAGAGACAGAAAGAAAGAGAGAGAGAGAGAGAGACAGAGAAAGAGACAGAGAGCAAGAGCCTTGTCAGTTAGTCAGATGATATCTCTAATCACAAACCTATGTATCTCTTACTTGGTTTATTATTATCCCCTACTGATCCCTGACTCTACTTTCTATTCATTCCAAGTCATCTTGTACACTTCTGCCAGTCTATATTCCATAAAGCACAGCCTTTTCATGTAACTCATGCTTAAAAGCTTTCAAAAGCTTCCCACTGACTAGAGTAGGGGTTAAGAACTTGCTGCCTTGAGGCCACAGGTATGCCTCTAAGTCCTCAAGTGCAGCTCTTTGGCAGAATTTCACAGAACAAATGCCATTAGTAAAAAAGATTTATTTTGTAAAACCTGGACTTATTCAAAAGGCTGCACCCAAGGATCTAGAAGGTCACATGTGGCCTTGAGGCAGCACGTCCCCCACCCCTGGAATAGAGAATCAAATACAAATTCGTTTGCCTGTCAATCAAACTACTGACTTCTGGTGAAGGATTGTGTAGAGTCAGTAGAGGAAATGGGGTTGGAAGAATGTGAATGAAAATTTCTTGCATTCATTCATTCATTCATTTAATACTTGCATTTATTAGTGGTTTGCTCTGGAGCAAGCCCCTTCTCCTTCCTGGGTTTCAGTTGCATCTGCAAAATGAATTTGGAGTAGAAGACCTCTAATGACTTCATGTCTATGATCTGGATACAAGCTACCTTTCTGGACTTACTTTCTAGTCTAAACATTTATTAAGCTCCTGTCACGTGCCAATAACGGGGAATACAGAGAAAGGCAAAAGTAGATATCTACTTTCAAGGAGCTCACAAACTAGGAATGTTAATTTGTGTACAACTCTGTATAAATAAGATATACGCAGGATAAATTGGACACCCTAACTTTTGGGTCGGAGGTCATAAAATACTACAAACCAACTTTCTTTTGTCCAGTTATGCCTACTTTTTTTTTTAGTGAACTGCTCTTTCCTCGACTCATTTACTAACAGTCTATTTACATAATTAACAAGGTTAGTTATAATTCCTGGTTAGATTTACAGCAGGTAGAACTTTAGAGGCCGTCTGGGTCCAGCCCCTCCTTTTATAAATGAGGATGTCCAGAGGCTTGACCAAAGTTGTACAAATAACGCCGGTGGGGAACTTGAACCCAGGTCTGCTCACTCCAGAGCCAGTGCACTTTCCTACGCCTATTTATTTTAAAACGTAAACATCTTTTTTCTCCTTTATTATGAACTTAAGTGCAAACACGAACACACCAACACATAAAGAAAACGAGAATAAAGGCCTTCGTGCTGCAGCTTTTCATCCCACGTGGTGGGCACCAGAGGCAGATAAAGAATTCACGCCCCCTCCCCCAAACCCTATCTCCCAAGGCCCAGTCCTAAAGGAGCTTTCAGTCCTGGGAGAGGGGCGGGGGAAGGACCGCAATCCGCCCTCAGAAGGGGCGAGGGGCAGTCCTCTGCTCAGCCTCGGGGAAGGCCGGGACCAGGTGCGGCTGTACGGGGGTCTTCGACCCCGGCCCACGGAGGCAGCCTCGGGGCGAGGGCCCGCCCCGATTCCCATCCCAGGGAGAGACGAAAAGGGACGGCCACCCAGGGCAATCCATCTTGGCGTTCCTAGACCCCCGGGGATTTTCACGGGGAGACCCTCCTCCCGGGCCCCCTCCCTCCTCCAAGCTCTCCAGCAGCCCGCCCCTCTCTTCCAGGAGCCCCCACCTGCGGCTCTCGCCTCAGCCACGCGCACGACGGAGCCCTCCGCGTCTAGCGAGGATCCTACCTTGGAGTCGAATCCGGCCCGGGAGGGAAGGCTGCCGCGCAAGCGCAAGGCGGGCGCTTCCCGGCCGGGCCGCGGCCTCGCCTGTGCCCGCGCTACGTGCTCTCAGGCCCAGCCTCCTGAAGGAAAGACGTGTGTGCGTGCTGCGTGCGCGCCCTCCCGCCGGCGCTCGACGAGGGAGCGAGGGGAAGGGCCGCCGTGCGCGCGCCCTCGCTCTTGCTCGTCCTCGCCGGCCGTTCTCGTGGCTGCTGCGGCTGGGGCTGGGGGTGGCGGCGGCGCGGGCGGCTGGCGGCGCGGGGCGGTCCGGCGGGTTCAAAGAGGAAAACATGGCGGAAAACAAAGGCGGCGGCGGCGGCGGCGAGGCCGAGAGTGGCGGCGGCGGGGTCAGCGGCGGTGCGGCGGCGGCGGCGGCGGCCGGGCCTGGGGCTGCGGGACCCGCGGGGCTGGAGGCGGAGCCGCCTCTCGCCGCGGTGCTAGTGGAAGAGGAGGAGGAGGAGGAGGGCGGCAGGGCCGGGCCGGAGGGCGGCGCGGCGGCCGGGCCCGAGGACGGGGGGGTGGCCGCGGCCTCCTCGGGCTCAGCCCCTGCGGCCTCCGCCGCCGCCGCGGCCTCGGCGGGGCCCTCGGGTCCCGGAGCGGCGATCGCGGCCCCGGCCCCGGCGGCCCCGACCGCTCCGGTGGCCCTGGCGGCGCCGGCCCCCGCGCCTGCGGGGCCGCCTCCCGGGCCCCCGGCCTCGCTGCTGGACACCTGCGCGGTGTGTCAGCAGAGCCTGCAGAGCCGCCGTGAGGCGGAGCCCAAGCTGCTGCCCTGCCTGCACTCCTTCTGCCTCCGTTGCCTGCCCGAGCCCGAGCGCCAGCTCAGCGTGCCCATTCCGGGCGGCAGCAACGGCGACATCCAGCAAGGTGAGCGGCGGGCGCCGAGGCCTGCGGCTCCCGCGGCCAGGAGCCGGGCCCGCGGGAGGCGGGGAGGGCTCCCGGCCTGCGGGGCGCTGCTCCGGGGCGCGGGGGGAGCGAGCCACGGGGAGATTTGCTCTTTGGCAGGCGAGAGGAGGCCGAGAGAGGTGGTTTTTTTTCTCTCGGAGGAGGAGGGGGTGTGTGTTTAGTGTATGTATGGTTTTGTGGGTTGGGGGAAGAGAGTTTGAGTTGTTGGGGGGGCAAGAGTCGAGTGATGGGTGTAAGGAAAAGAGGGCCTTAAGGAGGTTTGGGGGAGCTATGGGGGAGGAGAGCCCTGCGAAGAAGATGGGGCGGGGTCTAAGGGAGGAGGGCCTTGGCGAGGGCTGGAGGGAGGGGACCCGAAGACCTAGAGGGCTTTACGGGGAGAGATGGGAGGTTTGGGGACAGGATTCGGGCTCAGAGAGGTGTGGAGGAGAGGAGAGCAGACCAGAGCTAAGTGGTGTTCGGCTGAAGTAGAGGCTTTGGGCTGTAACACTTGAACAGAAAGAGGAAAAGTGGTCCCTGAAGATACTGAGGCAAAACAGTAGGAGAAATTGGAGTGGGGTAGGGTCTAGGTTTAGATGAGCACATGTGACACGTGCTCCAAGGTGGGCTATAAAGGAAGAAGATGTTAGAGAAGAGAAGGTGTTAGAGAAAACACTGGACTGGGAGATTATGGAAGGGTGGATACAGTCTGTGTATACAGGCTGATTGTTGGGAGGAGAAAGTTCATGGTTTGTGATGTTTGAAAAGTTCTCAGGGGAACCCTTATTTATAAGGTGGGGAGATTTTGAAAATCATACAAGATTTGGTTGTTTGACATACGATATTGGAGTACCAAGAATGAGAAAATTGACGCTTAGAAACTTTTTTTGACAGAAGAGGAATAGTGTTGTCCAACGTTCATTTTCCTGTATTTGGGTCACAAAAATAGGAGAAATAGCACGGACTTGTCAAAAACAATTCCTGTTACTCTACTTATGTAATTGGCCTTGCTTCAGAACCGTTGTATTTAAGAATAGTTGATTCGTATTTTATGTCTTAGAGCTAATGTTCATGTTTTTTAATCTTAAATTTTTTTCACAACCTGTACACACTTCTTCGCACTTTACAAGTTTACAGTGTTTGGATAAATGAACAAATGGGCAGAATCTGAATATTACAAAGCAAAGATTTTAATGCATGTACACTCTTTTACTGTTGCCAATACCTGATTTACTCTCCAGTCAAATTGCAATTTACTTTCTTGTTTTGCTATTCCACAGAGAAAATCTTAACTCCCTAGTGTCAAAGTATTTGGAAGACCCAAGATAATATTTCCCTTTATAATAATGCTAGCTGATGTTTAAATTTTTTTTTGTTTTTATCTCATTTGATACTTATAACAACCCTTTTAAGGTAGGTGCTTTTTTCCCTATTTGCAGTGATTAAAGAATGTCTCAGAGGAGTTAAATGAGTTGTCTGGCCATCTGATTAGTGTGAGTGTGGGGTGGGATTTGAACCCAGGTTTAATAAATCCAAGTCTGCTCTACCTACTATGACAAAATCTCATAGAATTTTGTTTTGCATATCTCTACTGTATTTGTAATTTTGGAAGGTTATCTTTTTTGCATTACAGATATCTGTGTATATGTCATATATCTCTATGTTATAAATTCCATGAAAAGCTTATAAACTTTGCATCTCCCAACATTCACTTGATAAATGTTTATTGAATTGGATTGTCAGACCTCAGTAGTAAGAGGAATACAGTGCTTTTGTTGAAGAGAATTTGTACTTGTATGCTTTTCTGTTTTGTATATGTGCCTATACATTTTTTTCAAGCCAGTTGAAGCACAAGCAGTAAAATGTACATATATGTTTAAAGCACATACACTTTCAGCTGAAGATTGGAACTTTGAAAAAAAAATCTTGTTATTCATTGCCTTGTGAAAAAGAAAAAATGGTATATTACACTGGTTAGCTTATTTCCATGAAGAAGACCGTATTGAAAGTAAGGCCAAGGTTTGAGGTTCAACATTCTTGTCTTTCAGGACTACAGTCTATTTCCCTTAACCTTAGGTTGACCTTTTTGAGCATGGTTTGGTCACAAAGGGTTTTGAGTAAGAGAGCATGGATGAACTAGAATACAATTTAAAGCCTGTTACTGACTTTTCTTTTGTTCATTCAGCAGGTATGTATTGTGTATCTACTTTGTGAAAGGCGCTATGCTAGCTAGTTAGACACTGAAGATAGCAAGATGAAGAAGATAGGGTTCTATTTCAAAAAACCTTTTCAGTGTGCGTGTGTGTGTGTGTGTGCATGTATGTATACACACAGATAGAGATCTACACGCAGATAGGCGAATAATATATATATTATAGGAAGCACTCAGTTTTATATAATACTTTCAAATAGAATAGAATGATGAGTTCATAAAGAGGTTACTAACAAAATGCTGTGAGAGTTCAGAGCTGAGAAAAAAAATCCCTTCAGGTGTAGGGGAGAGAATGGCCCAGGAGGTGACATTTGAGTTAGTACTTGAAGGATGAAATAGGGATTTAATAGGTAGTACTGGGGAGAAGGGTGTTCCAAATATAGGAAACAGAATGAACAAAGGCAAAAATTAGAAAGGATGGAGTTGAACTCAATGAGAACATTGGAGAGAGATTGTGTGAGCTAAGGTTGGAAACCAGGGAGTTTTAAGGTTCAGATTGTGTAGTGTCTTGGCTGCCCAACATAAGAATTTGACCTTCTTTTGGGGAATCATTGGAAGTGTTTGAGCAGGTTAATTGTATGATCAGAGCCATGCAATAGGGAGATTAATCTGGACATGTTATTAAAAATGGGGGAGATTCAGTGTGATTATTGAGATCAAAGATGGCAATAGGAATTGAAAGGAACAACAAATAGGAGCAATTTGGGAGGTGTAGAATTCAGTATATTTTATTGTTTGAAAGGGATCTTAGAGTAAACAGTTTGTTTCCTAATTTTAGAAATCAAAAGTGGTGTGATAGAGTCAAGTCGCGTCTCAGGTATGTCATATCTGTGAACCTGGGCAAGTAAATTAATGTTGTGGATAATTCTCTTAGAGACTATAAGTTACAGATAGTTTTCAGTGGAGAGAAACTGCACCATTGAAATCACTGTTTTGACAAAAATAACTTCTCTGCATGTTATAGATAAGGATCTAGAAACTCAGGGGAATACAGAATGTTAGGGACAAAGTCTAACCCAATTTTTCTCATTCTAAATCTAGTCCCCTTCATATAGAAGAGAGAGGGAGGAGCCAAGGGTGATTCTAGAGTTTTTGTGTCTAGGGAATCCAGAGATCACGTATTAGTGATGGTACCTCATAGAGACAGGAAATTCAAGAGGGTGTAAGTAGGTTTTGGGAGAGAGCAGAATCTTGGTTAGGGGAGTACACTGGGTTTTTGAAGAACTTTTTTCGGATCTATATGCGCACCCACAAACAATTGATACATAAGACTGAACTTGTCATAAGTTGTAGTTGGACTGTCCATTTTATATTTTGATTTTCAAGCTAAATCCAAGTGTGGAAGTTGAAAGAATATATGTTTAAACAACTTCAAGTAGACTTCTTCTTATGTTGACCTTATATAATGTCTTATAGATTCATGTTCTTTCCCCACTGTCCCCAAGTTTTTATATTTTGCTCAAACTTAGTTTGGAGCTTGGCAAGAGGTTATATAACTTTTTCAAGGACTCATTTAGAAGGTGTAAGAGGCAGTGTGTCATGATAGATATTATTGGACTTGGGATGACTAGGGTTTCAGAGGTTCTCAAAGTGGGCAATACTGTTCCTGGGGATCGCTGGGATAATCCATGGCAGTTGTAGTAGCCTCAGGTGCAATGGGGAGGGGGCATTGAATAAAAATAAGGGGGCAGTGGAAGCATAGGGAAAGGAGAGGAGACAAAAATTTTGAAAAACCATTTGTACATGTTTCATCTATTGTGCAACAGGTTTAAAGTAATAGTGATTACATTATTTTCCAAATAAATGCACAAAATGCAAGTTATAATCCATCAGTGGACAAGTCCTCTAACAGACCTTAACAAGCAAGTATTGGCAGGGGAGAAGTGTCTCTCATTTTTGGAAAGTCCAGCATGCATCAGGAGGAATTTGTGCATGTAATGACTTGTTTACAATATGATACTGTGTGGTTACATGATGCATGTTGTGTCATTGGGTCATCAAGATTTTAGTGCAGGAAAAAACCCACAAATTTATAGTAAATTGTTAAATTTAGGATGTACTATTTTTAAAAAAAATATTTTTTTTTGAAATGGTGTAAATTAAAAAAAACATTAAAGTATTAAAGAAAGATTTTCAGGGGGCATTTTTTTTTTTTTTTGAAAAGGGAGTGGTTGAATAAGTTTGGGAACCTCTGGTTTAAATCTTTGCTCTGATGTCACGTGTATCCATGGTCAAGTCACTCTGTGAAGCTAAGTTTTCTATGTAAAATGGGAATAATATCTGTAGTACCCACTTCACAATGTAGTGAACCTTAAATGATTAGCACTTTCCAGTAAATCAACAGGCATCTCTTTTAAAGCACCAACTATATGCTAGGTATTGGGTAAGTCATGTGACTTATATTTTTAAAATGTTCAAAATACAGTTTCCCTTTTCTTATCCCTTTCTCTTTAATTTCGTTAGTGTTCTGGTAAATTTTTTAGAACGCTGTGTGGGGAAGGGGAAGCATTGGAAGAGGTCCTCAAGGCACATTCAAAACAATTTCAAGTAGAAATAGGAAAGCCCCTTTAGTTATTGAGGTAATAGATTAGGATTGCCCAAATTGGATGACTTGATAGATGGCCATATTTCTGAAACAGGAGCCATAGAAGAAAATGCATTTTTTAAGAATAAACAATCTCAAAATGGCTATTAGAATTCTGAATATCTTTTTCCATGTCCACATTTGTAATGTTTACTATTTGAATTATTTAATGTAGAGATTCCTGACTGATAAACTTTAGTGAAGTATAATATTTTGTCTTCAGCAAATATTTATTTCTTGTTTTGCCAGATATTGTGCTGCAAGTGTAATCAATCCAATATAAGAATGGATTCCTATATTTGTGTTTTGTGAAGCAGTACTGTGGTCAGGATCTTTCTTTTTTTAAAATTTATTTATTTTAAGTTTTCAACATTCATTTCCACAAAATTTTGAGTTCCAAATTTACTCCTCATCTCTCCTCTCCCCCACTCCAAAACGCTGAGCATTCTAATTACCCCTACCACCAATCTGCCCTCCCTTCTAACATCCCTCCCATCCTTTATCCCCATCTTCTGTTTTGTCCTGTAGGGCAAGGTAAATTTCTATACCCCATTATCTGTATGTCTTATTTCCCAGTTTTATGCAAGAACAATACTCAACAGTTGTTCCTAAAACTTTTGAGTTCCAACTTCTCTTCCTTCCTCCCTCCTCACTCATCCCCATTGAGAAGGCAAGCAATTCAGTATAGGCTATATATTTGTAGTTTTGCAAATGACTTCCATAATAGCCATGTTGTGTAAGACTGTATTTCCCTCTATTCTGTCCTGCCCCCCATTTCTTCTGTTCTCTCTTTTGACCTTGTCCCTCTCCAAGAATGTTGACTTCTAATTGCTCCCTCCTCTCATTGCCCTCCCTTCCATCATCCCCCCTACCCTGCTTATCCCCTTCTCTCCCACTTTCCTGTGTTGTAAGGTAGGTTTTCATACCAAAATGAGTGTGCATTTTATTCCCTCCTTGAGCCCGATGTAATGAGAGTAAGCTTTACGTTTTCCCTTTTACCTCCCCCCTTTTTCCTTCCAGTGAAATATCTTTTTCTTACCTCTTTTACGAGAGATAATTTGCCCCATTCCATTTCTCCCTTTCTCCTCCTAATATATTCCTCTCTCACCCCTTAATTTCATTTTTTTAGATATCCTACTCAACACCCTGTGCTGTGTGTATGTGTGTGTGTGTGTATGTATAATCCCACCAACTACCCAGATACTGAAAAAAGTTTCAAGAGTTACAAATACTGTTTTTCCATGTAGGGATGTAAACAGTTCAACTTTAGTAAGTCCCTTATGATTTCTCTTTCCTGTTTACCTTTTCATGCTTCTCTTGATCCGTGTATTTGAAAGTCAGATTTTATTTTCAGCTCTTGTCTTTTCATCAAGAGTGATTGAAAAACCATTTTTTCCCCTAAAGTATTGTACTCAGTTTTGCTGGGTAGGTGATTCTTGATTTGAATCCTAGTTCCCTTGACATCTGGAATATCATATTCCAAGACCTTCTATCCCTTAATGTAGAAGCTACTAGATCTTATGTTATCCTGATTGTATTTCCACAGTACTCAAATTCTTTCTTTCTAGCTGCTTTGTAGTATTTTCTTCTTGACCTGGTGACTCTGGAATTTGGCTATAATATTCCTAAGAGTTTTTCTTTTTGGATCTCTTTCAGGAGTTTATTCATGGATTCTTTCAGTATTTATTTTGCCTTTTGGTTCTAGAATATCAGGGCAGTTTTCCTTGATGATTTCATGAAAGATGATGTCTAGGCTCTGTTTATGTTCATGGCTTTCAGGTAGTCCCATAATTTTTAAATTGTCTCTCCTGGATCTGTTTTCCAGGTCAGTTGTTTTTCCAACGAGATATTTTACATTATCTTTCATTTTTTCATTCTTTTGGTTTAGTTTTGTGATTTCTTGGTTTCTCAAAAAGTCATTAGCCTCCCTGTGTTCCATTTTAATTTTTAAAGAACTATTTTGTTCAATGAGCTTTTGAACCTTCTTTTCCATTTGACTAATTCTGTTTTTGAAAGCATTCTTCTCCTCATTGACTTTTTGAACCTCTTTTTCCAATTGAGTGAGCCTATTTTTCAAGGTGTTGTTTTCTTCAGCATTTTTTTGGGTCTCCTTTAGCAAGTTGTTGACTTGCTTTTCATGATTTTCTTGCATCTCTCTCATTTCTCTTCCCAATTTTTCCTCCACTTCTCTTACTTGATTTTCAAAATCCTTTTTGAGCTCTTCCATGGCCTGAGACCATTGATTGTTTAGTTTGGATGTTTGGGATACAGAAGCCTTGACTTTTTTGTTTTTCCCTAATAGTAAAGTAAGCATTGTTCTTCCTCATCTAAAAGGATGGGAGAAGATATCTGTTCACCAAGGAAGTAACCTTCTATAATCTTATTTTTTTCTCCCTTTTTTGGGCATTTTCCCAACCAGTTACTTGACTTTTGAGTCCTTTGTCAAGAGTAGGGTATACTCTGAGGATCTGTAAGATCTCAGTTCCTCCAGGGTGGCACAATCAAGCCTGTACACTGCTCTGGGAGCAATCAGAAACTTTTGTCCCCAGAATCTGTGAGTAGTAGAGTTTCCCCTCCACAACCACCTTACCTCCATGTCCACCAAGCCAACACTGGGGACTGATTCAGATCAGCTGCTCAATTCCCCCAGGGACTTTAGGTGGGGGCAGGGCTGCCATTCAGTGAAAAGATCAGCGGCCACTACACCGGGCTGTGGTAAGGATCAGATGATCACTTTCTCCAGGGGCTATATGATGAGGCCTCCAACAATGAATGTGGGCTGCTGCCTGCCTTGGGAGCCCTGCCCGCTGCTGCCTCTGTCACCTGAGGGTGGAGCTGTGGGAACACCCTGCTCCCTTCTCAGCCAGCTGAAAAAACCCTCTCACTGACCTTTGGTGCCTGTGGGTTGAGGGATCTGCCCTGCTGCTGGGAATTCTGTCCCTGAAGCCTGCTTGGTCTTGCTCCTCCCAGTGCTGCGTGGCGGAGGCTGGGCTGGGCTCGGCTCCACGTCCCATGCGAAAGACCTCTCCTGTCACCCTTTTAGGTCTCCCTGGGCTAGAAATCTCCTTCACTCCATTTTTCTGTGGCTTCTGCTGCTCTAGAATTTGTTGAGAGTCTTTCTTTACAGGTGTTTTAAAGGCTGTGGGGGAAGAGCTAGTGTATGTGCATCTTTCTACTTCTCCATCTTGGTTCTGCCCCTGGTCAGGATTTTTTTAAACTTTTAGAAGAAAGTGCTGTCTTCCAAATCTACAACCCAGAAGTACCACATGGTCTTCCAAGATATTTGCAATTTTATCTCATCTCACACTTTGTGTAGACAGTGATGGTGTTGGCCTTAGGTGAGGTCTGTGGGGGAGGTAGATATTGTAGTTTTTCATACTTTACTTAGTTTTTCATGTGTACTTGGTATAGAAATAATGTGTACTTACAATGCTTTCATTTCTTTTTCTTTTCTTTTTTTAATTCTTTTTTTTAAATATAAATTTATTTATTTAACTTTGTACATTCATTTTCACAAAATTTTCGGTTCCAAATTTTCTCCCCATTTATCCCCTCCCCCCCACCCCAATTACACCAAGGATTCTAATTTTCCATATCAACAATCTGCCCTCTCTTCTATCATCCCTCCCTTCTCTTGTCCCCATCTTCTCTTTTGTCCTGTAGGGCCAGATGACTTTCTATTCCCCATTAACTGTATTTCTTATTTCCTAGTAGCAACAACAATACTCAACAGTTGTTCCTAAAACTTTGAGTTCCAAATTCTCCCCATCCCTCCCTCCCCACCCATTTCCTTTGGGAAGGCAGGCAATTCAGTATGGGCCATATCTGTGTAGTTTTGCAAATGACTTTGATAATAGTCATGTTGCATAAGACTAACTGTATTTCCCTCCATCCTATCCTGCCCCACATTGTTTCTATTCTGTCTTTCGATCCTGTCCCTCCCCAAGAGTGTTGACTTCAGATTGCTCCCTCCTCCCGTTGCCCTCCCTTCCACCATCCCTCCCTCCCTGCTTATCTCCTTCTCCCCCACTTTCCTGTATTGTAAGATAAGTTTTCATACCAAAATGAGTGTGCATTTTATTCCTTCCTTTAGTCGAATGTGATGAAGGTAAACTTCATGTTTTTTTCTCATCTCTCTTTTTCCCTCCACTAAAAAGTCGTCTGCTTGCCTCTTGAATGAGATATAATTTACCCCATTCCATTTCACCCTCTCTCCTCCCACTACATTTCTCTCTCACCATTTACTTTAATTTCTTTTAAGATATGGTCCCATCCTATTCAATTCACTTTATGCTCTCTGTCTCTGTATGTGCGTGCATGTGTGTATGTATGTGTGTGCGCATGCGTTTACGTGTGTGTGTGTGTGCATGTGGTTCCACCAAACAACATTTGTTCCCCAGAAAAGTTTTAAAAGTTCCAAATATTGTCTTTCCATGTAGGAATGTAAACAGTTCACCTTTGGTAAGTCCCTTATGACTTCTCTTTGCTGTTTACTTTTTCATGCTTCTCATTCTTGTGTTTGAAAGTCAAATTTTCTTTTCAGCTCTGGTCTTTTCATCAAGAATGCTTGAAAGTCCTCTGTTTCATTGAAAGACCATTTTTTCCCCTGAAGTAGTATACTCAGTTTTGCTGGGTAGGTGATTCTTGGTTTGAGTCCTAGTTCCTTTGACTTCTCAAATATCCTATTCCACGCCCTTTGATCCCTTAATGTAGAAGCTGTTAGATCTTGTGTTATCCTGATTGTATTTCCACAATACTGGAATTGTTTCTTTCTAGCTGCTTGCAATATTTTCTCCTTGACCTGGGAATTCTGGAATTTGGCCACAGTGTTCCTACGAGTTTCTCTTTTTGGATCTCTTTCAGGTGGTGATTGATGGATTCCTTCAATACTTATTTTGCCCTCTGGTTCTAGAATCTCAGGGCAGTTTTCCTTGATAATTTCATGAAAGATGGTGTATAGGCTCTTTTTTTGATCATGACTTTCAGGTAGTCCCCTAATTTTTAAATTGTCTCTCCTGGATCTAATTTCCAGGTCAGTTGTTTTTCCAATGAGATATTTCACATTCTCTTCCATTTTTTCATTCTTTTGGTTTTGTTTGGTGATTTCTTGGTTTCTCAGAAAGTCATTAGCCTCCATCTGTTCCATTCTGATCTTGAGAGAACTATTTTCTTCAGTGAGCTTTTGAACCTCTTTTACCGTTTGGCTAATTCTGCTTTTGCAAGCATTCTTCTCCTCATTGACTTTTTGAACCTCTTGCCAATTGAGTGAGCCTATTTTTCAAGGTGTTATTTTCTTCAGCATTTTTTGGGGTCTCCTTTACCAAGGTATTGACCTGTTTTTCATGCTTTTCTTGCATCTCTCTCATTCCTCTTCCCAGTTTTTCCTCCACCTGTCTAACTTGATTTTCAAAATCCTTTTTGAGTTCTTCCATGGCCTGAGCCCACCGGACATCCACCTCGGATATCTGGGATAGAGAGGCCCCGACCTCCACGTCTTTCCATGATGGCAAGCATTGTACTTCCTCATCAGAAGTGAAAGAAGGAAGGAACATTTGTTCCCCAGGAAAGTAGCTTTCTATGGTCTTATCTTGCTTCCCTTTTCTGGGCATTTTCCCAGCGAGTTACTTGACTTCTGAGATTCCTCTGCACCCCTGCCTAGATCCACCCAGCTAGTGCTTGGGGTCTGAGATTCAAATTCTGCTCCCCAGCCTCAGGGCTTTCCGTGGCAGGCGGGGCTGCTATTCAATGTGAGCTTAAGTTCTGGTGCTCAGGTGGGGGCAGGGCCACCTCCCAGGCTCAGTTCCCTCAGGGGTTTTATGTGGAGACCTTCAGTAATGGCCCTGAGCTCCTGCCTGCTGCTCAGGGAGTTCCGCGCCACCACTGCCTCTGCCTCTGCTGCCTCTGCCGCCTCTGCTGCTGCCTCCTGAGGGGACCCGAGTCACGTAGACACCCCGCTCACCTCTCGGCCAGCCCAGAAGTCACTCTCACTGACTTGTAGCGCCTGTGGGTGGAGGGACCTTTGCAGCTGCTGGAGATTCCATCCCTGAAGCCTGCTCGGATCTGCTCCTCTGGGGCCCGGTGGCCAGGGCAGCGCAGGGGTGGCCTCCGCTGTCCAGAGCACGACGGACCTCTGGGGACGGCTTTCCAGGGCTCTCTGGAACGGAAATCTCCACTGCGTTGGTGTACTGCTTGCAATGCTCCAGAATGTGTGGGGAGTTCTTTTTACAGGAAATTTCTGGGGTGTGGCTTCGGTGCTACCATATGTGAGTTTTTCTACTCCGCCATCTTTGCTCCTCCCCCTTGTTTCTTTTTCTTAAAGGTATATAGAGTATATTACTGTTTTATGCAGTAGTTGTGCATCAAAAGCCTGGAGCATGAGTAGATTTGTCAAACCACAAAATTTTTATACTACTTTAACTATTAATTTGGGTTAGATAAAATGGGAAAGGGCAATATAAATTTTGGAATGCTGCTTTTATATTAATTTTGGAATGGTAGTTTGGAGATTATGTACCCTTTTAACCTTATAATTTTGAAAGTTGTTTCAGTTTTGAATATATTGAGTTTGAGATGATTCTGAGATTTGAAGATAGAGATGTCCAGTAGGTAATATGACACTGGAGGTAAGGAGAAAGTTTAAGGATGGATTTTGAAGTCACCTTCATGGAAGGGATATATCGTAGCCACTGAGATCACTAAGGGAGATTGATGATCTTTTATATCTAGTCAGCACGTGTTTTTCAAATATTAAAAAAACTTTTTTTTTTTTTAAAAGTGTGACCAGTCAGATCAATCTCTTAATATTGCTGTGGATTTTTTAGTGTTCTGGAATCAGTACAGTTGGAAATTGTCTTATATAAATTTTGTTAATTTCTGCATGGGTTGGATATCTCTCCTTTGTTTTGAGCTTTCCAGCTGATATTTTTCATGACATGATTACATTAGAGTACTCAAGGGATCTGTGCTTGACTCTGTTCTGTTTCATATTTTAATCAATAACTTTGATAAAGGTCTGCCTTTATGGTGGTGTGCTCATCAGATTTTGAATATGACACAGAGCTTGGAGGAATCGCTAATACACAAATTGGTTTTTTTTTCCTCAACTAACCTAACTTCCCAGTGTCTCAGTGGTATGATGATCTCATCCACTTTATCTCAGCTTCAAACAGGGATAGTTACACCCTTGATCTTACCATACACAGAAGTATTCTACTTTCATATTCATGAACTCTAAAATTCCTTTACTTCAGTATAATCTTTTATCATCATATAATTCCCTGTGTCTTATTATCTTAACCCTATTCTTTATCCTCGCTTTGACTTCCAGTTCTTCCGGGGTCATCTCTCCCACTTCCATTGCACTTATTCCCTTGCCTGTCTTGATCCTTTAGTGAATCAATTCAAATGTGCATTATCTGCTATATTTGAATTACTTACCCATCATCCCTTTCACAGATTTTGCCTTGCCAGGGCTAGGAAAGACATTGTACAAGGTCAACAATTCAACATTTAGTAAGTACCTGTTATGCGCCAGATACTGTGCTAAGGGATTAAAGGATACAAAAAGAGGCAAAAGGCAGTCCCTGCCCTCAAGGATCTTGCAGTGTATTAGGGGAGAGAATATGGAAATAAATATGTACAAAGAAAACTATATCCAGGATAAATAAGAAATAATTAACAGAGGGAGGGCAGTAGAACTAAGAGGGGTTGGAGAAGACTTCTGTAGGTGGTGGGATTTTGGTTGGGACTTAAAGGAAGCCAGAAATGTCAATAGTCAGAGTGAGGGAGGGAGAGCAGAATGTCTACCTGAAATTGTTGAAACATATATATCTCCCCACCTTTCACACTTGTATGACTACCACTGTCCACATCCTTTGCTCTACTTTGTGTATTACTGAATAGAGTTAGAGAAGATCTTAATGAAACCATACTGATTAGGATAACTTCACATAACATCATCTCAGCTGGTTCTCCCTGCATCAGTCCTTCTACGTACCATTCTCTCAACCCATTCAGCAGAAGAGCTCTCTTCATCCTTTACTGAAAAAAAATGAGGCCATTTACATTCCTCTTCACCTTTTCTCTAAAACTCAGAACTTCCTCTTTTTATTTCTTCCACCTGAACTTGAAGACATTGCCCTTATCCTTGCCAAGATAAACCATTCTGCGCACTCTTCTGCATCTACCTTTGATCCCATCAATTCCTATCTTCCCCAGCAAATTACTCGCACTAATGTTCAATATTCCCTTCTCTATTGACTCCTTTCCTTCTGCCTAGAAACATGCCTCCCTCATCCTTAAAAATTTTTATTTGATTCAGTTGTTCTTTTTCCGTTGTTCTATATATCTCCTGACTTGGCTAAACTCCTTGGAAGGTCATCTGTTACGTAGGTGCCTCCATTCTTGCTTCTTATTCTATTTTAAACCCTTATAGTCTGGGTTCCAACATCATCATTCAACTGAAGCTGTCCTTTCCGAAATTGCCATTGATCTCTGAATTGCCAGATCTCATGCCCTTTCTCCTCTTTTTTCCCCTAGAATTTTAATTTTTATTATAATCTTGACAAACGTCAACATCCCCAAATATTTTCACCTTCAGTGAAGAAAATAAAAAAGAGCATTATGAAACTGAATTTACTTCATATGACTTTTTCACAAACACATATGTATATATGACAGATTCAGTTTTGAAGCTGTCCAGCTTGTCTGTTTTCCTCTCAGTTTGCTTCTGTTCTTTGCATAAAAGATAATTTATTGGCCCTCTTTCCTTTTTGGGAGCATCATTTATCATTAGCTGCCCCCTCCTAAAACCCTCCACAACAAAAACCTCTTTCTCATATGGTATAACCAAGCAAAACATGAACATATTGGCTATGCCTGAAAAAAGAAAAGTAGGACTTATGGACTGAATATGAGGAACAAAGCAGGATAAGTCACATGACTAGATTTTTGAATTTTCTGTATGACTAGGAGAATGATTATGTATACAGACAGGAAAGAAGGGTTAGTTAGGAGAGCTGGGTTTTTTGAAGAAGATAATTCAGTTTTGATATAATATATTAGTACAGATACAGACCTTTTGTCCCTTGTCTGGTTTGGAGGAAAATTCATGAAGCCAATGACATACGATTAATTGTCAGACATATCTTAATCTCTGGACATGGTGCCTCTGATACTGGTGATGGGAGATAGAGAAATTTTGTGGAACTTAGTGATATGAGTTAGAAAACTGAGGGGTGGCAAGGATTTTGAATCTGACAAAATAGTGGTTATTTTCAAGTTTGATGAGAAAGACCAGAATTCAGATCTGACCTCAGATACTTACTAGCTGTGTTGTGTGTTCCTGGACACGTCTCTTAATCCCTGCCTAAGACTGGGCATGCCTCAGATAAACTGAGACCTGGGGAAGCCCTTAGCTTAAAAGGACCAAGGTCTCCCACTGCATCCAGGGCCATCTCCAGTTGTCCTGATCTGTCTTTTGCCTGTGGACCCAGATGGCTCGGGAGGAGAGAGTGAGACTTGGTGTCTGTGCAGTCCTGCCTCACTTAAATCCAATTCACTTGCAAGTCATATCATCACCTCCCTGATGTCATGGTCCTCTTCCAGAATGAAGGACAAATAAGAAAAACCTAAAACTGGAAAAGGAAATGGCAAATCACTCTAGTAACTTTGCTAGGAAAGTCCCATGGACAATTGGTCCACGAAGTAGGAAGCGTTGGACACAATTGAAGAACAGAAGGGGATAGGGAAGGAGATTTCAGGCACCGTGGCAAAGTTGATTTGATTATGGTCACAGAACTGGAAGTAGAGTGGATGGGAAGGGAAAGGTATGGGAAATGAAGTGAAATTATAATCAGGCCCCTTCCTGAAATGGTGTTCTGGGAGAACCATTCACCAATCAGGATTATTAGTGTTATTGAAAGAGAGCGGCTAAGTCAGAATGACCCACATGTGTTCATATCCTTCGTCTTCAGACTGCTTTTCCATGTTTGTATATTGTTGATGATTTTCTCACTTTTAATGAGTTCCGTTTATCTTCCTGTGGTTTCTTTAATATATTTGTGTACTTATTTACTTTTAGAAACAAAAAACTTTTTCCTCAAGGATCAACCTTTTAAAATGAATTTTTTTTGAGTAAATTTAAACATCTCAACAAATAGAAATAGTAACCCCCTCCCCTTAAATAATACATGATATAATCGTACAGTTAAAATGGAAACTTCTGATAGAGTCCTCATTTCCTTTATGTTGATTCTTCCTACAGTAAAGACTTGAATCCAGCCAAACTTTTTATGTGATTTTTTTCATATGATGGGGTAGGGTGTGGGGATGGCATTACAGTGGTGATGGGGAAAGGGAGAAAAGAGAGCCTGTCCATAGACCTGTTGTCAGCCTCCAGAGTTCTGTCTGAGAAAGACAAACAGAATTCAGTTTTATGCGTGCTTTTGTTTCTGAGCAGGCAGGCATGCATGTGGAGCAACAATTGGAACTGAGCTCACTTTGGGATTAGGCTGCACAGATCATAAAGCAAGGAAGTGCCTCTGACTCAGGATATCTGTCCTTTTGTCAGCCAAGAGTAGTTTCTAATAAGCAAGGAAGTGCCCCTGACTCAGGATATCTGTCCTTTTGTCAGCCAAGATTACAGTTACCAATAAGTAAGGTAGTGCCCCTGACTCAGGATGTCTGTGCAAGCTTAATCTCCATCTTGTGGTTGCTGACACAGCATGAGGATTTCAGGTTCACTCAGAAATGCAAAGGATCTCTCCTGTGTAAAACTCAAGGGATGCTCAGTCTGTCTCCTGATTGACTGATTCTAATTCCCACTTCAGGCCAGCCTCCTGGGATAGTGAGGGAGCTCAAGTAAATCAAGATGGTTAGTGAAGTCATTAACCATTCCATTTTCATACTGTATACCTTCTAAATCTCTTGAAATGAAATATTGAATACCATTGGTGCATGCATGGCAATTCGTTGGTTATCTGTTGCTTGCTGTAAGTTGGATTTTTATTATCTTGTTTTTATATAAACTGCATTTTCCATTGTGTCCCTTTCCCACCCTCTCCAGATATTCTTTATTATCCATTATAATAAAAAAATAAAAAGAGGAAGATTCAGTAAAGCTAATAAATATGTTGGAAAAAGTCTCTTGAAGTGTTTCACACCTACAGATCCCCACTCCAGGTAATTTCACAGCATCCATTTACATGTTATCATTTTGAATAGAGAACATTACTCACCACTGACATGTAATTAGCCCATCTTTTTTTTTATCATTGATCTTTCTGATGATGCCTTTTAATATCACTATCTTGCATAATTTTTAATTGGTAACATTTGGTACTTATGCCCATTGAGCACTTTTCCATTGTCCTTTGCTTCACACAACTGAATTGGTAAAGTCAGTTGTATTCCATAACTTGCATAGAGTAGGTTTAGAAAAAAGGGCCTTAATTTAATGAAGATATGTAGGGTCATTAAAATGTCAGTGCCATTTTTGAGCTGTCTCCTTATTTTTGATTAAATTTGCTATGTTTGGTATGTTTTATTTTTTTTTAAAAAAAGCTTTTCTACTTATCATTTCACTTAATTTTCCATCATATTGATATCTACCCTGATCGTCCTTTGACCATCACTTTGGTGCTTTGCTGTTTTCTTGGAGAGCACAATTATTTAATTTTTTTCGTTGATTTGGATGTTTTAAATTTGTTGCTGAGTACGTTCCTTAGATTTTGATAGTTTTTTTTATTATTGCAGTCTTTTAAATACTTTCGTAATATCTCATTATAGTCAGTGTCATCTTTAAACATTTCTTTTGTAATAAGTTTGTTTCTAGCTTTATGACTTATAAAAGCGTAAAATTTTTGCCTTTTAAAATTTACTAGATGTTTTTGTGTAAAAGAACATGATTGATTTTGTGATTGTTCCATGTGTGCTTGAAAATCTCTTCATATTTCTATTGAATATAGTTTATTTGTTCAATTCCCTTTTTCAAGAAAATTGAATGAGTTGTGATGGTTACTAATTTATGACTTAGTTTGCGACCTGTACATGCTTATATTGATTAATTCCTACTTTTTCATTATTTCACAGTTTGTTTTGACAGTTTAGATTTTTTGTTTCTAATTGATTTTTATATTATGTATTTTGAATTATTGAATGAAAAGGCGTTTAATGCTTACTTTGTACAAGCTACTGTGTTAAGGTTTGGAAATAGAAATACAGAAAGTAAGGTAGTCAGTTAGCGTCTTGAAGTCCTGTGTTAATAAGGTGAGACAACAGATAAAGGGGAGTGGTGATCATTGTATTTGAATCTGGGGAGTCGAATGATACAGCCTTGCGAGAAGCAATGGTGTTATTGATTTGATTACGGAACAGGAGGTACAATGAAATCATGGCTATCTGGGCAGTGACAGGGAGTTTAAGATATCTTGGAGGCTGACTAGTGGTCTGGAACTGGCATATTTAGGTGTATTGGGTTAGGTAATTGCAGTGTGGCAGTCCCAGAAATGAGTAGAGAACATCTGTAAATGGGACCATTCTGGAGTATGGAGGGTTCTAGTTCTGATGAGGAGAAGCAGGGTGGGGGACAAGAAGGATATGTAAAGCTTTTTGTCCAATTCTACCTTCTCTGGGATTTAATTGGTTTTGTATTGCATTTATAAATTTAACTGATATTGTCATATTGGCTTAACTCAATGATGGACTGTCACTTTCCCAAATTATTTTTTTTAATTTATTACTTTAATAACAGTATTTATGTAGTGCCAGCTTTATAGTCAGGCACTTTGTGCACTGTACTAATATAATATCACTTTTGATTCTTAAAACAACCCTGGGAGTTAATGGCTGTTAGTATTCCCATTTTACAGTTGAGGAAACAGAAGCAGATAAGAGTTTAAGTGACTTGCCCAGGGTCACACAACTTAAATGTTTGAGATAAAATTTGAATTCCAGTCTTGCTAATTCCAGGTCCAGTTATTCAGTTGTTCTAGTCATGGCCTTCTCTTTATGGCTGCATTTGGAGTTTTCTCAGCAGAGATGCTGGATTGGTTTGCCATTTCCTTCTCCAACTCATTTTATTGATTAGGAAACTAAGGCAGAAAGGGTTAAGTGACTTGCTCAGAGTGACATGGCTATAAGTATCTGAGGTGGGATTTAAATTTGGTTCTTAACTCCAGGTCTTGTACTGTGCCACCTAGCTACCAACTTCTACATCTTTAACATTTTAAGGAGAATAATCTATACATGCATCCTTGATGAAGGTTTGAGAAAAACAGGTTGACTTTTGCGAATAGTATCCTACAGCCTATCACATTTTAACAGTCACAATTTGCATTAGTTTATAATATTTCAGTACAGTAATATAGCAGTTCTCCAGGCAGTGAACATCTATTTTGATTCTACTTCTTCACTTCAGAAGTACTGTTATAAATATTTTGGTACATATATCTTTGTTTATCTCTTGGTGCTTGCTAGTTTGAATTTATCTTTGTTATTTATCAGCGAAATTCTGATTTTTTTTGATCTAGCTCTAGTATGGTAAATCGGGTCTTTCAATTGGAAAGACCAGCTTTAATTGGAATTCTCCTATTCTACATTATGTGTGTTTCCTGTAGATAACATGGTTGGAGTTTAAAAATCAATCCACTTATATTTAACATTACTATTTTTAGCTTTGATTTTTAATATTTTGTATTTTTTCTGTATTCATGTTGACAGGGGAATTTAGACATTTGCACCTTACAGTGTTGTTGTTGTTGTTTTTTTTTTTACCAAACCATGCTTAATGCTAAACACCATTTCTATATGATATATTAGGTTATTAAATTTCAGAATGGAAGTTTTTTTTTGTGACTACAAGTATTTTGTCTACTTTTCATTTTCTCATTCCTGCCTTTAAATGTTTTGTGGTTATTTTTGAGAGGGCTTCTTAATGATAAAAATTTCTTGGTAATTGAGAGAATTAATGAGAGTTGATAAAAAAACCTTCCTTTTAATCCCCCCCCCCCATATTGTAATGCAAGTTTCACAGGGATTAAATCAGACTTTATTCAGTTTGTAGGAAATCTCTTTAGCAGAGATAAAACATAACTTTCAGATACCTAATAAGAATAAGCATGACTTATGTGATAATGACCATCATGGCCACAGAGAAGAGATGAAGAAGTAGCTCCCTCCTCATTATGGATTTATTTCTCTCCCAGGTATTTTTTAATGAAGTTCAGAATGAGCAGCTTTATATAGTTCACTATCTTAAGTTGTGGAAGTATAAAATAGCCAAGTAAATTAGATTATCTAGAGTTCATGTTGAAATGGACAGACCGAGAAAAACACAGGCAAGATTCAATTGAGAATTTTGAGAGTGTCTTTATTAGCTGGTCCGGCGGCTGTCTCATGAGAAAACCCCGAGGAGGCAGCCCCGAACCTAGGTTTGTGTGCATTTTAAGCATTTCAGTACTTCTTGGTTGCTGCTAGGCAAGGGGGCCCAACAGAAAGTTGCTGCTAGGCAATGTTGCCCAACCCTGCCTAGCAACCCAACAGATATTTCTCAACCCAGGGGCCCCAGAGAAGAATAACTTCACATGTACTTAACTTTTTTGTGTCATGAACTCCTTTCAGTCTGTTGAAGACTCCCATGGAACCCTTCTCAGAATAATGTTTTTAAATGCTTAAAATACATAGGTATAAAAAGGAAATTGATATTCAGATACTGTGATCAGATATTTAATAAGAAGTTCATGGTCTATAGGCTAAGAAATCCATCATATTCTACATGAAAATATTTGAAACTTACGATCTTTGGTTCAAGTATGAAAAGGCTAAGTATTTTTATGACCAAATAGGTTGACTGAACTAAGTAGAGTTTGGGTTTGTTGATTGTGAGAGGCCACATTGTTAAGTGGAAATAATGTTTAATTTTTACATAGCACTTTTAAGATGTTTTCAATGTCTTTTACATCCATTATTTCATTAGATCTTTGAAATAAGCTTCTGAAGTAGGTATTACAGATATTATAATTCCCATTTTATAGATGAACCCAAATTCATAGAGATTAAGTAACTTATCTATCCATGGTCACATAGTTGAATGGTTTAGAATTAATGAAATTTAGCATCATCTTTTGCCTTTTCTGCTTACTTTAAAGTGAGCTGATAGTATTGTTCACAACTTTATCAGATTGTACAGTGTTACTGTTCAGGTCTCCCTTGTTCAAAGTAGAACATTAAAGAATGTTTACTGAGCATTGTGGCCTAGTCATATGTTAACTTTTTGATCAGATTTCAGTGATGAAGTCTTTGTAGAATTTTAAAGCCCCTTGTGGACCAAAATCTGGAAGTAATCAGAGATATTCCTGTAACTCCAAAGAAAGTGTGAAATGAGTACAAATGAAAGCAGGATAGATATAAATTATAATTGAATATGTGGCCCTTTGGGTTAGAAATTATATCTGTTGAATAGTACTGAAAGGTCTTTCTTCATCCCCATCTTAGTGCTTTCTTTCCTAAATTATATATTTTTACTTGTTTACATGTTGTATTCCTGTAAAGGTAAGCCTTCTGGGTAGGGCTGGATTGGTTTTCGTTTTTGTGTAACTGGTGCTTATTGTATAGTAGACATTTCATAAAAATTTATTGGCCTGAATATTGACGTATCAGAAGCCACTGTTAGTAATACTGAAGTTCATTTTTGAAGTGCAAGAAAACTACTTGGGGAGAGGCTGCTTGGACTTTCCATTCATTAATTGTGTGGAACTGTGACAGTGCAAGAAGTCATGCAGCTACCTATGCTTTGTTACATCTTCGTGAGAAGAAAGTGAACAAAAATACTGACATTAAGGACTTTTTCAAGAAAGCAGTTTCTAGGTTAGTGGTTTCACAAATCTCTTCCACTCTCCCTCAAACCATCCACAAGTTTGTGCCGCCTGTTTGGCACCCCAGAATAATACATGATTCAGTCTGGCAAGTGTTTGTTAATTGTCTGCCGTGCTAGAGCCCTGTGCTAGGCGCTGTCAGCAACAGAAAGGTGAATAAAACCCACTTGTATCTTCATGAAGTGTACAGTGTGTTCATAATGATGCAAAACAGAGACACAAAAGTAAGAATGCTATGTGAAGGCTGAGGAGGCAAAGATGATTTCTGTTTTGAGCTATTAAGGATAATTAAGGAAGTGATTTTGTGCTGAGTTTTGAAGGATAGAATTTAATAGGAGAGTTCAGATGTAAGGAAAGGTATGAACTTTCATAAAAATTAGAGGAGCAAGGGATGGTGAAGAATCCAGTTCGACTGGAACAAATGTAGAGGGGCTAGTAGATTGAGATAAAGTTAGGACAGTATAGTGGAAGACTTTGGATGTAGCTGTTGGCGTGTTAACATTTGATAGTTTACAAAGCTTTTTAATGTATTACTTTGCTTGATTTCATTATTTTACTCTAAATGTCATTTCAACAAACAAAAACACTTAGATTAAAATATACTTCAATTCTTTACTGAATTATTGATTAATAATCCAGTGTATATTCCCTCCCCTAGTGCTCTTGGCCATCAACATCTATCAACCCGAAAAATTTCCACCTGTACTTTTCCACAGGCCTTTCGCATAGTAGCTACTCAGTATGTGGAAGATCTTCTCCTGGGCTTATTTATATTTCATTTCTGTTAATTAGCATTCTAAATATTTATGTGTTTTCCTGTTATACGTGTAAAATATTACTCTCATGTTCAGTGTAAAGAAATCTTTTCATTATTTACCATTTTGGATTAGTTTTGTTTCTGAACTTTCCTCGGAATACAAGTAATTGAACTTACCTATTTTAAGTTTATAATTTTAGGCTAAAAATAAAAATTTTTCAAATTTGGCACAATGGTGTGAACTGCATTTCTTTTTGTTTTAAAATTTTAATTAAGTTCTTTTGGTTGTTCTTATTAACATCATAAACTTTTACAAATGAAAATATTGTGGTAATAAAAAAATTAAATTTAGACATTTTAATTTGCCTATAGTTTTCTTTGTAGGAGAGCACAGCCTGACTTTTCTAGAGAGTGAAAAGGAAATGTAGTTGAAAAAATTAATGTTGGGTTATAGGCTAGCATAGACCAGGTGGTGGCAGCTTTTACCCCTGTTGAGAACCAGATGTTTGAAGTGTGATTGGTAGGAAGAAGATCCCATGGGGAGATTTTTGTGGGCTTCCTGATATTTTTGCGCATAAGCCTATGTAATGGCCCTGTGACTAAAGCCTCAGGGACAGATGGTAGCTCAAGTGGGAATTTTTTGTTTGTTTGTTTAGAGTAATTAGGACTTAAACTCTTGAAGAAATACTCTCTTTGATGTGTAAGATTAGTTTTATTAGCATTACTGCTTTTATGAACAGCTAATATTATTAGTTTATTCTGTAAATTTTCTGCAAGGCCTATGAGGTCTCATATTTTATGACTATAAATCTCAAAGGTCTATTAATGCTGATCCCACTAATTTTGATATTTGATTCAAGCATGTTACTTACGGTTCTTGAGTATCGTGCTTGAAATAGGTTGTATAATTTAAACACTTAGGAAAGAATGTGTTGTACCTGAAACAAGGTTGGATTAATTCACAGTAATGAAAGGTTTATCTTGTATTGCATTTTAAAATTGATAAAGTACATTATAAGAAGGAATTTGAAGACTTGGTATGTCCCTCATTTCTTCATTTGTAAAATACACCTAAATATAGTTACAGTTGTCGTATGTTTCACACTTAGCATAATGTTGGGAAGACTAAGTGAGCATTTTAAGGTATGTTGCAAACTAGAAAGCACGATTAAAAAATGTTAGCTATTATGAAAAAAAATTTTAAGGCAGTTCCAAAACAGAAGTTATAAAATGTTTTGGGTATTGGGAACATTATTGCACTAAATGTATTGATTACCAACATGCCTGCTTTGAAGAACAAAACCCTTATTTGGACGTAGGAATTCCAGCACATGAATTTATTTTTTTTAAATTAATTTGTTTTAATTTTCTACATTCACTTCTGTAAATCTTAGATTTTCTTCCCCCCTGAGATGGCATGCAATCTTATATGGGTTCCATACGTACATTCTTACTAAATATATTTTCACCTTAGTCATGTTGCATAGAAGAATTAAAATGAGTGGGAGAAACCATGAAAAAACCAAAACGTAACACAATAGAAAATAGTGTGCTTCATTCTGCTATCCAATTCCATTGTTCTCTGAATGTGGAATGCATTTTATGGGAATTTTTTAGGTCCTTGCATTGCTGTGAAGGACTAAGCCTACCAGAAACATTCCTCATACACTGTGGTTGTTAACTGTGTTCAGAGTTCTTCTGGTTCTGCTCCTTTCACTCAACGTCAGTTCATATACATCCTTCCAGTCCTCTCTGAAGACTTTTTGTTCATCATATCTTATAGCACAATAGTATTCCATTACCACATGAGTTTAAAAAATCAATTTCATTGCTCTATTACCAAACCTAGTACATAGAAACACTGATAGATATATTCATATGCACAAGAAGGTTCACACTCAGATATCTCTATAAATAGGAGCATGTTCACTTGGAGGTTTTCTTTATTGCAAGGATTGAACTGGTTTAGTTTGGAACTATAACTCATGAACTGTTAGCCTTTAGGTATATCTTTATTTTCACTGGTTGACTCTTGCAGGGTTTATTAACTTGTATTGTGATCTTGCTCTATGCAGGACTCATACTGAAGGAGATAGAAACATGAGTAAGACACGATCCCCGCTGTAAAGGAAGAACTCTCTGTGTAGAAAAGAATGATACGACATGTACAGAAATTATTGTAATATATGTAAGAATATAGGAGATTAAAACAGCAACAAAAGTGCTGGGGAGAAGTTGGGAAGACTTCATGGAGATAAAGAGCTGTAGTTTAAAGGACACTAGACAGAATCAGACCGGAATTCAAGTTACCTCTCACTCACAATCTGACCTTGGACAAATCACTTAACATTTCTTGTCACATCACATGAATTAACACTTAAGTGTTTTGTAAATTTTAAAGCACTTTATAAATGCTGGCATTTATTATGATAATTATCATTATTATTATTCCACTCTTCCATTGGCAGAGGACCTACTCTTCTCTTATACTGAGAAAATAAAGCTATAACCTTGAACTTCCTCTTCTTTTCTATTGGGGAACATTTTTTGGTCATACATTTTTAGTTACTTACATTTTTTGGATATGAGATCCTTAGAGATATGTGATAGATTTCCCCCACTCCCCCATGTAATTTCTTCTATCTTTCCCTAGTTTTGTTAGTTTTGTTTGTGCCATAGTTGCTCATAATATAATTATGATAATTAATACCAATTTTAATTAGCTAATAATTAACCATCAATAATATTTTTATTTTATTTCAGGAGTTAGTGTAGTGCCCTGCTCACAGTGGGTTTGGAGGGAGATAGATATTTATATAGTGTTTGTTATGTGTCAGGCACTGTATTAAGTAATCCCTTGCAAATATCTCATTTGATCCTCACAACAACCCTGTTAGGCAGGTGCTATTATCCCCATTTTACAGGTGAGGGAAGTGAGGCAGAGGTTGTGACTTAGCCAGGGTTACACAGCTAATAATTTGTGCCTGAAGCTAGATTTGAACTTTAGTTTCCCTGACTTTAGGCCTAGTGCTCTATCCACTGTTCCATTGTTCTCTGCTATGTAGATGTTTAATGAATGCTTTCTGACTATACTTGACTTATTTTACACTCTTTTATGGAAGCAGGAATGTTCAAGAAATTCCTTTATTATTTCCTACAAATAGGTCAAGTTTCTCCTATCCTTAACCCATTGACATTCCCCATTCTCTCTTTCTTTACTCTTTATTTTACCCAAGACCAGTGCTCTAAAGGCACGTGTGTGTATGTGTGTGTATGTCCTTGATTCCATTTCCACATCTCTTCCAGATTTCCTTTAGAGTTAGTCATCCTTCTTTCTAATCTTAAATTACTTCCAATTTGCAGTTCTTCCTCGCTATCTTCAAAAAATGCTCATCTACCTCATACTTAATACTACCTCACTTGATCATATTAGCCTCTTAGGTTCGATATTCCATTTTGCAGTCAAAGTGGAAAAAGCTTTGTACTTTCGTTGCTTCTGCTTCTTCCCCTCCCCCTCACTTCTGCATTCTAATCTGGCTTCTGACCTCATCATTCAGCTGAAACTATTCTTTTTAAAGTTATCAATTATCTCTTTTAGATGTGCATCCCAAATTTTATCGACTTTTTTTGTTTGTTCTTACATTACCTATCTTTTACAATATATTACTCTGCTCATCTCTCTCAGAGAGTGCATTTTCTTTTAACAAAAAATAAAAAGGAGGAAGAACTAACCAGCACTGAAAAATGTCTGATGATATATGTAGTATTCTACGTCTGTCTTCTCCTACTTCTACAAAGACTTGTGGGGAGGTGCTTTGAAATAACCTTTTTGAGGACCCAATCTTGCAGTTTTTCAGAATTCAGTTTTTATTGTTTTTATTGTTATTCTTAGCATTTTATTTTCATAATAATTATCTACATTTTTCCTGATTCTGCACTATGCATCATTTCTTATTTTTCCTATGCTTCTCTGTATTCATCATACTCATTATTTCTTAGAGCATAGCAGATAATATTTCATTTTATTCATGTGCCATATGTTGCTATTTGTCAGGCTTTACTCCCCTTCATGGACTCTGTGATCTAGGGACATTGACCTTTTTGCTATTCCTTGCACAATGCTATGTTGTACATTCAGCTGGTCTTCTGGCAATCTCGCGGGGAAGGCATGAAAATGAATGTGAGTATGAATGATGTATGAGGAAATAGTCACTAGCCCAGAGAAGAGTGCAGTGCAGGAAGTAGTCATCTAGGGAGGAAACAGGTTGTAAAGGACTTTAAGTTCCCAACTGAAGATCCAGCATTTGAACCTGGAGACCTTAGAGAATGATTTGAATTTTTACTGAGTTGGGACGGAGTCAGGTGACATTGCCACACCTACCCTTTAAGAAAATTACTTTGACTGCTGAGTGGTTAGAGGATAGATTGGAGTTGGGAGACAGTGGAAGCATGGAGATCCTTAAGAAAACTACGTGATAGTCCAGGCAGGAGGTGATGGGGACCTGTGCAGAGATACTGTCTGTGTTAGTGGAGAGAAGCCATATCCTAGAGATGTTGGGAAGATTGAAATAACAAAGTTTGACAAACGATTGGATATGTGTGGTGAGTGAGCTTGGACTTGATAACACCAAATTTGCAAGCCCAGGTGACTGGGGAGCATGGTGCTGCTACCCTTGTCATAGAGAATTGTATATACTATCAGTTGGGAAATTTGGAAGAGCGGAGAGGGTGGGAAAGAGGGGATAATGAGTTCTGAGATATCTGGGCAGCATACAAGATGATCCAAAGAATTTACTTAGCCATGACAAAGAAAGTATAATCAACAAGGATACAGCACTTAGCTAAAGTAGATGGGGTGAGGTTAGCAGAGCAGGATGTTGTAATTTGCACGGGCTTGAAATATATGCTCCAAGTCTAAGGACAAGGATTTCACATGGGCACGACTTCTTATGCCCTTTTGTGGCCACTAGACTACTTTAGTGCCTCTTGGGGCAATGGAGTGAAGAATTTTTTTGTCAGGTAAGAAGCACTTGTTTCTTTAGGGAAAAAAAATTTACTTGCATCACAAGGGAAAAACCCTTGTAGTTATTAATTCTGTCACATACTGTTGGTGCATTTGCAGATTTGCTATGCTAAATTTCCTTATCTCCTATCTCTCTTACAGCTCCCTTTATCGAATACAGCTTAGGTAGGAAATGAAAGTGATTTACAAAAATTAAAATAGATAATTATTATTGAATGAATTTGAAAACCTTTTGCAGGAATAAAATTAAAGCAACTAAGATAAGGGAAGAGATCATCTGGGGGGAAATCTTTTTATCATATTTTTCTGATGATAATGTTATATCTAAGATATATAGGCAGTTAACATTAAAAAATGAAAAGCCATTCCCCAGTAGAGAAATGGTCAACGAATTTTTCAAAGCAATTCTGAGGTTTTCCGTTGGCAAATTGACAAAGCTGGCACAAGGTGAGAAAAAATCAAAGTTAGAAGTGTTGTGGAAAGATAAACACATTTAAGGCACTATTGGTGGAACTGTGAATTGATCCAACCATTCTGAAAAACACTTGCAGTTATATGTGAAAAATGACTAAAATGACTTGTGATTTCCAAAGCTGATGACTTTTTCTTGATCTTTCTGCTGTAACATTTGACACCATTGACCACTGTCTTCTGTAGGCTCTTAGTTTTTGTCACACTACCTCCTTCTGTTCTCCTACCTTTCTGACTTCTCTTAATCTCCTTTCATGAACCATAGTCTCTGTCCTGCCTCCTGATTGCAGGTATACTTCATTGGTCTGTCCTTGACGTACTTCTTTATATTCTTTCACTGACCTTATTAGCTGTCATGAGTTAAATGATACATATCTCCTCATAAATGATTTCCAGTCCTGTACATCTATACCTAGCATCTCCTGAGTGTGAGTCTGAGGTCACATTTCGACATTTCAAACCATGTCTTGAAGTTATTTATCTCACATTTCAGAGTGTGAGATAGAATGTCAGTTGTTTTAATTGCATTTCTCTTACTTTTGAAGCATTTTTGAAGCATTTTTAACATTGTATTTAATAGTTTGAGTTTATCTTTCATTTGAGAATTGCTTATTCAATTCCTTTAACCATTTACCTGTTAGAGAATGACTCGCTTTTATATGCTTGTATCAATATCAAGATATTTATATCTATCTTTTGTATATGAGATTTACCGGTGAAATTTACTGCCAAGATTTTTTCTCCCAATTAACTGTTTCTCTTCTAATTTTGCTCTTGTTGATTTTGTTTGTGTAAAAACTTTTCAATTTTATGCAATTTAAAATTACTTTTTTTTTTTCTGTTGAAGTCCTTTGTAAATCCCTTGTTGGTCAGGAATGCTTGTTTCCCTTGTACACAGTTGTTGTCTAAGGTTATCTGCTTCTCAATTTGTTTATGATAGGATCCTTTATATCTAGTTTGTGTATCTGTTTGGAACTTAATATGATATAAAGTGTGAGAGATTGAGTAAGCCTAATTTTTCCCAAGTTGCTTTTTAATTTTTCTAGCAGTTTTGTTGATGGTGAGCCTTTAACTCCCTCATTGGTTTGTCTTCAGGGATTTTTTTTGAGCACAAAACTACTATGTTCTGTTATTTCTGAATTTCAAGTACCTGGTCTGTTCTGTTGATCTATTTTGCTGTTTTTTAAACCAGTTTCAAATTGTTTGGATAATTATTGCTTTGTAGTATAGTTTGAGATCTGTTATTGCTAGGTCCTCTTATTGTTTCCCTTAAGATTTTTGACCCTATATTCCATCAGATGAATTTTGTTATTTTGTCTAGTTCTATAAAATAATCTTTACTGTGTCTTATAAGTAATTTACAACCTAGTTTCAGTTTATCTTTACAGGCTTGTTACACAGTATACTCCCTTTTGTGCCTTCAAACAAGTCCATCTCAGCTGACCTTCACACAAGGCAGTCTTTTTCCTTTCTTTGTGCTGTGGCACATACTCTTATTCCCTATCCCTGTATTATTCTTACTCCTCCCTCAAGCCTTCCTATTCTCCATATTCCTTTAGAATTCAACTGACGAGACACCTCCTACTTGTCATCAGCTCATGTATACGTGGGTTCATATGTGTAAATGTTCTCTCCCTCTGAGAAATTATAACTATTAAAGCTTAAAACAGCGTTAGACGTTCTGGGACTCTTCTGTAATGCTCTTTAAGTCACAGGCCATTTCATTATTTTTTTAGTACTCCCTGTGGCCTAGTACTATGCTTACTTAATATTGCTGATGTTCAAAATACAAATTAGGAGGCAAAGGCAAAAGATAATAAAAGGTTTCAAGGATTTTAGAATTTATAAGCTTTAATAGGCATAATAATCCTCTCTGGAGTTACTTGTTTCTAGGCAACTATTTGCCTTTTATCTTGGCATAAGAAGTAGATACTTAGTAAGTGATTAGTTCTTACTCTATAGGAATAACATTTTAAATGGGAGATGTGGTTCTAGGTGACCAAAATTTGAACTGTAAAAAGTAGGTCTTCATAGAGACATGAGCCAATATGGTTTTTTAAAATAATGATAATTCTGACTTTTCAGAATTTGTTGTTTTCTCTCTGTGGAGGTCTAAGGGTAAGTGTTTCATCTGACTGGCAGGTCAGGTGAAAGGAGAACAGAATTTTGTGAATGGGATGAGGGTCCCTGTTGTCTTTAAATTTTTAGAAACCTTTCTCATGTGAGAAGAAAATAATATTTCCTGTTTGCAATTGTTGTTGTTAAAATATCCCTCTTGGTTTGTGAAAAGAGGTACATGGAGCAGCAGTTGATTACTTAAGTCATTGATTAGTCAAAACCAGATGTCTTTTCTCTTAATTTTTAAAATAATAAAATTCTATTTTAAATTTAATTATATTAACAAATTGAAAACAAGAAAATCCCAACAAAATAGTATGATCAATATTAGTTTTTCAAAGAATTTATTTTACATCTCTTTGAAGACTTCTAGGAAGAAGGCACTGATAAAAGATAATTCAATTGAAGGGTGGAGGCAAGATGGCAGAGTAGAAGCAGGGAACTGCCTGAGTTCTTCCCCAAAACTCCTCAAAATACCTATTAAAAAATGACTATAAACAAATTCTAGAGCAGCAGAAGCCACAAAATGACACAATGAAACAGGAACTGCCCAAGACAATTTGGAAGGTGGATAGAAAGGGTCTGTTGCATCAGGCTCAGAGCAGAGTGCTGCCCAGCCATACAGGCACAGACAGGCCTGAAGCAGGCCTCCGGGCTGAATTACTTGCCGCTGTAGCTTTTTCCAGATTTCTCAATCCACAAATGATTGTTTGAGATGGCAGAAAGGCAGTTTCACAGGTCAGCGGGAAAGGTCTCACCTGGGTCAGAGAGGAACATGGTCATCATGGTTTAGCCTCAGTGTGGTGGCTGCTTCTGGAGCTCTCAGCTTACACAGAGTGGGGGAATCGAGCAACTGATCTGGGTCTTAGTCCTGGGGCTATGAGGAACGTGCTGGTGTAACAGAGCTGGTGGTGGCTGTGGAGAGGTCATCCTACTCACAGTTCCAAGGCAGAAAAGAGTGCTTGTGGTTGCTGGTTGCTCACAGACCAGAGTGTAGGCTAGGAGAGGAGCAGATGCCTCTGCTTTGATCATACCACTTTGGAGGAAATGAGAATTTACTGGTCCCTAGAGATATCTCTGAAAACAGTGCACAAAATCCTTGAAGCTTGGGGCTACACACCCTTCACTTAAGCTCAAATAATTGGCTAGGAAAATGACCAGAAGTGGGTGAGGGATAAGACTATAGAAGGTTGCTTTCTTGGTGAAGAAGTATCTTCTTATGACAAGGAAGATCAAAGGATACAACTGAAAGAAAATAGCAAGATCAAGGCTCCTACATATGAAATGATCTCAAGGCCATGGAAGAAGAGCTCAAAAAGAATTTTGAAAATCAAGAGAAGTAGAGGAAAAATTGGGAAGAAAAATGAGAGCAATGCAAGAAAATCATGAAAAACGAGTCAGCAACTTGACCCAAAAAGTGCTGAAGAAAATAACACCTTGAAGAATAGGCTAATCCAAATGGCAAAAGAGGTCTAAAAAGCCAATGAGGAGAAGAATGCCTTAAAAAGCAGAATTAGCCAAATGGAAAAGGAGGTCCAAAAGCTCAGTGAAGAAAATATAGTTCCTTCAAAATTAGAGTGGACCAAATGAAAGCTAATGACTTTATGAGAAATCAAGAAAATATAAATGAAACCAAAAGAATGAAAAAAATAGAAGACAATGTGAAATATCTCATTGGAAAAAACAACTGACCTGGAAAATAGTTACAGGAGAGATAATTTAAAAATTATTGGTCTACCTGAAATTCATGATTTAAAAAAAGAGCCTCGAGATTATTTTTAAAGAAATTATCAAGGAAAATTTCCCTGATATTCTAGAATCAGAGGGTAAAATAGAAATGGAAAGAATTTCCTGATCACCTCCTGAAAGATCACAAAAAAACTCCTAGGAATATTTTAACCAAATTCCAGAGTTCCCAGGTCTAGGAGAAAATATTACAAGCAGCTCGAAAGAAACAATTGAAGGATTGTGGAAACACAATCAGAATAACACAGAATTGAGCAGCTTTCACACTAAGGGATTGGAGGACTTGAAATATGATATTCCAGAGATCAAAGGAGCTAGGATTAAAACCAAGAATCATCTACTAGCAAAACTGTATATAACACTTCAGGGAAAGAGATGGAATTTCAGTGAAATAGAGGCCTTCCCAGCATTCTTGTTGAAAAGACCAGAACTGAATAGAAATTCTGACTCTCAGTACAAGAATCAAGAGAAATGTGAAAAGGTAAATGGGAAAGAGAAGCCATAAAGGATTTATTAAAGTTGAATTGTCTATATTCCTACATGGAAAGATGATATTTGTAACTCATGAAACCTTTCTCAGTATTAGGATAGTTAAGAGGGAATATACATATACATCTATCTGTCTTTCTATACGTGCATGTATATATGTATATATAGATATATGTATGGGTGTGTATGTGTATATTATATATATCTAGGTATATGTATATATGTGTGCATGTATACATATGTATGTATATATGTGTATTTACATTGTACACACATGCATATGTGTGTGTGTATATATGTGTATATATATATAGACAGGGCACAGAGTGAGCTGAATATGAAGGGAGGATACTTAAAAATAAAAGTAAGTGTTGAAAGGAATGTGCTGGGAAAAAGAAAGGGAGAGGTAGAATGTAGTAAATCATCTCACATAAAAGAGTCAAGAAAGAGCTCTTACAATAGAGGAGAAGAGGGGAGAGGTGAGAGGGAATTAGTGAGCCTTACTCTCATTGGATTTGGTTTAAGGAGAGAATAGCACATTCAGTTGGGTAAGGAAATCTACTTTACCATGCAGAAAGGCATAGTGGAAGGGGAGAGGAGAGGGAGGATAATAGAAGGGACAACAGATTGGGGGAAGGGGGAATCAGAAGAAAACACTGTTGTGGGGGGACAGGTCAGGTTTGAAAATGGAATAAATAAAATGCAGGACAGGATAGAGGGAAATGTGGTTAGTCTTTTGCAACAGGACTGTTACCAAAGTGTTTTGCATGGCTGCACATGACCTGTATCAAATTGCTTGCTTTTTCAATGAGGGTGGTTGGGGAGGGAGGGAGGGAGGGAGAGAATGTGGAACTCAGAGCTTTAAAAATGAATGTTAAAAATTGTTTTTGCATACCACTGGGAAATAAATTGTACAGGCAGTAGGACATAGACATCTATCTTGCCCTGTAGGAAAAAAGGGGAAGTGAATGTGAGAATGGGAGGTGATATAAGGAGGGCAGATTGGAGAAAGGGGTGGTTGAGGTACAAGCTGTCCTGGGGTGGGGGGAGGGGAGAGATAGGGAGAAAATTTGGAATTCAAAATCTTGTGGAAATAAATGATGAAAACTAAAAATAAAATTATATTATTAAAAAAATGAATTTTAATGAAATAATTTAATATATCCCCTCCTGTATTCATATTGTAGTATTTATGCCATTTCTAATTCTCTATTTACATTATTTTGCACCTTTTTCATATTTTATACTCTTCATTTGTCTTTTTAATGGTTTAATGAAATTCCCATTGCAGTGTTTTGCCTAAATTTTTCAACCATTGACCTGCCAGAGGTTTTTTTATTATTACATAAATATTACACATAAAGCAGCTATAAACATTTTTGTAAAGCTATATTTTAAAAATTATCATCTTATGGAATGGTACTTTGTCAGTGTTAGTACTGGCAAAAATTATGACCAGTTTTGTAACTTTTATTGCATAATAGGAAAGTGGAAGAATGCCTAGACTATCATTAAATTTTATAAATTTTTATTTTGTTTGGCAATTTGTGTATAAAATAGTACTTCAAAAATGTTTCTATTTGCTTTTCTGGCTCATATTTTCAGCATGTTAGATTTAAAAAAATGTTTATCTCCTATATTATTCAACACTTTTTATGTAGCTAATTTTGGCCTAATAATTAATCCCAGTTCCTTTGACTTCTGAAATGTCCTATTCCAAGCCCTGCTATCCGTTAATGTAGAAACTGCCAGATCCTATATTATCCTGGTTGTATTTCCACAATACTCGAATTGTTCTCTAGCTGCTTGCTAGACCTGGGAACTCTGAAATTTAGCCACAGTATTCCTAGGAGTTTCTCTTTTTGGGTCTCTTTCAGGAGGTGATCGGTGAATTCTTTCAATATTTATTTTGACCTCTGGTTCTAGAATATCTGGGCAGTTTTCCTTGATAATTTCATGAAAGATAATATCTAGGCTCTTTTTTTGATCGTGGTTTTCAGGTAGTACCATAATTTTAAATTGTTTCTTCTGGATCTGTTTTCCAAGTCAGTTGTTTTTCCAATGAGATGTTTCACATTATCTTCTATGTCTTCAGTCTTTTGTTTTGTTTTGTGACTTCTTGGTTTATCGTATAGTTGTTAGCATCCCTGAACTCTGCTCTCATTTTTGAAGAACTATTTTGTTCAGGGAGCTTTTGAACCTCCTTTTCCATTTGGCTAATTCTGCTTTTTAAAGCCTTCTTCTCGTTGGCTTTTTGGACCTCTTTTTCCAATTGAGTTAGCCTGTTATTAAATGTATTATTTTCCTCAACATTTTTTTGGTTCTCCTTTAGCAAGCTGCTGAATTGCTTTTCAAGCTCTTCTATGGCCTGAGCCCATTTCATATTCATTTTGGACATACTGGAGGCAGAAACCTTGACTTCCTGTGACAGTATACATTGTTCTTCCTCACCCAAAAGGATAGAAGGAGATACCTTTTCACCAAGAAAGTAACCTTCTGTGGTCTTATTTTTTTTCCCTTTTTTGGACATTTTCCCAGCCAGTTACTTGACTTTTGAATCTTTTGTCAAAAGGAGGATCCTAGTGCTCCTCCTCCCTCTATTACAGTGCTCAGGGCTAAGGTTCAGATCAGCTGCTCAATTCCCCCAGGGGCTTTGGGTGGGGATGGTGCTGCCACTGAGGGCTGAGGTCAGATCAACTGCTCAGTTCCCCCAGAGGCATTAAGCTGAGCTTCCTGGACAATGGACCCAGGCTGCTTCCACAACCACTGTAGCCGCCCACTGCTGCTGCTGGCGCCACTGCAGGGGAGATCCCGCTCCCCTCTCACCTAGCTGGGAAAACCCTCGCACACTGATCTTTGAAGCTTTCCTTGTTGCATGTGGGTTGAGGGATCTGGGACCCTCCCGCTGGGGATTCTGTCCTGGAGGCCTGTTCCGGTCCTGTTCCTCCTGGTGCCACGTGGCCAGGGCTGGGCTCTTCTCCACTCAGCGTCCCATGGGATAGACCTTTCCTGTTGGCCTTCCAGGTTACCTTTGGCTGGAAATCTCTTTCACTCTGTCATTCTGTGGCTTCTACTGCTCTAGAATTTGTTGAGAGTCATTTTTTACAGGCATTTTGTGGGCTGTGGGGGGAGCGCTAGAGTATGTGTGTCTTTCTACTCTGCCATCTTGGCTCCGCCCCCCTGGCCTAATAATTAAAACTAAGACAACACAGGTACTCCATCAGCCACCACCACACCACCCATATGTGAAACCATCGGTTACCACAAAGGGAGAAGTTTTGAAGGCTGATAAGTTCACTTACTTGGTAGTACTTTCCAGGGATGTACATATTGACCATGAGGTTGATACCATGCTTTGGCAGAGCTAGCTCAGTGTTTGGAAGACTATGAAGAAAGGTTTGGGAGGGAAGATATGTTGGTACTAGACTGACTACCAAACTGAAGGTCTACAGAGACATTGTGCTGACCTCATTGTTGTATGCCTGTGAAACATGGACAGTCTACCGGCGCCATGCTAGGAGACTGAATCGCTTACATTTGAACTGTCTTAGGAGGATTTTGAGGATCACCTGGCAGGATAAGGTGCCAGACACTGAAGTCCTTGCTTGAGCTGAACTGCCAAGCATTCAAACTGTGCGTCAGAGAGGGCAGCTCTCATTGGCTGACTATGTTGCTTGAATGCAAAATGTACGCTTGGCAAAAAGACATATTTTATGGGGAAGTCTCATGGGGCAGATGATCATATTGCGGTCAAAGAAGCAATACAACGACACTCTCAAGGTCTCTCTCAAGAACTTTGGATTTGACTCTGTGACATGGGAGATACTGGTACAGGACTGCTCTGCATGGTGTGCCCACATCAGAAAAGATGTGTTCTATGAGCAAAGCAGAATGGAGACAGCACAAAGTAAATTTAGGATTCGTAGATTTGGAGTACCTGCCCCAAATATTCACATGGTTATATGAGCCCAACCTGTGGTAGAGCATTTTGAGCTCATATTGGTTACTATTCTTATTGAAGTTTTATTTTTTAAAAAAAATGGGAATACATGCTTTCTTATGATTTTTTAATTTGAATTTTTTTGAAATTTGGTTATTTAAATACTTTTTTACATTTTTGCAAGTATTCATTCAATTCATCTTATTCATCCTTTTTGGGGAATAAAATTGGGCAAAATAATTTTTGATAATTTGTTTTTATCATCTTTTGTGAATTGTGTTTTGGTACAGAATTTGATTTTCCTATTTTTCTAAATAAGGTTAATTAGCTTTTCATTTTAATAGCTTTTTCCCCTAAAGTAACAGTTCCATTTTGTATCTATTCAGTGATGCTTTTATTTTCAGTTATTTTGGTCTATTTAATTTCATTTTTTTTATGTTTTTTTTTTTTTTTAATTTGTGTGCCCAATTCCCGATCTCTTTTTTGTTCATGAAGGTTTTTGGCACCATTTCAAAATTTTAGTATTTTGTGTTGTAATTGTCTTTGGAACTTTTATTTTGGTGATTCTTTTTTGCCCACCAATTGTTTATGAATAAATTATTTAGTTTTCAATTAATTTTTAATCCTTTCTTTAAAAATTCTTTATTAAGTATAGTTCTTGTGAGAAACCTAGTTGTGGGGAATCACAGGACTTCCCAGGCAGGGTCAGGGAATTAGACTGGACTAGCTTTCATTGTCCATTGCTTCCCTGGTGGCATGCCCTTAGAAAAATTGATATGATATGCTCCTTATCACAGATGAGGGCATCACAGGACTTCCCTGGAGAGGTCACAGAGTTAGCCTAGGAGAAGCTGCCACTGCCCATTACTTCTCTTCTCAGAGTACCCTCTGGAAGACCCATGTGATAGATGCGTTCTTACTGAAAGAATTCAGAGACAGATTGGGCAGAAGAATATGCTTATTTTTGTGTTTCTCTAGAGGACATGGTTGTGATATCTGCTAGGAATACCCACACTGATACAGAAGCCAGAGTGAGGTTAAACAGTTATGTCCTCCTGTTTGAATTAGGGTTAGTTCACATTCCTCATGTTCCTCACTTTATTTTCCTACATTCCTTCTTTATGCAGGTTACATAGGTGTGGTAGTGAGGATACTTGTGAATGGGCATGAACTCTACTTTCTTATCACACCCTCTACCCTTCTAGTATCCCCCTGAGGCCAGGATGTGCTTGACCATCATTCTTGCAAAACAGGTTATGCATGCATATCTTATCAAAAAGCTCCCATCAACTTAGGAGTTTTACTATTTTTCAAGAACATTTGTGGAAGCAAAACAAGATGCCATAATATCCCTTCTTACATTCTAATTGTGTTGTGGTCAGTAAAGGATGTGTGTAATATTTCTGCATTTGTGTCGGGTTTTTATATGTTGATATATGTGCAGGTCAGTGACAGCCCATTCACATAAAAATCAGAGACTTCTCAAAGTAGAAGCAAAGGAACAAGATTTTATTATGATCTCGCAAGAAAGGGCATCTCTTCTCTGACAGGGAGTCAGGAGAGTGAGGCAATTACAGAAAGCAAAAATAGAAATTATATAGCCCTAACGCAGATTCCACCCTGCTGCTGGCCTTTTACTCCCATTGGCTGGGAGGCAGCCTCACAATCTAAACGTGACACTCTATCCTGTGAATAGGGGTCGAGGAAACAGTGAAATAACCAATAGAAAGCTAAAATAATGTTAACCTTATTTGGCAGGCATTATGTTGATGTGGCAACCCAAGGGGGGTGTTTTGTATTCCCAAAAGTCTCATGATTTCTGGGAAACTGAAACTTAGGCCTAACTATCTACTAAAAGCCTTTGGTTAAGCACTGAGAAATCTTCACTTACTTCATTCCATTCAATATATGGTCAGCTTTTTAAAAGGTGTCAAGAAATATGTTCCTTTCTATTCCTATTTAGTCATTGCCAGAGATTAATTGTATCCAACTTATAAATTGCTGCTCAACTTTTTTTTTTTTATAATTTTGTTGGATTTGTCTAAGTCTGTAATAGGTACGTTGAGATCCTAAGTATAGTTTTAGCGTCTATATTTTTCTACAAAGCAATTTTTTTGAATGAGAGTTTATATACATTTAGTATGTGTATATATAAAAATCTATATCTGTATGTGTATATCTCTATATACGTTACATATTATATGCAGTCACTTTCGCTCTTAAGCTTGCTTTGATAAACCAGATTTCTTTCAGCGATTGATATAATGAACAATTTAAGCATTATCACAATTCTGAGTTTGCTTATGCTCAATTTCATCCAAACAAAACTGCACCACTACGGTCGTAAATAATAAGCATTTATTAAGTGCGTACTATCTATGTGTGAGGACATCTATCTACGTACTAAGTTCTGGGAATACAAATAACAAAAAAAAAAGAAAAACAGTTCCTGCCCCCAGGTAGCTTAGGAAAACAGTTCATGGAAGGAAGTTAAAAAAGGGGAAAAGGGAGTGTCAGTCAGAGAAGTCCCAAAGTAGTGCAGCCAGGTGTGAACAGTAACTCAAGTTATCACCCTTCCAACATCTCTTTTCACTAACTTTAGATCTTTTTCAGGATAAAAGCTGTATTGATTGGAAATCTTCTGTTGCTGTAGGAGTTGTGAGTAGAAAAGGAATGGTCCTAACTCCTACCTTCACTTTCTGCTATGGCCTCAGGGCCAGTCTTGGAGTTACTGCCTCTGTGGAAATCACTCTTTCCATCTAGGTCTTTGACTTTGCCATCCTGTGCTTGGGTAAAAGACAAAGTAGCAGCCTGCCACTATTTATTATAGTAATTATGTATTTCTTCACCATATGTAAAAACTGTGTTAATCTTTTTTTTATTACGTGTCACTGGTGAAGTTTTTTTGAGTATTGTGATCAGAACTCTAGTTTCTCTATTAGGTCTGGTTTTCATTGCGCAGTTTTGCAGTACAGTGTATTTTTTGTCCTTGGTGTCTTTAAAGACAACATAGCTTTTCTACCTTACGTCATGTCTTATTTTACCATTGCCATTTTTTATATCAAGATTTGTTACCTGAAACACAATAAATTCTACTCCAGACCCTTATCTATTAACGCAATAACTCTTTAACTCTTAACTTGAAGTCTTTTTTTAAACAAGAAATATATTCTTGAATTTTCTTTTTAAAATCCTATCTGATATTCTCTTGGATTTAATAGGTAAGTTTATCCTATTTCGTATTAATGATTATGATTGTTAATTGTGTATTTCTGTTTTTCTTATTCTAATATACTTGTCCCTCTTTTTAACTTATAACCTACTTTATAAAAGAAAAACTTAGTGAGGTAATAAGCTTAACTGTAGTAAGTAGTCCATTTCTCTTCCACTGCCGTTTCTCTCTTTTTCTTTGCACCAGATCCCAATCATAGGTTTTTACCTTATCGTTCCTTTTTATCCTCCTTTCAGTATTTACCCTTCAGTGCTGGAGTTGGTTTTGCTTGTCCCTTGTTTTTTTCTACTCTCCCTCTCAACTCAGTCCCACCTTTCTTTGTTGCCAAACCTGTTTCCCTGTTGAATCTGAAGTTATGGTTCCCTGCTGCATGCTACAGCAAACTTATAGGGATACTACAGAATACTTTAAATTTTTAAGGGATGTTGGCCAAGGGATAGGTCAAAACATTCAAACTACTAGCTTGAGGTAGTTCAGAGTTTCATCATTAGATTTTGCTATATTCCTTTGGATGACATTTTTGAATGTTTAAAATTGTTTGCTTGTACTTTTTACTATACCAGTAACTTCTCAAACTTTCTTGTTTTTGACATCTTTGTGAATCTGGATTTTCAGTAATGTGAGAAAGAGAAAGTACCTCCTGAAAATCATTGTGGAACAGATAATGAGGGTGGGAGGGTAGGTTTGAGAAATTGTGTGGTGCCTAACAGGTATGAACATCCTGTTAGTAATTGTTATACATGAATGAAATAAAAATATTTTTCTCTCAGTTTATGTGTATTTTAAACATCATGTCTTTTTTATTTTTTAATAGTATCTTTTTTCCTAATTATATGTAAATACAATTTTAAACATTCATTTTAATTTTGAGTTCCAATTTTTTTCTGTCTCTCCCCAACCCCCCTCATTGAGAGGGTAAGTAATTTAATACTGTGTTCGACCTTCGTGGCCAAAGAAGACCATGCTATCAGAGAAATGATGACGTAACTTGCACCTGACTTTGTTTTGAGCGAGGGAGGGCTGTGCAGGTCAACAGCCTCACTTCTCCTCCTGAGCCATCTGAATCCAGTGACCTGATATTCCTCAGAATGACTGGAGATGACCCAGGATGTAGTGTGGGAGACCTTGGGCCTTTTAGACCAAGGTCTTTGCAGGTACTCACTTAGGGTGATGCAACGCCCATTCAATGAATAGGCCTGTTGAAGAAGTAGCCAGGGCATGGCCCCTTTAATATGGGGTCAAGAAAAAGAAAGATACCAGGATGAGTGAGAAACAGCAACAGTTACTGCTGATAATGTCTCTAAGGCCAAGAGGGTCCAGAGGAGCCATTAGGCAGGGGCCCATTGGAGTGAATAGTCATGCAAAACGTATTTCCATGTAACTCATTCTGTGAAAGAAAACAGAGACAAAAAAATCCGAGAGAAACAAAGAAAGTTAAAACAAAGTATGCTTCAGTCTGCATTCAGACTCCATTAGTTCTTTTTCTGAGGAAGGATAGGAGTTTTCATCATAAGTCCCCAGTTGTCTTGGATCATCATTGTTTGGCTGAGAACAGCTGTTATTCACAGCTGATCATCTTACAATATTGCTGTTACTTTGTTCAACATGCTCCTGGATCTACTAATTTTGTTTTGCATTAGTTCATGTCTTTCCAGGTTTTTCTGACAGTATCCTGCTCAACATTTCTTGTAGCACAATAGCATTCCATCACAATCATACATCAAGGCTTGTTCAGCCATTCACCAGTTGATGGACATCCCCTCAGTTTCTACTTCTTTGCTACCAGAAAAGGGTTGCTAGTATTTTTCTACATATAGGTCATTTTCTTTTTCTTTTTTCTTTTTTCCTTATCTCTTTTGTGATACAGACTTAGTAGTGGTATTGCTTGGTCAAAGGATATGCATAGTTTTATACATTGCTCTCCAGAATGGTTGAATAACTTCATAACTCCACCAGCAGTGTATTAGTGTTTCAGTTTTCCCACATCCTTTCCAATATTTGTCATTTTTCTTTTCTGTTCTGTTAGCCAATCTAATAGGTATAAGGTAGTAACTCAGAATTGTTTTAAGTTGCATTTCTCCAATCATTAGTGATTTAGAGCATTTTTTTTTCATATGGCTATATAGATAGCTTACTTTATCTGAAAATTGACTTCCTATTTTTTGATTGTTTATCATTGGAGAATGGCTCTTATTTTTATAATTTGAACTCATTTCTCTATATATTTGAGAGAAGAGACCTTTATCAGAGAAACTTGGTTCAAATTTTTTTTCAGTTATGATTGCTAACCCTATTTTCCTTTATGCTGTTATCCCCCTGTTGTATTCTCTCTCTCCTTTTATCCTGTCCCTTCTCAAAAGTGTTTTGCTTCTGACTTGTCTTATCCAATCCTTCCTCCCTTGTATCAGTCAACACCCTCCTATATTCCTTTCCCTTCCTCCTTTCCTGTAGGGTAAGATAGATTTCTATGTCCAATTGAGTATGTATATTACTCCCTCTTCGAGTCAGAGTAATTCGGGTTCAAGCACTGACTGCCACCTCCCCTATTTTCCCTTTGAAAACTTTTTCTTCTTTTATGCGAATTAATTTATCCCATTCTACCCTTCTCTTTCAGTGCACTCCTTTTTCCTTACCCCCTCAATTTTATGTTTTTTAGATATCATTCCTTCATATTCAATTCACACTTGTGCCCTTTGGCAGTCTATATGTGTATATCTTTATACACACATGTATGTATGCCCCCCCCCACACGTACTTCTTTTACTTAATCTAATAAAGAGAGAGTTCTTATGAGTTACAAGTATCATCTTCTCATGTAGGAGTGTAAACAGTTTATGATTTCCCTTCCTGTTTACCTTTTTAGGCTCCTTTTAAGTATTGTATTTGAAAGTCAAATTTTTTATTCAGCTCTGGTCTTTTTTATCAGTAATGCTTGAAAGTCCTCAATTTCACTGAATACCTATTTTTTTTTTCTTAGTTTTGCTGGGTAAGTGATTCTTGATTGTAATCCCATTGCCTTTGCCATCTGGAAGATCATATTCTAAGCCCTCTACTCCTTTAAAGTAGAACCTGTTAAACCTTGTGTTATTTTGATTGTGGCTCTGTAATACTTGAATTGTTTTTCTGGATGGTTGCAGTGTTTTCTCCTTAACCTGGGAGCTCTGGAATTTAGCTACAATATTCCTGAGAATTTTTATTTTGGGATATCTTTCAGGAGGTAATTGGTGGATTTTTTCCATTTCTGTTTTGCCCTCTGGTTCCAGACTATCACGGCAGTTTTCCTTGATAATTTCTTGAAAGATGATCTCTAGGGTCTAGGATCATGACTTTCAGGTAGTCCAATGATTTTAAAATTCTCTCTCCTGTTTGGTTTTCTAGGTATTTCACATTGCTTTCTGTTTTTTTTGTTCTTTTGGTGTTTGATTCGCATAGAGTCATTAGTTTCTACTTGCTCAGTTCTAATTTTTAAGGAATTATTTGTTTCATTGAACTTTTGTACCTTCTTTTCCATTTGGCCAATTCTAATTTTTAAGTTTTTTTCTTTAAGTGAATTTTTATGCCTCTTTTTCCATTTGACCAATTCTACATTTCAGGGTATTCTTCTCCTCATTGGATTTTTGTACCTCTATTATCATTTGGTCTAATCTGTTATTTAAGGTGTTATTTTCTTCAATATTTTATTGTGCCTCCTTTATCAGATTGACTTTTTTCATGATTTTCTTGCATCACTCTCATTTCTCTTCCCAATTTTTCTTCTAGTTCTCTTATTCAATTGTCAAAATCCTTTTGGAGATCTTCAGTAGCCTGACAGCAATTCATATTTTTCTTTGGGCCTTTGCAAAGGCCCAAAGGAGTTTTGGCTTTGTTATCTTCTGAGTATATGTTTTAATCATCCTTGTCACCATAGTAACTTTCTATAGTCAGACTTTTTATCTGTTGTTTGCTTATTTTTTCAGACTGTTACTAGGCTTCTATTGGCCAAAATGGGCCTCTGCTTCCAAGGTGGAGGGTGTATTGTCCCAAACTTAAGGGGTTTTGTACAGGTGTTTTCAGAGATACTTTTAGGGATCTGCAAATTTTCAGTACTTCCAAGGTGGCATGATCTAAAGAGAGGTGCATTTACTATTGTCCTAGCCTGTTCTCTGGTCTGTGAGTTGCCACAAGCACTCGTTTCTGCCCTGGAACTGTTAGGATCCTTGCTCCACTGTGGCTGCAGAGCTCTGCTGTGCTAGTGCTCCTCTTCATCCAGGAACTGAGACCCAGGACTGTGACCCAGATCTAAGTATGGACAAAGCAACAGTGTCCTGCTCCCAGTGCCAGCAAGAGAACCCTGTAATCTCTTTCTGATCATTTGGAGAACTGTGGGCTGAGAGCTCTGGAAGCAGCAGCTGCTTCTGCTGATTTAGTTGCTCCCCAGACTTGCTCTTGGTTTCTTGGGCCTGTTCTGCATTGGACTGTGCTCCACTCTCACCCCAGTGTGACAGACCCTTCATGCTGAACTTCTTAGTTGTCTTTGGCTGGAAAATTTTTTCACCTTGCCCTTTTGTGTTTTGCCACTCCAGCATTTGTTTTAGGGAATTATTTAAAGGTATTCAGAGGAGTTTTGAGGAGAGCTCAACCTTTCTCCTCCATCTTGGCTCTGTCCCAGGTGATAGAATTTTGAGGTCTCTCATTCTAGTCGTTTTCCACTAGATGATTGCCAGTCACACAGTGTAGTTGAGGAAAATGAGTTGAAAGTCAGAAACATTTAGTAAATGATCTTTTGAAAAAGTGAAGAGAAATTACAAAACCATTTAAGTTCACATTCTCAAGGAAATTTGGATATCACATTATACCCGATCCTTTTATTTTACAAATCTCCTAGGATCCAGAGAAATTGTGACTCCTTAAATTGGAACTAGAACCAGTACCTTTCCCATTATATCATTGTATCCTTAGTGATTAGAAAATTAATTTAAAAAATACGCTTGTTGACATGCCCACTGTGTTAGGTACTATGGAAGACACTATTAATGATAAGAAGCACATGATTAATGAGGGTTGGAACCAGGGTTCCTAAACCGGGGATCATTAACTTAAAAATTTTTTTTGATAACTATATTTCAACAGATTTGATTTCTTTTGTAATCCTATGTATCCTAATTTATATATTTAAAAATATTATTCTGAGAAGGAGGGGTGCTTAGACTTCACTAGACTGCTTAAAGAGACTGTGACTCTACAAAAACAAAAAGGTTAAAGATTCCTGGGCTAGAGAGAGTTTTCATATACTGTATTTTGTTTTGGTAAAAAGAAAAACAAGTGAAAACAATACTTTAAATGACTTAGAATGTTGTCATTTTAGAAAATTGGCAGGGCTTCCATTTGTTGTATTGAATTGATTTTTTTCTTTTAAATTAAAATTAGTAAAATGACAAAAGGAACAGTTCTCGATCCATTATTCTGTAGTACTACGTTTCTGGCTTAATTTCCTTCCACTGCTATTTGTTGAATTACCTATTAGATATTTCCACAAAATCCTACTGCAGTGCTTCATCCAGTCATAGAGATGACCCTGGATTCACCAAAACTGTGGATCATAAAATGAGATCTCTCAGGCTGGGAAGTAGCCTTAATGATTATCTAGTCGAACTTCTTCATTTTACAGTTGAGAAAACTTGAAGTCCAGAATGGTTAAATGACTTTCCCAAAGTGATGAAAGAAAGTGGGAGAGCAAGTATTGAACTCAGGTCCTTTGATTTCAAGTGGTCTTTCCATATATCATACTACAAAATAAGTTTGTACAAATTTAGTTGGATAAAATTACATATAGGGCATGTATTTGTAGCTTGAACGAAATTAGACCATATTGTCATGTAAATGTCATTAGTAGAGTACTTTGATGGATCCTTGATCTCATGAATGCTAATCTTCATAGTACTAGTATAAGGCCATTTTTTCCTTTTGATTTCTGTGTCCTCCCATAAATCCTCCATATGACATCTATTTAATGTTCAGGAAGCTTTATTTTAGACATTTTAAGCTTTTGTGGTCACCTAGGTTTGTCCGTGATTTCTAGTTTCACTAGATGAATAGTACCTCTTTTCTGATTGTACATTTCCTGGGCATTTTTTATGGTACTTTTGAAGCATCATGTCATCAATAGTAATACGTAAAATATCTGTCATATTTTTCCATTGCCTTTGGGAGGTAACTGTCATTTTTATTCTTTAGATATTATATTTGGTATGATTTTCAGCCATATAGCATCACTGAAAGAACATTGGTGTGTGAAAAAGATGAGATTTTGTGTTCAGGAACAGCTTGAAAGCAATATGCTTCATTATTTTTTAAAAATCTTGGCTTAACACTTTCTGATCCATCAATTTGGAGGCCTGGTTCTACATTCAGTTTATATTGATATTTGGTTTAGTGGATGACATAGCCAAAAATAATATGTCCCAGATAACATGGCTACATATGGGAAAAAAGCATTGTTGGCTGTGCTTGCTAAGTCCTGGTAGTAATTTTTTAATCCTGTTCACCATTTATGAAAAGTTTCTTTAAATTTGACTAGCAAATCTCCATCATTCCTGATGTCAATTCTTGTAAACTAATCAGAATCTGCTGCATTTTCATGTTTTTAGCAAGTGGCTTAAAAATGTACTAAAATTCTTCATTTGAAAGATTTTTAAACTGGTTAGAAAATTCTCTTTCCAGATTTAAAGTTTTGAGATAGGAGATTTTATAGGCAGTACACATAATTTTAGGCAAGAAAATGACATTATAGTGAAAAGATTTCACATATGTTCAGAATATTCCCTTTATATCACAAATTTCTTTTGAAAGTACTTTTCTCACTCATTGTGAAAATATCGTCTTTACCTTGAAGGAACAAATTATGTTTATTTTTTAAAATATCATCTAGATAGCATATTATTATCATGGGAAAGGGTAGCAGATTTCTGAAAAAGAAAATGGTATAGCTTTATTTATTAAAAAGTTACCTTTTCAGTTTGTCTTTTGCCATTTTTTCCCTATCCTTCATTTGGTGATGAATTCTTTTCTAATTCATTCAGTGTCATATTATTGGGCAGTCATTAATTAATTTTAGATCAATAAACAATTCAGTGTTTGACTAGATGATTGATACTCATCAACTTTCAGTTATTTTTCCCATACAACTGATCAACACATATACCATCTGTGATTCTAGCACTTTGAAGGGAAAAGCCTATTGAAAAGCATTTGAGTGAAGATAAAATGTAGAAATTTAGGTGAGATTGTTGTAAGGCTAGACTACAGATCATTTGGATAAGGGCATGAATTAGATGATCTTGAGAGATATTGTAAATATGGCACAAAATCATGGTATGATAGTGACAGGGAATTTAATTAGAGCTTAGTGAAAACAAGAATTTTTTCCCACATCCAAGACCATGGACCTCCTGAAATCTCTCCTTAGACCCCCAGATGCTAAGAACCTCCTAGTGTAGAGGATCTGGATATGAGACAGTGAAGAACATGATTGGAAAAAAGCAGCTGCATTAGATCCAAATTTATATAGATGAAGTAAAACTTTTTTTTTTAACAAAAGTTTCCTCCTAAAACTTGTTTGTGTGATTGATATTTAATGAAAAACTAAGTACTCTAGATGAAAGGTGTGTATAATAAGATTTGCTTCTTTAGATAAACAGAATGATTAACAAAATGGTTCTTCTATTTCTTTTGCAGAGTATTTTTTTTTCTAAAATTGAGAAATATCCCAACTTTTATTATCCGTAGGTTTTACTGTTTTGTAAATGTAGCAATTTATGAAATGATCATTTTCATTCAGTACGAATTTGAGACCCTTCACTGATTTGTCTACAACATGTAGTTTTTTAATAAATAGCAACCACACAAAGAAGTTTTAGGAATAAAATTTTGTTAAAATTACTTTATGTTTATTGTTATTAATCAAAATGACGATTTCTTTTTGTTCAAACACAAGCCAATGTTTCACACTAATAAAGATATGCTCATTTATCTGTCCCAATATCATCATAAAATTTTTCAGAGTTTCCCTTTTAGTGGACTGTTTTTTAATAAAGTTGATTGTTAATGGAACAATATTTAAAATGTATGTAGCTTATCACTCATTTATCTCAAAAGAAATGATTGTCTTTGCACAAGAGCCCACGGTTTTTACTAGTGCCCGTAGATTCACACTTTATACTTGAAACTCTTGAGCTTCATCAATGTGGAGTTCAGTGCAGTCATTCAACATATCTTGTTTAAAAACTGTCAATTATATAGAAATTTTTGTTAATGTGAAATTGCCATCACTTTTCCTATCACTAATTTCACCATCTTTAACTACATTTGTCAATTTATCTACTTGTGGCACCAAATACCAGTATTTTAATTTCTTAATTATGTTATCTTCAACTGTAATCATTTTGTGGTTGGTGCAGTTTTGTGGTTACTATACTGTAACCAGTACTTATCTAATGCTGCTTTGCATATGATTCACGAGCCATCATTTTGTCCATATATATAACAGATTTTTAGTAATTATTAGTTATTATATAAGCAACATTATATGATCAAAAAGAGACCTTTTATTGCAAAATACATTTTTAAAGTTGTTTTTTCCTTACGAGAAGTATTTTTTTTTTGGAAAAATTCCAAATTATTTTCTTAGACTGGTTGGATCATTCACCTGCATTTTCTTCTGCTCCATTCCTTAAAACAAAGGATGAAAAGGGGGGAAAAATAATTCAGTAAACTAACCAACGTATCCAGAAAACAAAAACAAAAAAAATTGCTGATCCATGCAGTGTTGTAAGCCTATAAGCCCTCTGAGAAGAAGCAGAGAAGAATACTTCTCATACCTTTTCTTTAGGTCTAGGTTTGGTCATAATTCCAAAGCATTTAATTTTGCTTTTTTTTCTTCTTTTCATGACATTGTTGTAACTATTTGATATGCTGGCACTGTATCTTTAAATGTATGTATATTTACATACACTGGTACAGCCCAAACATGAGAAATTATTATCTTTGCATTATTTAACTCATTATTTCTAAAGTGTTTTGAAATTTAATTTCTGTCTCCCAGATATTTTGGGGTTTTTTTGGTAGTCATTTTGAGTAGGATTTCCGTTTGGGGGAACTTCCCCTGAAGTTGTGTTGTTTCATAGAAGTGCTAATATTTTTTGTGTATTTTTTGCATACTTTTTTCATAACTTAATACATTATAGTCTCAGTTTCTTTACTGATTCTCTGGAATTTTAAGACCACATATCTATACTTTTAAGGTGTTTTGATTTTATGATGTTTTATACTAAGGCATTTTAACTTAAAAACATTTTTGCAAGGCAGACAGCAATCTTTTCCCCTTCATCTATGGTAGTACTTGTGAATCCCAGATATGAGTATAGTATTTTTTACCCATATTTGAACTCTTTCCTTTTTTTCTACTATTTCTATTTTATTTTGCATATACTAGTTTTCACTGCTTTTTCTTCAGAGAGGACGTGCATTTATCATGAAGGAATGTTATTTTGCTTTTCTAAGGTTAGGGACAAATGCTACGAGCTTTATAATCTCATACTGAATAATATAAATCCCTGCAAAATTTAAAATTGTTTTAATTACTCTCATACAGTCATGTTGAATAAAATATGGGTTTTATCACAAAGTGTATAAGGTTTGGTTCCTTACTAGTTATGGGGAAATCAAAGCTTAGAATAGGTGTTATTTTCTCATGGACACATAACTACCTAATCACAAAGACTGGAGTAGAAATCCTGTTTTCCCAATTCTAAGTACTACATTGATTTTATTCCCATTGATAATCTTAGGTAACTGGCATCCTGACATTTGAGACTATTATATACTAACATCTTCTAGTACTGTTCTGGTTGTTTTTCTAATAAGGCAGTTGGTAATGTTATAGATAATACTGATAGTTTGGATTCATTTTTCAGAGACTATTTTAAGGCAGATAATTTTTAATAATAAATTTATTTATTTAACTTTTGACATTCATTTTCACAAAATTTGGGGTTCCAAATTTTCTCCCCATTTGTCCCCTCCCCCAACCCCAACACACCAAGTGTTCTAATTTCCCCTATCACCAATCTGCCCTCTCTTCTATCATCCCTCCCTTTTCTTGTCCCCATCTTCTCTTTTGTCCTGTAGGGTCAGATGACTTTCTATTCCTCATTAACTGTATTTCTCATTTCCTAGTAGCAAGAATAGTACTCAGTGGTTGCTCCTAAAACTTTGAGTTCCAAATTCTCCCCATCCCTCCCTCCCCACCCATTCCTTTGGGAAGGCAGGCAATTCAATATAGGCCATATCTGTGTAGTTTTGCAAATGACTTGGATAATAGTCATGTTGTGTAAGACTAACTATATTTCCCTCCATCCTATCGTGCCCCCCATTGCTTCTGTTCTCTCTTTTGATCCTGTCCCTCCCCAAGAGTGTTGACTTCAAATTGCTTCCTCCTCCCATTGCCCTCCCTTCCATCATCCCCCACCCCCACCCTGCTTATCCCCTTCTCCCCTTTCCTGTATTGTAAGATAGGTTTTCATCCCAAAATGAGTGTGCATTTTATTCCTTCCTTTAGTTGAATGTGATGAGAGTAAACTTCATGTTTTTCTCTCACCTCCCCTCTTTTTCCCTCCACTAAAATGTCTCCTGCCTGCCTCTTCTATGAGAGATAATTTGCCCCATTCTATTTCTCCCTGTCTCCTCCCAATACATTTGTCTCTCACCACTTAAAAGTTTCAAGAGTTACAAATATTGTCTTTCCATGTAGGAATGTAAACAGTTCAACTTTAATAAGTCCCTTAGGATTTCTCTTTGCTGTTTACCTTTTCATGCTTCTTTTCATTTTTGTGTTTGAAAGTCAAATTTTCTTTTCAGCTCTGGTCTTTACATCAAGAATGCTTGAAAGTCCTCTATTTCATTGAAAGACCATTTTTTCCCCTGAAGTATTATACTCAGTTTTGCTGGGTAGGTGATTCTTGGTTTTAGACCTAGTTCCTTTGACTTCTGGAATATTATCTATTCCATGCCCTTCCATCCCTTAATGTAGAAGCTGCTAGATCTTGTGTTATCCTGATTGTATTTCCACCATACTGGAATTGTTTCTTTCTAGCTGCTTGCAATATTTTCTCCTTGACCTGGGAATTTTGGAATTTGGCCACAATATTCCTAGGAGTTTCTCTTTTTGGATCTCTTTCAGGAGGTGATCGGTGGATTCCTTGAATACTTATTTTGCCCTCTGGTTCTAGAATCTCAGGGCAGTTTTCCTTGATAATTTCATGAAAGATGATGTCTAGGCTCTTTTTTTGATCATGGCTTTTAGGTAGTCCCATAATTTTTAAATTGTCTCCCCTGGATCTATTTTCCAGGTCAGTTATTTTTCCAACGAGATATTTTACATTGTGTTTCATTTTTTCATTCTTTTGGTTTTATTTGGTCATTTCTTGGTTTCTCATAAAGTCAGTAGCCTCCATCTGTTACATTCTAATTTTGAAAGAACTGTTTTCTTCGGTGAGCTTTTGAACCTCCTTTTCCCTTTGGCTAATTCTTCTTTTGAAAACATTCTTCTCCTCATTGGCTCTTTGAACCTCTTTTGCCAATTGAGTTAGCCTATTTTTCAAGGTGTTATTTTCTTCAGCATTTTTTTGGATCTCCTTTAGCAAGGTGTTAACCTGCTTTTCATACTTTTCTTGCATCTCTCTTATTTCTCTTCCCATTTTTTCCTCCACCTCTCTCACTTGATTTTCAAAATCCTTTTTGAGCTCTTCCATGACCTGAGTCCATTGAATATTTATTTTGGATGTTTGGGATACAGAAGCCTTGACTTCTATGTCTTTCCCTGATGGTAAGCATTGTTTCTTCCTCATCAGAAAGGAAGGGAGGAAATATCTGTTCACCAAGGAAGTAACCTTCTATGGTCTTGTTTTTATTTTTCCCTTTTCTGGGCATTTTCCTAGCCAGTTACTTGACTTCTGAGATTCCTTTCCACATGCACCTCACGTCTAGATCCACCCAGCTAGCGCTTGGGGTCTGAGATTCAAATGCTGCTTCCCAGCCTCAGGGCTTTCAACGGGGGCAGGGCTGCTATTCAGTGTAAGATTAAATTCAGGTGCTCAGGTGGGGGCAGGGCTGCCACACAGGGCTCAGTTCCCTCAGGGGGTTTATGGGGCCACCTTCAACAATGGATCCGAGCTCCTGCCGGCTTTGGGAGCCCCTGTCCTCTGCTGCCTCTGCTGCTGCCTCCTGAGGGGGCCTGAGTTATGGAGATACCCCACTCCCTTATAGGCCCACTAAACAGGCTCTCTCACTGACCTTTGCGCCTGTGGGTGGAGGGAACTGCGCAGATGCTGGAGATTCCGTCCCTGAAGCCTGCTCAGAATCTGCTCCTCTTGGTGCCATGCGTCCAAAGCAGGGCTGGGCTCTGCTCCCTGTCCGGTGCGCGACGGACCTTTGGTGTCGGTTTTTCTGGTCTCTCTGGAACAGAAATCCCCTCTACTTCGTTGTTGTGTGGCTTCCACCGCTCCAGAATTTGTTAGTTCTTCTTTACAGATATTTTATAGGCTGTGGTTTCGGAACTAGCGTATGTGTGTCTTTCTACTCTGCCATCTTGGCTCCTCTCCCCCTTATTGAGGGAGATAATTTTTAACAGCTAGCACAACCCAATAATTATCAAATATCTCCCTTACGTACAAACTCATTAAGTTGTTCATATAGGTATATATCAAAGTCTAGACAGTTCAGATTTTGCATTTACTTAGTTTTTGTTGTATGTATGGTAAGTCCAGATTTGTTTATGTGCCTGTTATTGTGTACCAGCAGGCTTTGGAGTGTTCCAGGCCTTGATGTATCTAGCATTTTGCAAGCATATTTCTGGAGTAACTTACCCTCTCCAAGGAAACCCTTAATCTATCAGTTTGAACTTATTTGCCAAATTTGATGTTTTATGACTTTGTCTGATATTAATCATCCCAGGGGCTATGAACTGAGTTATAACTGTTAAATTTTTCATGAGATCTTGAATAATTGTGCTGTATGTCTGTCAAACACCTTGTTGTAAGAAAACCTTTATAGTAGATTTTTGTTCTACCTAATTAAATCCTTTAAAAAAGAATCAGTAAATAGTAAATGTCATTGGCTCTTGTGTTCTCTATATCTTTTTAGTTGTGGTATACTGGTGTATTGTGAAGCAGAACTTTTGAAATAATTTCTTCCTTGGCTGATTATTTTCATAAAGATTTTATGTAACAGAAGTGAAGAAAATAAGCATTTATATAGCACCTACTATGTTCCAGGTGCTGTGCTAAGCACTTCTACAAATATTATTTCATTTAATCCTCACCTTGGGAGCTAGGTGTTACTATTTTCCTCATGTTGTATTTCAGGAAATGGACATAAACAGGTTAAGTCATGTGGATAATTGTCTGAGGTCTAATGTGAACTCATACCTTCATTGTCTGAGGTCCAGTGTGAACTCATACCTTCCTGATACCAAGCCCAGCACTCTATTCTACTGTTCCACCTGCTAACTCTTATAGCTGGTGGCAATATAGGTTAGTAGTTCATTTTTGCTACTGCCTATTTTAAAGTTTCCATAAAGTTCAAGATTTCCCCCCTGTTTTTGGTACCTTTCTCTTTCCATTACTTTGGGAATTCATTCCTTATTGTTCTCACCATTGTGTTCTCCCTTGCACGAATTTCCTCAGCGTTCAGTTGTTCTAATTCAATTGCCTTTCCTTTTTTTGTTCTGTTTAGTGTTATTTTTACCTGTTCTGTAAAGTCCAGAATCGTGATGTAAATTTGTGAAGGCTTTTGGGGTTTCATTTTTAGAGATAATGTCGTTTCATATGACTTGGTTTCTCTAGTAGTATGTAGACTCATTGGTCACTGTAGAATGATTTTTCACTTCTGTACCAACAGCAAAATTGATAAATGATTTTACAGAAAAATGATTCTTAACAGCTTTTGCTCTCTTTTCTGCCATTGTGCTTCATATGTTTATTTGCATATGTGTGAAGAGTCATCCCCAAAAGACCAACCAACCCACTGAGCTTTTCCCTGTTTAGTTAGTTGATTCTCTGAAAACACATTTGTTTATTTGCATATGTATTTATTTTTGCTTTTTATTTTCTTTATTTTTGCTAGCACTATATCCAAAGCCCTTCTGTCCTGGTAGTTAAGGATCCACAATTTTTATCATGATAAATTAGTGTTGGATTTTTTTGGAGGCAAAATTAAAAACAAGCAAAATTATTATTTCAGCCTTTTCACCAGCATTATCATCATAATTATCATCCTTTCATTTTCTCTTTTCCTCCATCATGACTTTAAGAAACAAAACCTTTTGTGTTGTCCTTCAAATTTCTGACCTCTATCATTTTGAAATTTAATGTTCCTGATACTTTTTATAATCCCATTGCTACTGAATATTATTCATTCTTAGTTACTTGTTTTTGCGTTTATTTTCTGTACATTTCTTTTTAAAATCTGAGATTTTTATCCTTGTGTTCCACATTCATTTCTTTAGGCAGTTGCCCCTTTCCTCCTCATCATAAGAACTTCCTTCTTGAGAAAGAACTTTGCAACCTATCAAAATATTAGAGCCTTTTAGTTTGCCTATCTTTTCTCAATGCTTTTTAAAAAAATCAAGGGTCGTGTCAGGGCTCTGCCTTTTAATTTATTCTCTCCTTTAGCAACTTAACCTTGTTTGAATCAGGCTGAAAACAGCAGTTCTCCTTGTTGTTTACTGTAACTTTTTATCATGAACTTATTGAGGTAAGTCATGAATTTATCATCTATTCTGAATATTACATTTCACCATCACTACAGTGCTATGATTTTCTGCCATACTGCATTGATTTGTAGTCTAGCCAGTCTCATTTATGTTTCTATTCCTGTTATCCTCACTCGTACTTTTTACTAGGTTTTTCCCTTCAAGTGGTAAAATCATGTGCTAATCAAATGTGAGGAAGAAAAAAATCATTAAAATTGGTTGTCAGTCACCTGGTAAATTGATTTCATATTCGTAAAATATTTCACTGTGTCCAATAATATGACTCAGTTGAATATCCGTTTGAGCAGTATATATAAAGTATTATGTAATGTATGTGTGCACATGTGTATTTTACATATATTATAAAATTTCTTTCATTGTTTTTAAATAAGATTAGAAACTTAAGTGAAACAAGAAAAAGAAAATTTTACTAATAACTAAGATCCCCAGAATGAAACTATCAGCCATTATCTATTCCAATACCAAATTGTAACAGTTTTGAACCCAAGGTGAACTCCAAAGTATAAGTAATAAAAAAAGTATCATTATGACTACCTCTCTTTTGGTTTTTACTTCTAGTGAGCCTGATGCCCAATGTGTAATGTTATCAAATTAAAAAAAAACAAAACATTTTTTGTTTGTTATGTTAAAATTGCTAAAAATTTACTAACAAAATGTAGAGGATTTATAAACAAAACTCTTGGATTCTTTTTTAAACAAATGATTATGAACTGATCTAATTCTCCCATAATGCCAACTTGGGTAAATGTAGGGGAAATGAAATCTGTTGTGAAATAAACTACAGTATCCAATATTTTTTCTCTTGTTTTCATTTATAAAACACTGATCATGACTGTCTATATATAATGCTGTACTGTTGATAAAATACTTGTCATATTTTATCTCAATTGATAATTGTCAGTTCTGGCCTCATAAATTTAATGCAAATTTATTAGTAACTTTTATCTGGACATGAAATTTATTATGATTGGAATTAAAGCAAACTGAGACACAGAGCTCTCAGCACACTCAGTTTATTAGGAAAGTGCAAATTAGTACTTAAGATCTTATTCTCTTCAGCTAGGTAAGACCCTAAATGAGAACTGACAGATGATTTTTATGGATGAAAGGAGGAGCATTCAAAAGCTAGAGGGCAGTATTATAGAGGAGGAAAATAATAGGATTGTTTATAAACTCAGAAGCAGCATAGATGCAGGGGACAATGTGATTGCTTGAACATTTGGAATGCAGGGCTAGCAGCAGCCCTTTCTTCCATCTTGTTAGTATGGAAGGCTCATTGATGGTGTCCACCTGCATGGCTAGTTAGTGTAACAGAGATAACAGACCACAGTTTCTTGAATAACATCCAGAGATAGCAGACTAGACTCCCTGGCATCCCCTAGCATCCTTCAAGGATCACGTATTTCCTTGACACAAGAATGGAACAGTGATTAGCAGAAAAACTGAACTTCTCAGCTTTATCTCAGGAAACTATACTTTAACTTACAGGAAAGCTGAACTTCCAAACTTAACTCGAGACACTTAGGTAGTTACACAGAATGTTGGTAGTGTTATAAAATGAAATCAGTTATGGAGTAGAATCAGTTTTATTATCTCAGTTTTCACTATGACATAGCATTGATGTCTTTTGTGTACGAATAGCACAGACCACAACTTAGCAGTATATTCTGTATGATTCTCATCTCTGTTGTTTTTTTTTTCCCAAAACAGTCCATTGAAGGATATACTCAATATTCTAGGGGCCATTTATTGTCTTAATGTCTTAGGACCAAGGTGGTACTTGGCCTGCCAAACTACCTACTTAGTTCTTTTTGACTTAGCTGTCGTTTCCCATCAGACATGCTCTGAGTGTTGTCTTAATAAGCAGTTCCTTTCATTTCACTATTTATACATATTATATGTGTTTCTGTTGCCTTTTGAGTTTTCTGAAATGGTTTCAGGACTAAACATGTAAGCTTTATTTTTTTGTTCTGTGTACAGCAACTCTAAAAGACCACTTACTAAATTGTAGAAGTCTTTTCACCTATGTCAGTGGACTCAGTACCCACACCTTCCAAATCCAGGCTTTGAAGTTTGAAATATAAGTAATTTTAACTGATTACATGGGTAAATTCATTCTATAGGATCTCATGGTATTGTTATATTAGAGCTGGAATCAACTTTAGACGTCATCTATGCAGACCTTTCTAGGGAAAGAATCTCCTGGTGTGACTGTCTTCTTATTTCCTACTGTCTACAATTCCCAAAGAAACTCTACTGAAGAACTGACCTTCGTTGCCAACCAGTTCATTTGTAAATCTGTCAGTGAAGAATAAGTTTAAATCAGAAAACAGCCTTAAAGTATGATGAGACTTGTTTTCTGCAAAAGATTGTGGTGGACTATGATGTTTTCAAAATGTCTTGTGTTAATGCATGCCCAGCATTCATGGTTTTCAAACAGCCTCAGTATATTACTGCAACACTGTAAATGTTGGTGACATCTTGGCCATGTCATTACAGAGGTATGTTTGCAAGAAAATAGGAACCAGGAAGCTACTTCAGTGCATTGTACAGAGAATATACTCATGCACCCAACCATATATTGGAAATTGATTTTTGAGTGAATGTTAAATATCTGTGACATTTCATTTATTTATTTATTTAACTTTTTACATTCATTTTCACAAAATTTTGGGTTCCAAATTTTCTCCCCTTTTATCCCCTCCCCGCACGCCGATACACCAAGCATTCTAATTTTCCCTATCACCAATCTGCCCTCTCTTCTATCATCCCTCCCTTCTCTTGTCCCCATCTTCTCTTTTGTCCTGTAGGGCCAGATGACTTTCTATTCCCCATTAACTGTATGTCTTATTTCCTAGTAGCAACAACAATACTCAACAGTTGTTCCTAAAACTTGAGTTCCAAATTCTCCCCATCCCTCCCTCCCCACCCATTCCTTTGGGAAGGCAGGCAATTCAATAAAGGCCCTATCTGTGTAGTTTTGCAAAGGACTTCCATAATAGTCGTGTTGTGTAAGACTAACTGAATTACCCTCCATCCTATCCTGCCCTCATCGTTTCTATTCTGTCTTTTGATCCTGTCCCTTCCTGAGTGTTGACTTCAAATTGATCCCTTTTCCCATTGCCCTCCCTTCCATCATCCCCACCCCCTTGCTTATCTCCTTCTCCCCCACCTTCCTGTATTGTAAGATAGGTTTTCATACCAAAATGAGTGTGCATTTTATTCCTTCCTTTAGTTGAATGTGATGAGGGTAAACTTCTTGTTTTTTTCTCAGCTCTCCTCTTTTTCCCTCCACTGAAAAGTCTCCTGCTTGCCTCTTAAATGACATAAATTTTCCCTATTCCATTTCACCCTCTTTCCTCCCCCTACCTTTCTCTCTCACCATTTACCTTAATTTCTTTTAAGATATGGTCCCATCCTATTCAATTCACTCTGTGCTCTCTGTCTCTGTATGAGCGTGGATGCGTGTACATGTGTGTGTGTGATCCCACCAACTACCCAGATACTGAAAAGTTTTAAGAGTTACAAATATTGTCTTTCCATGTAGGAATGTAAACAGTTCACTTATGGTAAGTCCCTTATGACTTCTCTTTGCTGTTTACTTTTTCATGCTTCTTCTCATTCTTGTGTTTGAAAGTCGAATTTTCTTTTCAGCTCTGGTCTTTTCATCAAGAATGCTTGGAAGTCCTCTGTTTCATTGAAAGACCATTTTTTCCCCTGAAGTAGTATACTCAGTTTTGCTGGGTAGGTGATTCTTGGTTTGAGTCCTAGTTCCTTTGACTTCTGGAATATCCTATTCCACGCCCTTCGATCCCTTAATGTAGAAGCTGCTAGATCTTGTGTTATCCTGATTGTATTTCCACAATATTGGAATTGTTTCTTTCTAGCTGCTTGCAAGATTTTCTCCTTGAGCTGGGAATTCTGTAATTTGACCACAATGTTCCTAGGAGTTTCTCTTTTTGAATCTCTTTCAGGCGGTGATCGATGGATTCCTTGAATACTTATTTTGCCCTCTGGTTCTAGAATATCAGGGCAGTTTTCCTTGATAATTTCATAGAAGATGATGTCTAGGCTCTTTTTTTGATCATGACTTTCAGGTAGTCCCATAATTTTTAAATTGTCTCTCCTGGATCTATTTTCCAGGTCAGTTGTTTTTCCAATGAGATATTTCACATTCTCTTCCATTTTTTCATTCTTTTGGTTTTGTTTGGTGATTTCTTGGTTTCTCAGAAAGTCATTAGCCTCCATCTGTTCCATTCTAATCTTGAGAGAACTATTCTCTTCAGTGAGCTTTTGAACCTCTTTTTCCATTTGGCTAATTCTGCTTTTGAAAGCATTCTTCTCCTCATTGGCTTTTTGAACCTCTTTTGCCAATTGAGTGAGCCTATTTTTCAAGGTGTTATTTTCTTCAGCGTTTTTTGGGGTCTCCTTTACCAAGGTATTGACCCGTTTTTCATGGTTTTCTTGCATCTCTCTCATTTCTCTTCCCAGTTTTTCCTCCACCTGTCTAACTTGCTTTTCAAAATCCTTTTTGAGCTCTTCCATGGCGTGATTCCACCGGACATCCCCCTGGGATGTCTGGGATACAGAGGCCCCGACCTCCACGTCTTTCCCTGATGGCAAGAATATTGCCCCGTCATCAGAACCGAAAGGCGGGAATATTTGCACCTGCTCAAAGAAACTCTCTGTAGTCTTATTTTTCTTCCCTTTTCTGGGCATTTTCCCAGCCAGTTACTTGACCTCTGAGATTCCTGTCCACCCCCGCCTAGATCTGTCCAGCTAGTGCTTGGGGTCTGAGATTCAAATGGGCTTTCCGCGGTAGACGCGGCTGCTATTCAATGTGAGCTTTAGTTCTGGCGCTGGGGTGGGGGCAGGGCTGCCTCCCAGGCTCAGTTCCCTCAGGGGCTTTATGCAGAGATCTTCAGTGATGGAGCGGGTGGGGGCGGGGCCGCTTCGCACGCTCAGTTCCCTCAGGGGCTTTATGCAGAGACGTTCAGTAATGGAGTGGGTGGGGCAGGGCCGTCTCTCAGGCTCAGCTCCTTCAGGTGGTTTATGCAGAGACTTTCAGTAATGGAGATCCTGCCTGCTTGGGGAGTCCCGGGGCTGCCGCCGCTGCCTCCGCCGCTCCCTGCCCCTGCTTCTGCCTCCGCTTCTGCCTCCGTTGGTTCCTCCCAAGTGGGCCCGAGCCACGGAGACACCCCGCTCCCCTCTCGGCCAGCCCAGACGTGTCTCTCACTGGTCTGTAGCGTCTGTGGGCGGAGGGACCTTCCCGGCCACTGGAGATTCCTTCCCTGAAGCCTGCTCGGATCTGCCCCCGCGGCCAGGGCAGCGCTGAGGTGGACTCCGCTTCCCGGGGTGCGACGGAACCTGGGGACGGCTCTCCAGGGCGCTCTGGAACGTAAATCTCTTCCACTGTGTTTCTGCACACCCTGCAGTGATCCAAAACTTGTGGGGAGCTCTTCTTACATTAAATCCATGGGCTGTGGGTTCGGAGCTAGCATACGTGATTCTTTCTACTCCGCCATCTTGACTCCGCCCTATCTGTGACATTTTAGAAACATATTGATGACAGGTTGTAAAACTATAAAAATATGTTATGCTTTCTAAGAAGTAGTTGAAGTAATTGCTATACAATCATTATAATAGTTGTGCATATGATCATGATGATTTTGAATTGCTGCACTACTTTAGGTATTGGACAAATAAAGCCGTTATCTCAGAAATTTGCTGTAAATTTTTTCCCCCAGCTTTCTGCTTTCCTTTTAATTTTGGTTGTGTTTGTTTTTGCAAAATTTTAAATTTAATATGATCAACATTGTCCATTTTACATTTTGTAATGCTCTCTATCACGTGTGTACTTGTTCTCTTATTCCTCTATCTGGCAGATAAATTCTTCTATTCTCCCCTGATTTACTTATGGTATCCTTTATGTCTAAATCATTTACTCATTTTGACCTTAGCTTGCTGTATATGTCATGAAGTGTGGGAGAATACCCAGTTTCTGCCATACTGTTTTCCACATTTCCCAGCAATTTTATCTGATAGTGAGTTCTCTTTTTTTTAATATAAATTTATTTATTTAACTTTTTACATTCATTTTCACAAAATTTTGGGTTCCAAATTTTCTCCCCATTTATCCCCTCCCCCCACCCCAATACACTGAGCATTCTAATTTTCCCTATCACCAATCTGCCCTCTCTTCTATCCTCCCTCCCTTCTCTTGCCCCCATCTTCTCTTTTGTCCTGTAGGGCCAGATCACTTTCTATTCCCCATTAACTGTATTTCTTTTTTCCTAGTAGCAACAACAGTACTCAACAGTTGTTCCTAAAACTTTGAGTTCCAAATTCTCCTCATCGCTCCCTCCACACCTGTTCCCTTTGGGAAGGCAGGCAATTCAATATAGCCCCTATCTGTGTAGTTTTACAAATGACTTCGATAACAGTCGTATTGTATAAGACTAACTGTATTTCCCTCCATCCTATCCTGCACCCTATTGTTTCTCTTCTGTCTTTTGATCCTGTCCCTCCCCAAGTGTTGACTTCAAATTGCTCCCTTCTCCCATTGCCCTCCCTTCCATCATCCCTCCCTCCCTGCTTATCTCCTTCTCCCCCACTTTCCTGTACTGTAAGATAGGTTTTTCATACCAAAATGAGTGTGCAGTTTACTCCTTCCTTTAGTCAAATGTGATGGGGGTAAACTTCATGTTTTTTTCTCAGCTCTCCTTTTTTCCCCTCCACTAAAAAGTCTCCTGTTTGCCTCTTGAATGAGATATAATTTACCCCATTCCATTTCACCCTCTTTCCTCCCACTACATTTCTCTCTCACCATTTACCTTAATTTCTTTTAAGATATGGTCCCATCCTATTCAATTTACTCTGTGCTCTCTGTCTCTGTGTGTGCATGCATGTGTTTATGTGTGTGCGTGCATGCATGTACATGTGTGTGTGCATGTGTGTGTGTGTGTGTACATCTGTGTGTGGTCCCACCAACTACCCAGATACTGAAACTTTTTAAGAGTTACAAATATTGTCTTTCCATGTAGGAATGGAAACAGTTCACTTATGGTAAGTCCCTTATGACTTCTCTTTGCTGTTTACTTTTTCATGCTTCTTCTCATTCTTGTGTTTGAAAGTCGAATTTTCTTTTCAGCTCTGGTCTTTTCATCAAGAATGCTTGGAAGTCCTCTGTTTCATTGAAAGACCATTTTTTCCCCTGAAGTAGTATACTCAGTTTTGCTGGGTAGGTGATTCTTGGTTTGAGTCCTAGTTCCTTTGACTTCTGGAATATCCTATTCCACGCCCTTCGATCCCTTAATGTAGAAGCTGCTAGATCTTGTGTTATCCTGATTGTATTTCCACAATATTGGAATTGTTTCTTTCTAGCTGCTTGCAAGATTTTCTCCTTGAGCTGGGAATTCTGTAATTTGACCACAATGTTCCTAGGAGTTTCTCTTTTTGAATCTCTTTCAGGCGGTGATCGATGGATTCCTTGAATACTTATTTTGCCCTCTGGTTCTAGAATATCAGGGCAGTTTTCCCGATAATTTCATAGAAGATGATGTCTAAGCTCTTTTTTTGATCATGACTTTCAGGTAGTCCCATAATTTTTAAATTGTCTCTCCTGGATCTATTTTCCAGGTCAGTTGTTTTTCCAATAAGATATTTCACATTCTCTTCCATTTTTTCATTCTTTTGGTTTTGTTTGGTGATTTCTTGGTTTCTCAGAAAGTCATTAGCCTCCATCTGTTCCATTCTAATCTTGAGAGAACTATTCTCTTCAGTGAGCTTTTGAACCTCTTTTTCCATTTGGCTAATTCTGCTTTTGAAAGCATTCTTCTCCTCATTGGCTTTTTGAACCTCCTTTGCCAATTTAGTGAGCCTATTTTTCAAGGTGTTATTTTTTTCAGCATTTTTTTGGGTCTCCTTTACCACCGTATTGACCCGTTTTTCATGGTTTTCTTGCATCTCTCTCATTTCTCTTCCCAGTTTTTCCTCCACCTGTCTAACTTGATTTTCAAAATCTTTTTTGAGCTCTTCCATGGCGTGATCCCACCGGACATCCCCCTGGGATGTCTGGGATAGAGAGGCTCCGACCTCCACATCTTTCCCTGATGGCAAGCATTGTACTTGCTTATTAGAAATGATGGGAAGAAGGATCATCTCTTCCCCAAGAAAGTAACTCTCTATGGTCTCATTTTGCTTCTTTTTTCTGGGCATTTTCCCAGCCAGTTTCTTGACTTCTGAGATTCCTCTCCACCCCTGCCTAGATCTTCCCAGCTAGTGCTTGGGGTCTGAGATTCAAATGCTGCTTCCCAGTCTCTGGGCTTTCTGAGGTGGGAGCAGCTGCTATTTAATGTGAGCTTAAGTTCTGGTGCTTGGGTCGGGGCAGGGCTGCCTCCCAGGCTCAGTTCCCTCAGAGGCTTTATGCAGAGACCTTCGGTAATGGAGCTCCAGCTGGCTGGGTGTCCTGGGCCGCTACCTCTGCCTCCCGAGGGGGCCCAAGTCACAGAGACACCCCGCTCCCCTCTCGGCCAGCCCAGAAGTCTCTCTTGCTGACCTGTAGCGCCTGTGGGTGGACGGACCTTCCCAGCCGCCAAGAGATTCTGTCCCTGAAGTCTGCTTGGATCTGCTCCTCTGGGGCCACGTGGCCAGGGCAGCGCAGGGGTGCTCCGCTGCCTGAAGTGCGACGGACCCCTGGGGGTGGCTTTCCAGGGCTCTTTGGAATGGAAATCTCTTCCAGTGTGTTTCTGCACGGGTTCCACTGCTCCAAAATTTGTGGGGAGTTCTTTTTACAGGAAATTTATGGGCCGCCATCCCAGAGGCAGCCTGGCTCCAGCCCTACTGCAGGAAGCTGCTCAGCGCGCAGTCGCCGCTGCCTCCAACCGCCCGCAGGCTAAGGGGGCGCCAGGACATCCCTGGCCACCTCACCCGGGCCCAGAAGGGCGTGAGATGGGGTGGCTACGGATGGCGCGACGGGGTCAAACTTTCTCTCCCTTCTTCCGGGTTGAGGACGTAGGTACGTGTTCCATCCCGCCTCCCAAATTTTGTAGGACTGAGCCGAGGACAGATTCCTCCTGCTCTTCCCAGCCCCCTTTACCTACGCCTCTGCAGCCGCTGGGGGATGATAGTGAGTTCTTGTCCCAAAAGCTGGGATATTTGAGTTTGTGAAACACTAAATTACTGTGGTCATTTACTACTATATATTGTGTAACTCATCTATTTCACTGATCCCCCACTCTATTTTTTATCCAGTACCTGATTGTTTTGATGATTACTGCTTTAAAATACTCTTTTAGACCTGGTATAGTCTACATATATTTGTTAAGATCTCTAAAGCCAGAACCAACAAAAACTTTATTGATTTTCTTAAGTTCTTAGTGTAACTTAACTACTTTTTTTTTTTTATCTTCACTGGTAAACTTTTAGGAAAAAAATACTCATTGCTTATACTTTTTTACCACCAACTCATTTCTCATCACCTCTTGATCTGTCTTTTGACCATCCCACTTTGTTGAAAATTACCACTGAGTTCATGAATAACTTCATCCTCTTTGACCTTTTTGAAGTATTTGAATATTAATCTTTGCTTTGAGGTGTTTTTCCTGTTTCGAAGAAGCCAAACTAAACTGTTTTTCCCCCTTTGAATGTATCTTTGGATTTCCTATGCTAGTCCTTCCCCCTGCTTTCTACCAGTTGAATTCCTATCTTTCTTTAAAAACCTAATTCCAATGTTATCTACTTTATGAAACCTCTGATACCTCAACCCTACCACATCTCTGCAAGTCAGTAATATCTTTTCCCAGAATTGGACTTTATATAGCACTTTGCACATGTTAGAAGTGAAGGCCCCAGTAGTGAGAAACATGCTCACCTTCAACAAAGAACAATACCTGTTCTGAAATCAAGAAAGCTTTTATTAATCTTTATGTCCATTCTTCGTGAATGGACGGGTAGCCACCCCAGTAAGGTTACTGGACTACTATAACACATTCAGAAAGACGGGGCTTCTTTTCCTGTTTTCTGACCTGTAACCTGTCTATGCTGAGTCATATCAACTGTGCACCTAGAACTGTGGAAAACAATTTCCTTGTTTCCCACAAACTCCTCCTTTTTTCTTTATTGTTTCCACATCTAAATCCAAACAATACCTCCTCACATTCTTTCCCCTATGAATTCCCTTCATCTATCTCCCATTTGTAGGAATATAGAAAGGGAGCAAAGTTGACATGCATTGACAAATTGCAAGAAGGAAGCCCCTTTTCATAAGTACAGATACAGAGATTCAAAATAAAAAGGTAAATTGATGAATTGTCTATATAGAGGTTCCATCTCATACTGCAGTCTGGGGAGGAACATCATCTGATGCAATTTTTTGGTCTTGATGCTTGTTCAAACTGTCTTTAAGACAGCATCTTCTTTGTCCTCTTGTGGAAATTTGGATATCTATTCTCTTGTAAAACTGACCTTGATAAAATTTTAAATTACCATTCCTGTCACTCTTACAAAATCGGAATTGGAACTTTGGCCAATTTTCATGTTTAAGAAATTCACATTAGAACCCAGTTTTTACATTTTACACTAATTTCCCTATCCTTTTTCCCATCAGGAGGATGAAATTTCACTAAGGAATTAATAACAGGCTCCAGCACATACATGAATACAATAGATAATGATTTTTAACAGTACATATCACTTCACAAAACAATTCCAACTTCTGGTCATGCAATGCTTCTTTTAAAGCATTTGCAATATAGACCACAAACCAGTTTTCTTTTAACATTAAACAGTTGAAACAAAAATAATAATAACTACGTATGCTAACTTCACAGGCCCTCCTTAACTTGATTGTTTCCACACTGTTGCTAAGAATTAAAGAACCCTAATTTATTGCTGTTAAGTTTGAAATTCTAAGCCTGATAGGTTTATTTTTGACTTAGCCTCAGATGTTCCTTCACCAACAATCTATTATTTAATAGATCTGGTATTAACCTTACAAAACTTTTGATTATAGTTGATTGCCACAAAGAGAAGGACATTTCAGGGAAACATCTCTCTAACTTCATGTCAGTTCCAGGCAGGAGTGGATTGTCAACTGGTGTCTAGCCAGGCTTAAAGTCTGCCAGGTGCCAGTGGGGAACTTGATTCAGGAGAATCCTACCTCAGCTCAGACTGAACAGCCTGTTTCCCCAACCTTTCCGTGAGATCAACTTTTTGCAGTTCATATCAGCATCTCACAGGCTCACTGGCATCATGGATCAGTGGCTCAGACAGCCTGCCTTGCTATCCACACCTGGAATTAGACTCAGAAGAACAGTCAGTTAATAGTCCCATAAAATCTTAATATAGCAAGCTCCAATAATCAGTTTCATATATGACTATAATTTCACATTGACTAAGGAACATCCTTTGAAACAAGACTTAAGTAGCTTGCATTCCTATGTTCTAGTTCCTGATTAAATAAGTTAGCTTAAGTTATTGCTCTAATGGATTTACATCTGTTTCCCAAGTTTCTTTTTACCTTTCTAATCCTGCTCAGTTTAAAAGAATGAGCTATACATATGATAAATTCAAACACTAAGTTTAATTTATGTTCATGAAGTGAATTCAAATCAAAACAGAAACATTTAACTTTTCCATCAATGCAAAATATTTCTAGAGGTTACCTGCCTCTAAGAAACTACACTGAAATTCTTTTCCCCAAACTGAAGATGTCTCTGATTTAGTCTCAGTAATTCAGTCATTTTTAATACCAATTGCTTTTACATCATTTTGTAACAGGTAAAGACCTTATTCCAAGTTGGGACCTTTGTCCCTTACCACAAAAGAGTTTTAATCTCATTTGTCTAACAGGGCTCTGGAAAGCCTCACCTTGAAAACTCCTTGACTTTCCCCACTTGAGCTGGCTCTCCTGAGATCCATCAACTTTTCCCTATCACAATGCCCAAATCTCTTTTCTTTTGCCCACCCTCGATCCTGTCAATCCAGATCTCCAGGTTACTGGCTACTCCCATCAAGACCAAAACCACCCAAACCCCCAAACCACCTGGGCCTACCCCGAACTCCTTTCTCAGTCCCTCTGTCGATAAGATAACAATCTTTGACCTTCTTTAGCTGAAAGAAGGTTTGAGTTGAATTCATTTGAGCAGGACCCAGAGTGTCATTATTTTTGGATCCCAAGCAATTCCATACCATTACAGTTAACTTTAAATCCCAGTCTTGTTCTATGGAACAATGATTTAGCATCACATTTGTACTTTTGTTTCCTTTCCTTTATCTAATTATTACCATAACAATCAGAAAGAATGTTGTATTTCAGGGATTTTATCGTTCACAAAAACCATACCAGAATATCCATTTACCCAATGATTTGAAAACAGCAAGATTTCCTACTTGCATTGTTTTTTTCATCTTAACCTATCTGCTTTGATTATAGAAACATGCAATGAAAATGAAAAGCAAGAACCTAATTAGATATCATCTCCACTTTATAGCCGGACTCAGAAATCGTCAAGTGGTCAAGTGCGAAAATATTCCTTTTCAAAGGAAGACAATAGGGAAATTAAGCCAGAAGGATCCCATCCCAGGCTAAGGATAGAATTGTCCCCTGAGACACACTTCCTCTCTGAGTCACATTCCTTTCTGAGTACAGTCCCAAGGGTTTATATATTAGATGGCAGGTTTCACTAATCACAGATTTTACCAGGACTAACTAACATCTTAAATTTGTCCTGAAAGTTAATCACTAGAGATCATTTATCACCAAAATAAATTCCTTGTTTAGGAACTGCATCTTGAGTTCAGATTAGATCTTAAGAAATTCTTCTGTAATGACTGAACTTCAAAAGGAAAGTGGGATGGGGCCAGGAGACTTTCTTAAAATTTATCACAGAGCTTCCTGGAGCCATAAAACTCCTGGTCTCCCTTGTCTTGCCCCTTATCTTCCTCCCTCCCCCCATAAAACCTGAAGTTATTATAACAAATTAGCTTACAAATATAAATTTGGTAGGTAGGCCTTTCAAAAATCATACAAAAGATATTACAAAACATTTCTTCACAACAACTATCTTCCTCTTAAGAACAGCTTACAGTTTATCACAAAACCCTCATGAACCTGATTGACAAAAAGTTACAAAAAAAAATTTAAAACCACAGCCTTTGCACATTTGCCCGTAAGCTTCCTTTAACACACATATTTTTGTAAATGTTTGATTTATAGTAAAAACAGTGTTAGTTAAAACTTCCTTCTTAACAGCAGAAATAAACTTTTTAACATACTTAATACGTCCTTAGGTGGAACAGGCTTGAAAATAACACCTGTGTATTTATAGAAAATGTATTTTTTTAAGCATTCTCATTTTCTCAATAGGAATCCTACAACAAAGAAAGTCTTAAACAGAATTCATAACAGCTTTTTTAACCAGCTCATCATTAATTTAACAATGCAGTTCCTAATATTACAACACTTAGATTTACTTAAAAATTTAAACTGTTTGAATTTACTTAAAACTTTAAAACAAGCCATTACCCATTCTGGTGAATGCATTTCCACATCACCTTGCACCATAATTCATCTCCTTACCACCATGTGGGCACACTCTGTATCACCTGGTATCTTTTCAGATAGTCATCTCAAGTTTGATTGTGCTAGTAATTATCAAATCAAGTTAATCACATATCACTGCTTATTTATAGCCAAATATAAGTTTCAAATTATCTAATTTTATCACATCCTTTTTAAACCTCTAATCTATATACAACAAAATCCAAATTTAAAAATTGTGTGACTGTTACATTAGATTACTGTTGCATCTAACATATACCCATTGCTGTTAAGCACTTCACAGTCATAAAGGCCAAATAACAATATCTTTTTCTGCTTAATCTCGATAGGAAGAGCATTCTCAGATGCTGCTCTGTATTCATTCAGGACAGATTTTCACTTGAATCATATCAAACTTGGATTTATAATCACTAATGATAAACATTTTAGCCCTCCTTTTCTTTTTTTTAGATCAAATACTCTTGCTTCTTTACTAAAATAAAACTTTATTTATAACTTCTTATAATCCCTTTTTACTCTGCTTCCTTAAAGAGCTGAAATGCTGTCTTCTAGCTCCCCTCTCCTCTCTGAGGCCCATCAGACAAGCTCTTTCAATCTCATTCCAGCCTTTAAATCAGATGGGGAAGGGGGTAACCTTCCCCTTGTGTATGTGGTTTGAGCATATGGACACAGTTAATGCTTCTAAAAGAAATCACCGAAACTCTAAAGTGAATTTGCAATTTTAAACACATTGTCTGATATCAGATATATTTTCTTGATTTAAACATAAAGTACAGATTTTAACTCTGAGATCTCATTAAATCAACTCAACTTTTCACTCCAGACTGCTTGTCTTTTACTCTGGCTAATTTCCATTACAAAAGAGTTTCTCCTTTAGGTGAGGTAGGGAATGGTCTGCCACTCCCCTGAGGAGGAAAGACCTTCCCAGTTTTTCCAAAAAAAAAAAAGTTTTGGATCAGATTAATTAAAGAGCCTCTTTGCCCAGGCAAAAAAAAAAAACTTAAAATAATTTAATACTGACAAAGTGTGACTTCCAGCATGAAGCTTGGTAACTTAATAACTAATAGTAATAATTACAAATCACAGTAAACAACTTTTAAATTTTTAAATCCAATAATCTTCCATAACTTTGTCTGTTGGTTTCCCTATCAGGCTAAACATTTTCTGAAGTGGGATGGTGGAGGGGGAAGGCAGTACAAGGTCTGATACTCAGCCATCCTGCCCATATCCTCCCCTCCTTTTATATTTCAAACAAACCAAATACTCACCATTTCTTCCAGATTCTTTGTCCCTTAAAAAAAGAAACTTAGGGCTTAAGAACCAGTGAGCCACATTTTTTTTTTAAGTTGAATACTCTGCAAAGAGCACAAATATTTCTTTTCACCTTCACAAACCTGGCCAGGGGCTAGAATGAAGAAAGAAAGATTTTTTTTTTTTTTAGAACTTTTAAAAAATTTTCAAACTCTCTATTAACACCATTCATGCAACAGATCAAGCCAAATAGTAAAACATCTCTCTCTCTCTCTCTCTCTCTCTCTCTCACACACACACACACACACACACACACACACACACACACATACACACACACACACACACACACGGGGGACAGAATATAGGCACCATTCCTTCAGATGGACCTCTGAAGAATACCCAGAGGATTATTCATCCCCTCCCTGGTACCATTATCTTCAGAGCTCTCACTTGAAATCTTAGCACTTATGCTCCCAAGGCCCAGAAGGACTACTAGTGCGTAAGATCCCCAGGCAGACAAAGCAGTACTTACCCACTTCCTTGGCCCGTTCACTCCATTGTTTTAGCTGCCTTCCTGACTTCACAACAATTTCAAACCACTGTAAAAGTTAGCATTCAGAAGGGGGAACCATGCTTGTTGGTGTTCGAGTCCCTGGAAAAATCAATTGGCATGCTCCCATCCCTCACAAATGAGATTCCGTTCTAATCTTTCTGATGCTACGGATCCCAGACAAACCCCCAAGAATTGTTAAAAGTGAACCTAACAAGCCCCCAACGGTGAGAAACATGCTCAACTTAAACAAAGAAAAATACCTGTTGTGAGATCAGGACTTTTATTAATCTTTACATCCATTCTCCCTGAATGGACAGGTAGCCACCCCTGTAAGGTTACTGGACTACTACAACACATTCAGAAAGATGGGGCTTCTTATACTGTTTTCTGAACTTTACATCTCCCTCGATACCGTCCCCTGGCCTTGTGACTTTATGTTCTTCTCTCTGATAGAGAATATGTAACTCCTTGAGCCTGCACATTAGTTTCTGACCTCTAACCTGCCCATGCTAGGTCACAATCCTTATCACCTAGAACTGTGGAAAACAATTTCCTTATTTCCCACACACATAGGAAATGTATCATCATGGTTTTTAAAAATTAGTTACCTGTGGATATGGCATATCTGTCTGTACTGGCGATCATCTTGTCATTGCTTTGTGTCTTGAAGGGTACATATCTGTCCTTCTGTTCTTGCTAATTGATTGCAAGGTGTGGAATAAAACTGTCTGAGAAACTAAAAGTGAATATTACACAAGGGCAGTGAGAATTGCGTGGTGATTACAGAAATGCTCACATGGGTGAACAGTATCATGTAATCACTAGTAAACATTAGTCAAAGATGTCATTAATGAAATGTGTGATAGAAAAAGAGAAGGCAGGCTGACTACTTTTGTGAATTACTTTGGAAGGTGGCAACCAGAGTGCTCTACTCAGGCTTTTGTGATATTAGAAGAAAGTGAATACTAAAACAATCCCATTGGTAAACTGATGGGAGTATATGTGCAGAAGTCATGCAGGATGAGCAAGCCTTATGCATGGGTTGTAGTAAGCATAGTTGAAGGACTGAGATTGCAGCTGCATTTTTGTATCCAAGGACACAGATTTTATACCTGGTCTAATGCATATATACACATACATATATATTTCATTTTTAGGAAATTTAGTTATAACTAATTTAGCTTATTCTTTGTGTCTTCGTGAGGAAGACTTTTGCATTAACTGTTATTCTATGGCTCTGTAGTATCCCTGGTCAAGGGAGGTATTCCTTAACCTAATTAACATCTTATCATATGGGACTCTTTCAAATCTCCTGTGAATACTCTAAGGCAAATTTTGTAGCATTCTCACTTTTACTCCATGCTCTGTTGAATAGATGCCTTTTCTCACAAGGCTTTTCTGCTTAAATTTCTGATCCTACCCCAACTAGTCTCATGACCATCCCCCTTTTTTGTTTTCAGTGCCTTACTATCTACTGGGTCTTTTTTGCTACACATGTGTTCAGCACTCATATCCTTCTCCCGTCTTGTATATTATCCTGTAACCTATTTCCCTTCTACAGAAAATTGGGGAAAAAAGCCACACCTATATTAATTACCTCCTCTTCTCCTATTGTTTCTTAGCCCTTTGAATTCTTACTTCTGGCATCATTCCCTTGGAGTTCCTGTCTTCAGAGTTATTGATAATGTCTTTTTTTTTTTAGTTTTTTAATTAACATTTAAAAAATTACTTCCCCAATATATCCTGACCTTCACTTCGTAGAAAGCCATCGAGAAAATAAGAAAAATTTTTTAGAAAAATTAACTAACATTGAAAAAGTCTGATATACTATTTTCCATGCCCATAATCTCTCATCTATGTAGAGAAACTGGGAGAGATACATTATATGTCTTTTTTTGGGTCAAGTGCATTCATTATAACTTTACAGTATTAGGTTTTTTTTGTTTTGTTTTTCTTTTCAGTTTGTGTTATTGTAGTCATTGTATATATATTGTCTTCATGAGTCTTCTGTTATTTATATGTCTTATGCCATTCTATATTCTTAATATTCATTTTTCTTATAGCACAGGAAAGTTCCCTTTAATTTATGTATCATAGGTTATTTAGCCATTCATCATTTCATAAGTATCCACTTTGTTTCTTGTTCTTTGCTACTTCAAATAGAGTTTCTATTTCAATATTTCGATGTGTATAAGACATGTTTATCTTTGACCTCCTTGGGATATTCTTCCAGTAGAATCCTTGGTCCAGAGGACTGGATCTCCTTATTTCATCCAGACTTGAAGTGCAGTGCAAATCCATGAGCTCAGTCTCATTGAAGATGAGCACAGAAGCTTTAACCTGATCCATTTTTGATTGAGGCTGGTTATTTCAGTTCTCCTTAGGTATTGTGTGATTCCCTTTTTCTTTCTCCCTTCCTACTCAAAATACTGGTGCTAGATTTAATGCAGATACCCCATTGACTTTAGCCCACTGAAGCTCAGAACTCAATCAATTTACCAGCCTCGGGGTCCCTATTAGAAGAGATTATAGGCATTTGCTACCAAGTCTAGCTAGGTAGTAAATTCTTCAAAAAAATTTTTTTTCAAATGAAGATCTGCCTTTCACCTCTCCCCATAACCATTGAGAAAGCAAGCAAAACAAATTCTCAGGTTGGCCATATTAAAAAAATGTCTCATTCTGCTCTGAGTCCATCACCTCTTTATCAGGAGGAGGATAGGTAGCCTTTTTTTTCTTTTCATGAGTCTTCTGGAATTATAGTTGGGTCATTGTGTTCATCAAAGTTCCTGCAACTTTCAAAGTTGATTGTCATTATGGTATTGTAAATTGTTATTCTAGATCTGCTTATTTCAGTCTGTTTTAGTTCACATGGGTCTTCCCAGGTTATTCTGAAACAGTCCCTTTCATTATTTTTTGTGGAATAAGAATATTCCATGACAGTCATATATTTGTTTACCCATTCTGCTGGTTGATATCCCCTTCTCCCCCACTCTCCAGATTCTTTGCTACCATAAAAAGAGTTGATGTAATAAATACTCTTTTATTTTTTTGCGTGTGGGTCATTTTCTTCTTTCTTTGATCCCTGTGGATTATGGATCTATTTGTCCTATTGGTAGGTCAAACAAAAGTTTTGTAGTTTAATAGCTTTTTAGGTATAGTTCCAAATTGCTTTCCAGGTTGGATAGACCAGTTCACAATTCCATCAACAGTGTACTAAAGTCTACCACAACTCTTCTAGCATTTGTCATTTTCCTTTTTTGTTAACTTTGACAATCTAATGATCATGAAGTGGAAACCCAAAACTTTTAATTTTCATTTTTCTAATCATATTTTAGGGAAGAGGTAAAACATAATGAGAAATAGTCTAAAAACTAGAAAATGAAAGTTTGATATTTAATGAGTATTTAATGCTATTTAATGAGTGAGTAAAAGGACACTCACTAAATTAGTTTATATTTTAAATAAATTAATGGAATCAGCCTATGTTTCATATTGCTTCAAGTTGTGTTTTATGTTAACTTAAACTTTTTTCCTCTTAAAAAAGTCCTTCATCCGCATGAGCTTAGCATCCCTATTAGTACCTCTCTCCCCTCATCCCCAGCAACATATGTCTTCATTCTTGAAACTGGATTATGTGAAGACAGGGAGAGGCAATTAATAGGAGAAATTGATAACAACTACCTGTGGATAAGATAAATATGCAGGATAAAACACAGGTAATCTCATAGGGAAGGCACTATTAATACACATATATTAAACACTGGCTATGTTCCAGGCACTATGCTAAACTTGCAGAAGGTGAGATTTTAGCTGAAACTTGAAGGAACCCAGGGAAATAAGGAGATAGAAATGATAAAAGAGCATACCATATATGCAGTCAGGAAGTGGACTGTTTTGGGCAGGGCATGTCAAAGAGAGTCCAGTGTCATTGCATCCTAAAATATTTGTGAAGAGGGGGACTGGATAATTTTTAAAAACCAAACACAGAGGATTAAAGAATTTTATGTTCGCTGTACTATATTTAATGGGTGTGTGTGTGTGTGTGTGTGTGTGTGTATATGTGCATGTGCATGTGTATGTGTTTTCCATTTGTGAAAGGTGGTAAGGGCCTGTACCACATTGCTTTACAGTGTCAGAGGGAAATCAAAGCTTTCCATTTTAATGTTTGAAGGTAATGAAAAAATGTTGATGTCAAATTTCTTAAAGGCTGTAGAACACACAATTATAATGAAATCTGTTTAATGTTTGCCATGTAAAAATGGAACTAAATTTAAGCCAAATAATCTTTTGAAAAATTGATATAAAATTAATCATTTGATATGAATTAGACTAAAACATAAAGGTAGTGATATGTGAACAAATAGCATTTTAAATTAATTTTGTACAAGCCATAGTTCCAAGTTCTAGCTATTCTATAACAGCTAATTTTTGACCTGGATAAATAACTGGACTGTTGACTACAAAGAGTCTTTTAAAGCCTAATTCAGTGCTGTTGCAAAAGGGAATACTTAGAAATGAAAAATCTTCTGGTAGCTTCCTGTTTTAAGTTATTCCGACTAGCTGCTCAACCTAAAGTACTCCATGTATTGACACCGTTCCCTCAATTTTCCTAGCCTGGTTGCCTTGCCATAGTGTAATTTCTAGTTTTCTAATGTAACTTCATGGAGAAGACAAGAGGTGTGTGTGTGGGTGTAATGCACTCTGTAGTATAGTGAGAGGGAGCTGAATCATAATGTAGTTGGTGATTGAGGATAATGCTGTTTTGTAGGTCTGAATCACTGCCCTTATCTACTTAAATTTTTTTAAAAATTTATTTTATTTTTAATTTATGGAGTAAAACAAACATTTCAGTAGTATAGTATAATAAAAAGATTGATTGCACTTGAAACTGCAAATTTGTTATGTGCAACTTGGTATTCCTTTTGATTATATAGCAATTATTACCCAAATTTCTTCTCTCTCCTAACCACCCCTTCTCCCCGCAACCTCAGCCATAGAGATGGCTTGATTCTCTTTATATTTATTTTTATCATTTCTTTGTCTGGAAGCAGATAGCATTTTCCTTCATATGTCCTTTGTAATCAGTTTAAGTATTTGCAAAAGTCAAAACGACCTATTCTCTCAAAGTCGTTAGTAAAACAATATTGCTATTACTGTATACTATATTCTCTTGGTTCTGCTCATTTTACTTATCATTATTTTGGGCACCTTATCCATGTTTTTCTAAAATCATTGAGCTCATCATTTCTTATAGTGTAGTAGTATTCCATCACCATCACATACCACAACTTGTTCAGTCATTCCCCAATTGATGGGCATCCTTTGCAATTTCCACTTCTTTGCTATCAGAAAGAAAGCTGCTATGAATATTTTAGAACATGTAGGTATAGGCTCTTTTCCTTTTTCTCTAATCATCTTTGTAAACAGACCTTAGTAGTGGTATTGCTGGGCCCAGGGATATATGCAATTTGGTATATGCAATTTAATAACTCTGGTCATCATTTTCAGATTGCTTTCCAAAATGGTTAGATCTGTTCACAGTTTCACTAACAGTTGAATTAGTGTCCCAATTTTTCCATATTCCCTTTAAAATTTATTGCTTTTTTCCTTCAGTCATTTTAGCCAGTCAAAGGTGTAAAATGATATTATTTTTAAACTTTAGATACTATATATTTAGTGCATATAGGTTTGATATTGATAATGCTTCATTGTGTATGGTACCTTTTATCAAAGTGTAGTTATCCTATTTATCTCTTTTAATTAAATCTTATTTTAGCCATAACTTTGTCCAAGATCAAAATTGCTACCCCTGCCTTTTTTCATCAGCTGAAGTCTAATAAATTCTATTCTAACCCTTCATTTTAACTCTGTGTGTTTCTTACTATTGAGCGTGTTGCTTGTGAACAATATATATTGTTGGATTTTGATTTCTTTAATGATTTCTTGTGCTATTATATCCATTTTCTTTTTTTTGATCATAACTTTCAGGTGGTCTAAAAGTTCTTATGTTGTCTCTTCCCCCATCTCTTCTCCAAAATAGTTGTTTTTCTCATGAGTTGTTTTAGATTTTCTTCTCTTTTTTCTAGTTTTATTATTTCTTGGTATCTTATAATATCTTTCAATTCCTCTTGCCCAATTCTGGTTTTCAAGGAGTTATTTTCTTAAGATTTTGGACTTCCTTTTGCAATTCGTTAACTTTCTTTTCATAATTTTCCTGGTTTGCTTTTTTTTTCTTCTAATTTTTCCTTCATCTTTCTTACTTGAGTTTTTAAATTCCTTTTAAGTTCTTTCAAGAACTCTTTTTGACCTTGTGACCATTTGATACTACTCTTTGGGATGGGAGTAGCTTTTTTTAAACCTCATTGTCTTCCTCTAAATATGAACCCAGATCTTCTTTTATACCATATTAGCTATCTGTGTTCAAGTTGTTCTCCTTCTGCTGCTTACTTTTATTTTTATTTTGTTTTATTTATAGAAGCTTAATATTACAATCAGGTTTTAATCCTGTGTTGTAGGTAATGTTTCCCTAGTTTTCAAGTCCTTCTTATTGTTATTTTCTGAATTCTGTCCAGAGGCCCAAGCTTAGGCACTCCTCTCACTCCCATCCCCCCACCCCAAGCCACAGTTAGACACCCCCCCTCCCCCAGCCTCATTGTCCCGGAAGGGTTCTTGCTCCTTGTAGTACCACATTCACTGTGTGTGAGCTCACACCTTCTTGCCCACAGCAGCCTAGAATCAAGTCTGGTCAGCACTGCTAGGCTTGGTGACCAGAAATTGGAAGCGGTGGGGTGGAAGTGTCCTTCAGTCTTCCCCCAACCAACATTCTGCTGTTCATTAGATGAAAATTTGTGAGGTGAAAATTCTTGCTTCTGTAAGTGAGATAAAAGGGTGGTTGAAATTTCTTAAGTCCTAGCCTGCTTCTCAAGGAGCTGCTTCTAGGACCTGCTCGTTTGATTAAGTGGAGCCAACCTGGAGGTGTTTATGCTTCGTCAGTGCCAACCTTCAGCCCCTATAGTCTTTCCTGAGATCCTCTCAGTTGTTTTTGGAGGACAGCTGCTTTACTCTTCTATTTTTGCTGCTTTTCATTCATTTTGTGACAGTTTATGTCTTTTTATGGAGGAAATATGGAGGGCCTGGCAATTTCTGACCTATTCCACCTTCCCAGAATGTGACCCCCTTATCTACTTGTCATGATAGTTTCTTAGGGTGACAGAAGAAGAGTGAAGGTAGTAATACTTTTTCTAATCTAGTTCACTTTGGGGAAAGAACATTCATCATGGTTCTTCATATTGAGGTTTCTGTCATTTCCGCCATATAACATTCTGTGACATTTCTAACATAACCAACCGCTCTTGTTTCAATAAAGACTTGTCCTTAACTCTTTAGATATGAGTGTTTATGTTGGGATTACTTTGCGTTTCTTTTAACGTAATAAGCAGCTGCCTACATGATTATAGTGAAATATGTTCCTATTGAGACATTATTTAATGTAATCCTTTCATTATCTTTTGCAGTCGGAGTAATAAGATGCCCAATATGCCGCCAGGAATGCAGACAGATAGATCTTGTCGACAATTACTTTGTGAAAGATACATCTGAAGCACCTAGCAGCTCTGATGAAAAATCTGAGCAGGTAGGCTAATTACTTTATTTCCTTTCCCCTTCATACTTTAACTGTGATGTTTAAAAAGTTTGAGAAACACAATTTCTGGGTAATTCAATCATTTTATTAATGAGGTTAGCATATTTATTAATAAAACAAAGGTCAGTGGCACTCTTGAATGCCAAAGACCCCTTGTAGTGGTGGGTTCAAAGTTTACATGCCCTTGGAAGAATGGGTGTTCCTGAAGGTGGCAATCAACTCTGATTTTTAACAGTTATTGAGAGAATGAATATTGCTATAAGGGGCTGGGCTATATTCTAATGAGGGTCTTGAAGTGTACATGATTTGGATCATCTAAGTCCTGGTCAAAGAGACCAATTTCTATACCACCTCTCTGATAGAAGAGAGAATCAACATTTTCTGAGATCTGAGTCAATATGATGAGCAAGAATCCATCCATTAGCCTAAACTTAGAATTTTTTTTTTTAGTAATTATTTTGTTTTCAGTTTTCTACAATCACTTCTATTTATCTTAAAGATTTTCCCCCTCCCTTCCCTCTCCATCCTTCCCCTCCCCCCTTCCCCTCCCTTTCCCCCTCCTTTCCCCTCCTTTTCCTTCCCTTCCTGAGACAGTTTGAAATCTTACATAGGTTCTGCACCAACATAGAATTTCTTTTACTCTCTTTGTGCAAGATTTCCCACATTGGTTGATTTCTGGATGAGGAAGTAGAAAAGGGAAAAAACCTTGGTCCTGATTCAATAATTAGTCACTAATACAAGAGAGAAATAGTCTTCTCTCAAGCAAAAGGTAAAGATTGACTGTATTTGTATCATATGTATCTAGTTTCATGAGCAAGAGCTTGTAGTCTCTTAGAATTAAAGCTGTAAGAAAAGGCATTTTCAACACTGACAGACATTCAAAAAAGCAGAACCAAGAGAATGTTTTAATACCATAACAATTTATTAAAAGGAACAATTTAGGTACTCTGATCAGTGTATTGACCAACAGTGATTTCAGAGAAATAATGATGACAAAATTGCTGCCTACCTCCTGACAGAGGTGATATAATAAATAGACAGAATGAGACTAGTTTTTGGTCTTGGCAGATGTGAGAATTTGTGTTGCTTAATTCCTCATACTTGATACGAGGATCTTTTTTTACTTTTTTCTTTTTCCCAGGAGGGGCATAAAGATTTGAGGGAGAGAACGTAAATCAGTATTGACTGGAAAAAAAAGATTAAATTCCATTAAAAAATAGTCAGTATATAATTAGCTCAAATTCCTTTGTCAATTATAGCAGTGAGGCAATCCCAATATATGACAAACGTTCATGCTAAAATCCAAGAATCTAAATCGTTAATTGATTTAGATTATTAAATTAAAGAGATTCCCTTTAAGCCACCCCTCTTCAACCCCCTGTGCCTGGCCCCCGACTTTATGCTGGAGCATGATGAAGAGAACAAGATCTTTTTCTTAAGGTCACCATTTAGGGAACCTTAATCCCCAAGAGCTCCAGTCCCTTTAGAAATATGGCAACGAAAGAGCTTCTCTGACTCACTGCCCTAGTACAGAACCACAGTGCAATCATTCTGTCCACGAATGTTGGTGGGTTGTAGGAGGTCATATTTAATTTCTAGTGTGGGACTAAGAACAGGGCCTGGGCATGGCTGCCCCATTCAGAAGTATGGGAGTAAGCATAGCCTAGGTGCAGTATAGAATTCCACTGGATAACTCAGTGGGCTTACTTCTAGATTCTTTGGTCCTACAGACCAGCATGACTCTAACTTAAGCAATTGTATAGCTAAAAAAAGTTAAAAAGAAATGGCAAGGAGGGCTGCTTTTACCAACTTTCCCTATAAAAGTGAGTGAAGAGAAGGAAATTCCTAATACTATAAGGAAATACTATGGATTAAGAGATAAAAAATTCCATAAGAAAATAATTCTCCAAAAATTAGGAGTAGAAACTTAGAATAATGGAATGTAACCAAAGTAGTACTTATGGGAAAATTTATATTTCTCATTGCTTTTGTTAGTAAAATAGAGAAAGAGCAGATCATTGAATTAGACATGCAACTAAAAGTATCTAGTAAGAACAATTTTAAAATCTCCAATTAATTACTAAAATAGAAATCTTGAAAATAAAAGAAGAGATTAATAAAATTTGAAAGAAAACCACTGAACTAATAAATAAAACTAGGATCTGGTTTTATGAACAAACCAATAAAATAGATGAACCATTGGTTAATTTGAAGAGGAAATAGAATAATTAGATAACTTGTACATTAAGAGAAAGAAATTGACCAGGCCATCATTGAGCTCCATAAGTAAAGTCCAGGACCAGATGAATTCACAATTGAATTCTGCAGTAATAAAGAACAGTTTGTTCCAATGCTATATAAACTATTTGGAAAAATAAGCAAAGAAGTCCAATCAGATTTCTTTTATGTGACACAAATGTGATGCTGATACCTGAACCTGGAAGAGCAAGAGCAGAGAAAGAAAAAATACAGAACAATTTTGCTAATGAATATTGATGGCAAAACTTTTAAATAAAACATTAGCAAAGAGATTACAGCAATATATCATCTTTGACAAAGTGGAATTTGTACTAGGAATGCAGGAGTGGTTCAGTATTAGGAAAACTATTAATATCAATATAATTGACCATATCAATAACAAAGCCAACAGAAATCATAAGATTATCTCAATAGATGCGGAAAAAGCTTTTTGACAAAATGTAAAACTCATTCCTATTAGAAACACTAGAAAACAGGAATAAATGGAGCTTTCCTTAAGATGATAAGTAGTATCCAACTACCAATGATGGTTTTACTATCAGCAAGCATTATCTGTAATGGGGATAAACCACAGACGTTCTGAGTAAAGATCAGAGGTGAAGCAAAGATGCTCACTATCATTGCTATTACTCAATATTGTACCAGGAATGCTAACTGTAGCACCAAAAGAAGAAAAAGAAATGGGAGGAATTAGAATAAGCAGCACAGAAACAAAACTACTATTTTTTGCAGATGATATGATGGTATACTTAGGGAATCCTTGAGAATCAATTAAAAACTAGTTGAAATAATTGACAATGTTAGCAAAATTGTAGGACATAAAATGAATCCACACAACTTGTCAGCATTTTCTATATATTACCAACAAAGTCTAGCAGGAAGAGAAAGAGAAATTTCATTAAAAATAACTGTACACAATATGAAATGCTTGGGAGTCTGTCTGCTAAGATAAATCCAGGAACTGTATGAATACAGTTACAAAACACTTCTCATATAAACTTCTCAGATCTAAAAAATTGGACAGATATTAATTGATCATAGATAGGCCACGACAGTAGGACAAAAGTGACAGTTCTACCTAAATTAATATTTAGTGCCATACCATTAAATTGCCAAGAAAAAATAATAACGAAATTCATCTGGAAAAACAAAAGGTCAAGAATATCAAAGAAATCAATGAAAAAAATTGTGAAGGAAGGTGGCCTAGCCATACCAGATCTCAAACTCTATTACAAAATGTCATCAAGACAGTCTGGTACTAATTAAGAAATAGAGTGGTCATTAGTGGAATAAATTAGGTACACAATTCACAGTCATAAATGACCATAATATTGTAGTGTTTTGTAAACTCAAATATCTAAGCTTTTGTGAAGAAGAACTCATTGTTCAACAAAAATTACTGGGAAACCTGGAAAGCAGTTTAGCAGAAACTTGGAATAAAGCAATAACTCATGCTGTATATCAAGATAAGTTTTAAGTGAGCATATGATTCGATATAAAGGGAGATACCATAAGCAAATTAGGGGGTCATGTAATAGTTTACTTGTCAGATCTATGGATTAGGGAAGAATTTATGAATAATAAGAGATGGAGACCATTTGAGATGTAAAATTAATAATTTTGATTGCGTGAAATTAAAAAGGTTTAGCAATAACAAAACCAGTCCAGGAAAGCAGAAAGCTGAGAAATTTTTTTTATATCAGGTTTCTCAGATATTTCTCAAATACATAGCTAATCAAGTCAAATTTATAAGAATGCAAGTCAGTTCCCCAACTGATTAATGGTCAAAGGATATGAACAGGAAGTTTTCAGAAGAAGAAATCAAAGAGCTATCTATCATCGTGAGAAAAAATGCTCTGAATCAGTACTGATTAGAGAAATGCAAAGTGGGGCATGGACAAAGCACTTGTTACATCTTTAGATCCTCTACATTTTTCCAGGGCCATCCGAAAACCTTTGGCAGGCTGCAAGCAGCTTGATGGCCATATATTATAGAGGCTTGAATTACTGAATGGCTAGACAAGTTGTGGTATATTGCTTGTGATAGAATAGTATTGTCCTATAAGCAATGATGAGCAGGATTATTTCAGAAAAATCCTAAAAGACTTATATGAAATGATGCAGAATGAAGTGAGCAGAACCAGGAGAACATTGTACATAGTAACAGCAATATTGTATGATGATTAACTGTGAATGATTTAGCTAACTATTTCTCAGCAGTATAATGATCTAAGACAGTTCTGAAATACTTATGATGAAACATGCTATCCACTTCCAGAGAAAGAACTGATGGAATTGAATACAGATGGAAGCATGCTTTTTTTTTACTTTTCTTATTTTTTCTTGGTTTTGTTTGGTCTTTATTTTCTTTCACAACATGATGATAGGGAAATGTATTTTGCATGACTGTATATGTATTATCTATGTCAAATTGCTTTGTCTTCTCAGTGAGGGGAGAAGGGTTGAAGGGGGAGAATTTGGAAGTCAAAACTTAAGAAAACAAATGTTAAACATTGTTTTCACATGTATTTGAAAAAAAATTTTTTTAAAAGAAACTTAGAATAAAGAATGAAACAGCCACATTGATTCCAATAATAGATAGAAGAAGTGAAAGAAGATTTGGAGCAGCAAGTAAACCAGTGTACTTGAATTAAAATTTTAGGAAAAACTTGTAAGTTAAGTAGCATAAAGTAGTATTTGGAACGCTATACCCAAAAAATGAACACCTTAAAAAATAGAATGGAACATCTGGAACTCCATGTTCATCAATGAAACCATAAAAATTAGGTTAAAAAAAGTCAAAATAAGAAGATCATATAAGCAGTCATACAGTTTTGATAAAAATCTGCCAACCTGAAAGCAGATTGAGAAGAGAAAGTTTAAGGTTCATGGGCTCACTGGAAACCATGATAAAACAAAAAAACCTAGGTATTTTAGTACAAGAAATTTTTAAAAATAACCCTGAGATACTAAAACCAGATAGCAAAGTCAGAACCATGGATTCACAAGTCACTGACTGAATGAAACTCCGAATTTAAAATACCTAAGATAGCCAAATTTAAGAGCTCACAGTTCTAAAGGGACCGTAATAAAAGAGAGCAAGAGATCAATTAAATTAACAAAAGACTGTGCTGCTCATAAGTGAAAACAAAGTAAAGCTTAGAATATGAAATGCCAAAATGCTAAAGAAATAGATCCTAAAGGGAAAAAAAATACCTTATTCTACAAAGCTGTCCCTTAACCTGTAGGGAAAGGAAATGAAGCTTTAGTGCAAACAATGACTTCCAGGTATTCTTGTTGAAAAAAACAGAGGGGAGTCAAATATTTGTAAGTCAAGAGATGGGTGAAATCTAGAAAGTAAGCATGTTAGCGGCTTGAAAGATCTCAGTATCAATTAGGTGCTGACAATCTAACAATGCTCTTCTTTTCTCTGCTCAGCTCTTCTTCCTTCCCCTGGCAAGGAGAACTCTTCACCTCATAGTATATTGAGAAAGTCCATTCAACTTTTAAGTCTGTTTTTTCCCCTATTTATCATTTCAGAATAATCTTTCAGAAATAGATTGTGAAGGTCTTTAAAGTGAGTAGTGGAGTTCTTAACATCCTTTTATATCCTCTTCTAACTTTGCCCTTTGAAAATTAGTTTTTCTGTTTGCTAAGGTCAACTGATCTACTTGTACTGATCTCAGTGACTTCTTGCTTCTCTGAAGGATTGCCACCACCATCATATCTTTCTAATATTTAATCTCTCATTTTCTTCTGGCTCATTTCCTGCTGCTTGCAGGCACATCTCTCTTCCTTATTATAGCCTCAATTGACCCTCCACCTTGGAAAGTTATTATCCTTTATCTCCTTCCTTTCGCAGTCAATAGCTATCGCTTCCACTTGCACTCCTCTCACTTCTTAATCCCTTGACATCTGGCTTCCAGATTTATCATTCATTTGGAGATGCCCAGCCCAAAGGTACTAATCATTTCTTTTTCTTGAAAAGTAATTCTTACTGCCTTTTGCTTTTTATATCATTTGCATTTCTCAGTGTATCCCAATCCCCGCATCTTCCCAGAGAGTTTTCCTTTATAATAATAAAGAAGAAAAAAACAACTCAGCAAAACTAATCAGTGCATTGAAACAGTCTGGAATTACATGCAGTGCTCCATCCATACTCAGATTCCTCCAACATTGACAAAGAAGCAGAGGAGTGATTTTTTTTTTTTATCTTTTCTTCAGGGCCAGTCTTGATCATTATAATATTACATCATTCAGCTTTGATTTTTTTTTGTTCTTTCCATTTACATTATTGTAATCATTGTGTATGTATTGTTTTCCTTTTTATTCTTCACTCTGCATCACTTTCCAATACACCAACACAGTATTATTTCATTATGTTCATGTACCACAATTTGTTGAGCCATTCCCCGGCTGATGGGCTTCTACCTTTTTTTTTGGGTGGGGGGTAGCATTCTTGACAGAGAAAAAGGTATCAAGGAAATTCTATTACAGCAAAGTTCAGAGGAATTGAAGTCTTTAGCCAAAGCTGACTCCACCCTCTTCTGGAGGAGGGAGTGAGTACCTTCTATGTTCATTCCTCCTGAATGAATAGGTAGCTTCCAAGTAAGGCTACAGGAAGACTACAGTTTTTTCAGACTAATGGAAGCTCTTTATGGTGTTCCAGGTTTGAACTTCATACCGCACCATCTATTGGTCAGGTGAGGCCTTCTAATCATGGCACTTTATGTTCTCTTCTCTGATAGTCTTTCCCTTAAATTAGCTCATCAAGCCTGTGCACAAGTTTCTGACCTTTAATCTGACTGTGGTAGGTCAGAACTCTGATCATTTAAAGCTATGAAAACAACTTTTTTCTTGTTGCCCACATTACAAAAAGAACTCACATAAAAAAATTGGAGAATTCGATCTTTTTTTCTACCTTTAATGTTATTTGGTTGAGGAATTTAACTGATGGATACCTGTTCTTTTTTTATTTGTAATATGCTGTTTTGATACGTCTTATATCCATTTGGTGTTTGTCTTGTAAGGTTTGCACTAACCTGACAGTCTTCTTTAATGCTGGATCCTTTTCCTCCGATAGAACCTCCAATTTATTCTCTGTGTATTTTTTATTTAACTGTTCTGACTGGGTTTACATTTATGTTGCATAGTCTCAGTTGACCCCCTCACTACCGTTGAGCAGTCCTGATGAGATTCAAATAGCCTGGTCAGTGAGAAGCTGACCACTTACCACTTAAAGCCACTATAGGACACAAGGAGATTCTAGTAGCTTGGTCAATAGGTACAATGACCAAAACTAACTGGGACCTCTATGCCCCAGGGCAAAGAGGCTGAACAATGGAATAATGATGTGCCTATATGTATATATACATATATACATGCAAAACTCTGAACTAACCCTGACACCCCTTGCCTGTGTGTCTTCCTACCTCTCTGTCCCTGATTACCTAATCTCCCTGCTCACAGCAGGTTTTCCTTTATAAGTATCTCTAGCTCTAGCCTTTCCTAGCATCTCTCTTACTGGGTGTCTTCCTTAAATGTGGGTCTCCCATGGGGCCCCCCCCTCTAGGAAGTTGCCCCCACCTTAAGATGGGGTCTCCCTTAAACTGTGTTTTCCTTAAGGGGGTGGAGGAGCTTGCTTGGTATGTTGTATTATCCAGAATAAATGCCTTTACTTGATTTGGAGACAACCTGAGCGAATTGTTTTGAAATGACCTTGCACCCCAATATTTTGGGGTGCCCCTGAACCTTACCATTTCTATGCTTCCCTTGTAAACTCAATATCTCATTCTCTGCAGTGGCATTTCCAGACCTTTTTCATCCTTCTTCAAATTTTTCCTAACTCTCCCTACCCCTGTTCTCTCAACTGAGAATCTTAACTTCATATTTTACAGAAAAAATTAAGGACAAAATGAAGGCCATTGACCAGGAACTCCCTCTTCTTCCCTCTTCCTTACCTCCTGTCACACAAGTACCTTCTGCTATTCTCTCTTCCCTTGCTTCCATCTCACATGATGAAGTGGCTCTATTCCTTATTGCTTCTTCCCTCCCTTTTAGCCTCCCTCCCCTTTCTTCCCCCTTCCCCTCCTGCTGCCTATAGAGCTAGTTAGGTTTATCTACTTAAATTTATTGTTCCCTCCTTGAAACCAATCAGATGAAAGTACCTCTCAAACAATGCTCATCTCCCTCCCGTCTTTCCCTCTACTATAATTTTGTATTTCCTGCGATGTAATTTGCCATTTTCTGTTTCCTCCTTTTCACACCTATTACAATCCCTTCTCATACTTAAATCATATTTGTTAACATGACATTATTTACTTTATAACCGTTCCCTCTATATATATCCCTTTTATGTTTCATAATAGCTGCACAGTTCTCAAGATTAACAGGTATCATCTTCCCTTATAGGGAGGTAAACAGTTTGCCCTAATCGAGTAACAAGTTTTTGTTTTTTTCTTCTCCCCTGTTTACCTTTCTATGATTCTCTTTTGAGACCTGCACTTGAAGATCGAATTGTCTATTGAGTTCTGGTGTTTTGGTCAGGAAGCTCTGGAAATCCCTTACTTCGTTGAATGTCCATCTCTTTGCCTGAAATGTTATGCTGAACTTTGCTGGGTAGTTGATCCTTGGTTGTAGTCCCAACTCCTTTGCCTTACGGAATATTGGGTTCCAATTCTTTCAGTCTTTTAATGTAGAAGCTGCAAGGTCCTGTGTAATCCTGACTGTATCTCCTTGATATTTGAATTGTTTCCTTCTGGTTGCTTATAGTATTTTCTCCTTCACTTGATAGCTCTAGAATTTGGCAACGATATTTCTTGGGGTTTTGAGTTTGGGATACCTTTCAGGAGGGGAACGGTGGATTCTTTTGATGACTATTTTGCCCTCTGCATCTAGCACTTCTGGGCAGTTTTCCTTGATGATTTCCTGGAAGATATTGTCCAGGCTCTTTTCTCCATCATGAGTTTCTGGCAGGCCAATAATTCTTAAATTTTCTCTCCTGGATCTATATTCCAGGTCAGTTGTTTTTCCAATTAGATATTTTACATTTTCTTCTATGTTTCCATTCTTTAGATTTTGTTTGACTGATTCTTGCTGTTTCATTGAGTCATTTGTTTCTACTTGCCTAATTCTAATCTTTATCAAATTGTTTTCTTCAGTTAATTTTTGTATCTCCTTTTCCATCTGTCCAATTTTTCCTTTTAAGGAGCTATTTTCTCCACTTAATTTTTGAACTTCCTTTTCCTTTTGTTCAATTTTCCTTTTCAAAGAGATGTTCTCATCAGTGAATTCTTTTTTTTTTTTTGAAATAAAAATTCATTTATTTAACTTTTGACATTCATTTTCACAAAATTTGGGGTTCCAAATTTTCTCCCCTTTTCTCCCCTCACCCACCCCAATACACCAAGCATTCTAATTGCCCATATCACCAATCTGCCCTCTCTTCTATCATCCCTCCCTTCTCTTGTACCCATCTTCTCTTTTGTCCTGTAGGGCCAGATGACTTTCTATTCCCCATTAACTGTATTTCTCATTTCCTAGTAGCAAGAACAGTACTCAATGGTTGTTCCTAAAACTTTGAGTTCCAACTTCTCCCTATCCCTCCCTCCCCACCCATTGCCTTTGGGAAGGCAGGTAATTCAATATAGCCCCTATCTGTGTAGTTTTGCAAATGACTTTGATAACAGTCGTGTTGTGTAAGACTAACTGAATTACCCTCCATCCTATCCTGCCCCTCATTGTTTCTATTCTGTCTTTTGATCCTGTCCCTCCCCAAGTGTTGACTTCAAATTGCTCCCTTCTCCCATTGCCCTCCCTTCCATCATCCCCACCCCCTTGCTTATCTCCTTCTCCCCCACTTTCCTGTATTGTAAGGTAGGTTTTCATCCCAAAATGAGTGTGCATTTTATTCCTTCCTTTAGTCGAATGCGATGAGGATAAACTTCTTGTTTTCTTTCTTAGCTCTCCTCTTTTTCCCTCCACTAAAAAGTCTCCTGCTTGCCTCTTGAATGAATTTACCCCATTCCATTTCACCCTCTTTCCTCCCCCTACCTTTCTCTCTCACCATTTACCTTAATTTCTTTTAAGATATGGTCCCATCCTATTCAATTCACTCTGTGCTCTCTGTCTCTGTATGTGCATGCATGTGTGTATGTGTGTGCGCATGCACACATGTACGTGTGTGTGTGTGTGTATGTGTGATCCCACCAACTACCCAGATACTGAAAAGTTTTAAGAGTTGCAAATATGTCTTTCCATGTAGGAATGTAAACAGTTCACTTTTGGTAAGTCCCTTAAGACTTCTCTTTGCTATTTACTTTTTCATGCTTCTTCTCATTCTTGTGTTTGAAAGTCAGATTTTCTTTTCAGCTCTGGTCTTTTCATCAAGAATGCTTGAAAGTCCTCTGTTTCATTGAAAGACCATATTTTCCCCTGAAGTATTATACTCAGTTTTGCTGGGTAGGTGATTCTTGGTTTGAGTCCTAGTTCCTTTGAATTCTGGAATATCCTATTCCACTCCCTTCGATCCCTTAATGTAGAAGCTGCTAGATCTTGAGTTATCCTGATTTCCTCCATACTGGAATTGTTTCTTTCTAGCTGCTTGCAATATTTTCTCCTTGACCTGGGAGTTCTGGAATTTGGCCACAATGTTCCTAGGAGTTTCTCTTTTTGGATCTCTTTCAGGTGGTGATCGATGGCTTCTTTCAATACTTATTTTGCCCTCTGGTTGTAGAATCTCAGGGCAGTTTTCCTCGATAATTTCATGGAAGATGATGTCTAGGCTCTTTTTTTATCATGACTTTCAGGTAGTCCCATAATTTTTAAATTGTCTCTCCTGGATCTATTTTCCAGGTCAGTTGTTTTTCCCATGAGATATTTCACATTCTCTTCCATTTTTTCATTCTTTTGGTTTTGTTTGGTGATTTCTTGGTTTCTCATAAAGTCATTAGACTCCATCTGTTCCATTCTAATTTTGAGAGAACTATTCTCTTCAGTGAGCTTTTGAACCTCCTTTTCCATTTGGCTAATTCTGCTTTTGTAAGCATTCTTCTCCTCATTGGCTTTTTGAACCTCTTTTGCCAATTGAGTGAGCCTATTTTTCAAGGTGTTATTTTCTTCAGCATTCTTTGGGGTCTCCTTTACCAAGGTATTGACCTGTTTTTCATGGTTTTCTTGCATCTCTCTCATTTCTCTTCCCAGTTTTTCCTCCACCTGTCTAACTTGCTTTTCAAAATCCTTTTTGAGCTCTTCCAAGGCCTGAGCCCACCCGACATCCCCCTGGGATGTCCGGGATACAGAGGCCCCGACCTCCACGTCTTTCCCTGATGGTAAGAATATTTCCTCGTCATCAGAATGGAAAGGCGGGAACATTTGCATCTGCTCAAAGAAGCTCTCTATAGTCTTATTTTTCTTCCCTTTTCTGGGCATTTTCCCAGCCAATTACTTGACTTCTGAGATTCCTCTGCACCCCCACCTAGATCCGCCCAGCTAGTGCTTGGGGTCTGAGATTCAAATGGACTTCCCGCGGCAGGCATGGCTGCTATTCAATGTGAGCTTAGGTTCTGGTGCTGGGGTGGGGGCAGGGCTGCCTCCCAGGCTCAATTCCCTCAGGGGCTTTATGCAGAGACCTTCAGTGATGGAGCGGGGTGGGGCAGGGCTGCCTCCCAGTCTCAGCTCCTTCAGGTGGTTTATGCAGAGACCTTCAGTAATGAAGATCCTGCCTGCTGCTCGGGGAGTCCCGGGCCGCCTCCGCTGCTTCCTGTCCCTGCCTCTGCCTGCGCCGCTTCCTCCCGAGAGGGCCCGAGTCACGGAGACACCCCGCTCCCCTCTCGGCCCGCCCAGACATCTCTCTCACTGACCTGTAGCGTCTGTGCGCGGAGGGACCTTTGCGGCCGCCGGAGATTCCGTCCCTGAAGCCTGCTCGAATCTGGTCCTCTCGGCTGCATGGCCAGGGCACGGCAGGGGTGGGCTCTGCTTTCCGGGGTGCGAAGAACCCTGGGGACGGCTCTCCAGGGCTCTCTGGAACAGAAATCTCTTCCACTGTGTTTCTGCGCACCTTGCAGTGATCCAGAATTTGTGGGGAGTTCTTCTTGTAGGAAATATATGGGCTGTGGGTTCGGAGCTAGCATACGTGAGTCTTTCTACTCCGCCATCTAGTGAATTCTTTTTTTATAATTTTAAAATCATTGGCCAGCTTTTCTTCTATTTCCTTCCTCAGCTGTTCCAAGAGAGCTGCTTGTGCTTGCGAGCAGTTCATAGTCCGTTCTGAAGTTTCAGATGGAAGTACAGTCTCAGCTGTGACCTCTTTGGTGTTCGTGTTTTGGTCCTTACCCGCATAGAAAGATTCTATGGTTTTTTTCACCTTTCATGTGCTTTTTCTTGTTCTTGATGTTGACTGAGTATTGTGGCTTCTGGTTCTTTCAGTCAGAAGCTACAGAACTTTGTGCTGAGCTGATGTGTGAAAAAGCTAAAAGCAGGTTTTTGTTTTGTTTTTTCCCCAATCCACCCTGGGGTTAGCTTGTTAAGTGTGTGGGAGGAGGGTCACAGGAGATCTTCTCAGCTGAACTGAGGCAAAGGCAAGCTTAGGGGATGGCGATCCCAGCTTCCCTATTGTCTTCCCCTTTCCCCAGGAGAGCTGAGGCATGCCTAGATGCTAATGAGTGTTCCCACCCCTCCTGGGGCTCCTGTCCCGGCACTGAGGCTTGCCTGGGTCCTAGTGTGAGTTTTCTCTGCCGTGGGTCCTCTGTCCTTCTGGTTTGCCTCCACCACAGTAGGAGGACTCCTCCTTAGCTATTTTCCTAGCCTCAGGTGTTATGAGAGTATTGTACCCTTCTGCTGTTCCACTGATCCAGGATTTTTTGGGGGAAATATTTTATGGTTCTTTCATGTTCATCTAGGGGGGAAGAGAGAGCATTTACTGATCACTGTGCCATCCTGGCTCCCAGAAGTTCAAGTAGGAGACTTACCAATGTTTAATATTCAGGCTGAAGGTCTCAGAAGCTGCTGCGCTAATATCTGGCGCCCAGCGGCTCTCACTGGCTTGGCTAGGCTTGTCTCTGGCCCTTGGGTTCTGCTCTGTCAGTTCCGCCTGCTTGTGTTTCCCAGTCCTCTTCTGCTCTGCTGCACTACACGTGCTGTGTTGTGTACTAGCGGGCTCACCCCCACGGAACACATCCTTCCCGTGGACCTTCCAGTCTAACCTGGGCTCTGAATCCATCACAGTCTATCTCCCACTGGATTCTGCACCTCCAAAATTTGGTCAGATTCTCCTTTCAGAGGTATCTGAAGGAGTTTGTCCAGGAGCTTAGGTGAGTCATTGCTCTCACTCCGCCATCTTCAAGTGGCTCTGGTCCTTAGCAAAACCAACCCTTCTACTTGTTCAAGTGATCCTATGTACCCTGTCTCCTCCAGCAGATTGCCCACACTGTCATCCCCACTCTCACTTATTTTCAGTCTTTCCTTCTTTGCTGGTTCATTTCTTACTGCCTGTAAACATGGCCATGACTTCCCATCTTGAAAAAACACAACTCAGTCCTTCCATCCCCTCCTCAAAAAGGTTGTCTGTAATAGTTGATTCTACTTTTCTCTCCTCTCATTTTGTTCTTCACCCCTTAACCCCTTAAAACCCAGCTTCTGATCTGCTCACTACAAAACTACTAATGATCTCACCCTCACTGGCAAGTGCTCTGCCCAAAGGGAATGTAAATTTTTAATCTCTAAAACTTTTTTCTTTTCTTAGCTCTACTCCATCATTGTTTGGGTCCTGATTGGCTCAGAAGGAATGCAAATAGCAGTTGTTTATGTTTTGGCCAGATGCACTGAAAGTCTTCCCCTCCCGAATCTTTTTTTTTTTTTTTAAAGAGACCATTCTTTTATTTTTTTTTAAAGTATTTTGCAATTTATTTAATTTTAGTTTTCAGCCTTCACTTCTGTAAGATTTTGAGTCTCAAATTTTCTCCTTCTCCCCGCCTCCCCAAAATGGCATGGAATCTGATATAAACTCTACGTAAACATTCACATTATTTTTTTTTAAATAAATTTATTAAACTTTTTACATTCATTTTCACAAAATTTTGGGTTCCAAATTTTCTCCCCATTTGTCCCCTCCTCCCACCCCAATACACCAAGCATTCTAATTGCCCCTATCACCAATCTGCCCTCTCTTCTATCATCCCTCCCTTCTCTTGTCTCCATCTTCTCTTTTCTCCTGTAGGGTCAGATGACTTTCTATTCCTCATTAACTGTATTTCTCATTTCCTAGTAGCAAGAACAGTACTCAATGGTTGTTCCTAAAACTTTGAGTTCCAACTTCTCCCAATCCCTCCCTCCCCACCCATTCCCTTTGGGAAGGCAGGCAATTCAATATAGGCCATTTCTGTGTAGTTTTGCAAATGACTTCCATAACAGCCATGTAGTGTAAGACTAACTGTATTTCCCTCCATCCTATCCTGCCCCCCATTGCTTCTATTCTCTCTTGATCCTGTCCCTCCCCAAGAGTGTTGATTTCAAATTGCTCCCTCCTTCCATTGCCCTCCCTTCCATCATCTCCCCATCCCGCTTATCCCCTTCTCCCCCACTTACCTGTATTGTAAGATAGGTTTTCCTAACAAAATGAGTGTGCATTTTATTCCTTCCTTTAGTCAAATGTGATGAGAGTAAACTACATGTTTTTCTCTCTGCTCTCCTCTTTTTCCCTCCCCTAAAAAGTCTCCTGCCTGCTTCTTCTATGAGAGATAATTTGCCCCATTCCGTTTCATCCTCTCTCCTCCCAGTACATTTCTCTCTCACTGTTTATCTTCATTATTTAAAGATATGATCCCATCCTATTCAGTTCACTCTGTGCTCTGTCTCTGTGTGTGCGCGTGCCTGCGTGCGTGCGTGTGTGTGTGTGTGTGATCCCACCAACTACCCAGATACTAAAAAGTTTCCAGAGTTACAAATATTGTCTTTCCATGTAGGAATGTAAAGAGTTCAACTTTGGTAAATCCCTTATGACTTCTCTTTGCTGTTTACTTTTTCATGTTCTTCTCATTCTTGTGTTTGAAAGTCAAATTTTCTTTTCAACTGTGGTCTTTTTATCAAGAATGCTTGAAAGTCCTCTGTTTCGTTGAAAGACCATTTTTTCCCCTGAAGTATTATACTCAGTTTTGATGTGTAGGTGATTCTTGGTTTGAGTCCTAGTTCGTTTGACTTCTGGAATATCCTATTCCACACCCTTCAATCCCTTAATGTAGAAGCTGCTAGATCTTGGGTTATCCTGATTGTATTTCCACCATACTGGAATTGTTTCTTTCTAGCTGCTTGCAATATTTTCTCCTTGACCTGGGAGTTCTGGAATTTGGCCACAATGTTCCTAGGAGTTTCTCTTTTTGGATCTCTTTCAGGAGGTGATCGATGGATTCCTTGAATACTTATTTTGCCCTCTGGTTGTAGAATCTCAGGGCAGTTTTCCTTGATAATTTCATGAAAGATGATGTCTATGCTCTTTTTTTGATCATGGCTTTGAGGTAGTCCCATAATTTTTAAGTTGTCTCTCCTGAATCTATTTTCTAGGTCAGTTGTTTTTCCCATGAGATATTTCACATTCTCTTCCATTTTTTCATTCTTTTGGTTTTGTTTTATGATTTCTTGGTTTCTCATAAAGTCTTGAGCATCCATCTGCTCCATTCCCATTTTCAAAGAACTATTTTGTTCAGTGAGCTTTTGAACCTCCTTTTCCATTTGGCTAATTCTGCTTATGAAAGCATTCTTCTCCTCATTGGCTTTTTGGAGCTCTTTTTCCAATTGAGTTAGCCTATTTTTAAAGGTATTTTTTTCAGCATTTTTTGGTTCTCCTTTAGCAAGCTGTTGACTCTCTTTTCTTGATTTTCTTGCATCACTCTCATGTCTTCCCAATTTTTCCTCCAACTCTCTCACTTAATTTTCAGAATCCTTTTGGAGTTCTTCCATGGACTTAGAACATTGCATATTTATTTTGGACGTCTCTGATGGTAAGCATTGTTCTTCCTCATTGGAAAGTATGGAAGAAAATACCTTTTACCAAAAAAGTAACCTTCTATAGTCTTATTTTTTTTGGGTGTTTCCTCAGCCAGTTATTTGACTTTTGAGTCCTTTGTCAAGAGGAGGGTATACTTTGGGGACTTGTAAGTTTTGAGTTCCTCTGAGGTGGCACAATCAAGGGAGAGGAGTTTACTCCTCTCCTGACATACATACTGGTCTGGGAACAACCAAAAACTTTTCTGCCTAGAATCTGCAAGTAGTAGAGTTCCCACTCTACAACCACCTCCAGCTTGGCCACACCCCAGGACTGTGCTCAGTGCTGAGATTCTAATCAGCTGCTCAGTTCCCCCAGGGCTTTAGGGAGAGGGCTCCACAGTTGAACACTGCTGGTGCCGCCTCCACCCCTGCAACTGCTTCTGCTGCTTCCTCTGCCGCTGCCCCCTGGAGTCTGGGCTTGGGGAAGACCCTGCTCCCTTCTTGCCCAGTTGAAAAAGCCCTCTCACTGATCTTTGAAGTTTTCTTTAGCGTTTGTGGGTTGAGAGATCTGAGAACCCTCTGCTGCTGCTGGGGATCCCACCCCGGAGGCCTGTTCCTGTCCTGTTCCTCCCGGTGCCAGATGGGCAAGGCCAGTCTGTGTTTTGCTTCGTGCAATAGACCTTTCCTGTTGGTCTTCCAGGAAATCTCTCACTCTGTAGTTCTGTGGCTACCGCTGCTCTAGAATTTGTTGACAGTCATTTTTTACAGGTATTTTATGGGCTGTAGGGGAAGAGCTAGTGTGTGTTTATATGTTTTTCTATTCTACCATTTTGGCTCCACCCCCTCTGTGCTTCGTTTGCATCTTGTATTGAAAGTCAGATTTTCTATTCAGCTCTGTTCTTTTTATCAGGAATGTTGAAAAATCTTCTATTTCAGTGAATGTCCATTCTCCCCCCTCCTTTCAAAGAATTATACTCAGTTTTGCTGGATAGGTGCTTCTTGGTTGTAATCTAGATCTTTTGACCTCTGGAATAACAAATTCCAAGTCCTCTGATTCTTTAAAGTAGAAGCTGTTAAATCTCGTGTTATTCTGATTGTGGTCCCATGGTATTTGAATTGTTTCTTTTTGGCTGCTTGTCATTATTTTCTCCTTGATCTGGAATGTCTGTAATTTGGCTATAGTATTTTCTGGGGATTTTCATTTGGGACTTTTTTTCAGGAGGTGATTGGTGGATTCTTTCAATTTCTGTTTTACCCTCTGGTTGTTGCATATTAGGACAGTTTTCCTTGATAATTTCTTTTTTCTTCTTCAAAAAAATTTTGTTTTCTTTAATTAATTAATTTGATTTTAGTTTTCTGCATTTGCTTCCACAATATTTTGAGTTCCAGATTTTCTCCCAATCTCTCCCCTCTCTCCACCCTAAGACCATGTGCATTCTCATTACCCCTTCCTCCCATCTGCCTCTATTGTACTGCACCCCCCCCCCCCCCATCCCCTTCTCATCCCCTTCCCCTTCCATTTTCCTGTAGGGTAAGATAGATTTCCATACCTCCTTACCTGTGTGGCTTATTTCCCTTTATTATGTATGTAAAAACCATTTTTAACATTTGTTTTAAAGTTTTGAGTTTTTGAGTTCTAAATTCTCTTCCTACCTCCCTACCCTCCCTCATTGACAAGGCAAACATTTCAATATAGTGTATACATTTTTAGTCATTCAAAACACTTTCATAATACTCATCTTGTAAAAGACTAACTATTTCCCTGCATCCTATCATTTCCCCCCTTTTCCTCCTCAGAGGTGTTTGTTTTTGATTACTTCCCTCCCTTACCTCATCCCTCTCTCACACTCTTATTCCTTTTCCCCCACTTTCCTGTAGGGTAAGATAGATTTCCATACCCAATTCATTGTGTATATATTATTACCTCCTTATCCAGTGACAGCAAGACTCACTCATTTCCTCTCACCTCCTCTTTTGCTCCACTATAAAAGCTTTTTCTTGCCTCTTATGTGAGATAATTTACTCCATGCTGTCTCTCACTTTCTCCTTTTCCCAGAATATTCCTCTCTTTCACCCCTTAATTTTCTTTTTTACATATCATCTCTTCATATTCAACTCAGACTGTGCCCTCTGTCTTTATGTATTCCCTTCAGCTACCCTAATAATAAGAGAAGTCTTATGAGTTAAAAATATCAACTTTCTATGCAGGAATGTAAATCGTTCAACTTTAAATTCTGTATGATATCCCTTTCATGTTTACTTTTTCATGCTTCTCTTGAGTCTTGAATTTGAAAGTCAGATTTTCTCTTTAGCTCTTGTTTTTTCTCATTTCCTTGTCACCGAATGTCAGTTTTTCTCCTCATCATACTCAGCTTTTCTGTATAGGTACTTCTTGCTTGTAATCCTAGATCTTTTGCCATCCGAAATACCATATTCCAAGCCCTCTGATTCTTTAATGTCAAAGCTGCTAAGTTTTGCATTATCCTCATTATTTTTCTGCAGTACTTGAATTGTTTCTTTCTGCTTCCAATATTTTGTCCTTTACCTAGGACTTGAGAAATTTGGTTATAATGTTCCTGGGAGTTTTCCTTTTGGGATCTCTTTGAAGAGAAAATTGGTAGATTCTTTCAGTCTCTATTTTACCCTCTGGTTCTATCTATCAGGGCAGTTTTCCTTGATGACTTTTTGAAGGATGATGTTTAGGTTCTTTTTTTCATAGTTTTCAGGTAGACCAGCAATTTTCAAATTTTCTCTCTTGCATTTGTTTTCCAGGTCAGTTGTTTTTCCCAATGAGATGTTTCACATTGTCTCCTATTTTTTCATTCTTTTTCTTTTGTTTTGTAATTTCTTGATTTCTCATACAGTCATTAGCTTCCATTTGTTCCATTCTAATTTTTAAGGAATTATTTTCTTCAGTGAGCTTGTGGACTTCCTTTTTAATTTTTCCAGTTTAGCTCTTTATAACATTCTTCTCGTTGACTTTTCTTGGACCTCTTTTACTGTTTGGTTTAGTCTATTTTTTAAGGTGTTATTTTCTTCAGTATTTGAGGGGGAGGTCTCATTTAGTGAATGGTTGACTTGTTTTTCATGATTTTTCTTTTTGCGTGAGTCTTATTTCCCTTCCTTATTTTTCCTCTGTTTTTCTTACTTAATTTTCAAAATCATTTTTGAGCTCTTCCGTTGCCTGAAGCCAGTTCTTATTTTTCTTGGAAACCTTGGGTGTAGGACCTTTGATTTTGTTGTCTTCTGAGTGTATGTTTTGATCTTCCTTGTTACCCAAGTAATTTTCTGTAGTGTGATATTTTTTCCCCACTGTTTGTTCATTTTCCCAGCCAATTGTTTTACTTTTTAACTTTTAAAGTAGGCCTCTGCTTCCAGTGTGGAGGGTGTACTTTCCCAAACTTCATGGGTTTTATATGGCTGTTTTCAGAGATACTTCTTGAGATGTTTACGTTTTCATTTCTTCTCAGGGGTCATGATGTAAGGAGAGGTGTTTACTCCTTTCCTATCTTGTGCTCTGGGCAGTGAGTGACCACAATTACTATTTTCTTCCCTGGAACTGTGAGGAGGGTTTCCTCTCCACTGTTGCCACAAGCTCTGTTATGCCAGTGTTTCTTCTCACTCTGGGACTACCACCCAGAATTTCAGCCCGGGTCTGGCTATGGGCAAAGCAACAGAGTCCTGCCTCAGTGTCAGCAAAGAGACCACTGTAATCTCTGTGTGATCAGTTGATTCCCTTATTGTCTATGGGCTCAGAGCTCTGGAAGCAGCCATGGCCACTGCTCTAGGGTTATGCTGGCTCTGCGATCTTCTTTTATCAAAGCCAGATAGACCTTTCCTACCTTCTCACTTGTCTTTTGATGTTTGTGGGTTGAGAAGTCTGTAAAACACCACAATTGCCCATGAAGTCTGCTCTGGTTTCTCTTAGGCCCAGTCTGTGTTGGTGTGGCTTGCACTAAACTGTATTCCTCTCCCAGCCCAATGTAGTAGGCCTTACTTATTGACCTTCCAGGGTGTCTTGGACTTGAAATTTGTTTCACTCTGTCTTTTTGTGGATTCTGCTGCTCTAGAATTTGGTTAGAGTAATTTTCTACATTTGGATGAGCTTAGGGGGCAATCGCAGGCAAATCCCTGTCTTTATTCTGCCATCTTGGCTCTGCCTCTCAGATAATATCTTAAGATGAGATATCTGGACTTTTTGTTTGCTCATGATTTTCAGGTAGTCTGGTGATTTTTATGTTATGTCTTTTTTCTATTTTCCAGGTCAGTTGTTTTTCTATCAGATATTTCATGTTTTCTATTTCTTCATTCTTTCGATTTTGCTTGATTGTTTTTTGATTTCTCATAAAGTCAGTAATTTCCACTTGCCCAGTTCTAACTTTTAAGGAATTATTTTCTTCACTGAGCTTTTATATCCCTTTTTCTATTTGGCCAATTCTACTTTTTAAGGAGTTTTCCTCAGTGAATTTTGTATATCTTTTTTTTTTGCCTCTTTTACCAAGCTGTTGACTTTTTTTTCATGATTTTCCTGCATCACTCTCATTTTTCTTCCCATTCTTTCTTCTAACTCTCTTACTTACTTTTTAAAATCTTTTTTTGTGTACTTCCATGGCCTAAGACCAATTCATATTTTTCTTGGAGGCTTTGGATGTTGGCGCTTTCACTTTGTTATCTTCTGAGTTTGTGTTTTGAACTTCTATGTCACCATAGTAACTTTCTTAGATTTGAATTTTTTTTCTCTTATTTAATCATTTTCCAGCCTATTTTTTGACTTTTAGTTTTATGCTAAAGTGGAGCTCCAATTGGAGAGGTCATTGTCCCCAGCTTCAGGGTTTTTTTGCAGCTGTTTTCAGAGATAATTCTGGGGACCTATAAGTTTGGGACTCTTCCAGTTTGGTATGATCTAGGGAAAGGTGTGTTTACTACTCTACTGTACTGTGCACTCGTTTGTGAGAGACCACAAGCATTCTTTGACCCTGGAACCATTAGGAGGGTCCTTGTTTACCTGTGGCCACAAATTCTCCTGTTCTAGTGCTCCTCTAGAAATACATCTTTCACTAGCTCTTTTTAAAAGGTCAAATAAACTTACATTTTTGGATTTCCTTTCTGAACTTTTTTTTTTAATATACCAGAAATGCTTAAAAATATTCCATTTTTCCCCACTGTAGGATTTTGCTCGGTTTGATTGCATAACTTATTCTCTAATGTAAGTCTGTGTCATTTGTCTTTCAGAGTACTGTATTCTAGGATTTTTTTCTCTTTTTTCGATGGTGCTGTAGTCCCGTGATACTATGGTTCCCTGATACTTGAGCTTTTTTTTTTTTTTCTGGCTACTTATATTTTAAATTTGATTTGAAAGTTCTGGGTTTTGGGTATGACATTCCTGGTTATTTCCTTTTTGTAAGTTTTTTTTAAGCCTTGGTGAATTCCTCCTTTTATTTTCCTCCTGTTTTCTCATTCTGATAGCTCTAGAAAGCTCATATTTATGATTTCTTAAAATATAGCATGCACATTTGTTTTGTGTTATCATGGTTTTCATATGAAGCTTATTGAATCTTGAAGTCTTTCTTCTTGATCTTTTTTCCAGGTTAGTTAATTGATAATTGATACCTTATATTTTCTTTGATGTTTTTTTTTTGTCTTTTGATTTTTATTTTAATATATCTTGTCCTATAAAAGCATTGAATTTCATTTATTCTAGGGAGTTTACTTTGTAAATTAATTTCAAGCTTCTTTTTAAACTTATTTTTCCTTTCTAATTCTTTAGAGGATTTTATTTCACATATAATTTTATTTTTTATCCTGTTTCATTTCTTCCAGACTATCTTCATCATCTTTTTTCATCATCTATCCTTTCTTTCCCTCGTTCCTAGAGACTTTATTTATACCTGTTATGAAGCTAATCTATTCTTTTGTTTAATTCTTGGGTGTCTCTTGAATCATAGTATTTTTAAAAATTTTCTTTTGTATTTTCTCTTTATTTATATCTATCCCCATCCTTCTATACAAAATACAAAAGCCTTCTTTTGTATTCTTGGCTGGGGCCATCAAGCCCTGTTTGATCTTGTTGCTGATTTTCCCTGCTTCTTCCTGTTGCCTTCTACCTTGCCACTTGTATTGATGCTGAGAATTCTAATAGGTTTCAATGTCCCTGGTCCATAGCCTGCTACTTTCTAGCCTTCTTGGTACATTTTCTGTCAGGCTGCTGTAGTTTTCTGATCATCTCCTGGTCTATCTGGTGGTCCAGGTGCTGAAGTTTTCTGGCTTCTTGGTGCAACTCTGGTTAGAGTGCTGCTGTTTTCTAGACCCTCTAATAAATCCTCGGTCAGGGCTCTGTGGTCACATTGTGTTTATTTGGGGTATTGACATCTCTGGTCAAAGTGCAGCTATTGGCTTTAGTTCTGTTTACCTAGATTACCATGGTTATCATGATGGTATGTTTCTTCCAACTTCTGACTTTTTTTGGAGTACTAGGCTTGTTGAAAGATCATTGATCATTGCTTCTGCTACCCTTTTTAGATCTTTGCTGAAGTATATGTGGAAGAAATTGATTACTTGACCTTTCACATGAATATCTAAAGCTTAAGATATGCATATAATTTTAATGATGCTGGCTCATCTTTAGTGTTGATATGGGTTTATTTTATTATAACAATTTTCTCTCTTTATCTTCTTGAGTTGTGCAGACCATTACCACCTTCTACCTTGATTATATCTGGTTGATCTCCTTGCCTCAAGTCTCTTCCCATTCCAGTCCCTTGTCCACTCAGCCAACAGATAGAATCTTCCTAAAGCGTAGGTCTGACTATCATCCTTCTACTCAGTAAACTTCAGTGGCTATCTGTCATTTCTAGGATTAAGTATAAAATTCTTCGTTTGACATTTTAAGCCCCTTCATAAACTGGGACTGTTCCTCTCTCCCCCCATTCCCTTTCCAATCTTCTTGCACTTCATATCCCTGATACAAAATCTCCTGAAACTGGCCTCCTTGCTCTTCCTTAAACAAGATACTCCATCCCCTCACTAACAGCATTTTCATGGGCTTATCCTCTGTGCCTGGAATATTCTCCCTCCTTATTGCTACTTCCTTGTTTTAGCCCAAAACAAAAGAAAAAAAAACCAAGCCATCCAAGAAGACTTTTCTGATCTCCCTTAATTCTAGTGCTTTCCTTCTGTAGATATGTTTGAAAGTCCTATTTTATCAAATGTCAGTTTTCTCTCTTAAAGGATTATATTTAGTTGTGCTTGGTAATGATTCATGGTTGCAAACCTAGGTGCTTTGCCTTTCAGAATATATTTCAACACTGCTACCCCTTTTTAAAAAAAAATTATTTTTTAAATATATAATTTTCAATTTTCAGCATTCACTTCCACAAGAATTTAAATTTAGAATTTCCTCCCCATCTCTCCCCACCCTAGGATAAAATGCACCCCTCCACCCTTTCCTCCAGTCTCTCCTCCCTTCTTCCAACCCCCTCTCCTCTATTTTCCTGTAGGACAAAATAGATTTCTCTACTCCATTGCCTGTACATCTTATTTCTCAGTTGCATGCAAAAATATTTTTCGGCATTCATTATTAAAGTGTTGAGTTCCATATTCTCTCTTTTCCTCCCTCCCCACCCACCCTCAGTGAGAAAACAAGCAATTCAATATAGGTCATACATGTGTGGCCATGCAAAACACTTCCATAATAGTTATATTGCAAAAGACTAAACACATTTCCCTCTGTCCTGTCCTGGCCTCCCTTTATTACATTCTCTCCCTTGGCCTGTCCTCCCACAGTAATGTTTGCTTCTGATTATCTCTTTCTCCAATTTGCTGTCCCTTCTATTATCTTCCCTCTCTTATCCCCTTCCCCCCTTCCTTCCTACAGGGTAAAGTAAATTTCCATATCCAATTGAGTGTGCATTATTTCCTCCTTAAACCTAATCCCTGAGAGTAAGGCTTACTTCTCCCCTTTCATCTCCCCGCTCTTCTCCTCCATTGTAAAAAGCTCTTTCTTGCCTCTTTTATGTGAGGTAATTTGCCACATTTTACCTCTCCCTTTCTCTTAGTACTTAATACATTCCACTCAATAGTAAATTTTATTTTTTAGGTATTCTCCCTTCATATTCAGCTCACCCTGTGCTCTCTGTGTATATATACATATACACATACACCCATGTACATATACATACCCACACATATTTAAAATATACACACAGTCATATATACATGTGTTACAAATACCATCTTTCATATGGCTTCTCTTTCCAGTGTACCTTTTCATGTTTCTCTTGATTCTTGTATTTGAAAGTCAAATTTTCTATTCAGCTCTGGTCTTTTCAACAAGAATGCTTGGAAGTCCTCTATTTCATTGCAATTCCTTTTTTTCCCTAAAGCATTATACTCATTTTTGCTGGGTAAGTGATTCTTGGTTTTAATCGTATCTCCTTTGACCTCTGGGATATCATATTCCAAGCCCCTTAATCCTTTGGTGTAGAAGCTGCTAAATCTTGTGTTATCCTAATTGTGTTTCCACAATACTTGAATTGTTTCTTTCTGGCTGCTTGTAATATTTTCTCTTTGATCTTGGAACTCAAGAATTTGGCTAAAATACTCCTAGGAATTTTTCTTTTCGAATTTCCTTCAGGAGGTTATCTGTGGATTCTTTCTATTTCTATTTTACCCTCTGGTTCTAGAATATCAGGGTAGTTTTCCTTGATAATTTCTTGGAAGATGATATCTAGGTTTTTTTATCATGGTTTTCAGGTAGACCAGTAATTTTTAATTTATCTCTCCTGGATCTATTTTCCAAGTCCATTGTTTTTCCAGTGAGGTATTTCACACTGTCTTCTATTTTTTCATTCTTTTGGTTTTGTTTTATAGTTTCTTGATTTCTCATAAAGTCTTGAGCTTCCTTCTGCTCCATTCTAATTTTACAAGAACTATTTTCTTCACTGAGCTTTTGAAACTCCTTTTCCAATTGGCCAGTTCTGCTTTTTAAGACATTCTTTTCCTCATTGGCTTTTTGGACCTCTTTTGCCATTTGGGTTAGTCTATTTTTAAAGGTGTTACTTTCTTCAGCATTTCTTTGGATCTTCTTTAGCAAGCTGTTCACTCACTTTTCATGATTTTCTTGCATCATTTTCATTTCTCTTCCATGTTTTTCCTCCACCTCTCTTACTTGATTTTTCAAAATCCTTTTTGAGCTCTTCCATGGTCTGAGACTAATGCATATTTTTTTTGGAGGCTTTGTACATAGGAGCCTTGATCTTGCTGTCTTCCTCCAGTTGTATGCTTTGCGCTTACTCACCTGAAAGGATGGAAGAAAATAGCTTTTCACCAAGAAAGTAACCTTCTATGGTTTTAATTTTTTCCGCTTTGGGCTCATTTTTCCAGCCAGTTACTTGACTTTTGAGTTCTTTGTCGAGTGGAGGCTATACTACCCCAGTCTTCACAGGTTTTGTGCGGCTGTTCTCCAAGTTACCTCTAGGGACCTGTAAGTTTCAGTTCTTCCAAAGTAGCATAGTCAAGGGAGAAGTGTTTACTCCTCTCCTGGCCTGTGCTCTTGTCTGTGAGCAACCACAAGCACTCTTTTCTGCCCTGAAACTGTGAGTATGAATCCCTCTCCACAGCTGCCACCACCTCCATCATGCCAGTGTTCCTTCTCATCCTGGGACTGCTACTCAGGACTGAGACACAGATCAGCTACTCAATTCCCCCAGGATCTATAGGACCAGCGTTCCAGAAGAGGCTGCTGCAGTCCTAGGGCTAGGGCCCAACCAAACTTCCCTTTCACCCAGGTGAAGGAGCTTTCTCACTCACCTTTGAAGCTGTCTTTGGCATTTGTGAGTTGAGAAACCTGCAAACCACAGCAGCTGCCCATGAGTCAATACCCTGAAGCCTGCTCCAGTGCCATCTGTGCCAGCAAGGCACATGCCTCTCCTCTGCCATCTTGTCTCAGTCTGACTCTCTACTTATTTTTATGGTTTAAAACAGTTAGTCTGCAACACTATTTTAGGCTTAAAGGCACCATAAATATCAGCACAAAATCAGTACTAATTATACATGGACACCTGGGCATTAGCATTGGGTTTCAGTCTTTTCTTAAAAATTAAATCAGCGTATGACCACAGTAAGTCACCTAATATTTCTGAAACTCAGTTTCTTCATCTATGAAGGGCACAATAATATTTGCAATAGTAGTCATATAGTTTACAACAGCACTATTTCTAAGTGTTTAAGCAAAAAGATGACCTATAGGAAGTTTACTGTAAAATAGTAATTGTTTGGGAATCCCTTTATTTGCTCATTCATTCTTTCTTTTCTTTCTTTCTTTTTTTTTTTTACTTTACAAGCTTTTGAGTTTAAAATTTTCCCCTTCTCTCCCCTCCTCCCTCCTCATGACAGTGTGCAATCTGATATGGGCTCTAGATATAAATTCATATTAAACATTTTCACATTAGTGATGTTGTAAAAGGAGAATTCTAACCAATGGAATGAACCACGAGAAAGAAGAAACATAACAAAAAAGAGAGAGAATAGTGTGCTGCAGTCTTCATTCTGACTCCATAATTATTTCTCTGGATATAGATAGCATTTTTTTGTCATGAGCTTTTTGGAGTTTTCTTAGAACCTTGCATTTCTGAATGAACCAAGTCTCTCAAAGTTAGTCATCACACAGTGTGCCTGTAACTGTGTACAATTTTCTCCTAGTTCTGCTTTCCTCACTCAGTTTCAGTTCATGTAAATCCTTACAGGTTTTTCTGAAGTCAGTCTGCTCATCGTTTCTTATAGCACAATAGAATTCCATTACATTCATTCACCATTGCTTGTTTAACCATTCCTCAGTTGACGGGCATCCTCTCAATTTCCAATTCTTTTCCATCACAGAAAGAGCTGCTATAAATATTTTTGTACATGTGGATCCTTTTCCCATTTTTATGATTTCTTTGGAATATAGACCTAGAAGTGGTATTGCTAGGTCAAAGGGTGTACACATTTTTATAGCCCTTTGTGCATAGTTCTAAATTGCTCTCTAGAATGGTTGAATCAGCTCACAGCTCCAGGAACAATGAGTTAATGGGAAACCACTTTTATGACCTAGATTGACCTGAGGAAGATAAAGTTGTTGGAAACACACTTGGCACTAAAATGTTGGAAACACACTTGGCACTAATAGGTATCGGGGAAAATTTATTGCAGCAGAGTTCCCATAGGCACTTGATAATTTTTTTATCGTTTTTTTTTTTTTAACAAATTCATTTTCAAGTAATGTCAAAGTGAAACCTTTCAACCCCCCCTTTGTCAGTGAGGTCATTTGATAAAGCATAGATGGGAAACAAGCATAGATTTTTTGTTTTTTTAGACATGAACAATGTGTTGTTTTGCTTTATTTCCTAAGAAGCAGGGTTGTTTCAGGATGGAAGGTATGTCAGTGTGAAATGATAATGATATAAAAAGGAAAAGATCATTGATGAAACATTTTTTAAAAGGGAACAAATTAAAATATTTCCACCTTTTGCTTTCCTGATCTTTATAGTCTGTATCAAAGTAAATATTAAATCTTATTTGCTCTTTTAGGTATGCACAAGCTGTGAAGATAATGCTAGTGCAGTTGGATTTTGTGTAGAATGTGGGGAGTGGCTTTGCAAGACTTGTATAGAAGCACATCAACGGGTAAAATTCACCAAGGATCATCTAATTAGGAAGAAGGAAGATGTCTCAGGTAATATAGGAACTCTGATATCCATTGTTGTCCTTTCTTACCTTCACTGCATATGTATGTTTTCTTGTCAATAATAAATTGAGCCATAAGGGAACATTCAACTCTAGCAGGGATGATTTGAGAGCAGGTAAGTTCCATAACTACTTTTTTGGTATTCTGGATAAACAAATCACCACATTTTTAATTCACCTTGGTATAAGTTTGAGGGGCTAATTTTTAGACAAATGAGGAATTTACATTTTAATGAGTATGTAATGTAATTATTAGCTTCTTAAATGGACCTTGCCTGATGAGCTCTGAAAAGCAACATATTATGGATAATCAGAAAGCCTTTTAAATACTGTCTCAGATTTCATCTTACAATATGAACATGGCTTATTTTGCTACAGAGACTGTTGGAGCATCTGGTCAGCGCCCTGTTTTCTGTCCTGTCCACAAACAAGAACAGTTGAAACTTTTCTGTGAAACGTGTGATAGACTGACATGTAGAGACTGCCAACTATTGGAGCACAAGGAACATAGGTACCTGTGTTGAAATGCTTTACCTTATGTTTTACTTGCTTAGGTGAAGAAAATTTCAAGGAGCCCAGCAATTTAAGCTTCCATTTATTCTAAAATACAGACATTATCTGAGGTTCAGTAGTATATTTAAGATGTGAGTAAGTTGTTAGTCAACAATTCTTTTCTTTTTTTAAGCAGTGGATAAGATGAGTAATTTTTGAACAGTGATAAAGTTTATTTCTAATTTGAATCGGACAACCAGGCAGTTTGAGTACAGGCAAGGTCAAATAATAGCTGACGTTTTTCCAGCTCTGGTTAGTTCCTCCACCCTTTGTGAGTTGTATGTAGCTTTCTAAGTAGAACAGGGCATTGTGCTCAGTAGTCAGTTTTACTTCTGGTGGCAATTACTTGCCCTATTCTTACAAGGGCCTTAGCACCAAAAAATAGGGGATTTTAGTAAGATAGCATCATTATCACTACAGTCCCAGTGATCTTTGGAGTGAGAAGACAGAAAACATTTCTAATTTTCTTTGTTGTGTTGGCATGAATAAAAAAAAAGTAAATCTCTCATAGAGGGCCTCAAGAGAAACACATAATTGGGGTTTAACATAGCTTGATGCATCCACCTAGACTCTTAGCCATGCTCTTTTAAAAAAATTTTTTTAATTAAAAATGTTTTTCTAGCAACGAAACTCTTTGCCTTCTCCCTACCTTCTTTGATGGAGGTGGAAGGGAGTGGGGGGAGCAAAACCCGTATAACAACTCTGTATGATCAAATAAAACAAATTCCTTTTTTGACCATATCCAAAAAATACCTTTGTGCTCCTTGAGTCTGTCATAACCTCTGTCAGGATTTGGATGGCATATTTCATCATGGTTCCTCCGGAATTTGAGTGATCATTTCATAGTTCTTAAATTGCCCAGAGTTGCTTCTTTTTACAATGTTGATATAGAAATTGTTCTTCTGGCTCTGTTCAGTTCACTCTACTCTGTTCATACATCTCTTCCCAGCTTTGTCTGAAATAGCCCTGCCACCATTTCTTAAAACATTTGTATACAATGATTTGTGCAGTCATTTCCCAGTTAATGGTCACCCTCTTGGTTTCCAGTTCTTTGCCCCCACAAAAAGAGCTGCTATAAAATCATTTGTAATTATTAGCCTTTTTCCTCTTTTGGGGGTTAGTGGGGTTACAATTCTGTCCCAATATTGAAATTGTACGCAGAATCTAGTATTTGGATTGCTGTGTCAAAGGGTATGCATAATTCCAAATTGCTTTCCAGAACGTTTGGACTGATATATTACTCTCCCAATGTGCCTGCTTTGCTCCACCCTCCCCAGAATGTTATTTTTATTTTCTGTCAATTCTGATGGGTATAAGGTAGAACCTCAGAGATATTTTAATTTGCATTTCTCTAATTATTAATGATTTTGAGCATTCTTTTGACAAAGCTATAAATAGCTTGGATTGCTTTCCTTGAGAATTACTTGTTCATATCTTTTGAACTTTTAACAGTTGTAAATGAGATGCTTAAAGAGGAGTTTGCTCCAAAGATTTTTTTCCCTAGTTATGTTTTTCTTCTAATTTTAGTTGCATTGATTTTCTTTGGGTAAAAACTTTACATATGTAATCAAAACTGTTCATTTTATGTTCTTATATTCTTTATACCTTCTTTGATCATCATGAGCTCTTTCCATAGTCATGGATCTTAAAGGTAATTTTGTCCTTGCTCTTCTAATTTGTTTTTGATGTCACCTTTTATGCTTAAATCATATATCCATTTGGAGTTTTTCTTATCTTACTGTGAAATATTGGTCTTTGCCTAATTTCTGTCAGATTGCTTTCCATTTCTAACAGTTTTGTTTGAAAAGTGAGTCATTAAAACAATAGCTGAATCTTTTTGAGTTTTTCACACACTAGGCTGTTGTATTCATTTTCTTCTATATTTTATATGCCTAATTTGTTCCAGTCATTGACTTTGCTATTTCTTATCCTAGACCAAATTGCTTTGATGATTATACTACTCTTTTGGATAGTTTGAGATCTGGTAATGCTAGGCCGCCTTCCTCCATTATCTTCCTTTAAATTCTTGCTCCTTTCTTCCTTCAGATCTCATAATTACTTTTTTGTCTCTAAATCAATCTTGTGTTAATTTGATTGGTATGAATGGTAGCAAATAAGTAAATTTATTTAGCTAGTACAGTCATTATTATTCTGTTGGTTCTGCTTACCCATGAAGATTCCCTACTCTTGATAATAATCTCTTTTATGTGACACTTGGGGTTACAGAGCATGGAGTTATCAACAACCATTATCTCCATCTTATACAGAAGAAAAATGAGACACAGAAAATGTTAAGTGGCTTTCCAAAGTCATAAGTAAATAATGTAGCCAGGTTTCAAATTCCTGTTTCCTGACTTTGAGTCTAACATTCTTAACAGTCAGTTCCATTATCTTTACTTAGGAAGCATAGTTCATTATGCTCAAGTTCACTATTGGAGTTACTCTTGCTCTCCTATTCACTTTCCATGATGAAAACCTATAGAACAAGTACCAGATACTTCATCTGGATGCTTCCTACCTAAGCTACAATCTAGGTCCACAAGCTACTTCTCTCATAACTGATTTGGCTTTGCCTTTCTAACCAAATTACTTTCATCTTTTTCCTCATTGTATTTGCTTCTTGCCTGTTGATTATGAAATTAATGTTTCTAAAATTCTCTTTTGTTTTCTAACCTGGGCTTAGAAAAATATTTAAAATACAAAGGCATCGTACAGAAGGTGAGTGATGGACCCTCAGAAAGGTCACATTTCCTGTAGGTAGTTGGTGATGCTGATTTGTAGCTCTGGAACATTCACAAGTTCATTTTCTTTCTTTTTTTTTTTCCAGTCAATAAACATTTATTAAACACTTTCTTTGTGCCCCACACAGTGCTAATCCCTGAGGATACCAGGACAGAGGACAATTTCTACCCCCAAGGAACTCACAAGCTAAAATTTTTATGCCGTCAAGGAGCTAGATAAGAGGTGTGGCAGTTGAGATTGTTGAGAACTTTAAAAACTGAGACAATTAAATCCACAAATATGAATGTTAATGTATTTGTAGGGTATGTGTTGTATAAAAAATTGGATATAAGGCCCTTCAGTAGGCACAGGGACCTTTTAGCAGTTATCAAAATTTTCTTATAGTCAATAACGAGGAACCATTCAAATTAGACAAACTTAAGTAACATGGTAGTTCTCTCTGATTGGTCAGAGTTTTAGAAATCTTGTGGTTATTTCAAGAATATTCTGGTACTTTCTGTGGTTACTACAAAAACATAAAATGTACAGGACATTTTGTGCTCAATACCTACTACTTCAGTTCCTAGAATTACATCAATATCTCAGGGCCCTCTAATTATTTGGTGATTTCTTGGTTTCTCGTAAAGTCATTAGACTCCATCTGTTCCATTCTAATTTTGAGAGAACTATTAAATTCAGTGAGCTTTTGAGCCTCCTTTTCCATTTGGCTCATTCTGCTTTTGAATGCATTCTTCTCCTCATTGGCTTTTTGAACCTCTTTTGCCAATTGAGTGAGCCTATTTTTCAACGTGTTAATTTCCTCAGCATTTTTTTGGGTCTCCTTTACCAAGGTATTGACCTGTTTTTCATACTCTTCTTGCATCTTTGTCATTTCTCTTCCCAGTCTTTCCTCCACCTGTCTAACTTGCTTTTCAAAATCCTTTTTAAGCTCTTCCAAGGCCTGAGCCCACCCGACACCCCCCTGGGGTGTCTGGGGTACTGAGGCCCCGCCCTCCACGTCTTTCCCTGATGGCAAGAATACGTTCTCGTCCTCCCCATCAGATCCGAAGGTCGGGATCATTTGCACTTGTTGGAAAAAACTCTCTATAGCCTTATTTTTCTTCCCTTTTCTAGGCATTTTCCCAGCCAGTTACTTGACTTCTGAGATTCCTTTCCACCTCCGCCTGGATCCGCCCAGCTAGTGCTTGGCCTCTGAGATTCAAATGCACTTTCCGCAGCAAGCTTTAGTTCTGGCGCAGGGGTGGGGGCAGGGCCGCCTCCCAAACTCGGTCCCTCAGGGGCTTCCTGCAGAGACTTTCAGGAACAGAGCGGGTGGGGGCGGGGTGGGGGGGGCCCGCCTCCTATGCTCAGCTCCCTCAGGGGTTTTATTCAGAGGCCTTCAGTAGTAGAGCGGGGTGGGGGCAGGGCCGTCTCCCCGGCTCAGCTCCCTCAGGTTGGAAAGACCTTCAGTATTGAAGATCCTACCTGCTGCTGGGGGATTCCTGAGTCCCGGGCCGTTGCCGCCTCAGCCGCCCGCCCACGCCTCTGCCTCCGCCGCTTCCTGCCCCCGTCTCTGCCGCAGCCGCTTCCTCCCGAGGGGGCCCGAGTCACGGAGACGCTCCGCTCCCCTCCCCTAGCCCAGCCTTCTTTCTCACTGACCTGTAGCTTCTGTGGGCGGAGGGACTTTCCCGGCTGCCGGAGCTTCCCCCGAAGCTTCCGTCTCTGAAGCCTGCTCGGGTCAGCTTCTCTGGGGCCGCAGCCAGGGGTGGGGGTGGGGTCCGCTTTCCGGGGTGTGATGGACCCCGGGACGGCTCTCCAGGGTTCAGTGGAACGGAAATCTCTTCCCCTATGTTTATGCACCCCCTGCAGTGATTCAGAATTTATGGGGATCTCCTTTTACCTCAATTCCATGGGTTGTGGGCTCGGAGCTCGTAAATGTGCGTCCTTCTACTCCGCCATCTTGGCTCCGCCCCCAGGGCCCTCAAATTATATGATTTTCAGCACAGCAAGGCTGCATTCACACTATGGAGCAAAACCACAAAATGGAAAGAACCAAACAAAACAGAGTTAGTTTGATTCTTTCAATTCACCCCTTTGATCCTTGAGACATTTGTTCTCCATGAGTCACTTATCCAATCCCAAGTGTATAAGACTCATTGTAGAGTCACTATTTTGAACTATCATCAGATTATTAGGAATCAGTTTTTAAAAGGTTTTAGTACAGCAAATAATTCAATATCTAATACAAAGCCAAAAGACTGTTACGAGGCCAAGGATAATGAATGAGGCCATTTGAATATAGTACTCAATATACTCCTTCCGGGAGGATAACCAAGAAAACTTAAAACAGCGGTCTTAACTAAGAGATACTTTTATTATCCCTTTATTTAAGGAGGTCTAACAACTCTGGTGTGAAAACTTGCTGAGCTCTTTTCAGGGCTGCTCTTCCACTTTTGGTGTCCACCTTCACCCAACTCTCACCTGTGGCTCCAAGAAACTATAGCATGCACAGCAGCCACACCCTTTTAAAACCTTTCTGGCAGACAGGCTGAACTAGGTTATAAGTAACTGACAGGTCTCCAACCTTTTTGTGAATTAAGGGGATGTCTACCCCAAGCATGTGAAGACTTCCTCTGGTGGAATGAGCAGATAAGAATAATTTGTTCTAGTGGCTATGAAGTTGACTGAAGTAAGTGCTGTGAAGTGCTTAGAACTTGGTCAGACAGCAAAAACTTCACTTAATCCCAGGCTGTCGCCAGTCTGACTTTTGTCTTGCCTTTGGACTTTATTGACTATGGAAGAGAAAGTAAGATTTTGTGCGACTCTGCCTCACTTAAATCCAGTTAACATGCAAGTCAAAACATCACTTCATGATGTCATTGGTCCTACTTGAAATGAAGGACAAAAATCTTCATTAGGCAGTTGGTTTTCTGCTACAATCTACTGGATTTTGTAAAGGCCTATTGCAGTCTCATGTGATCAGTTAATATAGGAACCATAGGATTGTAGCACAGCCCCCTCCTTGTGGAGCTATAAGAAGGTAGATAATATGGTTTTGCATGATTCTTTAAGCTAAAGAATCATCTCTATTTGAAGAAAGGTGATGAACTTATTTGTTTGGCCTGGACCAACTTATCAGTCTCAAGGGAAGGATTTCTAACTGCTTGCTCTGAGGCAGTGATCTCAGTATATTGGTATGGACCACCAGATGGCTTTTATTCCTGAATTTTTTTCTAGTACAGAAAACTCAGTAAACATAGACATCATGACCAAAACAATACAATAATTACCACTATTAAATAATTATAAATTTTCCCTGCAACCTGGAAACCCACTCTCAATATTCATCTAATGGCACATTTCATCTTATGTCCCAGATGTGCCATGTAGTCATGTGGTCCCTAGAAATATCCTTTTTGGACATTACAGAATAAGCTCCATTATCAGGGCAACTCTGAAGGGGTTCCTCCTTGGAAGATCTGCTTCTCTAAATATCAAGTCACTTGTAAAGATTTCTAGGTTATTTTGCTTAATTTTGCCAATAACAAGACCCAGTACAATTTGGTTCAATATCCTGAAATTAGGTTAAGTGTTGAAAACCAGTTCAGACCTTATGGTTCTAATTCTGTTGGCAACAGAGCTATGAGAAGAACATTATAATTATTAATGCAATTTTATATGTGAAATCCTTAACCCAATTTTGGGAACTTGTTACTAGAACAAACTCAAGGCCTATATATCCTGTTAGAAACACTTGGAAGCCTAATTCTTAGACGCAGCAGTTTAATACTGTTCTCTCAAAATTGACTCTTCCTTTTAAATTTTTAACAAACCTTTACATTCTTATCTAATTCTCCCCTTCTGAGGATATTATCCCCATATCATTCTGATAGTTTATAACTAATGGCAAGAGGATAGCAAAGCTAGGCACTCATTAATTGCTCAGGATATTGAGTCAACTATAATTTCAGATTGAAAATAGTTAACTTTTCATACATGCATCCTCTTATATTAAGTTAGATGTTTTAGTATTAATCAAGTAATTAGTAGATTGAATAAAACTTTCACTATTCACCTGCTCTCTTTACAGAAATTGACTGTCAGAGGAAATGAGAGGTATATGGTTATAATGACATCAGGACTGCCCTGTCAAGGGCATAGACTGATGTAACATAAGCCACAAGGTAGCTCTGTTTGATCCCAGGCAAGAGTCATACTTGACAGCCAAATGTAATCAAATTCCACATTATTCATAGGGTGTCAAAAGTTAGCCTTACAGTTAAAGAGGGAGGAAATTTTCCTGTGCAGAAAGGAACTAGCATCATGGGGAAACTGAATAAAGATGACTCTAAACCTATGCCTAAAACACAGTCATCCCATCAACTTTTCTTTGGCACAAACAACCATCTGTAGCAGTTCTCAGACTCTTCCTTTGGGCAGCACATGACATTCCCCTTAAATGATGAACTGTTGACTTCATGACAGTCCAGAAATCAAAACTTAGAACAATATATTAGAACACGAGATTTTGCTTCAAACAGCAAAATTTCACTTATCACCACCTAGTTAATATTTCCCTTTAGTTTCACTAATAGTTACATTCTGGAATTTCACATATACAGTGAATAGGTGGCTTAAAAACAGCCAGAAGATTTTCTGGATATTAATTTCTCTTTCACTAAGTTGGTTCAAAGGTGTAACTTCACTACATACTAATTATTGACAGGTACAATTTATAATTTTATAAATGATAGTCAGTTCTTCAGATTAAAAGGAAAGTTGTAGTATACCAACATTTCTGATACAATGGCACACCAACTTTCAAAGTAATGATGTAATTCACTTGAATGCATTTAGTATAAAATACCAAAAGTCACAAAATGAACACTTTATCCTAATCCTAATCATTCATCTTATCAGTCCTGGATTTTAACTGATAGAATGAAATGAACAGGATCACAACAGTGAGTACAACCATTAAATATGCATGTATGCCCATTTAATTTCCACAGGTCTTCTCAATCTTAATCTACTACCAAGTCCATATTTAAAGTAATATGTGATTTAAAAATTTTCAGGACATAACTAATATACAGAATGAGGTTTATCTATAATTTATAGCAACTTATACATTAGTATTTCCAGGGAAATGCCCTGTTATAAGGCACTTTTGATACTATAAATACAACCTTCACAACAAAAAGCAATAAATAAGCAGTCTAACCAAAAATGTTGTAAATATCCAAACCAGTCACAGAAATGTAAAATACTCATATCTCAACTGGGTTTTTAGTCATAGATAAATTTGACAGTTAGGTTAAGGCAATGAATCCTTTCTCAGAATATTGTTTATGATGTGTAAAATGACAAAAGTATTGTAAAGGAAACTACATATGTACTACATATATCTAAATAGTGTGTGTGCGTGTGTATACATACACACACGTATATTTACCGTCTAAGTCATCCTTCTGAACATTGTCCACCATTTTTGTCACTGACCCCTCCTAATATGTCACATCTGCAGCTGACAAATATCTGATGTGTGGTCTTTTCAGGGAAGACAGCAGGTCTTTTATAGAAGATATTCATGTATTTTGGATTAGATCTTGGTTCCCACCCTTATGAGCTTTGTAAATAATGACTGGAAATTTGTATAACTAATTTTGAAGATTACAAAATATATTACTTTTGGTCATTCAACTTTCAAGCCTCAGTTTCTTCAGCTGTAAAATTGGAATACTTGTACTACCTACCTCATGGGATTACTTTAAGAAAAATGCTTTGTAAACATTAAAGCAGTATGTGAGTTGTTATAGCCTGTAAGATTCCCTTCTAATCCTAAATAATATTCTTGGACTGAAACCTAGAAAAAACCAAGAACTTAGCACTGTTTCTTTTGAATTACCAAGAAGATAACCTTTATGAAGTTGCCACGTCTAGATTATAGGTAAATTCTTGTGCATTTGTTACTTGTAACATAGTTATCATAAAATATAATGTAAATATAAATTATCATTATCATCATCCCCTGTGCTTCAGAGACAACCTGTTCTTAAGTTGGCTGTGAGTAAGAGAACCTGGGTAGAACCAACAGGTGATAAACGAGAGAAAAGAAAGTACAACAGAAACTTAGTTTATGAATTTAGTTTGTTCCAAGATTCTGTTCGTCCTGTAATTTGTTCATATTGCAAAGTGAATTTTCCCATAGGAAATAATGTAAAGTTGGATGATTGGTACCACATCTCTAAAAATATTCATATAAAAGTAATTATTTATAATTTTAAGTAAATTTTTTTTGTCCCTAATGTTCTTCAAATACAATAGCAATGTTTAGTACACAGTATAAACCGATAATACAATATTGCACTTTACCTTAGAGAAGAGTCATAGCTGGTATGAGGGAAATGAGAGGGAAGAAGAGGAGGAAGGGTTATTGCTTGGAAGGAGAATCTCCTTCTATGAGAATATCAGGGATTTCATTGTGGGAGTTCTCTCTCATGCTACTTTTCCTTAAAATTAGGTCAACACTATTGCCTTCACTTAATTTTTCGTTGTTTAGAATCACTTTAATGTTTTGACTCACTAATTTTTTTTTCCTTTACATTCATTTCTGGTCAGGAATCTATCTAACAACACGTGTTTTTGACGTTTTTTCAGAATGCCACAGAAATGTGACATTGCCTCACCATTAAAAATATTTGTGGCTCTCATTGCTACAGCCTTATTTGGGTGATGTTTTTCAACAAAATTTTGATGTTCCTACTGCAAATTTTTGTTTCTCCTGCAAGAGAAATTTTGCAAAAAATTTTTCTTCGTCCAGCGAAACGCATGTAAACCAGTTTACCTGTAAACCAGAGGCCTATCCAGTTTTTGTGTACAACTGGATCAATTAGGTCCAGAGGTCAATTATTAAGATTGCTAAAAAGGAAGGGAAATATTGGTGCTACTGTTGTCAGGAGGCTGTGTTTCAAGAAAAGGATTAAGAGGGGGAAATGTATATAATTTTCACACTTCTCTACAAACATTTCTTGGACTCCATCCACTTTTCTTATCCTTACGTCATCTCCCTTTGCCTCCTTGAAAGTTCTCGAGGTCCTGTGCCCAGTTCTTCTCCCATCGCCAGTAAGAAGTTGTTCGAGCTTCTGTCCCAGACCACAAGAATGATAAAAGTCTGGGTGTAGTAGAATCAGTGCTCAATTTAGAAATCATTAGTTCCAGCTGTGCCAATGGGCTGATTTGTGGATCATTTATTTTCTCTTCCCTTTTTTGTAACATAGAATTGGACAAAATTATTCCCAAGAGATCTTCCAAATCTAATATTATATGATTTTTATGAAGTTTCTGCCCCAGATAATGTAGCAGGGTTGTGTTAAACTTAATAAAAGATTTGTTCTGAGAAGTTTGGATTCTATCAAAGGACCACAGTTGAGGAACTCGAGGGCCACATGTGGCCTTGCGACTGATGGTTCCTCATCTCTGTGAATCTAGGCATTTAAAAATCAAAATTTTATTAATGTACCGTTTTTTATAATACCTATTATTATCCATTAACTTACCACCTCTATCTCTCTATCCCCAAACAGAAGCCCTTTCTTGTAATATATAGTTGAGCAGAAATAAAGCAACACATTCATCATGTGTGAGAATGCTTCTCATTGTCTTCTTAGAGTCACTGTTGCTTCTGCTTTGATCAGAGTTATGAGGTTTTTTAAAGTTGATTTCTTTCATGTTTGTGATATCGTCACCTAGTAAAATGTTATCCTGGTCTTGCTTATTTTGCACAAGTCTTCCTGTGGTCTAAATTGTACGTGACTTTCTTGTGTTTCTGATATTTTGGGAGTATTTTCTAACTCAAATATTCTGTTTGTGTCTGGTGTTTTTGTTTCTGCAAGAATGCTACAAATTTCTGTTGTTGAATGTTCTTTTTTTATTAGCAAGCACACTGAAGTTTGCAGAATATTGTTTTGGATTTCAGCTTGAATACACTGCTATCTATTTCTTTATATAATTTTTTTGTAGCTTTTACTTGAATTTGTCCTTTATATTTGAAGACCTTTTCTCTTGGCTATTTGCAGAATCTATTCTTTATATGTCTTGGAGTTAGAAGGTCAGAATTCTTTACTGGATTTGTTTTCTGGATTCAAAAGTTCTGAGCAGTTTTTTTTTTTTTATATGATTTCCTAATTATATTCTTGAGGTTCTTTTGGAAGACCTGCGATCTTTAAGATATCTCAGAGCATTCTGCCTTAAAGATGAATTACCTTGACTTGAATAGAATTCACACATTCTTTAAATGTTGTCTTTTGTTTCTTTTTTGCCAGGTTTTCTTCCACTTCACAATTTTTGTGTTCCAGATCTGTTCATCCCTTTTTAACTTCTTCAGGGAGATTTTTCATTATGGATTCATTTTTTTCTTAATGCAGTTTGAACAGAAACTAAAATCAGATTAGCAGTAGTGTTCAAAAGGAATTGATTATATGCATAAAATAACCAGTTTCAGTAGTTAATATCTATACCAAATCGAATAACATTTACAATGATAAAGGAAATTAAATGAATTATAAAAAGATGCAGGTTGTAACAATGGTGTAAAATAAAAGAACAAGACCTAGGTTTGAGTCCTGACACATATTGATATGGTGACCCTGAAAAAGTCACTAAACCTCTCAGTGCTTTAGATAATTCCCTGTGACTGCAAGTCAGTGCCAACCTCCGCTGACAGAGAGAGTTTCCTCATTTAGAGAAGTTCCCTGTATCAGTAAAACTACAGATCCTGTCTCTGCCTAATTAATACATTTTGTATTCCTCTCTTACAGTGGGGCATACCTAATCGAATGATAAATAAAAGGTAAAACATAGAACTGAACAAACTCTTGGAGAATTTAGAGTTTTAAAAGTCACTACTTCTTAATGGGAATATATTTAGCATCATCACAAGACAACTTTACAAAAATTAGCCATGTGCTAGTAGGGCATAGTAGGAGAAATTGTAAATAAATGCGAAGAATTAGATGGGCAAAAGTTCATCCTTTCAGACCATGATGCCATAAAAACTGTATAGGAAAATACACAGACCTGAATAGAGTCTTAATTATAATATCTTGAATTAATAGCTCAAAAAACATATGGTTTTACAAGTGGGGTTTAAGTAATCCTCAGGAACACTTCTATCCCTGGAAACATATTTTGCCAGCAGTGACTAAGATAGAGATCCCCCTATAATTGTCACAATATTCCTTTTACCCTTATAGAGATTGATGATGGTCTGTTAAGAACACAGCCCATCTCTCTAGGATCATGTCCTTATCAGTAATCAATATATCTCCATCAGCACTGAGTAGTTGTGATGCACCATAAGTTTTTGGTCCATAAATAACTTTCAGGGAATCATAATAGCACTTTGGATTGTTACTATCAGCATAAAACTGAATTTCATCTGCCTTCTTACTGAGCCAGGAATCCGGCATCTCTCTAACCTTTGCTTGTAGTTTGCTTTTGATGGAATTAAATGCTACCTTCTTAGAGGTAGGTGAACTATCCTACTGGTAAATCCTGTGGAGTTCTCATTTTTCATTTAGCGGCTTCTGAATTTCCCCATCATTTTCATCAAACCAGTCTTGGTGTTTGCGAGTGTTCTGACCCAGATGAGCAAATGCAGAGCTGTGCACCAAATCTTTGAAAGCTGCCCACTCCTTTTGTTGCCAACTGTGTGTTGGCTCAACTTTCCCTCTAAGTCAGCAGCAAACTGTTCACACTCAGAGAAGATCTCTAATTTGTTGACATTAATTCTTCTGGTTGTCATTTTGCCTTGGGGGCAGTGCTTTTGATGAATATGAATATTTAGCTTGGAAAGGATAAGTCTATGATTGGTCCAGCACTGCACCACACGTTGCCTTTGTCACTCTCAAATCTTGTCTGTCTCTTCTCCTTACAGTCACATAGTCTGTTAGATGCCAATGTTTACTGCAAGGGTACATCCATGAAGTTTTATTGCGTTTAGGTAAGCGGAAGACAGTGTTGGTGATGAGAAGGTCAGGTGATGCCAAGTCTTCAGCAGTAAATGACCATTGCTTTTGCTGTTTCCAACTCCATTCCTCCCTAGGACTCACTACCAAATCTGGTAGTCTGAGCCTACTCTAGCATTAAAGTCACCCAGAATTATAAGCTTGTTCTCTTTTGGCACATTGATGATAAAGGTCTCTAGGTCTTCATAAAATTTTTCTTTGACTTCATCAGGGTTTGTCATGGTGGGAGCATAGGCACTGATGATGGTGACATGGCATTTTCCTGCAAGTGGCACTCACATTGTCATGAGCCTGTCATTCACTCCTTTTGGCAGGCATACCAGCTTGCTGATTAGTTTTGCTTGCAAAACCCATGCCAGCTTCACAGGGCTCCCCTTCACTGTACCTACTCTGGAAAAAGGTGTATCCAGCTCCAACTTCAGTAAGCTGGCCTTCATTTGCCAACTTTGTTTAACTCAGGGCTGCTATTTGGATGTGATACCTGTTGAGTTCTCTTGGAACAAGAGCAGTTCTTTAATGTCTACTGGATTTTGTGTTGTCTATTAGTGTATGCACGTTCCATGTGCTGATGGTGAGTGAAATCATCTTTGCAGATGTTTTCGTGCATTTTTTTGTGTTTTGACCTCATAGTGGGTTTCTTCTCCTGCCGCGGTAATCAGGCCAGGGTTGGGTAAGCAGGCAGTGTTTAGGGCACCTTTTCTAGCCCCCTTTCTCATACCGGGAGGTGAGCAGTGTGATCTTTAAAAGGCTGCTCATACACCCAGGGGGCTGCCAGGTCCCACTGCTGCTTCCAGTGCTAAATGACCCTATGGCCTGGGCCACCTTTGTGCAGGATTGTGACTACAGCTCCCAGTGTATCCGCACCTGCTGCTTCATCACTTACCTGTTGCCACAGGACTTAGAGGCATAATAGTGAAATAGTATGGGTGATGTCTTTTGATTCATGTGTAAATTGGATTTAAGTGAGGCAGAATTGCACAATGTCATCAGCCTCACTCTCTCCTCCAGAGTCATAGTCCAGTGGCAGGACAGAGTCAAGACAGCTGGCGATAGCTCAGGATGCAGTGAATGACTTTGGTGTCTTTGGTGTCTAACCAAACTCTAAGCGCTCCACATCGCCTGCTTCATCAGCCATTGGAACAAATTGTTCTCATCCTCTCATTCCACTAGATGAAGTCTTCACATGCTTGGTGTAGACACCCCCCCCTAACTCACCAGTGGGTTTGAGAATCCTCGGTTCACCCTCAACCTGGTTTGGCCCATCTGCTGAAACAGTTTACTAGAGTGTGGCCACTGCACCTGCTGCAGCTTTCTTGGAGCCACAGGTGAGAGTTAGGCAGAACAGGTGGACACCAAAGGTGGAAAGAGTCCTGAAAAGGTCTGGGCAGTCATTACACCAAATACCAAACATACTGGTCCTCCCTGAACACACCTGGAAACACATAAAAAAAATAGAAAAGAAGTTGGATTTATTAGGCAATTAAATATTAGAAAACCACAGAAAAGAGAAACTTAGAAGTGAGAGAAATTGATAAGGAAGAAGAGTATAAAACTGAGAGTCAAATGTATTTTTTTGATCCAACAGGTATAGTTAGATGTTTCTTTTTCTTGTCTGAGTGAAATTTATCTAGTCATCAACCTTTCTGAAGAGAATGAAATTTTCTTTCACCCTGTTCAGGTCCTTTCCCCCTCACTAAAACCTTACTTCCATTTTATTTTTAGTAATATGGATTATGAAGGATTATTTATTAGAGAGTCCTTTGTTTCTTTTCTAGGAGAGAGACCAGCATATACTTGCAACATAAATAAGAGTCACTGACTGTCAGAACTGTAAATATTATACATTTAATATGTCAGTGTAAGTGGAGATCACAGCTATCTCCATAACCTCATTCAAATCAGTAACTTCTCTGTACCTCACTTTCCTCACTTATAAAATCAGGTTGTTTAATTCGGTATGTTCTTTAAGGCCCCTCTCAGCTCAAAAATCTGTGTTCATCAGTCTAAGTGAATTTTTCATATATTTGTATAGCATAGCAGTCTTCTTTTACATTCATATACTATGATTTATTTAACCATTTCTCTACCCCACACACATGTATGTACCTATTAAAACTACACTTAAGAGTTGGGATAGAGAGAGAGAGAGAGAGAGAGAGAGAGAGAGAGAGAGAGAGAGAGAGAGAGAGAGAGAGAGAGGAGAGGTATGTGTGTTTGTGTGTGTGATTCTGCCATTTCTGTCTTTGCTTAGGGGTATATACCTAGTATACCTGGGTCATTGAGTATATGAATATTTCAGTCACATCTCTCCTTTCCCTCCCCTCCCTTTCCCAATTCCAAATAACATTTTGTGGAATAGTTAAATCAATCCAGTAGCGTATTAGTGTACTATTTTTCTGTAGCCCAACCTGCGTTGACTATTCCCTTCTTTTGCCATTTTTACCAATTTTCTGTGTGTAAAGGGAACCTCGATTTTTATTTTTATTTACTTATTACTAATTTGGAGCAGTCTGTCATAAAATTATTTTTTCCCTCAAATTTATCAGTGTATTTGTTTTCAGTTTTCAGCATTCACTTTCATAAGTTTTAGATTTTCTCCCCCTGCCTCCCCAAGCTGTCATGCAATCTTACATAGATTCTACACATACATTCCCATCAAACACGTTTTCGCATTAGTCAAGTTGCATAGAAGAATTATAGCACATGTGAGAAACCATGAAAAAAAAAGAAAACATAACAAAAGAGAAGATGCTTCATTCTGCATTCAGACTCCATAGTTCTTTCCCTGTATGTGTGTAGATTTTAATAGTTGGCGGTTTTTTGTTGTGTTTTGTTTTTGGAAAACTGTTTACTTATAACCTTTGATACACTGAGGAATCCTTCTTGGTCTTTTCGTTCCTTCTATATATTTTATATCTCACCTTATTACAGTTATTTGATGTAGACTTTAGTCATGTTGATTTTGTTTTCTCATTCTTTTTAGTCTTTTGGTAAGCATTTTTTGTTAATCTTGATTTTTTTTAATGGTATTTACTGTTTTTGAGGAGAATGTTAATAGAGTAATCTCATTGGTGATTACTTTTAGTCCTATTTTAAATTCTGGTTTTATGAATATATTTGATATTTCCTTTGATTAGTCAGTAATAAAAAGAATATGAGAAGGAAGGCTTGGGATTATTCATAAAAAGATTAATATTCTCTCTTCTTAATTTTATACATAAGTATCTTTTTGTGTGTTCTGTTCAAAGATTCACCTCTCATGCATCTAGGTAGAAGAGAGCAGAGCCTTTTCCAGGGTGCTAAAATGTAGATGGATACACACACACACACACACACACACACACACACACATTTTTGCCAACCCCCCCCCCCCCCCCCCCCACACACACACACGGAAGATGGTTGCTGCTGTAGCAGCCTGCTCAGCACTGGCCTTCAGTTCTCTTCCCCAAGGGTCTTGATTATAGCAAAGGTCAGAATTTCTTAAGTTTACTGTAGAACATGGAACATATCCTTTGAATGTATTTTTTAGTAGTGATAGTTTCACAGTGACTTTAATTAATTACATTTTATCCATCAGTCTTCCTTGTGACAAGTTTATTCTGCCTCTGCAGTATTTCAGTGAAAAAGTTTTCCTTGTTTTAAATCAAATGTTGCATATATGAAGGTCCCATATGAGGATCTGGCCTATTTTAGCAATATGTTTAACTTGTTCTCATGTGGATGTAATCAAGCTTTAGAAAGTAGCATGCTAAAATTTCAGTCCCTTTATATTATGATAATCCTCCATTTTGTGAGCTCAGCCTTGCTTTTCTGTATTTCAAATGATTATATTTTATTATGGGGAAATGCTTTGCTGAGACAATTCTGGGAAATGTTATGCTGACACAATTCTGGGAAATGAGATGTAGTTCCCCATTTAGAGTTTCCTATTCCTTCCAGAAGGTTATTGCTTGAGATTGTGTAACTAGATCAGTTCCTTAATTTCTGGGTATCAGTTTCCTATTTTTGACCAAAGTCAATAGAAATCAATAACACATGTTACTTCAGATTTTGTAATTTTTGTACCTCTTTTATTGCTATAATTAGATTGTGTGAACTCTCATATGGTATCCTTGCACCTACTGAAGAGGTTTTGGACCCATTTATTAGCAATTGTTAGTGTTGCTAATAAATTGACTTACTCGGAAACTTTAACTTTTGTCCCTCAGATTTCTGGTGTACTATTCCTTCTGGTGTGTTGGGTATATGGAGAGGTAGCATATTGCAGTGTCATTTCAGAAGAGGAAATGGTATGTGTTCTGTCTTAAGGAATATGAAACAGAAGAGAATTGGGATTTATACCAGTTTTCAGTAATACTCAGTAGGCATTTATTAAACACTTACTATGTGCCAGGTACCATGCTAAGTTCTGAGAATTAAAAAGAAAGGTAGAAACTGTCCCTACTCTCCAGGAGTTGCAAGTAGTAGGAAGAAAGAATATGACAATAGCACCAAGCACATATGTTTATCTCTAACACTGTGCCCATCTGCCTGTTGAGATAACTGGCCTAAACCATGCATATAGACATGAATGAATTTTTAAACTGTGACCTATTTAGCTGCCATTAGTTATGTTCATGTTCTCTCCTCCATTTGAATGTAAGTTCCTTGAGATCAGGGACTGTTTTTGCTTTTCATTTTAATCCACTTAGCATAGTGCTGGCACAAAGAAGCACTTAAATACTTTTAAAAACATTTATTTATTTTTACATTTTTATTGATTTTGTTTCTTACATCACCATTGTATCCTATGTATCCTTCCCCCTCCCTGAGAACTATCTCATATAACAAATAGTATTTTTTTAAGGAAGGATAAAAAAAGAAAGCACAATTGATTGATGTATTGAAAAAAGTCTGAAAACATGAGCAATGTGTACCACTTAGGGACTGTCTACAAAAGGGTAGGTTGGTGGTGTCTTCTCATATGTCTTCATTCAAGTTCCATTTGATCTTTGTAATTTGTTTAATTTACTTTTTTTATGTTTTTTTGTTTTGTTTTTGTTTTTTGTTTTGTTTTTGCTGGTCTTTCCATTTACATGGTTATAATTACTGTTTACAGTTACCCCTTCCACATTGCTGGGGTTAGGAGGCGTGGTACCCCCACTCTGAGTGATCTGGAAAATCTGTATAAGATTTTTTTGGTGTTCCTTCATACCAGAGAAGAAGTCTGAATTATTATGGTATTAAGAGATGAAATATGTAGCTATTTTATAATACTATACATATATTTTATGTATTTCTGAACTTTTTCTGTGTCATCTGCTGGCCTTTATGTATCCTCTGCAAAATTTCCCTCCTCCCCCACAGATTCTCATTTAATTTCTTACGTTGACCTGTAATATATTGGAATTGTGATGGGGAAGGTCATGGTGTGAAAAGGATTTAAAACTGTATATTTTTTTGCTCTGCCTAATTCACTGTGCATCAGTTCATATAGATTGTTCTATACTTCTCTGTGTTTATTACAATTCATCATTAGTATTCCATTACATTCATGTACCACAGCTTGTTTAGCTATTCCCCAAATGTGGGCATCTACTTTGTTTCCAATTTTTAGCCATCACAAAAAATACTGCTATAAATATTTTGTAGTGTATGGATACTTTTTTTTCTTATTGATGGCTTCCTTGTGGTACAAATCCAGCAATGGAGTCACTGGTTCCAAGGGTTGTGGACATTTTAGTCACCTTAGTTACATAATTACAGATTGTTTTCTAAAATCACCTCACAGCTCTACCAAGCAATGTGTCAGTGTGCCTGCCTTCTCACAGCCTCTCCAACAGTCACAGTTTTCATCTTTGCATCATATTTGTTAGTTTGTAGGGGTAAGGAAAACCTTAGGGTTTTTTTTTGACTTGCATTTCTCTTATTATTAGTGATTTGGAGTATTTTTTAATGTTGGGTGGTAAGTACTTCGCACTTCTTTTGAGAACTATTTGTTCATATCCTTTGACCATTTATCTATTGGGGGAATGGCTATTAATATACATACGTACATATACATATATGTGGGGGGAGAGAGAGAGAGAGAGAGAAAGCATAAATTTGGATGCCATACTTTTGTCAGAGACATTTGATACAAAATGTTTGTGCAGAAGCCTTTTCATTTTCAAGTAATTAAAATTTATCTATTTTATCTTTTGTAATTGCCTGTTTCTTCTTTAGTTAAGAATATATCTCTTACCCATCTCTATGAGATACATGATCTATCACCTAATTTTTTTGTAATGTGATCTTTACTTTTAAGGTCATGTATCCATTTATGAAATATTGTGGACCATGGCATAAAATGTTGAGTCTAATTTTTGCCAGACTCGTTTCCAGTTTTCCCAGAATTTTTTAAAATCATCAAATAGAGAGTAATAAATATTTGTTTGATTTATTTGAAATGGAAATAGGTTGGTGGATGTGGTTTGTTGTTTTTGTGTAAGTGATATTTTAAAGCTTCCTAAAAGCCCTGATCCTTTCATTATTGCATAGTACCTCAAAGCTGAACCAAAGAAGAGTAAACTCTGGCAGGTCTTGTCAAGGTCTTTGGATATAGACCCAGTGTAGTAAGAGTACCAACCAGCCTAGCTAAGTGTGGAGAGAGGATCATCAAGGAAAATTAGTCACTAGGTTAAGAATTTCTTTGATCAAAGTAACCAGTGAAATAACTAAAAATAGTCATTGTCTCTTCCTCTTTGACTCTTCTGCTGCCACTGTAATGTTCATAGGCTGATGGAAATATATGGATGTATGTGTGTGTGGATTACAGCGTTTATATTTTTAGTCATAGAACAGAATAATATGTAGGGTGAGATATGATAATCTGTACTGGTAGAGAAAGGGTTCATTTACAAGAATGAGATTACCCCCTTTCATGAAGTTTAATATTCTTCTAAGAACAGGCATCTATCTTTTCAATGTGTACATTCAACAAAATTGGCTGCTTTTCATATAAATTTATTCTGTTTAACCATTATGCAAATTCTGAGGTGCTTTTCTGTTGGAGGGAAAAATGCCAATAGATTGATTTGAAAATGTGTTGCATAGATGGTTAACTCAGATGTTTGATAACCCATAGCATACCTAACATTTAATTATAACACAGATTGTGCCTCCTTGGCATTGTAGTTCTCAACTATGTTAGATTTTCTTTGTAGCGTTCTCCTAACTCACTTCGGTAACCAATATTATACTCCTATTTTTCTCTTATATCATGTGTCTATTGTAAGGTTTGATTCTCCACTCTGAGATAGAGATTTTGTCATGCCTTGAGTTCTCATCCTTAGTTCTCATCACTTTTCTATTTTCTACTCCTGCTTTGGTTTCATATATTTAAGATTTTGGTAAGGAAAAATGAATTATTCTTTCTATTTAAAAATTCTATTTATTCAAGTATGCCAGTCCAATAAGAAGATAGAGGTCTGCTCTCCTACTTGGACATACATTCAAGCAGATACAGAGAAATTTCATGGCTTTTGAAAATAGACACTTACCAGTTTTTTTGTGATTCATGTTTATCCATATGATACTTGCCAAAAGAATCTATGAAGGAGAGGGGACAAGCATGTATTAAGTGCTTGTGCAAAGTATTTTACAAATATTTTCTCATTTGATCCTCATAGCATGCTGGAATAGGTAATATTATTATACTCATTTTATAATTGAGGAAATTAAGGCATACAGAGATTGAGTGGATCACACAGTTAGTGTCTGAGGTTGAATTTGAACTCAGATTTTCTTGACTCTAGGCTCAGCACTCTGTGCACTGCACCATGTAGTTGCTAAGAAGCAATCTCCTTTCTACTGAACAATTACTATTTTATTTCAAATCCTCATTATCTCTTACCTTGACTACTGTAATAGTCTCTTAATTTGGTCTCCCTGCTTCTGTTTTCCTCCCTGTCTAATCCAGCTCCCACAGGGCTTCCAAAATATTCCTAGGTCACTCTAAACAAATTCCAGAGCTGCAGAAACCACAAAAAGACAAGAGTGAAATAGTGTTCCAGCCAAAGAGAATTTGAAAGGTCAGCAGGAAAGGTCTGTTGCACTGGGGTGAGAGAGGAGTGCAATCTAGCATAGGTCACATCAGTGAAGACTGGCCCCAGCAAACCAGAAGACTGAATCAGTGACAGCAGTGGTTGTTTCCAGAGCTCTCAGCCCACAGATGCTAAAGGTAGCTTAGAAGGTCAGTAGGAACAGTCTATCACACCTGGGCAAGAATGGAGCATAGTCCAGTGCAAGTTTCGCCAGCACAGCCCCAGCAAACCAGGAGGAAGCCTTGGGAATCACCAAACCAGCAGCAACACCTGCTGCTTCTGGAGCTCTCAGCCCACAGACAGTAAAAGGGTTGAACAGATGGTCGAAAGGAAATTACAGTGTTCTCTTTGTTAGTACTGAGCAGGATTCTGTTGCTTTGTCCATACTCAGATCCACATTTCTGTCCTGGGTGGCAGTCCCTGGGCAAGGAGGGGCACTAGCAGTCCAAAATCTGTGGCCACAGTGCAGTGGGGACCGTCCTCACAGCTCCAGGGCAGAGAAGAGTGCTTGTGATCACTGATAGATCAGAACACAGGCCAGAAGAGTATTAAACACATCTCTCCTTAGATCATACTACCTTGGAAGAGCTGAAAATTTACAAGTCCCTAGAAGTATCTCTGAAAACAGCTGCACAAAACCTCTGAAGCTTGGAACAATGCACCTTCCACCCTGGAAGCAGAGCCCTACTTTAACAAAGAGTGAGTAAACAAGAGGGAAAAAACCTCTCTGACTATAGAAAGTTACTATGGTGACAAGGAAAATCAAAACACACACTCAGAAGAAGGTAACAGTCAAAACTCCTACATCCAAAGCCTCCAAGAAGAGCTCAAAAAGGATTTTGAAAATCACCAAAAACAAGTCAACAGCTTGGTAAAGGAGACAGAAAAAATCCTGAAGAAAATAATACCTTAAAAAACAGACTAGGTGAAATGGTAAAAGAGGGAAGCTCAAAGAAAATGATTCCTTAAAAAATAGATATAAGCAAATGGAAGCCAAAATAGTTCCAGGACACAAATGACTGTCCATGTCATTTACCCTTCATAACAAGTTAGAGTGACTCCCTATTTCTTCTAGGACAAAAGACAAACTTTCCTTAATGATTTGTTTCAAGCCTACTTTTTTCATTTTTTCATATTATTCCACCCCTGCCCACTCTGCATTCCAAGTAATCAGATGATATGTGAGTTGTTGCTCCAGAGCATCTCTACGTTTCCAGTCTGCGTATGTTGACACCAGCTGTCCCTCATGCCAGTAATTCACTCCCCCTTTTCTTATTGTCAAGGTTTATTTTCAGGTGCCATCTGGGACACCCCCACCCCCCGCTTCTCTTAAATTACCTTTCTTTACTTCTGTCTTTGAATGCTTTATCCATTGTTCATCTCTTACACAGAATGTAAATTCCTAGAGTAAGGATTATTGGAGGTGGGGAGAGAGGTGTGATAGGTGAGTGGGCAATTTTTATGTTATCAGCAACTCAGAATCAGTAGGCATTTAATATTCAGAAGACAAAGCAAAGCTTTGCTACTTCTTTTTTTTTGCTTGCATAGTCCAATCTGTACAACCCATTGACCAGTAATGTAACACCACTCTTTTTTGCTCTGTAGATATATGTTTTCTATCCTTTTATCACTTTAGATTTAACAGTCCAAGTGACTTCTAATATCTTTTGTGTAAAAGCTGTTCCTCTCTCTCTATGTGCTCATCAACCTAAACATGTTACCGTATTTGCAAAGTAAAGACAATATTGTTCTTGGTGATAGTTGTTTATAGAAATAGTCTGCCATTTCTAAGAACTGTCATCCTTGCATAATTGGTGATTCAGAGGAATCTTTTTTTAGCTGTTGAATTTAATTATACCCATTATAGTTCTTGCTATTTATTCAGATATAATTTATGATAGTGATTGCTGTCTCTAAGGATGAGTTTTCAGATGCATGATTTGGAGCTTCATTTGTATAGTGTTAACCATATTACTAACTCTATTTGATATTTTCTTCCCTGAAGCCGTTATAAAGAGCTATCAGTTAAATTAATAACAGCATTTATAGAATGCATTATCAGGATTTGCAATAGTGCTTTTCAAATACCACCTCATTTTATTCTCACAGCAACCCTGGGAGTAGGTGCTGTTATGACCCTCATTTTACAGTTGAGGAAACTGAGGCAAACAAGTTAACTGTTTTGTCCACGGTCACACAGGTAGTAAGTGTGTGAGGGTGATTTTCTTTTGAGTAAGTATCTGTTACAAGCTAGATACTCCCAGACCATTGGTCTTCAAAGTGAAGACCATGCTATGACCTGAAGAGACATAATCATGTAGCTGAAGGACAGGAAGATAGACTGTATCTCACCTTTCTCACAGCATACAATTGTGGGGCTTTTTTTCCATAACCACAAGTATCCTTCATTCATTATAGACCAGTACTCTCTTCTTACTCCTGTCCTACAATTTGGCATGTATCTGATCTCTCTGCCCTTCTCCAAGTATTGACTCCTGGGGGTGTTTAATTCACTGCTTCACTTGCTATTCTTGACCTTTTGTTATTCCACATCTATTTAGATATTTTTTCTAGCTCTATAAAATAATTCTTTGGTAGATGGATTGGTATGGCATTTAATAAGTAAATTAACTTAGGTGGAATTGTCATTTTGACTATTGATTCAGCCTACCCATGAGCAATTAATATTTCTCTTATTGTTTATGTTTCTTTATCTCTGTGAAAAATGTTTTGTAAATAAATAAATTTTTAAAAAACAGCAGATAATATAAAATACTTGAAAATCTACCTGCCAAGACAAAAAAAGCAAACACAATTACAAAACGTTTTTCTTTTCTTTTTTTTACTTTCTTTCTTAATTTTAACTTTTTAAAATTTTAAATTATTTTGTTTTCAGTTTTCTACACTCACTTCCATATATCTTAGATTTTTTTCTTCTCACTCCCCACCCCGAGATGGCATGCAATTTTATATAGATTTTACACATACATTCCTATTAAATACATTTTCGCCTCACATGTTACATAGAAGAATTAAAATGAATGGTAGAAACCATAAAATAAAACAAAACATAACATAGCACAAGAGAAAATGTTCTGCTTCATTCTGCGATCCAGTTCCATAGTTCTTTCTTTGGATGTGGAAGATGTTTTGCCACAAGAGTCTATTGGGAATTTTTTAGGTCCTTGCATTGCTGTGAAGGACTAAGTCCACCAGAGAAATTACTCCCACACTGGTTGTTGCTACATACTAAGCTCTTCTGGTTCTACTCCTTTCACTCAGCATCAGTTCATATAAGTCCTTTTAGGTCTCTCTGAAGTCTTCCTGTTAGTCATTTTTTATAGCACAATAGTATTCCATTACATTCATATACCACAACTTGTTTAGCTATTCCCCAATTGATGGGCATCCCCTTGATTTCCAGTTTTTGGCCACCACAAAGAGTGCTGCTATAAATACTTTTGTACATCTGGGACCCTTTCCCATTTTTATGACCTCTTTGGGATATAGTCCCAGAAGCCATATTGCTGGGTCAAAGCATTTTTGTAGCTCTTTGGGCATAGTTCCAAATTGTTCTTCAGAATGGTTGGATGAGCTCACAGCTCCACCAACAATGAATTAGTGTTCTAGCTCTCCCACATCTATCATCTTCCTGTTTTGTCATGTTAGCCAATATGAGTGGTGTGATGTGGTGCCTCAGAGTTGTTTTGATTTGCATATTTTTCCTGTAATTCATTTAACTTTAAGAAGTTGGATGCTTGATGAAGGGGAGGGTACATTGAGGGAAGGAATAATCAGAATGCAAGGTATTAGGAAGTGGGGGGAGGGGAGTGATGGGGAGAAAAATTGGACATGTTGCAAAGTGAGGTAAAAGCAATTAATATTAAAACAATAGACTGAATTAATTACTGAGTATAAATGAATGACATCTTTAGTTTGGAGAAAAGAATTTCAGTCTAAATTTCCTAGAGGAAGGTAACCTTGGGTAAAATTTGGCATTGATGGAAAAGTCAAGGTTTTAATGATAAATTTGATTTTATGATTGCCAGTTAATCAGGAACTAGAACATGTATAGAAAGGCATGTAAGCCACTTAAGACTTGCCTCAAAAGATGTTCCTTAGCCAAAGTGAAACTATAATCATACTTGAAACCTGGTTTTTGGAACTTGCCATTTTTAGATACTATGGGACTATTAAGTGACTAAGTCTAACTCCAGGTATGAGTAGCAAAAGAGGCGATCTGAGCCTCCAATACATGATGTCAGTAAGCTGATGAGATGCTGATATGAACTGCATAAGGTGATCTCAAGGGAAGGGTAGGAAACCGACTGTTCAGCCTGGGCTGAGGTAGGATTCTCCTGACTCAATTTCCCCACTGACACCTGGCAGACTTTAAGCCTGACTGAATGCAAGTGGATAATCTAATCCTGCCTGGAACTGACATGAAGTTGGGGAGATACTGTATCCCTGTAATATCCTTACTATTGGTGGCAGTTTCCTATAGTCAAAGGATTTGTAAGCTTAATACCAGATCTTTTCAGTTATAGATTATGGGTAGGGGAACATCTGAGACTGTCTAAAATTAATTTATTAGGCATAGGACTTTAGACCAACAACATTAAATTAGGGTCCTTTAATTCTTAGTAATACTGTGGAGACAGTTAGGTCAAGAGCTTGCAAAGTTAGCAACATAAATATTATTTGTATCTCAGTTGGCTAATGTTTAAAAAAAATTCTTTTGTGGTCATATTGTAAATGCTTTAAAAAAAAGTGTCACCTGACCAAAAGTCTGAATTGCTTTATCTGTTATAAAATGTGTTAAAAATAAATAATAATAATAATAAAAAAGAAGTTGGATGCTATGCCATTTGGTGCATTTTTAGTATATTTATTTCATTGTGTATGGTCCTTTTAGCAAGATGTAGTTTCTCAGCTTACTCCATTAGTTAATTAGGCCTAGTTTTGCTTTTGGTTTGTCTGAGGTCATGATTGTTACTCCTGCCTTTATTTAATTCAGCTGATGCATAACAGATTCTGCTCCAGACTCTTATTTTAACTCTGTGTGTGTCTCTGCTTCAAGTGTGTTTCTTGTACACAACATTTTTTTAGACTCTGGTTTCTAATGCCTTCTGCTGTCTGCTTCTGTTATAGGGTGAGTTCATCCCATTTATATTCAGTTATAGTTACTAACTGTATTTTTTTGTTTTCTTCTTTTTTCCTTCTCTCTCTTTTTATCTGTTTTGTTTCTGACCTCTGCCTCCTTTTATCTGCTTTTCCTTTTATCACTCCTCCTTTCTCTTATCCCCTTGCCCTTCTACTTCCCATTTGTATAAAATAGATTTGTATTACCAGTTGAGTATGTATACGGTTTTTTTCCCCTTTATATCAGTTTAGATGTGAGTGAGGTTCAGGCATTGTTGGCTACATCCCTACCTCATATTTTCCCCTCCACTGTACAAAGCTCTTCCTTGCACACATCGCTTTTATGTAAGATAATTTTCCCTTTTCTCCAAGGACATTTCTTTCTCACCTATTCAGTTTTTAAAATATTCTGATACAATTGACTCTCTATTGCTGCCTATTTCTGTGTTGGATCATTTTAACTGTCCTCATAATGATAAAGTTCTTAGGAGGTACTTGTGTCATCTTGCCATATGAACAGTTTCACCTTATTGGGTTCCTTATGATTTCTTTTTCATGTTTGCTTTTTTATGCTTCTCTTCAGTTTTGTGTTTGAATGTCACATTTTTTATACAGGTCTAGTTATTTTCATCAGGAGTGCTCCGAAGTCCTGTTTCATTCAGTGTTCATTTTCCTCCCTGAAAGCTTATTCTCAGTTTTGCTTCATAGGTTATCCTTGGTTGTAATCCCCACTCTTTTACCCTCCAGAATATCATTTTATGCCCTCCACTTCTTTAATATGGTAGCTGCTCAATCTTGTGTGATCTTTCCTATGGGTGTCTTTCTGGCTGCTGGAGTCTTTTCTCTTTGACCTGGGGAACTCTTGAATTTCACTGTAATATTCCTGTGAATTTTTGTCTTGGGATTTCTTTCAGGTGACAAGTGGATTCTTTTATTTACTGTTTTACCCTCTTGAACATGATGGGTTTTTTTGTTCATGGCTTTCAGGTAATAACAGTAATCTTAAATTATCTATCCTTGATCTATTTTCCAGGTCAGTTTGTTTTTCTAATGAGATATTTCTCACTTTCTTCTTTCTTTTTTTTCATTCTTTTGACTTTGTTTCATTGCCTCTTAGTGTCACATGAAGTCATAATCTTCCACTTGCCCAATTCTAATTTTTAAGGAAGTATTTTCTTCAGTGAGTTTTTGGACCTCTTTTTCTAGTAAGCCAATTATATTTTATAAGGTATTTTCTTCAGTATATTTTATGCCTCTTTTGAAAAGCTATTAATTTTCATAATTTTCTTCCTTTTTTTTACTCAGTTCCTTCTCTCTCATCCTTATTTGATTTTTAAAATAAATTTTTAGCTCTCCCAGAAATTCTTGTTAGACTTATTTCCAGTTCACACTTTTTTCTTTGAGTCTTTACTTATGACTGTTTTGACTTCGTTGTCTTCATTGTCTTCTGAGTTTGTCTGTATCTTCACTATCAACATATAGTAGCTTTTTATGGTCAGGTTCTTTATTTATTTATTTATTTATTATTTTTTGCTCATTTTTCTACTTTATTTCTTGATTTGGGATTTTATGTTGATGTTAGGCTCTGTTCCTGGTGTGACCCTGGTGGCAGGGAGATGGGGGGTGGTGGTGGTACTGTCTCAGGCCTTTTTCCTCACTGCTGTTTTCAGAGCTAATTCTGGGGGGTTTCAAAGGTTTGGGTGCTTCCAAGTTGGTGTGGTGAGTACTCTCCTGATCCTTACCTGGGAACGGTCCCCAGATCCCTTGGGTCCCTCAGCGTTTTCACTCCATCATGACCGAAAGTGCTCCTCTCTGCCCTTGAAACTATAACTCAGATCTGCCCTTGAAACTATAACTCAGAAGTGGGTATAGGTATTGGGATTGTCAAACAGCATCTGGTACCATGTTCAGTGCTAGCACAGGGGTATCCTGAAATCTCTTTCCAGATGCCAGGTCACCCTTACCATAAGCTCTGGCTTTGAGATCTCTCAAAGCTACTGTTGCTTCTGTCATCACCACCTAGACTCACCACTGATGTTTTATTCATATGGGCCCTTCCCAGCCTCCTCCCCTGTGTCACAGATCTCACTTTCTGACATACTATAATGTCTTGGGCTAGAAGAATGTCTCGCTCTGACTGTGAAGTCCAGGGTCTTTTTCTTTGATTGGTTTGTTTTAACAGAAATAGGTGTTTCATTTTGTCAAAAATCTTTTTCTGCTTCTGTTGATATGATCTTAATATTTTTGTTGTTTTCATTATTGTGTTCGATTATGTTTATAGATGCCTAATATTAAATTGACCCTGCCTTCATTCCTTTTATAACTCCAGTCTTATCATAGTGTAAAATCTTAGTATTATGTTTTATTTTGTACATTAACATTCATTAGCAATGCTGGTCTCTAGTTTTTTTTTTCTCTATTTGACTCCCTGTTTTAAGTATTCAGACCATATTTGTAAAATGAATTTGGTAGCATCCCTTACACCTTTTTTTTGTATTTCAGTTTGTGTCATATTGGAATTAATTGTTGTTTTAATGTATTATGAAATTCATTTCCACATGCATCTGTCCTAATTTTAAAGGTACCAGTTTTTGGAAGAAGCATTTCAAAACCAGAAAGGTGCAATTGAGAATTTATTAGCAAAACTTCTTGAAAAGAAAAATTATGTTCATTTTGCTGCGACTCAAGTGCAGAATAGGTAAGTTTATCATATAGGGTGGGTCGTCTTTTACTCAGTCAGATTATAAAATACAAATCTCTGATTTTATTGTATTTTAGCATGTTTATGAATAAGCATATGTTTGAATTCTATTTGAGTTCATTTATTTGAATGTATTTTAATTCATTGTATTCATATATTTGAATTCATTGTATTCTGAGGTAAGATCTGTCATCAGAGTTTTAAGAAATAATGATTTTAAGTAAAACATTTAATTATATAACTAAAATCTTTATATTCCTTTAGAGAATTTTATATTAGAGAATTACAAAGAAAAGCTTTAGTCTGAAATCCATGTGAAAACTTCTTAAAATGCATTATTATTGCTAACCTCCTACTTGGGGAGAAAAGGGTTGATATAGTAGTTAGCCCACATTTGAAAAGACCACTTGAAAAGTCACTTCCTCTTGTTATTCTTCTAAAACATTAAGTACCACTGGAGAAGAGTTAACATATAAGTAAGTTAAAATGATTATGACTTTTCAGCCTGAGACAATGAAGACACAAAATGAATTGGATTAAATCTAGTAGGAGTGTGAATAAGGTCCTATGGTATTAGGTTTGAAATTTTAGGTAAATTGAGAGACAAGGTTTCAAGGATGGTCAGTTTCTTAGACTAGCAGTAACCAATGAATTGGGTCAGTGGCCTCTCTAAATAATTAAAAACCATGTGGTGGGGCTAACTAGTATTCATGTGGTTTTGGAAAATACAAATGAACAAAGAACAGAATTGCATAGGAAGGGAAGATAGTTCCATTGGTTAAAGAGTAGACAGCATCAGCGGGGTGGGGATAACAATGAATGATTCCATCAAGGAAAGCAGGCTAACACCCAGGTGGATCTAGAAATCATCTCATCTTTGTCATAAGGAATACTTGATTATTGGGACCCATCAGCAACCTGATGATATTGTTAGTGGAGCAGGGATAGCAGACTTCTGGCTCCTATGTGGGTTTGTTAGGGAGATAAGACCCTTTCTCACTGTGTAAGGACAGGCAAGGATGGACAGTATACTTTGTGGAAATATAATATACCACATCAGCTTGTAGGCTTTTAAAGATAGCAAATAGATGTTCTGGAATTTTCTCAGGAGTTGAAAGTATTTTAGATAACAGTTTTTACCATTAATTATAACTTTTAACTCAAAGGGAAACCTGAATTCTTGAGCTCATCTCAAGGACATAGAAAGGGGTCTTAAACAGAAACAGAATCAATACAGTATAGAATCAGTTACAAAGTAGAATTTGAATTTCTCAGTGGCTTTTTTCATCACATCCTGAAACTGTAGGACAAGGACCAATCCTTGAAATTTAATATTTGTAAATTTAAGAGGAATAAAAGTAACTAATACTTTTCACAGTATTTAGTAAATAAACGAAATTGGTTGCCTACAAGTAATGACACAAGTTGAAAAAATATAGGCCTTTGCAAACTCCATCCATTTTGTTCCTTTTCTTTATCTTGTTCTTAAATTGGAAATTAAATAGACCTTGTGACTAATAACGGTCATCTAACCTTTACTTAGGGAACATCCAATTCCCTAGGCAGGCCATTCCATTTTTGGATAGCTTTTAGTTATTAAGGTATTAATTACTATTAAGGTAAATGATGCCTTCTTGTAGTTTTCTCTCCTTGGTCTAGTTCTGCATACCAGGTCAAGCAGAACAAATTTAAACCTTTTTCCATATGATAATCCTTCATGAATATGTGAAGGATTTGAAGACTATCATGTCTCCCCTTAAGTTTTTTCTTTTAAGCTGAACATTCCAAAATTGTTTAATTAAACTTCTGATGACATAGTTTTGAGCCATTTAATACTGCTTACTTGCCTGAACATACATATTCTTCGAATATGTTGCCTAGAATGGAATATGCCTCCCTCACACTGAGTACTACTCCTTTAATGTGCCACTAAGCTCTTCTTAATTCTTTTTTCCCCCTCACAGTATGCTGTTGCATAACTGAACTTGAATTACTAAAATCCAAAAGTCTTTTTGTTAGGTCATCTGCTTGTTTTCTAGCTAGGTCAGTCATGTCCTATATTTGAGAGGTTTAATTTTAAAATCTAATATCAGGTTATTGTTTGTGTTAGTATTGATAGCATACATTTATATAGTGCTTTTAGTTTTGCAATTTTATATGTGTTATCTCATTTGATGCTACAATTCTATGATGTATGCCATGATAGGAGTGCACCCCCCTACTCCCCACTTTACAGATGAGAAAACTATCAGAAAATTTAAATGAAAAGTAGTCTTTGAAGAGGAATTTAAAACCCATCTTCCTGACTCCCAAGTTGAAATCTCTCTACTATGAAACTATAGATATTAGTGTGAATCATGATGACCTGAGCTGATTGCTGGAGGAAAAGTGGCCATTTACACAAGCATTTTTTTTGCAAGTCTCACTGTTAACGCTTTTGACATGTAAATTCATGAAGTTGTTTCTGACGAGTACATAGTCAATTCATCTGCTTGTCTATACACACAGTTGGTTTAAACCATTTAGACTGAATTGACTGGTCAATTGTGCTAAAACGTTTGAGCTAGTTCCACATAATACAGGACTTAATTAAGCACCTGATTGAGTAAATTTCTGAATCATTGACTGATTCAGGGATATAGGAGAAATTTATAACCTAATGATGTATTTCTCTTATTCAGGATAAAAGAAGTAAATGAAACTAACAAACGAGTAGAACAGGAAATTAAGGTGGCCATTTTCACTCTCATCAATGAAATAAATAAGAAGGGCAAGTCTCTCTTACAACAGCTAGAGGTATGGTTTAAAGCTAAAAAAAAAGTTTCTCTTGCTCATTCTTCAGCTGTTTCAGATGTTTATTGAAAGTTCTCATTAAATGTATTGGGAGTGTGAGGAAAAAGGATGTAATTGTAATATGTAGAAAATAAGTTCTAGTACTTTAAATTTATTGACTTTAAAGCATAAAGTGTAGAGAGACAGACAATGCTCTGGGACTGAAAAAAATGCTTATTTGAATAGAGATTAGGTAAAATGTTAGACAAATTTCTGGGGGAAAAAAGGCAAGTCTTTAATATTCCAAGCTTCTGTGCCAATAAGAGGCTTCAACTGATTCTCTTTCATATGGAAGCGTATTGGGTTTCATAATTTTGCTTGAGTCATTTGTAGTATTTATTTTGACATTTTAAAAATTCTTAGTAGTTCAGTATAAAATGTAATCTTCCAAATTAATCTATAAGTTTATCATTATGTTTGTGCCTTTGGTGTCTTTTAAGTACATATTTCCAAAAAGTAATGTCCCACCTCTGAAATGTTTTTCTGATTGCACATGCATAATCATTTGTTACTATTATTCCAAGAGCAGATTAAATATTCTGCATATTTCAAATGTAACATGTACAGATTGAACTTGTTCTAAATGCACAGGTAATAGAAGGCATATTTTACTAAAATTACCAGTACTTAGATTCAAATACTGACTTTCAGATTCCATTAATACTTACACCAATGACAGGATTTCCCTCATTGTTGTCTCTGTAGGGCAAAATGGAAATATTTAACACAGTGAAATAAAATTGAAAGAATGAGGAAATAATTGTTGTTGAAATCCCATATTTAGCATAATGGACTACCATGATGTTAGTGTTTTTAGCTTCTTAATAAGCTCAAGGTCTTATAAATTTTTTCTTTGAAACTCAAACTTGGGACTAGCTTCTATATTTATTGATACCTTTCTCCCCCTACTTTATATGTATAATGGTCAGTTGATGTTTGTAATGGATTTCAGAATCAAAAAGTAATCATGACATAAGCTTTGTAAGAAACCCTAGGATTCATCTAGATAACTTAACTTCTTCATTTTTCCTGATAAGAAAACTTAACTTCTTCATTTTTCCTGATAAGAAACTATAGGCTTAATAACTTTAAATGACTTGACTAACATCTCATCACTAACTCGTCAGTTGCAAGACCAAGACTAGAGTCCCACATACCTTGAGTCCTATTCCATTGTTCTTTTTGTCTCTTTTTTATTACTTATAATAGGTAATAAATCTATTGCATAGCCTTCTCTTGTGATTGATAGAAGTTATGTGTGTTTTATGTAAGTGTTCTATCAAATTTGGGTGTGAAGTGTACTTCTGTTTTTCTTTTTAATATCCACCAAAAATTGGACATTTATTACCCTAGGGAAAATTTCCCCGGTAGGCCAAGTCAAAACTTTTTGATGAGAAATTAGTTAAGATTAAATTGTGACAAACTGCTACGTGATTTTTATTTCCTCTTTGGGTAGGTAAACAGAGAGCAAGAGTGTATTTAAATGCTTCATAAATAATAATTAATCATGAACATGGGCTCAATATAGTGGAAAGAACACTGGTTCTTTCCTGAACAGTAATTCTAGCTTTGCTACTTATTACCCTATGTTACCTTAGGTAGATTAAGCACACTTGGCCTCAGTTTCCATAACAATGAACTGATCAGAGTTCAGTAGGTGATCTGGAGACATTCCCAGCTCAAGTCCTGTGAAACAAGTCAGCTAGTTTTGCCAACTGAAGGCATTGTTCTCCAACACAAAATTCACTTTTCCTTTGCATTATTTTCTCTACTCTTTGGGAATGTCTCCCTAACCTGGAAATTTTCTAACTCTATACTTTTAACTCTTGAAACTTGCTGTTTTCTTAGCCATATGTAAAACCTAATATATTGAAATGATCATCCAAATTCACTAGCTGAAACTACTATAAGACATTGTTTTTCAGCTTGAAAATTCTTTGAGATTCAAAGGATCATATGTTTAGGATTGGAAAAAGCTGGGATTATATAATCTGCTGCTCAGGTAACAGATAAGGAAACTGAGGTCCAAAACAGTTAAGAGACTTGCTCACAGTCACAGGTGTAGTACCTCGTGCCTCCATCCAAAGCTTTTTGAAAGTTACAGTGGCATCCATCATCTTGTCGGCTTTTTAAAAATGTGGGACCATTTTAGCTTATTAAGGTCTTTTTGGATATGAAATCTGTCATCTGTTATATTAACCTATTCCTTTAAACATCTTGTCATTCATCGATTAGATAGCATGTCATTTATGCTTTCATTGAAGTAATTGTTAAAAATGATGAATTCTATATGACCAAGGACACCTCCCTGGAAAGCCCTCTGCTAGGATGTGCCTTCTTTCTGTAAATTGACGTTGACCCATCAGTGATGAATCTTGAGTCCCACCTTAAGTAGCTAGTTCCAAAGCTACCTAAATATACTAGCACCTAATGCATATGCTTTTGCACTGATGTAGCGTGACAGATTTTTTTGTCATATAATTTGGTGGAATCTTAAATGTATTGAATCTGCAACATTACCCTGGCCTTTCATTCTCAGTAGGAATCTCCCCTCTTTAATCAGTTCATGTTCAAAATTGAATAGTGATAATAATAATAATAAAACATTATACCTTATTTTTTAAGGTACTTTATGTACATTCTTATTTGTTCCTCACAAGAACCCAGTAAGATAAATGCCTCAGCTATTTTTACACCTCTTTTGCATTTGTGGAGACTGAGGCTCTGGAAGTTGTGGCTTCTCCAGACTCAGCATAGTTATTAGTAAAAGTCTAAGATGGAATTTGAACTTGAGTCTTCCTGAATTTTGAATCCAGCACTCTGTCTACAAGGAAAGCAGGTAGAATATGAAGGGGAAAAAAAACAACAGCAAACTTTATCTTAATGATAGACTATATCGTGGTTTGAACCTACTCTACATGAAAGATTCTAGATTACCCCCTCAGGTGCTTTTTTCAATTTCAGCAATACATTTTGCTGGTTATTGGTAGGTTACTTAATATTGGATGATATTTTTCAGTTCATGTTTATGCTGATGATGTATGTGGTATTATAAATGGCTTCTGGGACAGGGCTGATTTTTCAGAGAAAATTGTTTAGGTGAGTTCCTATTCTGTTGCAGAATGTTACCAAGGAAAGGCAGATGAAATTGATACAGCAGCAGAATGACATCACAGGACTCTCACGGCAAGTGAAGCATGTCATGAACTTCACCAACTGGGCAATTGCAAGTGGCAGCAGCACAGCATTGCTATACAGCAAGCGACTGGTGAGGCTCTGGCGCCGTGGGTACTTCACTGCCAGGCTGTGTAGGCCCTGGCACTGCAACCTGTATATTGTGCTGGCTGCCTCGAGGCAGCACTCATTCTAGGTCTGGGTTGTGTCTGGGTTTTTGTATTTTGGTCATGTATGTGTCTGTGTCATGTATGTGTCATGTCTTAGGGTCCAGACTAATGACCCCTGCCCTCTCTCCTCCAAGATTACTTTTCAGTTACGTCATATTTTGAAAGCCCGCTGTGATCCTGTTCCAGCTGCTAATGGAGCCATACGTTTCCATTGTGATCCTACCTTCTGGGCAAAGAATGTGGTCAATTTGGGTGAGGATTTTGTCAGTTTGGGATGTCTGCTATTACTGTGAACACTGAACTAAATTCATAGTTTATGGGTTCAGAACAACCTTGGAAGCCACATAATCCATCCTTCTCATTTTACAGATGAAAGGATAGAAAGGCAGAGTAATGACAACTGGGCTAAAGGCTCCTCCCCCACCCCACCCCCCCACACACAGTCTAGAACTGGTATCTCCTCCGCATCCTCTTAACTAGAGAAAAAGCTTTTGTGGGAGTTGTTAAAGTATAATTCCAAAGGCATCTTTGAACATATACTTTAAAAGATTTCTTTTTTGAAAATTCTGTCTTTTATTTTTGTATCCCTAGCATGTTTAGCTCAGTGCCTGGTGCATAGTAAAGGTGAAACATGCTTTTCATTCATTTTAATCACACTACTGACCCTCATTTTACCATTACCTTATTTTTCATGAAAATTAGCTCATATATTTGCATGCCTATGAGATTTATTATATTTTTAATCCCCCTCCCACAATTGTAGCTATTTAGCTGTTTTATATAGGAACCTTTTATACAGTTTTGCAAATATCTTTTAATCCTCATTCTAATAGCACCCTTAAATGTTTAGGTGGATATATGCCAAGCTTATTTCCAAAGGAAAGTGGTCATTTTTTATAGGCATATGAGGGGTAGCCTTTTCCTTAGAAGTAAAATTACTTACTGGACTTTTATCCAGGACAATAAATAAGCATTTATTAAGTACCTATTATATTCCAGGCACTCTCACTTCATCAACAGAGTGTCCTTTGGATATAAGCGCTGTTGTTACACAGTTGAGATATTTGAGACAGACAGTTTAAGTGATTTGCCCAGGTTCACAGAGCGATTGTCTGAAGCTTTATTTAAACTTAGTTCTTTCTAACTCTTGGTCTATCTAGTTACCTGAAAGGAAAGACCTGGGTTTAAATGCTGCTGTGATTCCATCTATCTCTGTGCAATGAACACTCCACTAAAACACTCTTGAACCTCCTCATTTGTAAAATGGAAATATTAGTACCTGCCTCATAGTGGTTTTTTTTAGATCAAATGTGGTAATAATGAATGCAAAGCATAAACCTTGATGCTATAGTAGTAGTAGTAGTAGTAGTAGTCGTAGTAGTCGTAGTCGTAGTAGTAGTCGTCATCGTCACAGTGGCAACAGTAGTAGTGCTAGTTGTAAACATAAGTCCACAATCATTTATTAAGTAACTACTTTGAACTAGGCATTGTGTTCAGGGCTGAGGATACAAAGAAAAGTAAAAAGCAGTCCCTGCTCTCTAGACCCAGAGTAAGTTGAGAAGAAACAGATTTTGTTTGATCTCATGTAAGAAAGATTTTTCTATCAATTAAGAATTCTCTGACAGTGGAATGGCTTAAAGGACAAAGTAGAAGACTTCTTGTTACTTAGAATCTGTAGGCAGAAATTCAGTGACTTTCTGTTAAGGTTGTTACAAAGAAGATGCTTGAATTGTTTGGAAGATTAGACAAGTTAACGCCTATGGTTCTTTCCATTTCTAGGATTCTAAGTAACTGAATAAAATAGCCATCAACTAAGTAAAAATTAAAATGAAAGAAACAGAAACCATCTTTGGCACTTGGCTTTAACATCTCTTTCTTTGTATCCCCAGAGAAAAGTTCTTTGAACTCATACAGAAGATATTTCCTCATTTGCCACCTCTTAGAGCTAGCCATGGTTTCCCTTCTTGGTTTTACTCTCCACATCTATCCCTTCTACTGTTAATAGCTCGGGACTGGGATGGGTAAGGAAACAGAAGGGACTGAAGATAATTTATTTATATAGAGACAGATTTTTTTTTTTAATTCCACAGGTAACCTGGTTATTGAAAGTAAACCAACTCCTGGTTATACACCTAACGTTGTAGTTGGGCAAGTTCCTCCAGGCACAAACCACATAAGTAAAACACCTGGACAGATTAACCTGGCTCAGCTCCGCCTCCAGCACATGCAGCAGCAAGTGTATGCCCAGAAACACCAGCAGTTACAACAGATGAGGATGCAGCAGCCACCAGCAGGAGCAACAACTACAGCAACACCACCACAGCAACATCCTCGACAAGCAGCTCCTCAAATGTTGCAGCAGCAGGCAAGTATTGGGAATATTTTTTCACTAAAATTGATAAAGTAGGTTCCAAAGGTTTTAGATCTAAAAGTGTGTGTCTCTGTGTGTCTCTGTGTGTTTCCCTTTGGGAAACTGGATCTCTCTCCGTTACTTCCAGAAGTTCAGTGGCCACTCATGAAAGCCCAGTTCCTACTGCTTGCTCAGCACAGAATCTCTGCTTCTGTGACTTAGAAGTCTTTGCTACTTTAAACATATCTCTCTGCTAGATCTTGTGTTATCCTGATTGTATTTCCGCAATACTCGAATTGTTTCTTTTTGGCTACTTGCAGTATTTTCTCCTTGACCTGAGAACTTTGGAATTTGGCTACAATATTCCTAGGAGTTTTTCTTTTTGGATCTCTTTCAGGAAGTGACCAGTAGATTCTTTCAATATTTATTTTACCCTCTGGTTTCAGAATATCAGGACAGTTTTCCTTAATAATTTCATGAAAGATGACGTTTAGGCTCTTTTTTGATCCTGGCTTTCAGGTAATTCCATAATTTTTAAATTGTCTCTCCTGGATCTATTTTTCAGGTCAGTTGTTTTTCCAGTGAGATATTTCACATTATCCCTTATTTTTTCTTTCTTTTGGTTTTGTTTTGTAATTTCTTGGTTTCTTATGAAGTCATTAGCTTCCATATACTCCATTCTAATTTTTAAAGAACTATTTTCTTCACTGAGTTTTTGAACCTCCTTTTCCATTTGGCTAATTCTGCTTTTGAAAGCATTCTTCTCCTCATTGGCTTTTTGAACCTCTTTTGCCAATTGAGTTAGCTTATTTTTCAAGGTGTTAATTTCTTCAGCATTTTTTTGGGTCTCCTTTAGCAAGCTGTTGACTCACTTTTCATGATTTTCTTGTATCTCTCTCATTTCTCTTCCCAAATTTTCCTTTACCTCTGTTACTTGATTTTCAAAATCCTTTTTGAGTTCTTCCATGGTCTGAGACCCTTGCATATTTATTTTGGAGGTTTTGGATGCACAATCCTTGAGTTTTAGGTCTTCCTCTGATGATATGAATGGTTCTTCTTTATTTGAAAGGATGGAAGAAAATACCTGTTCACCAAGAAAGTGACCTTCTGTGGTCTTATTTTTTTCCCCCTTTTTTGGGCATTTTCCCAGCAGATTACTTGACTTTTGAGTCCTTTGTCAAGCGGAGGGTATACTCTGGGGACCTGTAAGTTCTCAGTTCCTCTGAGGTGGCACAATCAAGGGAGGGAGTTTACTTCTCTCCTGACCTACACTCTTGCAACCACAAGCAGTCTGTTTCATGCAGGATCAGTGAGTACAATTCCCTCTCCACAACCGCCTCCAGCTCTATGTCAGCAATCTGATTCCTTATTCCAGGACCCCCACTCAGGACTGAGATTCAGATCAGTCACTCAGTTCCCCCAGGTGCTTTAGGGCAAGGGCTCCAAAAGTGGATGCTGCTGCTGTAATGGCTGCTGCAGGAGGAGGCCAAACCACATTCCCTTCTCCCTCATGTGAAAGAACTTTCCCACTGACCTTTGAAGCTGTCTTTGGTATTTGTGGGTTGGGCAATCTGGGAACTGCAGCTGTTGCCGGGGATTCCGCCCCGTGGAGTCTGCTCTGTTCCTGTCCCTGCTGTGCCACGATAGGCTGTGCTCCGCTCTGCACCTGACCTTTCCTGTAGGCCTTCCAGGCTGTCTTGGGCTGGAAATCTCTTTCACTCTGTCATTTTATGACTTCTCCTGCTCTGGAATTTGTTTAGAGTCATTTTTACAAGTATTTTATGGGCTATGAAAGGGAGCTTCTACAGATCTGTCCTTCTATTCCACCATCTTGGCTCCGTCCCCACCCCTTTCCTTCTTATTTTTCTGTTGAGTGAAGTATATTTCTCTACTCAACTGTGTTTTGTGTGTGTATTCTTTCCTTCTTTGACCAGTCCAGATAAGTGAGATTCAGATGTTACCTTCTCCCTTCTCCCATCCTGTCCCCCTTGTTAGTATAGATCTCTACTTTTACTCTCCAATTGCATTAGATAATTTTCTGTTCATCTTTTAAGAGTATCAAGATATAACAGAATTACTCCCAGGCCATCTGTCTAATTAGACTTACCCAAGATCCCTAATGGTAACAACAGGATTCAGTGTGAACATATGTCATCTCTCAACATTAGAATTTAAATAGTTTATATTTCTTTAGTCCTTTACAATTGTTTTATATTATGTTTCTTTTGATTCTTTGTATTTCCAAATGTCTACACAGCTCTAGTTTGGGGACTTTTTATTTCTTTAAATAAGGAATGTTTGAAAGTCCTTTGCTTGCATTTTTGATCAATTTTTTTTTCCCTTCATAGGATTACACTCACTTTTTCAGGGTAAGCTATTCTTGTTCAAAAGCCTATATATCCTTTGCCTTTTGAGTTATTGTATTCTAAGCTTTCTTATTCTTTTTAGTGGGGGCTTCTCAGTCCTGTGTTGTTCTGACTGTGGTACCCTGACAATTGACTTTCTTTTAATTGCTTTTAATATTTTTTTTTCCTTTACTAGAACCTCTGGATTTTAGCTGTCATCTTCCTGAGAGTTTTCATTTTTGAATTTCTTACAGGAGGTACCTGTGGATTTTTTATTTCTCCTGAGATTTTAAGAGATCTGGATCGTTTTCTCTTACAATTTCCTGAAATATGGCTAGGCTTTGTTGTGGTTGTTGTAACTTTCATATGGACGCATCCTTCGGTTATCTTTCTTATCAGATCACTTCTCTAAGTCACTTTCTTTCCCACTTTGAAATACCTTATGTTTTCTTCTATATTTTCTGTCTTTTGACCTTGTTTTAATATTTTATGTTGTCCAGTGGAGTCATTATCCATTCTAATTTTCAGGGATTTTGTTGGTTGGACAAGATTTTGTACCACTTGTACCAGGCTCTTAATTCTCTTTCTAATTATTTCTCTCACATCTCTCATTTCTTTTCTCATTATTATCTTGTGGCACTCTCATGCATAAAATCAGTTGTAAGCTTTTTTTTTTTTTACTTTTGCTGCATCTCTTCCAGGAATTCTATTCAAATGCTTGTGTCCAAGCTACGTTTTTCTTTCTGGGTTTGTTTTTCACCTTTCACCTTTTTATGGTAAGAGGTTTTTTGTTTTGTTCTTGTTTTTGTTTCTTCTTCCTGCCTACTTCCTAAGTTTGGACTTTAGGGCCAAGCTTTGCATGCTCCTGGAGGGAATGTTTGGGCTGATCTTGTATCTTGTACATCCCTGCTCCTCCTTCCCTAGTAATTGTTGTGAGTGTTGTGTTATCCCAAGATCTCCAGATCTCTCAGTCAGGGGACCTGCAAGCTTTCAGTGCTCTCAAAGTTGTCTGATCCAGGACAAAGTCTGATCACACTGCTCTTCTAGTCTAAGCTCTGTAAGTTCCTGACATGAATTTAGGGCTAAGCTTGCTGTGTAGAGTTTCAGTAGATTGCTGCTGGACATTATCAACAATTTGGTAAAGCTTTTTCTCAGTTCAGAGTGACAGAATTGTTGGCTTCCTTTTAGTTGGGGATTCCTGTTCTGGATACTCCTCTGAAAGCTTCATTTAGGGCTAAAAGCTGAAACTGAGATCCTGCTCTGCTCCCTGGGTCAAAGCCACATAATTCCTGGGGACTTTTGTTTGTTTGTAGTTTCTTGCTCCGTAAACAGCCTTGGGTTCTTGATGGCTCCTCACCTTAGAGTAATATGTTTAGGTGCAGGTCAGTCTACCATGTTGCAACCAGGAACTGAACAGTAAGTGACAAAGCTGCCATTTGGCCCTTTTCAGCATCTTGCATGAAATGGAGGTGCCCAGAAAATAGGTCAGACCTATGCTTGCTCAGGTGCAAAACTTCTTCATGCTCCACATGGCTACAGTGCTCAGTACAAGAGCTCCAGCCCAGCCCTGGTGTTTGTAGACTTCTCGCTGTCTCCCTATTTCTTCCCAGGTTGGGGTGGGGGGGTTAAGAACATCTGGCTATAATCCTGCTAATCTGCTGCCTTTGAGATAGTGACTTTTTAAAGTACAGAAAGGTACCAGTGTACTTTAGAAACTAAATTAGTTCACTGTAATCTTCACTGCCTAAAAGTTCAGAAGCCTCTCAAGATTCAGGTCAAGTATACTATACTCTCTACTCAGTTTCCCAGACTTATTTGGCCTACTGCCCCCTTTTTAAATTTTTTTTTTTTTAACTCAACATCCTCCTGGGAGTAGGTTAGGTTAAACCTTATTTTTATTCAGCTCCCACCAATTGCACCTGAGGCTACATTTCTCCATCTGTCCTCCCCTCACCCTCAAGTATTGCCCACTTTGGGAACCTTTAGCTCTACATCAGGCTTGCACAAATTGTGGGCCCCTTGGACCATTTGCCACACACCAAAGAACTTCAGGTGGCCTATGAAAAATGTAGAGGCAAACATTCTTTGTATGTAGAGGAAATCCTGTGGCATCTGTAAGTTGTGCAGGCCTGCTCTGTATGAAATATTTCCATTACCTTATATCTCATTTGTACATATTTATGTGTATACCTCCCTAGTAGAATTTAAGCTACTTGAGGGCAAAAACTTTCACTTTGTATGTGTGTTCCCAGTATGAGAACATATTAAACCTTAATAAATGTTTATTAGATGATTAATAAAATGAATATACTTATTACAAAATGAATTATTCCACTGTTTTAAAAGGACTACAAAACTAGGGTGTAATTTCTACCCTCAGTCTGTGCCAGGATATTCATCCTGACTGTTAAAAATTCATTTTCCTCTCCCAAATTAGAAGTATACATTAAAATACAGGGACTTATGGACACTTTCTTTTTCTAACAGCCACCACGATTAATCAGTGTGCAGACAATGCAGAGAGGAAACATGAACTGTGGGGCTTTCCAAGCCCATCAGATGAGAATGGCTCAGAATGCTGCTCGAATACCAGGAATACCCCGGCATAGTGGACCTCAGTATTCCATGATGCAACCTCACCTCCAAAGACAAGTATGTCTAGTATATGACTTTGGCCTTAGTGCTAAAAGCTTTTATTTTTATAGAGCAGTTGCTTTTTAAACCAGTAAACTAACTTTGCAATTGATGTGTGTTAAAACATTTATCCCTTTCTTTAGAGATGTAATAACAACCTGATTCTTCAAGTAAATATTTTTATTTCAAAATGAAAAGAATTTGTTTCTCATATAGGCACTCTATGCATTAGCTTTAATTCTGTAGCAATGAGATTAACTTGCATGGCATATAGAATTATCTCCTCTTTGTCTGTGACATTACATTTCCTTCTCCCACCTGCCTTCTCCAAATAGCCACACCTAGATTTTAGAACTTCCGTCTAGTGGCCACCATCTAAAACTTTAAGTTGCAGTTGAGTCACTGATTTGCAACAGTGGAGAACAGTTTCCCACTGGAAAGTTTCCTAACCTGATAATATCACAAGTCCAGACCACCCTCCCCCTAAAAAAGAGAAAGCCTGATTGCCCCAACAGTTGCTGCTACATGACTGAATTTTTATGTGCATGACTTGAAGTAAAATGGTTTATTAAATGGTAGTGTCTTTCTTCCTAACAGCATTCTAACCCAGGACATGCCGGGCCTTTTCCTGTTGTATCTGTACATAATACCACGATCAACCCAACCAGTCCCACCACAGCCACCATGGCAAATGCTAATCGTGGTCCTACCAGCCCTTCTGTTACAGCAATAGAGCTTATTCCCTCTGTAACCAATCCAGAGAATTTACCATCCCTTCCAGACATCCCACCAATACAGGTTTGTACTAAATTTAAAAGTTTTAGTGGTGAAATGAATCTAATATCAATAGAGTTCACATCTTTAGATTTCCCTTATTCCAGTCAAGTGACATTCCTGCGTCTTTGCATGAGTATATAAAGCAGAAATATTACCAGTGTCACTTCTTTGCTTCCTCTGGTCATTTTTTTAAACTCACAGGCAGATGTCCCTGGTATAAATTATACTTTTGCAGAAATTAATCAGTAGTTTGAGAGAAAGGTAAACTATAAAAACAGTTCAGCTCTTTCAGTATTACTCCAGGCCCCAAGGGACCCTACTTAGTGTAAGAGCAGCAAAACATACCCAGAGTGGAGCCAGAGTTGTTATCTTTAACAACAAAAATTTATTAAATACCTATTTTGTTCAAAGCACGAAATGAGACAAAGGCTAAGCCTGGACTGGAAATAGAAAGGGGACCTTAAAACAGGGGATCAGTAGTACAAAATCTAAGGCCCACTGAGGGAAGAAAGTAAGTAGGGTGGGAAATTGCTCAATATTTACTATATGAATTTAGTTCAATAAGTATCTGTTAGTTGCTCTCTGAGTACAAGGCTGTGTACTTATACTGGAGGAAGTGAAAAGATTTAGCTAAGATATTCTACTCACGTGGAATGAGTTAATCTCATAAGGGGACAAAACATGTGCACAGATGACTAGTATGTGCTAAAGAGTTTTAAAACTGCATAGCCTCTTGAAGAGAGCATTTACATGACCTTTATTAGGAAGAGGAGGAGATGCTTCATAGAGAAAAATCCTTTGTGGACCTGTAAGGATAGGTAGGCATTCAATAGTCAGCGAAGGTTTAAGGGAAAACCTTATTTTCATAGGTAGCTGAATGAACAGACAAGAAAACTGAAGAGCAGGTGATAAGTTGAAAGATTAGAAAATATTCTAATCTGACTGAAGTGGAGAGAAGTAACATGAGGGAGACTAGAGAGGTGGAGTGGTCCTCCGGGGCCTTGAATGCTCAGCACAGTACTTGGAGCTTCCATTTGGCCAGTTCAGAGCTGTTGATGGTTTTAACCATGGGAGCAGCATCACCACATCCATGCCTGAGAAAGACCTCCTGCAGTAGAATTGTTGTGATGTTTGTGGGAGATAATTGTGTAAAACATTCTGCAGACTTCTGTTTTACAAATGTGGTTATTCTGGCACTAATATGCTATATTACTGGACGGGATAGGGAGTAGGGACTATGGCAGCCTGTTGACTTGGTGACACACTCCTATACTGTCCGCTGTTGGGGAGGCTAAGGCTGAGGAGTTTTTTGACTTTGGGAGTTCTGAATCATAGTAGGGCTAAAGCTGACTGTGTGTCCACACTGTTTGTCCCCAGTTGTATTCCATTTCATTAAATTCTGAAGTGCCTACTATATGCCAGGCACTGTGCTAATAAGTGTACCAGCATGGGGAGTGGGGGAGTGGGGGGGTGGTAGGGGCCACCAGGAAGCCTTAGAAAAACAGCAAATTAGCCCAAGTTGGAAACAGCCAGGTAAAAACTTATGATATGGAATTAATAGAAATTAACTTGATTAATGATTGAACGTGTGTATTGGGGAAAGAGGCAATGGTAACACAAATAATGATGATGATAGTAATAGTTGACATTTATGTATCCCGTAAAGATCTGCAAAGTGCTTTACATACATCATCTCATTTAACCTCCATAAGAACCCTGTAGGGCACATACACATTAAGGCAAGATTAACCCCAACCACAGATGTAAAATCTATAGAAAGTGAGGCTCAAAGAACTTAAATGCCTTGCTCAAGGCCTTGTTGTAACAGGTAAATGTCTGAGTTAGTGTTCAGACTCAGGCTTCTTCTGACTCCCAGGGCATAAGATAGCAATAGAGTCATGAACATAGGAGATATAGTATAAGTAAATAAACTGAAGTCAGTAGCAGCAGCCAGCTTTAGGAAGAAAGAAAGGTTGGTTCTATAAATGTCGAGTTTTAGGTGATCATGAAGGCTTCCAGGTGGAGATGGTCTGAAAGGCAGAAAGACATAGGTCTGTAGTTCATGAACAGACATCAGTACTAAAGGTAAAGCTCTTTGTAAAGTTAGTAATTGAAGTCATGGGAGTAAATGGGATTGCCAGGAGAGATAGTGTAGAAAAAGAGGAGAGGACTCTTGGAGCATAGCTATAGTCTTTAAAGGTATCATTGAAAGGATGCTAAGCCATCAAGGAAACAGAGAAAAGGCAGGTAGATAAGTGGGAAAAGTAATAGATAGATCAAGACAAGGAAAAAAATGCTAAGAGAGGAATAGTCACTCCCATCAAAAGCTGCTGAGGGTTCAAGGAGGAAAAAACCATCGGGCTTTTTGATCATGTGTTCGGTGACTTTTGTTGGCATGATTTCAGCAGTTGAGAGGAGAATGCCAAAAGAGTAGGTATTGAGAAAATTGAGGCAACAAATGTAGCCCACCATTTAAAAAAATATGTGTTAGTAGTTAGGTGGAAAAAAGAGATAGGACTTTTGTGTGTGTTTATCCTTAGTTGTGGAAGAAGACCATGCCATCAGAGAAATAATGACATGACTTGCACTTGACTTTGTTTTGAGTGAGGGAGGGCTGTGCAAGTTACCAGCCTCAATTCTCCAGAGCCATCTGAATCCAGTGACCATCCAGATATTCATCAGGATGACTGGAGATGACCCAGGATGAGGCAGTTGGGGTTAAGTGACTTGCCCCAAAGTTACATAGCTAGTGAGTGAGTGTCAAGTGTCTGAGGTGAGATTTGAACTCAGGTCCTCCTGACTCCTGCACTGGTGCTCTATGCACTGCACCACCTAGCTGCCCCAAAGAGATAGGACTATGTCAGAAAGCCTAATTAGGTAAGGCTTTTTTTTTTTAAAGTAAATTTTTATCACTGTCACCTTTTTTTTCTAAATGTATTCTCTCTCCTTACCTTAATAGCTAAATATAAAAAGAGAGAAAAAAACAGTTCAGCAAAACTTTCCAGCTTACCAGAAAAGAGTTTATTTTAGTTTTATAGTTTTCCAGATCCATAGTCCCCCAGTCCCAAAAGGAAGCAAAGGGAAGTGCTGGTGAAACTTTTTTAGATTTGAGAAAACCAGAGTATTTCTAGACAGCAGTGAGGGATTAGCAATGCTGGTCCTAGAAGAGGCGGAGGAGCTAAGAGGACCAAGGGGCATGGAACTTGGTTAATGTCAGGAAGGTATAGATGTCTTTCTTCACAAGAAATGGTTGGGGAGAACTGGGAAAGCTTGTGTTGTGTAAGCAGACTGTAAGCAGAAAGGATAAAAAAGTTGGAACAATTATGGAGAATGAAATAGGGAGTTTATAACGGTACCAGTAATCTCAACTGAGGTTTGTAGAGAAAAAACACATGACTTGGTTATTGGTGAAATCATTTCAACAGTTTGAACTATTTTTTTAAGAGCTTAGTATATGTATGGCTGGGATTGCTGAGTGGGGGAAAAAACCATACAGGAAAATGAAACATCTGCGTGTGAATTATCTGCTTTAATTGTTATTTGTATTTTAATTTTAATCCTAAGGCCACTTGCCCATCACTTAGTATACTTTTGATAACTTTCTCATAATCCTCCCTGTTTATATTCAAGGAACAAGAGTGATTTTTCATAATAACCTAAATAAAACAATTAACAAGATAGATCCTAAAGTAAAAATCATAATTTTATTCCAAAGCTATATTTGCTGCTATATATTTGTTACACATCCATATGTTTATTTTTACTTCCCCTTCATTACTTCAAATAGTCAAGTTCCTCAAATAAAGAAGACATGGAATTTAGCACTAGGTCTAAATACAATGAATAGTTTCTGTATGAAGAATGAAGAGATATAATAATTTTAGACCTAAAACCTCTATGTTTTCACTGCACTGATAACACAGATCCTCAAAGAAAAATGCAGAAATGGAAAGATACTTAGTGTAATGGATGTAAGGTCTACCTTGGAGTCAGGAAGACCTGATTCTAGTTCTCCCTCTCCCTATATTATTTCTGTGACCCATGGGCCAGCCATTTTGGCCTCTTAGTACCAGGGAGATGATTATAAGCTATAGGGAAATTCCCTATCCCAGTTGGGATACACATTTTCTTCCAAACTAAGAAAATATATGCTTAAATACATAAAACAGAGAAAATGGGTCCAAGACTAATTAGAGAAAGTGTTTTGAAAGATTTTTACTCTGGATTATTACTTGAAGCTGAAAGGAATTTTTTTTGCCACCAGAATATTTGTATTTTTTATTAAATGTTTAATAAACAAAAAAACAAACTCAATCAATTAGCTTTTTATAAGATAGAACCCCCTCAAAAATTAACAAGCAAAGAAATGCTTTTATTCTGAGTTGCCCCCTACCTGCCTGAAACACTTTTAGCCCCCTTTTCCATCCTTTCTACTTTCTTTGCCTTTTGAATATTTATTGACATTGGATAAATAGTTATAGTTTTACTTTTCACTTTGCATCATCTTATATAGATCTTTCTATATTTCCTTGTAAATTTCATATTCATCATTTTGTTCTGTCACCGTTTTATTCCATTACATTAATAGACCATAGTTTATGAAGCCACTCTCTAGTTCTTAGATATATGTTCCAGTTTGTTTTTCCTATTACATATGACCCAGTTGTGAACATTTTTGCTCAGATTCCTACTTTTCCTTTTTTATGATTTTTTCTTAAATAAACTATTCCATTTTTTGAACCATTCTCCCATATGTGAGAGAATGAAGATAAAGAGGCTGTGGAATTAAAGAGAAAAGGCAGGAATGATCATGTTGGCTTCATATCATTCCTGTAGTGAGTTGAAATTAATAAAATATGAATAACCTTCTAAAAGTTATTTAGTTGAATCACAAGTAACAGAACCATGAGTTACTATGAGGAGCTAAAATGCTTTGGGACATGCATGTGTCCCTAACTTTTTTCTTTTTCCAATTGAATTTTATTTTATTTTCAGGTCTGAATTCTCTCCCTCTCTCACCTCCCTCTTTTCCCCAACCCCCATTGAGAAAGCAAGAAAAACAGAACCCGTTACAAACATGTATAGCCAAGCAAAACAAATTCCCGCATTGGCCATGTCAAAAACAAAACCAAACCTAAGCCTCAGTCTGCACTCTGAGTCCATCACCTCTCTAACTAGAGGTGGGTAGCATGTTTCATCATGAGTCCTCTGGAATTGTAGTTGGTCATTGTATTGATTAAAGCACCTAAGTCTTTCAAGGTTGTTGTCTTTACAGTATTGTTGTTATTGTATAAATTGTTCTCCTGGTTCTGTTCACTTCACTTTGCATCAGTTTGTACAAGTCTTCCCAATTTTTTCCAAAATCATCCCTTTCTTCGTTTTGTAGCACAAGAATATTGCATAACACTCATAAACCATAATTCGTTCAGCCATTCTTCAGTTTTTAGCTTTTTGCCAACCCAAAAAGAATTGCTGGAAATATTTTTGTATATATGGGTCCTTTTACTCTTTTAAAAATCTCTTTGGAGAACAGACCTTGTAGCAGAATCTCTGGGTCAAAAGGATATGCACAGTTGAATGTTTTTGAGACATAATTCCAAATTATTCTCCAGAATGGCTGGACTAGTTCCCAACTCCACCAAGAGTGCATTAATATACCTGTTTTCCCACAGCCTGCAGAAGGGAATGTAGCAAATGGAAATGAGGAAGCCATTTCAGACATAAGAAGGAGCAAGTTAGCTTGAAAGTAGGTGAAACAAGTGATAAAAATGAGGAGCACGCAGTGAGTTAGACGAGAAATCATTGTTACCCTACAGTTTTTAAACATGGTAAAATCTGCTCTTAAATGGTGATATATTCATTTTGGAAAGCTAACGGGGTAAAATAAAAAAGTAATGGAATAAATTAAGTGGAGTGTATTTTAATGTTTAACTTTTGTATGTGGAAGAATTTAATATTTTTAGTTTTAATTGTAGTTGTTAAGTAAATAATGGAGAGTGTTTTTTAAATTTGTTTTTACATTGCCTCACTAATGCAAATAGTGTGTTATTAGTCACGTTGGGGCTTTAAAAGGAAATTTTTTTCTTGGAGATTTATGATGGCATCTTGGTAGGGAACTCCAGGTAAGGAACTTTCTTTGGGAAATGTAGATCAGTGCCTTCTGTGGGATGTTAAGTTAACCTGGGAGGTTAAGGGACTTAGACCCAGATCCAGCCTGTGACTCTGAGACTAATTCTGTTGAGTTACAGACAGTTGAGGAATTGGATAGAGGCAACAACATGTAACTTGAGTATATATAGCATCACTTCATTAGGAGCAATGCCTAATGATGTTTGGGACACAAAAGTAGTCCGTTAACCTCCCAGACTGTAAGGACATTTGTTTCTCTGACCATTGAATGAAACATGAAATGATTTTTATTAATTAATTTTTAAAATTTAATTCATTTCAGCATTTTAATGGTATAAAAATCCAAAAGGGAGGAAAAGTGATGAACATATGACTCTTTAAATTAGGTCTCATTCCTGTCATCTTTCTTGTCCTTTAGTTTTTTTTGTAGAGTAAAATGTTTCTAATTACAAACTCTTGAGTTTAGGAATTTCTCCACCTAGATAAAATTTTGTCCTTTCTCTTTCTCTTTAGTTGGAAGATGCTGGTTCAAGTAGTTTAGATAATCTCCTAAGTAGATATATCTCAGGCAGCCACCTACCCCCGCAGCCTACAAGTACCATGAATCCCTCTCCAGGACCCTCTGCCCTCTCGCCAGGATCATCAGGTAAAGTGAATAGGAATTGTTGCAATATTTAACTTTCATCTTGAAACAAGTAGATATCTTTAGATATTGCACATAATTTTTGTTTCCTTCCTTCCTTCTTTCACTTTTCACACATTTGATAGCAATATGAACACTTCCTTGTACCAAGAATTGTACTGATTGATGTTCAGAATTTAAGAGGTGTTGTTATTTTCTATGGACCTCATTGTCTTTAGTTCCTGTTAAAAGTTTTTGTTTGACTTCTGTTTTTATAATATGGAGAGGAAATGAGGAAAATTAATTTTCTTCAAAACAGTTTTATGTCATTTCTGAAAAAGTGCTTTAGTAGTAGTTAAAAGGAAAAATAAAAATTAAGAAATTAAATTTATTTTAAAAATTGATCTTTTTAGAAAAGACTTTCTTTTTGCTGAAGCTTTGTATCTGAATGTTTTATCTCGTAACACAAGATTAGGTGCTTCACTTGGGGTCATAAAACTTGAATTTGTACTATATTTGACAGCAGTTTCTTTGGCATTTAATGCAGAAAAAAATAGTCGGAAGATGGAAACAAGGCCAGGTGACAGAAGATTAATTTAAGAATGTGGAATGGTCCTGTAAAAGTGGTGTCAGAAATGCTTCAGCTCTGGATGAGCTGAGACTGGTGAGGGAAATGACAATTGTCAAGGGCATTTAAAAAGTGTATTGGGAGTAAAAGGACGACTGAAAAAGAATAGGGCTTTTTTGGGGTGAGTGCCACAGAGAGAAAGCAGAATTGCTCGAATTATTTTGTTTCTGTTTTTTATTCAAAGGAGAGTGATGACCAAAATGGCTAAGACTAAAGAATGACTAACAGGGAGCCAGGATCAATAAGGAGATAGAAAGAGAGCCCTTAGCTGCCTAACTGAACCATCCTCAGGTCTTACAAGTACTGCCCAAGGTGATTCAGACCCACTCTGAGTACTGTTTGACCATAAAAGGATTGGATAATCAGATATCCTGATTTTCAGAAACTGGATGACAGGGATAAATCTATATACTATATAGGCGATTGAAGTTTCTGGGAAAATTCTAGAAGGGGTCTTTAGTGAGGTAGGTGACTATCTGGAAAGGAAAAGGGATGATGATTACATTGCACCAGGATGGTTTCATTAGAAAGAAGTCTTGCCAGACTAATCTCATTTCCTTTTTAATAAGGTCACCTAACTAGTAGATGAGGGGAATGCTATGAATATAGTTTTATTGTTTTTTAGCAAGTCTGTTCTTGTGGAGAGGGGCACTTAGGTGGCACAGTGGAGAGAGTGCCAGATCTGGAGTCAGGAAGACTTACCTTCCTGAGTTCAAATCTGACCTCAGATACTTAATAACTTTTTGACTCTGGGCAAGTCATTTAACACTGTTTGCCTCCATTTTTCCTTATCTGGAAAATGAGCTGGAAACAAAAATGGCAAACCACTCCAAGTATCTTTGCCAAGAAAAACCACAAATGGGGTCACAGAGAGTCAGATTGAACAGCTATGTTTTTATGGAGAAGATGGAGAGATACAGATTAAACTGTATCGTCGGTTCGATTTAGAACAGGTCAGATGGGAATTACTGATTATTCTGCGTCAGCATGATAGGAAGTCTCTGGCACCTCAGGGATCTACTCGGCCCCATCTGTTTAATATTTCTGTCTGTGACTTGGATAAAGGCATAGCTGACAAGCTCATGAAGTTGACAGGTGAAACAAAGATAAGAGGTACGGTTAATACAGTGAAGAGCAGGCTGGGACACCAAAAGAATCTTGAAAGGCATGGAGTTGTCTCTTAAGATGAATTGGAATAGGAATAAATGTAAAGTCTTCAATTTGTTTCCCCTCTACTTCTCTCCCCTCGCCCCTCAAAAAAAATCTGAAGCATAAGATGGGAGAAGGAAATGGATACACAGGTGTTCTGAAAAGATCTGGGGTCTTAGTGGATTGTAAAGTCAGTGTGAGCAATATGATATAGCTGCACAAAAAGCTAAGGAGATCTTGGGCTTCATTAAGAGGTGCAGAGTTTCCAAGAACAAGGAGGTGATAGACTCACTGTATTCTGCCCTTGAGAGTATGGTGTTAAGTTCTCAGCACTGCAGTTTAAGGAGGACATTGATAAGCTGGCAAGTGTCCAGAGAAGGGCAGCCTGGATGCTGTAGCAAACTATACTTAGATTTCAGCAAGGTATTTAAACAAAGTCTGTCCTGCCATTCCTGTAGACAAATTTTAGAGATGTGGACTTACATTATAGTATAGGGTCTGGTGGCTTTGGAACTGTTAAAATGATCCCACCCCCAGTGATCATTAGTGGGTTGGAGAAATGTCTCTAGAAGAGTGTCCTGGACTATATCATTGGCACTGTCCTTTTAAGTATTTTTATCAGTGACTTGCATGAAATCATACAAAGCACACTGATAAATGTCAGGTGACATGAAATTATGAGAGATAACTAACAATATTAGGTTCCAAAATGGTCGCAGAATCTCATTGATCATCTGACCTGACCTGTTACCAAATAAAAATGTCTCTGTGATATATCCAAGAAGCATTTAGTACTGTGAGTGGGGGGATCTGTTACCTCCAGAAACAATCCGTTCTGCTTTTGGAGACTTCTCATAGTTGGGATTTTCCTCTCTAATACTGAGCCAGAAATCTGTCTCTTTGTCACTTCTACTGATTGCTTCTCATTCTAGCCTCATGGACCATGCAAAATAAGTTTGATCCTTCTTCTACAGTAAGTCCTTTCACATACTTGAAAATACTGATTTTATCACCTTTCACTGTACTCCCTGTTCTTCTCTTCTTCAGACAAAATACCCCAAGTTCACTACCCTGATCATTCTCTGGGAAGGCATTTTAAAATAATATCTAATCCAGTAAGATGAAATTTAATTTAAATAAATGTAAGTTCCTAAACAGAGGCTTAAAAAATATCAACCTCTCCAGTACGGAATAGGGAAGTATACTTAAACAGGTTTTGTGAAAAATCGCTGGAGCATTGTATGCTCACTGTGAGCAGCCACCCTGTTGTTTCTAGGCTAAAGTACAAACTCTTCAGTTTGGTATTAAAAGTCCTTCACAGTTTAGCTTCATTTTGACTTTTGGTACTTATTTCATAATTCTCTGCTTTGTACACACTGTATTGCAGCCAAACCAGCTTACTTACTGTTCCCTAAAGTCAGTATTCCATGACTTTTTTGTGTTCCCCATGCCTAGAATGCATCCTCTCCCATAGTTATTACTGCTTTCTTCCTTGTAAAATAACTTTATTTTTGTCTAGTTAGTGTTTACGTGTTGTTACTCCCTCTCCCCCACACCTCCATGTACGCTCTTTGAGGGCAGGGACTTTTTTTGCGGGGGGGTGTGTCTTTCTAGCCCTAGTGCCTAGCATGGTGCCTTACACATAGGTTTATGCATACTTGTTGAAATGAGCGTGGCATGGCAGCACCAAAAAAGTTCATTCAGTTTTTGTCAGCAGCAAGAGATCCGTAATGTTTAAGAAAATGATGCTTCTGCTTTCCTGGTCAGGCCATTTTTGGACTGTTCAGTTCAGTATGGACTATTCTGAGCACCTCATTTTGGACTGTAGAACAACTAACATGTTGTGAGAGAACTAGGGAACATGTCATATGAGAATCTTATAAAGGAACTGGAGAAAGTTTAACCAAAAGAGAGAAAGATTCAGTGGGGAACCTTATAACTGTCTTCAAGTGAAGGACTATCTTGTGAAAAGGGGGATTAGTCTTGTTGGACCTGGTCACAGAGTGTTCTCTGTGAACAGTGGATGGAAGTTGCAGAGTTAATTTAAGCTGGTAATTAGAAAAAAGCTTCTGAGAAGTTGAGTTCTCTAACAATAGATTAGATTGCCTGTGGTTCCTGGTTTTAAGTAGACTTATTGAAAATGTTATAGAAGGATACCAGGTATGAGTTAGAGTAGATGACCTTCCAGATCTTGTATTCTGTGAGTTCTTAAGATCTGTGACAATTGATATTTTTGGCAGAAGAATCTTATGACTGAGAGTGCATCTGTTAGAATTTAGGTGGATTTGGAGTTAGTGATAGAAAAGGAGTATAAACTTTCTAGAATCCTGTTGTTAGACTATTTCCTAAACATCCAGATGAACACTTTAAAAATGGTCTACTTTATGTTTCTTTGGATCAGGGTTTCTTAAACTTTTCCCACTTAGGACATTTCTTCCACTCCCACCCTCAAGTTCCATGGCCTGAGGGCATGCACAGTGCAAAATGCTCATGCTTTGTTTTCAGAACCCAGGCTGCAGTGAAGTTGGGCAATGCAACTCAGGCAAGCATGGCTAGAAACACGTTGGATTTATTACACGTTTAATTTTAATTAATTTTTGTTTGTTGCACGTTCAGAAATCTTTTACTGTTGTCAGATTTTTTTGGTCATGACCCACAGTTTAAGAAGTGCTGCTCTAGGTGACCCAGAGATTAGGGCTTACTCTCTAAAATTATTGATTTAGGTTAATTTAATAAACACAACTTGAGTACTTTCAATTAGAAATGTCTTTGTGTTTACTTTTGACATACATTTTGCCCTGGTGTTTTTTAGGCTTGTCCAATTCCCACACACCTGTGAGGCCACCAAGTACCTCCAGCACAGGCAGTCGAGGCAGGTAAGTGTTACCACCACTTGAAAGTACCTGGGATAGGAGAGGTTTGAATGGTAACAGTGGTGAAATATTATTCTAATTGAAAGTACCTGATTTAATAAAGAGCATTAATCATACTTTGATTAAGAAAAGGTCTGAGTGAGACTTTTTCTTTCTTTATGTTATAGATCAAAGAAATGATTGATGTTATGGGTACTGGAGAAGATTGTAGAAAGAAAAGATGTTTATCCCTAATGCTGCTTAATAAGGTCACACCTACAGTTTTTATTGGCCATTGTTTTTTGTTTAGGAGCTGAATAGAGCTCATCCCAGCTTCACTGATCCAACATTAGGAAATTTCAGCCGGTTTTTATTCTTGATTAAAGAAATGTAACTTACTTGTTAGCAATACCAGTGTTGCCTCCTCTTTCTCTCAGAAATGAAATTGTCAGTGTTTTAAACTAGCTGCCTGGGAAAATGACAATTTGCAAGGCTAAGTACTTTTTAAACACAAGTGTCTTAGTATTTTAAAGTCATAGTCCAGTATCCTGGAAGTTTGAAATTTATTTTTTAAAACTTGGAAAGCACAAATTTTGTTTATTTAAAATCTGTACTGCAACAGTGTCTTATTTTTCATGGAAAGGGAACAAAGAAATCAGATTTCATTCATTGTGAGGTACACTTATCTTCCCCACTTGCTTTTTCACCCAGTTGTTCGCTGCTCATAGTTTAGTAATTATTTTTACATGTTGTGTTTTCGTATGTGCATGATTTTCAGCTGTGGGTCATCAGGCAGAGCTACAGAGAAGGCAAGTCTCAGTTTCAAATCTGACCAAGTAAAGGTCAAGCAAGAGCCTGGGACTGAGGAAGAAATATGCAGCTACTCAGGAACAGTGAAACAAGAGAAAACAGAGGATGGCAGGAGGAGTGCGTGCATGGTAAGGTTCCCCTGGGCTCCCAAATGAAGGATGTTGGGAGGTCACAAACTCATCCATCCCTGGTGTTTCTTCTGTCTTTTTAGTCCATTTGGTTGAGGGTGTTTGTGATTCTAGGAATCATTTATTCTTGGATTTTCATGCCTGGAACAAGTCAGACTGCTCCTTCAGCTTGTGCAGTCATTTATTAAGGGCTTACTATGTAAGCACTGTAAGTAGAAGGTAAATTCAGAGGGAAAGTTTTAGAGTGGGAAGAGATGGGATATTCATGACCGACCCTTACAGAAAGTGAGATCTAAGCTGATTCTTAAAGGAGGCCTGAGAGACCAGGAGGTAGAGCATTCTAGGCAGGAGGGATAGAAAACCATTCAAAAAAAGGTCAGTGCTGCTATATTGTAGGTTACATGGAGAAGAATAAAATGTTAGAAGAGTAGGATGGGGGCTGGTTGTGAAGGACTTTGAAAGTTAAACTGAGGGTTTTATATTGGACCCTAAAAATAATAGGGAGCCACAAGAGTTGATCAGATAGGGAAATTGATGCAGATCCACTCTGGGAAGGTCACTTGGACGTTTGAGTGGAAGATGGACTAGAGCAGGAAGAAACTTGAATTAGGGAGTCCAATCAGAAGGCTCCTTTCAGTTGTCCAGGTATTACAGTGGCTGTGTGAGTTCTAGAGATGGGGATGTAGACCTTGTGAAGGTAGAATGGAAAGAACTTGCAGATCTATGGAGGATGGAAGAGTTTATGACCAAACAAGAGATAGAGAATATTAAATTAAAAAGGTTTTGCACAAGCAAAGCCAATGCACTCAAGATTAGAAGGAAAACAGAAAGCTGGGAAACAATTTTTACAGGCAGTGTCTGCTAAAGGCATCATTTCTAAAATTATAGAGAACTGAGTCAAATTTATAAGAATACACTTTGTTCCCCAGTTGATAAGTGGTCAAAGGATATGAACAGGCAGTTTTCAGATGAAGAAATTAAAGCTGTCCATAGTCAATGAAAAAAATGCTCTAAATCACTATTGATTAGAGAAATGCAAATTGAAACAAGTCTGAGGTACCACCCTACACCTATCAGATTGACTAATATTACAAAACAGGAAAATGATAAATGTTGGAGAAGATGTGGGAAAACTGGAACACTAAGCATTGTTTGTGGAGTTGTGAACTTATCCAACCTTTCTGAAGAGCAATTTGGGACTATGCCTAAAGGGCTGTAAAACTGCATTCCATTTGATCCAGCAATACCACTAGGTCTGCATCCCAAAGAGGTCGTAAAAAATGTAAAAGAACCCATGTGTAAGAAAAGTATTTATAGACGCTCTTTTTGGAAATTGAGGGATGCCTCTCATGTGGGAGTGGCTGACCCAGTTGTAGTATACAAATGTAATGGAATACTATTGTGCTATGAGAAATGATGAGCAGACAGATTTCGAAAAACCTGGAAAGACTTACATGAACTGATGCCGAGTGAAGTGAGCAGAACCGGAACATTGTATACAGTAACAGCAACACTGTGCCTTGACCAACTCTGATAGACATAACTCTTCCCATCAATGCAGTGATCTAAGACAATTCCAAAAGACTCATGATGGAAAATGCTGTCCACATCCATGGAAAGAACTATGGAGTACGAATGCAGATTGAAGCGTGCTATTCTCTCTCTGTTTTCCCCTTTTGTTCTGATTCTTTCATAATATGACTAAAGTGGAAATATGTTTAACATGATTGTACATGTATAGCCTATATCAGATTGTTTGCAGTCTTGAGGGGAGGGAGGGGAGAAATTTAGAACTCAGAATCTTCTAAAAGGTGAATGTCGAAAATTAAAATAAATTTTTAAAAATAAATTAATAGGACTTGGCAACAAATTGGCTATGTGGGATGAGTGCTAGTGAGAATTTGAGGAAAAAGACAAGGTTATGTTATGGGTCTGATGATGAGACAGATGGTGGTACTTTTGACAATACTAGGAAAGTTTGGAAAAGGGGAGAGTTTGTGAGGAAAGAGGAGTTCAGTTTTGAACTTGTTGAGTTTAAGATGTCTCAGATATCCAGTCGGAGATGCAAGACTGGAGGACAGGAAAGAGGTTAGTGTTAGATAGGTCTGAAAATCATCTTCTTAGTGATGATCGTTGAAATCCATGGCACCTGATGAGAACCCTCAAGTGAAATAATGTAGAGAGGGAAGAAGCTGCAGGACAGAGCATTGGGAACCCCCCACAGTTAGAAGCTGCGACCTAGATGAAGATCCAGCAAAGGAAACGGAAAAAGAAGTCAGACAATTAGGATACAAGTGTCAGGAAAATTGAAAAAGGAGAGAGTATCCAGAAGGGTGATTGATAGTCCAGAGACATTAAGAAGGGTCAGAGCTGAAAAAAGACCATGTTGTCTTGGGCAGTTTGGCAATTAAGAAATCATTACTAAATTTGGCGGGAGGGGTTTCAGTTGAATCATAGGGTTTAGAAGTCTGAGAAGAAAAGTGAGGCACTGATAGGATGGCAGTTGGTGGGGATGGGTGGATCAAGTGAAGGCTTTGTGAGGATAGGGGAGATATGGATGGTTTGTATATAGGTAGAAGGGAAGGATCCAGTGGATAGGGAGAGATTGAAGATCTCTCAGGTTTTCTTTGAAAATAATTTTATAGTCTGGAATCCATAGAGTAGGAATCAAAAAAATGATTAAGGTGTCAGTATTTTCTGCTTTACAGCTGCTAGGGTTTGTATGTGACTTAAAGTCCATGTTAACGTCATCAATTCAAAGGCTTCTGCCAAGGAGGATGCTAGCTTATTCTGCACCCATTTTTTCATCCTAATGACTAGGAAAATATGAATTATGAAAGGGCCACAGAGATAGCTATATCATTGAAATAACTTATTTAACTTCTGTTTTGGTTTTTTTTTTTGGTTTGTTTTTTTTTTTGTTGTTTATTTGTTTTTTACAAAATAGTAATTCTTACTATTAAGTAAAGAAAGCTGCAAACTCCTTTTGTTGTATCCAGTTTTTATTGTTCTTTTTTCTGTCAGGCAAAAGGGATTTTTGTTCAGTTAAGGTTAGTGCAAATATAGAACATATTGTAAACATGTAGCACATTCTCTCATACCACAATAAATCTTACTTTTACATATCTGCCTTGGAATGATACTACAGAAGATTTGATTTGACTTGATGATTTCTAGAATATTTATGATCAGACGGCTAATTTTCCTTTTCTATTTCATAGACTCTCCACAACTTCAGAAAGTTATATGGACAGGACATTTTTTTTAAGAAATTTCCTGAGTATACATCAGCAAGTAAAATATAGTGACCCCTAGTCATTTGTTATGCTTACAGAAAATCATAATTAGGGTAAATATTACTCCTAGGATTTCATATTCCAGAATATCTAAATGACTTTAGGAAAGGTGATCTATAACTTTCCCTTACTCCGTTTGCATAAATAATGAAGAGTTAGCTATCTCTAAGTGATGTTTTACGTTTATTCTAGAAGCCTCAAAAATATCAAAAAAAATTTTTTAAAATACATTAGTGATTCCAGTACACTGTTATGATAAAGAAAAACCATAGACTAGTTTATTTAGAGACATTTTTGTAAACCTTGGACTCAATTTTCATATAATACAGTGTTTTTTTCCCTGTAAGAATAGCAAGATGATTCTGATGCTATTGTTTTATTTTAGTTGAGCAGTCCTGAGAGTAGCTTGACACCACCTCTCTCAACCAACTTGCATCTGGAGAGTGAGTTGGATGCATTAGGAAGCTTGGAAAATCATGTCAAAACAGAACCTATGGATATCGGTGAAAGCTGTAAACAGCCTGGGCTCAGCAGTCTTGTCAATGGAAAATCTCCAATGCGAAACCTAATGCACCGTTCAACAAGGACTGGAGAAGGCAACAATAAAGAGGAGGACCCAAATGAAGACTGGTGTGCTGTTTGCCAAAATGGAGGGGATCTTTTATGCTGTGAAAAGTGTCCAAAGGTCTTTCACCTCACCTGTCACGTCCCAACACTTCTCAGCTTTCCAAGGTACAAGAAGACAAATGTATTGTTTTTGAAATTACTTCTTAGCAATTTTAATGTAGTTCTCCTTTTGAGGAATATGATCCCAAAACTTTTTTTTCCCTATAAAGCTAGAGCCCCCTCATTTCTGCTGAGAGACCTGTCAACCATGACAGCTTAAATGATTTCCCTTTTTTCATATAGAAAAACTGAATTACACCAAGTCCCAGCATTAGGACAGGAATACACCGTTTTCTAATCTCTTACAGTGAATTTCTTGATCCCTCTGGTACTTGTATTCTTCTTCCTTAAGGTTAAGTTTATTTTAAATAAAATATCACCATTTAATTTTGTATTAGTGTATGATTTTGCATGTAATAGGGGGAGAAAAAAACGTGATCTTAGTATGAAGATTGATGAAAGGAGCTAAAAATGTTTAGCCTGGAGGAGAAATGATTTGTAGGCTTATGGTGATCCATTGACTTCAGATATTTGAAGAGTGAACTGGTGAAAAAGGAATTAAATTTATTTTGTTCTCCAGGGCATTCCTAGAACCAGGAAATATATAAAGCTCTAGTGGTAACAAATTTGGGTTGTATAATTTTAAAATGGATTGCTTTGGAAGGTAGTGACTTCTTCAAACCTATATTCGGACCACTTGGAGTTACTGTAAAAAGGGATTTCTGCTTCATGTGAGGCCCTCCTTGGCTCCGCCTCCTGGCTTCCTTCAGATTTCAGCCGGACCCTCACCTACTACAAGAAGGCTTTCCCAGGCCGCCTTCAGTTGAGTGCTCCAGTTTGCCCCGTCTGTACCTTGTTTTTGTCCGTAGTTGTTCACCTGTGAGTTCCTTGAGAACAGGGACAATTTGGCCTTTCTTTTAATCTTCAGTACTTAAGTCAGTAACTGGCACATAGTATATGCTTAATAAAGGCTTGTTGGCTGACTGACTGATTGAAACCCCCCATAATACATCATGCCTCTGTGCCAAGATTAGGAACCAAATTTCTCATCTGTTTCCTTCCCCTGTCCACACAGGGTCATTAGCATATCCCAGACTGACTAACTAATGTAGTCTAGAATTTTTCCAGGAATCTAAATTAAGGTCACTGATCTTAGAGTAGTTTGCAGGTTCCATTCTCTTGCCCCCTTTTTTTATAAATCAAGGCAACAATTGTAATTTCTCTTATCTTTGGGGACCTCTTCTCCATCCTCCTAGAGATGTCACTGACAATGGGTCAGTGATTTTGGCACTCAGTGCTGTAGTTCTTGTACCTCAGATACCTTGAATTCTTCGAGTGTATCAAAGATCGCTTATTACCTCACTTTTCTGAACTATCAATTCCATATTTGCTATTTATTTTCTTTTCCAGCTCAGAGGTTAGTGGATCACAGCACCACAATTAAAAGTGAGTCAGAGGCCCTCCATTTGAAACCCTTTATTTTTCATATGAGGAAATCTAGGCCCAGGAAAGTTAAACTGCTCACGCAACATAATACAGGTAGAATGTATCAAGAGTGGGAATTTGAACGTATATCCTCTGACTATAGAGTCAGCACTCTTGCCACTGCACCATGTTATCATCCTTGGTAGAGAAAACAAGCAGAAACAGGTGGAATAATTGTGCTTTCTATGGTCAGTGCAGTACTTCCATCTTTGATCTCTTTTTCCCCCACAATACTTTAGAATGTATATAACCTAAACTCTTTTATTGTTCTGAGATTATGGTGTATAAATCAGATTGTGCTGTAAGAAATGGTTAATAGGGCAATATCAGAAACATCTGGAAAGACATGTCTGAACTGATGCAGATCCAAGTAAGCAGATTCAGAAGAACAGTTTATACAAAGACAGTGATCTTGTAAAGTCAAATAATTTTGAAGGTCTTAAGAGCTCTGATCAACAAAATGACTCATTACAATTCCTAAGGATTCATGGTGAAACATCACGGGGGTTGGGGTGGGTGTGGGGAGTTTGGGGGGATAATGACCAATGTAGAATTTTTTTCTTCTGCAGAAAACTTTTCATTCCTCTTCACATCTGTTTTTGATGACAGTCATTTTTTTTTTAATTACCAGATTTGAATCCTTGGCAAATTAATTACTTTTCTTTTCCTCTCATCCATTCCCCATTTAATCAGTTTCAAAATCCCATTGGTTCTACCCCTGCATTGTTCCTCATATCTATTCCCTTTTTCTCTACTTCTATTCATAAAGTAGAGGTAGTACTAGAGTCAGAACCTAGTCAAATCTCCCCCTCTGATACTTAGTTCCTTTGCTGAGTCATTTCACCTTCAGTTTCATCATCTGTAAAGGGAGCAGGTTATATAAAATGACCTCTAAGCAACTCTAGAGCAGTAATCCTGGTTCAGGTATTTATGATCTCTGTACTGTGCTGCAACTTCCTTACTATTATCATTTCCTCAAATTCAGAACATTGAGACATTATTCTCAGTGTCTCAATGTACAAATCTAATAATGTCATGCCCTTGTTTAAAAGCTTTCAACGTTCTCCAGTTCCTTACTGAATAAAATGCATTCCTCAACTTTGCATTCAAGGCCTTCCACAATGCAATTTTAATCTTACATTTTTCGTTCGAACTGTACTACTCACCATGCACCACTCAGCCTTTCTTTGCTATTTGTTGCTGTTTTTCATGCCTAGAATAGGTTCTTCTTTCTCACCTCTTCTATTCCTCTGTCAAAGGTGACACCTTCATCCCTAAATCTCTCATGTCATAGGAATATAGGCATTCCTGTGTACTTCTCCCATTCTCTTATTTTCTTGTGTTATTTGTGTACATCTCATTCTTCCTTCCAAATTCGTTTTTTCTTTCATTTTTGTGTACATGCTATACCTAATCCAGTGCCCAATACAGATACATTTTTATAAGTAAAATTGATTTGAATTGACATTTACATTCACTTATTTCTGAATCCAAATATAAATATATGAATAGAGATGTATAAAACCAAATTGAGGGAAGCTGATTAAAGCAGAGATTTGATTGACTAATTCTGTTCTTTGAAAATATTTGATCCTTTATTCACAGGTTCCCAAAGTGAGTGATACCAACCCCAGGAGGGAACACGGGGCGATGTAATGGTGGAGGGGGTGAGGGTCAGGAGTAGCATCGGATGCAATTGAGGGGCATTGAAGAAAAATAAGTGTTAGCCTCTAACCTAACCCCAGGGAGGTGCTGAGTAATTTTTTTTTTTGAAAAGGGGGTGATAGGCCAAATAAATTTGGGAACCTTTGCTTTATATGGTTAAACCATGCCAAAATTGTTTTAAGTGCTTTCACCTAGGTCTTGGGAATATCTACATTTTGTAGATCTCCTCTTTCCTTCCTTTTTAGAAGAGTTAAACTTTAGTTCCTTGAAGGATCATTCCATGTTCTTTTATGGCCTAAAAATACCCCAGAATGTTGAAACTCTAGAATTTTGTCACTACAGGCAGAGGTAGCATTTGGTAAAGTTATTGCAGCTATCACATAAACAGGTTTGTATACATTAGCGGTATCATCCCACTTTAGTAGGCATTGATGCTGAACCAAACTCTCTTCAGAGATGACTCTCTAGAATCAACCTCTGTCTTCTCAGACCTTCAAGTTGAATATAAGAACAAATGATAAGAACAAATAAATGCGCTCTGATAAGAACAAATAAATTGTTATGATAAAGTAAAAGATGCCATTATTCATCCAATTAACAGACAGTATAGATAGGTATACCAAACTTTTGTCACTATGCACTCCTGAAAATCTATTTGAATTAGAGTCTGTAAGTTGAATTTTGTTTTTATATACAAGGGGAACAGTCTATCTTTTTCTTTAATAGTATTTTGTTTCTTTCCAGTTACATGTAAAGATAGTTTTCAACATTCATTTTTGTAAAATTTGAGTTCCTCATTTTTCCTCCCTCGCCAAAACTGTAAGCCATCTGATAGAAGTTTTACATATACAGTCACTGAAACATATTTCCACATTAGTCAGGAACATTCTCTAAAAAGAACCAGTATTGAACCATTTTGAAAAGCAGTTGATTCTTTTATGGTGTCATTAATTCCTCCTTCATGTGTCTATTTTACTGGGGTACATTCACATAAACCTATGAGAAAGGAGCTATAAAGTCATTTTGAGAACTTGGACTGATAATGTGTATCCCTCTGTAGTGGAGAATGGATTTGCACATTTTGCAGAGATCTTGGGAAACCTGAAGTTGAATATGATTGTGACAATTTGCAACACAGCAAGAAGGGAAAAACTGCACAGGGCTTAAGCCCCATGGACCAAAGGGTAAGTGCCAAATAGTTGGTTTGTCATTATGGCTTTTGCAAGATCTGCTTACTTGGCACTTCTTTGTAATAAACACTTAGCTCACACAATTTTCACCAAAGGTCTAGTCTTGAATTTCGAAACTAGATGTGCTGGTCAGAATGGTTTAATTTACATAAAGTCTCTTGTGTCAGTGTTTCTAGTTAGTGGCTAATACTTGAAGATAGGAGATAATATTTGGTTTATATGATTACCTCTTTTTTGAAGAAATATTTGATCACTTAGCCATTGTGAAGTGGATTTCATTTGAGGACATTAGTGATCTTAAGTAGTAGATTATGAGGATAATTCCCAAAGAATTTACCTTTCACTTGGGTACTAAGAAGAAAGTTTCTGAAGCCCCTTAAGTGAGTAAAAAATTCATATGCATGATTTTTATATTAATTCTCATGTGACAGTATAACTATTATAATATGTCAGTAATCTATACATATAGATAGTTTATAAAAAGATTTTTATCCTAAATTGATCATTTTTGGTCACTGGGCACCTTGCCTTCTACTAATAGGTGCTATGTGTTCATTTTAACATTTGCTGTGGAGTGTCATAGAAGGTAAAAGCATTGGTCACCTCCTCCCTCCCAAAATAAAGTGTTCTGCAAAGTTCGTTGTTGAACAATTAGTAAGTTGTTCTTGACTCCTCTCTATTTGTTTATTAGTTAACCACAAGTTGACTTAGAAATATGGCTTGAGAGGCCATAGGCATGTAATTTTAGCAACAGCCTTTAAGAGAGTTAGTTTCACCTTATAGCCTTTTATTTTCTATCAGATCTATCTTTAGAAGAAGACATTGTGGTTTAGCAGAAAGAATACTGGATTTAGACTTAGAACGTGGGTTCAAATTTAAGCTCTTCTTAGTACCTGTGTGAGTTTAGACAAATCACTTCATGATTACCTCATGTATAAGATGATGGAGTTGAATTAAATGATCTCTTACATCCATCCAAATCTAGATTCTCCGTTTATGTCGATGACCTGCAAATGAAAGACTTTCATTTATATCCTTAGTCATACTAATTCTGATGGGAGATAAGGCCAGTTTCCTTGAATGTGAAAACTATTCTTAAAAATGGTGGATTAAGTGGATTAAATAGTGGATTAAGATTGTTCTGATTCTAAAGAATATCTTATTAGAGGAAAAAGATAATTCACAAGTTGTTTTTTTTCTGTACCTTTTTTATGGGGGAGCCAGAAATGTGAACGTCTACTGCTTTACCTCTATTGCCATGAACTGAGCATTGAATTCCAGGAACCAGTCCCTGTTTCGGTGAGTTGTCTATTTTTTAACACTCAGTTTTGATGAGCTGTTCTTAAAAGGACAGAGACTTTATTTAGAGTTTAGAATTTTGGTAGAATTGCAGTGAAATTCAATTATTAAAACTTCATGTGTGGTATTCAGACTCCTATTTATACAATAATTTTTTTTTATTGAATTCAAGATTTAGAAGTTAGAAAAATTCTAGGAAACCTGGTTCATAGGGAAGATCACTGGATTGAAAGTCATGTAACCTGGTTCCTGGTCATAGTTTTGCCTTTAACAGCAAAACACGTAACTTCTCAGTGCCTTAGTATATACATAAAGAGAGTTAGATTAGTTATCCTGTGAGCTTCTTTTCAGCTCTCACATTCTGTTTCTAGATGTTGGACTTGAAAAGAAACTAGGCATGTAAGAATTCTAATAAAAATAAAATTGAATTACCAACACTACCCTTGCTAGTTGTTTGGAGTGCTTCCAGAACTGCCATAATGAGGATATTGATCATGAAAAAAATAACTGTGGGAGATTTTGAAGGTTCGTTTTTGTTTTGTCTTTTAAAAAAAGATTTTATTCTTATGGAATAAAAATATTCTATCTTCCTGTGATTAGACTGAGGACAAGGGTGTTCACTGTAGTACAAATGGGGTTATATTGCTTTGGGCTTCTTGCATTTTTTAAAAAAACCCATTATCCCTCAGTTAATGAGTGGAATTATAGAATAGCAATAAGAAACAGCATTTGGGTGACCTAAGTTCCAATTTACAACTCACAGTGGTATACTAGATAGGTCACTTAATTACTTTAAAATTCAATTTCCTTATCTGTAAAATTCAGATTGAAATATCTTCAAAGTCTTTTCGAATTGTGAAATTTTATGTTGGCTACCTGTTTTATGTGTAATGCTGCAGTTTTTCTTAAATTCTTAAATTTCATATGAGAGAGAAGAAGTAACATCATAAAAATTAAACCTAGAAGAAGTTGCATGGAGGAGGTTTTGTTCCTCGTAAACAATAATATTCCCATGACTTCCATATAATATGAAAGTGCTCCCATGCAGTGTATGGATACTGTGGAAGAAGATAGTGATTTTGTTTCTTTTTTGGTAACTGTTCTTTTTAAACAATGTGTCTCTGTTAAATTATTAAATGCTAGAGTAACAAATTTGATTAAAGATAGAGACCAAAAGTTTTAAGTATTATTGACCAAGAACTATAGGAAATGGACAAATTTAGCAAATATAGATTTCTCTGTTATTCTATGAAAATGTTTTCCCCTTTTGTTGGTTGGAATACCTCCATGTGACCATACTGCAGTCTGTATGATTTGTAATGTCAGTGTCTTCCTTCACATTTGCTCAGGCTTTATCTGTTGCTTTCATGAACCATTTGTGATCCGATCACTAGGTTATCTACTACTTATATATATTGACATCAAGCATATAATACCTAGATGTTTAGTGACTCTTAAACCACAAAGAGCTCATTCCGTCAGGGATTTGCCATATAGTTAATAAGAGAATGTCTTTAATGATTGAATTAAAGTGGAAGAGTTTTTAAACATTTATTTGTTCTACAAACTCATTAGCCATTTGTCTTCATGACAAATATTTCTAAACAAATCCATAAATTTCGTAACTGACTAGCACATCTTTTCAGTCTTTGAATAGCATAATATAACTAGGGAATTATTTAATTCTATGTCTTTTTTTTTTAGATACCAAACTACTATAAAATTATAAAGAAACCAATGGATTTATCCACAGTGAAAAAGAAGCTTCAAAAAAAACATTCCCAACACTACCAAATCCCAGATGACTTTGTGGCAGACGTCCGGTTGATCTTCAAGAACTGTGAAAGGTTTAATGAAGTATGTTAGCTTCCAAGATGTAGAACTTTAGGTTTTTCAAAGAGTTCTTTCAAACTCAGAAAAATAATCAGTTTTTGAAGTTTTAAATCTACCTCATTAGAACTAAATAAGTGGGTGTTTTACCATTTCTGAATAAGAAAGTTCATAATCCTTAGGGGAGGCAGTGTTAGGCCTGACAAAAGAAAAAGATCTTTGAAAAAAGATTTCCTGATCAGTTAAAGCTTCTTTCTTTGTTACCAGAGTCCAAAGGTAGTTGGTATATTCTGAGGTTCTGATGAGACTTTTTCAACTCTATGAAAGACATTGAGAAAGATAACCTTGTAAGTAGCCTACTTTAAGTAGAAATTCAGAAAGATCTGCGATATAGCTGAAATTATCTATACATATACAGTTAGGTTTTAGTCATTTTCAGACTTGCTCACAGACAGTTATCAGTCTACCCTTAATGTTTAATACTTTGCCTTCCCTGGCTGTAGACTAAGAGTAGAAAATTGATACTGAATTTTCTGGGCCAGTATTGCAGCTCTGCTGAGAGCTTACTTTATTAGACTTTTTATGAAAGAACAAAGGTTATCTTTCTAGTCCTGGAGAACAAATAGGGTGGAAACCTCTGTCACAGAAACTAATTTTGTGTTGGCTGTGGGAAGAAATCAAGATTCCTGTTCTCTTCAAGAAAGACTTTATCAGGATGGGGACAGGGTGGGAAGTTGAGGTAGGGATATACTAACAGATGGAGAGAGAAGCTGTACTTTGAAAGTATTCTTGTCCTCAGATTCCAGGACTTTTTCTATCAATGTTGGTTCTGGCTTCTTTGATTCAATAGCTTCAATTCAATTCAGTTCAAATCAATTCTTTGAGTTCCATTTAATGTCCATGAAGATAGGTACTTTTGCCTGTGGATTTTTATTTACCCACCACCCCTGCCACTACTACTACCTCAAACAAAAGTGAGGAAATGTGAGAAATAGATCTCTTTCATAAAAGTAGATTACAGAAATTTCTGTGTTCTCTTTTGGATGTTTTTTTTTATGTGATTGTGTGACTGGGATCAAGACAACCAGTAAAAATCTCTTTTGGAATAGAACTGGTAAAAAGTGTGATTTAAAGTTTTTTAGGTTTTTTAAAGAGTGAAATTCTTTTACTTTCAGTATATGTAATAACACAGACTGATGGCTGACAAAATGATGCCAAAGAGATCCTAGTAAATACTTAGTAAATAAAACAGTCCCTGATTTGCATGTTGTGTATGCAAATGAATATTGCTAAGATGATTTTTTATAAAAGTTTTCTTAAATAGGTTAACCATTTCTCCTATAACTTTCATTATATCCTTTGCTTTTTGGTCCCTTTTTTCCTAGGTAGTGCACAGGTACTTCAGCTCAGCCCCTGCCCTAATTATTACAAATTCTGAATTAGTGGGGTTTAAATTAACAAGGTTTTGCTGTGGATTTAGAAACAGAACCTTATAAAAAAAAAGTATGTTCTGTTGAATTTTTTAAAACAATTGATCACTCACAGCAATCTGTTCTCCCTTTATGGCTGACTTTAGTCACCAACCCTATGCAGTCTCATAACTTTAGAAAGGATTATAATTTCCCTTTTTTTGACTCTGGTATCCTTTTTAGATGATGAAAGTTGTTCAAGTTTATGCAGAAACACAAGAGATTAATTTGAAGGTAAGCTTTTCAGACCACGCACACTTGGTGAAGGGACGTGCATTACCAATAGGTAAATGTTCCTGTCTTTTGTTTGCAGGCTGATTCAGAAGTAGCACAGGCAGGGAAATCAGTTGCTTTGTACTTTGAAGATAAACTCACAGAGATCTACTCAGACAGGACCTTCCCGCCTTTGCCAGAATTTGAGCAAGAAGAGGATGATGGTGAGATAACAGAGGACTCTGATGAAGACTTTGTCCAGCCACGCCGAAAACGCCTAAAATCAGACGAGAGACCCGTACATATAAAGTAGAATGACACCGTGGACCTAAATAACATTGTAAAAACTTATTTAAGTGTTGCTGGAACATCCCGCCTGCTGTGGCCACCTCCTTGAAGAAGCTGGTAGCTTGCTTAGACAGTATTAGATTGAAAAATGTTTGGACGGATAACACATTCTTGTCAAAAAGAGGGGACAGCTTTTATTGCAGACATAAAAGAAAAACAATTGAAGTTCCCTGTTGTTCCCGAAGAGGACGGGTCTCCGTGTTCTTAGAGATGGGCGAATATTGGTGATCATGTGTGGTTTAGATTGGTGTAGGATACTGACTGTACAGGTAAATAATTTGAGTCATGTTGCTTCATAATTTTTCTCTTAGGACTGGACCAGCACAGTTACTAAATCAAATTATTCCCAGTACTGGGTTCTTATCTAGTTTAAAGTAGCATTGCTCAAATTTTCCTCTGATGTGGACTCAACATTGAATCATGACTTTCAATCAATTCGTTTTTCTCATTTGAATTTTTTTGGGCTTTATTTTCTGTTAGTTCAGAAAACTAACCTGGTTCTCTTTGCTAGCTGCAGGAAATTCAACTTCCATTCCCTTGTTGGTCAGCCTTCCCAGTCTACTGAACCTAATAGGTAGCAGTAAGACTGGGGCCAGTAGGGTGAGTCTTAAAAAAAAGATGGCAGTTCTTCAGTAGTGGATCATGTATATTTATAATAGAGTCCTATCCGGAAACACTCCCACACAACAGCACTTCCCAGGTTAACTCATTTGATTGTATTGTTGCCCCCATGAAATAGGCAGAATGTTCGTTCCAAAATTAATTTAGTCTCGTGTGCATTTAAATTTGAGTCTGAGAAGGTAACTACTGGCAGTCATCCAGTCTTCCTTCATATCAGTTTTCTGATAGACCACTATTGGCAAACAATAATCTGTCAACTACCAAATGTGTAAAATTTCCTGTATTTCACTTTGTCTTATTTGTAAATAGTGAACTCAAACTTCTGGCAGATCGGCAACATTTGCTGAGCCTGTTTTTTAAGCTAATGTGTATTCTTACTAATGTTCCTATCAAGAATGGATTTGTAATATATGCTGTCTATTTCTAACATCACATTCATATTTTGAGGTTCTATCTTATTTTAGTAGAGAACAGACTTCTCAAAACTTTCTTCAGAAACAGCTTATGAATGAACTGTCTAAAAGATTATAGCAAACCTGGTGGGGTTAGATTACTCATCTGTCCACCAAGTGGGACATTTGCATGAACTGGGGACTTAAAGGCCTTGAAGAGGGTTAGGAGTCAGAGCCTGAAAATCAGCCAGTCCCCACTTGAATGGTCCTTGGAGTATACCCACCTCTGCTACCCTGATCACAGCATTACTAGGCAGTTAAACTTTACTCTGGAATGGTTCATTTTTTTGTCTCTCCATTAGTAATGCTCAGATCCAAGACATGTGTAATTTAGCCCTTGTACAGGCTTCTCTTTTGTTAGGAAGAACATTTTAAAGTCCTACTTTAGTTTGGACAAATTAGACTGTAATACGGTGGCCAAAATGAAAAAATGTTCCATTAGATATTTTTTCAGACACAGCAGATCTGTGGCAAACCTTTTGCCTTTTTTTTTTAAATATACATTCAGCATGAGTAGTTCATACAGTATTAGGCCTTCATACAATGAAATTATTTGACTTAACTGTACTATAGAAATAAATATTTTTAGCTCATTTTAAACCAACAAAAACACTCTAAAGAAATGCTTGTACAAAATTCCTTTGGGTTATTTCTTTTATTTACTAAGGGAAGAAAAACAAATAACCTTGAGGCCTTTCTAAAATATTAAAGAAAATAGAATGGAGTCCATAAGTGCTGGTTTTTTCTCACCTCCCTATGTATGATCTTAAATTCCTGATCTTTCTATAAATTGAATTACAAAAGAGGCATTAAAATATTTTAGAATTTCACTCAAGTTTTCAGAGAACAGTTTTCCTCCAAAAGTAGCTACCTTTTTTACTTGAAAGACCTTTTCTCTTCCTCTGAGTCCTCCATCTCTCCTTTCCATTCCACCTCCTCCCTTCTTTATCACTTTGGAATGAGTGAAACAACACACTTGTCGGAAGGCCTTTTGGGTTAAGAGGGTGACATTTTAGGGAGGGCAGGGGTGCTTTGAGTCCTGGCATGGGCACTGTGCCTTTGCTTTCCCTTTCAAGATTCTTCATTATTGTCCCATCAGCACAATCTGTCATTTAAGGAAAGAAGGAAGTATCTATTTTATTTTCTTTTTGTTTTCCAGTATTTGTATCCTTGGGGAGGAGGCTAGAGATAGGCAAGTTTGGTTCTTAAAGACCATGTTAGAAAGAAATTCTACAAATCATTTGGAATATGAAGTACAGAAAACTATAATGCTTCTCCAGTAGCCATTTACTGTTGAGCAAATAAATCGAAGGAGCAAATAAACTGAAAGTCAAAAGTATTCACTTTGAACTTAGTTGAATTTTTTCCTTACATACTATCCAGAGTTTATTAAGCTTAATAAGAAGGTTACTTCATTTGAGTGTCCCATGTCATACTATGGCAGTCGCTTTGGACCTTGTTAATATAAATTCTCTTAGTAGCCAGAAATTTTGCATGTTTTCCTGTTAAGTTGCGGCTGAACACCAACTTTGAACATACAATAACAATCCCGAGGGCTAGGGGTTATTTTGGTTTATTTTGGAAATCTTATGTCCTTGTCTTTCTCAAGAGTTTCAGTATTTTATTGTTGGCATATTTCTTTGTAGTAGCACTTCTTGAACAAGTCTCATTTGTACAGTGCTTAGATCCTTTCCCACAATGTCTACCCCCAAGCCCCTCCCAAAACAAAACAAAGGACATTAAAGTAAAAAACCCTTTCCTGATCTGTGATCACTTAACTGTTTGTAGTTCACAGCACCTGACCCAGTGTATTCATGGCTATGAAGGGATGACTTTACATGGTAAATACATGTGGGGGGAGTTTCTGAGCTTTTAGGCTTTAAAACATGCCGTGCAGGGAATAAACCAGCAGACTATCATCACAGAGTGTGAAGGGTCTGATGCCGAAATGGTTTCTGTGAGTATTCTATTTTGTGATGTGAAATGTCTGGATAGCTAAATAATGTAAGGTATCTAATTCTAATATTTGCTTAAAGAAATACTTTTTTAAACAAAATCACATCTTGCTTTTGGTTGTGACTAGCCCTAAGATTTTTTTTTTAAGTTAATCCAAAGAAGTAAAGGCAGTTTGTTCTGAAACAGATGTGAAAAGTGTATAGTGTGCTAATTGTGGACTGATCAATTACCTCAGCAGGTATCCTGCCTTGTAATTACTAGTGATTAGTGTTAACCAGCTAAATAGATTCAGGTCTCCTGACTGTGCCCTGGGACTGTGGCCTACCACATACTATGAAGGCTGTGTTCCTATCCAAAAAGAGGGTGCATGACCACCTGCCTCATTCTCTTTTCTCCCTGGCCCCCTCTTTTTTTTTTTTTCCACCCTATCCCATACACCATTTTCACAAGCAGATGTTCTCTGTAAGTGTAGATAGCTTATTTCTTGTCAGCTGGCATTCACTTGTTGTCAACATCATTAACATTGGATCAATGAAATATTTTATAAAATTTTTATCCCCTTATAATTAGAAAATCCACATCTGTGCTTGTCATAGAACATTCTTTATTAACTAATCTACTGAAGTTTAGGTAACAGCAGCAATGTTTGCAAATTGCAGTACATTATAACAATATTCTGGACTCCTCCATTTATTTCCCTCCCAATTGTCTCTTCCTTGAAAAGCAATAAAACTGCTTTAAGTCTGTTGCCTAATAGCATGACATGAATCCTTTCCTTTGGACAGTGATTTTATAGGAAAGTTTGTATGCATATCGCCAAGACTAGCTTTTAAAAAATAAAAATATAAATGTGCAGGAGTTACTGACAATATATTGTGGCATTTTATTTTAAAAATTGGGGAAAGTTACATATTTTTTTAAAAGTAGGTGTTTGAGTAAATAATGGAGGTACTTTTTTTAAGAAATAAATTTATATGCCACAGTTTACATAGACGTATTTCAGACTTCACATATACACTTGGATATGGCAGTTTCTTTTACTCTGTTAAAAATGCATGTACAGAAATTCTTCCACCTTAGTTCCTTGTGGTTGCCAACTTGTTCCTTTATAATAATGCTTTTTATTGTATCTGAGAATCAATAGTTTTCCAAAAGTATAGTTAATTTGGATATCTTTAACATAACTGTTGAACTACAAAATGTACACAAATTCAGTTTTACCCTTTTTCTAGCAAGCGATCTTTACAATTGAAAACTGTTCTTTTGAATTAGCTGAATTTCTACACCCTAAGGCACAAAAAGCATTTTCTAAGTGCTCTCACAGCATTCCCTTTTGAGTGTGACCTAAATTTCAAGCTTAAAAAGAAATGCATGTCTGCTACTGGTCTGAAAAAGTAGGCATTTATTATTTTGAAAACACAATGAAACATGTATATAAGCCTATAAAAAGATTTGTGCAATTGAAAGCCTGTTAATTTTTTTTTTAGGTAGATGAAATAACTACACATGAAAGGGTTAAATTCACAGCATTCTTAATGATGGTTTTTGCTCCCAGTATTTACTGGTACTTTTTTTTGCACATAGTTAACTTGACTCATCCTTCAATATGATTCTTCAAAAAAAAGTACTGTTTCTGTGGTATTGTATTCTCTAAATAATCATATTTAATTTTTTAATGAGGTTATTACAGTTCCTAATTGTTCCGTTCTTGTGTTTTTTGCTGGTGTGTAATAAAGGCAAGTTTTTTCTTTTCATGGTTATTTAATACATTAGCAGCCTGTAAATATTTCTTGTTTAAGATGCTCTGGAATGTGTTGTAGAAGTTGTATTAGATCAGTTAAAAGCATTGTTTAAGAACCACTTTGTTTTGGTTATTTCTATTAAATTAGAAAAATGAAAAAATTTTCAAATCGACTTCCTTTTTCTTTTTTTAATCCACTGTGAATTAGGTATATGATGCTTTCTTTCTTGAACTTCCATCATGATTACTTGGATTCTGAGATTTTGTGTTTGAATTTAACAAACAGCTCCAGAAGTAATAATATCTGGAATCATTTTTTTATTTTTTATTTTTTTTTTTATTATTTTGTTTTCAACATTCTACAATCACTTCCATATATCTTAGATTTTTTTTCCCCCTACCTCCCCACTCCTTTCCTGAGATGGCTACAATTTTATATAAGTTCTACACATACATTCCTATTAAATACATTTTCATCTTAATACCTGAAATCCTAATAGGACTTTAAAAATTAATAATATATCTAAATGTGAACTCTGTCAGAAAGAAAAGATGATGCTCCCCCATTTTAGGATGAGGAGATAAGGGTTTAGTAGACTTGTCAAAGTGGCACTCAGAAGGATGTGCCACTCTCTTAAATAAGAGGCTAGGCCTGTCCTATATTAATTCCCTGGTCCTGAGAATAGCAAAATAAACATTTGTTTTAAATTGTAGCAGTTTTCAATGACAAATGGATGTATTAATGTATTTTGAGGAAAGAATACAAAAATCATTTTGACACAAGTTCCATTTTTTCCCTTTATTCTGCTATCCATGAGGTTATCATCATACTTCATTTTCAGAGATGTTGCTGATAGTGTTTGGTTCTTTTGACCACACCCATATATGGTCATAATTGCAACTGTCTTGTGACAGCTGTTGGGCAAGCTTTAGTTTCCAATAGCTTTTTTTGATTCCTGCTTTAATTCAGAACCTTTGTCCCAAAAGCCATCCAATTCCTTAAAACCACTTGGAAGGCCAGGCTCTTTTTCTTGTATGTCTGCTCTACTTTACCAGCGGTCCACAGCTTTATCATGTTTACAGGTAATTCATGATACTAAATTTACTGTTATATAAAAGCTCCTAATTACTCCTCTCTTCTCTTGTGTGGAGGAAATATAATCAATAAACCTCATTAATGGTAGCTTATGCTACATAGTGCTTGTATCTCCTTTGATCTGTTGTCTTTGATCCTCACAATAGCCTTATGAATAAATACTACAATTATTATTACCCCGTTATACATATAAGAACCTTCTCAGAGCCATGATTTGTAAATTTCTTAATATACCAGATTTCTTTAACATACACAAATTTCTTAATATCTCCAAATGGAACCCTGGAAATGAATTCAATTTTGAACTAACCCAAATATTATAAAAGACAGCTGTTATATTCTGAGTAGAAAGTTGCAGGTTATCTAGTCTCTCTTGAGGAGTAGTATGCTTGTAAGATTTAGAGCTGGAAGATGCTTTTCAGAGTCATTAGCCCCAACAACTTATTTTTTACACTTGCACAAGAGGGAATTTAGACCCAGAGAAGGTAAAGTGAATTTCTTAAGGTCCCACATAGTAAATAGAGCTGAGATTCAAATCCCAAGCTGATTTGAACTTAAACCAAACAGTTTTGTGTTTTAGCCATAGCAAGGAATTTAATTTTCCCTATGTTGAAAATGGTAACTTAAGTGGATGGCCCAAGTCACCTATTTATTTCCTCACTTTGTCCTAGAAATGGCATTGTTTTCTACATTGAAAAGATGTGACAGGCTTACTGCTCTTTTAACCCACTAGCATCTGTTCACAGGGAGCAATGAGGGATTAGGGGTCTCCCTTACAACTCAGCATTTGAAAGTCTACTCTGTTCAGAAGGTACCATTCTGTGGGGAAGACATACAGATATTTGCAAGATAGAGCCCTTGTTTTCAAGAGTGCTATAATGAGAATAAGGCAAGTGAATAACTGCAGTACAAAGTGCCAAATAGTAAGTACTCTTTTAGGAAAGAGGCAGCTTGGCATAGAGGATAAAGTTAGGAAGACTGGTTCAAATTTCATCTTTAGAACGTGTAACCTTAGGCAATTCATTCAACTTCTTAAGGTTCCCCAGGTAACTCTGAGACTATACATTGCAAAGAAGGTGCCAATCTATAAGGATAGAGGAAGGTTTGCACTGGATCTTCATATACCAGTGAAATTGTATTAGGTAAAAGATGGGGAAGGATAGTGGATGAGGGGAAAGAAATTGCCAGCTTTGTAATTAAAGATATAAAAGCTGATTTAGGTGGACTTAAGAAGCAATTTTTATTATCTGGTATGGGGCTAAAGAGGGAAAATATGAAAAGCGAAGAGATTGGGTTTCCTAAGAATAAATCTGCTTTATCTGGTTGACTGAAATATCTTCTGGCCACAAAATTTAAAATGTGACTTATCCTGTTACTGAGAGACAATTCCCAAGATGAGCCCTTACTTGGCAAGTGAAACCACTGCATAGGTAGATAGAGAAAAGGTAGGTCTTAAGTCTGAGATTTCAGATGCTTGGAATATTTTAGAATTTAAAATCCCATAATCTATCAAGTCATTATTCTTTTTACCTTTTAAAAAGTAAGCAACCACCCTTTAAAAATGTCTTCAAACTTTAGTAAACTGTAAAATAATTCCATGTCTTTAAAAATATTCTTGAATTATTACTGTCAGTATGTGCTTATTCTAAGTCATGTTTACTCAAAGGAATTTTGATACTAATTTTGAAATTGTATATGTTGCATTATTTATGTACTTATTGATTGGTTCCAGTTAAAGCTATGTATCAGAAGAAAACACTGCACCCTTCCTCCGCTTCCCCAAATCAATATCCTAGTTTTTATTATGGAAGCTCAGACTTGGATCAGACTGTCCCTGGAAGGTCTAATTTAAAGAGAGCATCAGAAAATCTGGACTCTGAGAAAACGATAGCACTTTAAAGGATACAAATACTCAAACAGATTTCTGATTTTACTGACATGGGTACAAAGATACTGATCCCAATCTGCTGATGACTTTGTGCTTGCTCATATCTATATTCTCCCATAATTTGAACTCCATTTAATAAATAAACTTACTTGCTAGGGTCCTTCCTCACTTTCTGTTGACATCAAGAGGAATAGCCATATGATCAACCACTCTTTTTTGACTCGGGTCTCTGATGATTATCCTTTATTCTGATTCTCCTTTATAATTCCCTGTTTGTAATAAGTATTTACTCACACCCACCACCAGTCTCTTTGCCTTCTGGGTGTTGGTTGATTAGTAGGACGCTGCTGTTTAAAAGATGAGCTTTTGTTTCAGAGAAGAATTTGGGAAGGAAAAGATTCTTTTCCCTTATATATAGTTTTGGGCCCAACTCATCCATTTAGAGTTTCTGTCCAGGGTATACACATATACCAGTGGATAAACTCTACAAATTATCCATCTAATGGTATGCATGACATTTTACAAATAGATCATCTCACAACAGTCCAGTAAGGAGGAAATGTGGTACAGCGTAAAGAACACTCATTGCCTCTGTAGTTAGAGGATCTGGATTCACCCATTTCTCTTGGTAAAGTGACAACTTCTTTCCTTACCTGTAAAAGGAAGAAGTTGGAGTAGCTGGGGTCTCTGAGATTTCTTCCACTTTTTTACAGATGAAGAAGCAGCTTTAGAGAGACCAAATACGTCAGAACCTAGGTTTCCCATCAAGTTTATCACAATTTTTACTTTATGCCATAAAGTCTTCCATGCTTGCAGAAATGAGCATTTATAACACACAGTCCCATCCTTTTAAAATTTAAATTGGAAGCTGCATCACAGTACTTCAATTTAGGGTCTCATAGATTATTAGAACTAGGAGGTACCATCTAGTTCAACTTGCTTATTTTATGGTTGAGGAAATAGGCCCAGGACATTTTGGGGACTTACTTACCTAAGGTCATCCAGCTGTTAAATGAAAGAACCAGGACTTGCTAGTTCTGACTCTAAATTCAGTGCTTTTTCCACTGAGATCATTCTGACGGACTTTAGTAAATAAGATCACAAGGATCCACTTTATTTGACACCAGTTCCTGGAACTCTTAGAAACATGGTGATGTCTAAGGAAAGAGAAGGGGGTTGTGTTCCTCAGGACCTAAGTTGCTTCATTCCTTGGCCTTCCTGATTCACTAGATTTCATGACCCACTGCTTTAAATGCTAAACTCTGGTCCTTCTGTTTCCATCTTAGTGCTGTTGCTTTCATATATATATATATATTGGCCTCTCATGTCTCACTTCCAACCTTGCTTCTACTGATGTCTTTTCATGGTTTTCCACCCACTTTCCTCCCCAGCCTGATCCTTACTCCTTACTCCCCTTTCCCCACCAGAACCTGGGGCCCAGGACTTCATTCACCTGCTATTCCACAAGAATCCTCCAGAGCAAATTCCCTGGAATCCAGTCTATCTTCTTTACTGGATCTGTTGCACTATTGTCCAGTACCTGGTCTTAGAAACTAGAAGGGACTTTAGAGGTAAAGATGTAGAATAATTCTTATTACCACATGTAATTCCCAATTCTAATTTGCTTCACTTCAACTCCTCAGGGTAAGGGAGGGGTCACATACTGTGTTTCCTAACCATTAGGATGATGTGCCCATCCAGCAAATGTGAAGACTGGCTCAGCCACCCCATGTTGGAGACTTATAAATGGTTGTCCCATTGCCAGAATCACTGAAGCCATGAACCAAGAAGAAGTTCACTTGGCTAAGGCCACTTGGACTAAGATGAAATTAATGTTGAGTGGGATTGTCAGAAGAAATTCATTCAACATAAATATTTTTGTTGGTATTTTTTGGTTTTTATATCACCATTATCTCCAGATGAAACCTTTCATGTCTCCCACCCAGCAAGCCATCCTTTGTAATAGAATGAAAAAGAAAAGAGGGAAAACAGATCAGCAGAACCATTAACATAATAGTATATCTCACTTCAAGGAATGCAAAGTACTTTGCACACTACCTCATCTGATCCCTATGAGTTAGGTACTTGTGTGATCCCCAGTTTGCAGATAAGACAGAGAAAGGCTAAGTGACTGACTTTTGTCACATAGCTAGTGTTCAAAGCAGGATATGAAATCAGTTCTTAACTCCAAATGCAGCGCAAAGTGATTGTTCCAAGCCTTTCATTTTGTATAGGAGAGACAAACAGAACTTGCTAGACTTGCCTTCTTTGTATCATGAAATTTCCCAAGGACTTTTCATTCATGCTCATGCAAATGAGCATGTAATAGTCACTTGTGAGTCATAAAGAGCAAGAGATTATTAGATTGGTATTGGTTTCACTTTGTATCATGAACCTCTGATTTAGAGGCTGAGAAGGTCACTTGCCAAGGATGGAGCCAGTCAGGACTCATCACTGAAGGTCAGTGATCCTACAAATTTACAAGACTAAGGCTATTAATTTCACAGGATACTTTTTACCATTTTATTGACTTTGTTTTTCTCCTTAAAGTGTGAACTTATTCCACCCACCCACTCCCTCCCCTTTACATTCTTTCAATACACTGAAATAAAGTTTCACTTTTATAAGGAACTATGGTAGAGTAATATCTGTCCTAGGGCTCTATTCCACCCAGGTTAGGGTAATGTTTCTTTAAAAGGTTTTGGAACCAACCTGGAGACTGAATTGGCCAGAGCACTAAAGGTTCAAGCTGTGGAAGTAATTTTCTGGCATCTTACGTATGAAAAGTAGTTTAGTCAGGCTGTTCCTGGCCAACAAACCAGCTTGACCAACTCCAGGGAAGTTACGTTTAGCTGAATTCTTGATGAATGGAGTTTCCCAGCTTTGACCATTCTTCCCCTGCTATAGTCAAGTCATAGGATTGTAGATTTAGATTCAGAAGGGACTTTACAGGTCAAGTCTGACTCTCCTATTTTATCAATGAGGAAAAAAGGTCATAGTTTGTCCTCATCTTGAACCTGAGTTACCAGACTGACGTTAGTCAGGCCTTGTTTTTTAATAGGACATGAATTCTTGCTATAGTAAACCAAATTCAATGGAAACTAGGAAATAATTCAAATTACTCAACTCATAAACGCAAATACATACAAAAAAAAGATTAAAAAGCATTATTTAGACTTTCAGTGTTTCCCATTCATGATTCCCCTTGTTCAAATAAGGAAAGGAGACACCTTCTCATATTTCTCTTCAAGGCCAAAGTTGGCCACTATAATTTCACAGCATTCACTTCTTACTATTTTGCTATTTTTCTTTCCTTGTACATCGTCATTATGTCTATTGTCTTCCTGGTTATTCTTGTTTAGTATTCGTTTATGTGCCTTCCCTTATTTCTCTGTATTACATATATTATTTACTATGGAATACAGTACCACAATTTGCTTAGCCATTCCATAGTCAATAGGCAGCTACCTTGTTTCCCGTTCTTTGCTTCTACATCTATAAATATTTGGGCTTTATGCCTAGCAGTAAGATCTCTGGATCAAAAGATAGGAATATTTAAATCACTTTTTTATCTAAGAAAAGAAATTTCTCTGCAGGCAAATTGAACAGTCCTAAGAACTTTCTGTCTGTTTAATGAAAACTATTTGCTCTGGTTATATGCCCCATCTACAAATTTAATAGGCATGCAAAGGGATGTGTTATCCAAGACATTAATATTGATAAATAGGTTAAACAGCTTAGGACCAAGCAGAAATCCCAACTATACATCAAAAGAGTCCTCCTTTCAAGTAATCCTTGAACTGTTAATGTTTCTGATCTGGACAGAACTTCAATCAGCACCAAATCCATCTAACTGTACTGTTTCATGCTCACATCTCTCAATCTACCAACAGCTACATGAATTATGTCTTTTCACATGTGAAAGTGACATAGAAGAGTACACACCATCACACAGGGGAAAGAGCACTGATTCTGAAGTCAGAGGCTCAAATCATTCCAAAGACATTTCTTGTGTGCTTTTGGTTGTTACTTAACCTCTGGGACTCAATTTCCTCCTTGGTAGAATGAGAAGGTTGAATCTCTGATGTCTTCTGAGGTCCCTTCTGGATCCTGTGATCTCATACTAGTTTTGTCACATGTTGGTTGATAGAATCAGGATCCAAAAATGCTTGAAAAGTTGAAGTGATGCTGAGAAGCTATTTGCCCCTAAACAGTTTCATTGATTTGAGAGTTCTCTCCCATAGTTCAGATTACAGTTCATCTATGTTTGTCCTCCCTGAGCATCTCTCATCCATGACTTCCCAAAAATTCATCTCAGGGAAGATCCACTTTCCTTATTTTCTCCTGACATCCTGAGAGTACTGATGGAGTATCCTTCCTGTCCATTTGTCATCCTAGCCCATCCTCCCTTCCTATCCTATAGTTCTTTGATGGAATCCTTTCATCCTAGTGTTCAGAATTTCTCATTGGCCACATGTTGTAGCCTGCTCCCACCCTCCATGCACCTTTCCATTGTCATTTGAATGATTCCTATCTTTAGTTCTTCAGAGGCATTTGGTGTTTCACATCCTGCTATCATACCAATAAAACATTAGTATTGTAAAGATGGGCCAGCAGTTCATTAGGAAAAGTGGAAGTGAGAAGGATGGTGGTGAAGCAGTAGGTGCTCTGTGCTGCACCCTGCTCTTGTTAGCTTATATCTGCAACGCTGTTTTGAGTTGCAAATTTTAGGAAGGACATTGATGAGCTAGGAAACATCCAGAGAAGGCTTACCAGGATGGATGAGGAACTCAGGATCATAAAATGAACTGTGAAGGCACCAGAATGTGTACTGTTGAGTTGTGTGTCTCTCCATGACCCCATTTGAGGTTTTCTTGACAAAGATACTGGAGTGGTTGGTCATTTCCTTCACCAGTTCATTTTACAGATGAAGAAACTGAATCAAATAGGGTTAAGTGACTTGCTCAGGGTCATACAGCTAGTAAGGGTCTGAGACTGGATTTGAACTCAGGTTCTCCTAACTCCAGGGCAGGTGCTGTAGCCACTGCACTGCACTAGCTGCTGCAAAGGAGGAATATGGTAGCTATCTTTACGTATTTTTTTCTTGGCCCCACAGAATACAGCTAGGATTAAATGGGTCAAACTGCAGAGCCACACATCAGTTTAATAGAAGATGAAACTTTCAAACAATTCAAGCTGTCCCAAAGTGGAATAAGTTGCCTTGAGAGGGATGAGTATCTCCTCCCTGAAGTTCTTCAGGAAAGGCTCAGTGACCACATTTCAGGTGTATTGTTTAGGGAGATTCTTAACGTATGAGTGTATAGCTCTGTTAATATAGGTGTGTATTTTGGAATGGAAGTGAGGTTGAAGGGGACAGGTAAGATGAGGGAGGGAATGCCCTGGACAAAATGCTCCTACCAGCCCCTTCTTTGGGGGATGGAAGGAAACTGCTCTGCCCAGTTTGACTAGAGTAGCTAGCTGACCAGATGGACAGGACAACCATAGCCAAGAATACATGATTCTGAAGGAGACAGCAACTCATCTAGTAAAGGGGGGCAGATTAGCCTCAACCTCCTTGTACTGTCTCCACTCCCTATGAATGAATGAATAAATCATTCACCGAGAAAGCGCTGAGGACACAAATAGAGCAAGAAAGCCCCTGCTTTCAGGGAGTTCCCAATCTATGAAGGAGACAACATATGTGGAAGGTTTCTGTTCTAAGTCACTTGGAAAGGCCTCCCAGTCAATAGGGAGCAGCTGCAAAGCTGAAGATTAAGCCACCTATTTAATGTCATTATTTAATGGCACTATTCCCAGGGCTCTTGCGTTTAGGGTCCTGGGCTGTCCCCATCAGGGTCTAAGAGGAGAGGATGGTCCAGTGGGTGATGGTGGTTTGACTTGCCTGGCAAATGCTGCCTCCTGTGTCTCTCCCTAAGGGTGGCCTGATGCTTCAGCTATGTAGGTTTGCCCTTTCTGTGTATGACAGTTGGATAGCTGGCCCTTTCTCCTTAGGAATAGAGGGGATTTAAGCAGGATAAAGAAAGGACAATAGATATCTGTTAAGTTGAATCTAGGAAAACCCCTGATGGCATCTTCCTATCACAGAAGAGAGTTCTCTATTGTCTGTATTCTCTCAGGGAAGAAGGACCCAAAGGACCCTTAATTCTACTTAAACCTTTGGGGAAAATGGAGTAGGGATAGGGGAGGGATAAACAGTGGAGGTTTAATTAAGGCTAAAGAAGGGAAGCAGACTGTTTCAATGCTTTTAATCAGGTGAAGAATATGGTCCTAGCTACACCAAGAATGCTTAGCTGTATTCATAGAGGATTACAGGTTTAAAGTTTAGGAAACTCATATGCTGTAAGAGGATTATCTCATTTGATCCATAGCTATGATGTGAATAGGACAAGTATTATCAAATATAGGCCAATTCTTAAACTGAGATCGCATTGTAAAGAGAAAAATTCATAAGTATATATGGAGAATAAGATACATTAAAATTATAGGCCATTTGGTTGTCTTGAAGTCTAATTTAAGGGGAAAGTACATAGTATATTTGGACTAATATCCCCATTTTATAGATGAGAAAGCTGAAAATCACAGAGATTATATAATATGTCCAAGGTCACACACTTTATCCTTCGCCGTGGTCTGTTTTGTTAGGGACACTTCACTTTTCACTATAATGTAAGAGCACTATGGTCAGGGATGAGATGCTGAGTTTGGGTCTCAGAGGATATCTGAAGATACTTGCCCTTCTACTCTGAACACCAGTGAATAACACAACCCAAAAGGTGTTGTGGAATTGCTTTCACTGTTTGATATTGCTATTACATTCCTAGTTTAAAAAAAACAACACACTTAACAAGCTTTCAGATAGCTGTGTTAACTTTCTCACTTCTGTCATTTCCCACAACCAGGCCATGAGGATAAATGAAGGAGAGATAGAAGCATGTAGGATTATAGGATTTTGAGGAGAAAAGGACCTGGGGTCTTGCAAACTGGTTTTTAAGAAAAAATTTTTTGATAACTATTTCAATTTAATTGTTTTCCTGTGTGTGTGTGTGTGTGTATCTTATTTTGTTAATTTAAAAAGATTTTTCTGAGAAGGGATTTATAGGCTTCGCTAGACTATCAAAAGAGCTCCATGACACTAGGTAGACTAGCACATCCCAGTCTAGTCCAACGTCTTAATTTTGTAGCAGAAGCAACTGAGATCTAAGGAGAGGAAATTATTAGCAGAGCCAGGATTCTGCCTGCATATCCTAGCCAGGTGTCTGTTTACTGTAAGAAAGGGGGGAAAAATAGGGATAAGAGTATGGAAAGTTTTGGTGGCACTTAGGAAGTGCTGATGGGGTTGGGAGACTCAGCAGAAGGAATCTAAATAAAGGACTTAGCATTTGAGACCGAGAGACAGGAGAAAGAGAGAGACAGAGAGAGAGAGACACATACACAGAGACACACACACATACAGCGACAGAGCAAGAGAGGGAGAGAGAAGAGAGTGGAGAAAGAGAAGGAAAAGAAAGGGAGGAAGGGAGAGAAGGTGAGAGAGACAGAACAGAGAGAGAGAGAGACTGTGCTAAACACTGGGGATACACAAACAAGCAAATAAGACAGTCCTTGTCCTCAGTAAGATTACATTTTAACAGAGGGAAATAGCATGTATAGGGGAGTTGGAAAGGGGTAGAAGGGGGCAGGGAAAAGTGTTCATTCATAGGGCAATGTGGATGGCAAAGAGAAGGAGGAGTTAAGAGAGAGCATCCAGGCATGAGTAAAGTGAAACATGGCTAGAGGCCTTCCTAAGATGATGGTCTACGAGAGGGATTCCATCAGAAGATGCCCAGAAGTACATGTCTTTTAAAAATCTAAGCTGATGAATGAATTCCTCGTGTATCTACATAGATCTCTTCAGGGAACGCTTTTCCTTCTCAAAATTGTTCCTCTTTGTGTCTACAAAAATTCATCTTGAAAACTTTCCATCATACTTAGTTTGACCTCCTATGGAATTTTAGTCCATGAATACCTATTCATCTTTCCTCTGAATCCTGTGTCTATCTTTCTTCTCCTCTATTATGAATTCAAAGACTGATCTTAATTCTATGATGCCTCTCTTCTCAATAGGGCCTCCAGTGTCACAAAGTAACATAGAGGATCCAGAGTTTTATATGGCTTAAAACCTTTCCCAATAAGATCAGGATAAAACAAGAATGCCCATTATCCCAACTACTATTCAAATATTGTACTAGAAAGTCTAGCTATAGCAACAAGAGAAGGAAAAAAAAATTAAAGGAATTAAAAGAGGCAATATGGAAACAAAACTATCAGTCTTTGCAGATGATGTGATGTTAAACTTGGTGACTCTTAAAGAAACAACTGAAAAACCAGTTGAAATGATTAACAACTTTAACAAAGTTGTAGGATAGAAAATAAACTCATATGAATCATCACCATTTCCATGTATTGCCAACGGAGTCTAGCAACAGGAGCTAGAAAGAGAAATTCCATTTAAAATAACTGTAGACAATTTAGAATACTTGGGAGTTGACCTGCCAAGACAAACCCAGGAATTTAAGAACAAAATTACGAAAAACCTTTCACACAGAATTTTATCTGGGGATTTTATTAAGTATGAATACATTTCCAACACATGATTGCTGCTCAGGAGAGCCTGAGACCTATTCTCCCCAGACTGTAAATTCTTTATCTATATATCTATATCTCTATCTATCTATCTATCTATCTATCTATCTATTCTGAACATAGTACCTCATGTAACTAATTCACACGAATAGTATAGTGTATGAATGTTGCATGCAACTTGTTACTTGAACCTTTCTTCTCTCTCACTTTGGGCTGACTTACTCACCCCCAACATGCACTCATACTGGTAGTTAAGTCTGGGGAATTTCCACTGTATGTGTGTGGGGGTGGGGGGAGAGAAGGGTGGGGAGCCATGGCAATGACTACAGTACTTTTACTCTCTTTCAGAGAGATAACCCTCATATGAAAGAGATATACTTCTACTACTCGACACCACACCTCCTGAGCCCTCACTGGTATGCTTCATTCATTCATGAGTAGTGATCCATTTTTACTCAGGTTGAAAAACCCAAAGCCCTAAAAAGGCTCCTAAAGTGGGCAATGTTACCCCTTGCTGGAATGATCCAGGGGGGCAGTAGAAGCCTTGGATGCAACTGAGGAGAGGTTGTTGAATAAAAATAAGAGGGTGGTGGAAGCATAAGGAAAGTAGAGAAGAAAATTTTGAAAAACCGTTTGTACATGTTTCATCCATTGTGTAACAGAGTTGAAGTTGCAGTGATTACATTGTTTTCCAAATAAATGCACAAAATGCAAATTATAACCCATCAGTAGTCAAGTCCACCTACAGGTCTTAACAAGCAAGTGTTGGCAGACAACTATGTTGGTACATTGTTAGAAAGTCCATCATGCATCAGCAGGAATATGCACATGTAATGACATGTTTACAATACACTACTGTATGGTTATATGATGCAATATTGCATCATCAAAATTTCAATGCAGAAAAACCCCACAAATTTACAATAAGTTATTAAATTTAAGATGTCAATAAAATATCCTATATTCTTTTTGAAATAATGCAGATTTCAACAAAACAATTAAAGGGTTAGAGAAAGTTGATTTCCAGAGACTTCTGAGTAATTTTTTTTTTTTTGATAAGCAGGTGGTAGGCCAAATATGTTTGGGAACCTCTGTTCTAGCATGTATTATACCATATACATGTTATACTATAACATAATACAAAAGAATATGCACTTCCCCCAGAATCCTCATGCAGGTCTGTTAGTTTCTCATATCAAAACAATCATATGCAAAGGAGAAGATAGACAACAATATTTTGAAGCCACTGCACCCCTCCACCCCTCCCACCCCCAGTCAGTGCTCCACTTGGAAACAGATCTTTTCATTACATTTGTCCGAGGGGCAGCTTTCTGTTAGGTCCTCAGAACAATCTATGTTTCTCATCAAACATTTTTATTTAATAAGCTGCATTTCTTCTCAAGATTATTTTATTAATATTTCACACACAAATGTTCTTTTTCTACCCCTTTGGACTAAAATGTATGTATAACAAAAGGGCAATTCCTTAAATTTGTTTTAAATCTTTCCCCTTCTCTGATCTTCCCAAGCTTTTAAGCATTGCTCCTCTCTCCTCAAGTGTCACTCATAACCACTATCCTAAAGGTCTGGCCTTAGTTATTTATTATCAGAATTTTCATGGCTCTATGCAATCTCAGTTCAAAATTAGCCTCTGTTCCCAGGATGATGGCTTAAGTATGTCTGTATCACTGCCTGTCTTAAGATGGCTAGGTTGCCCAGTGGATAGAGTGTTGGACTTAGAAATATCTGAGTTTAAATCCTGCCTCAGACACTTAACTAGCTGCATGACCCTGGGCAAGTCACTAACCTCTGGGTCTCAGTTTATTCACCTTTGAAATGGGGATAATAATAGTGCATACATCACAAGATTGTTATAAGGATCAAATAAGATAATATGTGTAAAGTTCTTTGCAAACCTAAAAATACTCTATAACTGTTAGCTATCATTTATTATTGATTTCTTCTTATTGCTAACTTGGCACTTGGGTAGTTCTTTCTGGACTCATTTCCTATTTCAGAGGTCACTTTCTTTGTTCCTGTGGTCTCTTCTTTCTGGATTTCCCCTTTGCCAATCTATCTGTTGGGAAGGACTATTTTTGTTAGCTTTTTCCCACATGGTACAGTAGAACCCAAGATTCAGAACATTATTAGCTGTGTCAATTTATACTTTATTGGAAGTTCACTCTCTTTCTATTCCTTAGTCCCCAAAACACTTTTCTATCTTATTGCTAGATCTGCCATACTGAGCTTGGGACCACTGTCCTAGGTTTATTGGCAATAGCAGTTTAGATAACAGCAAAGGATGGCAATGCATGCCAATGCATATGAGCCAGTCTATTGTCAGGCCATGAATAGGGAGCCAAAAATTAGGACTCTACAAAGTACATGTTTTAATCTTTGGGATATCATCCATGTTGGGGTACCTCCCAGTCTATGAGTCATGCTCGAAGTACATGCCAACTCTTTTTGACCCTTAACCATGATACTCTATATCCTTTGCAAGACTATCCTGCTTACGTTCTACACCTTCGCCTGACAGCCAGAAGGTTGTCTTCTGTGGAACGCATTTAGTGTGTTTGGTAGGTGATCTAACATGGACATGAATTATCCTTGGCCTAAGGGCCAACAGCTCTGATCTCTCTCTGACTGTGAAAGCCTGCTCTACATGCAGAATGGGATCTAGGACATTCAGAAGAGAAGCTGTCCATTCAGCCATCTTCCATACTTTTCAAGAATGTACAATTCATTATCAAGAATGTTGATAATGAGATTGACACATGCATTGACAGAGCCAGCTCAGTGTTTGGGAAGTTCCAAAGGAAAGTATAGGAGAGAAGAGGTGTTAGACTGCTTACCAAACCAAAGGTCTATAGAGCTCTTGTGCTGACCTCATTGTTGCCTGTAAGACCTGGACAGTACACCAGAGTCATGCCAGGAAAATGAATGACTTCCATCTGAATTGTCTAAGGAAGATTATGAAGAACACCTGGAAAGATAAGGCACCAAACACTTAGATCCTTTTCCAACTGAGTTACCAAGCATTCAAACTGTACTGCAGAGAGTGTAGCTCTGATGGGCTAACCATATTATCCAAATGACAAATATATGCTTGCCTAAAAGACTATTTTACAGAGAATTCACATGAGGAAAGCACTCACATGGTGGTCAGAAGAAGTGATACAAGAACACTCTCAAGGTCTCTGTGGAAAACTTTGGAATTAATTGTGTGACGTGGGAGATGCTGACAAAGGATTGACTAGCATGGTATGCCCACATCTAAGAAGGCTCTGTGCTCTATCAGCAAAGTGGAATTACCATAGCTCAAAAGAAACATGAGACGGACAAATGTAGAGAATGCATCCCCAATGTCACATGAACTATTTATTCGCTACCTGTGATAGCACCTTCTGAAGTCATCTTGGTCTGATCAGGCACAGTTGAACACACTGTAACTTGACTCTAACATAGTTAGGCCATTCACATCTTAGGCCTCTATGATCCCTAACCAGTCCCATTCTCTCTGAGCTCTGGAGGCCTCAGATGGCTGACTTGGGGGTAGACTTACAAGGAGAGGGGGCCCGGATGCTTTCTTTCATAATAAGCTTGTTTTTTATAATTTCACAACATTCAGTTTTAATTATTTTGCGGGTTTTTTGTTCATGTTTTTAGTCATCATTTTTATCACTTGACTATCTCCACTTACCTTAATTTGCACCAGTTGGTATAAGTCTTGTCATGCCGCTATATACTCATCATGTTTGTTGTTTCTTACAGAATAGTAATATGTCATTACATTCATGTTCTGATATCTTTCCTTCTTTTGCATTATTGTGGCAATTTTATAGATTGTTCTCTTGGCTGTGCTCATTTTGTCTTGCATCAGTTCATACAAACTCTTCCATGTTTCCCTAAAATCTTCATATTTGTGATTATATACATATGCCATAATTTCTTTAGCCGTTCCCACTTAATGGACGTCCATTTTGTTTCTTATTTTCTGTTACAAAAGTATGACTCTAAATGTTTTTGTACTTCTGTCTTGGACCTCCTGGGGGTCTATGCCTAGTGGTGATATAACTGGGTCAAGTGGCAGATGTTATGCTGCACAGTTTGATAACTTTCTATTGTTGTCGCTCAGTTGTTTAGTCATGTCTGATTCTTCATGACCCCGTGGACCATAGCACTCCAGGCTCTTTTATCCTCTACCCTCCAAAGACTGTCAAGTCTCATATTCATTACTTCCATGACACTATCCATCCCATCCTCTTCTGTCCCCTTCTATCGGGGTCTTTTCCAATGAGTCTTCTATCTTCTGTCTTCTATTTTGTGGCCAAAGTATTTAAACTTCACCTTCAGTATTTGTTCTTCCAATGAACAGTCTGAATTAATTTCTTTAAGTATTGATTGATTTGATCTCCTTGCTGTCCCAGGAACCCTCAAAAGTTTCGAGTATCACAATTCAAAACTGTTGATTCTGCAGCCCTCAGCTTTCCTTATAGTCTGACTCTCACAGCCATACATCACTATTGGAAACCATAACTTTGCCTAAATGGACCTTTGTCAGCAAGGAATGTCTCTGCGCAGGCTGTCCAGATTTGCTATAGGCTTTTCTTCCAAGGAGTAAGTGTCTTTTAACTTTATGGGTGCAAGTTGCTGTCTTCAGTGATATTTGAGCCCAAGAATGTATAAAAATCTGATGTTGCTTCCATTTTTTTCTCCTTCTATTTGCCAAGAAGTAATGAGACTATTTGCCCTGATCTTAGGGGTTGGTTTTAATGTTAACGTCAAGCCAACTTTTACACTCTCCTCTTTCACCCTCATCAAGAGGCTTAACTCTTCTTCACGTTCTGTCACCAGAATGGTATTGTCTATACATCTTTGATTGTTGATATTTCCCCTGGCAACCTTAATTCCAGCTTTTGATTTATCCCGCCTGGCATTTCACATGAGTGTTTGTTATGATCAGTGTGTTATCTTGAAAAAACTCTGTCCTACTTCATTTTGTACTCCAAGGCCTAACTTGCCTGTTATTCCAATTATCTCTTGATTTCCTACTTCAGCATTCCAATCCCCTATGATGAATGTGACATCTTTTTTGGTGTTATTTCTAGAGGATGTTGTAGGTCTTCATAGACTTGAGCAACTTTGGTCTCTTTTGCTTCAATAATTGGAGGATAGACTTACATATCTGTGATGTTGAACAATTTGCCTTATATTCAAACAGATAGTATTCTGTCATTTTTTTAGATAATACTGATCCAGCACTGCTTTTCTCATCCTTTTATTGACAATGAGAGCTACTCCATTTCTTCTAAAGAATTCTTGCCTACAGTAGGATATATAGTGGCCACCTGAATTAAATTCACCCATTCCTGTCCATTTAAGCTCACCAACATCCAGGATATTGATGTTTAACCTTTCTATCTCCTATCTGATCACAATCTCGCTTACCTTGGTTCATATATCTTACATTCCAGGTTCCTATGCAATACTGGACTTTCCTTTAATTACCAGACACATCCACAGCTAAACTTCCTTTTGCTTTCGCCCAGTTGCTTCACTCTTTCTAGAGCTTTTTGTAATTGTCCTCCTTTCTTTCCCAGTAACATGTTGGACACTTTCCACCTTGAGGATCTTATCTTCCAATGTCATATCCTTTATCATTTTAACTGTCCATGGAATTTTCTTGGCAAAGATAGTGGAGCGGTTTGCCATTTCCTTCTGTAGTGGATCACTTTTTATCAGAACTCTCTACTATGATCTGTCTGCCTTGGGGAACCCTGAACAGCATAGCTCATAGTTTCATTGAGGTACCTAAGCCCCTCCACCATGAAAAGGCACTGCTAGTATGACATAAAACAATTTTTTTCGTGAACAGATGGACTGATTCACAGTTCCATTTGTATTAGTGTGGCTGTCTTTCTGTAAGCCAGTCAACATTTACCATTATCATCTCTTTTTATTTTTCCCAGTCTGATTGGTATGAGATGAAATTTCAGGGTTGTTTTCATTTGTTTTTCTATTCTATTAATGATTTTGAACATTTTTTCATATGATTATTGATAGTTTGCATTTCCTTTTTTGAAAACTGCCTGATCATTTCCTTTGACCATTTACTTGTCAGAGAATTATTATACTTATTCTCATATATTAGTATTGATTCCATATCTTTTGAATAACACATCTTTTTTCTAATTTATTTTTTGTTTTAACATTCATTTCCACAAGATTTTGAGTTCCAAATTTTCTCCCCATCTCTCCCCTCCACTGCATTCTGATTATCCTTTCCCCAAATCTGCCCTCCCTTCTCTTATCCCCATCCCCTCTATTTTCTTGGAGGACAAGATAGATTTCTATAACATATTTCCTGTATATCTTATTTCCCAGATGCATGTAAAAACAATTTTTAACATTCGTTTTTAGAACTTTGAGTTCCAACTTCTCTCCTTTCCTCCCCCCCCCACCCATCCCCACTGAGAAGGCAAGCAATTCAATATATATTATGCATGTGTAACTATGCAAAAGACTTCCATAAAAGTCATATTGTGGAAGACTAGCTATATTTCCCTCCGTCTTATCCTGCCCCCCATTTATTCTGTTCTCTCTTTTGAGCCTATCCCTCCTTTCTATCATCCTCCCAACCCCCACTTATCCCCTTCTCCCCTACTTTCCTGTAGTGTAAGGTAGATTTTTATAGCAAATTGAGTATACATACTATTCCCTCCTTAAGTCAAATGTGATGAGAGTAAGGTTCACTTTTTCCCTCTCACCTCTCCTCTTTTCCCTTCCACTGAAAAAGCTTTTTCTTGTCTCTTTCATGTGAGAGATAATTTGTCCCATTCTATTTTTCCCTTTCTCCCCCCAATATATTCCTCTCTCACCCCTTAATTTTATTTTTTTAGGTATCATCCCTTCCTATTCAGCTCACCTTCCTATTCACTCGTCCGTTCAACTACCCTAGTACTGAGAAAAGTCTCAAGAGTTATAAATATTATCTTTCCATGTAGGAATGTAAACAATTCGACTTTAGTAATCACTTATGATTTCTCTTTTCTGTTTACCTTTTCATGCTTTTCTTAATTCTTGTGTTTGAAAATCAAATTTTCTATTCAGCTCTGGTCTTTTCATCAAGAATACTTGAAAGTCCTCTCTTTCATTGAATGACTATTTTTTCCCCCTAAAGTATTATACTCAGTTTTTCTGGGTAGGTGATTCTTGGTTTGAATCCTAGTTCCTAGTCCTTCAATCCCTTAATGTAGAAGCTGCTAGATCTTGTGTTATCCCAATTGTATTTCCCCAATATTCAAATTGTTTCTTTCTGGCTGCTTGGAATATTTTCTTTTTGACTTGGAAACTCTGGAATTTGGCTACAATATTCCTAGGAGTTTTCCTTTTGGGATCCTTTCAGGAGGTGATTGGTGGATTCTTTCAGTATCAGGGCAGTTTTCCTTGATAATTTCTTGAAAGATGATGTCTAGGCTCTTTTTTTGATCATGACTTTCAGGTAGGCCCATAAAATTGTCTCTCCTGGAACTATTTTCCAGGTCAGTTTTTTTTTTCCAATGAGATATTTCACATTGTCTGCTATTTTTTCATTTCTTTGGTTTTGTTTTATAATTTCTTGATTTTTCATAAAGTCATTAGCTTCCATCTGTCCAGTCTAATCTTTAAGGAATTATTTTCTTCAGTGAGCTTTTGCACCTCATTTTCCATTGGCCAATTATTCTGCTTTTTAGGGCATTCTCTTTATTGACTTTTTGAATCTCTTTTGTCATTTGGGTTAGTCTATTTTTCAGTGTTATTTTCTTCAGCATTTTTTGGGTCTCCTTTAGCAAGCAGTTGACTTGTTTTTCATAATTTTCTTGCATCGCTCTCATTTCTCTTCCCAATTTTTCTCTACTTCTCTTACTTGATTTTCAAAATCCTTTTTGTACTCTTCCATGGCCTGAGATCAATTCTTATTTTTTGTGGAGGCTTTGGATAGAGGAGCTTTGACTTTGCTGTCTTCTGTTTGCATGTCTTTCTTGTCACCAAAGTAAGATTCTATAGTCTGAGTCTTTATTTTTGTTTTTTTCTCATTTCCTCAGTCATTTACTTGACTTTTGAGCTCTTTGTCAAGGTGGATCTCTGCTTCCAGTGGGGGTGTACTGTCAACCATTCCCCCACAATCTGTGGGCCTGGAGCTCCAGAAACAGTCACTGTCTCTGCCCCTGATGCTGTTGTGGCTGCTGTGGGTTTCTCCACCCCTTTCTCCCTCTGCCGTCCTGGAGCTGGGGCTAAACCACTCTACTCTCCCACACTGGTCCCCAGCTTTTTCCATTGACCTTCTAATTTGTCCTTGGTGTTTTAGGGTCCTGAAGTCTGGAAACAGTCACAGGTGCAAGAGATTCAGTCTCCCCAAGCCCTGCTCATGTCCTGTCTGTGCCAGGGCAACCCACACTGGACTGTGCCCTGCCCCCAGCATGGTGCAGTAGACACTTTCCAGCAGCCTTCCAGGCTTTCTTGGGCTGGAGCTTTGCTTCACTCCATCATTCCGTGGGTCTGCAGAGTCATTTTTTACAGGTATTTGGCTGGGCTTGGGAGCAGCACTCTAGAAAGTGTGTGCTGTTACTCCACCATCTTGGCTCTGCCCCCTTGAATAACACATCTTTATGAGAAATATTTGCTGTGAAGATTTTTCCTGGTTAACAACCTTTAAAAAAATTCTAGTTTATTTTGTTCATGCTGAATCTTTTAAATTTTATGTAATCAAAATTGTCTGTTTTATGTTTTGTACTCACCTTTATCTTTTATTTAGTTAAAAAGCACTTTTCAAAACTTAAAACATTATATAAATGCATATGGTAATATTATTCTAATTAGGAGTTCCCTCCCATAGTCATAGCTTTATAAGGAATTTCCATCTATTCTTCTCTAATTTTTTTTATTGTTACTTTTTCTATTCAGGCTATAATTATTTGATACTTATTATTACATATGGAGTAAGATAGTTTCCCAGCAATTTTTATTGAATGAGGAGTATTTTCCCCAATAGTATATGTTGCTTCTCCTTATTCCCCAACTCCACTCTTCCTACATTTTTTCATCACTATCTTGGGGTGTCAGCATTCTCCTTTGTAAAGTGAGTTCAGATTGGATGACTTCCAAGGTCCCTTCCACCTCTAACATTGTGTGGGTCTATAGATTCTCTCACTTCTTCTTAGTTAGAACATTCTATTGATCTTTCTCTCCAGTTCTTCCACTTAGACTTAGCTAACTTCTGTGTCTGTATCTCAAAGCAATGACAATTTTCTTCCAAAGTTCTTTAGACAATTAAAAAAACCCCTGTAGATCTCCATATTTGAACCCAGAGACTCTCTCCCTCTTCCTTCTTTACCGTCTTCTTTCAGAGATTTGCAATTCACATTATTAGATTAAAAAACAATCCACCTCTGATAACTTGCTGCCCAGTCTTAAAGACTGCAACTCTCAAGACCCTACTTGTACATTTGATCGTATAACTGTGGCACAATAGAAAGATCCCTGGGTTTGGAATCAGAGACTTTGATTTCCAATCATCCTCCTGCCCCTTTACTACCTGTGTGACCTTTGAGTAGTTACTACATCTCTCTGAGCCTATATTTCCTCATCTGAAAAATGAGGAGGAAGTCAGATGATTTTATCTCAAACATCCCATTCAACCTATTATGAGATCCTCTTTCCAGAACTGTGAAAATGAAAGGAAAGAACCCAACAAATGTCTTCTTCATAATAATCAGATAATTTATTGTGCAACCTTTTTATCAAAAGGAAAATTCAGGGCTCTATGGATGCTCTAAGAACACTCACACATACAGTGGCATGACAATTAAAAAAAAAGCCCTTACACCAAAATCATATGCTATTTACATAATTCTTGGTGCATGTGGGTGTGTTCAAAGAGTTTAAAATCAAGTGACTTCTTTAAAATGTTGCTCATTGTATCTTTCTGACAAGTATAATAGTCACAATGTCTTGAATTTCCATAGAGGCCTTTCATACTCTACAGTGACAGTTTCCATCCTCTGTAACTTTATAGTTTTTCTTTAAAAGGGCTGTTTGTCAGAAGTATGGAATTATAGACATGAAGAATGTTAGAGTGGGAAGGGCCCTTGGAGATCATCCATTCTAGCCACGGTAAAGAAGTTGCATTAGACACTTGGCATTTGGCCAGTCACTTAATCTTTCTGGGCCTCAGTTTCCTTATCTGTAAAAATAAAAAAGAGTTGAGCTTACTGACCTCTAAGGTCCTTTCCCAATCCTAGGAGAGGATCTTATGATGCCAGTGATGCCAATGTCCAGTGAATGGCAGAGCTGGGACTCTTCTGTCTTATCTCATTCCCTTGTGCTTCTGACTTGCAGTGCCCTCATGATAAATGAATGGGTCAGACTGGATTTTTATCTGTCTTACCTCACTAGCATTGCGTGGTTCAGTGGATTCTTTCTTTCTCTTGCTCTTAATTACAGCCTTCTATTGGTTTGGTTTCTTTTGCTTTCCCTCCAGCTCTTCTATTGGGTACCATCTAAACCCCAAGTCTGTCTGTCTCTCAAAATAAACACAATTTTCTTCCAAAGTCCAGGTCTTTCCTGCTCTGGTCAATTCTCTTTCCATCATATATTGATGCTTAGAGGTGACTTTGTCCATGTAACCTCTTATACTAGACACTCTGTCTCTCACAAATTGATGCAAATGAAGTTTCTGACAGGGAGACCCTGAGCCTAAAAAGTGGGTTAATAGGATGTGGGGATATTGTGATGATGGTCAAATTAGAGTGTTTCTCAGAACCTGACATTTCCTGTCTCTAAAATGGGTTAACAACACTTATACTATGTAGCTCCTAGGTTTGTGTCTTGCAGACCTTAAGGTACTAAAGAACTGTGAGTTATTCTTATTACAAAAAGAGTTTAGGTTACTCCTCCTACCACCAGGCGAATGTATGACTACCCACTGGGGGAGTTTCTGCTTCTGGCTGGGGTACCAAATGTTCTTCTTGGCCTTTGGAAAACTGTATGTCCTGCTCAAGGGACAGAAATAGAGCATGATGAGAAAAAACACAAGAAAGGAGTAATGCCAAATATGAGTTGGTTTGAAACCTTTCTACCGAGGGAGCTAGGGAGTGTTCTCTTCAGACAGCCCACCTTTCTAGCCTCAACTCTCAGAAAGCTCTTCCAGGAACTCTCAGCCCCAACCAAACAAGACTACTTACCATTCCCAGAACTAATCTCAGCTACCCTTGCCTTTGCTCTTATTTTCTCCTTTGCTTAGCATGCCTCCCTACCTCATTTCTTTCCATTCTTCAAGAACCAGTTCAGGTAGTACTTTCTTCAAGAAGCCTTCTCTAACTCTCCCAGCTAGAAAAAATACCTCTATTGTAGTCTAGAAAAACCCTCTGGGTTTTGAGGCTTAGTTTTCCTCTGTCCAAGTAAGCAGCCTCTTCCCTCAGCATATTTCTTTCTCTTATCTGTTACCCTTTCCTTCTGCTCTGAACCCACAAGCATCTATATCTTAAGACTTTTATGCTTGTAACATTACAAACTGAAAAGTTCAAGTTTCTTTCCTGATAGGCAGCTCTCTGGAGAACTAATGAAATCTTCTTAAGGAGGGATTAAAATCTTGAGGAGGAATTTTCTGAACCAGGCATGACCTCTAAGATGATTGGATGTGACAGTCCACACTTCCTCTTCTTACCTTTTCGTGCAGACCATTACCTCTGAGCCTCTCTGATGACATATTTGTCTGTGCCCCTTTCCTTGTCTCTTCCCAGACCCACTTTGGAAGGATTAATCCTTGTCTCCTCAGTGTGAAAACATTCAGTGGGCTTCCCCAAGATTCTTACCTTATTGGCCCTACCCCTCACTTCTTGAATGTCTCCAGTTAAGGCACAATGTCATGCTAATAGTAAAGGAAATACAAATATCCTGGGATTGTAATTTCAATTGTCACTTTGTCATTTGTCTTGCCTTATTGTCTTTATTACCTATTCACTTAAGAAATTCCTTTTTTGTATCAAGGTTGACCATATAGAGACTATAATTTTGGCTGACATAGGCATCCTGAGTCAAGAAGGGAGGGAGGAGTGAGAGGGAATTGCTCTGAAGATATAAAAATCCTCTTTGTCTGTCCATCCTTGAGTTCATTGTCTCACAATGAACTCCCATGCATATCTCTATATGCACATTCTGCAAACCTTGAGAGAAGTAAACACTCATATTCAGACTAATTTTGTTTGTCTTTCTACAAACTAACTTAGTAACGATTGACAGTAAATTCGCATGAGGATTACCTAGGAAAAGCTACCTTAGGTTCAAAATACCCTTTGGGTCTGTTACCACTCAAGACAATAAGTATTCTATAAGTCCCCACAGATGAATTTACTTTTACTAGTCAGCAAAAAGACATAACTGGTTCAAAACAAAAGCACTTAATCATAGCCTAGTAAGAAAAATAGCAAGAGAACATTTTCATCATAAACCTGAAACATATACCATCACCAGTCAAGAGTGGGCAAAAAGCAAATCACACACAGATGGAGCTAGGCAACATTCAGGGAGGAACAACACTTACCTCTCACCCTGCATGGTCATTGATATCTTTTGGTGATATCATTGTACTGCTCTTTTTGAGCCACCTCATGACTAGATGTTGTTCCCTACTGGGCCTGGACTTGGGCACCACATCATGTCACTGCTATTTTTTGCTTATTGCTTCTTTCCTACTGCTTCCAGATGAGTATTGTGTAGCATCTCTGCTACTCCTTGTCTTGATCTGCTGCCACATACTCACTTTAGCTATAGTACTTATCTCTTTCCCACAAGAGGAGGAGTGGGCTCTGCCAATCCCCTTATAGTTTTTGAGTCTAAAGGTTAAGCATTAGCTCTTTGGGACCCCCCTACTTACTATCTTGTTTCCTCTCTGCTAAGATGCAGTGACTCTTAAAGCCTCTCTCTGAAAACCGGCATCTGATAGCTCTTAAAATCCATAGGGATGGCTATACACATACATACATACATACATACATACAACGCAAAATCAAACGTTGTAGTGGCAAAGCGGAATCTTTTGCTGTTTTTGTTTTAGTATAACCAAGAAGTATAATGCCCCTATTTGTTCCAGGATCTATGGCCATTTATATTCTAAAGCCAAGGATCCTGGAAGGATGGAGTGTGATGGCAAGCAAAGTAGAATCTTTTGCTATATTTGTTTTAATATAATTAAGTGCCTCTGATTAAATCTTGCCTTTATCAACCTAGAGTCTTTACTAGGAGTAAAGTACAGAAGCAAAGTTTCTTTAACTAGAACCAGTGTATGTATTTGTATTGTTAACTATTCTAATGTGATTAAAGATCTTCCTCACTCATTAATGAACCTGCCCGTTAAGGGTAGTTTGATTAGGGAAGATTTGTAGGACAGCCCAAGCCTTTTGTTAATGAGGCACTGGTTCTCAAGGGTTAGGGTGCCCTCTGGCTCTAAAAATGGTATAAATGCTCTGAGTTGAGGTTTTATTTTGGGGTTTACTGACTGGAAGTGTTTGATTGGCAAGATGAGGACTCTGGGAAGCTGCTAAAGTAGCACCCTGGCTTTGAAAACCCAGATGTTGATGCTTCCCTCTCTGGTAACTATGGTCAGACAGTTGGACCTGTCTGCTGATTTGGGATATCTGTATTGATTATGGTCGGACAGTTGGAAGCCCTGTCTGTTGATCTTTGATTTCTCTGTATTTTCTCTGAAGTTCAGGGTGCTGACTTTTCCCCCTGATCTGGGTGAATGGTATATGTTCTTGATTAAAGGAAATTGTTAACCCCTCAAAAGTTGCCTTTCCTTTTAGAAAAGCATATCAAAGAAACTGCGATAGCAGCCCTCCTTCCCCCGTGTATGGTGGGGTGCTTACTGTTACAATTGTGCATTCCTAACTAAGGTTATACCTTTTTCTAACTCCTAGCTGTCTGTGACTAAATCACAGTCTCATGTAACAAACATTTATCTGACTTGGAGTTAGAAATTCTCAAGATCTTACATGTCTTGGGATACAAATTAATCTGAGCTAAAAGAAAAGCAAAGTGGAACTAAGTTCATTATCCTCCATTCCCTATACCTTCTTTGTTATGCATATCTTTCAGCATCAAAACTTTGCTCCCCCTTGTTTTGATATATTTTGGTTATCAAAAAATCAATCTCCCTTTATATATCATGATCGTGATCACAACTGGCAATTATACAGCACTTTAGAGTCTGTAAAACACTTTATTTGCATCATCTTATTTGAGCCCCAGGCACCCCTTGCGGCAGATATTACAGGTATTATTATTTTCATTTCACAGATGCATAAATGAGTCTCAGAAAGGCTAAATGGCCTGCCCATAGTCACAAACCCAGTAAGTCTCAGAGGCAGGATTTTGAACACAAGTCTTCCTGATTCCAAATTTAATAATCTATCCACTAAAGCCCCAGTCCTTTGCAGAGCCAGGCCAGGGTTCTTTCTATGACTGAATAAACAGAGCGAGGTCCTTGTCTGGGAAGAACCATCCATTTTTCCAGGTTCAGTCCTCTAATTTTTCTGTCTCCAGGATACATAAGGGTTGCTGGTTCTTTTCTTTGATGTACAAGGGAACAGAGCTTATATTTTGGCACCAAGACGTAGTGCAAGGAGACTTAGCCAAGGAGTCCAAATAAAAAATAGGCCAGAATACTGAGAGCAGCACTAAGTAACCCATAGTAAACATGGAATGATATTGAAGAACAGTTGCCCCAGAGTTAAACTGAACAATTTATCTTTGCAGGTCAACAGGTTTCTTTTATCTTCCCTTATTCTCTTAGGTTCCTCCTACTCTCCCTACAACCCCACCCTCATTCTCCAGTTCCTATCTATCATCCCAGGGTCCTTGTCAGTTGGGTCAGTTGCTAGTTGATAAAGTTATGATCTCTCCCATAGGCCTTCTTGTTTTCACTTGGAAAGTCCTCTAGCTGGGTGCCTTAGACATAGTAGATCCTCTAGTTATTTGAAGGACAGACATCTTGTCTTATTTATTTTTTCTATCTCAAGGATGTACCATAATACATTATACACTAGAGACACTTTCCTAAATGATTACTGCTGAATGAGTGAATGAATAAAAGACTGGGACTTGTCACAGAGAAAGTTAGAGGGGCTCTATGTGTTGAAGTAACCATGCTTCATTGCCCCACCCATTCTGGGCAATATTAATCTGCTTCCTTCATGGACTCCAGAACCCGAAGTATCTTTTTGTTCCTTAGAAGATCAAATCCAATTTAATGTGCCTATTGTGAGAGGGGGAGAGTGAGACAAGGGTGAAAACTAATCTGCAGGAGAGACATGGGGTCCCATATTCTATATGCAGTTAATCACAAGTGGGATCTCAAAGAGCTCAGTTGGTTCAGAGGCTCAGATTCTGTTATTTATTCTCTCATTTTAGGATCCTATGATTTCTTGGCAGGGAGGATGATCTTTGGCCTGGAAAGGACAAAGCAAAAACACTTCATAGGGAGCTGATAGTCAAGATAAGTAAGAATATGATGAGAGAGCAGGTTTCAGCCTTTGATGAGTTCACTTGGTCCAGATGAGCTATATCCTTAGGTACTGAAAAAAACTGGTGAATATAATTGCCAATCTGCTGAAAATGATCTGTAAAAGATCATGGAGGGTGGAAAACGTACTGCAGGATTGGAGAAGATCAAATGTTGACCTGATTTTCAGTAAAGGGGGAAAGAATGGGAGTCTACAAAGAATGAGTGATCTTGAGCTTGGCTCTTGACAAAATTCTAGAGGTTAGGAAATGGGCCTAGGACAATCTCATAGGGTCATAGATCCTAGAATTTAGTTTTGGAAAGCACTTTTGAGATTATCTAATGTAACCTCCTTATTTAATAAATAAGGAAGCTGAGGCCTAGAGGCAGGAAGGACTTTGTCCTACCTCATGTGCCTACGCAGCTATGGTGCTAATATTAGAACTCCAAATCCAGGGCCGTTGATCCCTGAATCTTTGTTTGGGGGATTACTCTTAGCTAGAAAGTATACCCTGCTTTGTCACATCTTGTTGATGGCCCACTAGCTGGAGGCATTGGTGCTCCTTGTTCTTAGGATTATTTTGGAGTCCTTGAGTTTGGTAAAAGACATTAGCCATTGAATTAAGGACTCTGGGTGGCCTTGGGCAAGTCCCTTTATTTTAGGCCTCCATTTTTTTCTTCTGTAAAATGAGGGAATTGAACTAGATAATCTCAAAAGGTCCCATCTAGTTCTAAACACTTATAATCCTATGACCTTATCTGGAATTAGTTAACAACTAAGAACCAGATGGGAAAGTAATCCTGAGCCAAGGATAGCAGAGAGTAGAGAGAGTCCCTTAAAGGGCAGCTGGGCAGGAATAGCTTACATTTACATAAGGTTTTGTGAGCTAGGAAGCACAAATATTATCACTCCCATTTCACATGTTTGAGGGTCAGGTCCTTAGAGCACACATGATATGCATGACTGATATGAGTGTGGTTGAGCATTCTGGAAATGTATGATAGAGGGGCCCTTTTCCTTCCCACTGCAGAGCATGTACATGTATCCTCTATTTCCTATCTGCTGAGTATTTCAATTGACTGCTGAGATGGAATGGAGTGTGTGTACAAAAGGTTTCAGAGGATGGTTTCTTGCTTTTTCCTCACTGAGAAGTTTTTGAGTGACGAAGAAGAAATGCTCTATAAGCCTCTAGAAAGTGCAGTGACTTATTATGAACGCAACAAGTCTAAGCTGCTCTCCCTAGTTGCTAGCATTCTCTCCCCCACCCCCAATACAGAACAGACTTTGTATTTTCTTTCTATATTTTTGTAATTATTTATCTTTGAATTGTTATCTAGTGCAATAGAACATAAGCTCCTAGAGGCCAAGGAGTTTTTCATTTTTGTCTTTGGATCCCTCTCTGTGTTCCTTAAGTGATCTTTAAGCAAATGAGTATCAGAGAAGGAGGAGTGGACTAGGTTATGACTGTGGGCTTTAGCCGCATGGCAGAACCATCAAAGATTGCCTTAGCAACCAGCACTGAAAGAGACGCAGAAGCCTGGTGTGGTCAGGAGCCAGTCTTCAGTAACAACCTCTTTGGCCTAGGCCGGCAGGGAATCGACCTCATGGGATTTTGGAAACAAGGAGCCACTGGGTTTGTTAGCTGTGCTATAATCAGAAGTCCATTTGGTGGGGAAGCTGAGAGTCAGGAAAAGGACTTCAAAAGGCAGGAAGTGTCCTGTGCCCAGACTGGGAGAATGAGTGAAATACTTTGTAGCATTGTATTATTATTTTATTATATTCAAGGGAATGAGTGGGTGTATAGAGGGGGGAGTGGATTCCAGGTTCAGGGGGATGTTGTGATAGTCTGATGCTTGCTGTTGCTTCTCAGCAAATATCCCTTTGCAAAATCTAATTGATGTTAGATTGGTTAAATGATATTTGGAGGAACATACTGGATGGAGGTTTATGAGTGATTCTCAAAACCTCATATTTACTTCCAGAACCCCAAGGGAAGCAGTAGCAGCTGGTCAGTTAGTCAGTCAATATTTAATATAACTGTCCAGGCACCTGAGCGGTTAGACCTGGTGCAAGCTGAGAGAGTGAGCCTAGCGAGCCTGTGTTATGTACAGAGCATCTGTAAAGCCTTAGTGCAGTTTAAAGCTATAATTATTTCTTGTCGTGATTCAGTCTTTTCTGTCATGTATGACTCTTTGTGACCCCATTTAGGGTTTTCTTGGCAGACCTACTGGAGTGATTTGCTATTTCCTTTTCTAGTTCATTTTACAGATGAGGAAGCTGAGGCAAACAGGGTTAAGTGGACTTGACAAGGGTCACGCAACTACTAAGTGCCTGAGGCTGGATTTGAACTCAGGAAAATAAATTTTCTGACTCCAGGTCCTGTTCTCTATCTACTATGCCACCCAGTTGTTTATATGAACTAATATATTTAAATATATAAATAAGCATATTTAAAATATATAAAGATATTTAAATACATAAAGATATTTAAAATATGTAAGCACATATTTAAATCTATGGATACATTTAAAATATTCAAATAAGTTTATAAATATATTTAAATATAAATAAGCATATTTTTAAACACAAATGAACATATCGAAATGCTTGTAAATATTTAAATATACAAATAGATATGCCAATAGATGATAAATATAAAACTACAATCTAGATTTAAATATATTTGAAAATGAGGATGTTTAAAATACGTAAACAGGTATGTAAAGATACAAATATTTAAATACATAAATAAGTATATTTACGTAAACAAATGTATTTAAAAGCATATAGACCTCTAAGTATAGAAAGAAATATATTTAAATCTCTATAGGCTTAAATCAATATGTATAGATTTAAATATATGAATATTTGAACATACACATATATTTTATATATGGACTCTATATGTTTAAATATATAAACAAATAAGCTAGAATAGCCTATAACCACACTAAGAGTTCAGGGACACCTTGAATAAGTGAGGAAGCAGGGGCCCAGACCATTAAACAACTTGACCAGGGTCAGATTCGATGCAGAACCCAGGTATCTTGACCAGTAAATGCCCTTTCCATTGCACCAGTCTCTCTCCAAAGAAAGAAACAGGATTCAATGGAAAGAGTTCTGGTTTTGGAATCAAAGGACCTGACTTCAAATTCCCCCTCTGTCATTTGCTATCTCTGTGACCTAGGACACATCACTGCCCTCTCTGAGCCTCATCTATGGAAATCTTTAAATTGTAGCTGACAATTTTCTTAGAGGTCTTTTTTATTTCCTTTGGAGATATATGGCTGCCTACTATGGAGAACCCCAAAATATACAGGGAGAGGAGCTGTACAGATGGTTTTCAGTACCAAAAAAATTAAAAAAATAAATCCCTGGGTTGCAACTCATACTAAATCTTTATTGAGACAAATAACTCAGGGCCAGAGTGGATGATGGAAAAGTTGCCAACTAAAACCACATTGAAATAACCGCTCATGGAAGGATCCAGTGGTCTTATGATAGACACTGGCTCCCTCTGGTGGATGCTGAGAGGTGATGACACAATTTTCAAAGACTTCATCCTTGAGCTGGGTAAAGGGTTTCTGTCCAGTAGTGAAAATGTTTTTATTCCTGTGGGTCTAGTTGTGTTTCATTGGAGGCAAACAGCACCTCCCAGATCCCAGGAGTTTGTCCAGTGAAGCAACAACATAGAAAAGAAACCTGGAATAACAAGAAGAGTACTGAATCAAGAGACCTGGATTCTCTCCCTGTGTCTGCCACTTAGTAGGAATGTGGCCATCAGTTGGTCAGTTTCACTCTCTGGGCCTTCATCTGCAAATTGTGGAGGTTGAACAATATAACGTGGTTCCTTCAAAGTATTTTTAGTGAGACCTTGATTGAAGGGGCTTGCTTTAAGGGATGACAGTTCTGCTTCTAGGATTTTATAATCTTAATCAGATATGTGTTTAAGGAAAATTAATCAAATGGCATGAAGGATTCATTGAAGGGGAGTAAAGACCAGTAAGGAAACTACTGTTACTCAATCAGTATTTATTAAGTACTTACTATATATTTTCCAGGCACTGTGCTTACAAAATAGTTTCTTCCCTCAAGAACCTTACCTTCTAATGGAGGAGACAGTATATAAAAAATTAGTACACAGAGGATAAATAGAAAGTAGGTGTAAGATAGCCTTAGAGCAGTGGTTCTCAAATTTTTTGGTCTCAGGATCCCTTTATGCTCCTAAAAATTATTGATGGCTCCTTGCCCCCACCACCACCCACAAAGAACTTTTCTTTATGCGAATTATATCTATCTTTATTTGCTACGTTAGAAATTAAAATGTCAATATTATTGTAAAAATAGTTTTGACCTTATGGATTCCCCCAGAAGAGTCTCAAGGATCTGTGAAGATCCCCAGACCACATTTTGAGAACTAGTGCCTCAAAGGTACTAGTACCCAAAGGTACTATAGCAGCTGTGGGGGCCAGGAAAGGCATCTTGGGAAAAATAGCGCTTCAGTCAAGGCTTAAAGAAAGCAAGAGAGTCTCAGAGATGGAATTTGGAAGGGAGAGCATGCTGGGCCTCTGTGAAAGGCACTGGGCTAGGAAATGGAGAGTTGTGTGCGAGGAGTGGCCAGTAGACCAATACGGCTAGACCCTAGAGTGCGTGGAGGCAAGTAAGTTGTCAAAAAAATTGCAAAGATAGGAAGGGGTCAGGTTGTGAGGAACTTCAAATGCCAAACAGAGGAGTTTTTCTCTTTTTTCTTTCCCAGAGGTAATAGGAAGGCATATGAGCATATTAAATAAGGATGTGATATGGTTGGATGTATGCTTTAGGAAAATCACTTTGGTAATAGTGTAGAGCACAGACTAGGGTAGGGCAAGACTTGAGTCACATGGAGCCTAATTGAAAGATCATTGCAACCAGCCAGGTGAGAGATAGACAAAGCCTTGATCTAGTGTGAGTGAATAGAAGGACATATAAATGAAAAATTGAGAGAGAAAGAAATGAAAGAAATCCAGCAATTGACTTGATAAGACAGGGAGAAAGGAAGTTGAGGATGACCCAGAGATTTTGAACCTGAGTTACTAGAAGGATGGTGGTACCCTTGACAGAAAAAGAGAAGTCTGGAAGAGGGTTGTTTTTGGGGAAAGCGAATGGATTCTGTTTTTAGATCAACTATAAATATTGCCTCAGTCATATTTAGTACTCTAATCCCCTGCCCATTGACCAAATGAACTACTAATAGGAACTAAATCATATCAATTATGACATTTTCCCTATCAATTGAGCCATTGACAGAACATTATAGTTATGGGGAAAGGTAAATAAAGGAACAGACAAGGTTAGTTTTATTATTTATTCAAAGGCAATAACAAATATCATTTCTAGGAAATTTAGTTTTCTTGTATTATAATGCTTATGATAAATAGGGACTGGATCTATGATTTCACTGGGAAAGGGAACTCCCAGGTAAGGAAACTCCCTTTGTTAAGGCAAACCATCACCTCAGCTGAGCATCTTGGTGGTGCAGTGGATAGAGGGCCAGTCCTAGAACCAGTAGGACCTGAGTTCAAACCCAGCCTCGGAGACTATGTGACGTTGGGCAAGTCACTTAACCTTGTTTACCTCAGTTCCTCATCTGCAAAATGAGCTGGAAAAGAAAATGGTAAACCACTCCAGTACCTTTGCTAAGAAAATCCCAAATAGAGAGACGGAGAATTGAAAGTGACTGAAATAATTCAACAACAAAACAGCTTATCTTACCAGAAGGTAGCCTTAGAACACTGAGAAACTAAATAACTTGCCTAGGTTTGTACAGCCTAGGTTGAACTTAATTCAAGTCTTCCTAATATCACGGCAGCTCTCTTTCCACCACATCATACCTTTGCTTCTTATAGGTACTTGTAAAAAAGACAAATAATTGCCGCTTATGTTCCAATATCTCTTGTAGAGGATGGAGAGGTTGAGAGATCCTAAGAATTTTACAAAACTCTCCAAACGAAATCATTGGTACTTTGGTACCAGGTGATTTTAATGATGACTATAAGTGAGAATTTTATTGGTATGGCACCTTGATCAATGCAGGCGGGCACTCTTCTAGCAAATTAGAGTCCTGAAGAGTTTCCTAAAGAATGTAGAGGTTAAGTGACTTGATTAGGGTCACACAACCAGGGTGTGTCAGAGGTGAAACACGAACTCAGGTGTTTTTGGCTTCAAGGACAATTTTCTATCCACTATATTGTTCATTAGTGAGAATGATGAAAAAACGAAGGTCTTAGTACAATTTCAAGCACTGGTAGATTAAAACTACACCAAGATTTTTGGAATACCCTATACCTTGGAAAACATAGCTCAGAAGAAAAGATGGTAGCATAATAGATTTACAGCTTCATGTGCAACCATCTTTATTATTATATTTATGGAAATGCTTGTTTTATTCCATGAATTAAAAATAAATTAAATTCTTTAAAAGGATGGAGAAAAGTATTGATTTCACAGAAGCCTCACATGTATACATTTTCAATGTTTACTTTAAGAGAAGAATCAGAAGGGACTGGATGTGGTGAGCACAGAATAATATTACTAAAAAATCAAATTAACTATATTTTAAGAGATAGAAAATGACTTGTTACTGATTCTTTAATCAGCTGTTTGTGTATAGTCAGACTGCCAACTTGCTAGAACAAATATCAAAATTAACGCAAAGCTAGAAAAGAAATTAAAAATAAGAAAATTATACAGTGTGCAATTAAAGTAGCTCCAAGGCGATTATTTAAACAAGCTTTTGATGCCAAAAAATATCAGATGGGTAGAGGAAAGGCCATCAACTTTTATCAACCTGCCATTATGAGAATTTCATACTGTATGAAGTCAGAAGACCTGGGTTCAAATCCTGTTTCTACTCCTTACTGTCTTTATGACCTTGGGCAAATCACAACCTCCCTGATCCTCAGTTTGTTCAATTGTTACATGAGGTGGTTGGACCACATGGCTTCAGACATCCCTTTAAGCTCTAGATCTATGTTTCTGTAATTTGGTCATTATTGTCATAATGAGACCCAAAGATCTAAAAACTATTTCAGCAAATACTTGGCTTACTTGGCAAGGGGAAACATAGGGTAACTAACCCCAATTTAGACTATAGACTCATTTGCAAAATCTTATAGAGGTGAATGGAGAGGTATCATTTCATAAAACAAGAGCAGTGAAGGGAAAAAATTTGAAGAAATCTTGGTAAGAGACACAACTAAGTAAAGTTTTCCCAAGGGCATTTAAAGATGCAGCTGGAAGGAGAACAGCAGTCAGATAAAGGATTGAAAAGATCTGAAAGGATCTTTCCATATTATTTTAATTAATAAATTAATAATTAATAAATTAAATTAATATTTAAAAGATCTGAAAGGATCTTTCCATATTATTTTAAATAGCAGTATGTTAAAGCCACCATATATGGATTCTAACATCAAGTTCTCTATTTTCTCGTAGAAGAGAGAAATGGCATCAAAGTAAACAAAGATGGGAGAAGATAGACTGGACCAAGGGTTCAAAGAGATAGTTTATGTTGGAAGTGATACAATTTTGAGATCATTGAGGGACTGGCTAAAAGAGGGAAAGATACAGAATGGATATCAATACCTATTGACCCATATTGCCTACTTTCTCATCTATACACAATTTTTATAAGACTAACACACACACGTTGAAGACTTTCTTGATGAGGGTATTAGAATTGAATAGTCATAATTTGGAAATAATAATCAATACTTGTTGTTCAATCTTGTTTGGTATTTATGACCCAATGGACCAGTACTATCCATTGGATTTTCTTGCCAAAGATACTGGAGAGCTTCAGAGATTAAGTGACTTGCCCAGAGTCACCCAACTAGTAAGTGTCTGAAGCCAGATTTGAACTCAGACCCTCCTGACTGTAGTACAAGTGCTCTCTCTAGCCATTGAGCCTCAGTTTATATCTTTGCCCTCACACAATCAACTGAAAGATATAGAGAAAAAAAGGTCTCACAGTCCTAATTATTTATTGCATAGATAAGAAAGCTGTAATCTGCAGAGCAAAATGCCATCTTAAAGCTTTTCCTTAAACAAGATGTCTCCAAGGCATATGCTAAAGTTATTCAAGATTCCTCAACAATGTAACAAGTACAACAGGTTTGCAAAGCTCTTTACAGGAGATTTCATCTGATACTCACAACAATCCTGGGAGGTAGGTGCTGTTGTCATCCCGTTTTGACAAGTGAGGAAGCTAAGGCAGACAGAGATTGACTGACCTATACAGCATGGGTCACTCAATTAGTATCTGAGGCAGAACCTGAACGCAAGTCTTCCAGACTCTAGGTTTGACGTTCTATCCACTGTGCCACCTAGCTGTCTAACAACATAGATAATCTTTTTTCTATATATTGTGATCATTAATATCAAACAAGTGATAAAACAGGGAAGATCTATGCTCATCAAAGTATCTGCCAAAGTTTGCAGGTTGTGGGAGATGCAGCCCAGGGTCCAAATTGAAGAGAATTTCTTATAGATAGTAAGATCCTCCACATGTTTATTGTCTAGACCAGTTGTTCTCAAAGTGTGCTCCAGGGATCATTGGAGGCCACTGAAGTGGTGGGGTCTCTGAGGTCAAAATAATCATTTTTTATTAATATAAGACATTTCAATTTCTAATATGGTGTAATTTATGTTTATATTTTATAAATATTAACATTTATGTTAATAAATATAAATAGACTACACAAGCAAAAGCTCTTTGGGAAGGGATCCTTCATCATTTTTAAGAGTACAAAGGGTTTCTGAGACCCAAAAGTTTGAGTAAAGTTGGTCAAGACTCTGAATTACAATTGGATGCACAAGCCATAGGGCTTATCCACTACGGTATACACTTTAGGCAGGCACTGAAATAAAGTTTAAGAAGAAGAAAAGTTGTATTGCCTTTGAGAACTGGCAAGGTCTCTTTAATGATTACAAACTTTTCTTTGAAACAAAATGATTTTAATTTTATTTTTTATCATGAAAATGACAATCATCAACAAATAAAACTATTCCTAAACAGAACAGAACAAAAAAAAGATTGCATATGAAACTATAAATTTCTGCCACATATAGTTTATTTTTTAAATAGTATATGCTAAAATTAGTAAAATGAAGATAAAATTACCTTGTTTATGTCCTCTTCTGAATTTCTTTTCTTTTAGACTAATGTCAATATTTTTATGATGATATTGCATAACTGTGAACCAAAGAAGACTATAGTCTCAAAAACTGATGCTGATCATCACTAAAAGGGCAATGGAGAAGTCATGGTCCATGTGACTACACTATAACACACTGCAAATAAGGAAGTATGCAAGAGCAGTAAAGGATGTCATTGGAGAAATAGATGATCAAAAAAGAAGTTAGATTGGTCTTTTGATGACAGTAAGGCATAAAAATGGACAATCTGTTTTCCGCTGATGTCTCCACAATGTTAAGAGATAGCAAGGAAAGTCCCCAACATGTTGGATGCCTTCTCCATCCCCTTGGCTCCACCCACTGGAACTGTTCTAGAAGTACAGTACTCTTATTAGCTAGTGCCTTATGTGACATTATGACCTACTTCACAGTTTGAAGTGCTATTAATGTATGAATTTCCATCTAGAAAAGTAAGACTGGTCCATGTGTAGGACTACATTCATTTACGACTTAACTGTATACTGAAACAGTCAGTATAACCCCCATTTTTTGGAGATTTCCTTTATTAATAGAAGATATATTTCTATTAAATGTAGCTTATTACAATCCTTAAATTATTAAATGTAATTTATTATAATGAGGAATAACTGCACGGAATTGCATGGTTTACTTGCTAAAATCCAACAGTTTTCCCCCTTGTAATTTTTGCAAGAAACTTTAAGATAATGGCTTTTTTTAAAAAAATATACTTTATTTATTTTGTTAAATATTTCTTAGTTACATATAAAATAATTTTTATCATTCATTTCCAAGAAAATTTGAATTCCAAATTCTCCCCCTTCTCCTTACCCCTCCTTCATTTCTTGAGAAGGCAAGCAATGTGATATCAATTATACCTGTGAAATAATGTAAAATATATTTCTATATTAGCCATGTGGCAAAAGAAAAAATATACACATAAACCAAGAAAAATAAAATTTAAAAAATATGCTTCAATACTCATTCAGAGTTCATCAGCTTTCTCTTTGAAGGTGGATAGTATTTTTTCATCATAGGTGCTCTGGAATTGTCTTGGATCATTGCCTTGATCAGATTAGCTAAATTTTTCACAGTTGACATCATTTCAATATTGCTGTTACTATGTACCATGTTCTCCTGGTTCTGCTCATTTCACTTTGCATCAATTCATATAGGTTTCCCCAAGTTTTTCTTAAACCATCCTATCCTGCTCATCATTTCTTGCAGGACAACAGCCTTCCATCACAATCATGTACTACATCTCATTCAGCCATTCCCCAATGATGAACATCCCCTCAATTTACAAATTTTTTTTGCCACCACAAAAGAGATGCTATAAATATTTTACAACAGTTTTTCCTAAGTCCATCATCAGTATAATTATTAGGAAGTGCGTTGGCTAGACTGCTTACCTTGAGATAATATCTTCCTCTGAAGGTCATTAAATACATATCATCCTTAGGCTAATTATGAGAAACTCTTCAGTACAAATCTTTCATTCAGATAATAGATCCTCATAACTAACACTGTTGAGGGTGTTCAATGAGTGCCAGACTGATTTTCACAGGAAGCCAATCATGAGATCAGAAAAAATGGTCCATGAGCTTAACTATAATTTGTACCCTGTGAATTAGTGTTTCTGAAACTTTAAAAATAAGAGCAAGAATTTACTGATAAATTTCTCTTTGTAAACGAGTGACTCAGTTTCAGAATGCATTGCTGATGACTTACTCTGCCCAAGATAACTACGATTCTGAAGAGAACTGTTGTCAAAGATGCATTACTTTTTCTTCTCTGTTGACTTGATAAGGTGGGTGATAAGATATGAATGTAACACGTCCAGTTATACTCTAATATTCTTTCCCTCCATGTTGACACTTGACTGACTATTCTATGTCCTTTAGTAACCCCCACTTTGAAATGCATTAGGCTTTGCATTCACTTTTTAGTGGCATGGGGGTTACATTTATTACATAACCATTCATTTAGAGAGAAATGTGGGTATAACCTTGTGTAGTCGTGGAGATAAGAAACCTCCAAGTAGATACTATTCCAAAAGTCCATAAGTCAGTGACTGTTTGAAATGGGGAGGAAACTTCTGGGAGAGTTTTTGTGAATGTTTCTTGGAGAAATAAGATGAAAAAGGAGAGGTCAGGAATGCAGATGAGTTCTTGGCTGGAGAGTCCACTCTCCATTTGAGGTAACACATGGGTAGATGCTGGATTGTCCAAAAGCTTTTCTTCCCAGCTTTATCTTCCTGGTTGTGATGAATTGCTGCTTGCGAGGCTGATGCTGTGGAAAAAGTTTAATAAGATAAGGCATTTCTTGACACTCACTTTTCTGTAGGAGATTTCCATAACCTGAGCAATTTCTCCAACTTTGACTCTTCCTCCAGCATAAAAAGGGCAAGGAACCTAAAGTAGAAAAAACTGATATCTACTTTTTAGTACCTGGAACTGACTGCTGTTATTCACCCAATGTACTCTTCTCCTCCCACCCCCTTCTGTTTTCCGTGCTTTCATTTCTATCATTTATTCTCTTTTATATAAGTGAAACCTCTTGGCTACCAATAATTCAGGTTATGTGATGAATATAGGTATTGCTAGAGAATGAGGAGAAAGATTTGAATGGAGATAGGGAGAGACAGAGACAAAGAGAGAGAGAGAGAGAGAGAGAGAGAGAGAGAGAGAGAGAGAGAGAGAGACAGAGAGAGAGAGACAGAGACAGAGAGACAGAGACAGAAGGAGAGAGAGACAGAGAGAGACAGAGACAGAGAGACAGAGAGACAGACACAGAGACAGAGAGAGAGAGAGAAAGAGAGAGCGCTTGATTTATTTAGCATTGGGTATAAGGAGGTAGGGGAGGTAGGGATTTACATTTTAATTTAAGCTTATATTTGATTCAAATTGATAAGCATGAGATATTTGTAACCTAAGGTGAATCAATATTCCCCAGATATAGTAGAAATACCTTTCAAGCTAGAGACCTAAGAAGATGAATTCATTATATGTACCACACTGATCTCCTTTTAGATTACTTGTGACCCTCACAGTGTGAAAAGAATTTTAATATTACCTCTGATTTCTACTGTATTGATTTTATAATGTAATTGATTCTATGCTGTATTGATTTTATAATTGAGTTAGTATCTGCCTGAACTCACCTTGTTCAAGAAGGCAGTTTTCCCTCTGAGTTAGTTTAAAGGTATAAATTAAAGGAAAGTAGTTGTCATTCATATCATTAGCCTTGGGACATCTGCTTATTGTCTGTGAGCCCCAACCAGCTTAACCTGATGCCATCTCCCAAAAGACATGTTGTCTGTCCTTGTGCAATTAGGGGAGACTTTTGGGACAGCAAACCTAGAAAGACTGATCTCCTAACCAAGATTACAAGAGGCAGATGAGTCCTGTAAAGCAATTAACATTCTTTAATTTTCAGAGAGGGGCATGATTAGCCATACCTCAATGCCATCCTACTTTTCTTGGTATAGCCAATTGTAATATTCCTAGATTTTCTTCTTTCCTGTGTGTCAGTAAAGAGGATTTCTTCTCACCTCTTTCTCACTGGGGTCACTGGACTTACTGAAGCAACCAGTCTGGCCGGTTTTGTTTAGTTTAGTTATATATGTCACTGTTAATAAACTGTTTTTGCTTGGAGTATGTGCCTCAGTTTATCTTTATTGAATTTACTCATGACACCAGTGAATGTTTATTGTCCTCTGCCATTTTACATGCATTAGTACATTAGGGGACAACTGCCATCATCTACTTATACTTCCAGGTGGGTGAGGATTTATCTGAGAGGGGCCCCTCATTCACTCCCATACCTCTTGAAAGTAAATATAATCACATATAGAGAGAGCAGTTCTGGTGGGCAGGTGATATTGTTCAAATTCTAGTCATATGTTTGCCTAAAATATCTTTGCAGAGAACTTCCATGAGGTAAGCGCTCGTGTGGAAGTCAGAAGTGATATAAGGACACTGAAGGTCTCTCTGAAGAACTTTGCAATCGATTGTGAGATACAAGAGACACTAGCAAAAGACCGTTCAGCATGGCATGTCTGCATCAAAGGAAGCATTGTACACTGTGAGCAAAGCAGAATCACTGTAGCTGAAAGGAAACATGAGATATGCAAATTTAGAGACATCTCCATTACAAATGTTTGCATAGACTATTTGTGCCTAACCTGTGGTAGAGCCTTCTGAGCTAGTATGGGTCTGATCAACCCACCTGATCAACAGTTGGACGCGCTGTACCTTGACCCAACATAGTGATGACATTTTGGTCCTCTTCAAGAATGAAGGGCAACAGCCAGTCAACCAGCCAACCAGCCAACCAAAATAGACATATGTTTTGTGTGATCATACAATACTATATTGTATAATATGTACCATATTATAATGATACTATATTGTATAACCTATATCAAATTGCTTACCATTCCTGGGAAGAAGGTGAAGCAGGAAGGGAGAAAATTTGGAACTCAAAAATTTTAAAATATGAATGTTAAAAATTGCCTTTATATGTAATTGGGAAAATATATTTTTTTTTAAGGAACAACTTATTATAGGACAAAGAATATTGTATTTGTTATCAGATCACAAAGATTTTAGTTATGAAATTCTGTCTCTGCTAATTATTAGCTATGTGAACTTGGGCAAGTTAGGTAACTACTCAGCTTCAGTTTCCTCATCTATAAAATGGGGATAATTATATTTGCACGGTCTCCTTCTCAAGGTAGTTAATCAGATAGGGCTTTGAAAACGTCTGAGGTATTATGGATATAAAGGCCAAAGAGAGAAGGGTATCCTGTTCTTCAGATGCTTATGTTTGTGGAAAATATTGTATTGTATTGCTTTGATGGAACACTGAAACACTCTTCACTGAGATCCATGACCACCCAGAACAGAGAAGCCTAGCTATCCACAGGAGAAAAATCAAATGGCTTAAGTGTGAATATGGCCTGGAACATGAATCACGGAATCTGGGAGTTGGAAGGGATCTCAGAGACCATGGTAATCTTGCCCATACCTGAACAGAAATCCCTCAACAATATTCTCATGGAGTGGTCAATTTCTCTTTGGATAAGGACCACCATTGAGCATGGTAAACTATCTTCTGAGGCAGCCTATTTACCATAAGGAAGTGTTTCCTTGAATCAAACAGAAATATCTCTTTGTGCAGTTTCCAAACATCAGTCTTGATTCTGCCCTCTAGAGTTAAACAGAAGAAATCTAATTCCTGTTCTATTGAACGTGAATTTTCAATTGCATTCCTCTGTATCTTTTTTCATCCAGGTTAAAAGTCCTCAGTGGAACGTAGTGGTCTTATATAGTTGGAAGAAGAAAAACCAAACCAAAACAAACACCAAATCTTTCACTCCTTTTTGTTATCCTTAGCTTTTCTTGCTGGGGCAGCTAGGTAGTACAGTGGATAGAGTACTCTGCCTGGAATCAGAAAGACTCATCTTCCTGAGTTCAAATCTACCTTTAGACATGTACTAGCAGTGTGGCACTAGGTAAGTCACTTAACCCTTTTTGCCTTAGTTTCCTCAACCATAAAATGAGCTGATGAAGGAAATGACAAATTCCTCCCTCCAGTATCTTTGCCAAGGAAAACTCCAAATAGGGTCATGAAGAATCAGATATGACTGAATTGCAGCAACTTTTCTTGCCAACCTTGGTGAATTTGGAGCTTTAAAATTCCTTCCGTGTAATGCTACTTTCCATGTATTCTATATTTATCTTGTATGTACAGATTTCTTTATATGTTGTCAGCTCCTCGAGGGAAAAACAGATTTCTGTTTTTGTTTTTTGTTTTTACTATAGTCTAGCATGCTTAAATGTGTGTGTGTTCGTCCTTCATTGCCGAAGAAGACCATGCCATCAGAGAAATAATGACATGACTTGCACTTGACTTTGTTTTGAGTGAGGAAGGGATGTGCAGGCATGCTTAATAAATACATGTTGATTGACAGATATAGTCATAAAATCTCAGAATTTTAGAGTTGGAAGGGACTTCAGTTCAGCCCCTGCCTGAAAGGAATTGCCATAATTATACACCCAACCAGCTGACCCAGCAATCATGTCTGACAGTATAATAATAATAATAGCTAGCATTTATATAGTCCTTTAAGGTTTTCAAAGTGCTTTTTATGTGTTGTATCTCATTTAATCCTCATGCAACCCTGAGAGGGAAATGATATTCTTTTCCCATTTTACAGTTGAGGAAATGGAGGCAGATAGAATTTATTATAAACAATTATAATGCCACTTATATAGCTTTTTAGGCCATATAAATTTATTTTATTTTACTTCTTTTATTCTACCAATAACCATGTGAAGTAGGTGCTATTATTGTTTTCATTGAAAGATGAGGAAACTTAGGCTAAAAGGTTAAATAACTTGACTAGGGCCACATAACTAGTAAGTGTCTGAGGATAGATGTGAACCCACATCTTTCTTCTACCAAGGCTAACACTCTAGAATCTAGCCACTGTATCACCTAACTACCCGCTCTGCTCTACCACCTAGATATGTCTTGCAATGTATATTCAACATTCTTTGCCCATAGGCCTTCTTGTCAAAGGAAGGTAAGAAGGTGAATTTTCTCATCTCTTCAACAGGGCCAATATTGATCATTATAATTATGTAAATAATCAGTTTCATCATATAGGCAGCTAGGTGGTGCAGTGGATAGAGAACTAGACCTAGAGTCAGGAAGACTTGAGTTCAAATTTACCCTAAGACTAGCTTGAACCTGGACAAGTCACTTAATCGCTGTCGACTTCAGTTTTCTCATCTGTGAAATGGGGATAATAATAGCACCTGCCTTTTAGGGTTGCTATGAGAATAAAATGAGATCCTACTTGTAAAGTGCTTTGTGGGTCTTAAAGAATTATATAAATGCAAGCTATTGGTCCAGGATGGCTGCTAGGTGGTGCAGTGGTTAGAATGCTAAAGCCTAAAGTCAGAAAGTTCAAGTTCTGCCTCAGACATTTACTAGCTGTTTGACCCTGGGCAAGTCATTTAACTCAGTTTTCTCATTTGTAAAAATGAACTGGAGAAGGAGATGGCAAACCACGGTAATCTGCCAAGAAAACCCCAAATGGGGTCACGAAGAGTTGGGCATGAATGAAGTGATATTATTTTAGTGGGTAAGGACTTTTGAATTGAGTTTTCTACCTTGGGGATGGGTCATGAGATGGAACTGGGCATGAGAGACAAATCTCAGCAGCAAGGGAGGACTGAGGGCAATCCAGTCTAAACCTATTATCTTTGTACGACCCTGTGCCCCCTCTTCTTGCTCGAGATTCATACTGTAGAAAAAAGTGCCTGCTGCATGGAAGATTTACAGGAGAAAGTTCTGGAAATTGTTGGATTAGGAATGTTTCCTACTCAGCCCAGTAGGAGCCATATCTTGGAGGCCTAGGAGGTTTGGTCACTCCCCTCCACTAAAAACTTTTTCCTCTTTTCACTTTGGACTAACTACTTTCTTTTAGAAAAATGAAAAAAAAAAGTTAAGAATTAAGCTAAAATCCAAATGGATTAAGGGCAATAACCAGATTTAAGTCTATTTAAGATCATCGCTTCCCTAGTCCCTTTAAGGGATGAAAGAGTAACTAGCAACTCTTCTCCATTTCCTGAAGGGATTAGGGTACAGACCTAAGAAGAAGGTCTGATTACCTTGTTAAGGTTTGAGTAATGGGGGTGGGAAGAGCCCCTGAGGGGAGGGGTCAAAGAAGCACTGAGTGGTTTTTAAGAAATTGGTTCTCAAAAAGTCAGTCCCAGTAGTTTAGTGACTATTTTTCTGGCTTGAGGAAGCAAAAGATTAACTTTTACCCAACCTTGAGTGGTGTAATGATGTTTAATCATTGTATAATTTTCTTGTGCTCAAGAATCTTACAAATATTACTTCAAAATGTTTTATATTGTGGAGAGATTGCCAAGGGTAGAAGAATACTCTGCCAGTTTAGATATCTCTCTCTAAACTAGAAAATGCTTTGATTAGAATAAAAGTTAAATTAATTAAAATATTTCTGGCAGGCTTGTGCCCAATAGTTTCTTATACCTTGGTAACATTCCATTGTATTTATGTACCATAGTGTCATAGATTTGAACTGCAAGGGACCCTAGAGGTCATTGAGTCCACTCCCCTTCTTTATAGATTAGAAACTGAGACCCAGAGAAATTAAGTCATTTGCTCAGTCAGACAGTTACTAAATGTCTGAGGCAGTATCCAAAACTAGGCCTTTCTGACTCTTTCTAGCTTTCTGTCTACTCTAAGACACTTAACTTATTTCCAATTCTTTGCTATCACAAAAGGTGTTACAAAGAGGATTTTGGGGCATTTGGGACTTTTGTGTCTTTGATATCTTTGAAGTAAATGTTCCTCTCCTTTAGAATCTCTAAGTCCAAGATCTGGAAGGCTATTTGAAGGGGCAAGAAGTAGCCTGTTTGATTTGGAGATTGAGAGACTAGTCTCAAAACAGGGATGCAGGGAGCGTGGCACCTGTTTGCAGTGCTCCACAGCTCTACCCCCTCAACTCACACTTAGAAGTTGGGTCCTCCAGGGACAAAGAGCAAAGTTCAAGCTCTTTGTCTTGGAGCTTCTGTGGAGCTTCTTCCCTGAAACTATAGTTCATCATTAGGAATTGCATCAGACTACAAGATCCCATCAACCTTGGTCCTCAGACTTCGTCAGTACCTTCTGCTCTTCTCCCTCTGATTAGAAGACAGAGAGAAGAATTCTTCTATATTTAAGGGGAATCCTCACCCAACCATCTCTTCTTTTCCCATTAGGTTGCACCTTGGATTTCTCTATTTCCAACTCCCCCTTGCCAAAACAACAAAAAACTAGATACTTTCCTTTCCTTACACCCCTTTCATTTTTCAGATTTCATTAGATTATATGCTACTTGAAGTTAGGGAATGTCTTTGTTAGCACGGTATTTAGCAAAGTGCCTGGAACATAGTAGGTACTTAATAAATTGTTTATTGAGAGACTGACTATAATTTTGGCCTTGAGCTAATTATGTTCTTTGGCTGACCAATGTAATGGTAAGTTCTTATGGGGTTCATGGACTATTAAGAGTGTGGACCTATAGCACAGTGAAACTGAGGAAATCACTCTCTAGGAGAAAGTGCCAGCTGGGGTTGGGAATAGATTGGAGACCTCCTTGGAAGTCTTCAAGAAGAGACTGGACAATCGCTTGTCGGGTAAGCTTTAGTGAGAATTCCTTTTGTGTATGGGTTGTACTAGATGGTTGTTGAGGTTCCTTCAAGTTTTCAAATTTTGTGATAGTCCAAAGGAACTCCACAGGACAGTGGAATGAAACCTAGAAATGGAGGCATGAATGATTTTGGTTATATGATATAATGAGTTTGAGAGTAAAGGAATGTGTTTAGATGTTAGGTAGGAGGGTGATTTTAGTAATTGTGAAGTTGCTTCTTGATTCCTTTAAATAACCTTGCAGATCATCGACCTAAAGATCCTCAAAGAAAGGGACACATACTCCGAGGAGGTATACCCCCCAGGGAGGTCATCAGAAAGATGTACCAAAATATCCCTAATAGAACTTTTTGATGGTAGCAAAGAATTGGGTACGAAGTATATGAGAAAACTGAGTGACTAAATGTGTGTCAGGGCAAGAGTGGAGTCAGGAAACCCTGAGATCTGGTGTGAGATAGATTATTGATTTATGAAGGTAAAATGGTGACCTGGTTGCTAATTTTCCCTCCCCCAAACCACTCTCTCCCTCTGCCTCTCCCCAGAATCTACCAATAGAGTGAGAGCAGTGAACTGTGAGTCCCTGCATTCCTGTGGTTTCTGTTTCTGGAATCCTACCTGGGATGGGCAGGACGGGATGATGGGGTGGTCTTTTTGCAACAACTACAAATAACACTAGGAAATAATGTTTGAGCCTCAACTTAGGTAAAATCTTTACTTTTTTAAAGTTTACCTAAAATAATAGACAACTACTTGGGCATAGGTTGACTTAGATTGGAAAATCTCAGGCTGGTGATGGGTTTCTCAGCACTTCTTAGAGCAATTTAATTTTTTTCCTTTATTTTTAACACAGTTTATAAAAGATAAAGCAATTCAAACTTTTAGTCAGGTGATATTTCTTTTTAAAGCATTTACAATATGGACCACAAAAAAATTTTTTTAAACATTAACCAGCTGAGACACAAATAATATTTATGTTGCTAACTTCACAAGCTCTTGACCTAATTGTCTCCATGGTATTACTAAGAATTAAAGGAACCTAACTTATTGCTGTTGGTCTAAAGTCCTATGCCTAATAGCTTAATTTTAGACTTAACCTCGGATGTTCCCCTACTCATAATCTATAATTGAATAGATCTGGTATTAAACTTACAAACCTTTTGACTATAGGAAATTGCCACCAAGAGTAGGGACATTACAGGGATACAATATCTCTCCAACTTCATGTCAGTTCCAGACAGGATTAGATTATCCACTTGCATTCAGTTAGGCTTAAAGTCTGCCAGGTGTCAGTGGGGAAATTGAGTCAGGAGAATCCCACCTCAATCCATGCTGAACAGCTGCTCTCCCACCCTTCCCTTGAGATCACCTATGCAGTTCATACCAGCATCTCATCAGCTTACTGACATCATGTATTGGAGGCTCAGATCGCCTCTCTTACTACCCATACCTGGAGTTAGACTCAGAAGAACAGTCACTTAATAGTTCCATAGCATCTAAAAATGGCAAGTTCCAATAACCAGGTTTCAAATATGATTATAGTTTCACTTTGGCTAAGGAACATCTTTTGAGGCAAGTTTTAAGTGGCTTACATGCCTTTCTATACATGTTTTAGTTCCTGATTAAATGGCAATCATAAAATCAAATTCACCATTAAAGCCTTGACTTTTCCATCAAGAGCAATTTAATTTTAAAAAATCTCCCAAATATCTCATCAAACTGAATATTTAAGGGAACTCCTGCTGACCTTCTATGTCCAAACCTAACGTGTCTGATTTCTTCCCTGCTAATTCTCTCTCATTACAGGACAAGGAGATTTTCTGAAAATTTCAGGTAAAGGAAAAATAACAGTTAACCTTGCACCTGGTTTCCTCAGAGCACCAGTAAAATTCTCCCTTGGATCAATGCTGCGCTGAAACGCTTGTTAAAGTTGCATCGATTCTGTTCACAGTCAGATGCTCTAGTCAAAAAAATTTGTCTGCCAACACTGCTTTATCAGCTATGAAATGATTTTTTTTCATGAATTATTGAGGGACTCAAAGTTTAATAAAGCCAGAGGCATAAAAATGTTGGAAATGGGTATAGTTGCCTTCCTCTCTCCTGGGAAAGGACTTTTTTCAGTTCACGTGTATGGGACCATGAAGTGGCTGAGGTAGCTAATTTCTGCTAGGCATAGTTTCTGTGGTAGGGATGAAAAAAAGGCCCATTATTCTAAGAGAGGAAGAATACCCACCATCTTACCTATCTCTCCCTTCACTCCCAATACATATCTATTAAGGTTACAGAAAATAATCTCTTTGTCATTTTCCTAGTTTGTTTCAGCTCTACACGGGGCCAGGGAATAAAACAGAGATGAAAAGGCAAGGGAAGCATGTGGAAAAGTTAACACCTAAATACCAGCCAGACCCTTCTACAAGCAACAGCCAGATGTCTGAATACAGTCCTCTGTTAATTGTAAGTTGTATCAACACTCTACAGGGACTCAAAGTAGACAGGGTGGAATGGATAGAAAGTATACTGATACAGAAAAAGGAAGTAGTCAGGGAGACTTGAATTCAAATCTGGCCTCAGACACTTACTAACTGTGTGAACCTAGGCAAGTCATGTGACCTCTTTGCCTCAATTTCCTCATCTGTATAATGGGGATGATAATAATAGCACCTACCTCCCTGGGTTGTTGCAAAGATAAAATGAGTTAATATTTGTAAAGTGCTTTACAAACCTTGAAATTCTATATAAATATTAGCTATTGTGCATATAAAAAAGATTCAATATTATCCACAAAGTAATATGTAGATAATTGCAAGTCAGTACAGTGCAAAACCAATAGATAAGGGCTCCAGGGGATTCAGAGGGGAAAAGTGCTCATTGTGTGGAGTGAGTCAGAGGAGTCAGAGTCCTAGGACAGATGAATTTTGAGCAGGGGGAGGAAGCCAGAAGCGTTGCAGAAAGCATTCCAGGTGAGAGAAACGGTAGGGACAAAGGTCTAGAGCTGGGGTGGTTCTTAACTTTTTTGTGTCACAGTCTGGCTATGCCTGTAGATTCCTTCTCAGAATAAATACACAAAGTAAAATACCTAGTATTACAAAGGAATTCGGTTATACTGAAATATGAAGAATAAAAGTAAAAAAGAAATTTACACGATAACTTTATTATATATTTAAAAGGAATAACAAGTTGTACATAATAGATTTACAATTTCATGTGCAATCATCTTTTTTATTATACTATGTTATGGAAATATTTATTTTATTTCATATTTTTAGAATAATAAGAGACATATGATTATCAAATGAAAAAAAAGTTCACAGACCACTAAACCATGCATGCTATTTGATGTAGCAATACCACTACAAGGTCTGTATCCCAAAAGAAATAAAAAACAAAAAGGAAAAAGAATTACAGGTACAAAAATAGTTTTAGCAGCTCTTTTCTGGGAGTAAAGAACTGGAAATGGAGGGGATACACATTGATTGGGGAATGATTGAATAAGTTGTGGTATATAATTGTGATGGAATACTATTGTACTATAAGAAATGATGAGCAGGATGCTCTCAGAAAAACCTAGAAAGACTTACATGGGTTGATGTAAAGTGAAATGTAATGGGTACAAAGTACCAGCCATATTATAGGATGATCACCTGTGAATGACTTAGCTATTCTTAGCAATATAAGAATCCATGACAACTTTGAAGGACTTAGGATGAAAAATGCTATCCATCCCAGAGAAAGAACTATTGGTATCTGAATACAGATTGAAGCAACTTTTGGTTCCCCCCCCCCGCTACTTTCTTATTTTTCTTGAGTTTTTTAAACCTGTTTTCTTTTACAACATGACTATGATGGATATGTTTTGCATCACTCCACATATATAACATATATGGAATTGCTTGCCTTCTCAATGAGGGTGGGGAGGGAGGAAGGGAGCTAATTTGGAACTCAAAGTTTTAAAAACAAATGTTAGAAACTGTTGTTTACATGTAACTGGGGAAAAATTAAATACTAAGTAAATATAAAAAGTTCACAGACCCCAGGTTAAGCAATGGTCTAGAGTAAAGAATGAAGAAAGCCCTCATGGTTGTCAGCAAGCAGATTAGTTTAGCTGGAGGGAATTATCTCTGTTGTATAGCAGAAAGAGTGCTGAATTCGGAGCCAAAAAACCTAGATTCTAGTCCTGACTCTGTCAAATATTCATGTGACCTTAGGTGAATACTTTTGAAGCTCTGTTTCTTCATCTGAATAATGGACATAATAATATTTGTGCTGCCTCCCTTACTGGAGTGCTGCAAAGCTCGAAGGAAATAATGCTGTTGTTGTAGCTAGCATTTACATAGTGCTTACTATGTACCAGGCACTGTGTTAGATCCTCACAACAACCCTGAAAAGAAGGTGCTATTATTACCTCCATCTTACAGAGGAGGAACTGAGGCAAACGGAGGTCAAGTGACTTGCCTAGGTTCACACAGCTGGTAAGTGTCTGAAGTGGGATTTCAACTTAGGTCTGCTTGACTCCAGCACTTTATCCATTATGCCATCCAACTGCTCCTAGGACTGTCCTACGACATAAACTACATGGCAGTATTTTAAAAGCCAGAGTGGTTAACTAGTATTTTGGGGCAAGTTATATGCAATGACATCTAGGGAAAGGAGTTCTAAATCTGTCCTCAAATTAGTCATAAGGAAATGGAGAAGACACCCATAATGTCATCTTTCAAAAAGAAGGAACCTTGGAAACTAGCTGCTATGGAGGAAGTTGTTGGGATGTGACAGGGGTAGGAAAAATGGAACACTGGGGGAGTGGGAGAGGGAACTAGGCAGAGCAGAGTTCATAACTCAGTGGATGTATGTTTTTGTGCCCTCTAAATTTCAGTGCTCTTGGGATAAGCCCCGACATCCCACCCTAGTTACAACTGGGATAAAACAATTTTCCAAACATTTTCACTGAGTCTGGCAGCCATGTAAAGAACCCAGAGGCCTCTTGGTACAGTACTCTTTCTGAGCCATGACAGCAGGTGATGTGGACCTGAGGTTGTCCTTTCCCTACTGCATTCTGGAGTGACCTTTCTTGTCCTCAACCTTCCCAACCCCTACCAACCCTATCAATAGAACAACTTTCCCCTTTCACCTTCATCCTTCTCTTCTCTCTCTCACCTTCCTTCTCTCATAACTGTAGCCCATAGGGGTGTGGTAGTGATAACAGGAAGCAGGTGGTACTGTCTACACAATGCTCTGAGGCCCCATGTGGCTTGTAGCTTGAAGACTGCCACGTGAGAGCAATGGAGCTAATATAGCTGGCCACGTGAGGAGAGCACCATCTGTGTGGTGGTCGCCTCTTTTTTGCAGCTGCCAGAGCACAGTTGGGCTGGTTTGACAGAGGATTAATAAACAGCGTCTGGATGATGCTGGGAAAATTTCCATCTGTAGGGGTATGTTTTCCTGGATGATGGCTTCAAGTAAAATGTCAGGTTGGATCAAATACCTGGTCAACAAAAGAATGTGTTCATTATGGAGGCCATCAAGTTTCTTAGCCTGAACAGTATCAAGGCTCAGGTGTTTAGAGCTCTGTGAAATGATAATTTTACAGCAAAGTTATAATAACAATAATACCACTGTAGATCTCTTTTTAAAAATCACTATTCAAACATTCATGAGCAACTTTACTTTACACAATAATTGAGTAAGAGAAGCAAGTGATGTTAATGCTTTGCAGTAGAACTTCCTATACCAACTACTCAAAATGAAAAAAGTTCATTCTGGAGCTTATCATTCATCTGCACAAAAGAAACTTTTGTGGTTATTCAGTTATATTTCAGTCATGTCTAACTCTCTCTGACCCGATTTGGGGTTTTCTTGGCAGAGATACTATACTGGTTTGCCATTTTCTTCTCCAGTTCATTTTACAGATGAGGAAACTGAGGTAAACAGAGTTAAGTGACTTGCCCACAGTCACATAGGTAGTAAGTGGCTAAGGCTAGGTTTGAATTGAAATAGATGATCCTTCCTGACTCCAGGTTTGGCACTCCATTCACTGTGCCACCTATCTGCCTACACAGAAAAAAAAATAAAACAGATTAATTCATTTCAACGGAATAATATAATTACTTATCAAATATTTTCTATACTCTCTTGACAAGTTTTTTGTATGCCCTGGAGTCAGGCATGCATCAATCAGGTTGGGAACTCCTAACTTAGTTAAACCTTGAAGGGACCCTAAAGGTCATCTAGTCCAAGCCTTTCATCTTAAAGACTGGTTGCTTGGGTTCTAACCCTGACTCTAACATGGAAGCTTAAGAGATCTGGGTGACTGACTTTGGACAAGTTATTTAATTTTTCTGAGCAGTTTCCTCATCTGTAAAATGGGAATTATTAATTAATATGGGGATATTAATTGCCTTACCTACCTCACAGACTTGTAAGGAAAGAAGTTTATAAACCTTAAAGGACTATATAAATACAAACTAGAGAGTCATAGGCCAGTAGAAATGAAGGCACCTTAGAGATCAAATGGGCCAGGGGCAGGGAATCTGCAGCCTCAAAACCACTTGTGATCCTCTAGGTCCTCAAGTGCAGTCCTTTGACTGAATCCAAACTTCACAGAACAAATGCCCTTAATAAAAGGATTTGTTCTGTAAAACTTGCACTCAGTCAAGAGGCCACACCCAAGGACTTAGATTCTAGACCAAAACCCTTACTTTATAAATGAGGAAATGGGCTGAGAGAAAAAAGTGACTTGTGTAAAGTCAAGAAACAAGAACCAGGACTTTCTCTCAGAAGCTTAGTGAAAACTCTTTGAAAGTTTCTTCTTATTATTATTATCATGACTTTTTATCAGAATCATAACTAAGGTGGGACTGTCAGATCTTTGTCCCAAGGTCCTGAAACTTAGAGGGCTCTTTCTGCTACACGACAATATCTCTTTGTCTTACGTACGAAATGAATTTTTTGTCACTCAAATCACATTTTAAATAATGTTTAAATTAATTTTGTCACAAATCTATTTGTAAAGTAAAAACCGCTTTCTAATTGGCCTTCTCTGAAGTCTGTATTATTCCATACTTTGTTTGATTAAAGTGAGGTTCAAGTTGAAGTAAAGATTGGCAGACTCTTAGGTGTAGCAGAGGAAACAGAGGCAAATTCTAAGTTTGTTGGCTCCAGCCTGACTGAGACCTAATAGCTTCGTTTAAGGACATGAGGAAAGGATGAATGATGTGGATTCATACCCAACAGTTGGCATGAGGTCTTCATGTACATTGTTATCACTATTCGCAACAAAACGCGTAAGTGCACTATCCCAGTGAAGGCTGGGATGAATACATTACCAGTTCAGAAATGCATTTAAAAATAAGCAAAGTAACATTTTGCTGACAAGCTTCTTCATATTTTAAAAACTAAGGAAGTAGAAAATACTTATAAATGAAAGAAGGGAGGGAAGGTTGTTGTTATCCTTTAACAAATGTTAATGACAATATTTGCTTAATTACAATATGTGGAGAATGACTTTATAAATATAAGGTAGATATCACCCAAGGTGATTGAAGTTTTTTTGAGTTCCTGTATTATTTTATTAAAGTAGCCATTTCTCCATCATGATGTGAGTCATGAAATAATTGGGAATTTGTTTCTCAAATGAAATTTGGGCATCATTTTGGGATTGTTTCTCAGTCATTTCAGTCACGTTTGACAATTTGGGACCCTATTTAGAGTTTTCTTAGCAAAGACCCTGGAGCGGTTTGCCATTTCCTTCTCCAACTCATTTTACAGATGAGGAAACTGAGGCAGACAGAATTAAGTGACTTATCCAGCCAGATTTGAACTCAGGAAGATGAATCTTCCTGACTCTGGGCCTGGCACCATATCTAACGTACCACCTAGCCATCCGGATATAGTTTTAGGAGATGGAATAATAAAAGTAATCTTTGACTTTTTACAAGTTTCACAATTTACAGTCTTCTCATATGTCATCTCATTTGATTTTCAAATTGATTGTCCATTCTCAATTCTCCCCCTTCTTGACCTCTCTGCAGAACTGGACTTTATTGACCGCCTACACTCTTCTCCTCGATACCCTCTTTCCCCGTAATTTCTGAGATACCACACTCCCTGGGTATCTCCTTCCTCTCTGACCACTCCTTCTTAGTTTTTTTCACAGAGTCTTATTTGCTTCTGATACCATAAAGTGGATATTTATTCCCTGAGATTCTGTTCTTAGTTTTCTCACTCTCCTTTAGAAGTCTCACTCATTCCTGTGACTTCAACCATTGCCTCCATGTAAGTGACTCCCAAGAATTTATCTCCAGCGCTGACTTTTCTCCCAATCTCCAGATCCACACTGCCAACTACTTATTGGATATACCTATCTAGATGTTCTGGCAACATTAAAATTAAACATGATTAAAAGAGAATTTATCATTCATCAAACTGGTTCCTCCTTCTGACTCCTTATTTCTTGCAATGAAGCCATCATTCACCCAATCACAGATGCATGGGGTTATTTTTTCACTTTTCTTTCTCTTTTATCTCCCATCTCCAATCAGTTTTCATGTCTTGGTGATGATTACTTCTGCAATATCTTGTGTGAGTGAATCGCTGTCTTTCTATGGCCCGTAGCCATCATTCTAATTATAAGTTCTCATTACCTCTAACTATTGCAATAGCCTCTTATGAAGTGTCCTAGTCTACAGTCTCTTTTCCTTCTAATCCATTCTTGTCACCACTATGAAACTGATCTTCCTTATGCAGTTGTGACCAATGGCTCAGAAACCGTATTTTGAGTTTTTAATAGATTGGGTTCAATCTTGCAGGATACCACCCAAGTCATATTTCTATGGCTCATTTTGTCTTCACCTAGTGTTTTCTCTGGGAAACTCAGAATTTAACTTGTATATAAGGTCCCTACTTCTCATGAAAAAGCACAAGGCATACAACATGCAAGGTAGCCTTAATTTCATCCATTAGGCTTAATTCATGGACTCACAGTAGACCATAAATAGTATGACAAAACACAAAAGACTCACAGGAACCTATAACAAGATACTGTTCTTTCTTCTAGTGAGTTCTTTCTCTAAACCAGCTACCTATACAGGCCTCCAGTCATAAAATATGACCCTAAACATTTGCTTGGATTTCCCTTGTGATAATAAAAACAATAGTAAGTAGCACTTGTATAGTACTTTAATATTTACAAAGTATTTTACAAATGATAATGATAATAGCTAGCATTAATATAGTGCTTTAAAGTTTACAAAAGCACTTTACAAATATCTCCTCACAACATCCCTGGAAGGTTTATTGTTTAGTTCTGTCTAACTCTTTGTGAACTTATTTGGGGTTTTCTTGGAAAAGATAATGGAATGGCTTGTTTCATTCTCCAGCTCATTTGACAGATGAGGAAACTGAGGCTAACAGGGTTAAGTGACTTGTCCAGGGTCACACAACTAGTAAGTAGCTGAGCCCAGATTTGAACTCAGGTCTTCCTGACTCCAGGCTCAGTGCTCTATCCACTCTGCCACCCAGATGCCCTATTGAAAGGTAGGTACTAATATTATCCCCATTTTACAGAGGAGGAAACTGAGACTGAGAGAGGTTAAAGGACTAGCCCAGGGTCATATGACTATTAAACTCCTGAAGATACATTTGAGCTCTGCCCTTCCTGATTTAAAGTCCATTGCTGTACTGTACAACCTAGCTAACTCCTGGAAGGGGAATGAGTTTGGGGTTGCTAGAGAGGGAAGACCCCAGTGTGGTGGTGAGTTCCATCCCAAGGAGCTATATGGTTCTCTAGCTTTGGGGTCTTTGGGCTCCCCTTGGAAAGAAAACCAGGTTGGGTTGCTAGGGAAGTAACCCTCCTTCATTCTCTCTGAGACTTATACACTTATAATACTCTATTCTGGGAGGCAGCTAGGTGGCATAGTGTTTAAGAGAGCTGGGCCTGATGTCAGGGTGACCTGAGCTAAAATGCAGCCTCAGATACTTATAGCTCTATGGACCTTGTTGTGCAAGTCGCTTAAGTATCCTCATCTGTAAAGTGCCTCAGTATCCTCATCTGTAAAATAGGGACAATAATGGCACCTACCTCCCATGGTTGTTGTGAAGGTCAGATGAGATATTTGTCCATTACTTAACACAATGCCTGGCACATAGTAGAACTTAATAAATGCTTATTCCTTTTCCTTGAGAATTAGGGGAGCTTCAGGTTACTTTGACTGACCTGTTGGGGCATGACAGGACTTAAAAGGGAAAATTTTTAAAAGTGCATCCGTTTATCCATTGTCTTAGAAAAACTGAGTGGAAAGTGCATCATGTTAAGAGCACATAGCCAGTACCCTGAGCCAGGGAAGAGGTAAAAGGAATTAACTCACTCTAATCATGCTATGGGGAAAGCTAGGTGACACAATAGATAGAACACTGAGCCTAAAGTCAGAAAGACCCGAGTTCAAATCCAGCCTCAGACACTTACTAGCTGTGTGTCCTAGGTCAGTCACTTAACACTATTAACCTCAGTTTCCTCATCTGTAAAATGAGCTGGAGAAGGGAACAGAAAACCACTCCTGTATCTTTGGGGTAACAAAAAGTTGGACACAACTGGTAAGTGACTGAACAATCAAGTATGAGTCAAAAAGGTTGGAGACTCTTCCACCAGTGGCAATGAGTAAGTGAGGAAATCTTAAAATGGGAAATTTTTAATCTTAAAAATCTTAAAATTAAAAACAATAATCTGAAAGATCTTTTCATGTGTCACCTGAGTGTTTTGTAGTCCAATCTATGCTGAGGGCCTTTGGCCTGATGTGGTCTTACTTTTAATGGGCTCTAAGATTTCCTGCTGTAAGAAGAAATGGTTAGCAGTCTCAGCAGATGGCAGCAGCAGCTTTGTTGGCAGAGAACAAGACTTAGAAGTAGAGTGTATGATGATTGGCAAAGGAGACTAGAGTGGCAGTGGTAAAGGAGCTTGAGATCAAGCTAAGACTCCATGCTTCATCACATTAGATTGTAGCTTCCCCTGGGAAGTTCCTCTCTCCGTCAGTGTGGGAGTCTGTGAAAGACTGTATCCATTTTGGTACAGGAGAAATTCGGAGAATCATTTGATTGCTTCCATCATTCTATTGAAATATTCTCTGTTTGCTTTGCTTTTTAGCTCCAGTGAAACACTTTGCTACTTGATGGATGGTACCTGCTTGGTCTGTTGGTAGAGAATGTATTGAGTGGGGGCTTGGGCTGGAGTCGAATGGAATACACATTATATACATAAATAGAACCATAAAATGTTAGAGTTGTCAGTGACTTTAGAGATGATTCCCTTCATTTAATAAATAGATGGGGCGAAAGGCAAAGGGAAGCTTTGTGTGGGTATTAGGAGAGATTGCTATAGCAAGCAGAATGCAGAATCTTATGGAATTTCAAAAGAAGTTTACTCTTTCCTTAGGGTATACCCTTACCTATGAATTGATGAGTGTCAGATGAGAGAGAATGTTCTAGTTCTTAGTCTATGATTCTATGAGTCTCTCCCTACCCGCCCCCCCCAATGTGATAATAATAATAGACAAGGGTAGTTTACATTTGCCACACAGGAACTAACACATTTTTTGACTGGTTCTCTCACTGGAGAGATCCCTATGTACTTTAATCACCAGAATAAGAGCCAGTTTGGGCTATTGAATCAAAACCAAGACAATGAATCTTGTGAGCAGCTCAGAGAGAGCTTACAGACCTGCCAGCTAACTGTATGTAGATCCCTTTGATAGAGAGGCCCCAAGGCTCCTGGAGATTATAGAGCACTGTCCCTATGGGAAAAAACCAGGCCTGCTGCTATTTAACATTTCTCGTTCTGGGGATTCCCTTGTACATGTCATGCTGATTGTGTCCTTCCTCATTTCAGAGTCAAGCAACATTTAATAAGCTCCTACTTAGTGCTGAGAATGTGCTAAGTGCTGAGAATGCCAAGAAAGACTTAAAATGGTCCCTGCCCTCAAGAAGCTAATGGGGAAAGACAATTTACAAGAGGAAACTGAAAAACAGGGTTAGGATGGAGTGGTGGGGGTAGGCAAGTTACCTGGTGGGTGGCAAGAGGGAGTGAGAAATTATCTGAGGAGATGTATCATTCTTGCAGAGGGAAGAATTTCTGAAGATCCAAGAATTCACAAAGTCCAGAAAAATAATCTTCATTGAGTACTTATTGCTGCATGGTGGCTCCAGGCATGGATAGCATGAGAAATCTTGTAAAGGACCTTGTGAATTTTCTTGTAAAGGACCCAGATGAATTCTCTCCTCACAGTGACCTCACGGTTAGTCTAACTGTTCTCTCATGTTGCAAGAATGTCTGTGTTTCCTTCTGGGTCAAGCTGTAGGTACAGGTTAAGGGAAGACATGCCTTTCCTTTCTTTTATTTATTTTTTTTAAAAAATAAGATTTTACTGATGTGTTCTGTTTTTCATATCACCATAATTTCCCCCCAGGATCCCTTCCTCTCCCCCTCTCAGAGAGCCATCCTATATAACAAATAGTACTTTTTTTGTGGTAAAAAAAGAAAGAAAAAAAGAGAAAAACCAGCATTACTGATCTAGACACTGAAAAAGCCTAAAAATATGAGTAAAAACATGTAACGTTTGTGAAACTCCTGCTTCTGCAAAGGGGTGATGTGGGAGGGGAAGACACGCATTTTCTTCTATGTTCCTGGAAGAACATGTTTCCTTGATAGGGTCTCATTACTTTCTATTTGTCAGTGGAGAAGAGAGAGTTGGATGCCTGGTTATAGGGAGCAGCAGCTTCTGGTGAAAATTCTTTAAACTATTCTGGCTAGATTCACAGAAATTCAGAATCTCAGCACTAGAAGGAATCTTGGAGGTCATCTAATCCAGTCCTCTCATTTTCAGCTGAGACCCAGAGAGGTGGACTTGTGTCTGATGTTGGGCTTATGTCTGGGTCACTCAAACTGCCCTTGAAGATGATGGGGGTGGAAGTTTAAACAAAAGTCTCATCACCAGGGTCTCCACTTAGTACAATTTCATGGAAAGAATACTGGACTTGAAGTCAGAGGATTGGGGTTCAAACCCCAGCTATGCTACCTGTATGAAGTTGGGGAAATTATTTAACTTCTCTGAATGTCAGTTTCCTCATTGTAAAATGAAGGGGTTAAATAAGATGTTCTTGAAAGTTCCCACCAACTAAAATTTTTTGTTTAGATGTTTCATTCACATCCGATCCTTCCTGACCTCATGTGGGGTTTTCTTGGCAAAAATACTAGAGTGGTTTGCCATTTCCTTCTCATTTCATTTTACAGATGAGAAATTGAGGCAAACAGGGTTATGTGACTTGTCTAGGGTCACACAGTTCATATGTCTGAGGCAAGATTTGATCTCATGTCCTTCTCCAGGGTTAGAACTCTAACCACTGTGTCAGTGCTGCTGATCTTCTGCCCCCCAGTCAATGGAGAAGTACCAAGTGTAGTCACAGCACTCAAGATACCTAGGAAGAGGGGAGCACTGACATGTATAGTTCCTTTGCTTTCTCAGGAATATTTTTCTGGGGGAGAGAGACACACAGAGACATGTCTACATCAGGGGAGTCCTCCAAGGAGGACACAACTTTTCTGAACCCCAGATATCTTACCTAGGTCTGAATTATTGTCTGAAAACAATCCGAACTGCCTCAAAACTCCTCTATAATGGCTAGAGCAGTGGAAAGGTTCATTTTTCCTTCTTAATCACCAGCTGCAGTCTGCCACTGTTTGCTTTCACAACCTTTCATAAAGGCAGAACAATGCAGTTTATCTCCTAGGGATTTGGTGCTGTCCCATACCATAGTGCTGACTCAACTGAAATTCTCATCTTCCCTTTGACCAAGGTATTGACAATAGTTATGACACTATCCTTCCCCTGAGACTGACACCCACCCACCCCAATAGAGAGTTGTAAGGGAAGAAATTATATCTTCATATCCAGTTTGTAGCATACTTTCCCATGGAATAGAGGTCAAAATCCAATGGAGCACACTCTTAGTTTGTACTGTTCACAACCCAGGTGGGAAGGAAGAGCTAGGAGGAAACTCAAGGGACTTTACATTTTTGTTCACTAATTAATTTTTAAAATCTACATTTAACTCAAAGCCTCTAGTTCTGTGATTTCAATATGAAACAAAGTGAATTCTGCAGCCATCCAGCCTCGCTTGGCTTCCTCTTCCAATTGCAGCAGAGCCAGAAATTCTGATGGGGACCAGACAGCTGCTGCTTTATGTTGCTAAAATCTCTTCTGAGACTTTGGAGCAAATCTCCAGCAAAGGAGAAAAGGAACAAAATAAACATGCAAAGGGAAAAAAACTCCAAACTAAATTCACTACCTAGGAAACAGGGACAGATTTGCTTAGATTTTGATGGGAAAGTTTTTTGTGTTCATACAATCATTGCAGTCATTGCCAGTTTTCCCCCACCCCAGAGGTTATGAAGAGGAGACATTCTGCACTGAAGAGCTTAGCAAGAGAACATGATGAAGGATCACCAAGGGAATGGGATTACAGGAAAGAACAGTTTGCTGAATCAATGGTTTCTCTGGAAAAGCTTCAGGTTGGGCCTTAAGAATTGTTTTTCTGGTTAGCAAAAGTCTCTATTTTTTTTCCACTGATAAAAGCTCCATGAAAAAATAAAAAGGATTTTCTGTCTTCAAAAGCTACAACTAAAATAACTCTCTATTGTAGATAGTTCATGGTCAGTGCACTGTTTATCCAGGAAGATGTTGCTGTACAGTTTTTAGGCTGTTCAAATGCACAAACTATTTCTAGGGAGGGAAGAAGAGAGGGAGGAAGGAAGAAAGGGAATGGGGAAAGTGGGAGGGAGACAGAGAGATACACAGACAGATGCAGAAATATATAGAAAGGCACATGCACAGAGACATACACAGAAGGACACATAGATACATACACACAGGGTGTGGAGAAGAAAGACACAGAGAGACAGAGAAAGACAGACAGAGAGACGGAGAAAATATACAAAGACAGAGAAAGACAGAGGAGAAGGGAGAGAGAAGAGAGAGAAACAGGGAGACAGAGAGACAGAAAGAAAGCTGTATTTGGGTATTTTGGACAAGCTGTATTTTTAAAAGATATCTTTTGGGGGATTTGAAGCAGTGAAAAGATATTTAGTTTTGAGGAGTTATGCATGGAACTCCTTCACTCAATAATTTCACATAAAATCAAAGTTTGCTTCATGGATGGAAGCTGCAGAGAGAAAGATTTAAGACAGATAAAAAGGAACCACTTTAATCCTCAGAGCTATTTCAAAGTGGACTGGCCTGACTTGTGAGGCATTGCACTCTCCCTGTCTTGAAGGTCTTCAAACGGAGGTTGGATGACTGCTTATTAGGGTTCTTATTTAAAGGGGTTTGTGGGTCAGGAACGTGTGGGACTAGATGCCCTCTGGACACCTTATATTCTAGAATTCTGTGATTTTAGGCAGGGACAAAATATAGCCCTAAGCTCTCCTTTTCATATGACTTCCTTGGAACTAGAAAGTGTAAGTCTGATTCAATTGATTCAATGATGTGGCTTTGAATAGAGCTGGAGGAAGCCTATTTCATTTTTGGATAACTGTAATAATAAGAAAAAAGCTAGCATTTTTATAGCAAAGTGCTTTACATATGTTATCTCATTCAGTCCTCACAACAACTCTGGGAGGGATGGGCTATTATCATCAATGGCTTATAAATGAGGAAATTGAGGTAGAGAGAAATTAAGTGACTTGTCCTGGATCACACAGCTAGTAAGATTCTAAGGTCTTCCCGACTCCAAATCCAGTCCTTTATGCTCTATTCCACCTACTTATAATGATTAGAAGTTAATTCCTAACATCAAGCCTAAATCTGCCTCTCCACAATTCCCACTCAGTGGTCCTGGTTCTGCTTCCTGGGACCAAGAAGAATAAGAGTAATCTCTCTTCCACATAACAGGCTTTCAAATGTTGGAAGAGAGCAACACTATCCCTCCTTGATGTCCTGTCCTCCAGGCTAGCCCGTCCCTAGTTCTTTCAGCTAATGTTCATATGGAAGGGTCTCAAGGCTCTTCATCACTCTAGTCATCCTTCTTTCCAGCTGATCTATACCCTTCCTGAGTACAATGCTCTAAGAACTTGTCTGGCTAGCACACAGCCCAGCAGAACTGTCACCTTGGTTCTAGACAATATCCCTTTTGAATGTAGCCTGAGATCGCATTAGCTTTGTTGGCTATGAAATCATGTTACTTATTTTGAGCTTTAGTGGCACTAATGCCCCCAGAACTTTCCTTAGAGAAATGGCTATCTAACCATGTCTCCATTATTTATGACATTGTTGGGTTTTTTTTGTTTGTTTGTTTCATGCTATCTTGGGGGTGTTACTTCCTCCCAAGTTAAGCACTGTCCCTAGACACCCCTTCCTCTTTTTAGGGTCCCATTGCCACAGCCTGCTTCTCCCAACTGTACTGGACATTCTGAGGGATGACTGCACCTGCCTTCTCTGCTGCCAGTGTGCACTTTCACCCACCTGACCCTGATGCAGTTATGGCTGATTTTTAAAGCTGTGATTCAGAAATCTAAACCCTATTCTCATCCACCGTTTTCTTAACCAGCTGCTCTCTTCTCAAATGTGTGTTTCTCTTGGAAGGTCTTACCTTCAATCTGGAACAGTAAAGCACCACCTGGGCTGCTGAGGGTTCCAATTTCCTTGCCCAAAGCTTCAGGTTCTTTAGCAATTCTTTCTGGGAACTCTCCACTTGGGTTTATATTAATGACCACAAATGGGCATGTCATAGGTTTGATGAATCTTGATAGGCTCTGTGTCACATTCCAAATACATGCCTTTGGGAAGACAATGCTACTATTGTCAGCTTGAAAAATGGTTGCTTCACTGGCCCTTAGAGAAGTCACCAATCCCTTCTATTTTTCTTTCTCTTGTCTTTTGAATTAAGGCATGATCTCTCCTTTGATGGCATCTGTAGAGTCACATCTTTATTTCCTGGGAGAATTGGGGGCTGTTTTCTTTTCCTCTTTAGAATGTTCATCTCCCTTCTCTTCAGAGACAGGGGTCTCTTCCTTAGCTGCCAGTGTTCCATAGTCTTCCTTTCTTTTCTCTTCTGGGTCACCTTTTTTTCTGCTCTCCTCTCCCCTAACCTCCTGACACAGGTTAGGATTCCTCCTCTGCCTCTTCAGATCATTTCAGCATTCTTCATAGTCAATAGAATGTTTAAATAGGTCATATTGGTGCTGCTGTTGTAATTTCCTATAGCATCTTTTAGTCTTTAAACTTTCTTCTAATTTGGTGTGCATTTTGACCTTTGTTCTAATAACTTGATGATTTGACCAAACACACATAGATGGCTTTGAACCAGACATTTCTTGACTTTGGGACAAGTAGGTGGCATAGTGGGTAAAGCACTGAGCATGTATGGAATCAGAAAAACTTAAGTTCAGATCCAGTCTCACACATTTCCAAGCTGTATGACCCTCAGAAAGTCACTTAACCTCTATTCCCCTCAGTTTCCTTAACTGTAAAATGAGGATTATAATAGTATCCACCAGAGTTGTTGTAAGGCTCAAATTATACATACACACATATATGTACATACACACATACTCACATATGTACACGTATATACATGTACATATATACATATATTTTCGCAATTACTTGTAAGAACATAAATATTTGGGTTTTTTTTTTAAATTTTGTGTTCCAAATTCTATCCCTGCTCCTTCTCTTCCCGTCAAATGAGATATTTGTAAAGCCTTTAGCACAGTCCTGGAACACAGTAGGAACTTAATAATGCTTTTTTCCTTTCCCCTTTCCAAGTTCTATAGGAGTGAAAAGTGAAATATAATAAAAAAGCTAACATGATCTTAGTCTGAATTGAGTGATATAGTGAAGGAGGATAAAATGAAGGAGGTGAAAGTCTCCACTGTACTCTTCTCTCAGTAGGTACGTTTAAAGTCTTATGTTCAGTCCTGGGCATTATATTTCAGGAAAGACATTAACAAATGAGAGAGCATCTGAGGAACAAGGAGGATGCTGAGGGTTCTGGAAGACATGCCATAGACCAAATGGCTGCTGAATGGATCTCATTTCTCCCTGGGCTACATTGTGAACTTGTGTACCATGGTCTACTGCTTCAAAACTTCCCTATGGCCCTGGAAATCACACTGGAAGTACTGCCCCTGCAGTCTTGCCTCTTCCTTTGATTGGGTGATTGGATGATTGGATGGCTTCTTCCAGAGCCCCCACTTCAGGAGGATGCCCAGGTCAGCTGTGTCTCCTTCTTCTCCAGGCTGCTCTCCAAACTCCTCTACCATGTCTCCACTGCATGCTCCCCCATGCTCATACCTCCTCTTTTTTCCAGCTTCCTTTCATATGTTACATTTCTCAACTCATCTTAATTTTAGTGCCTTCCCTATTTTCATTATTTCTTTTTTTATTCTGTATGTAGCTTGTTTGTACATATTTGTTTACTTGTTGATTCCCCTGTTCAGTTGTGAGCCCCTTGTGGACAGGGACTGTGCTTTTGCCTCTCTTTGTACTTAGCACAGTACACTGATTCATAGCACTTAAGAAATGTTTATTGACTGAGTGACCATTAGAATTTGCATTCCTAGCAATTAGCACAGTGTATGGCACATAGTAAATAGCAAAAAAATGCTTGTTGCCTGACCGACTGAAGGAACTTAGGCATTTAACCTTTTTTGAGGGCAGGGAATGACATGATAGTTGTCTTCAAATATTTCAAAGGCTAGCTAGTATATTGAAGAGGAATTAGGCTCATTCTTCTTGGAAGAACTTGGAACAATGATTGGAAATGGCAGAGAGGCAGTTTTCAGCTCATTATGTGGCAAAACTTCCCAAACTTCTGAAAATACCTCAAAACTGACTGTGCTGCTTTAGGAAGTTCCTTCACCCTGTCTTGAAGTCTTCAAATGAAGGCTAACTTGGTGACCACTTGTTGGATACTGTAGAGAGATTAATAATCGTAATAGCTAGCATATACAAAGCACTTGAATGTTTGCAAAGCACTCCATGTGCATGTATATGCATGTGTGTATATATGTCTATATATGTCTATCTATCTATCTATCTATCTATCTATCTATCTATCTATCTATCTATCTATCTATCTATCTATCTATCTAAAATTCGACTCTCACAACAACCCTGGCAAGTAGTTGCTATTACTATCCCCATTTTACAGATGAAGAAATGGAGGCAAACAATAATTTGCCCAGGGTCACACAGCCAGTAAGTATTTGAGGTTGGATTTGAACATAGGTCTTCCTGACTCTAGACCCAGTGCTCAATCTACTGTGCCACTTTACCCCAGTGAACTATCTGGTATCAATAGTCTATGATCAACAACTGACCAGCAATGCAGCTGACACCACCATGACTTCTAAAGAAGAAATGGGTGACCAGGCTCCATTCTTGGACTTTCCATTCCCTCCCTCCTCAGCCTGAGTCATGATTGTAAGCATAAGTTCAATGAGGCAGCAGTAATAAATGAGTCAAAAGTCAATAAGGGAAACAGAAAGGCCAAGCAAGAGCATGCTTCCAAACCAAAGTCCATGTTTATATTTATGCCCATTCCATCCCCAAATAGAATCCAAAGCAAAAATAATGAGCTACCCAGAATCACAGAAAGGCACCCAAGCAGAAACAAAAGGTTTTTCCTTTCAAAAGCAAAAGTGAAGCTTGCAGTTCCTTTCATCCTTTTTCCCTATGATACATCCAAGCATCCTTCTCCACCTCAACTCTGCTCTACCCCAAAGATCCTCTGATTCTGATCAAAACTGGGGGAAGGGAGGCACAGCTTCTATACTGCTTACTGAATATTGACTTTAAGTTCTAAAGTTGTGTAATATATTTGGCATTGGCCCAATTCCTCCTCTGGATTCCAATGTCCCTTTATCTTTTTTTTTTTTTATCAGTAACTATAATTCTTATTTATCATTTTTTCTAAGGCATTTCTTCCTCCTTCCTTTTGCAGTCTGCCTGAGTCCCAGATAAACAGAAATGAGTCCTGAGAATGTTGGCCCATCGGATGGAGAGAGAGTCAAAACATAGTCATCAGAGCTCCCATTAAGCCAACTAAGTGGCCATTAGCCTTGGACCTGAGATGGTTCTTGTCCAGGTCAACCTTCTTCAGGCAGTTAGTTAATAAATATTTATTAAGCACCTATTATGTGCCAGGCACTGGGCTGAGCACTGAGGATTCAAAAAGGGGCAAAGGATAGGACCTGCCCTCAAGGAGTTCACAATCCAATGGGAGAGACAAGAAGCAAACAAATACAAATGGTATATGGGATAAGTAAGAAGTAATTTTTCAAAGATTTAAGAATTAAGAGGGGCTAGAAAAGTCTTTCTGTGGAAGACAGGATTTTAGTTTGGACTTAAAGGACACCAGGGAATCCAGAAAGCAGAGATGAGGAGGGAGAGCATTCCAGGTGTGGATAACTGCCAGAGAAATGCCCAGAGCAGAAAGATGGAGTACCTTTTTCATGGAATAGCAAAGAGGCCAGTGTCCTTGGATCTTGATGTGTGTCTAGGGGTGGGGGTGTTTAAGGTGAAAAAAGATGTAGGAGGTGGCTGAGTTATGAAGGGCTCTGAATACCAGAAGATTCTGTGTTTGATCCTAGACGACTCAGGGAAGAACCACAGTTCATTGAGTAGGGTGGGTGGTGAGGTCAGACTTGGGCTTTGGGAAAAATCACTATGGAGGTTGAATAGAGGAAAAATTGGAGACTTGAGGCAGGCAGAGTTACCAGGAGGCTATGGCAATAGTCCAGGAGTGAGGTGCACCAGAGTGATGGTGGACAGAGGAGAATTTAACCCGTTGGCTATGGAAGCATTGATTTCAGAGGGGAATTATGATATAGAAAAGAAAGAAGTAGACTGGGGATTTGGGGTGCTGGGTGGTAGTAATGTCCTAGCCACAGAACAGTTGTACAACCTTAGGCAAGTCTCTTCTATGTCCTAAACAACAAGACATGTGGGATGCTGTGTCTAATTCTTCTGGGTGTCCCCTATGTCCCCTAACTTTAGGAAGTATTCATTAAATATGGGTTGAATGAAAGAATAAGTGAAGGTAACCTCTCTCCTTGGACCTCAGTTTCTCACTGCTGGAAAAATTAGAGAATTTGGCTAGATTAGGCGTTCTTAACCTTTTTTTATGTTATGGACACCTTTGTCTTTAGACTTATAGAATGTTTTTCTTAATAATCGAGTGAAATGCTAAATTTCAGTTAGAGGTGAGTGAAAATAAAGACATATTTTTTCTTTATTCAAGTTTATGTTTCTCCTGAAATCTATCCATAATCTCCAAAGGGTTCCATGAACCTGAGGTTAAGAACCCGTGGGCTAGATGACATCTGGTCCTGCTCATGTACTCTGTGTACCACATTTGAAGGAAACATTCTTCTCAATTACTATCTGATGCCTTAGGTGATCTTAAAGGGCAGCAAAGTATTGTGGGACTAAAGTTAAAATGTTGGTCTGATCTGCCAGTGATGACCTAATGCTATTTTTGACCTGAAAAGCAAAAAAAATCCCAAAGTGGCTAGAAAATAAACTGATGCAGTGAAAGAAGGTTCACCTTTCCTAAGTAGCTACTCTTGAGTACAACTCTCACAGAAGGCTTTCTGAGAGACCAAGTAAATATATTACTTTCTATAGTAAAGAAAGATGTAGAGAAAAGTCTCTGCTACTAACTGATTACAAAATAAAAGCTTTTAACACCCAAAGTATTAAAGAAAATCCAGTTTCCTTTAGTCAAGACCTGATTTTGTGCTCCTCAAAGGGCATTAAAATATGGAATCAGCACAGATATAATTACAAAAACACATTTCTGTGAGAGTCTTCTTGATTCTAACTCCACAATAAGAATAGCTAGCATTTATATGGTGCTTTAAGATTTGCAAAGCACTTTATACATGTTATATTATTGGATCCTCACAATAACGCTAGGAGATTATTATCCCCCTTTTACAGATGAGGAAACTGAGGCACAGAGAAATGTGACTTGCCCCAGGATTACACAACTAATTAAGTATTTGTGGAAGGTTTTGAAGTCATGCTCGGTCCACTGGGTCACCTAGCTGCCTAACAACACCTTTCATCTCTTTTCTCTACTCTACACTTTTGTGATCCCCATCCTAGTTCAGATTCATATTACCTCAAGCCTGGGTTATTTGCAATCAATTCCTAAACGAGCTTCCTGCCTCAAATCTCTCCCTTTTCTGATCCATTCTCCACATAGCTATCAAGATCATACCCCTAAAAACACACATCTGACCATATTACTCCCCTACTTATTAAGCTTACTCCTTGTTGCATGGAGGATAAAAACCACACGCTCCTCCATTTGGTATTTAAAATGATTTACAATCTGTCTTATGTTTCAACCAAACTAGCCTGACCTTCTTCATGTGTGACATTCCATTTCCCGTGTCTTGGCCTTTGCCTTATCTTTTACCCATCTCCAGATAGCTGTCCTTCCTCATGTCCCTCCTTAGAATCCCTTGTTTCCTTCAAACCTCAACTAAAGTACCACCAATTACATGAAGTCTTTCCCCATCTCTCCAGCAGTTGGGTCCTGACCCCACTGAAATAACCCTATGTTTACTTCTTTTGCATTTCTTATTTACTTATATGTATATTCCTGTTGAACATGGAAGCTCTGTGAGGCCAGAGACTACTTTGGTTTTATCTTTATATCCCTAGAACCTAGGACAATAGAAATTTAATAAATGCTTATTGATTCATTTTTATGTGTATTTCTTATGTTGTTGTCCAATTGTGTCTGATTCTTGATGACCTCATTTGGGATTCTCTTGGTAAAGATACTGGAGTGACTTGCCATTTCCTTCTCCAGCTCATTTTATAGATGAGCCAAACCAGGTGAAATGACTTGCCTAGGGTCACACAACTAGTAAGTAGCTGAGCCAAATCTGAACTCAGGTCTTCCTGACTGTGCCATCTAGCTGTGAATCTCTTATTTTGATGAGTAGGTGGCATAGGGAATAGAACTCTGGATCTGGAGTCAGGAAGACTTAAGTTGCAATCTGGCTATATGACCGTAGGCAAGTCACTTGATTTTTGACTGCCTCAGTCTCCTCATCTATAAAATGAAAATAACAATAGCATCATCTCCCAGGGTTGTTGTAAGGATAAAAATGAGATAATATTTGTAAAGTACTTCCTGATACATAAAGAATGAGGCAATTGATTATTATTTGGGAACATTGGAACCAGAAGAAATCTTAGAGGTCATGTAGTCATCCAGGTTAGTCTACTACTCCATTTATCAGAATCTCATAGATGTAGTGACTGTCCCCCAGATCAAATAATTCAAATGGGAAGCTCTCCAAATCCAGTGATCTTTCTACTACTGCATCAAGCTGTCTTTGGTATGTACTGAATAGACTACAAATTACACTTTCCCCAGAACATGGTATTTTCCCCTGATCAAAAATGACAGAGTTGAGTTCCTGAAATCCACCCCATCATTTCTTGCTATTACTTTCTGTATCTTTTATAGTAACTTTGGGGCTGGGGTTTATTGGTCTCTGAACTTTGCATGTTTCACTCTATCAATGATCACTGAGGAGAAAAATGAAATTTGTGGTGATCATTTTCTATAGAAACTAAAAGTGTCATGGAAACTTTCATAATTGGTGGCAGGGGCAATGTTGTTGATAGTGGTAGTGGTGCAAAAAAGTTAAAATTATACTGAAAGCCAATACTAAAAACCTGGAAACTTTTTTTTTTTGTCTTCAAGATTTTTGAGGAGAAGTTTACATAAATGGACATTGGGCAAATGAAAAGCAAAGCTTAATAAATATTTTATTCTGTACCCAAAAGAATGTATTTTTAAACTACTTATGCTTTATATGCGAAAAATTTCTATCCTGCCAAGAGGAAATATTTCAGAGAGAATAATTTAGGGAGTCCAGGGACCTGAGGAACTATCAGAAGAGGCAAAACAGAGTTGTCTAGTATCCACAAAATCTCTCATGATTTTGGAGAGAAAAACAGAAACAGCAAAAGCGTTTTATGAGGAGAATTAATTTTAATATTCTAAGTGATACCTCCGTACGTTTTGCCTTAAAAAACCTCTGCCTGGTTCATATTTAATGTTTTGTAGAGTTAGCCTAGCAATGAAGATTTCTTAAGCATGTACTATTTCCAAAACTCTTAGAAAAAAAATAATTATTGAGCCACAGACCAAGTATTAGCATTTTCATGTGGTTTCTCCAGTTTTCTCCCCACCTTTCCCCTAGATTATAAGCTCCTTGAAGGCAGGGATTGTGTTGTTTTTTTCTTTCTCTCATTCATAGCAACTATTTAAACATTTGTGGAATTAAACCCAATGTGGAATCAGGAAATATCTGGCAATTTAAAAAAATCACTCAGTTCCCCAAAGGTAAAAAGTTGTTTGTTTCTATTTTCTGGGAGTGAGAATGGGAAATGAGTATAATTGACCTGAATACTGAGACTACCTAGTGACTGCAATGGCCCTTCCCCTTTCTGGAATTTTGACATCCTGCTATTGCTAGATTTTACAGTCTTTCCTCACCTCCCAGACCATGCTTCCCTCAACAAGAGCTCCATGGCAAAATATTTTAAAGTTGATTTTGTACTGTAGCAGTCTTTCTTGAAAATTTTGCAACACTGGGAGATTACAGAGGAGATGCCTCAGGGTATTGCAGAATCAGATCTGGAGTTTCCTGATCTTCTGTCAAATGGGGTAATAATCAGACCTTGGCCCTTCAGCTCATTTATCTCCATATCTCCTGCAAAAGCCAAGAGGAACTCTTTGAGCAGAGGACAACTGTAATAGGCCAGGTCTGGTTGGTCCTTCAGGGTAGTGATTGGAAGAAGATGAGATGCTTGTGGGACAGTTAGCAGTTAATAAAATGAAGTTTGTTTAGGCATAGCTGGGAAGGCTATTCAGGAAGTACACAGCCTTGACTCAGCTAAATGAAGTCTTCTGCCTCTGTTGCCCATGAGGCTCTGCATATCAGAAGCCAAAGGGAACAGCTGGCTCCTTTATACTATTATCAGGAGGCTAACCCCAAGTCTTTCTCCTCTGAGCCATTTAAATCTCAAGGACATGTTCAATCCCATTTAAGGAAAAGCTAGCTTAGCCATCAAGAGGCAGAGCCATATGAAAAGTTAGCCTAAGGTTACATGGCAGGGCCCTAGGAAATTTTGCGCCTCTCATCATCACAGAATCACAGAATTTAGAGAGTTGGAAGAGACCTCAGAAGCCATTTGGTCCAACTCATACATTTGAAGACCTCTAAGGAAGGAGAACCTAACACCTCTTGAGGAAACCCATTCCATTTTTGGACACCTTTAACTATTATGAATTCTTTTCTGACATCAAGCCTGAATTGGCATCTCTGTAACTTTTACCCACTGCTCCTACTTCTGTCCTACAAGGTCAGAGTAAATCTAATACCTTCTGTATGTGATAGCCCTTCATACAAGCATTAAAAATGAAAAAGGTGAATACACAACCAAAGAAGAAGAAATAAAAGAGGCTATTAGGAACTATTCTGCCAATTACATGCCCATAAGACTGATAATCTGAATAAAATGGATGAATATCTACAAATATACAATATCTAGATTAACAGAGTGAAAGACAGAAGATTTAAATAAACCAATCTTAGAAAAAAAGCATTTGAATAGGCCATAAGTGAAGTCTTGAAGGAAAAAAAATCTCTAGAACTAGATAGATTTACAATGGAATTTTAGCAAACATTTAAACAACAATTTAAATTCTAATATTATATACCCTTTGAAAAAATAGGAAAAGAAATGCTACCAATTTTTTTCTGTGATACAAATATGGTCTTATTACTTAAATCAGAGAGATTTAAAACAGAGAAAGAAAACTTTAAACCAATATCCCTAATGAATATCGATGCAAAAGTTTAAATAAAATATCAGCAAGGAGATTACCGTAGCATATCACAGATTTCATACACTATAGTCAGGTTGGATTTATACCAGGAATGCAGGGTTGGCTCCATATTAGGAAAATTATAATCATAACTGACAGTATTTACAACAAGAACAAGACATGATTACCTCAATAGATGCAGAAAGAGCTTTTGATGGGATATGATACCCATTCCTGTTAAAACATCAGAAAGCACAGGTATAAACTGATCTTTCCTTAACAGCATGAGTAAGATCTTTCTAAAAACTACAGCCAGCATAATAGGAACACACTGTGTTGTTGTTTAGTAATTTTTTAGTTATGTCCAATTCTTCATGACCCCATTTGGGGTTTTCCTGGCAAAGATACTATAGTGGTTTGCCATTTTCTTCTCCAGTTCACCTTACAGACGAAGAAACTGAGGCAAACAGGGTTAAGAGGCTTGCCCAGGGCCACACAGCTAGTAAGTATCTGAGATCGGATTTGAACTCAGGAAGATGAGTTTTCCTGAGTCTGGGCCTGGTATACCTGGTGTACTATGTACTATGGTGCCATCTAGCTGCCCTGGGAATAAAAGAGAGGCTTTTCAAATAAGATCAGAGGTAAAAAAAGGCTGTCCATCTATTCCCATTACTATTTAATATAGTGCTAGAAACGATAGCTATAGCAATAGGATAAGAAAAAATAAATTGAGGTAATAAACATAGGCAGAGGAAACAAAATTATCACTTTTCCCCAATGATATGATGATTTATTTAATAGAACCTTAGTCAACTAAAAAACTAATTAAAATAATTAACTTCAGCAAAATTGCAGGATGTAAAATAAGCCCACACAAATCATTAGCTTTTCTGTATATCATCAACAAAATCTAGCAGGAAGATATGGAAAAAGAAATTCCAGTTAAAATTACTACAGAAAATAAAAAGTCTTGGGAGTCTACCTGCCAACATACACATAGGAAGTATATGAACACAACTACATAACTTTATAAAAACAAGAATAGATCTAAATAATTGGAGAAATATTAATTGCTTGTGAGCTAACAACAAAAATGACAATGTGACTTAAATTAATTTATTTAATTACCAAGACAAACTATCAAATGATTACTTTGGAGAGAAAAATAATAACCAAATCCTTCTGAAGAAACAAAAGGCAAACAAATCTCATGGGAATTAATGGGGAAAAAATGGGAAGAGAGTCTTGCAGTGCCAGATCTCAAACTGTACTACAAAGCTATAATTATCAAAACAATTTGGTGTTGTCTAAGAAATAGAGAAATTGATTGATGGAACAGATTATATACATAATACATTGAAACAAATTAACACAGCAGCCCAGTGCTGGGTAAACTCAAAGATCATAGTTATAAGGGCAAGAATTTGCTATTTGACAGAAACTTCTGGGAAAACTAGAAAGGAATCTGAGAGAAGCTAGGTATAGACAAACAATTATACTATAATACAAGTTCCAAAAGGGGACATGACTTGGGCATAAAGGATGACATCATAAGTAAATTAGAGGAGCAAGTCAAATATGTGGATAGAGAAAGAATTCATGATCAAACATGAGACAGAAGCACCACAGCAGGTAAAATGGACAATTTTGATGGCATAAAATTAAAATGAGTTAAAATGAGAAGAGAAGCAGGTAAATTAGAAAAAAATTGCAGCATGCTTCTCTGACAAAGGTCTCATCTCTAAGATGTATAGGTAACTGATTCTAATTTATAAGAATAAGAACCATTCCCCACTTGATAAATGGTTAAAGGATATGAGCAGGCAGTTTTCAGAGGAAAAACATCCAAGCTTTCAATAGTCATATAAAAATCTTCCAGATCACTAACAACTAAAGAAATGAAAACTCGGACTCTGATAATCTGTTTCATAGCTGTCAGATGGGCAAAGCTGACCAAAAAGAAAAATGATAGATGTGGAGGAACTGTAGGAAAACAGGCACGTTAATGAACTGTTGGTGGAGCTGTGAAATGGACCAGCCATTCTGGAAAGCAATTTGGAACGATATCTTAAAAGTTATTAAAACTGTGTATACAATTTAATCCAAAAGTGCCTCTACTAAGTTTGTGACCTCAAAGAGTTCAAAGAAAGAGTAAAAGGACCCATTTTGGGTGTCAAAGAATTAGAAACTAAGGGGGTACCCCATCAACTGATGAATCACTGAACAAGCTGTGGTATATGGATGTGAGGAAATATTATTGTACACTAAGAAATGATGATGGGGATGGTTTCAGAGAAAGCTGAGAAGACTTGAATGAACTAATACATAGTAAAATGAGTAAAACCAGGAGAACAATCTATACAGTAACAGCAACATTGTAAAGACAATCAACTTTGAAAGTTTTAGGAACTCTGATTAACATGATAATCAGCCAGGATTCCCTCATGATGAAACATGCTACCTTCTTCCAGAGAGAGAAGGGACAGCCTGGAGTGTAGACTGAGACATATTCGTTTTGGACATGGCCAAACCACTTTGTTTTGTTTGACTAGACATGATTGTAAACGGTATTTGGTTCTCCTTGCTTTCTCAGTGGGGGAGATGGGAGGGTAAGAAGACAGTCTTCATTTTAAAAAAATTAAAAACATGACAGTTCTTCAAATGTTTGAACACATCTATCATGCCCCTTCTGAGTCTCCTTTTTCTTTGGGCTAAATTTGCTCAGTTCCTTTAAACTTCATGTGACATGTACTTCAGACACTTCACCACCTTCTTTCTGGACACTCTAGACACTCAATGAATATTGAAGGCATTAATACATATTAATACATATTTATATTTATACATAATTAATACCTATTTCTTTTTCTTATGATTGCATATCACAGAAATTCAGCCAGCCTTAAGGTTTGTGGAAGTTGGCCTGGCATTGCAGGTCCTGCAATCTGACTCTGATTTACCTTGTGGTTTATTTCACATTTCTCACCTTAGCACTTTCTATGGTTCCAGTCAAACTGGACTAACTGCTTTCCAAATGTGACCTGCCATCTCCCACCATTGTGCATTTATGCAAGCGCTCCAGAGGCTGGGAAAGCATGCCCTCCTCTTTTCTGCCTGCTAAAATCCTTTTCTTTCCTTAAGTCTCAACTCAGATGTCTCCTTTTCCAATATGCCATAGCTGATAACTCTAGCTGAAAGAGGAGGGGCCTCTCCCTCCTAAAATAGGCCTAGAATATTTTCTTTCATCTCTCTTTTGCCTCCTTTACACTCTCACTTACTTGTATTACAATTATCCAAGTTCATGTCATTCTACCTTCTGCAAAATGTAAACTCTCTGAGGAGAGGGATTATATAATATAAAAAATATCTTTATATCACAGCACCTAGCATGCCACTATGGGCAGCTAGGTGGCACAGTAGATAAGAGTACTAACCCTGGAGTCAGAGGAACCTGACCTCAGACACTTACTAGCTGTGTGATCCTGGGCAAGTCACTTAACCCTGTTTGCCTCAGTTTCCTCATCTGTCAAATGAGCCAGAGAAAGAAATAGCAAACCACGCCATTATCTTTGTCAAGAAAACCCCAAATGGAATCACAAAGAGTCAGATACAACTGAAACAACTCAACAACAAAAAGTACACTACCTAGTAAATACATCAGTCTTTCAATGGATCTATTATCTCATTGCTGGAGATCACAGGCCATTCACATATTCTCTTCCCGTAAGATGTTTTTCTATTTTCTCCCATAATTTGTATCTTTTGACATTGCATGATTATCAGTGTAGCATTCAGACTTTTCAACAGTTACCCCTCACTCCCATTACATCACTAACCCATCTGCATTTCTGACCTTTCAAATAGTAGACACTCAATCAGCATCTGTTGAATTAAATTGAATTGTGCATCAATGGAAGACTTGCAATTATTAACTCTACATCAGTAAACACAAACATTTATGGAGAGTTTCATGTTACTGGTGCTGTTACTCAGCTTGATTTTTCTGATTGGATTCAGGAGGATGTGGAATAGAAAAAAACTTCCTCCCTTCCTGAACCATTTCAGAAGTAATACTAGGGTAATGTGTGATTCAATGCTTGAGGCCATCCATGAGTTTCAAAGTGGACTTAACAACTTCATATGTCATGCCCTCAAACTGCTGTCAAGCAGGAGAGACTCAACTAGAAACGATTGCCCGGATAAAGCTGCAGGCTTTAAGGAACATGAATATTGTATCTGCCCTGTGACACTGACTTCTTGCTGATTTATTACCCTGGAATTTAATTTTTTTTCTAGCACTACTGAAGCTTTAGTTACAGCATGTTGGTGACATGGAATAAATCATACGTTATTCACACCTAATTAAAGATGTATCTTTCTAAAATAAGTCACTAGCAATAGATCTTGGGGAAATGAAGCCAACCACCCCCACCTGCTTGCTCACTCGACCTTCCCCAAAGTTAAAATGTGTAATTAGCTCAGTCACGTAATTAAGTTAACAAGTATTCTAAATGAATTCACATTTCTACTACGTGGAAAATTGTTTGCACTTGAAATTCATAGAGTTCAAATATGGAATCTCAGGAACTGGGTGGTAACAAGTAGAGCATTTTTTTGGGAGGGTTTAATTTTGTTTCTTTGCAGCATTAAATTTTGTAATAGAATAATAAAATATGAATGTCTCCACCAACCACCCTGTTCTTCCACAGACTGGTTTCATTTGATCCACAGGTTTGTCCACATCAGCCCCAAACTCAAGAGGTTACAGTGGCCATTGTAACCTCTTGCCATTGTAATAGAAAATAAAAACTCCCATGTCAAGATTTAAACATGCAGTCTGCCTGTAACCTACCTTTCTAAACTTATTCAATTCAATTCCAAAAGCATTTTTTAAGTGCTTACTATGTGCCCAGTACTTTCAAGGAACTGTTGGATACACAGATAATGAAAACAGCCCCTCCTATCAGGTAACTTCCTAGGGGTTTGAGGTGGCAGAATACAGCATGTACCCAGATTAGCAAATTCTACATACTGAGAGCAGGGGCTGTTTTCATCATGTGAAATTAGTCTGGAAATATATTATCCCATATCATGTCACTCTTTTCATGCATTCTATTTTCTAGCCAAATTGTTCTCCTTGCTATTTTCTAGACATGACATCCCATTTCCTACCTGTGGGCCCTGCTATAGACTGTGTCTCCCCTGAATAGAAGGCTCTCCCTCCTTACTTTTGCCTCTTCAATCTCCTTACTTCCTTCAAGGTTTGGCTCAAGTGCTACTTCTTATACAAAGCCTTTCCTGACCTTCTCTCCTATCCCAATTGTAGGCTCTATCTGCACCACAAATTACTGTGCACGTACTTTTTACTTACATACTTATACCGTGCCTATGCTGGCATATGTATATACTATTTACTTATATTGTACAAGTCATCTACCTCCAGTAGAGTGGAAGCTTGTTGAAGACAGGGACTGTTTTTGTTTTTGTTTTGAGGCTTACTCCATTGGCAGCTAGAGGGCACCACACATAATGCACAGAGTGACTGGCCTGGCCTTAGGAAGACTTCAGTTGAAATGTGGTCACATACGCTTATTAATTATGTGTGCCCTTGAGAAAGTCACTTAATCTTTGTCTGCCTCAGTTTCCTCAATTGTAAATTGAGGATTATAACAGCATCTACCTCAAGAGTTGTGAGAATCAAATGAGATACTATTTATAAAGTGCTTAACGCAGTACCTGGTACTTAGGCACTATAGAAATGATGATGATGATGATGATGATGATGATGATGATGATGATGATGATGATGATGATGCAGTATTCCTGTTGGCCACTAAGGTCTCTAACAATGGACACTCAGGTTGTGGGAATTCTCACAGAGAAGCTGAGTTATCCTATTTAGACATCCTAGCCTGCTGTTAAACAAGCAGAAAATGGGAGAAAATGACCTTCTGCAGTGAATTTTCTAGGGATATTGTATTATGCTTTTTTAGGAGATACAGTGGCTGGGTTTTTGTATCAAATGATTTTTTTTTTCAAAATATGAATGAACCATTTAAAGTTTCTTATAGTTTAAGCCAAGTTTCTAGTCTTAGCTGTACTTAGCATGGGAGTCACCAGGATTTTGCCCCAGGGTACAAACACAGGGTTAGAGAGATGCTTCCTTCTTATGGAAGTTCTCCATATCTCCCAGTTCTTTGCCAGCCACCTGTCACTTGTCAACATTTTCCCCCACCTGAAAATGATGGAGGCTGCCACTTCCCCCACTGATACTATCACCCTCATGACCCTTTCCTGGAGATTTCTTTCTCCTACTCCTTCTCTAGCATCTGAATGAGCTGGACTGTCTTTGTCACACTCTTGAGCCTGGGGACCCAACTGGACATGAAACCCAAGATCAGTGTCAATAGTGGCACTTATAGGCTTCCCTGACTATGACCTCTGGATCTCTGTCTCTATCACTTCTCAACTCCTACAAAACCAAAATTTCCCCAGGTATAACTCCTAGTTATAGCTCTGCTTCTTGGATGTTGACACCTGTAAAGTGAGGGGATTGAACTAGATGACCTCTACCTCTCTCTGAGTTGTTTTACCACTCAGAGATCCTTCTGTTTTCAGTTCAGGTATTTCAAATGCTCGGTATACTGGGAATAGAGCCATAAATATGCAAAAGACCAATTTACATCAGAGCAGATGAAGTTCTAATCGGCATCCTAGGTTATATTTGGCTCCTGCCAAAAAGTTTCAGAAATTTCTCCTACCCTAACCCTTTGTGGACACGATCTTGATCCCTTGTTAGTTAGGGAGGAAACTACCCTTTTTGAGGAGTGACCTTTCAATACAGAAATTGTTGAGGCAGTGTTCAGACCAATGTCCTGATGAGGGAAGCAGGAACTTCTCAAGAGGAAGAACTTCCAGGAGTCTTAGAGCTTATGACAAAGGCTGAAAGTGGCAATGGAGACTGTGGCTACAAGAACCATTTTTAGACTGGACCAAGGGAAAGATTTGCTTAAATGGTATTATTATTTTGTTTTTTTTACTAAGAACAAAGCTTCTTTTAGGTCATACCCAATGATGGCCTGTTATAGCTCTTTCTTTCTCATGTACCAAAATAATGAATCATGGTGTCGGTTAAGTGATTTCTGTAAAACAAGGTGAATCTCTGTCTCTTTCCCTGGCCTGGGAAGAGTAAAATATTAAAGTATTAGGATGAATGTAGGACCTCTTTCCCTTCCAGTGACCACTCACTTGGTAGAGCTCCACAACATGTACTCAGCAGGACATTTCCCTAACCTGGAAACAACCTGGATGAACTGATGATTACTGATGGATCAATGGTCATTTGGACAGGGGCTCTTTGTCCCTTTGTGTTACAGCGCTGGGGGAGGCTGGACTCTGTGAGTTCTGCTTGTTTCTGAGGTGTGAGATACTGGCTTCATTTCCATTTAATATTTCCTGACATTTTGCAAAAGCTTTCATTTTCCAGCATCCAGGAAATTTTCAGTGATCTGCAGGGGGGAAGACTGACTTCCAGAAAATCTCCTGCCAAGAGGAGGGAATCATGGTCAGGAAGCATGCAATAAATTAGAAAGGCAGGTCGAGCTATTGCAGCAAGCGGGGAGTAGCTCATTGTTTCTTGCTTCTATTGAATCAAGAAAGGAATGAGGCCAAGAATCCAACACATCTGGCTTGGCTGCCCATCCCTTTGGAGAGCATAGGCCCTGGAAGGTCTCCTTTCTCCTATCTTTGCTTGATTCCACACTTCTTGTGCTCTCTCCCCATTACTCAAAGCAGGACACAGGTAGTTTCTTCTCCTTATTCTTCTTCTCATTTCCTCTCTCTGTCACTGAACACCAGAAATTACTCCAGAGGTTAGCATCCTATCTTTTGAAATGGCATGTCTAACTGAGAAAGACTGAAGCAGCCTCAGAATGCTCACCTAGACAATCACTTTGCACAGGGCAAAAAGGAAACCTTTCTTAACTCTTTGTTGTTTCTTTCCCCTGAAGTCTGTTGTCCTATCTTTGTGTCTAGTGACTAGTTCTTGTGTAAGTTAAGAAAGTAATACTAATTTGGGATTTGAAGGTGTAATACTAACGGTTGAAGTTGTATCATTCTCCTTTCACAGTCAAGAGGCAATGTAGTGGAGTCAGTAAAGAGGCAGAGTCAGAAAGACCTGTGTTTGTCTTCCCTCTAACACATATGGGTTATGTGACTTTGGACAAGTCTGTCATGTCTCCAGAAAACTATGACCATAAATGGCAAAGTAATTACAGGTGTGGTTTAAAAAAAACAGCAGAAGAAGCTGAGGTACAGAGAGATAACATGTTCTGTTCAAAATTACACAGCTTATAAATGGTTCAATCAGGGTTTAGAACTGGGGTTTTAGATTCCAAATCTGGTATTCTTTCCACTATGACATGACCTTTCAGATTGGCTAGCCATGTTCCCATTGCATGCCAAGAGTATTGTCTTCCCCAGGTCACCATCAATTACCTTCAGGGATTTTGGGGAAGAATTTTGCTTATAAGAAGACTTTTTTCAGGACTTAATAGAAATAACAATTGTTGTGAATCTTAGAATCACAGTATTCATTTAGTATAACTTTTCAATAACAGAATCTGCTATACCATATACCTGATAAATGGCCATTTAGCTTCTATTTGAAGACTTCCAGTGAAGAATTCCAGTGATGGGGCAGGTCTTTTTAGTTCTGGATGTACTAGCTGTGTGACCAGAGGTAAGTCCCTTTACTTCTTTGAGATTCAAAAATAGAGATAAATAAGAGCTTCAATATTTAGAAAGGCAGTGTGATATAATGGATAGAGGACTAACCTGGAAATCATAAAGACCAGGGTTCAAGTCCCCCATAGAATACCTATTGGCTTGGTAATGTTTTTGTTGTTCAGTTGTGCCCAGCTCTTTGTGACCTCATTTGGGATTTTCTTGGCAAAAATATTAGAGTGGTTTGCCATTTCCTTCACCAGCTTATTTTACAGATAAAGAAACTGAGTTAAGTGACTTGCCCAGACAAATGTCTGATGGTAGATTTGAACTTAGAAAGATGAGTCTTCCTGACCTTGAGTCTGGCATTCTATCTACCACACCACCAAGCTGAAAGTTTTATTGGGATCTGATCACTGCACATGCTACAGCTTCTTGGAACCACAGGTAAAATTTCAATACCCTGATAAAACTGTCTTGGGCAGACAGGCTAAACCAGGTTGAGAGTAACCAACAGACTTCAAACCCATTCGTGAATTAGGGGGATATCTAACCCAAGCATGTGAAGACTTCCCCTGGCAGAATGGGCAGATGAGAACAATTTGTTCCAATGGCCACGAAGGTGGCTGAAGCAGGTGCTGTGGAGAGCTTAGAGCTTGGTCAGACATCGAAGATGCCAAGGTCATCCAATGCATCCCAGGCCATCGCTGGTCATCCTGACTTTTGTCTTGCCCTTGGACTTCCATTACTATGGAAGAGAGATGAGGCTGATGACTTTGTGCAGCTCTGCCTCACTTAAATCCAGTTCATGCGCAAGTCAAGACCACCCCATGATATCATTGGTCCTCTTTGAAAATGAATGAACCACAAAGAGAAATTGACTCAGTAACCCTGTGGTAACCACTCATCCTCTCGCTGTCCCAGGCAGTTAACCTACTACAAATTGCAGAGTAGATGCAAATCTATGGTGGTTGAAGGGAATTTCCTCAATGTGAATTTCTGATATCAATGAAATCACCAGTTCTGATAAAGATAAAAATTATCTTATGGGATTGTTGTGACAAAAATGCTTTTAAAACTTAAATTCTTAACTAAACTAAATGTAAGCTATTATTATTACATCTAGCCCCAAATCTGCCAATCAATCAGTCACCAAATATTTATTAAATTCTTACTGAGTGTGAGGTACTGTGTGGGGATACAAAGTGAGACAATCTTGACTCTCAGGCAACTTATATTCTAATGAAAGAATGCAGCATTTAGAGAAGAGTGGGAGCCAGGCAGTTTAGATTGCCACATCTTTTTTTTTTTTTAAATAGCAATGGTGGTATTGGTTTGATTATTTTTTTCCTGAGCAAGAACACAGAGTATTGCTCTCATGGGTCCTGCTTCTACTTTCTGGGGTTAAGCAGAGTAAGTCCAATCTTTCTTCTGCCAAATCACCTTCCAAATCTTTGAAGACAGCAATTGTGGTCCCACCTTCTAATCTCACCTTCACCAGTCCTTTAATTCCATTATAACATGGTTTGAAGTCCCTCCCTTCTATTCCAATCTATTCAGTTTCTTGGTTTTTCTGAAACATGGCACTGAGGACTAAAAACAATACTTCAGCTCTGGTCTGGCTGGGTAAAGGTCAAGTACCTCTCTCACTTTGGACATTATGATATTATGATGCTTTTTTAAAAAAGAGATATTTGATAAAAGTTCCCTGATTTGAATGATCAACATAGCCTAAGATTATAGTCATCACCAAGCATAACTTATACTCTTATCAGGCACTGTGTATGTGTTCGTCCTTAGTTGTAGAAGAAGACCATGCCATCAGAGGAATAATGACATGACTTGCACTTGACTTTGTTTTGAGTGAGGGAGGGCTGTGCAGGTCACCAGCCTCACTTCTCTTCCAGAGCCATCTGAATCCAGTGACCAGATATTCATCAGGATGACTGGAGATGACCCAGGATGAGGCAATTGGGGTTAAGTGACTTGCCCAAGGTTACATAGCTAGTGAGTGTCGTGTCTAAGGTGAAATTTGAACTCAGGTCCTCCTGACTCCTGCACTGGTGCTCTATCCACTGCACCACCCAGCTGCCCTCGAGGACACCGAGGAAAGGTAAATTCAAAGTCAGCTCTCAAGGAGCTCATACCCCAAGGGAATGGCAACAAGCAAACAACTATGTACGTTCAAGATATATACAGGGCAAAATGGAGGTAATCTCTGAGGGAGGGGACTAGGAAGAATCAGGAAAGGCTTCTCTTAGAAGATAGGATTTTAACTGTGGATTTTAAGGAAATGAGGAAGTCAGAAAGCAGAGATAGGGAGGGAGAGCATTCTAGGCATGAGGGACAACCAGTGAAAATGTACTCTGTCTAGACATAGAGTCTTGTGGTAGGAACAGCAAGGAGATCAGTTTCACTGGATCATAGAATACATGGAGGGGAATGAAGTGTAAGAAGACTGGAAAGGTAGGAAGGAGTCAGGTTGTAAAAGGCTTTAAAAGCCAAACAAAGGATTTTATAATCAATCTTAGAAGTAATATTGAGTCATTGTAGTTTACTGTGTGTGTGTATGTTCCTCATGGTCAGACCTGCACTTTAGGAAGATTACTTTAACATCTGAGTGGAGTGGGACTGGAGGGGAAAAGACTTGAGGCAGGGAGACCAACCAGCAGGCTACTGAAATAGTCCAGGAGGGGGATGATGGGAACCTCTACCAGCGTAGTGGCAGTCAGAGAAAATACTGTGAAGGAACTGACAGAATGAGGTAACAGACTGACTATGTAAGAAAGAATGAGGAGTCATGGATAGCTAGTTTGGGAGTCTGGATGACTGGGAAGATGGTGGTGTCCCCAGTAGTAACAGGGGAGTTTGGAGGAGTGGAGAAATTTGAAAGAAAGATAATAATTTCAGTTCTGGACAAGTTGAGTTTGAGATGTCCAACAGGAAGTTGGAGGCATGAGATGGAGGTCAGTAAATAAGTTAGGGGATAAATAGATCTGAGAATTAGATGTAGAGGTAATAACTGAGTCCATGGAAACTGACAAGTTCACCAAATGAAATAGTATAGTGGAAGAAGAGAAGAGGGTCCAGGACAGAGTCTTCAAGAATGAAAGAGTATAGAGGGGGAAGAGAAGAGGGTCCAGGACAGAGTCTTCAAGAATGAAAGAGTATAGAGGGGGAAAAGAAGAGGGTCCAGGACAAAGTCTTCAAGAGTGCCCAGGGTTAGCTGATTGCTCTGGATTAAGATCCAGAAAAGGAGTTTGTCTAAAAAGGAATAGTATGATTTATAGAAGGAGATCCAGGAAAGAACAGTGTCAGGAAACTAGAGAAAAGAGAGTATTAAGAAGAGAGTGATTGACAGAGAGGTCAAGAAAAATGAGCCCTAGCACTTTAGAGCTCGAGTAACTTTGGAGAGAGCCATTTTGGTTGAATGATGAGGTTGGAAGCCAGACTTCAGAGAGTTTCAAAGAGAGTGAGAGGAGAGGAAGTAGATATATGGTTCTCCCAAGGAGTTTAGTGGCAAAGGGGAGAGAGAGATGAGATGATAGCTAACAGTATGGATGGATCAAATGAGACGATTTTGAAGGTGGGGTGGGAGTGGGGTGCATGGGTAAGTTTTTAGGGAAGGGAAACAGTCAATGAGAATGAAGATGGGAGAGAGAGAGAGAGAGAGAGAGAGAGAGAGAGAGAGAGAGAGAGAGAGAGAGAGAGAGAGAGAGAGAGAGGTTGGTAGTGGGGACAGTCTGTTGGAGAAGATGGGATGGAATGGGATCACTTTTGCATGTAGAGGAGTTAGCCTTTGCAAGGAGAAAGGCTGTATCTTCATGTGAGACAAGTGTGAAGGAGAAGGCGTTTGAGTGATATAAGATGAGCTTTTAAAAAAAATTCTGAGCCTTAACAGGTTTTAAAAACTCATTTATAGTTTTTGTTATCCTGAACTTCATAAACACCCTTCCATATACGAAGAACAGAAAAAAGAGGCTTGCACACGAAACTGTGAATATTATTCATTTCATACAACTTGCTCTTAAAAAGTATGTAATAAACTCAGCATGTTAGTTTTAAAGTTGCCTTGCTTCCATTTCCTTCTAGACTTCTTCCTGTTCTCTTCTATTCATTTAGCAATTACATCAATGGCCTTTTTCTTTCTTTTTCTGCTTTTTGGGGGTATCCTGGAAGTATACTGGTAAATATTTAGCAACCAGTTCTTGAGGGGAGGGAATGTAAGCATGACACACTTTTAAGTTTAATTTATAATAATAGTTTATCCTTCCTTAAGCCTAGACAATCCACAAAAACAATAAATCAAGCTCTATTTTCTAAAATGTAAATACACTGAAAATTTAATAATTACCTTTTGTGAGCTGTTTGAGCTCGTTCCAGCCCATCTCTGTTTTCCCCTCCCTTTTCTCCTAAATCCCTCTCTCAATTAAAAAAATGTAATAAACATAATTAAACAAAACAATCCATTCATTGACTATATCCAAAAATATAAATCCTATTTTGCATTATGAATTCGTCCCTTTTTCTGTTGGGGAATGGCTAGAGCCTTCAGCCCCTGTCCTTTGGTGGAGTGACTGGTGCTATGTTTTTATGTTGACACCTATTGAGAATTCAGTCCGCTAAAACCCCTGGGATTTTTCACAAGACCTCGTGTAAAGTCACATCAGTTGTGAAAACTGATTTTTTGTACTTAAATCCGCACTTGGAGGAGTAAGTGAGGAGATTTTTTTCTCCACTGTCTCTGGGAAACAAAGAAAGAGTTGCCATAAATTTACCTTTCACTTAGGGCAGCATGGGAATAGTGAGGGCCTATCAGGTAGTGCTTAGCATTATCTTTATTTTGGATGTGTTATCTTCCTGGAGAATTAGCCAGGAGTCCTGGGAAATGGCCACCTAGCAGTCATACTCATTCTCTATCCAGGAAAACAGAGCAAAAATTAGCAGCCCTTGAAGGAAGCAACCGATGACTTATAAACAAACAAACGAATGGGGAAGAAAAACAAACAGCCAGTCCAGGGACATTTTTCTAATTAGCAGCCTCACACTAGTTACTTGTTGCAATTACCCTTCCAACCCTACATTTGCTTGGCCCCATTCGCCGGATAATGGAACCAGGGGAGAGTTCTATTACTCCAGGAGCGAGAGACTTCTATTGCTTTACCTTCTCTGTTTTTCCTGCATTATTGCTTCTCTATTCTGCCTTCCTGAGGAGAGACATAAACATCCAGCCATTTGACGGTTTTCATTCATCTGCTGAGTTCTGGGCCTTTGAGTGGACAGATACCGAATGACTGATGGGCAATCAGTGTGTGCACATTTGGAGGTTGAACACTGCCGTTCTGGGAGAGGCCAGGAAGCAAACACACATGGGGGTACTGATTGGAATTAATGCTGTGGAACTGACCGCCTGCACCTTTATGGTACTAATGTGCATTTAGAGATATAGGTTTTAATTATTACACTACAGCTTATTTGCCTCATGAAATACATCGGGGATGAAATATTAAAAGACCCAATATTCTTTTATTAGAAAAGGTATTTTTTCCTCCTTCTTCTAGCCAACTCTTATCATTAAAATGCATTTGATTCCATCAAAGATCCTGGGACAAAGTAATGCTGTACCCCCTTCTGAGGTACAAGGGAAGCAGGCATCTCTATCTCAGCAGATGCTGATGGGGGGGAAAGAGTCTATTTATAGAACCAGAGAGACCATCTTACTTGCAGACTTAGACAAAACAGTTGTGTTTCATAATACGACAGATTAAAGTTATCCTTCCTCCCACTGCAAACAAAGCTGCCGCTGCCACCACTACCATCAACAAAAACACCCAAGACTCTCATAAAAAGGTTCTGAGACAAGATTAGAGTTAAAACTAAGGATAATGCTTCTTTTGGCAACTAGAGAAAGGCATCTTAGCAAAGTTAGCTGTGGAGCAAAGAATATTTTCCCATTAGTTTGTAGCCAAAATCAGAATCACAGGATAAAAGAAAGGACCTCAGAGGTCGTGCAATCCAACCAGAAGCCCCTCTTACAGACCCAGCCTTTGCTTCCACCCAGAGATGGAAAGGAAATCCATCACCTACCAAGGCAGTAAGATGAACTGCAGTCAACATGATATTCATAGGATTTAGTGGTGAAAGGAGTGTCATGGAGCTTAACATTTTTTGAGAAAATTCTGGCCCAGAGACTTAGAATAATTTGCCCAGGGTCTCGTAATGATGCTTTAAGATTTATAAAGTATTTTAGGTGAATCATCTTATTTTATTCTCACAACCATGTGAGGTAGGTAGAATATTATTAGGTTCATTTCACAGATGAGAAAACTGAGGCTGCAGTGGGGCTACTTGACTTGCCCACCGTCACACAGCTAGTAAGTATCCCATGAAATGAAAATGACATAGGTTATAAAAAGTAAAGATGAAACCTGAACTGAGTTCTCAGGACTCCAGATCCAGTGTTTTTGCCCCTGCCAATCCACACGTGAAGGTTTACTCTACAGTTAGATGATGCAGTGAATAAAGTATGGTCTTCGGAGTCAGGAAGACCTGAGCTTGAATCCTACCACAGACACTTAACTCTGGGTGCGCTACTCTCACCACCTCAGTTTCTTCCTCTGTAAAGTGGGGACAATAATTATACCTACCTCCCAGGGTTGTTGTGAAGATAAAATGAGATTTCATGTGGAAAATGCTTTGCTAATCTTTTCTTGGCAAAGATACAAGTGGATTGTCATTTCCTTCTTCTCCTCATTTTACAGATGAGCAGACAGGATTAAGTGACTTGCCCAGGATTATACAGCTAGCAAGTAAGTGTCTGAGGCTACATTTGAACTCAGGAAGGTGAGTCTTCTTGACTCCAGGCCTGAAATTCTATCTCCCACACCACCTTGTTGCCCATAAAGCACTATATAAATACTAGCTATTATTATTTTTATTACATACACCAGTCTATTTTTTCATAATTCCCTAGTCAGTTCTCTTAAAAATGTGCTATACTGGTCCTGGACAGAGCCTTGGCAAAGAATGCTCTAGCTTTGTCATTGATCCTGGAAAACCAGCTCCAAAGGTATGCTTCATTAACCCGGCCTTTTTGCACTATCACCTTTGTAGATGAAGGAAAACTCTCTCTAGCCATGATTTCCATTTTTATGTTGCCACAGTGGAAAAAAATACCGCAATGGAAAGAGGCAAAGACACAAGGAGTAAGATGGTGGTCGGGCTTGTGGTGTGTGATATCATCATTGGAAAGGCAGTGGAGTGGAATGGGAAAAAACCCTGGGCTTGGGCTTTGGTGACTTAGATACGCAGTTCCTCTCAAATACTCACTAACTCTGTGCTGTGGTCAGATCACTCACCATCGTCTCTGATTCTCATATGTGTATGAGATGTTTTTGTGTGAGAAATAAACGTTCTGATTTCTTGTGTGTGTGTGCGTGTGTGTGTGTGATCACGCACAAATCACTTATCATTTTGGAACCCTGGGCAACTTCTTAAGACTATGCATCATAAATGAGTGACTGATATCCAGCAAATGAGGGAAATATCCTTAATAGGAGTTTCTTGCATTAGGAAAATCACAGGTCTGAGCCACTATCCTTATCACGGTAGGCCCCACCCCCCATTTTCTGAATGGGTTGGGAAGAAAGGACTTGAAAATCTTAATCTTAATAATAATAGCTAGCATTTATATAGCACTTTGAGGTTTGTAAATGCTTTATAGATCATCTCCATTTCTCCTCAAAACAATCCTAGGAGGTAGGTGCTGTTATTGTTTTCATTTTATAGAGAGGGAAACTGAGGCAACAGAAGTCAAATAATTTGCCCAGAGTCACATGGTTTCTGAGGTCATATTTGAACGCAGGTCTTTCTCACTTTGGGTTCAGAATTCTATCTGCTGAGCTATCTAGCTGCCTTGATAACTTATAATGAATATGAATTAAACATATAAATGTGTTGTTAGTATAACAGAACTTTGTCTAGTGGAAATTAAAGCACCCATATTATAGCTCATGTTTCCTTTGGAGTAAATGATGTCATAAGGTTAACCCTGGAATTTTCCTTCAGCCATTCTCCAACCCTTCCCTGGGCCACAGGAATTTTCATATGTCTGCCAGCCTTTGGACTCCACGCTTGCAATTTCTGGAACTTTTGTGCTCTGTTGCTAGCTGGATGTGTACAGAGTGCTAATGGAACCAGCATGTCTGATGTACCCTACTAGTAGGTGCTGACCTCTAATAAATGTGTATCTAGTACAGTAGAGCAGTAGCTCTTAGTCAATTATGGATCTTTGGATCTTGTCAGGTAGAATGTCAAGCTGTTGGCTGCTGTTCCTTCTTTACTAGACTCCCCTTTCCACCTGGGAGATGCCCAGTAAGGAAGAAAGATAGCCATCAGGGTGAAGGTGGGGTGTGCCATAGACCTCAACCTCACACTCAGATGTTGTCTGTCTTTCATTTTGAAGAAGTTCAATGATGTTATACGTGATGTCTTGACTTGTGCATGAATTGGATTTCAGTGAGGCAGAGCGACAAAAAATCGTCAGTCTCACTGTCTTCTAGAGTCATCAAAGTCTAGTGGCAAGATAAAAGTCAAGATGACTGGTGAGGGCCCAGGATGCAGTGGATTATCTTGGCATCTTTAATGTCTGACTAAGCTCTGCTTCAACCACCTCCATGACCATTCAAACAAATTGTTCTCATCTGACCATTCCTCTGGGGGATGTCTTTACACTCATATACACATCAATGTTAATGCCCATTTCTTCCCTACCATCTTTTGTCACTATCAAGATTTGAGAGAAATGAAAAACTGCTCTTTTCTTCAGTTAAATATTGGGGGACCCTGGTGAATAATGTGTGTGTATGTTTGTATTATGTTCATTGTCCTGCATACATAAAGACAGAGAGTATTGATCCATGGCCACCAAGCCATATGCATTTTCTTTCTATTACTGGTATTGAATTTCTACCAAACAATCCACATCCTATTTCTGAGTTCTTCTTGTGACCAATAGTGTACTTCCTAAACTTGTTGGCTGAGAATGAGGATATTGTTCTGGCTATGAAACATAACAAAATTAATTGGCCTACATGGGCATCAAACTCATGACCTCTTTAGTACCCAATTCTAAACTGTTCATTGAGCCAACTGCAAAATGGGCATTGTAATATAGTACCTCCCTGATAAAAGTGTTGTGTAAATTTTCTTTTAAATAATATTTTATTTTTTCTTAATCACATGTAATATAATTATAAATGTAAAGACAATTTTAACATTCTTTAAAAAAAGTTTTGAGTTCCAACTTTTCTCCCTCCCTCACCTCCCCCATCCCTGAGACAGTAAGTAGTTTGATATATTATACATGGACAATAATGCAAAATATATTTTCATATTAGTCATGTGATAAAAGACAGACCAAAAAAGCCCATGAAAAAATAAAGTTTAAAAAGTACACTTTAATCTGCACTCAGATTTCATTAGGTCTTTCTCTGGACACGGATAGCATTTTTCATCGTAAGTCCTTTGGAACTGTCTTGGATCATTGCATTGTTGAGAACAACTAAATCGTTCATAGTTGATCACTGTACAATATTGCTATTACTGTGTAGAATTAACTCCTGGTTCTGCTCACTTTGCATCAGTTTGTGTAAGTCTTTCAAGTTTTTTCTGAAATTAGCCTGCTTGTCATTTCTTACAGCACATTAGTATTCCATTATAATAATATACCACAACTTGCTCAGTCATTCCTCAATTGATGAGCATCCCTTCAATTTCCAATTCTTTCCCAACACAAAAAGTGTTGCTATAAATATTTTTTGTACAAATAGGTCCTTTTCCCTTTTAAAAAAATCTTGTTGGGATGCACACCCAGTAGTGGTATTGGTAGATCAAAGGGTATGCACAGTTTTATAGCCCTTTGGGCATCATTCCAAATTGGTTGGATCAGTTCACACTTCCACCAACAGAGCATTAGTGTCCTAATTTTCCCACATTCCCTCCAACATTTACCATTTTCCTTTTCTGTTGTATTACCAGTCCAATGAGTATGAGGTGGTACCTCAGAATTGTTTTAATTTGCATTTCTCTAATCAATAGTGATTTAGAGAATTTTTTTTCAAATGACTATAGATAACTTTAATTTCTACATCTGAAAACTGCCTGTTTATATCTTTTCACCATTTATTAACTAGGTAATGGCTTGTATTCTTATAAATTTGACACATGTATCTATGTATTTGAGAATAAGTTTTTTATCAGAGACACTTGCTATACTCCTCCCCCAACTTTCTGCTTTCCTTCTACTCTTGGCAGCATTGATTTTGTTTGTGCAAAACTTTTAAAATTTAATATAATCAAAACTATCCACCTTACATCTTTTAATGTTCTCTGTCTCCTGTTTGGTCATAAGTTCTTCCCTTCTCCATAGATTTGACAGGTAAATCATTTCTTGATCTACTAATATGCTTATGGTATCACCCCTTATGTCTAAATAACGTTCCCATTTTGACATTATATTGGTATACAGTATAAGATGTTGGTCTATACCTGGTTTTGCCTATGCTGTTTTCTAGTTTTCCCAATAGTTTTTGTCAAATAGTGAGTTGTTCCAAAAGCTAGGGTCTTTGGGTTTATCAAACTTTAGATTACTATGGTCATTTACTACTATGTCTTATGTACCTAATCTATTCCACTGATTTAATTCTGTTTCTTAGCCAGTACCAGATTGTTTTGTCAATTACTACTTTATAATGCAGTTTGAGATCTGGTACAGGTAGGCCACTTTCCTTCACAATTTTTTCCATCAATTCTTTTGATATTCTTGACCTTTTGATGAATTTTGTTATTATTTTTTTCTAGTTTTTAAAGATATTTTTTGGTAATTTGATTGGTATGGCAGTTTGGTAAACCTGAATGAGATATATAGATACACTCTTAGAAATCATCTTATCCTACCAACAAATGAGGAAACTGAATTCCAGAGACATGAATATGCCCAGTAGAAGTGGTGGGATTTGAAGATGTCCTTTGCCTTCAAACCAATCACTCTTTCCACCATACCACTCATAATATTATGATTCCAACTTGAAAATTCCTTATCTTTAAGATTTCAGGTACTATAACAAGAATAGAATCCATATTCTAGCAATATGAAATTTCATATTTGGGTTTTATTCCTGAAGATGAGGAGGGCTACCATACTGCCTTTGATACTGATTATACTACGGTCTACTCAAGAGAGAAGTTGCCTAGAAGGTGAGATCATGTTGGCTGACAGCACAGTTATTGCTGTGCGAGAAGATACTTTTCAACAAAGGCAGAGATTTTTAAGGGAACTGGCAGATCTTTCAACAAAAAATCAATATTCCAGTAAACATTCAAATTACACACACACACACACACATACACACACAGAAAATTAAAACAAAACAAAACAAACTTCTTGACCTCAGGGTAGAGATGGATGAAACATTTTTTTTTTTTATTGCTCTCAGTAGGTCTGGATTTTAGGCAGTATGTCCTGGCAATAAAATCCTATTTCCTTTCAAGCTGAATATCCGGTTCTTTTGCCCCTGAGCAGATGAAAATAGCACTGAAAACTCCTTTTTACTGAAAAATGAGTAGAATCAGAAAAGGGAAGTGAAAGGAACGTGTCCCATTCCCCAGAGCTGATGCTCCTACTCTCATCCCCCTCATTTTGTCCTGTGTAACAGCCTCTTCATCTCCTTTTTTAGATATTACCTTAGTCATCAAAATATAGAGAACAAAGGCCTAAATTATCAGTTTTAGCAATTTCAACCTACACATCTCAGTTTAAACCTTGAGAAGACCTATGCACCAATTGGTGAGATGTTACCGACAGAATTGGGCTGAGCAGGCACACTACCAAAAAAAAGACTTTGCTAGCTGCTTGTGACCATCTCTGGCTAGTCAAAGGGGGATTGTCTGCAATGTGACTCAAATGATCTAAATGGAATGAGGGGCAATAGGACACAAAGCAGAAAAATATTGAAGGTCCGGAGAGATATTCAAAAATCAATCAACCTTTTGAGCAGTCACTGAATTTTGAATTAGGTTTTAGATATGCAGCTATAGATGATAATCACATTTGGTTCTTGGACCAACGGTATCACTCAGACCTTTTTAGGGGGTCTGTGAGGTTAAAACAATTTTCATAATAATATTAAAACATTATTTTCCGACTAAAATACTCCCCCCTTTTCCAACTACGTAGGCCAGGTTTTCTTCATACACTTTAACCAAAAGAACATCTCATCTAAGACTCAATGCAGAAGCAGATATGAAAATCTAGTTGTAAAAAAAACACGGCACTTTCTTCTCTAAATTTTTTGTTTTGGGAAAGGACTATTTTTTCATAAAATGATGTCATTTAGATTAACATGTGATTGGTTGATTATTGCTATTTAAAATTAATATTTAATTTACTTTTAGTTTTAAAATTATTAAACATTAAAATCAATTTTGATTTTTAATATAATAAATGTTGATAGATATAACTCACTGAAACAAAATTGTACTTCAGGGTCCTCAATAGTTTTTAAGTGTGTAAAGGGATCCTGAAACCAAAAAGCTTGGGGACCAGGGACCGGTTTCTGAAAGACTTTGTGCTTCTCTCCTAGAGATACAAAGATCATCAAAACATAGTCCCTGCTCTCAAAGAACTTCTGTGACATAGATAAGTAGACCAAAATGATATGTCAATATTTCAAAAATTCATGACTTTATCGGCATGGAAAACCCTTTCACCAATGCAGATCACACTCTTTCCTTGTTTTAAGAGATGATCTTACAAATTGCTGTGACCAAAAAAAAAAAACCCAAACACCAAACCCCAAAACAAATCACCAGAAGGAAGTCAGCTTTCTGATGATGAATTTTTTTAGTGTTTGATTAGGCTGGTCCTTGGGAGAAAGACATGTTCAGTCACTAGAACTATACCTATGGTCTTTGCTGATCAAGTCTCTAAGAATTCAAGGTCACCTCCTTGCCACCAGAGGAAGACCTTAGCAGAAAATGTTACTTTAAAGGTCATAATTTCATCAATGTAGTTATTCTTTCCACATAGCTATATCTATTTCTATCTCTCGATCTTTCTATATCTATGTGTGTATATCTACATACGTGTATATGTATGTATGTATGTATGTATATATCTAAATATATCTATATATATCAACCCTCTCTGACTTAGAAGATGGTCTTTGAGAAGTGTAGAAAAATTCTTTGCTCTGAGGCCAACTTTCAAGTAGTCTCTCTAAACTTAATGTGCTGGTCCTTACAGGAGGCATACATATGCACATAATTATATTGAACCACTAGGTGGCACTGCTACCCCTAACCTAAGTGTGCAATTATAAGAACTGGGCAGTTCATCACTGCCAAAGGTGGTTGTGTGCTCCACCCAACACCAGATGGCGCTCTGGGGAAGTGCCACACTGTCATTTTCAAAATACAAGCAACAGAGCCTCTCGTCCAGTCTGGATGTCAGCTATTCATCTCCTTAGTCTAAGGAAATGGTTACTTAAGGGGTTCAAGAGCATGCCAGTGAGCCCCAAGTTTGTTAGACATGCCATGAATTACGTGAAAGTAATACTTGCAATTTCATGCACATATGTAAGTCTCAATTCTTCTGAATTGTCCTGAGATTCCTCATGGCAAAGAATAATACTGTTCATTGAGCCAAAAGCCCTCCCTTCCACCCCCGACCCTCCCAGACCAAAAGGGTTTAAGTTCTTGGTCCTCTATATCCTACCAGGAAAATTCTTTGCTTCTCTCTAACTCTGCTCTGTCTCCTTGAGTCCTTGTCATAAAAGCCGTGAAGACATGCAGACAGTTGTGCAACTGGATATAGCTTTTACTCATAGACACGGAAACAACAACAAAAATGAATTGTCAACATACTTAAGTAGCAGCAAAAACTGTGCCTGAAACTTCTCATAAATCCATGCTGCACACAACCAATGTCTAGCCATGCTTGGAATCCAGGAGTTTTATGAAAGATGTGGTTGAGTAGCCATGTGAGTTACTGGCTGCCCACTCCCCTACAAGTGGATCAAGCAAAGGCGGTTCAAGTGATAAAACAAATGTGTTCCCTTCCTGGCCGCCAGGGTGGTCACAGTCAAATTAGTGAAGGACTTGGGCACTCAGGACAGCTTAATTCCCTCCACTGGCATAGGGAAATGAATGTTGGGGGGAACCCAGTGTGATAGAAATTCTTTTCCTGAAACCTGCTCCCCTTCATTGGCCTTGCTGCTCAAGTCATGAACCTTCTTGGTCATGAAGATACCACAGTCTCAGCAGATCACTGGCACCAGGATTGAACTGACTCTGTCCTGCTTGTCATTTGCTTCTGTCCTTGAAAAACCTGGAGGAAATTTCAATTTGATTCCATTCAGTTTAATTCAATTCAACAGGAATTTATTAAGCACCCATCATGAATCTGGTCCTGTTGTTTTCTGTATCTGCATCATTTCCTCCTTGATTTATCTCTATATATCAATAGTAATATCTGTCTTTATATTTTTTGTGACTTAGATTATGAGTGCGCTTCTCTCAGAAATGTCATCAGAAAATCTCTGGCTTCCAAGACCTTTTCTCTGCTCACACAGAGACCGTTAGTAGTTCAGCCCTCCATATCACTCACTTGCATTTATTACAATGCCTCCTAATTGACCTCTATGTCTTCTCCAGTATATTTTCTATAGGTCTAACAAAGTGATTTTTCTTAAATACAGATCTGGCCATATTACTCTCCTGCTCTATAAATCCTAGAAGCCCCCTATTACTTCTAGGATAAACTATAAATAAACCAGTAAAGGCTCTAAGTCCTTCACATCCTGGTTCCCATCTATCTTTCCTGCCTTGTTATACGTTATTTCTCTTCCTGTGCTCTAGGGTCCAAACAAACTGACTTTCTCTTCACTAATAACAACAGCTACCTTCTATTTATTTTATAATTATTATGTATATATACATGCACTGATGTACACATGCATGACTTAAGTTTACATGCATATATGTGTGTGTCCATACACACACATACATATTCTTTGTCTCTTCTGATAGATTGTAAGTGCCCTGAGAGCTAAGATTGTTTCATTTCTTTGCCTTCATATCCCCACTGCAAGTGCTAGTGGCGGGGTGCCATAGTGTATAGAGCACCGGGTCTGGAATCAAGAAGACGAGTTCAAATCCTGTCTCAGATTCTAGTTTTATGACCTTCAGCAAGTCTCTTGCCTCTGCTTGTCTCACTTTCCTGAACTGTAAAGTGCAACACTAATAGCACTTAAATTCCATGGTTATTGTGGGATCAAATGAAATATATTTGTAGAATGCCTGGCATGTAATAAATATCTATTCTTTAATAGATGCCGGATAGAAATGCTTGTTGACTGAAGAAGACTCAACCTGAGACCATTCTTTTCTTCATAGCCACAACAAGAAAAAGAGTTGCCCCATATATATAATAACTGTAATGCATATTAGAACATGAGGAAAAATCAGAGAGATGTAACAAGGTCTGAAGAAGGACTGACCAAGACCGCCAGGACCAGTGTGGTCCCAGGAAGAGTAGAAAAGGGATTGGATTTGAGGTACTTATGGATTATGGTGGAGGAGGAGAATGGTTGTTGATTTTGAAATCAGGTTGAAAATGGTTGAAAATGGCTTCCTAAAGAGTTTACAGAGAAACATTCATCCAAATTACCACAAATAGAAAGAAGGAATATAGAAGGAGTCAGGATTGTGGCTGTTATTGTTTCATTTCAAAGTGACATTGAATGTGGTCTGAGTAAATATTGATGATTTCTCTTGAAATGTGACAGTCTCTTGACACCATAATTTATTTTACAGTAGGCTGAATTCCAAATGCCTTTAGTAATATATGAGTAGGTGTGCCAGATGTTTATGGGACTTTCAAAGATATGCACAAGGTTTAAGCAAAAAGTTTCATCAGATTGCTGAGGAGAAATGAAATCGCAAGTCTGATTTTGTTGGTAGGATTTCTTTGGGAAGGAAGGAGTTTTTGAGATTGATAGTTATTGCAACATATCAGCGCACATCATATATTTTATGTCCCGTAACACTCTGCCGTAGTGTCAATCTCAAAATAGTCTAGCTTGCTTTTGAGGAAATGCAGACATTAAGCAACAACTTTAAGAAAAGGGGCTAAATTTAATCTTGGTTCTGGTTTCAGTTTACAACAGAAAGCTGCAGACACTTCCTAATGCCTATGATAGGCGATGGTAGAAGGAGGAAGGTGGTACTCAGTATAACAACTCGAAAAGCCAGAAGACAGCACAGATTTTCTTTCCTGTAGTGTGAGGCACGGGGAGATGAGACAGCAAGCATGCAATCGTATCCCAAGAACATCAGATTTGACGGAATTAGCAGCAAACTCTGTTGGGGATTTATTCAGTTCTCTAGACTTCTTAATAGTACCCTAAAGTTTCAAACACCTTCCTGAATAAAAGTTGCCCTTGAGGTTGCTGAGGGACAACACCTTTTGCATGGGACCCACATAGTTTGTGTATCTAACATGACTGGAGGTGACTGAGGTTTACTTCCCCTCATCATAATGATTCAGTTCCTTCTCCAGATTCAAGGTCATGTGCTAGCTTCTGTTCTTTCCAGAAGACCGGCTCTTGATGTCCAAGACCTTTCACTGCTGCCCTCTTTGGCATCATGCGGTCTTTCTGATTGGTCCTAAGAGGGCAAGACGTTTCCTGTGCTTCATGGCTTGGCCCCTTGTGACTCTGCCAGCTCCAGAACTAAATGCTCACTCCTCTTCTCTCTGAGAAGCTTGGTTTGACTCTTCCTCCTTTTCTCAAGGGCATATGGTTTCCCACCGATCTTACTTGGATCAGATGGTTCCCTTCTCTAACAGGTCCACATGATGGGGAGGAGGTGATGGTAGAACCATTTATTTCATTGCTGCTTAGTTGCTTCCAACTCTTCACGACTCCATTTGGTATTTTATTGGCAAAGATACTGGAATGTTTTACCACTTTCTTCTCTAGTTCATTTGACAGATGAGGAAACTGAGGCAAACAGGGTTAAGTGACTTGCCTAGGGTCACACCGCTAGTAAGTGTTTGCTGCTGGATTTGTACTCATGAAGATGAGTCTTCCTGTTTCCTAGTACTGTTCTCTATCAACCACCGCACCAAGCCATATGGCCGCCATTAGTGAGTCCCAGGGGAGGTAGGTATCTTTGAGTTCTGGTTCTGCTGGTGATGTTTTTAATCTCTTTAGCTCTTTCATTTTTATATGCCTAATCTAAAGAAGCTGCTCAGAGCTGTATCAGTCCTGACCCAGTGAAAACATTCTTAATACTATGACTTAATTATTCATCCTTAGTGAGGGAAATGCCTAGGCTAAGGCTACTCCCCATTCCCATGAAGGAGATGTCCTTAACCATCTCAATGCAATCAATATGCTCCTACCTTCCATAGGGAAGAATAATCTTATCCATAAACAAAGACCTCGTCCCTGAATCTTTCGAAGTTGCCCACATTTGTTCCTGTTAAAATCACTCTATATTAGTTTTTAAAATATAGTTTTTTCCTGGAAGTGGACCGAATCATTGAAAATGTTACACAGTTTTCCAAATGGCATCCGTTACAGCATCTTCCTCTTAGTTGATTCGGAGTCCAGTTTATGGTCAATTGGCAACGACTAACCGAGTATATTATCTACTAACTTGGCAGGCTGCTCATCCAACTGGTTGTCACAATCTGAGCAATAAGCATAGTTCATCCAGGCAGTTAAATAGCTTTTGTGAATGAACACTGGACAAAAGTCCAAAACAGGCACAATCATAGCTTGAGAGCTGGAAGGAACTTTGATGCCCTCTAGCCCAACTGAGATGTCTAGAGATTAAATGACTTGTCCAAAGTTACACAGGTAGTGAATATCTGTTGTGGGATTTGAACTTGGGTCACCTGATTCTGGAGCTGCTGATTTTTCACTGATGACACTTCCTAATACTTCATAAGTGCTACAACTGTGGTTCCTGTTGGGGTTTGAGGACTTGTTTTCCTACCTTCCCCAAACCCACCTTGGTTTATTTCTATAATAGGATCTGTGGAAATTTCAGAATTAGAAAGTCAATTTCTTTTCCTCCCTGTGATCTCACATCTCACCTACACTGATACTCTCAGAATAATGCCAAAACTGTTAGGAGGTATTCAGGTAAAGTATCACCAAATTCTTCAACATAAGCTCTGCCTTAGAGTTGGGTCTTTTATCTTCACAGAAAGGTAGGGGTGATTCTAAGCTTGCAATTAGGAAATCTGAGTTCAAATCCAGCCCGTGCTGTTTATTATCTGTGTGACCTTGGGTATGTCATTGAGTCTCTCTTTCCTTATCTAGAATTCAGGAATAATAGTACCTACCACAGGGTGGTCGGGAGGTCCTTTGCATGCCTTAGATTTGCAGGGATTCTTCACCTTTTTTGTATCATGTAGTTAAAAGGACGTTGATGACCTCCTTCTGAAATCTGGTTTAGCCTGTGGATCCCTTCTTGGAGTAATGTTTTTAAGTGCACAAAAAGTACACAATAACAGGGAACATTTATGTATGTTTACATATGTATACATACATGTATACACATACATACATTCACACACATAAATATACAGGTGCTCACATGCACATACACTATGTTCCAGGCACTGTGCTAAGTGCTTTTTACAAATATTATCTCCTTAGATTCTCACAACAGCCCTGGAAGGTTGGTGCTATTATTACTGCCATTTTACAAATGAGGAAACTGAGGCAGATAGAAATTAAGTGACTTGCCCAGGATCACACAGCTATTAAGGGTCTGAGGCCAAATTTTAACTGAAGTCTTCTTGACTCCGGGCCTGGCACTATTTGCACTATGCCACCCAGTTGCCCCAATAGGATTTTTTAAATGAATTATATTCAAACACAATTTGTGAAATATGTATTTTTAAATCAAGGTCATAGACCTCAGATGAATATGACTTAAATGCTCTGCCTTAGAGCATTACATCATGCCCATAATTAGTACTGTATGGCAGTCACACAAAACTTTCAGAATTTGTCAAGTGACCTATACTAAGTCCTGCTTTGATGTCTTCTGGTAATGTAGAGATGACCCTGGCTTCTCAGAAGTTCTGCCAACAGAATTCAAGCACTAGCAAGGGCTATTGGACTGGAATGGTTTTGAATGTAGGCCCAGACACCACAGAATCACAAGATGATAGATTTCCAAGGTCACTTTTAATCCAACCTCTTCATTTTACAGATGGGTCTCAAGACTCAGGTTCATGGGGTTAAGTGACCATTCCAAGGTCATGCAGGTAGTAAATAACAAAACTGGGTTTTCAATCCAGTTCCTCTGGCTCCAAATCCAGCTCTCCTTCTGTTGTGCCACATTGCCTCAATAGATAAACAATAAATCTGTTTTCCAAAGACCAGGCTAGCTAAGTATGGACAGGCTCATTAGCACAGGGTTGGCTGCCAAGGGGATGATCATTTTTTTGGCCACAATAACTGATGAAATCATCTGCTAAGGTACAAAAAGGCTGTGAGTTGCCTCAGTGGGGGTAGGGAATTCTATTCACACCAAGAAAATCATGGTTCCTTGTGATATGGAAGATGTTGACACTGACATATATTGAATGACCTCTTTGTCAGTAATGCTTTCCTTTTTTCTAAGGTCCTGGAAAATGACTGCTGTCCTTGCTTTTTCAAATCACACTTCCCTCCACCATCAATGTCCTTTCAGCTACATACTTTCTTTTCCTGCTTCCACAGTACCCCTCAGAGAGGTAGCAAGGCCTATTCCTGTGATGCTTATTCCTGAGAAGGATGATGGAAAACCTTGCTAACTGGCTTCTTTTTTTTTTTCTTGGGACAAGTTTAATAGGGCTACAAAACATCAGGTGGGCTTGAGCCCAAATGGAGTGACTATGGTACAAACATTGTTAACACAGCACTTGGTCATTAAGAGAAAGAAAGCTGGCAGGTTCAGCCGGCTGGCTGCTGCCCCAAGGAAGGGAGGAATGATCTGAATGAATCAGGCCCCAGAAGGAGAGGGCATGCCCAGCTACCCCACACTGCCTGGGCTCCTACTATAAACACCTTCCAGTTGAAAGCTTGGGGAAGATCAAGCAAGTTGGTCCTGCAGACAGTAGCTAGTGAGTCTGCAGGCTTCACGGGCAGGACATCCATGGCTGTAAAGAGTAGTTCACTCCTGCTTGGAGAAGTATTCCTTACTCCCCTGAACATCAGGTTTGATGGTGTCACTCCCAGGTTTCCAGCCAGCAGGGCACACTTCGCCATACTTGTCTGTGAACTGGAAGGCCTGGACAAGCCGAAGAGTTTCATCTACAGAGCGCCCCACAGGAAGGTCATTGATGGTGATCTGGTGAAGGATCCCCTTGTCATCAATGATGAAGAGACCCCTGAATGAAATTCCCTCATCCTCCTTTAAGATCCCATAATCTTGAGAAATGGTACGTTTGGGGTCAGACAACAATGGGATATTCACGGCTCCCAGTCCACCATTCTTCTTGACTGTATTGACCCAGGCAAGGTGACAGAAGTGAGAGTCCACTGAAGCACCAATCACTTGGCAGTTGAGTTTCTTAAATTCTTCAGCTCGATCACTGAATGCAATAATCTCCGTGGGGCACACGAAGGTGAAATCCAAGGGGTAGAAGAACAATACAACGTATTTCCCTTTGTAATCAGAAAGGCTGATGTCTTTGAACTGCCGATCTGGCATAACAGCTGTAGCTCTGAAATTGGGGGCTGGGTACCCAATCTTGGCATTGCCCGCAGACATGTTGACGGTATGACAGTAACTGGGGGTCAAGATGAAAACTGAATGAGGCAGCTAGGCTCCACAGACAAGGCCAGAGGAAGTGTAGACACGTGAGGAGGAGCTGAAGAACCTAACTGGCTTCTTTTTTGTCTGAAGTCTGTCCTGGGGGAGGCTTGAGCATCATGATGATGTTTGGGGGCCAATGTAATGGTCACTTCTCTACAAATACTTAAGTAATTATAATAAATTACATGGGTATGATTTTTTACAGATCAAAACACTTTATACACATGATCTCATTTGAATCTCATCTGTGGTTGATACCAGAGGTAAGATTCTTCCATCTTTATAGATGAAGACACGGAGGATCTGAGTGAAGTCGCACTCAAGGTAAATAGGTATTGAACTGGTAAATAGAATTTGTAACTCAAACCCAAGTCTTTGGACTCTAAATCCAGTGCTCTTTCAACTGTACCACATTGTCTCCCTACACCTTTGATAACTGTTGCTCTTGTTCAGTGATTTTGGTAATGTTTGACTCTTTGTGACTCCATTTGGGTCACAATACTTGGCAAAGATACTAGAATAATTTGCCATTTCCTTCTCCAGATCATTAGAGGAAACTGAGGTGAACAGAGTCGGGTGACTTGCCCAGGGTCATATAGCCAGTAAGTGTCTGAGGCTGGATTTGAACTCAGGAAGATGAGTCCTCCTGAATCTAAGCCCAGCACTCTATCCACTGTGCCCCTCACTAATGAGGTACGCTTTGTTACTTTAAGAAATTCACTCATGTGGAACAGACAATTCCCTAATGATGCTGAATATTGTATTCCTGTATTTATAATCATCATTATAATGATATTTTAGCATTCTTTGTAATTAAACTTGCCTATCATTTCATCACCAACAATCTCTGGATGAGGCTACATGTTTGTTAATCATGGAAAACCACTATTTCAGAAGAGTTATAATGGAAGGTGACCTACAGGGCAATGGAAAGACACAAAGTGGGTGCAAATAGGTTGTAGCTTGTAACTATAGCACCTTAATAATTTGAAAATACTATCAGTTCAATTCAACAAGTATGTATTAACGGTCTTCTTCATGGAAGGAACTGAGATAGAGGCACAACCACAAGCAGTTCCTTCGCTTAAAAAGCTTACATGGTCTTTAAAAAAACCCATCAAACTAACTATATTCAATAGCATAGCAATGCACAACTGATGGCCGGTATGTCTTTGCAAAATGTTGGTAAAATTATGGACATCCATTAATATAATTTTAGCAATTTTCACTGGGAATTTAAATTTAATTTAACCAATATTCATTCATTCATTCATCAAACTTCTCTGCATTCATTCAAATAATTGATGTTGAGTGACTACATATGTGAATAATGCCTCTGGTGAATAACTGGGCAAAATTGGGAAGTCTGAAAATAAAATAACATTAGTGTTATAAGAGAAGGGGTAGATGATGGTTTGGGAATGTTGCATACGTAACCCCACATTTTGCTGCTGGCCCAAGGGGATTGGGGCATCTACCTTGTCTCTGCAAAGGGACCTCTAGTTTTGGACCCACATGTGAGAACCAGGTTCAGTCCTGGAGGTGACTTGCTTCCACAGGAAGGTGAAAAGTTCCTTTTAGTGAATTCTCTGGCTCTTTATACCCTTACCTTGGAACCCTGGGGAAAATGACTTTGTTTTATGTTTCGGGTCTCCCTGACATGTAGAGAGGTATGTCGTGAGACAAAGGTAATCAGATATGAGGCACTTCGCTTATTTACTCCCAATAAAAGAAATGCTTAAACATTTTTTCAGACTCAAAAGCACTCATTGACAAGGATTTAAATATGAAGCAGTAATGTAACTATACTCTTCTAGGAGACTGGCGATCAAAGAACAAAATATTTTGTAGGACTGATGAGCAGACAAGGTCTGTGCTTGGTTAACTATGTTCAAGGAAAGGAACTCAAGGCAGCAGAAGCAGCTGGGGGTCCAGGCTCAAGTGTTTTGCTGAGCTCCTGCTCTAACTGCCACATGCTGGTTGTGTCTATTTCTATTAGGGTGAGGGAGAATGTCTCTCCTTCCATTGTGAGAAATCCTAGGGAGAAAGCTACATATTCTGGAGGAGGAAAAGAGGTTCCTGGAAGGCAGAACCATTCTTTTTAAGGTTTTCCTTGTGCAGTGGTTAATCCTCTCTGATATTCCTGAACTACCTGTGTGATCCTGGGCAAGTAGCTTAACCACTGTTTGCCTCAGTTTCCCCATCTGTAAAATGAAGATAATAATAGCATGCACCTCAGGGTTGTTGTGGGGATAAAATGAGATAAAGTTAAAACTATTTAGGACAGTGTCTGGCACATAGTAGAGCCTACAGAAATGTTAGCCATGATGATGATGATGATGGTGATGATGAGAGCTTTGACATAACTCTTCTCAGCTGTTCTCCCTCCTCCAGCCATCATGGAGTGAGGGGTGGACCAAACTACAGCATTCCAAAGCTCTAAATCCTTTAATGCTGAGCTAGAACATCAGAAGTGGCCCAGAGCCCCAATAATCTGGATGGGGTGGTGGTGGTGGTGAGGCTCCCACTTGTTTACACATATAATGTCAGAGTTGATGTGTTTTTTCTTTTTCTTAATTTCTGTTACAAGGGATGACTTGCTGGGGTAGAGGAGGAGGGAAATAAATGTTATATAAACACAAAAGGTATCAATAAAAAAAGATAAAAGGAGGAGGGGAGATGGGAGAAAGGGAATAAGCATTATGTGCCAGGCTTTGTGCTAAGCACTTTACAAATATTATCTCATTTGGTTAAGAACCGAGATTTTTACAATGAAACCAACATGCATGCACCAGATGCCACATATGGAAAAAATCCGTGTCACCTCCCACAGCTGGAAGCCAGCCTTTGTCCTGCTGAACAATGAGGGGTGGCATCAGCTGCAGTGTGAACTCTCCTGCTGGAGGGAATTTGAGGGAAGCAGGAGGCTGGGCCACTTGGCCAGGCATAATAAAAACATACACACACCTACAAAAAATCGGAGTGTTTTGGACTTCTTTGTCATGCCAGATGCCTTGCTGCTTACTTCAGTATCGAACTGGGGCAGCCTTATCCTGGATTTCAACTGGCGCAAGACTCCTTTGGCTTTGTCAGGCTTCATGTTTTGGGACCCCTGCTTCTGTCTCAGAATCTACTTTACTGCCTTCAGCTGACCTGAATTCCCAGGTGATGCTCCTCGTTTATTAGTATGAAGATTCTGCTCTTTATCTGCACAGGAACTTTCTGACTGATAGCTCTCCCCTCCTCCTTCTCCCTCCCTCAACTCCCCAAACCAGGAAGACTTCAATCAACATCATGGAACCTACTCAGTCAATATCTACGTCAGTCAATATCCATGTCTGATCCCAATGAGTGGGCATGGGGCTAGGGGTACTATAAAAATATAACGATAACAATTTTTTTGGTGCAGTGCTCCTAATGCTCAGTGTAGTGGGTGGTATATTACCAAATTTTAAAAAAAGAAAGTTCCTACAGATAGTTCCTACATATCCCCAGTATGTAGCAGTAATCCAATGCTTGGGAAAGAGGAATAGAATCTGAATCAGGATCCAAGTGAACATGAATCAAAAGTCAGACTGGGTCAGGATGCTGTGGCCTCTTCTTTCCTCCCTCCCCCCAGCACTGAAATATTGGGGTCTGAGATAAGTGGGAAATTGGATGATTCCTGCCAGGATTCCAACTGGGAGATCAGTGCAGGATCAGGAGGCAAGGAAGAACAGGATGACTATTTGACTTAACTAAAGCTTTGTCTTTCTGATAGTGATATTCACTCCCAGTGCAATGGAGGCTCTCAGGGAAAGTCCATGATCTGCTGAACTGGGACCACCCCTTGGAGTATGTATGGTGATGGGCCTGTACCCTGGCCTCTTGCTAAGGGACATGTGTGACCAGAGACATTTGGTTAGTTCTTGTGTGTTTGCATGACTGGAAGCTGTATCTACTGACTAGTAGACTTAAAGAAGAAAGATTCTACCCATGTCTCTCTTTCTCTTTTTATCTGTCAAGCATGGCTGAACTCTGCCATCTTTGCTCAGATGCCCAGCAAGGGGGAGGAAGGAAATCTTTCTCTCTCCCCTACCACTTCACCCCAAAACAGCTATGATGGGTGCTTAATAAAAGCAGGGAAAGGATTCACTAGTCTAAGTCAATCTGAAAATGTGTCTCAAGTCGAGCTGCCTCTTCTACAAGAACAAAGAACAAATAAATGAACAATTGAACAGGATGCTGTTTCCAGGTTTGGTGGCTACTTTGCATGCTTGAAAGCTCCAGAGTCACAGAGAGATGTGGGTGTCATTGCCCAGTAGGAGCCACTTTCTGCAGCTGTAACCTTCTCAGAGAGGATAACTGCTTCCAAACAAGACGTTCCATGTATTCCTGGTTGACTAGCAACATTAAATGAGTTGCCTCTCAAATAATGATGAATGAGGTGAAAGTGAAATCTGTTTAGTCATCTTTTAAGTCTTGGAATCTTTAGCTCTTGGAAAAATACAATAGGAGTTAGGAATCATTATTTTGTATTTAAATATTTGCCAGCTCACATTTGTGAATCTTTTGTCTTTTAAATTCTTTTTTAGTGAAAATAGCTGTCCTATACCTGACATCTCCTGGACAGTCTACCAGCACCAAGCCAAGAAATTGAATTGCTTCCATTTGAGTTGTTTTAGGAAAATTCTCAAGATCACCTGGCAAGATTAAGTACCAGAAACTAAGGTCATTTCTCAAGTTGAATTGCCAAGCATTCAAAATCTACTGCAGAAAGCACAACTCCAAAGGGATAGCCAAGTTGCTCAAAGGGCAAATGTACATTTGCCTGAAAAACTATTTTACAGAAGCTCACACAAGGCAGTTGCTCACATGGAGGTCAGAAGAAGTGTTACAAGAACACTCTCAAGTGTTCAAGAACAATCTCTGTAGAACTTTGGAATTAATTATGAGACATGGGAAACACTTGCACAGGACCACCCAGCATGGCATGCTCACATCAAAGAGGGTACTGCACTGTATGAGCAAAGCAGAATTAATGTAGCTCAAGAGAATCATGAGATTTACAAATTTAGAGCCATCTCTACTCTAAATGTTCATTTATACTGTTTTTTGCCTGACCTGTGGTAAAGTCTTTAAAGCTCATACTGGTCTGATCAGTCACAATTGGACACACCGTACAGTTGACCCAACATACAGATTTCATTTTGGTCCTCTTCAGAATGAAGGACAGGGGGGCCGAGTCAAGATGGCAGAGTAGAAAGACGCACGTTTACGAGCTCCGAACCCACAGCCCATAGAATTAATGTAAAAAGAGATCCCCATAAGTTCTGCATCACTATAAGGTGTGCAGAAACAGAGTGGAAGAGATTTCCATTCCAGAGAGCCCTGGAGAGCCATCCACAGGGTCTGTCACGCCCCGGAAAGCGGACCCCACCCCAGCGCTGCCCTGGCCGCGGCCCCAGAGGAGCTGATCCGAGCAGGCTTCAGGGACAGAAGCTCCAGTGGCCAGGAAAGTCCCTCCGCCCACAGAAGCTACAGGTCAGTGAGAGAGACAGCTGGGCTGGAAGAGGGGAGTGGGGTGTCTCCGTGACTCGGGCGCCCTTGGGAGGAAGTGGCCGCGGCAGAGACGGGGGCAGGAAGCAGCGGAGGCAGAGGCAAGGGTGGCGGTGGAGGCAGCAGCAGCGTGGCCGTGGTCGGAACTCCCCCAGCAGCAGGCAGGATCTTCATTACTGAAAGTCTCTGCATAAACCCCCTGAGGGAGCTGAGCCTGGGAGACAGCCCTGCCCCACCCCGCTCCATTACTGAAGGTCTCTGCATAAAGCCCCTGAGGGAACTGGGCCTGGGAGGTGGCCCCGCCCCCACCCGCTCCATTACTGAAGGTCTCTGCATAAAGCCCCTGAGAGAGCTGAGCCTGGGAGGCGGCCCTGCCCCCACCCCAGCACCAGAACAAAAGGTCACATTGATTAGCAGCCACTTGCCGTGGAAAGCCCATTTGAATCTCAGACCCCAAGCACTAGCTGGGCGGATCTAGGTGGGGGTGGACAGGAATCTCAGAAGTCAAGTAACTGGCTGGGAAAATGCCTAGAAAAGGGAAGAAAAATAAGACTATAGAGAGTTTTTTTGAACAGATGCAAATGATCCCGACTTTCGGATCTGATGACAAGGACATATTCTTGCCATCAGGGAAAGATGTGGAGGGTGGGGCCTCGGTACCCCAGACATCCCAGGGGGATGTCGGGTGGGCTCAGGCCTTGGAAGAGCTCAAAAAGGATTTTGAAAAGCAAGTTAGACAGGTGGAGGAAAAACTGGGAAGAGAAATGACAGAGATGCAAGAAAAGTATGAAAAACGGGTCAATATCTTGGTAAAGAAGACCCAAAAAAATGCTGAAGAAAATATCACCTTGAAAAATAGGCTCACTCAATTGGCAAAAGAGGTTCAAAAAGCCAGTGAGGAGAAGAATGCTTTCAAAAGCAAAATTAGCCAAATGGAAAAAGAGATTCAAAAGCTCACTGAATTTAATAGTTCTCTCAAAATTAGAATGGAACAGATGGAGTCTAATGACTTTACGAGAAACCAAGAAATCACCAAGCAAAACCAAAAGAATGAAAAAATGGAAGAGAATGTGAAATATCTCATGGGAAAAACAACTGACCTGGAAAATAGATCCAGCAGAGACAATTTAAAAATTATGGGACTACCTGAAAGTCATGATCAAAAAAAGAGCCTAGATATCATCTTCCAAGAAATTATCGAGGAAAACTGCCCTGACATTCTAGAACCAGAGGGCAAAATAAGTATTGAAAGAATCCATTGATCACCACCTGAAAGAGATCCAAAAAGAGAAACTCCTAGGAACATTGTGGCCAAATTCCAGAACTCCCAGCTCAAGGAGAAAATCTTGCAAGCAGCTAGAAAGAAACAATTCCAGTACTGTGGAAATACAATCAGGATAACTCAAGATCTAGCAGCTTCTACATTAAGGGATCGAAGGGCGTGGAATAAGATATTCCAGAAGTCAAAGGAACTAGGACTCAAACCAAGAATCACCTACCCAGCTAAACTGAGTATAATACTTCAGGGGAAAATATGGTCTTTCAATGAAATAGAGGACTTTCAATCATTCTTGATGAAAAGACCAGAGCTGAAAAGAAAATTTGACTTTCAAACACAAGAATGAGAAGAAGCATGAAAAAGTAAACAGCAAAGAGAAGTCTTAAGGGACTTACCAGAAGTGAACTGTTTACATTCATACAGGGAAAGACCATATTTGTAACTCTTAAAACTTTTCAGTATCTGGGTAGTTGGTGGGTCCATACACACACATGTACACGCATGCATGCACACACACATGCACACATGCACACACATACAGAGACAAAAAGCACAGATTGAATTGAATAGGACGGGACCATATCTTAAAAGACATTAAGGTAAATGGTGAGAGAGAAATGTAGTGGGAGGAAAGAGGGTGAAATGGAATGTGGTAATTATATGTAATTTAAGAGGCAAGTAGGAGACTTTTTAGTAGAGGGATAAAGAGGAGAGCTGAGAAAAAAAAACCAAGAAGTTTACCCTCATCACATTTGACTAAAGGAAGGAATAAAATGCACACTCATTTTGGTATGAAAATCTATCTTACAGTATAAGAAAGTAGGGGAGAAGGAGATAAGCAAGGGGGGGGGAATGATGGAAGGGAGGGCAAAGGGAGGAGGGAGCAATTTGAAGTCAACACTCGGGGAGGGACAGGATCAAAAGACAGAAGAGAAACAACGAGGGGCAGGTTAGGAGGGATGGTAATTCAATTAGTCTTACACAACACGACTACCAGGGAAGTCATTTGCAAAACTACACAGATATGGCCTATATTGAATTGCCTGCCTTCCCAAAGGGAATGGGTGGGGAGGGAGGGATGGGGAGAATTTGGAACTCAAAGTTTTAGGAACAACTGTTTAGTATTGCTGTTGCTACTAGGAAAGAAGACATACAGTTAATGAGGAATAGAAAGTCATCTGGCCCTACAGGAGAAAAGAGAAAAGAGGGATGACAGAAGAGAGGACAGATTGGAGATAGGGAAAATTAGATTGCTTGGGGTATTGGGGTGGGGGGGAGGGGATAAGAGGGGAGAAAATTTGGAACCCAAAATTTTGTGAAAATGAATGTAAAAAATTAAATAAATAAATAATTATTTTTTTAAAAAAAAAAGAATGAAGGACAACCACCAACCTTAATCAATCTCCTATTTTGTACATTGGGTAACTTTTTTAGAAGGCTCCTTGTCGGTCCCTTTGGGGAGACCTTAAACATCCTATCCTTGATGATGAATCATTCGTGGCCACACTGTACAATATTGACTGGACTCTCATTCATTCTTCTCAGCTTTACTGGTTGAGGTGGGGAGAATGCTCCTCACTCCCCATTGCTACCTTCAGGTTCTCCCCTTTCCTCTTTCATTCAGTTACCTCTCTTCCTTTGCAGTTCATGCTGTTCATACCTATTATCCAATCAAAATCCTGGTAGCTGTTACATGTAGATCCCTCTAATGGATTCACAAACTGTTGAGCATAACTGAAACGACTCAATAACAGTAATACTCCTTATTGAGGCTAACCCCTCTAATTGTTCAAGTGATCCCATTCTATGCCATCTTCTCCAACAGATTGCCCCTCCGTCATCCCTACTCTTCCACTTATTTTCAATCTCCCCCACTTTATTGTCTGCCTGCAAATATGTCCATGACTCCCCTATTCTGAAAACAACCTCTTATGTGATCCTTCCAACCCTGGTAACTATTGTCCTATATCTCTTTTGCCCTTTGTAGCTAAACTATTCGATAATGTTATCTTCAATAGGTGCCTCCATTTTTTTGTCCTCTCGCTCTCATTAAACTCCTTACCATTCAACGTCTGACCTTATCATTCCACTGAAACAGCTCTCTCCAAAGTTACCAAGGATCTCTTAGTTGTCAAATCCATTGTCATTGCATTTGACAATGGTCTTTTATCAATCCTCATTCTCCTTGACCTCTCTATAGCCTTTGACACTCGATCACTCTTTCTTGATACTCCCTTCTCTCTAGGTATTTGAGACACCCCTGTCTCCTGATTTTCTTTCTCCCTATCTTTCTCTGTCTCCTTTTGCTAGATCCTCTAGATCATGCCCTCTTACTATAGGTATCCCTCGTGGTTCAGTCCTGGACCTTCTTTTCTTTTCCTTCTATGCTGCTTTGTGTGGTGAGCTCATCAGCTTCAATGGATTTAATTATCATCTCCATGCTAATGATTCTCAAATCTATCTATCCTGCTCTAGTCTCTCTGCTTATCTCCAATCTCACCTCTCCAAACTACCTTTGATATCTTAACATCTTAGACATTCTGAACCAATGTCTAGTAGATAATATGTTCAAAAGAGAACTCGTTATCATTTCCTCTAAAGTCTTCCCCAATCTATTTCTACTGAGGGCAACACCATTCTCCCAGTGCCTCAGGTACCAATTTAGGAGTTATTCCTCAGTTTCTCTAATCCCCATGTCCAATGTGTTGCCAAAGTCTACTGATTTCACTTTCTCAACATCTTTCAAGCACACCTCCCTCTCTCCACTGACACATTGCAGAGGTAGAGGACTCTAGAGGTGGACTGTTGCATATTACAGTTACACACAGATAAAGAATTGGTTGGTCTTACTGAATTGCTTTTAAAAATTCCATGCCATCCCAAATAAATTACCAAAAAAATCATTTTACTGAATTAAAAAAAAAATAAGAAAATTCTTCTGGAAGAACAAAAAGTCAAGAATATCAAAGAAACAATGAAAAAATGTAAAAGAAGAAGGTTTAGCAGTACCAGATCTTTAACTCTATTGTAAGGCAGTAATTATCAAAACTATCTAGTACTAGCTAAAAAATAGAAAGTTAGATCAATGAAATAGAGTAGACATATAATTTACAATGCAAATAAATAGTTATCTTGTATTTGACAAGCGTAAAGACTAAAGATGTTGGGATAAAAATTCATTATTTCATAAATATTGTTGGGAAAACTGGAAAGTAATATGGCAGAAATTGGGCATAGAACAATATCTTGCACCATTTACCAAGACAAGGTCAAATGGATATATGACCTAGATATAAAGAAAAGTATTACAAGAAAATCTGAAGAACATGGAACATATTACTTATCAGACTTATGGATAGGTGATTAATTTATGAATAAACAAGAGACAGAGAGCAGAGTGAGGTGTAAGATGGATAATTTTTATTGAATTAAATTAAAAAGGTTTTATACAAATAAAACAAATGTAGGCAAGATCAAAAGGAAAGCAGAAAATCTGGGAAAATTTTTTGTGGACATGTATATGTATATATACACATACATACATACATACATATAGACATGTAAATTCTCAGATAAAGATCTCATATCTCAAATCCTTGAAGAACTTTGTAAAATCTACAAGAATATGAACCATTCCCTAATTGATAAATGGTCAAAGGATATGAACAGGCAGTTTTCAGACATCAAAGCAATTTAAAGCCATATGAAAAAAGCTCTAAATCATTATTGATTAGAAAAATGCAAATTAAAACAACCTTGAAACTTCATTTTACACCTATCAAATTGGCTAAAATGATTGAAGGGGAAAGCAATAAATATTGGCAGGAATGTGGAAAAAGTAGGACACTAGTTCACTGTTGGTAGAATTGCAAACTGATCCAACCATTTTGGATAACAATCTGGAATTATGCCCAAAGAACTATTACACTGCCTACACCTTTTGATTCAGCAATACCACTACTAGGTCTATTTCCCAAGGTGATTAAGGAAAAAGGAAAAGAACCTATATGTTCTAAAATATTTATAGCAACTCTCTTTGTGGTTGCTAAGAACTGGAAATTGCAGGGATACCTGTCAATTGGGGAATGGCTGAACAAGTTGTGGCATATGATTGTCATGGAATACTCTGTACTATAAAAAGTGATGCGCTCAATCATCTTGGGAAAACACGGAGAGACTTGCATGAAACAATGAATAATGAAACGAAATGAACTAAAAGAATGTGGTATACAGTAAAAGTAATGTTGTTTTAAGAACAACTTTGAGGGAATAAATCATTTTGAATTATAAATACCCAAATTAACTATGAAGGACATATGAAGGAAGACACTATCTGCATGTAGAGAGAGAACTGATAAATAGAAGGATGTACAGAATATTTCTACATATATATGTATTTACATACATATTTGTGTCTAAATGTCAATCTCTAGGGTAGGGGGAAGGGAAGAAAAAAAGGAAAAAAATTACATGATAACTTCATTGTATATTTAGAAGGAATAGCAAGTTGTACATAATAGATTTACAGTTATATGTGCAATCATCTTTTAAAAAATTATACTATGTTGTGGAAGTGTTGTTTTATTCCATAAATTAAAAATAAAATAAATGAAAAATTTAAGAAATTCCTTTAAATTCTAAACCCTCTACCATTTTTTAACTCTTTGTTACAAGTTGTTGTTGTGTTTGTCCTTGGTTCTCAAAAAGGACCATGACATCAAGATGATGACATGACATTCAGTTGTCTTTGATTTGAGTGAGGGAGGGCTGTGCAGTGCCACCAACCTCACTTTCTTCTCCTGAGCCATCTGGGTCCAATGGCCTGAAATTCATCAGGATGACTGGAGATGGGTCAGGATGCAATGGGAGACCCTGGCCCTTTCAGGCTAAGGTCTTATAGCATTCTCACTTTGAGTGAGATACACCCATTCAATGAATAGGCTCTTTAAGTTACTCAAGGGATGGCCCCTTTAACAAAAAATAAAAAAATCAAACTGGGCGTGGAAGACCCCCAGGGTTCCTGGGTAAAAGAGAAACAATGGAGGGTTGACATACAAGCTCAAAAGAGCATAGCAAATGTAACTCGCTTTGCTAACAACCACTACCGAGATGGGGTGGCTGATTCTCAGGGCCAGCTGAATTTCTCTGTAGGTCACTGGCTCATCTTGGGATTTCTCTGAGATTCTAGGATAAGGGGGAGGGGTCTCTGGGCAGAGAACAACAGTGTTCAGTGTAACTTCCTGTCTTGGAGAGTGAGCCTGGGAGGGTGGATAGGGAGCTCAGGGATGGCTTTAAAGGGGAGGGATACATTTAGAAATGAAGATGTTACGAAAAAGATATTAATAAAAATTAAAAGATATTAAGTTTAAAAAAATAAAGTTAAGGATTCCCAGTAATGATTCCAGAGAAGAGATAATGAAACATACTTCTTGGCGGAGAGATAGGGGACTTCTGTGATAGAATGTTGTATGTGATGTCCAGTCTGGTCTGTAGGGCAGATCCTCATCCCCTCATGCCTTAATTACTCCTATGGACTGCTCTGCCTGCCTAATCTCCTCTCCACTCAGTCATTCAAGTAATTTTCCTAAAATGCGGGTCTGATCATATTACCCCTCTACTCAATAAACTGCAGTGGTTCCCTATTGCCTCTAGGACCAAGTACAAAGTGCTCTGTTTGGCATTTAAAACCATTTATAACTTAACCTCCTCTTACCTTTCCAGTTTTCTTCTACCTCACCCATCTTCATGCAGTTTTCATTCCCATGACACTGGTCTCTTGGTTGTTCCATGAACAAGACACTCCATCTCTTGATGCTGGGCTTTTTTTCTGTCTGTCCCCCTATGCCTGGAATGCTCCCCTCATTCTGCTCTAACTACAGACCTCTCTGGCTTGTTTAAATCCCAGTTAAAACCCCACCTTCCACATGAAGCCTTCTCCAACTGCTCTAAACTTCCCTATGTTAATTATTTCCTATTTGTTCTATTTATGGCTTACTTTGCATACATTTGCTTGTATGTTGTTTCCCAGACTAGACTGTAAATTCCCTGAGGACAGGGACTGTCTTTTGTTTTGTTTTGTTTTGTTTTTGTTTGTTTTTTCTTTTTTGGGGTTAGCACAGTGCCTGACATATATTAGGTGCTTAATAAACATTTATTGAATTGAACTGAATATTTAAGGCTTGTTTATGATGTTCCTGCAATAAGTCCAGGTACAGGAGAAATTAATCATAAAGTGTAAGAGGATTCTGATTCCTTTACTTTGGAGTCAGATTCTCCTTGGGCATGAACTCAGGTCAAGTGAAACCACAGATAGGGCACCTTTATGGGCATAGGTCACTCTCTCACAGGTCATGACTGTTACATCTGTTCCCACTCTACATATCAATATCGTCTTAGCAACACCTGTAAGGCTGTGGGCTCTAGCAAAATCATAAAAACATAAAACAAACAAATCCCACCCAAAAGCCAGCATAATTTCAAAAACAAAACTCTCAAAATTTTAAAGTGAAAATGTAATAAACTGATACAACCTCCCCCAGTGTTGACTTGTGTCAGCAAACAAGAAAAAGAAAATTGTGAATCATCTTACAAGGTAAGCTGCCTCTCCAATATTGTATACTTCTCACCAGGTGAGCTATTTTGTAGATTGTTAGTTTTAGATTAAAAGTGATTTGAACATATGAATTTTTAAGAAAACACCAGGTTTATGTTTTGTACCTTTAGTAGTAAGCTTTGAATTTTTTTTTAAAAAAGATTTCACTGTAGTGGTTTCCCTTGTTTAAAGTGAAGGATTTCCTGATGTGCAATTATAATGATTGAGCTTGGCCCTGGAGATGAGTTGAGAAAATATACTGCCCTGTCCTCTTTGCAGAGGTAAAGGGCTATGGAGGTGGATAATCACTTGTATAGTCAGACACAGAAAATGTGTTGGTTGGCTTTACTGAACTGTTTTTAAAAATTCTTTTAAATTCTAAATTCCTTTGATATGTCTTAACTCTCTGTTACGTGGGATGACTTTAATGGAAGGGGAGTAATATGTTCAGAAATGAAGGTGATGTAAAAAAGATATTAATAAAAATGACAAGATATTAAGTTAAAAATAAAGGTAAGGATTCCCAGTGAAGCTTTCAGAGAAGAGATAATGAAACATAATTCATGGCAGAGAAGTAGCATAGAATATTGTATATATTGTCCTTCCTGGTCTATATACTGGAAGCTGTAGCTTCATTCTTTTTCTTTATCACAAAAGAAGGTTTAATCTGGGTGTGGAGAGAAGGGGGTGGGAAGTAACCATGATATAAAGACAAAAGGCATCAACAAATCTATTTTAAAATTAAAAAATAGAGTTCAAGGTTTAAGGAAAAGGTCTGAGAACCAGTGGTTTAGTGGAAACTGGAGGAACATAAGGATCCCTGTGAGCTGCATATTGACTTAGACAATCACATATTGATATTATCTATGTATCATTTTATTTGTATTTGTTTTGTTTAATATTTCTCACCCCCCTCGTTATCTGGTGTGGGGAATGTTATAGATGGTGATGCTGTCCTGTTGGCTGTGTATTTGACACCTCAGTGTTAATAGAAGTTCCAGCTTCCAAATAACCAAGGGGAAAGACCTCATAGTGTGATGTTCTATGATTAATGCCATGTCTCTTGGCAGAACTGGAGATCATTTGGGGGCTTTGAATTGCTCTTGGTCTCAGTAGGATTCCGCCCAAGAGCCTCATAGGTGAAGCCTGCCAGATCCCTTTATCTTGCATAGTCATGATTTGTGAATTGTCTTCTGTGATCCCTGCCTACACTAAACACATCTTTAGCCATAGACCTGTTGAAATTCAGGACTCAATCTTGACCTTGGTCTTTCTTACCATGAAACTTACAAGGCAAGAGAACCAACGTGTTGGGTAGCAGAATCAGGATCCGTGGGAACTTTGACAGGTCTAAACAATGGGATAAATTAAATACATTTCATAAAGGGATAAATTTTATATTCTACACTGAGGTTCAAAAAAGTCATGGGGAAATAGAGAATGGAGGAGATGTTTTTAGTAGTGGAGTATAGCTCAGTGACTTAAGACTGTGACATTGGAGCTGAGGTAGCTAGTGCATTTTTTTAAAAGAATGGGTCTCCCTATCTCACGCAAGCTGGAAATACATGGATTACTCACAGGCCTGATCCTTCTAATGGTTGGCATGGGAGCCCTGACCTGCTCTATTTCTGATCTGGGCTAGTTCATCCATCCTTAGGTTCCTGGGGAGCTCACTCTGTTGATTATAGCCTTATTGTGGGTACCCAATCTGCTTAGCCCAGTGCAGTTTAGAACTCCTGAGCCTCTGGTCTCAATCTCCTCAGTATCTACTATTATAGGCATGTGCTACCACCCTAGCCAGCGAATGCAATCTTACATTACTTTAATAAAAGTATAGTTTCCAGAAATTATTCTGGAGAATACTCTACCCCATATCTTTTCAGTTACCAAGCATTTATTAAGTTCTGATTAGATGCTATACAGGGCAGCTGGCTGATGCAGTGGCTAGAGAACCAGCTCTAGAGTCAGGAAGAGTCATCTTTCTGATTTTAAATCCAGCCTCAGACACTTACTAGTTATGTGACTCTGAACAAGTCAGTTAGCCTTGTTTGCCTCAGTTTCTTTATCTATAAAATGATGTACAGAAGGAAATGGCAAACTGCTCCAATATTTTTGCCAAGAAAACCCCAAATGGGGTCATGAAGAGGCAGACACAACTGAAATGATGGAACAACATGTGCTATATGCTGTGATAGATGATGGGGTTAATAAAATAAAAATGAAACAGTTCCTGTTTTTAAGGAGCATGCATTCTATCAAGGGAAACAATATACTCATATAGAAATAATATTATATATACATATGCTACACATATATGTATATACATACATACACATATAAATAGATATAAAACAATTTTTGGAGAGGGGTGAAGGCAATAAGGCAGCGGTTCTTAACCTTTTTGGATCATGTACCCCTTTGGTAGTCTGGTGAAATCTATGGACCTCTCCTCAGAGTAATATTTGTAAATATTTAAAGTAGAATTAGAAAGAAAAGCAATTAATTGAAATACCATTATCAAAACATTTTTTTAAAACATCACTGACCCCAGATAATGAACACCTAAAGTGGGAAGCTGGGAGAATTATTCTAGTGTTTTGTGTTCAGCTCCAGGTGCCGTGTTTTAGGAAGGATCTTGACAAATTGGAACTTGTCTGGAAGAGAATGGCTAGAATGATGAGAGGACATCTCCACCCACTGTCCCATCAGAAACTGAAATGTAGTAAGTCCCAAACTGAATTTATTCTATTTCTACCAAAGCCTCCTGACTTCACTATTTCTGTCTCTGGCACCCTCATTCATCCTGGGCTCTCAGGTTGGAAACCGTGCATTTTCTTTGGTTGAAAAAAAATGAATGAGAAAGTATTCATGAAAAGCCTACTTCATGCCAAACACTATGCTTAGTGCCAGGGGTATAAATACAAAAGTGAAGATAGTTCCTTTCCTCAAGGAGTTATATTCTAATTGGTTGTTACCCTTCATTCTCGAAGAGGACCAAGATGACATCACTGTGCTAGAGTCAAGTTTCAGTGTGTCCTGACTGTGACTGATCAGAGTGCTGAGCTGAGAACGCTCTACCACAGGTCCAGCACAAATAGTCCATGTGAACATTTGGAATGGATTCTCTAAATTTGTGCATCCTGTGTTTTCTTTGAGCTGTTTCAGTTTTGCTTTGCTCACAGAGCACAGCACCTTCTCTGATGTGGGCACACTATGCTGAGCAGTCCTGTGCCAGTGTCTCCCATGATACACAATCAAATCCAAAGTTCTTCAGAGAGACCTTGACAGTGTCCTTGTATCGCTTCTTCTGACCTCCATGTGAACACTTGCCCTGTATGAGGTCTCCTTAAAAGAGTCTTTTTGGCAAGCCTGCATTTTACATTCAAACAACATGGCCAGCCCATCGAAACTGTGCTCTCTTTGAAGCAGAGTATGAATGCTTGGCATTTTAGCTCAAGTAAGGCCCTTAGTGCCTGGTACCTTACCCTGCCAGGTGATCTTCAGAATCTTCCTAAGACAATTCAAATAGAAGAGATTCAGTTTCCTGGCATGGTGCTAGTAGACTGCCCAGGTTTCACAGACATATGAAGTCAGCACAACAGCTCTGTAAACCTTCAGTTTGGTAGTCAACCTAATATCTCTTCTCTCCCATACTTTCCTTCAGAGCCTCCCAAACACTGAGCTCGCTCTGGTAATGGGTGTGTCAACCTCATTATCAATGTGTATGTCCCTAGAAAGTACACTACCAAGGTAAGTGAACTTATCTAAAGCATTCAAAACTTCTCTATTTGCTATAACCAATAGTTCCATGTATGAATGGTATGGTACTGGCTGATGAAGCACCTGTGTTTTTTTGGTGTTAATTGTTAGGCCAAAATAGCACGAGCAGCAGAGAATTGATTCATACGTTACTGTATTTCAGTTTCAGAGGCTTCATTGAATGTGCAATCATCTACAAACAGAAAATCATGCACCAACACTCTTGGCTTGTAGCCTTTTCAAGTTGAAGAATTTACCATCAGTGCAATAGCTGACCATGATGCTGTGGTCGTCCTCATTGAAAGCATTTGACAACACGGCTGAAAACATCATGCTAAAAAACATGGGAGCAAGCACACATCTCTGTTTCACTCCACTAGTGACTGGGAAGGCATGAGAGCATTGTCATTTTACCTAGAACCTGGGCCAGCATGCCCGTGGGGCAGTTCATACATCTCTAAGAAGGCAGCATTTAATTCCATCAAAAGTAAAGTACAAAGCTTAGAGAGATGCAGGATTCTTGGCTTTGTAAGAAGGCAGATGAAATTCAATTTTATGCTGATGGTAACAATCCAAAGCACTTTTGTGATGTCCTGAAGGCTGTTTATGATCCAAAGACCTATGGTGCATCTCAAATACTCAGTACTGATGGAGCCATATTGATTAGTGATAAGGACATGATCTTAGAGACTTGGATTGAACATTTCCATAGTGTTCTCAACAGACCATCATCAGTCAATGCTGAGGTCATTGATCATTTACCTCAGGTTGAAGTCAATCCCTCCCTACCAGAAACTCCAAGTGAAGAGGAGGTTTTGAGGTCCATTAGTCTCCTTTCATGTGGCAAAACATCTGCTGCTGATTCTATTCCAGATGAGATTTACAAGGTAGGGGGATAATTGCTCATACAAAAGCTGACTGAAATTTTCTTGGTTATATGGCAAGAGCAGGTTATCCCCCAGGATTTCAAGGATACTACCATTGTCCATCTCTATAAAGGTAAAGGGAATAAATTGTCCTGTGATAATCATAAGGGGGTCTCTCTCATAGTCATTGCTGGCAAGATTCTCGCCAGAGTCCTCCTTAATAGACTGATCCTTCACCTGGGAGATGATCAATTACCTGAGAGCCATTGTGGCTTCAGAAAAGGCCTAGGAACAGTTGATATGGGGTTTGCTTCTCAACAACTTCAGAAAAAATGCCAGGACCAGAACAGAGGTCTGTACACAACATTTATAGATCTGATCAAGATCTTTGATACTTTTAGGCATGAGGGCTTATGGCAAATTATGTCGAAATTTGGTTGCCCAGAGAAGTTCATCAGCATTGCATATCACTTTCATAATGGCATATTCTAATGGGGGAGGCAACAAGGATAATGAAGATGTAGATACTATGGAGGAATATTTTGGTTTGAAAAGTTACAGTACTGGTGGAGTGGTGTAGATGAACACACTTTCATTAGCAGTGACAGAGTTGATTTGTCAGGAACTAGAATAACTCAGGAGCAGAATTCATATATAGTAGTGTGGCAGCTGACAAAGAAAAGGCTGCGTAAAGTGGAATGAGGCATGACTGGAGCCAGGCTTAGGAATGGGGACCAATGGAAACAACCGTCAATCAAGAGAGTGGAGCACCATGGTGAGAGTTTTTGTTGGCAAAAGGGTTAAGCCAGCAGGGCATGGTTTCTGTTCTGGACTCAAGGAGAAGGTTTCTGATTGTTGCATTTCCTTTACTTCTTATATCAGATTTAGTTTCTGACTCTTATTGATTTTTTCCTAAATAACATCTCTCGATTCATTAATCCCTCTTTATTCCCACTGCCACTATCCAAGTACAGGCCATTATTAATACCCACCTAGACTATTACAATAACTTCCACTTTCTCTTTGCTCTAATTCATCCTTGGTTCCACTGCAGATTGATCTTCCTTATGTTTTTTAAAAAAATCTTCCATGGCTCTCCATCACCAATTAAAGCAAAATTCAAATTCTTTTACCAGGCATTCAAGATTCACCATAATCTGGTACCATTAATCCTCTCTTGCCTTATTTAACATTATTCCAATCCCTAAACCCTGGATTCCTGAACATTGTACTAATCCCAGTGCCCTGAACATACCTTGATTTCCTGCACCACCATTGCTGTTCCCTATGCCTAAGACGTCTTTGTCTTCACTTTTGAGTTCCTACCTATCCAGAAGCTAACCTTGGCTTGTTTCACGTCTCAGCTAAAATCCCAACTTCTACAAGAAGCCTTTTGAGATTCCCCCTTAGGGCTAGTGCCTTCCCTCTTGACTCTCTACAATTATCCCATATGCTCGTTTGTACTTAGTTGTTTGAGTGATGTAAGCTCCTTGGGAGTAGGCACTATATTTGCCTTTTTTATGTTTCTTAACTCTGTGCCTGGAGAAAGAATAATTACTTTATAAATTTTGTTGACTTAATTTGACTCTTTTTTTCACTTTTAAAATTTTTTTATTAATTTATTTTTAGTTTACAACATTCAGTTCCACAAGCTTTTGACTTTTAAATTTTTCCCTGTCTCTCCTCTACCCCCCTCCAAGACAGTGTGCAATCTGATATAGGCTCTACATACATATTTATATTAAACATATTTTCACATTCGTCATGTTGTAAAAAAGAATTATAACCAATGAAATGAACCATGAGAAAGAAGAAGCAAAACAGAACAAAATGAAAGCTTTGATCTGCATTCAGACTCCTTAATTCTTTCTCTGGATGTGGATCACATTTTCCATCATGAGCCTTTTGGAGTTGTCTTAGAACCTTGTATTTCTGAGAAGAGTTAAGTCTATCAAAGTTAGTCATCATGCAATGCTGCTGTTACTGTGTACAATGTTCTCCTGGTTCTGCTTACTTCACTCAGTATCAATTCATGCAAGTCTTTCCAGGTTTTTCTGAAGGCTGCCTGCTCATCATTTCTTATAGCACAATAGTATTCTATTATATTCATATATCACAACTTGTTCAGATATTCCCAAATTGATAGGTATCCCCTTAATTTCCAATTTTTTGCTAACACAAGAAGAGCTGCTATAAATATTTTTATACATATGGTTAACTATCTTTAAATCCAATTCAAAATGCCACCTCCTCCAGGGAAAGCTCCCTGATCATCCTGTCAGTATGAACTCCCCACCCCCTTTGCCTTGGATCTTGAATAGACCTTCGTTTTGAATCTCTTTAATATATTCCATTTTATTATTGTATAGTGAGAAGTAGTCTTGTGTAGTGATAAAGACCTGTGCTCAGAGGCAGAACAACCTGAATTCAAATCTGGCCCAGAGGCAGCTAGGTGATGCAGTGGATAGAGGGCTGAGTCTGGAGTCAGGAAGACCAGAGTTTAATATGACCTCAGACACTTCCTAGCTGTGTGACCTTGGACAAGTTTCTTAACCTTTTTTTGCCTCAATTTTAAAATGTGGATGAGAGAAGCACTTACCTTGAAGGGATGTTTTGAGGATCAAATGCGGTAATATTTATAAAGTAAATAGCATGGCGCTAGATACAAAGTAGGCATTTAATAAATGCTTGTTTCCTTCCTCTTTTTGATGTACACCACTTATATGTCTCTGAGCAAGTCATTTAACCATTCAATGACCCCAGAGAACCCTCAATGGAGAAGCCACAGAGGAGGCACCAGTTTGCAATAGTAGAGGGAGTTTCCTCATTGGAATGCTTCTTACACCAATAGCATCATGGTTTCAGATCCCCTCCAGCCATCTTCTGTGATTGTGGTTTATCTCTCTTCTAAATGATAAGCCCTATCAAAGTAGGGACTCTTCACTTAGGCTTTTATATTTCATCCAGTGCCTTGCTCATCATCACACAGTAGATGGCTGATAATTTTTTTAATTGCATTGAATTCACTCATTTATTCCACATGGAGAAGGGGAGGAGGGATAAGCATTTATAAAATGCTTACTATGTGCCAGGATTTATAAATATTATCTCCATTTGATCTTCAAACCAGCCCTGTGAGGTAAGTGCTATTATGACTCACTTCATACTTCAGGAAACTGAGGTAGGTAGGGCAAGTGACTTGTCCAGAGTCACACGGCTGGTAGGAATATCTGAAACTGGATTTGAAGTCTTCCTTACTCCAGGCCCAGTGTTCGAGTCATGGTGCCACCGTAGCTTAGGCTGGACCTTAAAATACAAATGTCATGAGGCACTTATGAAGAGAATGCATGGGACTGAGGGATATTACTTGACTCTTGGCCCCTGGAGTCCCTTTCTCACTCCACAGAGTCCCTGCCAAAATCATTTCAGAGTGAGGCAGGTGCTCAGCTAAGAGTCCCTTACAGAGATGTCTCAGCTGATGGGTCCATTCCTGGGTGGACTAGACCAAGGTCTAGTCTTGGCTAGCTACTATTGCTACTGGCTTCTGTTGCTCATCGGACCTCATGACTTTGATATATTTCCTGGTCTCATGGTAACCTGGGTGCTCCCCTCTCTGAATGCTTGTTTACCTAAGATCAGGAAAGGATAGACTCAACAGAAGTAGAAAGAGGTGCTATATGTTCACAACAACATGGCAGGCTTGTGGGAGGTAGGACAGTTGCTGCCTGTCCTTACTCAACAGTTTGTAGGCATTCTTGCCTCCCTAATTGCCAGAAAGAAAAATGCAAAAGGCTCTGGAGAGGAGCCGGTTGGTCCTTTTTCATTCAAACTCAGTTCTAGCTTTGTCCTTCCTAAGTCATCAGGCCTTTCTTTTCAGCAGATGAAAACTCCTCATCAGAGAACCAGTTGCCTAGTCACTCAAGACTGAAAGTAGGCCCACCACTCCTCCACGTGTTGGAAGAGAACTATTATATTGTGCAAGCTCTGTATGACCTACCAGAAATGGCAAATCTGAGTGTGCTTTCAGGATTAGGGTTTCATTGACCAATCTCCAACTATATAGATATAATATATACACACTATTTACACAGTACACACATATATACCTGTATGTTGTCTCCTTCATTAGTATATGAATTCCTTAAGGGCAGGAATTGTCTTCCTTTTGTCTAAAGTGATAAATGCTTATTGAAATGTGTTTGAGCATATGACCTTGAAACACAGTTTCAGTTGGGCCTGTGGCTCTACTGCCATAGGTCTGTCATTTCAAAATCCTTAAACTCACTTTCTGTAAAAATCTTACATGTAAATACTTTTAAAACCTCTAATGGAAGGGATCTAATGGTAAAAGTGACATAAATGTGGACTGATTTTTGCCCTTGATTTTCCTTTCCTATATAAACAGAAATAATGCTACCTATCCATCATGTCGTTGGAGGAAAGTTTTGAGTAGCTATTCCTTAGTGGTATGGAATTATATGTTGAGGCATTCTACTTCCTGGCTTGCCCCATCTTGCAGCCAGAAATAAAGGCTTTCCAGCTGGTTAGCATGCATTTGGGGTATATTTCCTGGTCATGAAATAGAATTTTTCCTCTGTGTGAATCTAATTGACTCCTGGAACTCTGGATCTTGACCTCATTACCACCATATTCTTTCATTGAGTTAAAACATATAGATCTTCATTAAGATTTTATTTGAAGGGTCAATAGTTCTAACAAAAATCATGAACTTTCAGGTTTCACATAGTCTTCTGTGTATTGTGTAACCTTTATCTGAGCTTTCTTACTCATTTTCTTATTCTGAAAAATTTGAGCACAGTTAATGTGATCTTTCCATCTTCATTTTAAAAAATATTTATTCACTTTAGATATTATTGCTCATTACGCAGTAGAGTTTCTAAATTGCAGAACCATAGGATCTCTCAGTTGTAAGACCATCTAGTCCAACCTATAGCTGGATAAGAATTATGTCTATTAAATATCTGAAGAGTAGTCTATCAGACCACTCCACTCTGGACTGGTTCTAATTGTTAGGAACTTTTTCCTCACAACAGAACTATAATTATCTCTTTGTGATTTCTACCCTTTCTTAACAGTTCTACCTTCTGGGATGAAGGTGAACAAGTCTAATTCCTCTTACGTTTCAAATATTTGAACACAGGTATTCTATCCTTTCCCTAAACCTTCTCTTCTCTGGGGCTTGGTAACAGCTATAATCCATATTTCTTTGGTCTTGGGCATATAGCTTCTTAATGACCTTGGAAAGGATTTTGACGCTGTATGCAAGATAGAAGGTTGCTGATGTAAGAGGAAAGCAGGAGGGATGAGAATAGAATAGTGTGGCAGGAAAGGCAGTCTTTTGCTCCACAGGGTTTCTGGGACTAAATATAAGATTATTATTGGTTGTAAAGTCTTTGTCCTGGGCTCTTTTTATTTTTTTCTTCCTTTGTCTTCGCAAAGAAAAAAGATTCATTTACTCAGGAGAAAGTTTATCTAATACCTAACCCTGTCTTCCACTGTACAGTCTCCACTAATCCTATTATACAACCAGGTGGTCCTACTGAATTTTGTCCAGTGGGTCGTTGGCTTAACTTGAGTGTGTGTGTTCCATGTATCCCTGGTGACCCTTCACTCCCCTCCCAACCCCATTGTCCTTAGACACAGAAACTTTTCTGAATTAACTTTCTGGTCTTTGAGCTTAATGAACTGGAGAAAAGACATATGTTTGGGAGGTGCTGATAGAACCTGGAGCTAGGATAAAAGTAATGAATGTTTTCTTTTATCCTTCGCTATCTCTTGAATGACTCTGGATATAATTATCCTTAGGGGACTGAGAGAAGATTTGTTCTTTGGCCTCTCTGCTGAAGAATTTTTTTTATGACCCCCATTTTTATAATGTTAATCTTCACATACATTCCCCAAACTGAGAAATCATCAAGCAAGTTTCTCTTGTCCATATTAGAAATTATTTGAAACATCGATCTCCTGGCCAACCTTGATAAATCACTGCCAACTGATAACTCTCCAAGGAATGGATTTACAACTAGACTACTATGTGATATATTCTGTGCTGAAAGGGAACAGGGCTGGATGGTCACACACAGTTCTAAGGGAAAATGTGAGAGTGGGATTTATAAACCTAATGAAAGCGGCAGACCTTCAAGTTCAAAGTCATAAATTGGCTCCTGGAGTCCTGATTGCTGGGGGAAGTGGCAAATCAAAGCGATTTAGGTTAGAGTTCATTTCTCCTGAATCAGGTTGGTACAATGCTTTAAAAATTGAACAGTTTCATTCAATATTAACTTGACTTACAATAGCAATGCCCAAATCAAATCTGAATTAAGAGACTGAATATAAATCTAATTCATCAAAGACTGAATCTAGCCACCAAATGCCAGACCCTCAGCATTACTTTCTATATCATGACTGAGATGGAGAACGGGAAAGTCATTTGGCTAATGAACCCAGTATGGGATAAAGGGCAAAACTAGAACTATATTGAGTTTGAATTCCATTATGGAAAAAAACTGGATTAGAACAAAGGCAGAAAACAGACTTCATCAGTGTCATTAATAAAGTGTTGTAATAAATTAAAAAATAACAACCTCCAAACCAGCCATTGCCATGATGATAAAAACTACTTCATATTTGCATAATGTTTCATGATTACAGAACATTTTCAAAGGTTATTTCATTTGAGCCTCATAGCCCTACTGTGCAAGAGAGTATAAATATTGTTATCCTCATTTTACAGATAAGGACATTGAGGAACAGTGAGTTCAATTAACTTAAGGGAATGGAATGAAATAAGTATTCACATAGCACCTACTATGTGCCAGTCACTGTGCTAAGTGCTTTACACATATTATCACACTTGATCCTTCCAACAATTCCATGAAGTATGGTATGTTAATATCCCCTTTTTACAGTTGAGGAAACTGAGGCAAAAAAAGGTTAAATGACTTACCCAAAGTCATACAGCTAGTGAGACAGAGACTGGATTTGAATTCAGGTCTTTCTGATGCCAGACCCAGCAATCTATTTGATTGGCATTGGTAGAAGGAGTTTCCTCCCTAGGAGTTCCCAACTGATGTGTGACTTTAAAATATATGTGTATGTATGTATGTGTGCATTTTGATAACTTTTTTTTAAAAAGATAATTGGTTTTCTTTGTAATTTGATTTATTTTATGTATTTTAAAAATATTATTCTTAGAAGGAGTCCAGACTGCCATGAGAGAGGATTTTGTCCCAGAGTGCTGAGACATTAAGTGATTTGTCACTGTATGACCAGGGTCTTTGAAACAGGACTTGAATCCAGGTCTTTTTGGCTCCAAGCTCAGCTTCCTATCTATTTTGTTACACTGTCTCTCTGGTGAGGGTGGGGGTGGGGTCAAAAATAGACTGGGAAAATTCTCCAAATGAAAAAAATTCTTTAAAAAACTATAACTACGCTAGACAGTATAAGGTTCAAATATTGCTATGGCATAGGAAATGACAAGTTGGTGGACTTAGAAAAATATGGAAAGACTCAGTCTTATGAAGGAAGAGATTATTCACCCTCAGACAAATGGAGGGCAAATAAGTATAGAATGGTCTTACATAGATGCATATGAATGTATGCATATGAGTATGATTATAGTTATCAAAGTATATGTATATAAGTATATGCATGTATATGTCTTTGTGTGTATGTATACATATATGTGTATATATGTATATGTATGAGCATGTATGTATATATATGTGTGTGCACTGTATTATTGCTTTCAGGTAGGTAAAATGTAACCTATTAAAACAAATTACATCTTTGCAAAAATTTATGAGAAATTTACATTAACTAATGTAATTTTCATTGTGCTTTATTGTAGCCTTCTTGCTTCTTGGTGGAGGGAGGAAGGGGGAAGAAAGAACAAAGTCAATAGTACATAGCAAAGAACAAAAGGAAATTTACAAGGAAGCAAAGATGGACAGTTCTGAACCCAATGTGTAGTATATTACATAGGCTTTCTTAAAATGGAAATTTATTGCTGTGTCTTTTGAATCCTCTCATGTTCTGCTGTGTACCCAGCCATGCTTTTCTTTTCTTATTTTGTATTTAATTTTAATATTTAAGTTTATAAGATGTTTCTTTTTCTTTTCTTATTTTGTATTTAAGTTTTAGTATTTAGATTTAAAATAAATTAATGATTAAAAAAACTTACAACTGCAACCCTAGAAAAAAGGATGAAACAATCCAAAGAATCCTGAGAGTGACTGAAAAGTCAATTAAAAAGATTAAAGAAAAAAGTAAAGAGTGAAATTAGAGCTTGTAGGAAAGAACTTTCAATGGTATAGAACAGAAGCTAGAAAATCTCAAAGCAGTTCATACCCTGAAACAAGGAATGGGGAATCAGATGAAATTTTTAAAATGTAATTTTTCAGCAAAATTTATTAGAGCAAAGTCAAAGGAAGACAAAACTGGAAGAGCACAGAAAGTTGCTATAATAAAATATAATTCACCTGGAAGACAGGGTTCAATAAGAATCATTGGTCTCCCAGAAAAAATATGATGAAATAAAAAGCCTGAATAACATTTCAGGAAATCATAAAAGTCAGTTCTCTAGGAGGGTTTCTTGAAATTGAGGCTGTGCAGGTGAAAGTCATTCAAGCATAGAAGTGAGGAGAATAAGAAGGGCTCTTATGAACCATATTGTTTTGGGGAGAGGCAAGGGAATGTTAAAAAAAAATAATGAAGATGATTATAGCACTGGAGTCAGGCTGAAGTAAGCAGAAAACTGAGCTTGTCTCTGCAGGGAGCAGGCAGGTATGATAGTGTCTTATTGAAAGGACTAATTGTGAAGGTGTAATGATGGGCAGTGGTGGCGAAGAGTGAAAGACCCAAGGAGTTGGATGTACACTAGAAAGTAAAGGAAAAGAGAAGAACTGGGGCCTGATTCAAGCAATATAAATGGCATATTTAATGTTGATTTATTACTTTATATGGAGAAAAGAAATATTATTACAAGATTTGGTGAAGGGAAAAACAAATGACAATCCTAACTAAATGTGAATGGGATGAATTCATCCACAAAATGGAGGAGTGTGGCCGATTGAATTAGAAAGTAAAATCAAGAATTTACTAATGTAAGAAGCACACTTAAAATGTAAATATACAGAGTTAACATTGAAGGATTGAAGTAGAATTGACTACACATCAGCTAAATCTGAAAAAGCAGGAGCGCTAGTCATGACTTCAGAGAAGACCATAGTGAAAATAGATATTGTTAAGAGACACAAACCTGGAAATTTCATGGTGCTTAAAGACTTCAAAGACAATAAAACAATATCAGTATAAGCACACATACACTGAATGGTGCATCATGTAAGGAAAAAGCAATCAAAATATATAAAGACTTACACAATAAGACAATAATTGCAACATTTACTGAATGGGTAGTATCTATCAGTCACTAGACTAAGAGTTGGGAATACAAAGACAAAAATAGAACCATACCTTCCTTCAGAGGGCTTATATTCTAATGGGAAAACTACATGTATAAGTATATACCTAATATATGCAAAATGAAGATAAAGTAGCTGTGAGGAAAAGTGTATTAGCAGCGGGGAAGGTGGGGGGGGGCGTTCAGGAAAAGGTTCCTGTAGAAGGTGATGATTGAGCTGAGTATTAGAGGAAATCAGAGATTCAGTGGAAGTAAGAAATGGGTGGTTTCTAAAAATGAGGGATGGAGTATTATGTGTAAGGAACAGCAACTAAGCCAATGTGATAGGCCATATGATACCAGTATGGTTATGCAGAGTGAGTGGAGGAGAATAATGCATAAGAAGACTGTAAAGGTCAGTAGGGGCCAAATTGTTAAGAGTTTTAAATTTAAATTTACAACACCCCTGGATTTGATTGAATATGGGAGTAACATGATGAGAATTGTGCTTTAAGGAGATCAGTTCAGCTGATATAGGGAGGATAGATTGGAGAGATTTGAGGATGAAGGCCATATAGGAAAATATTGCCATTATCCAGGAAATAGGTGATGAGTCTGACCTAGTGTGGGGGCCGTGTGACTAGGAGGGAGGCAACATTTTTTCTTTTTAAAAAAATTAATTTGTTTTTTGTTTTCAACATTTACCTTCACAAAATCTCAAATTCCAAATTTTCTTCCCATCTCTCTTTTCCCCTCACCCCAAGAGAGTGTGCATTCTGATTATCCCTTCTCTTATCCCCTTCCCCTCTATTTTCTTTTAGGGCTAGATAGATTTCTATACCCCATTGCCTATATTGCCTTATTTCCCAGATGCATGTAAAAACAATTTTTAACATTTGTTTTTTTTAAAACTTTGAGTTATAACTTTTCTCCCTTCCTCTCTCTCCATCCACCCCCACTGAGAAGGCAAGCAATTAGATATAGGTTATATATGTGTGGTCATGCAAAACACTTCCATAGCAGTCATGTTGTAAATGACTAGCTATATTTCCCTCCAACTTATCCTGCTCCCCATTTATTCGACTCTCTCTTTTGACCCTGTCCTTCCTCAAAAGTGTTTACTTCTAATTACCCCCTCCTCCCATTTGCCCTTCCTTCTGCCTTCCCCCACCCCCCTATTTTTCCCCTTCCCCCCACTCTCCTGTAGTGTAAGACAGATTTTCATACCAAATCGAGTGTGCATGATATTGGGAGGGAACCTTTATGAGATGTTATAGAGATAGAAGAACAAAATTGATTGGATATGGGACCTGAACAAGAGTGAGAATTTGAAGATAACAGCAAGGTTTTGAACCTGTGTAACTGGGAGGATAATAGTATCTTCAAAATAATAGGGAAGTTTGGAAGAGAGGTATTTTTGGGGGGTGAAAGATAACTTCTAGTTTTGGAAATATAGAGTTTGATTTACCTATGAGGAATCCAATTTGAAATGGCCAATAGGCAGTTGATGATATTGGACTGAAACAGGAGAGAGACCGGTATATAACTTTGGATATATGCTGAATATATGATCTTGGAGTCTTTATGCAAAGAGATGATAATTAAACCCAAGGGAACACATAAATGAGAGAATATGAAGAGAAACACAAAAGTTCCTAGGAAAAGACCTTGGAGTATACTCAATTGAGAAGGCATGACATGGATGAAGATCCAGACAAAGACTGAGAAGAAGCAATCAGATAGGCAAGGAAAGAACCCGTAGAGAGCAGGGTCATGAAAAGTCAAAAAAAGACTATTCCATGAAAAGAGGGTGGTTATTAGAATAAAATGCTGTATAAAGGTCAAGAAGAACAATGATTGAAAAGAGGTCTTTAGATTTGGCAATTAAGAAATCAATGTTAACTTTGGAGAGAGGAGTTGCAAGTGAGTGATGAGGTAGGAAGCCAGATTGCACTGGGTTAAGGAGAGATTGGAAAGAGAGGAAGTGGAGACATTGAGTGTAGATGACTTTTCTAAGGATTTGGCTAAGAAAGGAAGGAAAGATACAGAATGAGAGTAAGTATGTTGGAATATAGTAAGTATAGATGAGGGAGACTTGGACAAGTTTGGGGGCAGCAAGAAGCACAGAGGGAGAGACTAAAGATGAAAGAGAGATGTGAGATGACAGAGGGAACAGTTTGTTGGAGGAGAAAAGAGGGAATAAGATAAAGGGTCTATGGAGAAGGGCTGTTTTTGGTGAGAAGGTTAATAAAAGAATAAAGGAGGAAATGGTAGGGGAAGATATCAAGGCCTTGTGAGATGAAGAGTACAGTCTTCTTTTTAATACCATTATTTTGCCAGTGTGGCTGTGAGACATGGAAAACAATGGTCTTTGAAGAATTGAAAATTAATATGACACAGAGGTCAATAGAGAGATACACTGTAAATATGAATAGTCTGAGGAACTTCAGAGAAGAACAGGGGTAACATGTCATCAAGGAGATATATGATAGGAATAAAAAAAATGGTGGTAAAGAGATGATAAAAAAAGGATGACAAATGGGTAGCCAGAGGGCTCCACTGATATTCTTGTGATGCCAAGAGGAACTGAGGAAGGTCTCTAGCACACTGAGTAAATCCTCTATGAGAAACTAATGGGAGGGCATGGATATTGGTTACACAAGATAGATGTGTTGCAATCTGCATTTTTGGAGGAGCATTCCAACAGATGAGATCCCAGATCTATTTCAGCATTTATTTGTTTGTTTGTTTATCTATCTGTGAAATTTCATGGGGATTTAATGTTTTCAGGTAAGTAAAATATAACCTATTTGAATGTTTAAATGCATTACATCTTTGCAAAAATTTATCACATACTAGGGCATAAAGAGCTCATAATTAAAAGCAGAAAAATTAAATGAATCCTTGTATGCTATGATGAATCAAACTGATCAATCAGGAAAATATGAATAAAGTACACAAATGAATTCAAAATAATTTTATGCAGAGTGAAAGGTTCAAAGAACAAATGACAGAAAAAATAAATGAATATATCAAAGAAAAATATTATGAGATGTTGAAATTCATGGGATGCTGCTAAAAGCAATTTGTTAAAATAAAATTTATATCTTTGAACTCAAATTAAAAGAAAGTAAAGATTAATTGTTTGAGCATCTACATTTTACAAATACCTACAAAATCAAGAGAGTTACTAATTACCAAAAACAGACACAAATGTAGACTTTTTTTGGGGGGGGGAAGATTCACAAAACTGTTAAGCTGATAAACAAAACAAAGTGTTGGGGTTTTTTTTTTCCCAAATGACCAATAAACAGAGTTAAACTTATGGCTCATTTGACTTTTTAAAAAAATAAATTATTCTAATTAAAAATAATAAAGGAGATTTAAGAATGAATGGAGAGAAAATAAAATTACTAGATCTACTATATCTACTTAAATGCCACAAAGCTGGACACTTAAATGATATTGGTTAATGGATGAATATTTACAATAAAACAAAATGACCAGATCAATAAGAAGTGAATAGAGAATGTAAAATTCTCAATCTCAGAAAGAAAAATTGAGCAAGACACAAATGAACCTTCAAAGAAAAACAATTGTAATATAACCCTGATGAATTTGCAAGTGAATTCTATCAAACATCTCGATTGCAATTAATTCCTGTGCTAAATAAATGGTTTACAAAAATAGAGAAAGGTGAAACCTTACCAACTACTTCTAGCCCAGTATAATATTGATATTCCAAATAAGGAAAGTTAAAGTAGATAAAAAGATATAGACCAATATCACTAATGAAAAATAATATAAAAATCTCAAATGTGAGCAAAAAGCTACAATATAGTCAAACAATTATTCAAAATGACTAGGGTTAGAATAAAAGATATAGACCAATATCACTAATGAAAAATAATATAAAAATCTCAAATGTGAGCAAAAAGCTACAATATAGTCAAACAATTATTCAAAATGACCAGGGTTAGAATTACACCAGGAATGCAAGGATGGTTCAACTTTAGGAAACCTATGCCAAAAACCTTTAGAGATTTGGGATTCATTTACATAGTGGTAATGATTCAGGTCATAGAAGATCCCCTGTGAGATCATGAAAAGAGAATGTAAAGAGAAGAACACATATAAGACCTTGGTGAAATGTTCAAAGACTAGAATTAAGATGAAAAGCCAGTAGAAGACAAAGAAAAGAAATTGTTAGAGGTAGGGGTAGAATCATGAGTATGTAGTATTACAAAAACCAAGGATAGAGAGGGAACCAGTAAAGAGGGGTTGGTGTATTTAGTGTCAAATGTTGGTCAAAGATGATAAGGATAGAAAAAAGATCTGGTGATGAGGAGATCATTACAGAGAACTGTTTCAATAGAGGGATGGAAATGCAAGCAAAATTGAAAAGACTTGAAAAAGTCACCTTGTGTTCAGTAAACTCCAGTGGCTCCCTGTTATCTCTAGTATCAGGTATAAACCCCTCTGTTTGGCCGTGAAAGCTAACCATAATCTAGCTCCTTTTTTCTTCTTTTTAGTTTTCTTTCATATTACTCATTTCTATGCACAATCCAAGCATATTAACTAGCTGTTTCTCACCAATGATGTCCTAAATCCTATTTCTAAATCATTGAACCCACTGTCTCCTTGCTTGGAATGTTCTCTTTTCACTTCTGCCTTTTAGAATCTCAGGGGTGGGGAAGCTTTCCCTGCCTCCCCAAGGTACCTTGAAATCAATGTTCCTTTCCATCTACTCTGTATGCCTCTTATATGTACCTATTTATGTACCTGGAGTTTCTTCCACTAGAACACAAGCTTTTCCAGGGCAGGAGCTGTTTCTGCTTTTTCTTTGTATCTCTAGTATTTATTTAGCTTAGTGCCTGGCACAAAACTCCTTGAAGGTAGGAATTGTTTGATTCTTTTTATTTATATCACCAACACCTAATACAGAGTCTGGTCCACAGGTGGTAATGTGCCTGATAAATGTTTGTTGATCAATTGAATGGATGCTGGAGAAGTAGAGGTAACAAACATAAATTATGTTAGAGGTAGGATGGTAGCTTGATGGGGTGTCAGGGTCATGGAAAGCTCTACTTGGCTAAGACAGAACTGAGTGTATTTATAGACTGAAAGAGGGTAATTTTGAGATGAGAAAGAGACAGAGAGAGAGGGAGAGGGAAAATGTGTTGGGGGAAAAGAGGTGATGAGGCAGACTCATGGAAGAGACAAGAAAGAACGGGATTGAGGTTACAAGTGGAGGGACTGACTTTAGCAAGTTCAACTTTCTCTTCCTCTGAGACAATAGGGAAGGAAAAGGGGGCGGGGAGCAGAAGGAAGGTAAGGGAATTTATGTGGATGACCCCAGTGTCCTCCAAAGTAGAAGGTGGGGTCATCTGCATAATAAAAGGTAAGGGAATAGTTGGGATTTTGAAAAGGTTTGGAATAGTACCTGTGGTGAGTATTCTAGAAGCCAATAAAAGAAAAACAGAAGGTTCCCTCATATGTTCAGAGAAAGGGAAGACTTCTATGAATTGATGCAGAATGAAGTGAGCAGACCCAGGACAACAGTTTATGGAAGGAAGGCAGCATGGTCAAGACATACAACTTTGAGAGACTTAAGAGTTCTGATCAATGCAATGGCCAACCATAATTCCAGGGGACGGAGGATGAACTATGCTACCCATAGCCTGATAGAGAGTTGATGGACAGATGCAGAATGTTGAGATGGACAAATGTGGATATGGACAATGTGGGAATTCATTTTGCTTAACTATGCATATTTATTACAAGGGTCTTGTCTTTTTATATTGAGGATGGTGGGAGGGAAAAAATAAATTCTTATTAATTGAAAAATAAAGATTTTTAAAACATCACAGAAAAGGATCCCTGTGTGGTAGTGAAGGTTAAGTGAATTGCCCTATGTTATCTGTGGCAAATGAAATAGACTTGGGACTTGTATCTGGGTCTTCTAACTCTGAGTCCAGTCATTTGTACTGTATCATATGAATGCACACCCTCATGTCTCTACGTGGTAATAAAATTTTATGTCTTTCAAAGGACCTTAATATTACTTTAACCACAATAACAATACAATTCCTGATGGTGTTTTTTTTAAAAAAGCTCTCTTCAGAGGTAGTAATGTGAAATTGCAAAGAGCCACAAGCAACCCTGGGGCTATCTGTTGGTTTTCTTGTTCTAGGAAGAAGAGAAATCAAAATGACCCTGGCCTATTTATCTAGAAGAAGCAGAGAAAACTGTATTTAAAGTCAACGAACAAGAATCAGTGGTGGTTAAGTAGCTTAGGGACCTCAACCTTTGTTTCTTATACAATGAAGAAAGTGGAGATTTAGAAGTTTTGAGACAACTCAAACCCTTTAGTAGGAAATGGAAATAAACAAAGGGGTTGGTGTGTGTGCATGTGTGTGTGTATGCGTGTGTGCGTGTGTATGTGTGTGTGTGTGGTAAGGTGGAAGAATGGGCAGAAATATTTCCTAAAGAGCAAGTAAAGGTCTCAGTTACAGAAAAGAAATATAACTGTAACTATTCTTCTGAAAATTTTCCACCAGTCATTCTCAAGCTTGAGAGATTGTCTGCCTTAGGGAAGAGAGGCAACTAGGGGGAGCTAATGGTCTCCCTATTAGGAGCTGTAAACTACATGCTATGTTAGTTTCCATAAATATTTGGCATGTGAGTATTGAGTAGGGAATAATGATCAGGTCCGAATTACTTATTTGTAACTTTGTAAGTGGTGACTTTAGTACTGGCTATCTTCAGATACACTAGGTACCAGAGATTGCTTCTGATGTGATAACTATTGAAATGGTCATAAAAAAAACATTGGTATTGGGTAGGAATAGTCCTCTGGAGCTTTCCTGCGTGGCCACAAACATCAATTCCTTCCAGCTGGTCTTCAAAACTGTTGCTTCCTGGAACTGGTTCTCCAAGGATCTTAGAGATTTAGAGCTGAAAGAGAGCTCAAAGGCCATGTGGTCCAAACCTGTCATTTTACAGATAAGGAAACTGAGGCCACCATGAGGTTAAGGGAAATTGCCCAAGGTTATGCAAGTAGTAATCAGAGTCAGGATTTGAACCCATGTGCACTGGTTGTAGTTAGTATTTTTCCCATTGACTTTCTCACTTTGACCAGATTTCTTTTTCCGTATCACTTTAGAGCAATTTCTCATAAATACTACCAGGGAGGACCAAGATCTTCAAGCTTTATCTATCATCTATCTATCTATCTATCTATCTATCTATCTATCTATCTATCTATCTATCTGTCTGTCTGTCTGTCTGTCTGTCTGTCTGTCTGTCTGTCTGTCTATCTATCTATCTATCTATCTAACTTTCTATTTATCTCTTGTATGTACATAACTATTTGCACAATATCTCATCAGAATGTGAGTTCCGCAAGCAAACACTATGTTTTTACATTTCTTCTTGTCTTCTTTGCTGAGCACAATGCCTGGCATATTATAAGCAATTCATAAATGTTTATTGATTGATTTCTCCTCTCATTCTCTCTGGTTAACTTCCTTAATGTTTTCTGGTTGTCAACCGGTTGACCAGCTCACAGATGTTCATTGAATGCCTAGAAGAATGATAACCAGAACAGGGCAACCTGGGCTCTCCCCCACGGCACTGAAATAGAGAGGATACTGACAATATTTTACACCTTCAACAGGTAGAAACAACCGACCTTAGCACACAACTCACAATAATAATTAATTAAAATAGGAAGCTATCATGTGGCACACTTCCTCTCTCAAGTGACTGAGTTTTGTGTTCCATGGTTTGGGGTCTCCCTCTGAGGTCTCCTCATCTTATATCTAGTACTTCCCATGACATTTTCTGTGCTGTTAGCCCCAGGGCACTGCAATTAGAAGTTACAGTTCTGTTACCAAGTATCCAGCCATGTTGGGAACCCAGAGGGATACAAAGAAGTATGAGATCCATAATCCTTACCTTCAGTTTGATGTCATCTTAGCAAGAGGTCTATAATACCATATCTCAGGATTATATGCTTAGTCCTATGATATTTAACATTTTTATCAATGGCTTGGGTAATGGCATAAATGGAATGCTCATCACACTTGCATATGACACAAAGCTGAAAGACAGAGAGGATCAAAAAAAGATATTCCCAGGGTAGAGCATTGGGTTGAATCAAATAAAATGAAATTCATTTCAGTAGGGATAAATGTAAAGTCTTACACTTGGGCTCAAAAAATCAGCTTCATAAGTAAAAGGTGGGGGAAGTATAGTTAGACAGCAGGTTGATAAATATCTGAAAAAGAGATATAGTCACCAGACAATGGGCTCAACATGTCAACAGCCAATCAACGTGCTGAAATTAAAAGGCAGAGTCCCTAGAATCAGGAGGTAATAATCTCTCTGTGTGAAGGTCTGGAGCATTGTTTTCAGTTCTGAGTACCACCTGAATTTATATCTGGCCTCAGACACATACTAGTTCTATGATCCTGGGCAAATGACATAACCCTGTTTGCCTCAGTTTCCTCATCTGTAAAATGAGCTGGAGAAGAAAAGGGCAAATCACTCCAGTATCTTTGCCAAGAAAACCCCAATGGGGTCACAAAGACTCAGAAATGACTGAAATGAGAATGACAAGAAAATCTGAGTACCATAGTTTGATGGACATTGATAAATTGAAAAGCACCCAGAAGAGGGGAACCAGAATGATAAAGGGCCTGAAGTTCAAGACAAATGATGATTGGCTCAAGGAACTGGGAATATTTAGCTTGGATACAGAAGTTTCAGGGGCAATATGATAGTTTTCTTCAAGTATTTGAGAGGGCCATTATATGGAAGATGAATTAGACTTAAGGCAGAAATGAGAACAGTGGGTGGAAACTGCAAATAGGCAAATTTAGGCACAATGTCAGAATAAAACTCTAATAATTACACCTCCCCATAACTGGAATGGGCTCCCTCAATAGGCAGTAGTTTTCCTTTCATTGGAAATCTTTAAGTAGATATCATATGACCTCTTGCGTTTGAGATTTCTTTTTGGGAACGTGTGGGACTAGATAGCTGCTGGTGACCCTTCCAACTCTCAAATTCTGTGATTTTCTCTGAGTTCATAGTCTGATGAAACAAGAATAACCGATGCCCCACCCCGCTTCACTCCCATGCCCCAACTAGAGAGTAAAATAAGAAAGCCAAAATGCTAACTCCTGAGGTATAGACAAAAAGTGCTGTTCAGGGAAATGTAGTATTCAATGATTACATCCCTGCTGCTTATGAGTCACCTACCTATTCCTGAGATCATGACCATAATTTCCACCCAACCAGCCTCTGAGTCATAATGGGAAAACAGTCAACAATCAAGTCAACAAGGATTTATTAAGTGCTTTCTATCGCTAAGCACTGGACATATACATGCAAGTAAAAATAAAGACAAATCTTGCCCTCCAGGAGCTTATATCCTAATGGGGAAGATAGTACATCAATGGGAAGCTGAAAGGGAAGGAGTGTGGAAGAAGGTACATGAGTGGAGGCAAAGTGGAAAAAATTCAGAGGCAGAGCAGAGCAGGGAGAGAAGTGAGCTATGTCTCAGACATTTCCTCAAATGGAGGTTCTGGGTAGGAACTTTCCAATGACAGGAGGGGGCTGACAGTGGGAGAGAGACATCTCCTAAGTGAAAAGGCAGCTATGAGTGTGTTAGAAGGAATCCAAAAAGAGGTAATCTTTTCCCCTAGACATATTCAGTTCTAAAATAAGTGAAATAGTCAATTCCTTTGCTTCATGAGTTAGCATTGAAGGCATGTATGGTAAAAAGGATGTGGGTTGGCCATGTGGTGAGCCTGAGGTAGAACACATGGACAGCCTGAATGCTTAAATTTGGTACACATAAAATTGAAAGAAGACATAGAAGAAGCTCTCCAGTATGTTGGATGCGTCTCCTGGGGAGAATATATGGAAGAACATGGATAAAATCAAATAGGAGGAGAAAACAGGTATTGATTGAGATGTGCGTTGATATTGATCAGATGCCTAGATCTGAGTTTCTGAAATAAATTTCTTAGAGGCCCAGAGTTTACATTTACTCTACAGTTCCATGGTGGTCCAGTGGATAGAACACTGAGTTTAGAGTCAGGAAGACCTGACTTCAAATCTGACCTAAGATATTTCCTAGTTCCTGGGCAAGTCACTTAACCTTTGTCTGCCTCAGTTTCCTCATCTGTAAAATGGGGATAAGACTAGGGTTCCCTAGGGTTATTGCGAGCATCACATGAGATAATACTCATGAAGTATTTAGCTTAGTGCCTGATACATAGAAGCTGCTTATTCTTTCCATGTCCTCCTTGGGATGACCTCTCATTTCACACATACTCTCTAGAATGTAACCTCCAATTCATCCCCCAATAAAACTGGTAGAGAATGATAGAGATGTCTTCATCTCATATAAAAGGACAACTCTCATGATTCTCTCTCCACTTTCCATTCCGTACTTTTGTAATCAATGCTGTTTATTTTATTATTATTAATTTAATAATTAAAATATCTAGGATTTAGATGGTGCTTTAGGGTTTACAAACATCTTATTTGATCTCCACAACAATCATAAGAGGTAACTGAAGCAGCCAGAGGTTAAGTGACTTGCCTGGGGTCATGTAGCTAATAAGTGTCTGAGGCCAAATGGGAACTTAAGTCTTTCTGACTCCAGATTCAGTCCTCTATTCATCTTGCTGTCTTTAATACATTAAATTGCAAGATCATCTATATTTTCTTGGTCCAAATTACCATTGCCTTGTTTTTAGGTTGTATCCTCTTACAGAGGAAGGATCATGTCTTTGTAGCATGATATGCCACCACCAAATGCAGCTAACTCCTCAATGAACATTTGAAGATGTCTAGAGATGGACAAAGTAGGTAAAAAGGAGGGAAGAAAGGTAATGGGGCTGGAGCTTTTTCTCAAAGACCTGGGAGAGGTGGCATGCTATAAAAGAAATTGTACTGGATTTGGAGTCTGAGGACCTGGGTTCAGTTCAATTAATCAGATGTTAATTAAGCTCTAGTTATACTTAAGGCTCTGAACTAATGGGTATAAACACAAAAATGAGACAGTGCCTGTTCTCAAGGAATTTATATTCTTAGAGAAGGAGGTAGGGAGTTACAACATGTATACAGATGGAGAAATACAAGTTAATTTGATCAGAGAGAGTGAGTGAGAACTACTGATGTGGTTCAGGAGTGCAGGGGGGAGTCAGGTGGAAAGAATTTGCAGACTCGACCCATCTTTAAGTCAAATGACAAAGCTTTATTGTGAAGCTATAAGAGGGGCCAAAGTTCTTTAGGAAACTTGCAACTTAATAGGGGCTATGCTAAAGCTTATATAGAAAAAGTTCAGTGAATGGTATGCCAAGTATTCTAATTAGGTGATAGGTAGTAGAATCTAGGAGTGGTCAGCTCTTAAAGGAACATAAAGTTTGTGTACCTTGGGTGCAGTGACATTCACTACCATAAACCCTGGGAGGGGAGGGAGTTATGTATTCTGGTCTGCTATGTCAGTAAGTCAACAAGTGGTCATGGCCATTCCATTTGCACAAAATAGTCTTGGGAGTTGCCATCTATAGCTTGACCTCTGGATTATAGACTGTAACTGTGGGAATCAGTACAGGATAGTTCTCTCTTTAAGGGAAATTCTACAGAGGGTCAGCTTATTCTTGTAACAGGGAGGGATTGTTTGCCACAAGGGGGTCCATTCATGAATTATTGCTGTAGACAGGGTCTTTGGGCTGGGGTCTAAGCACCCTATCACTATCATCTGAGGCATATAGGAAAGACTTCCTGGAGGAGGTGGTACTTGAACTGAGCTTGGACAGAAGATAAGAATTTTAGGAGGTAAAGGATAAAGAGGGAATGTCTTTTGGGCATAGAGAATGACCTGTGAGAAGCGAAGGAATGTTGAGTTTGGGGAATATAACCTAGTTTGGCTGGAACATAGAATACACGAGGGGGAGTAATATGAAACAAGGCTATCGAGAGGGGTTGAAACCAGAGTATGGAGTGTTTTAAATGAGAGATTAGAGAAAATAGGAACCCCCGGAAGGTTCAGCAGGAGAATGATGCAATCAGACCCACACCTTAGGAAGATTATTTCACCAACTGTGTGGAGAATGGATTGGAGAAAGGAGAGATGGAAGCAGGGAGTCTCATTAGAAGGCTCTCATTTAGAAGTCTAGGCAAAAAGGTGATGAGGGCCTAATTTAGAGTGGTATCTAAATGAGTGGAGAGAAGGGGGCAGATGTGAAAGATGTGAGAGTAGGACTGAAAAGACTTAGAAATGGATTGGTTATGGGAATGAGAGGAAAGCAAGAGTAAAGGATGGCTCTAGGTTCATAAGCATGGAGGACTAGAAGAATGGTGATAACTTCAATGGAAACAGGGAAATTAGAGGAGGGGCAAACTGTCTTGGACAAATTGAGTTTGGGATGTTGATGGGCTATCCAAGGGGAGATATGCAATAGGAAGTTAGCAATGGAAGACTAGAGTTTGATTGAGAGATTAAGGCTTGATTATATCTATTTAGGAGTCGTTGGTATAAGGTGATAATTGAAGCCCCTGGAACTGATGAGATCACAAAGGGAGGTTTCCAAATGAGGCTCTCCTATTTATTCAACCTTGGACAAGTCACTTAGTTTCTTCAACTGTAAAATGAGGGGGTTGAACATGGTTTATTTCTAGTGTAACTTCCAGTTCTAAATCCCATTACATCCAGAGTGCAGAAAAAGCAGCATGGGCAACTAGATTAGCATAGTGGATAGAACGCCATGCCTAGAATCAGAAAGGCCTGAGTTCAAATCCAGCTGCAGACACTTAGTAGCTGTCGGTGTGAAGCTTGGAAAGTCACTTAACCCTGTTTGCCTCATTTTCCTTTTCTGTAAAAAGACCTGGAGAAGGAAATGGCAAATTACTTCCATATCTTTGTCAAGAAAACCCCGGATGTGGTCACAAGGAGTTGGATGTACTGAAAGGACTGAACAAAAACAACAGAGATATGAGGGAATTATTAATTTGTGAGTCAGCATGGAATCTGTGGGAGGAATGCTCCATTTGGATACAGAAGATTTAGGTTCAAATCCCATTATGACCCGTATAATATCAGGCAAGCCAATTCCTCTCCCTGGGCATCTTCATCTAAAATCAGAGAAGGTTTGGACTAAATGATCCACAAGGTCCCTTCTGGCTCTAAATCTATGATAATTTTATACTTTCGAAAAAAACCCGTTATAGGAAAGTGGTAAATATTTAAGCAACAGTTGGTGTGCCTGCAACTAAAAGTTCTACTAATGAATTTAATGTGGTAAAAGGGCAGCAGAGGACAATTTGGCTCCAAATGGAGTGTTAAGATGATGGTAATAGAAACAATCTGTTCAGGAACAGGTCTTAGAGGGCTTGGAAAACAAAAACAAAAGACAGCAAGTAGGATGGATAAATAATGTAGAGAGGCAATAAGAACTACATCAAAGTGATAGAGAAGATAGCAAGAAGAATAAATCCTGAAGGATGGGTGTCATTGTTTGAAGAGAAAAGAAGAGAGATAAAAGAGGCAGATAAAAGCATGTTGGCCTAGGCATCCAGAGACCTGAGTTCTAAGACTATCTCTGTCACTAACCTACTGTGCGTCCATGGGCAAATTACTTTACTTTTTGAATCTCAGTATCCTCCTTGGCAAAATGAAAGGATTGAACTAAACGATGGGTAAGGTCCTTTCTGGCCCTCAGATCTATGACTATAAATGAGATTTTCTCAAAAAAGCAAGTGATATCATAGAAAGGACAATCATCAGATGAGGCAAAAGGTTAACAAAAATAGAGAACACGGCCTAGAGAGCTAGCAAATGGGTCTGTCACTTGGTGAATTGAAGCATTCTTCACAAAAAATATCAGTTCTTATAACGAAGAGGAAAAAGAATAAGTGTTCCTATAACACCTACTCCCTGTCCAGCATTGTGCTAAGAACTTCTTTCAAATATCTCATTTGATCCTTGTAATCATTCTGTAAGGGACATACTATTATTATGCCCATTTTATAGTTGAGGAAACCAAGGCAAATAGAAGTTTAGTGACCTTTCCAGAGTCATACAGCTAGTAAGTGTCTGAGGCTAAATTTGAACTCAGGTCTCTGACTCCAAGCTCAGTGCTGCCACCTGCCTCTATACGTATAAGCATTAATCTTCACATAGTCATTGTAATTTTAACAAAGTGTGCTTAGAAAATGTTGCCTGCAAAAATGGGAAGTGGTTCATCTAATAGAATACTGGAGTTGGGAAGGTTCTTAGTGGCCCTCTAGTCTACTGCATACCTGAAACATGAAGACCCAATTCATTATTCCATACAACTCACCGTCTGCTTGGGGACTTCCAGAGCTCTTCCTTTTGGGAAGCTCTTCTTTTCTCTTAAGTCATTCTTTGCTTCTCTGTAACTTTTACTCACTCCCCCTTACCTCTTTACTTTAGAAACAAGCAGTACAATTCCTTTTCTAGGAAAGATAGCTAACATGATAGATGGTAGACTCAAGATCCCTAAAAACATTCAATAAATTAGAATGATGAGCCAAATTTAATACAATGGAATTAAATAGAAAAAATGTAAAGACCTACACGGGTTAAAAAAAATCAAAGTTCAGAAGAACAAGATTGGGGAGGCATGGATAGATAGTAGTTACCACAAAAAAAGATTTGAGGAATTTTAGTAAACTTCAAGTTCAATATGAGTCAGCACTGTGACATAGCCAAAAAACTGAATATAATCTTAGGTGATATTAGCGTCCAGAATAAGAGAAGTAGAAAATCTGCTCTATTCTCTTCTGGTAGGACTATGTCTGGAGAATGGTGTTCACTTGTGGGTATGTGTTTTAGGAAGGATTATGATAAGTTGGAGGACATTTGAATAACACATCGGAAGGTGCCCAATGTGATAAAGGGCTTCAAGATAATGCCCTATGAGGACCAGGAAGGAAGAAATTATGGATGCTTAGCCTGGAGAAGAAATGACTTGGAGGAAGGAAATGTTTTTAGGTATTTAAAGTGTTGTAACAGGAAGGAGAGATTGGGCTCATTCTTCTTGGCCCCAGGAAGAAGATCTAGGAGCAGAGGGTGATGGAAACTATGGAAAGGCAGATTTAGGCTTGGTGTAAGTGTAGTGCTCCTTTAGGTTTCCCTACCAACTCTCCCTTACAGGTTGAGTTCCACTGGGGAAAGTTATTTCAGGCTCAATGTGTTCTGGGTCCACATTCCTAAAACGATATAGCTCGTAAGTCCCCATCAGTGCATTTATTTATATTTAATAATCTGCCAGTAGGTACAGTAAGCTCAAATGAAAGAAACTTATTGAGCTGGTATCTTAAGAATAACAGTAGCTAAATGGTTCTGCTCAAACATGGGGCACACTGGCCCACAACTACACATAATGTCAGTAGAGAAAGTAGGAACATACTTAAGTACACTGATAGAAAATCACAAATCTAGGGAACACATGTGGCACTGACTCCTCATTACTCTATCATTGTAGGACTCAGATGTCCTTTCCTTCTGTAGTTTCCTCCTAGTGTTATTCTTGGGAAGATCACCTTTGCTCAGTATATAGTTCTGATGGGGTCCATGGGCCTGTTCTCAGTTGAGCAAGGGGCTTTCTTGTTCAATAAAACACTGCAAAATGCAATATTGATGGAGTAGAAAGAAATCCCCTCTTCACATTCTTGCCTTCTGGTAGAAATACAAGGGGAAGTGCAAAGAGTGATTTCCTCTCATGAGCTGGGTTCTTTCTCCATTCCTGACTTCTCTTCCACTTCTAAATATCACACTCATCAGACCAATCTCCTATCTCAACTGATTCTGTAGACTGTATCTTGATTTTCAAAGGGCCAACAGGAACACGGCTAATTCTTGGCCAAATGGTCATTCAATTGTGTCCAACTCTTTGTGGCTCCAGAGACCATAGCATGCCAATACTGTCCATGGGGTTTTTTTGGCCAAGATACTGGAGTTGTTTACCATTTATTTCTCCAGGGCATTGAGACAAACAGAAGTTAACTGACTTTGCAGGGTCACACAGCTAGTAAGTATCTGAAATTAGATCTGAATTCAGGTCTTCCTGATTCTAGGCCTAGCACTTTATCTAATGTCTACCTAGAGGCTTCAATAATGGGTAATTTCCCTTTAATTCCATTGATTTTGATCAGAAAACTTCTGCATTTCATAAACAGGTAACAGTGTAGACATGTCTTTGTACATCCTTTAAGAACATGAGACCTTGTTTTCTCTGTTACTTGTCCTAATCTGTGATTTCATCAAGTGGGATGGGAGGATTGTCACTCCCCTTTCCCCAAAATATATTACAAAAAAATTCCTAGTAATTAGAACTATTCAGTTACAGAATGGGTTGCCTTGGAAGGTAGTGGGTTCTCTTTACTTGAGGTCTTTGAGTAGAGGCTAGATAATCCCTTGATTGGAATGTTGAATCTTACTTGAGTTCATGTTATGCTAAATGGTTTCTGAGGTCCCTTCCAACTTTGAGAGTCTGTGATTTGCAAGCCTATTGAAAAGTTTGAAGACAGCCATCATGTCTCCCATAAGTATTTTCTTTCCCAGGCAAAGCACCTTAGTTTCTTCCATTAATCCTCATTTGACATAGTTTGGGGTCCCTCCACCATGCTGATTACTATCCTCTGCATTTACTTCCATTTGTCAATGTCCTCTACTGATGACACAGCGAGAACTGAACACACTACTGAGTCTGTGGTCTGAACAGGGTTTGTTTAGGGTCACAACAGCGGGCTCATCGCTTACCTACTTCTGGACATCAGAGTTCTATTAATGCTGCCTGAGACCGAATTAGCTTTAGGGACTGCCAAGTCATGCTCTGAGCCTGCAGTCTACCCAAATGCCCAGGGCTTTCTTTAAGATGGAAAATTGATCAAGCTGCAGCAGAATCTTGAAGTGTTAAAGGACTTTCTAAAAGACTATGTCTACTTTTAGGGATCATTAGCCAAACAAACATAACATCATTACTGGAAAACTAGAGATATAGCCAGGATTCAGAGATGCTGAATTGCAATGATAGAGAGAATTAGAAAAAGTCCTAAATTTAGTTAATCCGATTATCCAATCAGAAGTGTTTCCAAGAGGCAGTTATTCACAATCTCTATTTTGAAGAACATGGAGTTTTTCAAAGATAGGTCTGTTATAGTATACAAGGAGAAAGTCTTGGTTCTTAGAGCCTTAAAATTTGAAAATAGCATTTGTAAGGAGTTTTTTTTAGAGAATTAAAATTGCATCTATGACCAAAATTACTTGCCTTGAAACTCCAAGCAAAGCTTATAGACCTTTTTATCTGGTTCTGTTGATTCATCCTTCAGTAAGTAAAGTTCCTCTAATCTAAATTTCTTAAAAATATATTTTATTTTAGAGTTCCAAATTTCCTCCCTACTTCTACCTCTTCTCCCACCTATCCAGAAGGCAAGAAATACAATACTCATTACATATATGAAGTCATACAAAATATGTTTCTGCTTTATCTATGTTCTGGGAAAAAAAAGAAAAAGAGAGTGAAAAAAATATTTTAATCTGCACTCTGAGATAATCAATTCTGTCTCTGGAGATGGATAGTATTTTTCATCATAAGTTCTTTGAATTGTGGTAGATCATTGTATCAGTTAGAGTTACTAAGTCTTTCATAGTCTAACCTAAATATTTAGGTCAGGGACCCTGACAATATCTAGTTCCACCTTCTTTATTTTGCAGATAAGGAGACTGAGGCCAAGAGTTGAAGTCCCCAAGGTCATACAGCTAGTTAGTGGCGCAGCCATGAATGGGACCCAGGTTCTTACTTGACTCTTGTCCAGTGATCACGATAACTATTATCATTAGTATTACTAATAATAATTTTTTATATAGGGTTTCAAGGTTTACAAGACACTTAACATACATGATCTTATTTGACTGTTATGACAACCCTGTGCTGCTTTTTTATTCCTATTTTATAGATGAGAAAACTGAGACTTAGAGATCTTATGTTTTCTGTACTCTGCTACATAGAGGAGATGAAAATTTCCAATCATTTCTACAAAACAATTGACTAAATTTGATGAAAGCTTGCTATGGAAGTTAGCACTTTTAAAATGGAAAGGCTATACATCTTAATTTTGTCATTGTTCAGCAGTGGGGATGGGGGCATGATAGAGATTACCCATTGCTCTCATGTTTTCCCAGACTCCTTTTCTTTAGCAACCAAAAGTAGGGCTAGGCTCTTCATCCATCTAGGCTGGAAATCAGAAGTACCTCAAGAAGTTTGAAGACTCTTAAAGAAGACTGGTTCTCCAAGATATCTAAAGGAGACTGGACCTGAAGGGGGACTAGTAAAGGCTAGAGCTCTTCCGCCTTTTGCCAACTTTATCTTGTCCCTCACTGAAGGGCAGGAACTTCATCTCCGCCAATAATACTTATGGGTCTTGGGACAGAGGTTTGGACAGTTTGCATTAAAGATCATTTTACAGAGAACTCACATAGGAGGTCAGAAGAACTGACCCAAGGACACTCTCAAGGTCTCTCTGAAGAACTTTGAAATCAATTTCATGACATGGGAGATGCTGGCAAAGGACCGCCCAGCATGGCATGTTTACCTTAAAAAAAACCCTTTGCTGTATGAATGAAGCAAAATTGTAGTAACTCAAAAGAAACACAAGATGTGAAAATTTAGAGGTATCTCCACTCCAAATATTCATGTGCACTATTTGTGCTCAGTCTATGGTAGACCTTCTGAGCTCACATTTGTCTGATCAGCCACAGTTGAACACACTGTATATTGACCTCGTCATAGTGACGTCATTTTGGTCCTCTTTGAGAAAAAAGAACAACTAGTCAGTCAACCAACCAACACTGTGAAGTATCAAAATGCAAATTTTGTAGTGGTAGTAGCATTCCAGTTTTACAGATGAAGAAATTGAGGTTCACAGCAATTAAGTAGATTGTCCAAATTTACACAACTGATGAGACAAGAAAACTGGGGTAGCATCCCAGGTCCTTGGATTCCAAGTCCAGAGATATTTTCCCCTTTCTGATTTTGCACAGACAAAAGAAAATATCTTTTTGTAGTAAATGGCTTGTCTGAAGAGACAGGGCTTCTATTTTCTCTGATAATTGGCAGAAATAGGAGAGGAGAGCTTAAATAAAAACAACTCTGCCTGGAAGAGCTGAGACCAGTCCAAGAAACTCCTAGGTACCTTGTGTATAAATATTTATGGTGATGGAGTAGGGAAAAATGGACCAAATCTGTGCTTTTGAGAGATATCTAAATCAGCTCTTGAAAAAAATGACAAGAATAAGTGCCATCAGATGAAAGAGTTTGTTTCCCTGGTGATAAGACCCCAAACTAGACAGGAGTTATAATGACTACAAATGGACCCTAATAACAGTCAGTAGCCCAGATAATGAACTAAGGCTGGCATCCTATTAGAAATAGGACCAATAAATGGTCAAGGAAGTGAAGTTACTGATGGCAGAAAGTGCTCTTGGCATCAAACCAGAGGATCCAAGGAAAGAGATGGATGCCTGGGGAGGCATTGACTGTTTCAAAGAGTGGTATATTGCTTTATGTTAGTAGTCTTAAACACAATTCATCTGGGGTCGGCTTCTCAGCCTAAGGATCCTCCTTAGGACCCTTGTCAACTGGACCCTTGGGGAGTGAGTGGCAGAGACAATCTTACATGCCTTGGATTGTCAGGCATTAGGCATCAGGCCAGTCTACAGTGTTAGCATCAGGCTGGAAACAAGCTGCAAAGTATTCAATGTCCCAGAGTCATAGATTTCAATCTGGAAAGGATTGTAGAGGTCATCAACGTCAGTCCCCTCATTTAACAGATGAAAAAAATGAGTCCCAGAAAGGTTAAGCGATTTGCCTACTAAGATAGCAAGGAAAGAGATAGGATTTGAACCAAAGGACATCTTCCTCCAACTTCAGTCCTCCTTTCTATTGCATGACATTGCCTGTGCTCTTCTAATGTTGCGGCTGTCTAGTGGACAGCACCTGGGACCTGGATTTGAATCCGAGATCTGGTACTTATTAGCTTTGTGACCTTGGACAAGTAACCTCATGTCTCTGAACCTCAGTTTCCTTATCTACAACACAGAGAAAATAATGATACTGCCCACTCATGAGATTCTGCTCAGGAACCATTGAGGAGATGCTGGAAAGAAACTAATTCATAAACTATAAAGTACAGTAGAAATGCAGCTGTTATTTATCACTATCACTTCACCATTCATGAAGGATATGTGATTTTGTAGGTATGAAAACTCCCTCCTACCAACGCAGATTGTATCCTAAGGAGATTGTAATTTAGTAGATAAGTCCTGGAGAATTGCCAAAGGCAGAGGAATGAAGGCTACTTGGATAGTAGCTACTACACACAGAAGTAGGATTTGAACCCAGGCTTTCCTTATTCCAAGACATTTTCTTCATTTTCCCATATCGGTGTTCTGCTGAGCCATAAAAAGTCAAGGTAAATTATTCAGAACTGTGTAGAATAGGATTCTTATTCTTGTGGGTTCATGGATTCCTATGGCTATCTTATGAAGTCAATGGAACCCTTTCCAGAATGTTTCTAAGTGAATAAATAAAATGATGTTCAATCATATCTGATTCTTTGTGACCCCATTTGTGGGGTTTCCTTGGCAAAGATACAGAAGTGGTTTGCCATTTCCTTCTTCAGCACATTTTATCGATGCGGAACTGAGGCAAACAACTTGTCCATGGTCATAGAACTAGTAAATATCTGTGGCTGGATTTGAACTCCAGTATTCCTGACTCCATGCCCTGTGCTATCCATTGCACCACCTCCTGGTAGAAATTCTGTGAGAACAGCACTTCTGAGGAAACCAGAAAAGGAAGGGGTCTTAGAAGGCACAATACAAACACTGCAAATAAAAAGCAGGCAATTTCACTTGAGGAGGCCAGTATGTTGGATGTGAGGAAATGAGTTGAACAGTTAACCCTGAAGACTGATTTTAAAATGTCAGAGTCAAAGAGCCTGCTAAGGTTCGCTGGAGTCATAGCCATGGGATTTTCATTTTCTTCTAAGGTCATCCAATCTAACTCTGAATGGCCCAAATGATAAATGAACCTCCAGACAATGTCCTTGAATGCCTTCCAGTTGGATTGTGGGGCAGTTTCATGGGATTATAGATTTAGAGATGGAAGGGACCAGAGAATTCATTGTATCCAATCCCCTCACTGTATAAATGAATGAAACTGAGGGTCAGAGAGATGAAATGCACTGCCCATTATAGGCAGCAAATAGGAGAATCCGGATTTGAACCCAGATCCTTTGGCATAAGAGACAGCATGATACAGTAGATAGAACCTTGGACTGGGGATCAAGAAGGCGTGAGTTTAAATCCTACTTCAGACACTTACTGTTTGACCTCAAACAAGTCACTGAACCTGCTGGTGACTCAGTTTCTTCATCTGCAAAATGAGGAGGTTGGATATGATGACCTTCAAGTCACCTTTTAACTCTAATCTATAATCCTATGACGCCAAATCCAGGAGTCTTTCCAATCAATTCAAGTATTCATTGAGTGCCTACTATGTGCCAACACTGTGCTATATGCTGTGAATTCAAGGGCAAAAGCCCTCAAGGAGCATATATTCTACTTTGGGGAAACAAGTGCATGGACAGATAGACGTGTACAAAATATGGAAAGTAAATGCATAGTAACTTGGAGAGGAGTGACCAGGGAAGGCTTCCTGGAGGAGAAGGAGCTATGCTTTGAAGGAAACTAGGAATCCTAAGAGATAAAAGGGGAGAGTATTCTAGGAATGGAGGACACCATGTTACCTTGGAAGGCCCTCACTTTTCCGTGACTGATGATGTTACTTTCTGAGTCATGTCCCCTGCTTAAATTTGTTCTCCGCTCCCGATGCTCTTGAATACCCATCTCTTCTGATTTCAGAACTCTTGGAGCATTTCAACTCTCCCTCCTTCCCCTACTGTCTCCCAGGAAATGAAAATGGATGTTGAAAGCACCACATGCCCTGACACCCACTCTGCAGCCCAGTCAGGCTTCCAAAAAACAGGCAGGAAGCATGGCTTCGCTCTGTGCCCGGTGTCATTCTGGTGGAGGAGTTCAAACCCCTAGCTTGCTCCAAGTTACACTGGAGAGAAAGCTGGTCAGGAAACTCCTTCCAATCATTTATCAGCCATCTGTCTTTCCCTGAAAGGCAGCCAGGGCTAAGTCAAACCAGCCATGTGCTGCTGCAGCTGGGTTGGAGAGGAGTCTGGGTGGGAGATTTTTTTGGGGGGGTGGGGTGAAAGGAGGCTGGGTAAATGTAGCTGCTTTGGCAGGTTACCTATCACCTTGAGGTCTCAAAATCTTCTCCAAGATGGCATTATTTAAATAAACTCCCCAGTTCACCAGACGACATTTGGCCAAATCACCAGATTCCAGGTAATGGCAGCCTTCATGGATGCCATTATTTAATTATAGTTTAAATGGAAAAGAATGTTTATTTATTCAGCTGGAAAGGAGAGACCTTAGAGGTCAGGTCATGCTACTATGAGGAAGGGGGATGGATTCTGGAATGAGAGCACAAGTGTTCAGATCACGGCTCTGTTACTCCATGTGTGGAAAAGTCCCCTCACCCCTTCAGGTCTCAGTTTCCTTGTTAGTAAAACAAAGGAGTTAGGACTAGAGGGCCTCTAAGATTTCTTCTAGCTTTAAATCTATGATCTTATGATCTCATCCAACCCCTTCATCTTACAGAGGAGGAAACCTGAGTCCCTTAAAGGGGAAGGAACTTGTCAAAGGAATGTGAATAGTGAATAGCAGAGTGGGAATTCCAACTCATACTGACATGATACCTGACCTCTGGAATTGACTTTTTCCCACTCCCACAAGAAGCCTCCGATTCTTTCTGTGACTTTGGAGTCCTCATGGCAGATATTAAACATTCTGCCTTTAAGGCTACTAAAAATGGATGTACTTCAGGAAAACCATGAATTTTTTTTCAGTCAGGTAGAGATGCTCCCTAGGACAATCGAGGTGCAAAATACTTGTAAGCAGAAGCATTTCTTTTTTTTCCTCCATGTTCCACAAAGAGCCCCCAAACTCACATTCACATACTTAGCATGAAGAAATCATACTGTATTTGAATTTTTCCTGGCATACAGCATATAAGCAACTGAAAATGAAAGTGTGAGGAAGTCAGGCATCCTTGGGTAAATCTTCTGGATTCATCCTTCTCTTCCTTCTCTCATTTATATAAGACCAAAAATTGCAAGTGATCTCTGAGGTCCTACTCAGCTCCAAATACTACAAATCTAAGTGAAACTAGATGTTTGACCTTGGGTAAGTCATATGGGGCGTGTGACCTCTTTGGGCTTCAATTTGGTCTGGATTGAATAATCAATCTCCAAAGTCACTTTACTTTTTTAAATGTATTCTTTTTTTTTATTTTGGGAGCCAATCAGAGTTAAGAGACTTGCTTAAGATCACACAGCCATTAAGTGTCAGAGGCCAGATTTGAAGTCAAGTCCTCCTGATTCCGAGGTCGGTAACTGCCCCTCTAAATGTCGCTTTAAGCCATCAGTGCTCATGATTCTATTGCATACTTGCATATAGCCTTCCTAACTCCCATTTCTCCCACCACTGGATACAGGAGTGAGAGCCCCAGATAGGTGGGGGGGGGGCGGGGCGGGGACAATTCACACAGCTGCTGATCTGGAAGGATGTGAGAAAATCATTTCCACAGATCTCTTAGGACCTGTTAACCTGGAGAGGAGGTAGTGTCCCACTGGCAGAGAGAGAGAAAGTGAATACCTGATGGTAGGGAAGAACCAGATGAGAAAATATGAATGGGGGAGGGGATGGTGGTGGTAGTGGGATTGTCTCAGGTGGTGACTTTGTTGCTGAAAGTTCAATTTCTTTATAGAGCAGCTTATTGACAGGCAATTCTCCTGGTCTCTGTGGAAATAGCATCGAACAGGAAATCTCTTCCAAGATGAGTTTCTATAATTCCAAAATGTAGACAAAGATAATGAGTAGTAAAATGAAAATTTTCTGTTTTTTTCCTCTGTCAAAATAGTCTGTAGTGAGAGGAAAGAAATAACCAGAGATTTATCACCTTTGAGATTCCCCAGCATCCATTTAATACATTTTAACAGCTAATTTCTATGCCTCAAATAGTATGGCAAATCAAGTTTAATGTAGGTTGGGCTTTGGGGAGGGGAAGTACCAAGCTGTGAAGCATGGTGGTATATAATGGATAAAGTGCCTGACTTGGAAACAGGAAAAACTGCCTCTAGAATCCACCCCCAGCCATTGACTAATTTTGGGTGTCATTTAAACTCATTGGACCTGATTTTCTCCATCTGTTTGTAAAATGAGAAAGCTGGACTCAATACCCTCTAAACATGTCCTTCAAGTTTCCATGATCCTATGACCTTTGAACTATTAACAAATGGTTCATTTTTGGTGTAGAGGAAGAACACTGGACTTGGAATCAGGAGACAGGTTCATGTCCTGACTTTGCTAGTCATTAAGAATGTCATTACAGAGGCAGCTAAGTGGTTCAGTGTGTAAGAGTGCCTGAATGGAAGTCAGGAAGACCTGAGTTCAAATCCTGTCTTAGACACTCATTGTGTGTGTGTGTGTGTTCATCCTTCTTCGCTGAAGAAGACCATGCCATCAAAGAAATGATGGCATGACTTGCACTTAACTTTGTTTTTGAATGAGGGAGGGCTGTGCAGGTCACCAGCCTCACTTCTCCTCCAGAGCCATCTGAATCCAATGACCAGATGTTCATCAGGATGACTGGAGATGACCCAGGATGAGGCAGTAGAGGTTAAGTGCTCAAGGTCACACAGCTAGTGAGTGTCAGGTGTTTGAGGTGAGACTTGAACTCAGGTCCTCCTGACTCCTGCACTGGTGCTCTATCCACTGTACCACCTAGCTGCCCCTTAGACACTCCCATCTTGTGACTCAGTTCTGGGTCTTGTGGAGTTCCCTTTCTATTCAATTATGGGTCTAGTTCAATTTCTGTCTTATGAGAAAACATTATTTAATTATGGGAATTGTTAGAAAACTTTATTGCATAACCCTGAATGTCTGGGAAACTGGATCATCTTTATGTGCTGTTTAGAGATCCTTAACAAAGGGCCTCCATTATGCTGACCAGGAACTTGGTCAGATTCAAAGATTGATGTAAGAAGTTTTCCCAGAACTGTATATCTGAAGCAAACCATGTCTTATTTGAAAAGTAGCCCCATATTATTCAGCTATTATTTCCGTATTCCTTTGACTGAATGCAGACACCTAGGGAGAGTGGGACACTTCTTATTTTGATTTCAGGAAATTGTACCTCCTAATTTGGAAAGTTCTTAATCTTTCTAACAATTAGAAAATAGATGATTTAATTTTGTATCCTGGTTAATTGTTTTCTTTTAATTAATTAATCTTATTTGTATTTTTTTTACAAAAAAATCTGTCTCATTCTGTATTCAGTGTCTTTGGACTGACTAGGGGGATCATTGACATATTTATAATACCTGTTTTGCTACCAAGTTACATAGCTTCTACCATTATTATTAATTATCTGCCGCACTGTGCGACCATAGGACAAGTCACTTAACTTCTGTTTGCCTGCTTCCTCATGTGAAGATTATAATAGCCCTTATTTCCCAGAGTCATGGTAAGGATCAAACGAGACAGTGTTTACAAAGTGCATCACAAACCTTAAAGTGCTACATAAATGTAGTTTGTTATTATTTCAACTGCCATTATGACTATTATTATTAACTGTGTGATTCCAGGTCAGTCATTTTCTCTAATACTCTTACGTAGCATTGCCTAGCTATTGTCCTGGGTCCTTGATACTCCACTGATATATTCTGGCATGGATGACGTTTCCATGATAAAGTGTGGATTTCCTTGGCCAGGGTATGCTTGCTTCATTGATACCGCATACAATGTCATGATTACTGTTTGACAGCCCACTCATACACTTGAATTATGCCCTTGGCCTTGGCTTTTAAAAGAAGACAATGACTAGATTCTTACTAGTTATATGATTGTTGGCAAATCACTTATCCTTATTTGCCTCAGTTTCCTCATCTGTAAAATGATCTGGAAAAGGAAATGGCAAACCACTCTAGTATCTGTGTCAAGAAAACCTTGATTGGGGTCATGAAGAGTTGGACACAACTGAAAAACAGCTGTAACAACTAGAGAAGCTGGAGATCTGGGATAGAGGACAAAGGCTATATGTAGATTGGGACTTAGTTCCCTAGAGGGAAGAGGGCTCCAGGGAACTATGCATGTTGAGGAATGAGTGTCAGATGAGAGGCATCAAATAGAAGTCCTAGGCAGAACTGAAGCTCAAGCTGAGGAATAGGAAGTGGAAGACCAAGCTGGGACCTTGCCCTGAATCAGCATCACTTCCCTTTTGGGGTATGAGACAATAGTACAAACCAGGGGTGGAAGATAAGTTGTATCCAGAGGATCCAATGGCATTCGTAGCAATGTCCACTAGAGTCTCATTTTCTCTATCTGTATTACATTCACTAGATATGTGAGTATAATAACCCAGAGCTGTTATAAGTCAGCGAGCCAAAAAACATTTATTAAGCACCTACTATGTGCCAGGCTCTGAAGTGCTAGAGATACAAAAAAAAGGCAAAATACAGTCCCTGCCCTCAAGGAGTTCACAATCTAATTGGGGATAAAAAAAAAAAAAACAAATATGCCTGCCTACACACACACACACACACAATGTACAGAATAAATGGGGGCAGCTGGGTGGTTCCAGCCCTGGAATCTGGAGGACCTGAATTCAAATCCAGCCCCATAGACTTACTAGCTGTGTGATCCTTGGCAAGTCATTTAACCCTGTTTGTCTCAATTTCCTCATCTCTAAAATGAGCTGGAAAAGGAAATGGCAAATTATTCCATTATTTCTACAAGAAAACCCCAAATGAGGTCATGAAGAGTCAGACGTGACTGAAAATGATTGAACACACAGGATAAATAGGAAATGAATACAAGAGGGAAGGCACTGGAATTAAGAGGGATTGGGAAGGGATTCCTGTAGAAGATGGAAGTTTAGCTGGGATTTAAAGGAAGCCAGGGAGGAAAGCACTATATAACTACAGTGCGAGTTAAATGTGAATCGTTGTTTGTTTTAGCTTTTCTCTGGTTGTGCAGCCAAACCATTTAACTCTCAGTTTTCTTCTCTATAAAATCAAGTTTGCCCAACTTACCTCCCAGGCATATTCTATGGCTCAGGGAAGGAGGCGTTCTGTAGGAGAATGATCCTAGTTCTGAATTACAGGCTCAAATCCTACTTCAGATACTAACTGGGTGTTCACGTCAAATGGGGAGGCTGATACATCAGCTGTTGTGAGCAAAGCACTATAGACATGTGGTATTGCTATTACTAGAGATAATAAATTCATACAGACTTATTAGAGATAATCTAGTTTATCTAGACTAGATGTTCACAAGAGGTAAGAAGATAGGTGGATAGCACATAGAATGCTAAACCAGGAGGGCGGGGGACCTGAGTTCAAATTCACTTACTTTGCTGGGTGACTTCTGGGCAAGTAACCTCTTCTGTCTTCGTGTCAGTTTCGTCATCTGTAAATGGGGGCTATAGAAGTACTATTTATCTTAGAGAATCATTGTGGGAAGATCCAATGAGGTAACAAATGGACTGTGCTTTGAAAACTTGAAAATTCAATCTATATACTTGCCATTATTATTAAATATTGAATTATTAATTAAATACATTAAATTATTAAATATTAAATTATTATTAAATATGAGAGCACTTTGAAAAGTTGAAGTCACAATTCATATGTAAAGTTATTATTATTTTAAAAGAGGAGAGACCAGGGAGGAGGATTGGTGCTGGGCAGGTGGAAATAGAGAAGTAGAATGAAAAATGTTAATAGACATTGTGGTTCCCCTCCTACCCGCCAGCAGCGTGGGATGTTGTGAAATCCATCCTGGATGTTTGATAAAAGGACAAAGCATACTATTTCTGTCTTTTGCCCAACAATATGCTTATTTTCCAAACTGACACTTGCTTAACTCTTGACACTTGACAGTCTGAGGGAGATTTAAAGCTTTGGATAAATATAGGAAATATATTTGGGCATTTGGATTTGGGCATTTAGAGCTTGAGAAAAGTCCACTTGAAAAAAATAAAAGTTCTGTACAGAGCAAATCCATCCATCTGATCTTAAATCCCTTTTCAGGTGGTTCTAAGAGAACTTAGAGTATGCTTAATTACTGAATTTTAATTTGAATTAAGAAAAGAGAGACTCCTAAGGGAATTAGGCAAACAGCATGTGCTGAGATCTAAAGAATAAACTTCTAGGACGGCTCCCAAGTCATTCCCTGATGAGAGAGCTAATTCCATGAGCAGGAACAAGAAGGGAAAATGAGGGAAAGAGAAGAAAAAGGCTTTTTACCCAAGGAGGGGCAGTGTTGTGTAGTGCAAAAAGCCCTGGACAATATTCATTTCACGCACACACACACACATACACAGCACCTATACATACACACATATACATACACATACAAACCTCTTTCTCTCTCCCTCTGTGTTTGTGTGTGTCTGTGTGTATAGCTTTATGCTGTCTCATTTGAGCCTCACATCCTAGGAGATAGAGCATATAGGTATTACTATTCCCATTTTACAGATGGAGAAACTGAAGTACACAAAGGTTACATGACGTACTCGTGATTACAGTCACACAACTAACAAGAGTAGCACTGCAGTACAGTGGAGAAAGCCCTGGCTTGGGAGTTCAAAAAATCCAGCTTCAAGACCTACTTCTGATATTTTTCACTTGTGTATCCTTGGACAAATCTCTTTATTTCTCTGGATCTCAGCTAACCCAACTGTAAAATTTGGGAACTGGATTAGATGACAGCTGAAGTTCCTTCCATCTATATATCTTGAGTGTAAAAGGCAGGATTCAAACCCAGAGCTTAAGTTATTGAGGCAGGGACTCTTCATTCTGCTTTTGCATTCTCTAGCACCGAACAAAGTGTCTGGCAGTTTTTATTTCTTTGGACCTGATTTGTGATTGGTTTCACAGGGATAACAAACTATGTTAATGAGTAAATGAAAGAAGGAGGATTTGTTAAGAGCTTACTATTTTCTTTTTCTTTATCTATCTATCTATTTATTTTTTTAACTTTTTACATTCATTTTCACAAAATTTTGGGTTCCAAATTTTCTCCCCTTTTCTCCCCTCCCCCTACCCCAATACCCCAAGCAATCTAATTTTCCCTATCTCCAATCTGCCCTCTCTTCTGTCATCCCTCCCTTCTCTTGTCTCCATTTTCTCTTTTCTCCTGTAGGGCCAGATGACTTTCTATTCCTCATTAACTGTATGTCTTCTTTCCTAGTTGCAACAACAATACTAAACAGTTGTTCCTAAAACTTTGAGTTCCAAATTCTCCCCATCCCTCCCTCCCCACCCATTCCCTTTGGGACGGCAGGCAATTCAATATAGGCCCTATCTGTGTAGTTTTGCCAATGACCTCCCTGACAGTCGTGTTGTGTAAGACTAACTGAATTACCATCCCTCCTAACCTGCCCTTCGTTGTTTCTCTTCTGTCTTTTGATCCTGTCCCTCCCCAACTGTTGACTTCAAATTGCTCCCTCCTCCCTTTGCCCTCCCTTCCATCATTCCCCCACCCTTGGAATATCTCCTTCTCCCCCCCTTTCTTATACTGTAAGATAGGTTTACATACCAAAATGAGTGTGCATTTTATTCCTTCCTTTAGTCAAATGTGATGAGGGTAAACTTCTTGTTTATTTTTTTTTCCTTCAGCTCTCCTCTTTTTACCTCCACTAAAAAGTCTCCTACTTGCCTCTTAAATGACATATAATTACCCCATTTCATTTCACCCTCTTTCCTCCCACTACATTTCTCTCTCACCATTTACCTTAATTTCTTTTAAGATATGGTCCCATCCTATTCATTTCACTCTGTGCTCTCTGTATGTGTGTGCATGTGTGTGTGCGTGCATGCGTGTACATGTGTGTGTGGTCCCACCAACTACCCAGATACTGAAAAATTTTAAGAGTTACAAATATTGTCTTTCCATGTCAGAATGTAAACAGCTCACTTCTGGTAAGTCCATTAAGACTTCTCTTTGCTGTTTACTTTTTCATGCTTCTTCTCATTCTTGTGTCTGAAAGTCAAATTTTCTTTTCAGCTTTGGTCTTTTCATCAAGAATGCTTGAAAGTCCTCTGTTTCATTGAAAGACCATATTTTCCCCTGAAGTATTATACTCAGTTTAGCTGGGTAGGTGATTCTTGGTTTGAGTCCTAGTTCCTTTGACTTCTGGAATATCCTATTCCACGCCCTTTGATCCCTTAAAGTAGAAGCTGCTAGATCTTGAGTTATCCTGATTTTATTTCCACAATACTGGAATTGTTTCTTTCTAGCTGCTTGTAATATTTTCTCCTTGACCTGGGAGTTCTAGAATTTAGCCACAATGTTCCTAGGAGTTTCTCTTTTTGGATCTCTTTCAGGTGGTGATCGATGGATTCTTTCAATACTTATTTTGCCCTCTGGTTCTAGAATGTCAGGGCAGTTTTCCTCGATAATTTCATGGAAGATGATATCTAGGTTCTTTTTTTGATCATGACTTTCAGGTAGTCCCATAATTTTTAAATTGTCTCTCCTGGATCTATTTTCCAGTTCAGTTGTTTTTCCCATGAGATATTTCACATTCTCTTCCATTTTTTCATTCTTTTGTTTGGTGATTTCTTGGTTTCCCGTGAAGTCATTAGACTCCATCTGTTCCATTCTAATTTTGAGAGAACTATTATCTTCAGTGAGCTTTTGAACCTCTTTTTCCATTTGGCTAATTTTGCTTTTGAAAGCATTCTTCTCCTCATTGGGTTTTTGAATCTCTTTTGTCAATTGAGTGAGCCTATTCTTCAAGGTGTTATTTTCTTCAGCATTTTTTTGGGTCTCCTTTACCAAGGTATTGACCCGTTTTTCATACTTTTCTTGCATCTCTCTCATTTCTCTTCCCATTTTTTCCTCCACCTGTCTAACTTGCTTTTCAAAATCCTTTTTGAGCTCTTTCAAGGCCTGAGCCCAACCAACATCCCCCTGGGATGTCTGGGATACTGAGTCCCCACCCTCCACTTCTTTCCCTGATGGCAAGAATATGTCCTCGTCATCAGATCCGAAAGTCGGGATCATTTGCATTTGTTGGAAAAAACTCTCTATAGTCTTATTTTTCTTCCCTTTTCTAGGCATTTTCCCAGCCAGTTACTTGACTTCTGAGATTCCTGTCCACCCCTGCCTAGATCCTCCCAGCTAGTGCTTGGGGTCTGAGATTCAAATGGGCTTTCCACGGCAAGCGGCTGCTAATCAATGTGACCTTTTGTTCTGGTGCTGAGGTGGGGGCAGGGCCGCCTCCCAGACTCAGCTCCCTCAGGGGCTTCATGCAGAGACCTTCGGGAATGGAGCGGGGTGGGGCAGGGCCATCTCCCAGGCTCAGCTCCCTCAGGTTGTTTATGCAGAGACTTTCAGTAATGAAGATCCTGCCTGCTGCTGGGGGAGTCCTGGGCTGCTGTGGCCGCGCCGCTGCTGCCTCTGCTGCTGCCCCCGCCTCTGCTGCCGCTGCTTCCTCCCGAGGGGGCCCGAGTCACAGAGACACCCCACTCCCCTCAGCCAGCCAGCCGTCTCTCTCACTGACCTGTAGCTTCTGTGGGCGGAGGGACTTTCCCAGCTGCCGGAGCTTCCGTCCCTGAAGCCTGCTTGGGTCAGCTTCTCTGGGGCCGCGGCCAGGGCAGCGCTGGGGTGGGGTCCGCTTTCCGGAGGCGACGGACCCTGGGGACGGCTCTCCAGGGCTCTCTGGAACGGAAATCTCTTCCACTCTGTTTCTGTACACCTTTCAGTGGTCCAGAAGTTATGGGGGTCTCTTTTTACATTAATTCTATGGGCTGTGGTTTCGGAGCTCATAAACTTGCATCCTTCTACTCCGCTATCTTCGCATCCTTCTACTCTGCCATCTAAGAGCTTACTATTTTCAAGGCACTGAGAATATAAATAGAAAAAGAAGGACTTTACATTCTAGTAGGGGGAGATACATATAGGAGGTATCTGGAGCTTGACAGTTGAAAAGGTCCTGTAGTCCTTAGGGTGTAGCTGCCAAGAAGATAGGAATGCATCTTCTTTTTGTTTCCATTGATAAAAATCATGTCTGTTTCTGAATTTGAATTATTTGACAATGCCAAGGACTTTTGTGTCAAGATCTTTCTTTTCTGAATGGAAAGCAGATTTTTATCTATTAAAAAAAGAAAAAAACCCTTTATAAACATCTACTAAAAACAAACAAACAAAAAATCTTTCTTGTCTGAGTCTTCAGTAGCTGTGGTTGCTGAGTGCAGAAGCAGTTACCAGTTTGCATCTGCCCGGGTGATTTCCCCAGGCTGTGAGGACTGAGTTGGATGCATTACTATTCTCTTGGGCTCTTGGGTTTACCTGTCCATAGGGTGGCAGTTGGTTAATGGTTGGTGTTGGTGGTGCTGAGGAAAGCAAGTCCTCCTTCTACACACATTGCTCCCTTTATGGTTTGACGGCTATGGGGACAGGCTGGAAGTCTTGGTGGCATTCTTATTTTCATATCTCTTGGGATCAGGATCCTGGGCTTCTCCACAAGGGTCTGAGAGGAGGTAGAGCTTTGACTTGTTTGTCACATACTACCCAGCTTCTTGGACACTCCCTCTATCAATTCAGATGCTGTTATCGTACAGTCCTAAAGCATTGTCTCGTACACTAAGAGTTCTAACTTGCCCAAGATTTCATGGCCAGTATTTGTCAGGGGCAGACTCTCTGCCTCTTGCTGAGACATAGTAATAAATGTCTGTTGACTGATTCTCGACTCCAATTCCCATACCCTGTCTACCACATCATGTCGTTTCTGAGTTTGCTATGTAATTGGAACTCAGTTTCTTCACCTGTATAACTTTAATGCTTCAAGGACACATTGGTGAGGGCACTCACCCACTGATTCAGATGACAACCCTGCAATAATTTTGTGGATGGTCTATGGGAGTTTCTATGGCCATCATGGCTGACCTCCTTCAGCTGGGCTAATCTTGAGGAACCCGGGGTCATCCCTACACCCAGATAAGGCATTAAAATAGGACTGTAGTGGAGTTTCATCCATAAATACTTTCATTGCCTGTCTTCCAGATAGGCTTTTATGAAAAAAGCATTTTATAAGCCATAAAACACCATGGAAGCACAAGCTATTATTAGTTGGCTGATTTCCCTTTCCGCAAGACCTCCCCTCAAGTTGAACAGGCATTTGTGAAGTCACCAGAAGAAATAAGGCAGTGTGGTACAGTGGAAAGAGGAATACTTTGGAGTCAAGGGACCTAGATTCAGATTCTATCTTTTCACTTACTATGCGAGTAATCTTGGGCAAGTCAGTTAACTTCTCTGAGACTCAGTTTCCTCATCTGTGAGGGAGTTTGATGCGATGACCTCAAAAGCCCCTTCCAGTTCATAATCTGTGATGCTATATTTCTGTTCCTGGTTGGTATTGGCTTGGGGTGGGTTGGGGTTAGGGCACAGGAAGGTGGATGGCCACAACTACGGAGCTTGATGCTAAACCTTCTGTCCTCAGCAATCAAGGGGAAAAAGAAATTCAAGGTGGGTTTTTTTTTATAAACTCAGTATCATTGTTTCTTTTTCTTTCTTCTTTTGTGTAAAAAAGATCACTCTCATGTCTAATTCATTTGAAAATTCTCCACTTCTGTCTTTTTGGTAAAAATAGAATTCTCTGAGGATTGCAGGTTCCTACTGAATTTTATGAGCAACTTTTCAAAGTTCAGTAGCTGCCTTCTCTTAATCTTCTCTTAAGTAAATTAAGTGCTATGTTGAGGTTCTACACTGGAAGTCCCAGTGACCTTTCTGGCCAGTCTACACATCATAAAATGTTTGAACAATGCAAGAAGACAGGTTGACAGGAAGTGTCCCAGATACTGTCCATCCTTCAGACCATACCCTAGGATCCTTGTCCATTCCTCTATCACACTAATTCTTAACCTTTTTTGTGTGATGGACCCTTTGGTAGTCAGATGAAGCCTATGGACCCCTTCTCAGAATATTTTTAAATGCATGAAATACATAGAATTGCAAAGGAAGGCAGTTATACTGAAATACAGCTGTCAAAATATTAAAATATGTTCCTAGTCCCCAGCTTAAGAATCTATAATAGTAATAATATCTATTTATATAGTGCTCAAAACATTTTACATACATTATTTCCTTTTATCTTTACAACCTTGTGATATAGATTACACAGTGATTCATATCCCCGTAATATTCCTCATAGATTGGTTATGTATTATTATCACTGTTTTACAGATGAGTAAACTGAGTTTCCAAGAGGCTAAATGATTTTTCCATACAAATGAAACTAGGTGATGTAGGTGATGCAGTGAATAGATCACTGGATCAGGAGTGTTCAGATTCTGTCTTAGATACTTACTACCTGTGTGGTCCTGGGCAAATCACTTAACCTCTCTCTGCCTCAGTTTCCTCAACTAGGGGATGAGGGTCATTGTGAGGATGAATGAGATATTTTCTGTAAAATACTTAGCACAGTGCCTGGCATATAGTGGCATTTAATGCTCATTCCTTTTCTGTCCTTGTGCCTACATAGCTAGTGTCAGAGCCCATTCAAACCCAAGTCATTTTGTCCAGTCCCATGTCCAGTACTCTATTCACTATACCATGCTATCTCATTTGTGGTCCATGTGTGTGTATGTATATGTATATGTGTACATGTATACGTGGGGGTAAACAGACCTAGACATGGAGTATTGGCTGAAAGAATTTAGGCAGTGTTTTGTCATGAAGCCAAAAGGGCCCTGTTAGATTTGAAAAGAGAAAGGTAACCTTTACTCATGATGCAGTGGAGCTGAGGCACTCATTCAAATGAAAAATGAACACATAGGTTGACCGATAAGTGGAAAAGGAGCCAGAGCAAGGAGAAATGCCCTCTGCATAAACGTCTGGAAGTTATGGAAGCCAAGTAATTTTGTGCAAGAACTAAAAATTTGGGGAGGACAGGAAAGAGGCTCTCATTATTCCTTTGCTAATATGGCAGAAAAGTTCTCTCCTGTTCTTTATCACCTTAAGACACTTGTTCTGTGTTTGAATCCTTATTGTATTACCTTCTATGTTTTATTGCTTGCAGGGGAACTAGAGATGTGGAAAGCTAAAAGGCCAGATTTGAACTCACCCTCTTTGTGAGGGTAGCATGATAACAGAGTGGATACAGTGCTGGGCCTGGAGTCAGGAAGACCTAATTTTAAACCTGACCTCAGATACTAGCTCTGTGACCCTTGGCAAGTCACTTAATCCTGTTTGCCTCAGTATCCTCATCTGTAAAATGAGCTGGAGAAGAAAATGGCAATCCAATCCAGTATCCTTGCCAAGAAAACCCCAAATCGTATCACAAAAAGTCAGGCATGACTGAAATGTCTGAACAACCAACAAAAACCTTCCTGCCTCCATATCCAACACTCTATTCATGGTGCCACTTAACTACCTTCTTTGCTTGGCATTCAGATGGCTTTGGTCTGGTGCCATATCTCATATGTCCCTCCAAGTACTCTATACTCTAGCCAAACTGTATCATCATTCTTCTCATTGGCAAGTTCCATCTTCCATTAAAGCCTTATTAAAATTCCACCTTCTCTAATCTCCAGGATCTTTAACAAGATCCCCTCTCAGATCTCACATCATACTATGTTTCTACTGCACTTCCCATGTAATTTTGTTTGCTGTAGTTTTCTGTATTGGCACCCCTTCTCCCTATTGCCTATGACCCCCATGAGAGCAAAGACCAGGTCTTATCTAAACTTGGTGTCTCCTGTAACCACCATCACAGTGTTGTGTGACACAAAGAAAGGTGTCCAATACATGTTTGCTGAATGAATGAATGACTGTATTGGATGATCTTGTAGGAAAGGTTGTAGCTATAACGTTTCATGGATTTGTAATAATAACCTTTAACTCTATCGTGACAAATTGACTAGGCTTCTCAAAGACGGTAAAATTCCTAGATGTTAGAGTCCTAGAAACTTGAGCAGTGCTGGGAGGAGCATGAAAGAAGACCCTAGGAGGAGAAGAGAGACTTGGGGAAATTTCCGTTAGAGTAGAGCTTGAAGTTGTGTCATCGATGAACATGTAAACTTGAGAAAATCCCATTAGTCTCCCTGCAGCACTGGTTCATTTCTGGGAGTTATCACAAAATGACAGCAACTACTCATCTTGGTTGTCCAACCTCAATGCCTAATTAATTAGGCATTAGAGACAATTAATTAAGCATCAACAAATGCTTGTTGTCTTGAATTAATAACACTAGTGTGTAGAGGTTTTTTCCTGGCTATCCAATGAGCACTGCTTCTTCTTGCCATGATTTTCTTATGGGGAAGGAGATTTTCTCCTTGGATACAAGAGCCAGCTATGGGTTACACCCCAATCTTAGGAATATGATTACCCAAATCAAAACCAAAACAGTTGACAGTGACTGTTATAAAAAAGAACATCTGATCCTGAAAAAAGCTTTAAACCTTATTAAATGGTATATGTGTGCATATATATATATATATATATGTGTGTATGTATGTGTGTGTATGTATGCATATATATTATATGTTTAACATATTATATATATATTTATATATATGTGTGTGTATGTGTGTGTGTGATTATACTGTCAGATAACAACCCTGTGAGGTACCCTATGCTTTATTATGCTCATTCGACAGATGAGGAAACTGAAGGTCAGAGAGGTTAAACACTTTATCATGCTTAACCATACCTTGTGTAAATGCTGGAGGGAGGATTTGAAACTATATCCAAGTTCAGTGTATGTTTTAACTATATGATGCTGACATGATATCATTAATGATGAGGATGATTATAATGGTGATGGTGGTGATGATGATGGTGATGGTGGTGATGATGATGATGGTGGTGATGAGGATGGTGATGATGATGGTGGTGATGAGGATGGTGATGATGATGATATCAAGGGTGTGCTGGAGCCAGCTCCATTCCGGTCACAAGAGCTGATTGTTAAATTCTCAGTGTCAGCATTTCCACCTTGGAAACTGGCAAATGCAATGAATCAGGACTTGATTTATTGTTTTGCTAATTGTCTAGACTTAAAGACATGATGGAGAAAATGTGTGATACACATTTTTAGAAACCTACATTTTAAACATTTGTGATAACTCACATTATTATAGTCCTTTAAAGTTTATAAAGTACTTTTAAAAAAATGCCTCAGTTCATCAGTAGGAAGGAACCAGTTTCTATGATAAAATATAGAACAAACCACTCAAATACCAACCAAATGGCAACCATAGTAATAATACACATTTCTATAATGCTTTTAGGTATATGCACTACTTTCCTTCCACTATCCTTTGAGATAGATAGGTCAAATGTTGTCATTCCCATTTTACAGGAATTTTAGTACAGAGAACTGAACTGACTTGTCTAAGGTCATACAACTATAAGTGTATGGATTTGAAGTAGCCTTTGATACAGAATTGAAAGATTGGTAGAATTGCTATAGGCTGATAGGGAGGAGGAAGAAGAGGAGGAGGAGGATATCTCAGGTAGAAGGAAAGTCAAGAATCAAGACTTAGAGGCAGGAAGGGTGTGCTTGGGAAACACCATTCAGATTGGCTGGAACACAGGTTTAACAAAAGGAAAAATAAATGCTGCTCAAGCATCCCTTTTTAAATACATAATCAATGTCAATAGTAACAGCCTCTTGGTGCTAATCAACTCAAAGCTTCAGCCCTTCCTGTCAGTCAGGTACCCAGGGGGTTTTTGTCCCTGTTTGGTAACTAATCATTCCTGTGAAATGCTTACAGTATTTTAATTATATTTCCTACCCTTGTCACATATGTAGCATTATATCTCCAAACTCTAATATTTGGCCTTTTCTTTCATTCTTTTCCATCCTAAGTACGAAGAGTGGAGTCTCCTATCTGGTCTGGGGGCAGATATAAGACTCGGGGATGTAGGAATCCAGAGATCCACAGAAAGTGTTGCAAAGAACCTTGCAACTGATGCCCTGAGGTTCCAAGGGTCCTAGAACTCCAGCCCAACAAATTCTTGTCTGCCACATTGGTTTAGAACATGAACTTAATGGGGCCAGTGCTCTGTAGGAACTGAGCTAAACTCTACTTGAAATCAAGGTAGTAAAAGGAGGAGATTACAGTCTGTTCTGACTCTACCTTTGAAGTAAATAGCACTTTGTAAAGGCTAATCTAGTTTTAAGTGATTGAAGGGAAATTGGGGTATTTGTCACTGGTCACCTAAATAGGATGAAATGCGCTTTGTGGGGGCTCAATCCAATGGCAGAAAAAAAGACAACCCTAAACTTATCAATTTAACTCTAATCCTAATCACCAGAGAGGGGAGCTAATGCTATCGTAGAAAAACACCAGAGAATAAATTTGGATAATGAGTTAATGAACATTTATTGAGGGCCTATTATGTGCCAGGCACTGTGCTAAATGCTAAGGATACAAAGAATGGCAAAAAACCCAAATAAACAACAAACGAAACCAGTCCCTGCTCTCCAGGAGCTCCCAGTTGAACAGAAGGATTCATAGTCTAATTTGGGGAGGGAAAAGTTAGGAGGAGTTGAGGAAAAATTAAATGGAGAGAAAGAGAAAGATTCAGGTTGAAGGAAAAGGATTCAAGGAGAAGGGGGAAGAGCAGAAGGGCTGAAGAGGAAGAAAAGACAAGTTAAGAAAGACCCAGGTTGTAGAGGTAAAAGGTCAATAAAAGAAGAGAAAAGATCTGGTGGGGCTGTCAAGGTGTGAATCAGATGAGAATGTGAGTGAAGCTGAAGTTAATCCTTCATGAAAGCTATTAGCAAGGGGGAGAAAGAATGGAGAATCTTGCAACTAGCAAGTGATATGGAGTTGTGATGTTTGTGTTTTTGCTACAGACAAGTGACCACCATCTAGGCTCCAAATGAAAGGAAGTTTCCCTCCTGGAATAAAAGGTAAATGAATTCAAATTATATCTCTCTACTCTCCAGGTTATCTGGGAGAATGCAATGTTCCTTAAAAATACAGATATAGACTATAACGAAATGATTGCATGGAAGAAAAGTGATCTAAAGAAGCAGAAGAAAATCCTGACTTTTCCAGGACACTGTAGGGCGAAAGAATGTCACTTAAAAAAACCAGAAGGACTATTAAGCACTAACAGACATGAGGCTCTTTCCAAAAAGTAAGGAGATGAAGGAGATGGATACTCTTAAGAGGAAGTAGCTGCTTGTCCTCCAAGGAATAATAATGTGTATCCTCTTACTTAGCAGGTAAGAAATATCCAGCAAGAATAAAAGAAGTGCGGCTAAAGCAATACTGGTTGGTGAGTCCTGGTTGAGGGGTCCCAAAGCAGCTATCTGTCAACCCAGTAACAATAAGGAGGTCTGCTCTCTTCCAAGGACATATAACCAATGTGGGACAGAGACACCCTCAATCAATTGTGGCTTCAGTCATTTTTTAGTGGTGTTCAACTCTTCATTTGGGATTTTCTTGGCAAGGATACCGGAGTAGTTTGCTATTGTCTTCTCTAGTTAATTTTACAGATGAGGAAACTGAGGCAAACAGGAAAAAGTGACTTGCTCAGGGTCACATAGTTTAGTAAATGTCTGAGATTGGATTTGAACTTAGGAAGATGAGTCTTCCTGATTCCAGAACCAGGGCTTTACTTACTGTGTCACCTTGCTGCCCCTCAAGACTTGTCACATTGGATGACTACTACCTGGAGAATCTGGTGATTCAAATGAATGCACCTGAAAATCCCAAAGGCATCTAGAAAACATTGCTGGAGATTATAGAGTTTCGAGTACAATAGGGGAAGGACCATTGTGAGTCCAGTTCACAGGAGCATGCACAGTATACTTTGCCTGAACAAGTAATAGAGGATTCTTGGTCTCCCTTTCAGAGCATGTCTAGAAGCTGACTCACCAATATCTACATGGGGGGATTGAATCAAGTAAAATATGATGAGCGTCTTCCTAAGATCTAGGCTTTCATTTGACCAGTCCCCCCATTATATGAGTGAGAAACTGAACATAGAGGGGCAAATGGGGTTTTTATCACTACTATGAAATAAAGGCAAGAGTTTCCGAAGAGAAAAATAGAGTTGAGAAGTGAATAGCTGAGTAATAAGATGGTATCTTAGAATGAGACTTGATTTTCTACTTAAATGACAGGAATGACAAGCTCCTGGTGAGGGATGGATGGAACTTTTAGGCATGTATCTTCCTAGAGAACTGTGAATCTATTCAAAGGGGCTTTAAACTAGAAATGAAAGGAGATGCAAAAATCTGCCTATGTATATCAACCAAACTATAAACCATAGAGAATAGCTACAATGTTGGAAGGAAAATCACAGTAGAAATATTCAAACCTTCCCAGGAGATCTAATACAAGAAATGTGCCAGGAATCAAAAGCCATGGCCTCAAATATCTATATAGATGTACAAAGTATGGGTAATAAACAAGATGAGCTAGAGAGCCTAATGCAAGGAGGCAAATTTGACTCCAGGAGAGTAACTCTTATAGATATGACCTGGCAACTGTTTCTGTAGGTACTGAAGCCCTTGTCTCCTCAGCAGCCACAGATACTGAAGCAGCAGAAAAGAAAAGTCATGTCACCAAAGCCCTTGGAGCTATCAAATAATTCAACATCAGGATGGGCTATTTTAGCAGTGGAAATAGTATTAGAGAAGATGCATTACCATCCATTTTGCTGTTGCACCTTAAAGACCAGGGATATTTCCATCTGACTTGCATCAGAAACCCTTCTATGGGTTGTCTCCCCCTTTTAGAATGTGAATTTCTTAAAGGCAGAGAGTTTCTTGATGTTTTACTTGTATCCCTATACTTAGGGGAGTGTTTTACTTATAGTATTAAATTCTTTTTCATTCATTCATTGACATTTGGTAGGATGAAATCTAAGACTGGGATGTATCCATGGAATGTTATACTTTAATTAAAAAAAAAAGTAGTGTAGGAAAAGAGGCAGGTGACAAAGTAGCATTTAATATTAAAATGATATACCCGTGTATTCTGTTAAATAGAGGTATCAGACAGGAGGCCTGGGGTGAGGGGCAAGTTGCCCAGCAGTGGTGGTAGCAGTGGTGAGAGACAGCCAGATTAAATCATAGTTGGGAAATATTTAACAAAATTCCTTAAAATATAATGCAGCATAGATAATGGTGATTTGTGGTATTCTAAGTCAATAGATATGGTATTCCAAGTCAGTAGAGTAGGTAATGCCGCAGGGATCTATTTCTATTTGAGTTTGACATTATTCCTTTTGAGGAGTTTGACATTACTCCTCTAGAGAACCATCTATTTCAAAGAGGGAGACCATTTTAATTGGTAGAGGGCATTCTTCATTGAGATCTTCTTACATTAATGTAAGCACATTAATGAAAGCACTGATCCAGTCAAAAAAACAAATTTTTAAAATATGCATTTGAGTTCATATAGAAACCAGAGGAGAAAACATGGTGGAGAATATTTGAAGGATATACACACACACACCCACACACATATATATACATACATACATGTATATATACATATATACATATATATACATATAAACAGTAGCATGATGATGATATAATGTATTTTTACCATTCCTCTTTGGCAGTGTGGTTCAATGCCTGAGTTTTAATTAAGAGTAATAATACTGACCAGCCTTAAATTATATTAAAAATAAATGTGGTGTATCATAGCACAAATATTCTTTATTCTTGTTTTCTTTCTAAAATCAATCTGTTCCTCACACCATCTCTCTTTGCCTCCTCATTAAGCAAACGAAAACAAACAGAAGAGTAAAGCCCTCATACAGTTTCTTAGTCTGGCAAAACAAATTCTCACATTAGCCATGACTAGAAATGTATGCCTTTTTTACCATCCTAAGTTAAACCACCAATTTCAGAATGTGAGGGGCATTTTTTCATTACCATTCTTTTTTGTTTTTTGTTTTTGTTTTTGCTAGATTGGAGTTGAGTGACTTGCCCAGGGTCACACAGTCAAGTATCTGAGGCTGATTGGAACTCAGGTTCCCCAGATTCCAGGGCCAGTTCTCTATCCACTTTGCCACCTAGTTGCCCTATCTGCATTCTTTTGGACTCATTGTTTATTAATGTGTTGATCAGAGTTTTAAAGTCTTTCCCAGGTGTTTTTCTCTATGATGTTCTTATTGATGTATAAATTGTTTTCCTAGCTTTGCTCATTTCACTCTGAATCAGTTCATAGGGGTCTTTTCAATTTCCTCTGAAACTGTCCCTTTTCATAATTTCTCATGGCATAACAATATTCCATTGCATTTACATATTACAATTTGTTATCCATTTTCCAAGAAGCAGATCCCTCCCCTTAGTTTCTAATTTTTGACTACCACTGAAACAACTGTTATAAGTATTTTTCTATCATCTATCTCTATCTATCTATCTAATCTCCTTTTCTTTTTTGATTTCTTTGGAGTACAGGTAAACCATTGTCAAATATGCAAATGACCAGTAAGCAAAATTTAAAATAGCAAAGAAGCATTTAGTAATAAATCATGTGGCCAATATAGGGGGCAAAGAACCACAGAGTAGATAAAGGGGAAAAACAGAAAGTGGAGTAAATTTGCCATTGTTCCAGAGGTTTCTTTGAGGAACCTTAATCAATCACTCTCTGCTGTAGATTCTTATAATAAACTAAGATGTGATTCAGGGAAAGAAAAAAGTTCTCTCTTGTAGAATGTCTCTTCTAGAATATCCTTTATCTGCTGCTGCTGTCACTATTACTGCTTCTTTCTCTCCAACTCTTTTCCCTTGAGTCCCTCTCCAGAGAGAAATAAAAACTGCCTCAGCATTGCATCCCAAGATAGCTTGTTTTCTTCCTGAGCTGGGGAAAAGTACCGTTCAACTTTCAAAGTCTTTATTACTTGGGCTCCATCATAAGGCAGCTAGTCTTGACTTGACAAAAAGTCTTGACAAAAGAATGGTACACTGACATGTGCCCTAGATTTTTGGAGATGAGATTTCACTTCCAAATTTTAGAGATTTTGGAGAGTGAATAGGGTCTTATTGACTAAAATTCTCCATGGGAAGTCAACCAGGAGAGATGGGAAGCTCTTAAAAAGAAATTCTGAAAAGAAACATTTCTGATGAGGAGGAAATGGGAAGAGTTGTGGACGAACAGAGAATTCACCAGAAAACTCAAATTTTTGAAAAGAATGTAGAAGAACAAAACAAGTCAAGTAACAGAGGGTGTATATATAACCATGACATAGTCTTGTAGGAATAGTGTCAAGACAATTCCAAAGGACCCACGATAAAAAATGCTATACAACTGTAGCGAAAAAAGTGATGAACTCTGAGGGTAGAACGAAGAATATTTTTCTTACTTTCTTTTTTTCTAGGTGATTTTTGGTTTATGTGTGTTTTCTTTTGTAACATGGCAATTATGGACTGTTTTGTATGACTTCACATATATAATCAATATCATATTGCTTGCCTTCTTACAGGGTTGGGGAAGAGTAAGAGGGAGATAGAATTTGGAATTCAAATTTTTAAAAATGAATGTTAACAATTCTTTAACATGTAATTGGGAAATATTTAAGAAAATAAAACTATATTTTAAAAAATTGCGTTAAGAATTATTTAAGCATAGAATAAACTGAGGTTGGTGAAGAAAACTAATGACAATAAAAACAGATTTTGTCAGGGTTAAGTTCTCCACTCTCCATTTCACTCAGTCAGAAATACAGGTTTGGGGGGGGCGGAGCCAAGATGGTAGAGTAGAAAGACGCACATACTCTAGCTCTTCCCCCACAGCCCATAAAATACCTGTAAAGAAAGACACTCAACAAATTCTAGAGCAGCAGAAGCAACAGAACAAGGCAGTGGAGGAGATTTCCAGTGCAGGGTGACCTGGAAGGCCAATGGGAAAGATCTGTTGCACCAGGCACAGAGCAGACTGCAGCCCTGCCTTGGTTGGGCAGCACTGACAGGAGCAGACCTGGAGTAGGCCTCAGGGGTGGATTACCCAGCAGCAGTGGTGGAGGTTCCCAGACCCCCCAAACTGCAAATGCCAGTGTCAGTGAGAGGGCTTTTTCACCTCCCATGACAAGGGAGCAGGGTCCTCCCCTCCTCTCAGCCCCAGGCAGCAGTAGTGGTAGCTGCAGCAGCAGCAGTAGCAATGAGTAGGCTGCCCATGGCAGGCAGCAGGAGGTGTCCATTGTTCCATTGCTGGAGCGCCTCAGCTTAAAGCCCCTGGGGGAATTGAGCAGCTGATCTGAATCTCAGCTGTGAGCAGCCCAGGGAGTAAACTCCTCTCCCTGGATTGTGCCACCTTGAAGGTGAACTTACAGGTCCCCAGAATATATCCTGCTCTGGACAAAGGACCCAAAAGCCAAGTAAATGGTTGGGAAAATGCACAAAAAAGAGAAAAAAATAAGACCATTGAAGGTTACTTTTTTGGTGAACAGGTGTTCTCTCCCATCCTTTCAGATGAGGAAAGTGTTTACCATCAGAGGAAGACATAAAAGTCAAGGTTTCTGCATCCCAAACCTCCAAAATAAATATGCAATGGTCCCAGGCCATGAAGGAGCTCAAAAAGGATTTTGACAATCAAGTAAGAGAGGTGGAGGAAAAATTGGGAAGGGGCAATCAGAATGCAAAGCATTTTGATGTGGGGGGAAAAGAGAGATAGGGAGAAAATTTGGAACTCAAAATTTTGTGGAAATGAATGTTGACAACTTAAAAGAAATAAATAAATTAAAAAAAAAAGAAATACATGTTTGATGTGATCCTAAGTATGGGTCTTTGGTTCAGGCATATCATGGAATTTTGGCCTTGGAAGTTCCAATCAAGGAATGTTTGTGTAATGCTAATGAGATTAAAGATCTTCCCCAACTATTAATGGACCTGCCCATTAAGAAAAGCTTGATTTGGGGAGTCCCATACCTTTTGTTAATTTCTAATGAGGCTCTGGTTCTCAAGGATTATGATGCCCTCTGGCTCTAAAAAATGTATAAATATTCTGAGGTGAGGTTTTTACTTTGGAGTTTACTCATTGGAAGTGTTTGTTTGACCAGATGAGACTCGGGGCAGATGGCAAGGAGCCCCCCTGGCTTTAAAAATCCAAATGTTGGTGCTTCTCTCTCTGGTAACTATGTATATATGGTCAGGTATCTGCTTGTTGATCTGTGATATAAGTATTGCTTATGGTCAGGCAGCTGGAAGCCCTGTCTATTGATCTTTATTTCTTTGTATTTTCTCTGAAGTTTGGGGTGCTGACTTTTCCCTCTGAACTAAGTGAATGATATATGTTCTTGACTAAAGTGATTACTGACTCCCCAAGAGTTGCCTTTTCTTTTAGAAAAGTAGATTAAGAATCTGTGATAGCAGGCCCTCCTATGTCAGGGTCAGGGTCCTTGCTTTAACACCTTGAGAGCTGGGCTTTCATGAGAAATATAGTTCCCTCAATCCAATACACTAGTCTTCTTACTGTTCCTCACACGACACCATCTCCTGACTCTGGCCTTCCTATAGACTATCTGTTTCCAATACCTAGAATGTTCTTCTGCTTTTATTATCAAGAAGGTCTGGAAATACCTTATTTCATTGAATGTCCATCTCCTTGCCTGAAATGTTATGCTGAACTTTGCTGGGTAATTGATCCTTGGTTGTAGTACCAGCTCCTTTGCCTTGCAAAATATCATATTCCAATTCCTTCAATCTTTTAATGTAGAAGCTGCAAGGTCCTGTGTGATCCTGATCCTGACTGTAGCTCCTTGATATTTGAATGGTTTCTTTCTAGTTGCCTGTAGTATATTCTCCTTCACTTAGTAGTTCTGGAATTTGGCAACAATATTTCTTGGTGTTTTTAATGTGTGATCCCTTCTGGGAGGTGAAGAGTGAACTCTTTTGATGACTATTTTGCCCTCTGGATCTAGCCCTTCTGGGCAGTTTTCCTTGATAATTTCTTGGAAGATATTGTCCAGACTCTTTTTGTCATCATGGCTTTCTGGTAAGCCAATAATTCTTAAATTTTCTCTCCTGGATCTATTTTGCAGGTCAGTTGTTTTTCCAATTAGATATTTTACATTTTCTTCAATCTTCTAATTCTTTAGATTTTGTTTGACTGATTCTTGATGTCTCATAGAGTCATTAGCTTCTAATTATCCAATTCTAATTTTCATCAAATTGCTTTCTTCAGTTAACTTTTGCATCTCCTTTTCCATCTGTCCAATTTTTCCTTTTAAGGAATTATTTTCTCTAGTTAGTTTTTTTACTTCCTTTTTCATTTGTCCAATTTTCCCAGTTAGGTTTTGTGCTTCCTTTTCCATTTGTTCAATTTTCTTTTTAAAAGAGCTGTTCTCTTCAGTGAATTCTTTTTTCATACTTTTAAAATCATTGGCCATTTTTTCTTCTATTTCCTTCTTCAGCTGTTCCAGGAGTGCTCTTTGTGCATGCAAGCAGTTCATAGTCCCTTCTGAGATTTCAGATGGGAGTTCAGTCTCAGTACTGACCTCTTTGGTATGTGTTTTGGTCCTTGTCCCCATAGAAAAATTCTATAATCTTTTCCTTCCTCCTTTGCTTCTTGCTCATTATGGTGAGGCTTTGTGTGTTGTGACCTCTGGTTCTTTCACCTAGACATTGAAGAATTTGGTGCTGTGCTGGCTGGTGTGAGAAAGTGAAAGCAGGTGAATTCTGTTTGTGTTTCCCTGGATTATCCCTGGAGCTAGCTTGTTAAGTATTGGGTGGTCTGGTCACAGGGGAACTCCTCAACTGAGCTAGTACAAAGGCAAGCTCAGTGCTTGGTGATCCTGGCTGTTGTAGTGTCTTCCTGTTTCCCCTGGAGCACTTAGGCACACCTGGGTCCTAGTATGAGGCTCCACCACCCCCCTTGGAGCTCTGCCTGTCTGGGACAGCTTGGTCCTCTGCCACAGTAAGAGGAATCCCCCTTAGCTATTTTCCTAGCCTCAGGTGCTATGAGACTGCTTGCCCCTTCTGCTGATTCCACTGATCCAGGATTTTTCTGGGGAAATATTTTATGGTTCTTTTAAGGTCAACAAGGGGAGGGGAAGAGAGTATTTACTGATCATTCCACCATTTTGGCTCCTGGAAGTTCAAGTAGGTGACTTACAGACATTTACTCCATGGGTTGAAAGTCTGGGGTGCAGCTGCTGCAGATACCTGGGCCTCCTTCTGCAGCTCTCATTCCCTCGGCTCTGCTTGACTCTTGCTCTGAGCTGCTATCCTGCCATGCTGCTGCTTCCTCAGGCCATTTTGGGGTTTCCTGCTTAGCCCTACCACAGCTGGCTGGACACACTGTGCTGTGCGCTGTATGCTCCTCCACCCTCATGGGACAGATTCTCCCCATCGATCTTCCAGTCTGTTCTGGTCTGTGAAACTGCCACAGTCTGTCTCCTATTGGATTCCGCACCTCCAAAATTTGGTCAGATTCTCTTTTTAGAGGCATTTGAGGGAGTTCATCTAAGAGTTTAGGTGAATAGTTGCTCTCACTCTACCATCTTGGCTCCACCTCCCTCTTCTGCTTTTCTTTAAAAAAAAAACCCACTATTTTATTTTAATAAGCTAAGATCCACCTTCTCATCCTCCCACTCCAACCAACTGAGAACACAAGAAAAAAAATAAAACAAACATGCAGTCAATCAAAATAATTTTATAATTTGGCCATGTATCAAAAATCCAAAAAATAACTTATTCTGAGTTCTTAATCTCTCTCTATTAGGAGGTAGGTAACTTTTTAACCCAGCATTCCTCTGGATCCTAGTTGGTCATTATGTTAATAAGAGTTTGGAACAATAGTGTTACATTGCATTTATATGCCATAATATATTCCTCCATTCCCTCAATATATTGGCACCCCTTAATATTCCCATTCTTAGACACTTCAAAAAAAGCTATATTTTTGCACACTCTTAGAGGTTTTTTACTTAGGACTAATCCCTCCCTCAATATACTCTCCCTCTGATTCTCCCTATACCCTTTCTCTATTTTCCCTCCTATTTCCCGTTGGGTAAAATGTATTTCTATATCTAACTCTGTGTGTGTATGCGTGTGTGAATTCTTCCTTTGCAAAAGTTCAGATGAGTGTGAGGTTTTTAGCCGGTTCACCCTACCTCCTCTTCTTGTCCATATATCTACTTATGTACAAATGCTCTTCTTAATGCTGCTCTATGGATATATACTTGTTACAGCCTGATCCCAAAGTGAGTTCATTTCAATAACTCCTGTGTATGGATGCATACACTTAGCTTGCTTTGAAAGAAATAAACATACACATACAACCTAATTTTGTTTGTCTTTCTTAGAACAAACTCTTTTAAAGGTTGGCAACACTTATGAATTCCTAAGGGCCCTCCAGACTCACTCTGATCCAATTTAAATATAGATACCCCTTCTCAGTTCACAGAAGTCTAGACATTTGTAATGATTATAGAGGTATATGCTTCAAGTGCCCTTCATGAAATGATTGGAATATAATTGTCTTTTGGGATCCACATGTTCATTCAAGCACAGAAAAACATGCAATTTTTTTCTAATTACATGTAAAAACAATTTTTTTTACATTTGCTTTTGCAAATTCTGAGTTTCAAATTCTTTCTCTCTCCCCTCTCTCCCCATTAAAGAGGCAAGCAACCTGATATAGGTTGTACGTATGCAGTCATGCAAAACATATTTCCATATTAGTCTTGTGGTAAAAGACAGACCAAAAAACAAAAAAGCAAAAAGAAAGTAAAAAAAGTGTGCTTTGAACTTCATTAATACTCTATTGGTCCTTTCTCTGGAGGTGGGTAGCATTTTTCATCATAAGTCCTTTGGAGTTGTCTTGGATCATTGTATTATTGAGAAAAGCTAAGCTGATCATCATACCAAAGTGCTGTAACTGTGCACACTGTTCTGGTTCTGCTCACTTCACTTTGTATCAATTCATATAAGTCAGGTTTTTCTGAAACCATCTTGCTAGCTGTTTCTTATCGCATAATGGTACTTTATCACAATCATATATTGTTCATCCATTCCCCAATTGATAGGTATCCCCTAAATTTCTAATTCTTTGCCACAACAAAGGGAGTTGATATCAATATTTTTTGCACATATAGGTCCTTTTCCTTTTAAAAAAATTCTTTAGGGGACAGACCTAGTAATGGTATTGCTGGATCAAAGGGTATGCATGGTTTTATAGCCCTTTGACATCATTCCAAATTGCTCTCCAGAATGGTTAGATCAGTTCACAATTCCATCAATAATGCATTAGGAGGGTACTCTATCCTTGATCCTTACTGTCATGTATGTATGGAGTCTTAAGAGGACCCAGGAAAGGTTGGTGGGATTATATTCTTCTATACATGGAGCAACCTCAGCCCCCAACCCTGTCTTTGTTCCCCAAAGCCAAACTGGTGGAATTTATCTTTGAATAAACCAATTCAAAGTTTTCTCTTGAATACAATTAGCCTTTAAATATCTACCTGGTCAATAATTATAGCAAAGGCCAGTTCTTATTAAAGTGTCATAGATCTGATACTGGAGAGGCCCTTGGAGGCAACTGAGTCCATCATCTCTCATTTTACAGAGAAGAAACTGAGGCCCACTTAACTAGAGATTGTGTCCAGGGTCACATAGCTAGTAAGTGTCTAAAGTGGGATTATGAACCTTGTTTTTTCAGACTCCACATCAACCACCTCCTCTACACACACACAGCTACATTATGCACCCCACAACAGTACAAACCTACATTACCTCACAAAGACTACATCATCAGTGTTTGTTACTGAAATGGACCAAATCAACTTCGTTGCCACTCTGGGAGGAGTGGCTCTATGTACTGGTTTATCCTCTAGCAAGCTTGGCTTGATCGCCTTTGCAGAGATATTGTTCAGCTGAATCATCTTCTCTTTTGATTTGTATGACTCCCTACCTGAGGAACAGTCCTATGGAGCTGATTTTTATTACTTTCTACCATCTCTTTGTGTATCACTATTGTGTCTAGGATTATAAAAATCTCCAAATAACTGGGGATTATCCTTGATGTTTACACATTGATATGTGACTAGAGTATTTTATCAAAAATCAACTTTTTTTTCTTTTCTTTTTTATTTAGTATTTTATTTTCCCTGTTTTAACAAATTTCCCCAAATTTTAGCATTTGCTTTTAAACTTTGAGTTCCAAATTATCTCCTTTCTTCCTTCCCACCTTCATTCCCACTGCGAGGGCAAGCAATTCGATATAGATTATACACATGTGTAGTTATGTAAAACATTTCCATATTGGTTATTTTGTGAAAGAAAATCTAGAATGAAAAAAACACCTTCAGAAAATTAGAGAAAGTATGCTTCAATCTGTAGTCAGATATCATCAGTTCTTTCTCTGGGGTTGGATAGCATTTTTCATCACAAAACCTTCAAAGTTGTCTTGGATCATTGTATTCCTTAGAATAGCTAAGCCATTCACAGCTCATCATCACATAATATTGCAGTTACTTTGTACACAGTACAGTTTACCTTGCATCAACTCAGGTTTTTCTGAGAGCATGCTGCTCATCATTTCTTATAGCACAATCATTTCTTATATTCCATCACAATGACATAGCACAGTTCATTCAGTCATTTCCCAATTGATGGGCATCTCCTCAATTTCTAATTCTTTGCCCCCAGAGAAGAGCTGCTATAAATATTTTTGTGCACATGGGTCCTTTTCTTTTTTGTTTTTTCTCTCTTTTGGGATACAGACATAGTAGCGGTATCAGTAGGTCAAAGGGTATATGTATGGTTTTATGGCCCTTTGGATATAGTTCCTTATTGCTCTACAGAATGGTTGGATAAGTTCACAACTTCATTTTAAAAATCTCATTTTTTCCACAATCCCTTCAACATTTTTCCTTTATTTTCCTTTTCTGTCCTATTAGCCAATCTGTCAGGTATGAGGTGGTACCTCAGAATTGTTTTAATTTGTTTTTCTGCAATCAGTAGTGAGTTATAAGGCTGTAGAAAGCTTTGACTACTTCATATGAAAACTGTTCATTCATATCTTTCGATCATTTATCAGAGAATGGCTCTCATTTTTATAAATTTGATTTAATTCTCTATATGTTTGATAAGTGAGGCCTTTACCAGAGAAACTTGCTTCAAAATTTTTTCAGTTACTATTGCTAACTATATTTCCCTCCATCCCATTCCCCCCATTTATTCTATTCTCTCTCTCTTTTCACCCTGTCCCTCCTTAAAAGTGTTTTGCTTCTGACTACCCCAACCCGTAATCTTCCCTCCCTTCTATCACCAGCCCCCTTCTCTTATCCCCTTCCTGTCATATTTTCTTGCAGGGTAAGATAAATTTCTATACTAAATTGTATGTGTTTATTATTCCTTCTTTGAGCCAATTCTGATTAGAAGAAGGTTCACTCACTTCCCCTTACCTCCTCCCTCTTCCCTTCCACTATAAAAGCTTTCTCTTGCCTCTTTTTTGTGAGATAATTTACCCCATTCTACCTTTCCCTTTCCCTCTCTCCCAGTACATTCCTCTCTCTCATCAGTTAATTTTATTTTTTAAAATATCATCCTTTCATATTCAATTCACACCCATGCCCACTGTCTATATATATATATATATATGTCTATATATATTATATAAATATATAGATAAAATATATATATATATATATATATATGTATACTCCTTCTAACTGCCCTAATAACGAGAAAGTTCTTAGGAGTTATGAGTATCATCTTCCCATGCAGGAGTGTAAATAGTTTAACCTTTATCTAAGACCTTAACAATTTCCCTTGCCGGTTTACCATTTTATGCTTCTCTTGAGTCTTGTATTTGAAAGGCAAATTTTCTATTCAGCTCTGCTATTCTCATCAAGAATGCTTGAAAATCCTCTATTTCATTGAATGTTCATTTTTTCCCCTGAAGAATTATACTTAGTTTTGCTGGGTAGGCAATTCTTGGTTGTAATCCTACTTTCTTTACCCCCTGGAATATCAGATACTTTAATGTAGAAGCTGAAAAATCTTGTGTTATCCTGACTGTGGATTATCTATATTTGAATTATTTCTTTCTGGCTCCTTACAATATTTTCTCCTTGACCTGGAAGTTCTGGAATTTGGCTACAATATTCCTGGAAGTTTTCATTTTGGCATCTCTTTCAGGAGGTGACCAGTGGATTCTTTGAATTTCTATTTTACCTTCTGGTTCTGCAATATCAGGGCAATTTTCTTTTATAATTTCTTGAAAGGTGATGGCAAGGTTCCTTTGTTGATCATGGCTTTCTGGTAATCCAATCATTTTTAAATGATCTCTCCTAAATATATTTTCCAGGTCAGTTGTTTTTCTAATGAGTTGTTTCATATTGTCTTCTATTTTTTTTTGTTCTTTTGGTTTTATTATTTCTTGATTTCTCATAAAGTCATTAGCTTCCATTTGCTCCATTCTAATTTTGAAGGAATTATTTTCTTCAGTGAACTTTTGGATCTCCTTTTCCATTTGGTCAGTTCTACTTTTTAAGGCATTCTTCTGCTCACTGGTTTTTTGGATCTTTTACCATTTGGCCTAGTCTGTTTTATAAGGTGTTATTTTCTTCAGTACTTTTTTTGTGTCTCCTTCACCAAGTTGATGACTTGTTTTTCTTTTTTTTTCCTCTGCTCTCATTTTATTTTATTTTATTTTTTTATTTTATTTTTTATTTTTTTAATATAAATTTATTTATTTAACTTTTTACATTCATTTTCACAAAATTTTGGGTTCCAAATTTTCTCCCCATTTATCCCCTCCCCCACCCCAATACACCAAGCATTCTAATTTCCCCTATCACCAATCTGCCCTCTCTTCTATCATCCCTCCCTTCTCTTGTCCCCATCTTCTCTTTTGCCCTGTAGGGCCAGATGACTTTCTATTCCCCACTAACTGTATTTCTTATTTCCTAGTAGCAACAACAATACTCAACAGTTGTTCCTAAAACTTTGAGTTCCAACTTCTCCCCATCCCTCCCTCCCCACCCATTCCCTTTGGGAAGGCAGGCAATTCAATATAGGTCATATCTGTGTAGTTTTGCAAATGACTTCGATAATAGTCGTGTTGTGTAAGACTAACTGTAAAACTAACTCCATCCTATCCTGCCCCCCATTGTTTCTATTCTGTCTTTTGATCCTGTCCCTCCCCAAGAGTTGACTTCAAATTGCTCCCTCCTCCCATTGCCCTCCCTTCCATCATTCCCCCCACCCTGCTTATCTCCTTCTTCCCCACTTTCCTGTATTGTAAGATAGGTTTTCATACCAAAATGAGTATGCATTTTATTCCTTCCCTTAGTCGAATGTGATGGGAGTAAACTTCATGTTTTTTTCTCAGCTCTCCTCTTTTTCCCTCCACTAAAAAGTCTCCTGCTTGCCTCTTGAATGAGAGATAATTTACCCTATTCCATTTCACCCTCTTTCCTCCTACTACATTTCTCTCTCACTGTTTACCTTAATTTCTTTTAAGATATGGTCCCATCCTATTCAATTCACTCTGTGCTCTCTGTCTCTGTATGTGCGTGCATGTGTGTATGTGGGTGCGTGAACATGTGTACGTGTGTGTGTGTGTATGTGTGTGTATGTGTGTGTGGTCCCACCAACTATCCAGATACTGAAACGTTTTAAGAGTTACAAATATTGTCTTTCCATGTAGGAATGTAAACAGTTCACCTTTGGTAAGTCCCTTATGACTTCTCTTTGCTGTTTACTTTTTCATGCTTCTTCTCATTCTTGTGTTTGAAGGTCAAATTTTCTTTTCAGCTCTGGTCTTTTCATCAAGAATGCTTGAAAGTCCTCTGTTTCATTGAAAGACCATATTTTCCCCTGAAGTATTATACTCAGTTTTGCTGGGTAGGTGATTCTTGGTTTGAGTCCTAGTTGCTTTGACTTCTGGAATATCCTATTCCACACCCTTCGATCCCTTAATGTAGAAGCTGCTAGATCTTGTGTTATCCTGATTGTATTTCCACAATACTGGAATTGTTTCTTTCTACCTGCTTGCAATATTTTCTCCTTGACCTGGGAACTCTGGAATTTGGCCACAATGTTCCTAGGAGTTTCTCTTTTTGGATCTCTTTCAGGTGGTGATCGATGGATTCTTTCAATACTTATTTTGCCCTCTGGTTCTAGAATCTCAGGGAAGTTTTCCTTGATAATTTCATGAAAGATGATGTCTGGGCTCTTTTTTTGATCATGGCTTTCAGGTAGTCCCATAATTTTTAAGTTGTCTCTCCTGGATCTATTTTCCAGGACAGTTGTTTTCCCAATGAGATATTTCACATTCTCTTCCATTTTTTCATTCTTTTGGTTTTGTTTTGTGATTTCTTGGTTTCTAATTTTGAGAGAACTATTTTCTTCAGTGAGCTTTTGAACCTCTTTTCCCATTTGGCTAATTCTCCTTTTGAAAGCATTCTTCTCCTCATTGGTTTTTTGAACCTCTTTTGTCAATTGAGTGAGCTGATTTTTCAAGGTGTTATTTTCTTCAGCATTTTTTTGGGTCCCCTTTAGCAGGGTATTAACCCATTTTTCATGCTTTTCTTGCATCTCTCTCATTTCTCTTCCCAGTTTTTCCTCCACCTGTCTAACTTGATTTTCAAAATCCTTTTTGAGCTCTTCTATGGCCTGAGCCCATTGGATATCTATTTCAGATGTTTTGGATACAGAGACCTTGACTTCTATGTCTTTCCCTGATGGTAAACATTGATCCTCCTCAACAGAAATGAAAGGCAGGAACATCAGTTCCCCAAGAAAGTAGCCTTCTATGGTCTTACTTTTCTTCCCTTTTCTGGCCATTTTCCCAGCCAGTTACTTGACTTCTGAGATTCCTCTCCACCCCTGCCTAGATCTGCCTAGGTAGTGCTTGGGGTCTGAGATTCAAATGCTGCTCCCCAACCTCAGGGCTTTCAGTAGTGGGCAGGGCTGCTACTCAATGTGAGCTTAAGTTCTGGTGCTCAGGTTGGGGCAGGGCCACCTCCCAGGCTCAGTTCCCTCAGGGGGTTTATGCAGAGACCTTCAGTAATGGAGCAGAGTTCCTGTCTGCTCTGGGAGTCCCAGGCCACCACTGCCTCTGCCAGTGCCTCTGCCGCTGCCTCCCAAGGGGGCCCAAGCCACGGAGACACCCCGCTCCCCTCTTGGCCAGCCCAGAAGTCTCTCTCACTGACCTGTAGCACCTGTGGATGGAGGGACCTTCGTGGCCGCCGGAGGTTCCATCCCTGAAGACTGCTCAGATCTGCTCCTCTGGGGCCGCACGGCCAGGGCAGGGCAGGGGTGGGCTCCGCTGTCTGGCGTGACGGACCTTCGGTGGCAGTTTTTCAGGGCTCTCTGGAATGGAAATCTCCTCCACTGTGTTGCTGTGTGGCTTGCACTGCTCCAGAATTTGTGGGGAGTTCTTTTTACAGAAAATTTATGGGCTATGAGTTCGGAGCTAGCATACGTGAGTCTTTCTACTCTGCCATCTTCTGTTGACTTGTTTTTCAAGATTTTCTTGTATCACTTTTATTTCTCTTCCAAATTTTTCCTCTACCTCTTTTACTTGATTTTTAAAATCCCTTTTGGGTTCTTCAATGGCTTGGGACCAATTCATATTTTTCTTAGAGGCTTTAGATGTAGGAGTTTTGAATTTATCTTCTTCCGAGTGTATGTTTTTATCTTCTATGTCACTATAGAAACTTTCTATAGTCAGAGTTTTTTTCTGTTGTTGGCTTATTTTCCCGGCCTATTGGTTGACTTTTAACTCTATTAAAGCAGGGTTTTGCTTCTAGTGTGGAGAGGCACTGATTTTGTGCAGCTATTTTAAGAAATACTTTTAGGGATCTGTAAGTCTTCAGTTCTTCCAAGATGTTATGATCTAAGGAGAGGTGTTTACTTTTCTCCTGGCCTGTCTGGTCTGTGAGTGACCACAAGTACTCTTTTCTGCCCTTGAACTGTGATAAGGGTACCTGCACAACTGCTGCCTGCAAGCTTTGGTATTCTAGTGCTTCTCTTTGCTCTGGAATTGAGACCTAGATCTGAATATGGACAAAGCACTCCCAGTGCTAGTAAAAATATTCATGTAATCTCCTTCTGATCAGTTGTTCGACTTCCTTACCATTTGTGGGCTAAGAGCTCTGGAAGCAGCAGCTACTGCTGCTGATTCAGTGGCTCCCAAGACGTGCTCCTGGTTTGCTGGGGCTGAGGCTGTGCTGGTGCAGCCTATGCTAGATTGTTCTCCCCTCTCACTTAGGTGTGACAAATCTTTCTTGCTTCCATTCTAAGTTGTCTTTGACTGGAAAATTATTTTACCCCATCCTTTCATGGGTTTTGCTGCTCAAGGAATTGTTTTTATGAAGTTATTAAAGGTGTTTGGAGGGGTTTTGGGGAGAGCTCAGGCAAGTTGCTATCTTTTCTGTTATCTTCACTTCACCCCCAAGAATCAACTCTTTGTACATTTGGCTCAACTCTAGTGGCACCTCTTTTAAGATGCCTTTCCTGATTAGTGTGATGGTCATTCCTAATCCCCCTCTCCTCCCTTATACTTTTAAAAATTTTTTTGCATATATCCTGTGTTAAAAATGATTGTTATCTATGTGATCTATATATGATCTATACTTCATACTACCAGTAGAATGGAAGCTCAATGAGGACAATGGCTGTCTCACTTTTGTGACATCTAGTATAATGTTTGACACACAATAGGTGCTTAATAAATACTTTAGTGACTGATTGATTGATAGTATCATCTACTAGGCCATTCTATAAGTAGAGGCCCTTTGATTTCTGTTCCCTGAAGCAGGTATTCCAACCATAACATAAAATCAGAGACCTTTTGGTCCTTCTGTTATAAGGTCCTGAGGAACACTGCTGCCCTTTGGAGATTAACACCACCAGATTAACTACCCAACATAGCACCCAGAACAGTGCCTGTAGGCCATATCTATATACGACAAATAATAAATTAATAATAAAGTCATACCTATCTATGATAAATAATGAATAATAAAGCCATATCTATCTATACCTAATTATTTACCTAACTGTGTATTTATCTCTATTTCTTCATCTATCATCTGTCTATCTCTATTCCTATTTCTCTATTGTCTTCTTTTCTATTTTTCTAAATTGTCTATTTGTTATTCAATTTTTTTCAGTCCTCTCCAACTCTTCATGACCCCATTTTCTTGGCAGACATTCTGGAATGGTCTGCCATTTTCTTCTCCAGTTCATTTTGCAGATGAGGAATCTGAGGCAAACAGGTTTAAGTGACTTGCTCAGGGTCACACAGCTAATAAGTATCTGAGGTCAGATTTGAACTCAAGAAGATGAGTCTTCTGACTCCAGACCCAGCACTCTGCACTATAGCGCCTTTTAGCTGCCATTCATATCTAGACAATATCTACGAATATTCAAGTCCTGGACTATTAGGGCATAGCATCTTCAAGGAAAATCCAAGGTCAAAAGCAGGTGAATGAATACATTAATGATACAAGAGCATTTATTAGGCACTTACTGAGTGAAAATCACTGAGGATACAAATAGAAAACTGAAAGCAATTTTGATTCTTAAGACATTTCCATTCTACTGGGGGATGCATAGAGGAATCTCCTCCAACTTCTCATCAGTCTCCAATAATTTCCTTTTTATTTTTAATTATTTTATTTGTTTTCAGTGTTCTACAGTCATTTCCACATATCTTAGATTTTTTTCCCTTCCCTCTTCCTCCTTCCCCCCTCCCTCCCTATGCCCTTCCTGAGACACAGTGCCATCTTATATAGGTTCTATACACACATTCCTATTAAATACATTTTCACCTTAGTTATGTTGAATAGAAGAATTAAAATGAATGGGAGAAACCACAAAACAAAACAAAACATAATACAAAAGAAAATAATCTGCTTCATTCTGTGATCCAATTCCATAGTTCTTTCTCTGTAGGTGGAAGGTGTTTTGCCTCAAAAGTCCATTGGGAATTTTTTAGGTCCTTGCATTGATGTGAAGGACTAAGTCTACCAGAAAAATTCCTCACACACTGTGGTTGTTGCTATGTATAAAGTTCTCCTGGTTCTGTTCCTTTCATTCAGCATCAGTTCATATAAGTCCTTCCAGGCCTCTCTGAAGTGTTCTTGTTCATCATTTTTTATAGCACAATAGTATTCCATTACATTCATAAACCGCAACTTGTTCAGCCCTTCCCCAATTGATTTCCAGTTCTTGGCCACCATAAAGAGAGCTACTATAAATATTTTTGTACATGTGGAACCCTTTCCCATTTCTGTGATCTTTTTGGGATAGTCCCAGAAGCAGTATTGCTGAGTGAAAGCAGTTTTGTAGCCCTTTGGGCATAGTTCCAAATTGCTCTCCAGAATGGTTGGATCAGCTCATAGCTCCACCAATAATGAATTAGTGTTCCAACTCTCCCACATCTTCTCCAGTAGTTAACATCTTCCTGTTTTGTCATGTTAGCCATTCTGATAGGTGTGATGTGGTACTTCAGAGTTGTTTTGATTTGCATCTTTCTAATCAATAGTGATTTAGAGAGTCTCCAATATTTCTTGGCACCAGCGTCTTACCACTCTTATATTACCTCTCTGGTATCTAGAATATCTAACCAGAATTCAAAGTCTTCCCTTCTTGCTAGGTAGGAGAATCCCCCTGAAAATGTTCAAAATTTACAATACTGAGTTGCTTCTACCTGTATTGTCTACTGACAGCCTGCTTCACAGGACTTGCCCTTAACACTGTTATGACTGTGTCACTGGATATTAAGGGAGATGTTGGCACTGAGTGCCTTTCTAAAGAGGGTTTCTCTCCCTTCAGTAGGCCTGTTGTATAAATCAAAGTCCGTCTTCCTCTCACCATAAGAGATCTGAATTCAATTACTAACTCCTGTTCAAGTGTGTGTGTGTGCACCTGTGTGCAGTGAGTGGAAGGGAGGGAAAGAAAGAATGAAAGAGAAGAAGGGGAAGGAGGAGGAGGAGGAGGAAGAAGAGGAGGCAAGGGGGATGGAGGAGAGGAAAAGGAGAAGGAAAGGTGGTAGTAATTATTTTTAACTAACTTTCAGATACCTCCATTGCCAACTATCTCTTTGGGAATCTGAGAATGTCCCATCATATTAGGCAGCTCATATATTACAGCAATGTACTATTTTCATTCCTATATGCCTTAATCTATACTTGACATCCTCCCCTCCCCCAGTTCCTAGCCTCACGTATAGTACTTCTAGTATTGCTCACATCACCTTCAATAAATACTCTGCTCTTCAATATACCTTGATGAGAGCCTAGTCCCATTACTGAGTGCCAGTTTTCCAATAATTGAATAGACATGGTGACTATTCACCTCAGGCCACAGGCTTACCATGTCACTTCAGAGCAAAATTATGTAATGGTTCTTCGGCGCAATTATGTCTCACTTTGACTCAAACAGTGGCACAATAATTCCTCGAATCAACTTGCCCAGCTTGTTAGTTCTGTATTGAAAAGAGCTACTGCCACATCATACCTTAAACCCTGGGGGGGAAACTTCAGCATAATCCACTAATTCAATGCTTTCTATATATCATACATATATGCAGTCTACATGTCATTCAACTGTATTCCCAAGGATTATTGAATTCTGTGAAAGTGTTGGAAGGATAATTGCATCTCATTTGGCTCTAGTGACTATCCAAGAGCTCTTTCCTTCATTTTAAAGGACCAGATTTTTACATTGTCCCCTGTATCCCTTCTCGTGCTGCATCCCAAATAACCAACCTTTATAACAATATGGTAACATATTGTCAACAATATGTAACATATTGGTAACATATAACATCCTTTTAAAGAGGAAGGAGAGGAAACAAAATCAGCAAATCTAATTAACACAGATTATATGAAATCTGACATATTAAATGTTGCATAGCACAAGACCCTCCCTTCCCCCAACTCCCACACCTACGCAAAAGGGAGGACCCAGGAGGCTGTTTTCTCATCTTTTCCTTGGGCAAGCTTGTTCTTGATACTTTTACAAGATTCAGTTTCGATTTTTTGGTTTGTTATCCTTTCCATTTACATTGTTACAGCTGCCGTGTATATTGTTTTCCTGGTTCTGAAACATTGGGTACTTTTAAGGTCATCTAAGCTCAGTTCCTACCAGGTTAACAAATCAGATAAGGAACAGGCATTTTAAAAAAAAGAAAGCATTTAATCAGAAACAAAACAATAAAAAAAGAAAAGAAAGGCTCTCTCAGCGCATGCTCTGGTTATTTAAGGTCTCATTCCAAGTGAGACTGGCTGGACAAAGGGTGAGGAAGAGCCAGTCATGTATCAATTCTCCATTTTAAGCATCTCTACTGTCTCAGATGAATAATCAAAATAGTTGCCAATATTTATATAGTGTTTTAAGGTTTGTAAAACACTTTACATAAATTATTTTATTCAATGAAATAATATAAAAGATAATTTCAGTCAAATAAACATTTATTAAGCACCTACTGTATTCTAGGCCTTGTGGTAAGTAATGTCAGCCAAGGTAAAAGAATAAACCACCTCCTCCCCCAATCTCTACCTTCCTCCCCTTAGTTTGTCAAATAAACAAGAAAAACAGATCGTGCTGCTGTCCCTTCTTGTGCTGGGTACCACTATGACCCACATCCCCTCACCATTTTTCTTCTTTCTCTCTAAAGCCTCTATTGCCTTCATGATGCAGTAATTCCATACCTACATTCTCATGAAAATTTGAACTACTCAGCACCATCCTCCTGAAACACAGTTCTTTCTGTGACACATGTCCTTATTTAATAATTAGAAGAAGGCAATTAGAACTCATTAACAAAGCTTATGGAAAGGGACAATACCCATCAATTAATAACCCTTCCCTTGGGATTGCTTCAGTAAATTACACCGAGTAGGTTTCACCAACAGGTATTACCTCTCACAGTCCATCAATGTGCAGCTTCTCCAGTTATCCACAGCTCTCAGTGGCTGTCTCCCCAGGTGTAACTAACTTTGCCAGAAGGAACAGGTCTCTGTGCACAGCTGAATATTATACTTATCTTGTCTTGGCAGGAGACATAGCCATCCCTGTTTACAATTCAAAAACAGTATCAGGAAAGGTTCCCTCCACTCCAGAGTGTCCACCTTGTATCATGTTTACCACTAATCTCTGGCCTCACAAAATTTTGTCCATGAGCCAGGAACCACTATTTCCAAATGAGTCTCCTCTACCAACAGCAGGTTAGTACATGGTTTCCCCCAAATCCTGATGTCCCCTTCTCCCTCAGGCCTTTAGAAAACATGTCTCCTACTGAAGGAAGCAACCTTTCCCACATCTAAAAGCTTGAGAAAGCAATCTTCTTTTTTCTCCTTTATAACAAAAGTTCCAAAAATCTTCCTGGAAGGGAATAAGCATTGATAGAACACCCACTGTGTGCCTGGCATGGTGCTAAGTCCTGTTTTTATTAACAGATAACAACTCATTTGATCCTCATAACTACCCTGGGAGGTAGGAGCTACTATTATCCCCATTTTATAGTCGAGGGAATTAAAGTAAACAGAGCTGAAGTGGCATGTCCAGAGCTACACGGCTAGTAAGTGTCTAAAGCTAGATTTCAATTCATGTCTTCCTGACTACAGTCCAAGTTCTCTATCTACTGTACCACCAGCTGCACCCAAAGGAAGCAGGCTGGATTATTTAGTTGACCTTGTCTGCTTTCTGATATATCTAGTGTAGAGAAGGATGATGTTACCCTATACTAGAAGAATGGATGAAAGTATAGCTGTAACCAGGGTGGGGTGCTAGAGATTTGCCATGGTGCAGGATATTTATAGGGTCCTGACAACTCATACTCCACTACATAAGGAGGCAGCAGCAGTGGCTGTGACATTTGTTGTAATGACAGGGCAGAGCCTGGTGACAAGATGTTGAGAGCAATGTCTGGGAGCAGGATCCCCCTGGGGGAGTGGAATGACTGCAGCTCAGCCTCCAAGGAGAGATGAGGTGGGGGGCAGGGGCTAACTGAACCCAAGCTCTGATGTGTGTGTGTGTGTAGGGGGGACAGGTGGAGAGAGGCCAGGCTCCAGACCCCAGCCCTCAGGGCCAACACTGGCAGCCTGGTTCCTGACAAATGGGACTGAGAGGAAAGGAAGAACAAATGAGGGCAGTTTTCCATCACACTCTACTCCATGTAAAGCTGAAACAGACCCATGCTGCTTCTGGAGGAGGGTGCTGGCTGCTTTCTCTAGAGCAAGTAAACTTGGAGCCAGAGTATTTCTGGGAAATACCAAGGGGTCTCATTTCTCATTTTCATTTATCTGCTCATCCTGAGTCACAGAATCAGAGGCTAATCCTGGAAAAAGCTAGTAACCTTGAATGAACCTTGATTATATCACAAAAAAGCCAAATACATATAAATATGTATTTATATTATAATATTATATAATATAGCATAATATAATATATAATAGGATATAATATATAGTATATAATTTTGTGTATGTATATATAGTTATAAGATATAAGATGCATCTGTGTATAAATAATATAGTTTTCTATGTATTTTACATGTACTAAGGCCGTCCCTCCATGTTGTAGCATGGGGCTATCATTGTGTGACTCAGAGGGGGCAGAATGGACATCTCTAGCCTCTTCATTGCTCCTCTTCCACCCCTTCTTCAAGGGAGACTTGGATTCCTGCCAGGAGGGAAAGCAGGAAGCTGGGACGGGAAGCTTAGCCTCTCTGCTCTCTTTAGAGAGAGGGGGTACCAAATTAGAATTGTGTCTATCTCTTCCCTTAAATCCTGTTAGACTAGGGGATATAGTTTTCAGATTCAAGCTAAACTTCTAATCACTATTTCTTAATGGAGAAGGAGGACCCAAGTTTTATATACAAGGCTTAACTCCCTTCCCTTCAAATGCTAGTCACAGTGAATATAAATAGAAAGTAAAAGAGAAACCCATTTATTCAAGTTGCTAGCAAACCAGAAATCAGAGAAGGTATACATGGGAGAATGTATATGAGATAATACAAAGGGAAGGAGCTCTCCCATTGGGAGCGAGGTAACTCAGCTCAAAAAAGAGGGAGAAACCCAGGTTTCACTCAAAGAGAGATTCCCTGAAGTTTGTACATTAGCAAATGGAGGAGAGGGACATGGTGGGAAAAGGACTGCTAGTTCATCTCACCTAAGACTTCTTCCAAGGGCCACCTTCTCTCTGTAGCAACCTGAGGGACGTTTGGCATCTTCCATTTTCTTTCTCAAAGTTGGAAGCCAGAATGTCTTGAAGGGACTAAAGAGTCAGGTGAGAGCGATGAGAAAATCTCTCTTCTCTCCCACTTCTCATCAATTCCACCCATGCTCATGTCAGTGTCAGACACTGACCTGCACCAATGAGGAGAAAACCCTATACCAATGGGCTTTGGGACTTGGAATATACACACTCACATACACATATACTCACATACACATATACACACATACATATGCAATTATATGTGTATATGTATAATTAATATGTGTGCGTACATATATACACATACATATATATATTTATAAGGGTGTGTGTGTGTGTGCGCGCGCGCGTGTGTCTGTGTCTGTGTGTGTGCGTATTCCAGGGCAGCTAGGTGGCATGGTGGATAGAGTGCTGGGTTTGGAGTCAAGAGGACCTGAGTTCAAATCCAGCCTCAGAAACTTACTAGCAGTGTGTCACTTGACCCTGTTTGCCTCACTTTCCTCCTTTGTAAAATGAGCTGGAGAAGGAAACCACTCTGGTATCTTTGCCAAGAAAATCCCAAAATGGGGTCATGAAGAGTTGGATGCAACTAATCAGCACATATCTATCTGTCTGTCTATCTATCTATCTATCTATCTATCTATCTATCTATCTATCTATCTATCTATCTATCTATCTATCTGTCTGTCTGTCTGTTTATCTATCTATCTATCTATCTAATCTACACAGAGATAACAATTAAACACATAAGAACTGATGAAGTCAACATGTGAGAGAGTGTAAAGAGACAAGAAAGCTCCGAGACAGGATAAAGCCTTGCATCCACAGTTAGAGAACATGATATGCATGATGATCCAGCAAAGGGCACTGAGAAAAGGGGGTCGGGGGGAGAAACAAAGAGAGACAGAGAGCATAGTATCACAAATACCCAGAAGGGAGGGTGATCAACAGTGTAAAATGCTACAATCAAGAGATTCAAAAGGAATGTGAAGAGACCACTGGATGTGTCAATTAAGAAATCTAATTTTAAAGAGAGTTGTTTCAGCTGAGTGATAAGGTTGGCACTAAATTGGAAAGTAATGAGGTGATGATGAGAAATGAGTGAGAGGAAACAAATGTCCATAACCTTTCCTAGGCGATGGCCCTGGGTTGAAGGTCATTGCCCATTTCCATCAATGGAGGGAAGAACCTTCTTACTGAGAATTCCTTACACTCATAATGTCATAATTCTGGATTAATAATAATGCCTTATATCTACATAGCACAGCACAAATAACAAAGCTCTTAATTACTCAATGAGACAGATCATGCAGCATCCCCCATTCACAGATGAGTTCAAATGACTCTAAAAGATGCTAAGAGGTTTCCTCAGTTACATCATTAGTAAGTTCCTAAATTGCAACTTGAACTCAGGCCTTCTGGCTCCACTATACCAAATGAACCATTAGCACCTGGTAACAGGAGTACAGATTTGTTTGTCAGATTGGCCAACTGTCACCAAGGATAGAAGAAAAAGGGCCTTTACAAATGACACATCAATTTTGATTGAGGGGCAGGAAGAGTCTGACACTTGGGAAGACAGGTGATAATTTGGGGGTGGGTATAGAGAGAGGGTCCCCAGTGTTCCTCTATCCCTCCAGCAAGTAGTTAATCAAAAGGTATTTATCGAGGACCTGCTCAGTCGTCTATACTTGGTGCTCTGAGACCTGAGGCCAGGCAGATCAGACATGTTTCTACTTTGGCCTCTTGGGTCTAGTGTCTGTGACAGCTGTGAGCCTGTTGATTTTGAATCTTTATCAATCATTTCTCAACTCCTTTGCAGAATAGGATGCTGTGGAGTTGCCAAAATATGAGAACAGCGTGTGGCTGCCAAGAATGTTCAGTGGAGAATTGGACCTGCTTGGAAAGACAAGGAGCGGGGCCTCTCACGTAGTGAGCAGAGAAATGACAAAGCAATCTGGCCCTCCCTTGAAGGATCGTTCTCAACTGATGGAAGTGATAGCTCTCAGACATTAACAATGGCATAATTTAAAATCAGATTCCTTAACGCTTTGCCTGCTGAATGAAGAATAAGCTCTTTCGCTGAGGGGGTGGGGGCAGGCAATAAGCATTTCTATAGTGCCTACTATGTGGTAGGCATTGTACTAAGTGTCTTCACAAATATTTTCTCATTAGATCCTCATTACAACTGGGAGGTAGGTGCTGCTGCTATCCTGTTTTTACAGATGGGGAAACTGAGGTTGAGAGGTTAATTAACTTGCCTGGGGTTACACAGTTTATAAGGATCTGAGGCTGAATTTGGATAATTATAATAGTATCTAACATTTATATAGTACTTACTTCGTGCTGGGCACTGGTGCTAAGTGCTTTACAATTATTATCTCATTTGCTCCTCAAAACAATCCTAGGGAAAAGGTGCTATTGTTATCCCCATTTTATAGATGAAGAAACTGATGCAAACAGTGGTTGTGATTCAGTCACACAGCTAATAAGTATCTAAGGTTGGATCAGTTCTTCTTGACTTCAGGACTAGTGCTCTATCTACTGAGCCATCTATCTGCTTCTGAGAGCTCTCTGACTCAAGAGCTACAGAATCAAAGTGTAATGGAGGGACTGACCAATGAGACTCAAGTGTTGAGTGTGTATTCAGTTGCCCTTCCTGATAGCTATTCAGTATATGCACAACATTCCCATCTACCAGAGGACAGTTTGAGCAGATGGCACCAGATGAATCAAAGAATGTTACAACTGAAAGGAAATGCACATCATGTAGTCTAAACCCCTCATTTTACAGATGAGGAAATTGAGCCCCAGAAAGATGAGCAGGATTACACCATTAGTGTAGGTGGACAATACTAGGTCTCTTGGCTTCAAGTGCTTCTCTATTCAAAACTCTTCCATTTGACACCATTCTACCTTTCCACCAGCTTAGGCAGCCAGGGGGTACAAAGGCTAGGGTAGTAAACCTGGTCAAAAAGATTGGACCTCAGATTCCACTTTAGATACTTACTAGTTCTTTAACCCATGACAAATTCCTTAACCTTTGTCTGCCTCAGTTTCCTCATGTGTAAAACGGGGATAATCATAGCACCTATCTCCCAGGGTTGTTCTAAGCACTTGGCATATAGTAGGTGCTTGATAAATGCTTATTTCCTTCTTTTTCATACCATGTTTTCTTTCCAGATCCTTAATATTCCATCCAAACTTCTCAGCACTTGTTTTCCCCTTTTCTACCTCTAGGTTTTTGTTTAGCACATTCTATGCTTGGGAGGATTCTACTCTCTGACCCTCCCACACCAACCCCATCATCTCTGCTCCTTAAAATCCTTCCTGTCTTTCAAAGCCCAGGTCAGCATGCCATCTCTTCCATGAAGTCTTCCTTGATTCCACTAATCAGAAAGGGCATCCCTTCTGAGAAATATCATTGGTAACATTCTATTCCTATTCAACATAACAAACCAAATTTAGCAAGTACATTAAATGTATGGCCAAGACAGAGTCTTAGCTACTGAGCACCATACCAATCTCTGTCTAGAACTTATTTTTTAATACGAATTATAGTCATTTATTTATCTTTTTGTCTTATTTCTCCCTGGACAATGTAAGCTCTTCAAGGGCAGGGGTCTTCATCTTCATTTCTCCCTCAATGTCTGACCCTAAAAAGAGATTTCATTTAATTGATCAATTAATTGCTTGCTTGACTGCTTATGCTTCATTAGTGCTTATTTAGACTTTGGTGGGTTCTGCTAATCAGTGGCCACTGGGTACTCTGTGCACTGGGTGCACAAAGGGGAGAAACAAAAATGTATGTGCATACACTATCCAAAAAAGACTGTAAAGCCCCTTATAAAGGAACAAATGCAAATTGATACAAGGGGAACTATTTGCCTAAGTGTTGAGGTCAATGATTGGAGGTTAGGTGGGTTTAGTCAGAGAAGGGTTCTTGGAGAAGATGAGACAGGTCTTTATGGGGAAGATAAATGCAAGACTTTGCAGAGTAGAGGTAGGAAAAAAACATCACACTAGAGAGAATGCAGACAACCAGCCAATCCATATAGCACATAGTAGGGGAGCAAAACAGTTGACTGAATGAATGAGTCAACCACCATGGGGGATGTGTGTGCTAAATACTCAGGGGAAAACAAGACTCCCTGACTGACTGGAGCCCAGATCTTAGCAACCAGATCGCCTCACCCTTCAGGGATGAAAGAATGGAAACAAACAGCAAAAACATTTAGCACGTTGTTAAACAATGAAAAACTGTCGCATTTGGAATAATAACACAACCAGGCATCTCATTAGAAGATCTAATGGGAACAGGAACAAAATATTCATGGACAATTTCCTTTCTCTTCTCTCTAATTAGCAGCATGTTGTTGACATATGGAATAAGATATCAAAACTCTTTTTTTCATGACTGTTTACCTGCCATGTTCTACCTCATCACTGGGAATCAGTGACCTTGTCTGGATTGTGTTCATGTTCATTGATTAGAGACATTTTATTCCATTCTGTGATGTTGTAGCAAACAATATTAATGTGATCAAAGGTTGCACTGGTAATTTAATGATGTTAATATCTAGCATTTATATAGTGCTTATTTACAAAGTACTTTATGCATGGCATCTCATTTGATTTGATCCTCATAACTACCCTGTAAGGTAGGTACTGTTATTATCTATATTTTACAGATGTGGAAACTGAGGCAAGATATGTGAAGTGACTTATATAAAGTGACCTATCCAGGAACCTACATATAGTAAATGTCTTAAGTGAAATATAGTACTCAGAACAGGGGAGGCGATAGTCCCAATGTATTCTGCCCAGGTACAGTCTTATGTTCATTCTAGGGATTACAGTGCCATGTAGGAGTGCATCCAGAGAGTTTAGGATCACTCACATATTTTCACTTATCTTCAATTGCTTCTAGTCTTCAATTGTTACTGTCCCCTTCTCTATTGCCTGCATACCTGCTCATCCTCAAAAAATCCTCCACTTGATCCATCCATCCATCCATTCCCACTATCTTTCCATATCTCTCCTTCCTTCTGTGACTAATTGCCTTGAAAAGGTCATTCACAGTGAGTGCCTCCATTTTCTCTCCTCTCACTATTTACTTTCTACAGTCTGTCTTATGATCTCATCATTCAATGAAACTGCTTTCTCCAAAGTTACTAACAATCTCCTAATGGCCAAATCTCTAATCTACTAAATCTCAAAATTCTTTTTTCTCAATCTTCATCTTTCTTGACTTTTTTGTAGTCTTTGACACTACCAATCGCCATCTTCTCCTTAATACTCTCTTCTCTCTAGGATTTTGGGAAACCACTCTCTCCTGCTTCTCCTTCTACCTATCTGACTGTTCCTCCTCGGTTTCCTTTGCTCAATCTCAAATAAGTTCATGGCCAAGAACGGTGAGTATTCCCTTAGGGTTCTGTCCCAAGCACTCTTCTCCCTATATACTGTTTAGCTTGGTCTTCTCATCAACTCCCATAGACTTATTTATTATTTTTCTACTGTTAGTTCTCAAATCTTCTTATCCAACCATAACCTCTCTGCTGACCTACAGTCTTTTATCTCCAAGTGCCTAAGAGACATCTCAAACTGGACTTTCCTGTAGGTATCTTGAATTCAATATGTCCAAAGCTAAACTCATAATGTTTTCCCTCCAAAAAACACTCTCCACTTCCAAATTTCCCAATTATTGTCAGTGGTAATTCCTTTCTCAAAGTCCCCTAGACTCTCAGTCTAGGTGTCATATCCTCAACTCCTCATTCTTTCTCAACCCCTGTATCCAATCTAAGATCTGTTGATTTTACCTTGGTAATATCTTGGTAACTTGGGTAGTTAGGTGGTACAGTGGATAGAGTGCTGGGCCTGGAGTCAGGAAGATTCATCTCATGAGTTCAAATCAGATGCTAACTGTGTGACCCTGGGTAAGTCACTTAACCTTATTTGCCTCACTTTCCTCATCTGTAAAATGAGCTGAAGAAAGAAATGGTAAATGACTTTAGTGTCTTTGCCAAGAAAACTCCAAAAGACCTATTTGTGCAAAAATATTTATAGCAGCTAAGAATTGGAAATCAAAGAGATGCCCATCAATTGAGACCTGCTATGTGCCAGGCACTGTGCTAAGCACTGGGGATACAAAGAAAGGTAAAAAACAGTTTCTTCCCTTGAGCAATTCACAATCTAATGGGGAAGATCACATAAAAATAACTATGTACAAACAAAGCTTCCTATAAAAGGCAGGATTTTTAGCTGGAATTGGAAACCAGAGAAGCCAAGAGGTAGAGATGAGGATCATCATTTCATAGCACTTTAGGCATGGGGGATGGCCAGTGAAAATTCCTAGAGTTAAAGTGTGTTGTTTGAGTAACAGCAAGGAAACAATTGGGGAATGGCTAAATGAGCTGTGCAATATGATTTTAATGGAACATTATTATGCTATAAGAAATGACAAGCAGGATGATTTCAGAAAAATCTGGAAAGACTTACATGAACTGATGCTAAGTGAAGTGAGAACCAGGAGAATGTTGTACATAGTAATAGCAATATTGCTTGATGAAGAACTGTGAATGCCTTAGCTATTCTCAGCAACGGAATCTAATACAATTCCAAAGGACTGATGATAAAGCATACTATATGCCTCCCAAGAAAGAAGTGATATCGATTAGATACAAACTGAAGCATGCTATTTTCACTTTTTTTATTCATTCTTTTTCTTTTATTTGAGTCTTCTTGTATAGAATGACTAATATAGAAATATTTTACATAAGTGCGTATGTATAACCTATATCTGATTGCTTACTGTCTCAGGGAAGGGGAAGTGAAGGAGGGATAGAATTTGGAACTCAAAACTTTAAATGAAAGTGTTTAAAATTGAAGAAAAAAGAAAATTCCAAATGGGGTCATGAGGAGTCCATGAAATGACTAAGCAACAGCATTTCTTGAGTATGCTCCATTTCCCCCCTAACACCACCCTGGCACAGGTCTTCATCACCTCACTCCTGGACAATTCCAAAAACATACTAGTTGTTCCATTTGCCACAGCCCCATTCTCATCCATTCTCCACTCAGCTGTCAAAGTGATCTTCCTAAAGTGCAGATCTCATCATGTCATCCACCCACCCCACAACACACACACTCAATAAATGGTAGTGGTGCTATGCAGAATCAAATATACAATCCTCTGTTTGCTGTTCAAAGTCCTCTCTAACTTGCTCCCCTTACTTTTCTAGCCGTCTTACACCTTACATCCCATTCCTTGTATACTCTTCTATCTAGTAACACTGGCTTCCTTGAAGTTACTCAAATAAGACAATCTAATTCTAGTAATTTTCACTGGCCATTTCCCCATGCCTGAAATGCTGTGAAATTATAATCATCTCCACTTCTTAGCTTTTCTAGCTTCCAAGTTCCAGGTAAAATCCAGCCTTTTATAGGAAGCTTTGTTTGTACATAGTTATTTTTATGTAATCTTCCCCATTAGATTGTGAATTCCTCAAGGGCAGAAATGGTTTTTTACCTTTCTTTGCTTAGCACAGTGCCTAGCATGGAGTAGGTTTCAATAAATATTTATTGGCTGACTTCCCAGGGGACTTCAAACCTTATCATGGTGAGGTGTGTTGAAAAAACTAGAATATAAATTCTAGGAACTAGCACAGGAACTTTTCACTTCTGTCTTTGTTTCATCAGATCCTAGCAGTGCTTAGCCGCAGTAGATACTTAAATACTTGTGGATTGGTTGTGTGGAAAAGAAGAAACTTAGTGAGTGATTTAATGATAGCTGTTTTCAAGTATTTGAAAGGTTGTCAATGGGTTACTTAGGAAATTGTGAAGAAAAAAACATCACTAAAGATTTTCTTGAATGAATTTTTGTGCTTCTTTTTCCACTTGGCCAATCCTCTTTTTAAGGCATTCTTCTCTTCATTAGTTTTTTGTACCTCTTTTACCATTCGGCCTATTCTGTTTTTTAAGGTGTTATTTTCTTCAGTGTTTTTTGTGTCTCCTTTACCAAATTGTTGACTCATTTTTCATGATTTTCTTGTAAAACTCTCATTTCTCTTCCCAATTTTTCCTCTATCTCTCTTACTTGATTTTCAAAATCCTTTTTGGGCTCTTCCATGGCCTGAGAGCAATTCATATTTTTCTTGGAGGTTTTGGATGTAGGAGCTTTGACTTTGTTATCTTCTTCTGAGTGTATGTTTTGATTTTCCTTGTCATCACGGTAACTTTTTATGGTCAGATTTTCTTCTATTGTTTGCTCATTTTCCCAGGCTATTTTTTGATTTTCACTGTTTGTTAAAGTAGAGCTCTGTTTCCAGGGTAGAGGGCACAGTGTCCCAAGCTTCAGGAATTTTATTTGATATTTTCAGAGATACTTCTAGGGACCTGTAAGTTTTCAGTTCTTCCAAGGTGGTATGATCTAAGAAGATGTGTTTACTACTCTCCTGGCCTGTGTTCACAAGCACCCTTTTCTACCCTGGAACTGGGATGGGGATCCCTGTTCCACTGCCTCTCACAAGCTCTGGTATTCTAGTGCTTCTCCTGACCCTGGGATTGCCACCCAGGGCAGCAATCCAGATTTCAGTATGGGCAAAGCAACAGAGTCCTACCTTCAGTGCCAACAAAAAGACCCCTGTAATCTCCTAACCAGTTGTTTGACCTGTGACTTTCTTTGGGTTGAGACTCTGGAAGCAGCAGCTGCTGCTAGTGATTCAATGGCTCCCAAGGCCTGCTCCTGGTTTGCTGAGGACAGGGCTGTGCTGGTTCAGCTTGTGTTGGACTGTACTCCACTCTCACCCAGGTATGACAAAGCTTTCCTACAAACCTTCTAAGTTGTCTTTAGAAAATTATTTCACTCCATCTTTTTGTGCGTTCTTGCTGCTCCAGGAATTGTTTTATCACTTTATTTAAAGGTGTTCAAATGTGGAAAGACTTGCATGAACTGATGCTAGGTGAAGTGAACAGAAGTAGGAGAACATTGTACATAGTAACAGCAACATTGTACAATGACCAATCTTGTTAGACTCAGCTCTTCTCAGCAAGCCAAGGATCTAAGACAACTCCAAAAGACTCATGATGTAAAGTGTTATCCATACCCAGAGAAAGAACTATGGAGTCTGAATATAGACCAAAGCATACTATTTTCTCCTTTCTGTTGTTTTTTGTTTCTTCTCCCTCGTGGTTTTTCCCTTTTGTTCTGACTTTTCTTTCACAGCATCACTAATTTGGAAATATGTTTAATATGACTGTACATGTATAACCTATATCAGAATGCATGCCAACTTGGGGAGGGGGTAGGAGCGAGATGGAAAATTTTAGGACTCAAAATCTTGTAAAAGTGAATGCTGAAAACTAATAATCAATAAATATTTTTAAAATAAAAAATAAAGGTGTTTGGAGGGGTTTGGGGGAGAGCTCAGATGAGTTGCTGCCTTTTCTCTGCCATCTTAGCTCTACTTGCTTTCCATTACTAAAGGTTTTCAAAATTGGAGATGCTATTGGAGCCAAGGGGTCACAGATCTAAGAGTCAGTGATTCTTTCATTCATGTAATTCAACTCGGCAAAACATTTATTAAATACCTAATGTGTGTGAGACCCTGTGCTGAACCCTTCCTCCTAATAACTCCCGGGAGGGGATTGGCGGAGAGGGTATAGTCTATTAGGCATTGGCTCTAGAGCAAGAATCATGAAACCCTTTGGCTTCCTGGTGGAGACTGTGGATCCTTTCTCAGAGAAATGCTTTTCTTAAAAACCATAATAGAAAGAAATGTTAAATTTCAACTAAAAGTTAGTGAAAATAAAGATGTAACATTTTCCCATTCAAGTTCATAGACACCCTGAGGTTTATCTATAGACTCCAAGTTACAAACCCATGCTAGACCTGGGTTCAAATTCTACCTCTTACAATTACTGTGGGATGCTTGGAAACAATTTTTGGGGCCTCAGTTTCCTCATTTATAAAATGAAGCAGTTGGACCTCTTGGGGTCCATCTTTCCTTTGGGCCTCCCCTTTGGAGTTTGTGCCAACAGGTAAGAATTCCCTTGAGGGTCTTGATATTGTCTCTTCCTATCTCAGGATGTTTTCTGAGCTGCTGAAAACCAATGAACATAACACCTATGACTGAGGGAGAAAATGTAAAGTGGAAATGTTTCTACTACTGCCCCAGATACAGCAGCGGTTAGGAATTTTTCCAAAAGGTCACTGGACAAGCTAAGCAGCAGCTCCAATTTGGGACAGGCAGAGCTAAGGGCTTGCTCTAATAATATTGTCTGATTACTTATTTCATGCTTAGGAATGAAGTCTCCTACGTTCCCTCCTTCCCCAAGATGGCACCTCCTTATCAGGGGTGACTGGAGCACAGGCTGTTTTTATAGGATGCTGACTTGATCCAAAGTTCTTATGATTTCATTACATTCCAGAAATGGTAAGCAGATTTAGTCCCAGAAGCAAAGATGAATTTGAAAAAGACAAGGGAGGAGGGAATTGTGTGTGCACGCACGTGTGTGTAGGGGGGCTAATTACACACATACACACACACATATACGCACAGACTTTGGGACTCAGATTTTCTTAGATTAAATACTCTTTCTCACGGAATATAATGAAAATTTAAGCCAGTATAAGGAAAGTCTGTGTGTGTTTGTGTGTGTGTGTTAAGGCTTCTCCCAGAAATAACTTTAGTCCTTGCTTTTACTGTTGGGGAATCAATTTCCTTTTTTTTTTTAAATTGAAAACATCAGAACACTTCTGGCTCCCAGATGTGAAACTTATTGGAGTTTTAGCAGAAAGTACTGTTATCCTGATTGATTTCTAGGGAGGAAGAGAATTTTCCTTATGCACAGGCTGCTGAGTGATGGGTTCTCCTCTCCCCTCTTTCCTCATTCTGCAATCTCTTCTTGTGCAGGAAGTCTTTCCTCATCCTTCACCTTGGTGCCATCTCTCTAGGATTATCACCAGTTTATCCTGTACGTGTACTGTTTGTACGATGTATATGTATGTTTGTTTGCATGCTGTCTGCCTCATTAGATGATGAGCTTTCTGAGAGTAGGGAGTATTTATTTGCTTGTGCCTGGTGTTTCCTTGTATCCCCAGTACTTAGCACACAGTAGATCCTTAATAAATAAATATTCCTCCTGAAGCTTAGCACCAACCCAGGCCTTCCTTTGATGATGACAGGTAAGAGTGTACCATGGCTGCATCTCTTGCCCCTGAAGGCCTTGAAGCTGACTCAGTCTTCCTCCTTCTTTGAGGAGGATAAGGAGGGGAGGAGACATGAGGAGGGCATCGTTCCCAGGACCCCTTGAAATTACTGAATCATTTTAAGCAGTGATAATTTCAGTGTAGAGCTGGCCTCCCCACTCCCTCATTAAAATGGTTCATGGAGCTGCTGCTACAGTCTGGAAAGAAATGAGTTTGGGGCAGATGGTCAGGGCTGGACCATTAGAATCACTGAAATGGCAGATCATCTAACTTCTCTCTGCTTTTCTGATTTAAAGCTGACAGAGTTCTTGGAGGGGCTGTCTTAGAGGAAGCCTAGTATTGTAGAAAAAGAACTAAATATTTTGTTATAGGTCCTGAATTCAAATCCCAGCTACTACTCCTACCTACTACCTGGGTGACTTTGAGCAATTTAGTAAACGTTTCCGGGCCTCAGTTTCCTTTTAGTAAAATGAAGCCAGTTATGGCCTCTGAGATCTCATCTAGCTCTAGAGGTATAATCCTATGATTTCTAAGGTCAGTTTCAACTCTAAAACCTACCAGCAGCCCTATCACATGTAATAATAACAATAGAGTCAGAGCTTTAAAGTTTGCAAAGTGTTTTACAATTAACTCATTTTATCCTCAAAACAACTGTATGAGGCAGGTGCTATTATTATCTCTAGTTAACAAATGAAAAAACTGAGGCAAACAGGATTTAAGTGACTTACTCAGGATCACACACTTAGGAAGCGTCCAAAATGGGATTTGAACTCTTCCAGATTCTAGGTCCATGGCTCTATCTACCCCATCACTTTTCTGCCTCTATGTGTAGATAAGTAAATCTATTCCTTAAAAAAAAATCACCATGCCTTCCAAGAGCCCTGTAAAAAGTCACTTCTTTATTTATGTCTTGCTTTGGGTTAACCATATCCCTGCTCTTTCGTCCCATTATGGGTAATTATTAAAAATGAGTTTAAGTTTTTTCGTTCTGTTATCCCCTCAGTGTCCCTTTAAAAAGGATTAGTTACACTATTAAAGTATGCAGGGTCTTCCAGCAAAAGAAGTGGTTAGAAACTGAGAGAAAAGCCATAGAAAAAAAGTGGGGATACTATTGATGGTCTGCAGCAGCTCCTCATTTTTTAAAAAATTTTCTTATTTTTAAGTTTATTTATTTATTTTTTAGTTTTCAGCATTCACTTCCACACATTTTAAATTTTCTCCCCCTCCCTCCCCTTTCCCTTCCCCAAGACAGCATGCAATCCAATATTGGCTCTACATATACATTCCTATTAAATGTATTTTCACATTAGTTATGTTGTATAGAAGAATTAGAAGAAATGAGAGGAACCGTGAGAAAGAAGAAAACAAAACAAAACCAAAAGAAAATAGTCTGCTTCGCTCTGCCTTCAGACCCCATCGTTCTCATTTCTTCATTTTTACAAGCTTTCTCGTTCACTTAATAGCCACTGCAGTGACTCAGGGAAATAAGACATCTTCTGCCAAGTTGAACTTCTAGGGGGCAGTTGTGTAGTAAAATTTTACAGAAAGATGAAATGTTCTTTCAATTTGGTCTTTATTCAGTTTTTAAAAAAAGATTTCCCAGACAGTACAGGAGGCTATCTTTGATCTCAGGACCTGATGCTTTAAAAGAGTATGTTATATAGATCGGATGACACCACTGGGTTAAAAACCTGCAAAGTCTCCCTTTTGCCTGTTGAATAAAAGCCAAATTCCTCAGCTTGGCATTCAAGGCTCTCCACAGTCTAGTTCAAATCTAGCTTTCCAAGTCTTCTCTCATAGCATCCCCACCCTACGGACTTTCTGCTTCAGCCAGATGGGATTACTTATTCTTACAAATGACCCTACAATGCCATCCCATGGTGAGGGAATAAACACGGACTTGAGCCCTGGTCATTTCAGGGCACTTCCATCAAATATTGGACACTCATCCTCAACACTTATGCTTTCTGTTAACTGTTACTCCTCACTCCCCCACCTCCTCCCACTTTCATCTAGTGAAATCTTCCCCAGCCTGAAGGGACCAGTTTAAACGCCATGTCCTCCAGTGAAGCCTTCCCTGATTCTTTCCCGTTGGAGGTGATCTTATCTTCCTCGGACCATCTATGAAACTTCATTTGTTTCTCTGTGGTGCACTTACCATGTTCTATTTTGAATTATAGTTATTTGCTTATGTTGTATCTCTCCTGTGCATATTAGGAGCTAGGTGGTGAAGTAGATAGCCTGCTGGACTTAGACACAGAAAGACTGAGTTCAAATCCTACCTCAGGTACTCCCATGCTGCGTGTCCCTAGGCAAGTCACTTAACCTCTGTTTGCCTCTGCTTCCTCATCTCTCAAATGGGACTGATGATAGCACCTACCTTGCTGAGCTCTGGATCAAGCGAATTAACATATATATAGTGCTTTAGAAACCTGAAAGGACTTATTTACGTAAATGCTAGCGATTGTCATTGTTCTCAGTAGCCTGCGTGGACAGTTCACGTGGAGAAAGTGCAAGGTTGGAGGATGTTAGACCAGGGACCAAATGCAAGGTTTCTCTTTGGAAGAGATTGAGAATATCTAGGGCATGAAAAATCTAGGACCAAAGGGTTAAACATGGAGGAATCTGTATGGGGGAGGGGGAAGATGGCCTCTTTGTGGTTACGACAGGCCCTGCTCAGCCTGTGCCTCTGTTCCCTAGGCTTCTGCCTCTGCATTGACAGTGATGATCTTGTGCATCAGTATCCAAGGTTACCTCCTTGCCATGACAGAAACCCTAGTGGTGGTTATATCAGAGCTGATATTTAATACACATTCACTGAATTGAATTCATTGAATTCTGGCAAGTAACCCCCTGTTCTGTTTCATATTTTTCATCAGTTTGGAAAGAGATTTTCTCCCCTACCTGCTTTATTGGCATGACAAAAAGGCAAAAATCTTGGAAAAAGCTTGCCCAGTGAAGCTGCTCTGGACTGGGCTCTAGCTCTGGAGTAAAATCATCGGAGTTTAAGCCCCACCTCTGACACTTGCTACCTGTGTGTAGGCCTCTGTTTTCTCATCCATAAATGAGGGATAAATGGTTTCTGAGCTCCATTTTTTAGCTCTAGACTTGAGATTCTTTATTACCAATCTTCAGACAGCTAGGCTGACCACTCGTTAGTAGAAAAGCAAGCTATGTATACTAGATAGATGGACATAACATATATAATCTTTTTTTTCCATTCCACCATACGTAACAAGGTGCATGACCAGATCACCCAAGATGGAGTCACTCACATGCGAGATACCAAGGACCTGCTTCTGGGAGAAGACATCTATGTTGACTTACCACATGGGTGGGAACAGCTTCATTCCATTGCCTATGTGGCCAGTCTCTGGAGAGGCAAGAGGATTAAGTCCACTCTGTTCCTACAGAGCATTAATTCCACAAAAGTTCCAAGTCCAAGCAGCTCCCCTGGGCATGCCTCCAAGGACTCAGGCTTCTCAGGACTTCTCTGCTAGAACCCCCTGACCTGGAATCCTGGACTCCAAGGTACTAGTGGCTCTCAAACTCCCAGACTGGAGACTCCACTTTCCAAACCTAGAACTGAAAAAAACAAATAAATTGAACCCAAACCACAAACCCACTTCTCCAGGGCCCACAGACACCCCTGTTGTGGGCAAAAGAGTTCTTTGCCCTTAGAAAGAGATGTGTCTTAGGCAGATTTAAAAACATGGGTGGTCTAGGCATGTGCCAAAGCCCCACTACATACATATATATATATATATATATATATATATATTGAAATGCCCATTTTATTTGGTATTTGTGAAGCTCAGAATTGAAAACAAATGAACAAACAAAAAACCTGGGGAAAAAAAGTTCACTGAATTGGGAATTAGATGTGGATTATAGTTTTATCTCTGCCCCAAATGCTTGTGTAAGATCTCCCTTGACTTTTCTAGACCTCAATTTCCTCATCTTTTAAATAAGGGAGGAGGGGTTGGATCGTGCTAACTTCTGAGGTCCTTTCCAGCTCTCACATTTGATGCTATCGGATCGACAAGGTTTTATTGCCTTTCGTAATGCCTGTTGGAACCAGGAATATTGTGCTTCAATGATAAATTATGAGGTTGCCCTCAGCTAAGAGGGCTTGAGCTCCTCTAATGTACCAGGGCCAGATTCAGTGAAACAATAAACAAGGAAGCAATAGCAATGGCATCTTGCATTTCTTTTCCAAGGGCCTCATATGTCAGCGGCCTGCTCTCTGACCTCCTCTGGCTGAGAAACTTTGGCTGGGTGCCTCTTCTTGGTTTGGAATTCTCGATGCACACTCTGCATCTCCCCACAAAAATCCTTTCTTTGCTCCATCAGACAGGCCTGCATGACCCTGTCTGGGGAAAAACTGGGCCCTGCAAGAGAAGCAGCTTCTCTGCAAACATGGGCCCTTGACCTGGGAGAGACAGCTTCTTTATTATGGTCATTTATTATTTACAAAGCACTGGAGGTATACAAGGCATTTTATGAGACACAAAAGACAAGGTCTCTGCCCTGTGGTGCTGGAGATTTTATCCTGCATTTCATTTGTCTACGTTAAACTGTAAAGACAGTGAGCTGGGATGAGTGGGGAGTGGTGGTAAGATCACTGTCAGAGACATAGAAATGATTTCTGAAGACGAACGTTCAGAGGCAGGAGGCAGGGGGATGGAGAAGGGAGTGTTGGGACCAGCTCCAGGATCCAGACAGAAATTCAAAGAAGGTGCCTATGTTATAGCTGAAAGATTCAAAGGAAATATGTGTGTGTGTTAAGTGAATTAAGGAAAATTAAGAGGAATAATTAATAATAACTGTCATTGATATAGAGCTTTGAAAGGTTTGTAAAGTGCTTTACATATGTTATCTCAACTGATTTCCCCAACAGTCCTACAAGGTAGGCCATATTATTATCCCAGTTTTGCAGATGAGGAAACTGAGGCTGGAAGTAATTTACCTTCCCTCCTATATAACAATGATTCTTGCCTCCAAGTCCAACACTCTACTCACTGGGCCACCTAGTTTCCTTTAGGCAGAAGCCCAGGACTGTCTCTGAAGCTTTTCTCTTCTCTTTAATTGGATATTCTTTGGGAGGGTTGTTCCTGGGGTATGAGAGAGGGGGCTTGGAAAAGTGTCCATTGTTCAAAGCCCCTGCATCTTCAGGTTGGAAACTCAGAACCAAGTCTAGGCATAGGCAAGGGAGTCGACTGCCTAGAGTATGGCTCATGGTGGGAGATGAGTACACTGAGGAACGCTTTTAAATGTTTTTCATCAAGGCAAAAGAGGTCACAAAGAGTTGGACACAACTGTAAAATGACCAAACAAAAAATTTTATGTTTGTCTAGACTAATGATTTGGTCAGTATAGGGAAATTCAGGTACGGAAATTCCTTCCTAGACAGTTGATTGGGGGAGCCATGATTACACGGCCTCGGAGTCAAGAACCTGTATTCAATTCTTGCCTTAGACACTCAGCCTCAGTTTCCTCACCTGCAAAATTGTGATAATGCTATCACCCACTTCATAGGGTTGTTGAGGGACTGGTTGAGATTGCTAACATGGATCAGAAGGCAAGAGTGGATCCCTCCCCAACTCCAAATCAAGTGCTCTATCCACTGTCATGCTATCTCTTTAATGAGTCCAAATAATTTTAGTGGCAGAAAACCCAGTATGTTAAATGGGTGTTTACTTATGGATATCTCCTATGTTCTCCCTCAAAGTACTCCTCAGAGATCCGAAGATCTGGGAAGGCATTCAGGAATAGTTTTGCCCCATACTTGGGGAAAATAGAGCACATCCTGATGATGTAATTATTCCTGCTTTGAATTCAGGATTGTGTTCATTACAAAGCAAGTCCTGTAACTCAGATATAAACATGAGCTTGGCTGAGCAGCGGTGGTTTCAGACTAAATTCTATAACCGATGAAATATAATACAATGCTTTACAGCAAAAGAAATACTTTCATGCCTATTATATCATTTGATACTCATGGTAGCTTTTCAAGGACGGAATAAATATTAGGATCATCAAGCCTAAACAAACTCCCTCATTTTTCACATAGTGACACGTAAGCCGTAGGAGGTGAGATAATTTCCATGAGGTTGCAAACACAGTTAACGGCAGAATACAGATTTGAGCATGGGTCATAAGGTCATAGATCATGGATTATCAGAGCTGGAGGTCATCTCGCCCAAACTGCTTTTTTTACAGGTAAAGAACTCAAACCCAGAGAGGTGAGTGATTTGCCCAACGCCCTCTGACTGTAGACCTAGAGCTCTGTCCACTGCAGCTTAAATATTATTATAGCAGTTTCATAGATGGGGAAAAGATGAAACTCACCAAAGTGAAATAGTTTATTCAAGGTCACAAAGACTCTACTAAATGGCAAATCTTGGACTCAGATTCAGGCATTTTGATTTTCTTGTCCATTGTTTGTTTTGCTTTTCCCACCAAACCAGGTTGCTTCTCAAATAGGCACCAGACGGCTTTTCTGCCTACCCCGTAGGGCAGGGCTGGCTAACAAATCCTACTATATTATCATCATCATCAAATCTTATTAAAAGTCCACTGGTGCATGGTGGAGGGCACTGTGACTGGCCTTCTGGCTCCAAGTTCCCTCTTCTCATCACAGCAGGGTCTATGGTGTGTCTGCTGGATATGGGGGAGGGGGTGGACTGCTGCGGGGACTGCTGCTCAGCTTCACCCCCTCCCAGCTTTTCTCCCCTTCCTCCATTTCCATCCCCATCCTGCTCCCTCCTCCAATTTGATTTGCCAAGATTCTTCTTCCCATTTTTCTTCTCTTTACCAGTAATAGCTAAGGTTTGTTTATCACTTTAAGGTTTTTTGTTTTTCAATTTATTATTTACTTATTTTAAACATTTATTTAATTTTTTTAGTTCCAAATTCTCTTCTTCCCTCTACATCCTCTCTTACATTGAGAAGGCAGGCAATATGATATCAATTATACATGTGAAATCATGCAAAATGTATTTCCATATTAGCCATGTTGCAAAAAATTTTGAAAGTAATAAAAATAAAGTAAAAACTCATGCTTCACTTTGTACTTAGAGTTTGCTTTAAAGTCTGCAAAACACTTTATATATATTATTTCATTTGATCCTTACAATAACTTAGGGAGTTGTTACTTTTGTTACCCCTTTTGTAGATAAGGAAGTTGAGGCCGATAGAGATTATATGACCAGTAAACATTTAAAACAAAATTAAAATCTTTCTTCTTGACTCTTAGTATGGATCCACTATACAATTTATCTGCACCAAAGCAAGAGCCTTACTCCTACTACTGCCTAGATTATTTCATGGTTGATGACTATTTTATCCTAACTAATTTATACTGGTGGTATCAAATAATAATATATGTTGCAATGGAAAAATTGCTGGATTTGGAAGACACATGGACCTGGCAGGGGTCAAATTCTACTTCTGATCCTTATTTATTGTGTAACCCACAGCAATTCACTTTATCTCTCTAAGCCTCCGTTTTCCCATTTTTGAAATGGGGATAATACCTAAGGTTGTAAGGCTCAAAAGAGAGGATCTATTAATCAGCAAGTATTTATCAAGGGAGCCTTACGTGTCAGGCACTGTGCTAATGACTGAGCAATGGAAGACTCTACCTTCAAAGAGTTCCTATTCTTATGGGAGAGACCACATGCACAGGAAGGGGCCTGTGTGAGTTGCATACCGAGTATCTATTTAAGGTTATAATGTTTAAGGTTATATAAAGAGGCAAAGTTCTAGTATGTGTGTGGGGGAGGGGGTGAGACAGACTGAGAAAAGCCTGAATCAAGTCTGAACTGAGAAGTGAAGAAGGTGGTGAGGAGGTGATGTGAGGATGCAGGGCATTCCAGGCTTGGGGATTTCAATGCACATTCAATGCTTTGCAAACCTTAAAGTATTATTATTTCTATAGCATTGTGAGGCTTACAAAGTCAAGAAGGCAGTTAGATAAGCATCTATTAAGAGCTTACTATATGCTGGGGCAGCTAGGTTGGCTCAGTGCTGTAGAGTGCTATCCTGGAATCAGGAAGACTCATCTTCCTAAATTCAAATCTGGCCTTCCTAATTTTGCGACCCTGGGCAAGTCGCTTAACTCTCTTTGCCTCAGTTTCCTCATCTGTAAAATAAGTTGGAGAAGGAAATGGCAAACCACTCTAGTATCTCTGCCAAAAAAAACCCCAAAAGGGGTCACAAAGAGGCAGACAGTACTCAAACAACTGAGCAACGTGTGCTAGGTACTGTGCTAAGTGCTGAAGATACAAAGAAAGACAAAAGCAATTTCCTCACAACCACTATACAAGATAAGTCATGTAACGATCACTCCCATTTTATAGACAAAGAAAGTGAGGTTCAGAGAAGTTAAATGACTTGGCCATGCTCACAGCTGCTTAGTGTCAGAGTTGGGATACAGACTCTCTCAACTCTCATCTCCTAACTCCAAGTTCAAGTTTATGTAAAATGTTCTTCTATTTCTTTCACATGGGTAGCCTGTCTTGACTATGAGACTGCAAAAAGACAGCCTCCCCAGAGCATCCAGTACAGGGTTCTGCATGTCAATGGCCCCAAGGTAGTCTCAGTTTGAGTCTATCAGTATTCCCTTAGAAGAGGCTTCATCTGAATTCTGAGAGAGAGAGGTCCAGTCAGTTATGGATGGAATTTGCCAGCTGGAAATCATTCTGCTTATTTGGGGTGCTAACCACAAAGTTCTGGGTTCTGCAGGGACACTTCAAGAAGCCCAGGGAATGTTCCCTGTATTTTTCTAAGAGAACTATTGACCTACCTATTAGAACATTTTAATTTTCACATAAAATTCGGTGCTTTCTACCTGTTTCCCCCCTAGAAACTTAGAGATCTGATGCCCACAGGGATTTATGAGTTAGATTTTTTTCTTTGTAAACTCTTCCATGTGTCTTCCCTTTCCTCTTTGCAGCAGAGATTAATGGTGAACTTAAATGAATTTCATTCCCCGAAATGTGAGCCCATTTTTCAAAGTGCAGCAATTGCTGCAATTTCACTACTTTTTTATGTGACCCTAGAAGCAAGCTCTTGTTTTTGTAGGGTTACCAGTCTGGCAGTCCAGAAGGATGTCAGAAATAGAGTATATCTGTACTTGATAAAGGCTCTTATGGTCTCCCGGCTGAACAGATGCAGAAATGTGCAGTGGATGACAAATTAACTAGCTGGGTTTGCATCTGATTGAAAGAACACACAAAAAGAATACTGATGAATGGCTTAGCTAATTACTACCAGTGGGATTTGGGAGTACTTTCACTTCTTGGGAACTCCGTCTCTTCATGTGTAAAATGAGAGAGTCAGATAAATGTCCTCAGGCATCCCTTGTAGCTCCAATATGATCCTCTGACTTAGGACAACTTTGGTAGTCACTTATGAAGGTCCACAGGGCTCTATCTTTGACCTTCCCTTTTTTTAAAAATTTTTTTATTTATTTATTTTTACTTTTCAACATTTATTTCCACAAGATTTTGAGTTCCAAATTTTCTTCCCATCTCTCCCCTCCCCCCACCCCAAGACACCATACATTCTTATTATTCCCTCCCCCTTTCTTCTATCACATCCCTCCCTTCCCTTATCCTCATCTTCTCTCTGTTCTTGTAGATTTCTATACCCCATTACCTGTATTTCTTATTTCCCAGTTGCATGCAAAAACAATTCTCAACATTTGTTCCTAAAACTTTGAGTACCAACTTCTCTCCCTTCCTCCCTCCCCACCCATCCCCACTGAGAAGGCACTCAATTAAATGTAGGCTATACATGTATAGTTATGCAAAAGACTTCCATAATAGTCATGTTGTAAAAGACTAACTATATTTTCCTCCATCCTGTCCTGCCCCTCATTTATTCTATTCTCTCTTTTGACCTTGTCCCTCCCCAAAAGTGTTTACTTCAAATTACTCCTCCCTCCCACTTGCCCTCCCTTCTTATCATTCCCCCCTATACCCCACTTATCCCCTTCTCTCTTACTTTTCTGTAGTGTAATACAGATTTTCATGTCAAATTGAGTGTGTATGTTATTGTCTCCTTAAGGCAAATGTGATGAGAGTAAGCTTCATTTTTTTCCTCTCACTTCCCTCTTTTCCCCCTCCATTGAAAAAACTTTTTCTTGCTTCTTTTATGAAAGATAATTTGTGCCATTCCATTTCTCCCTTTCTCCTTCCAATATATTCCTCTCTCACACCTTAATTTAATTTTTTTAGATATCATCCTTTCCTACTCAACTCACCCTGTGCCCTCTGTCTATATGTATGTGTGTGTGTGTGTGTGTGTGTGCATGTAATCCTTCCAACTACCCAAATACTGAGAAAAGTTTCAACAGTAACAAATATGATCTTTCTATGTAGGAATATAAACAGTTCAGCTTTAGTAAGTGCCTTATGATTTCTCTTTCCTGCTTACCTTTTCATGCTTCTCTTGATTCTTGTGTTTGAAAGTCAGATTTTCTATTCAGCTCTGGTCTTTTCATCAAGAATGTTTGAAAGTCCTCTATTTCATTGAATAACCATTTTTTCCCCTGAAGTATTATACTCAGTTTTGCTGGGTAGGTGATTCTTGGTTTTAATCCTAGTTCCTTGGACTTCTGGAATATCATATTCCAAGCCCTGAAATCCCTTAATGTAGAAGCTGCCAGATCCTGTGTTATCCTGATTGTATTTCCACAATATTCAAATTGTTTCTTTCTAGCTTCTTGCAATATTTTCTCCTTGACCTGGGAACTCTGAAATTTGGCCACAATATTCCTAGGAGTTTCTCTTTTCAGGTCTCTTTCAGGAGGTGATTGGTGATTCTTTCAATATTTATTTTGCCATCTAGTTCCAGAATATCAGGACAATTTTCCTTGATAATTTCATGAAACATGATGTCTAGGTTCTTTTTTTGATCATGACTTTCAGGTAGTCCCATCATTTTTAAGTTGTCTCTCCTGAATCTATTTTCCAGGTTAGCTGTTTTTCCAGTGAGAAATTTCACTTTGTCCTCTATTTTTTCATTCTTTTAGTTTTGTTTTGTAATTTCTTGGTTTCTTATAAAGTCATTAGCTTCCATCTCCTCCATTCTAATTTTTAAAGAACTATATTCTCAGTGAGGTTTTGAACCTCTTTTTCCATTTGGCTAATTCTGCTTTTTAAACCATTCTTCTCCTCATTGGCTTTTTGGACCTCTTTTGCCATTTGAGTTAGTCTATTTTTAAAAGTGATATTTTCTTCAGCATTTTTTTGGGTCTCCTTTAGCAAGCTCTTGACTTGCTTTTCATGATTTTCTTGCCTTGCTCTCATTTCAGTTCCCAATTTTCCCTCCACCTTTCTTACATGATTTTCAAAATCCTTTTTAAGCTCTTCCATGGCATGAGACCATTGCATATTTATTTTGGAGGTTTTGGATGCAGAAGCCTTGACTTTTGATGTCTTCCTCTGATGGTATGCATTGTTCTTCCTTATCTGAAAGGAAATACCTATTCACCAAGAAAGTAACCTTCTGTAGTCTTATTTTTTTCCTTTTTTTGGGCATTTTCCCAGCCAGTTACTTGACTTTTGAGTCCTTTGTCAAGTGGAGGGTATACTCTAGGGACCTATAAGTTCTCAGTTTCTCCAAGGTGGCATAATCAAGGGAGAGGAGTTTACTCCTCTCCTGGCCTGTGCTCTGGTCTGGGAGCAACTACAAGCTTTTCCGCCCAGGATCTGAGAGTAGGATTCCCTCTTCAGAGCCTCCACCAGCTCCACTCATCAAAACTCCTCCTCACCCCAGGACCACTACCCAGATCAGCAGCTCAATTTCCCCCAGGGTCTTTAGGCTTCTGCTGCTCTAGAATTTGTTTAGAGTCATTTTTTATAGATATTTTATGGGCTGCGGGGGGAAAGCTTCTACAGGTCTGTCCTTCTACTCCACCATCTTGGCTCCACTGACCTTCTCCTTTTTAATGAATGTATTTTTATTATCAAAAACTCAGATGAAAGCACTGATAGTATACTTATAAAATTTTCAGTGACACAAACCTGAGAGGAATAACTAAACAAGATTTTTAAGAGTTGTGAGCCAACAAAATGAAATTTAACTAGGAAAAATAGAAAGACAGGTTACTCAAAATAAAAATCAATTGCAAAAAATACAGGACGGGGAAGACTTGACTTGACAATGGGTCATGTGAAAAAGATCTGAGAATTTCTATTAACTACACAAGCCAGCAGCGTATAGTAATAATAGACAAGTCTTGTAGGTTTTCCAAGGCTGAGAAAAGTTAAGTTGGGCAGCTAGGTTGGTGCAGTAGATAGAGTGCTGGACTTGAAGTCAGGAAGACTTACTTCCTGAATCCAAATCTGGTCTCAGACACTTCCTAGCTGTGTGACCCTGAACAAGTCACTGTTTGTCTCAGTTTTCTCATCTCTAAAATGAGCTAGAAAAGGAAATGGTCAATCAAGAAAGCCCCAAATGGGGCCACAAAGATTTGGACATCACTGAGCAAGAACAATGCCCCGATTCCACAGCTAATAAATGTTTTGGTGGTATTTGAACTCAGATCTTCCTGATTCCAAGTCCAGCATGCTATCCACCAGTCCATACTTCCTCAGTTTCTCTCTTTCTCTCTCCTTCTTGCCTTCTTTCCTTCCTTCCTTCTTCGTTCCTTTCTTTTGAAGAATTCATTATCTAGTAAGTGAGATATTATCATCAGTTCATTTTTATTAAATTCAACAAATGTTCCTGAAGTGAATATTAAGTGAAGAGCACTGTGCCAGGCACTGGCAATGGAGGGGAGGGTCAAGCTAAATAAGATAAAACCAGTCCCAATCCTCATGGATATGTTTCTACAACTTATTCTTAAGGTGCTAAGAGTAATCCTGGATGGGGGAATATATACTTACTGCTTAACAACTATAGCTATTGGGTCCCCATTAGTGGTGTGCTTCCCACCGAACAAATCAACTATCATTAAGTCTCAATCACACATATTAAAAAGTAAGTAAAGTGAGAGTGATTAAAACATAACATTCCACTCAAAACTGGGACACATTGTCCCACCAATCCACATAGTCTCCATAGAGGAGAGTGAGCACACACTTACAAAACCATAGCACAAACACACATGGGTAAGGACAACTCACAACTTAGGCTTTGGGATTTGATGTCTATTGTTTGTCCCCATCAGAAACAGTGTGTACAATAGTTCACTGATGGGAAGGACCATTCCCCTTCTGGCTGTCTCTACTCTTCTTGTGGGGAGGGCTGTTTCTCTTCTGGGCTGAGGAAACAGAGTTAATCTCTTTCAGCAAAATAGAACCTTTAGCTTAGAGGCTGAAGAGCCTTTTCAGGTTGGCTCTGAGGGGTTTCCATCTTGAAAACAGTAGATAGTAGTGCAGGAAGATGGGAAGATAGAAACTTTCCTCTCCAATTAGCTTTTTCATGCAACAAGATCCTGAAGGAGGTTGAAGAACATCCTCAAAAATCCCAGAGAGAAGGATTAGCTTTTGTGAGGAGTGAGATTCTCTCTTCTTTTGAGACAAATGGGCAGCATAATGGGTACTGATACTAAAAAGTATATGGGGCATCTAGGTGGCAAAGTGGATAGAACACTGGGCTTGGAATCAGGAAGACTCATTTTCAAGAGTTGAAATCTGGCCTCAGACACTTATTATGTGTGTGAAACTGGGCAAGTCACTTAATCCTCTTTGCCTCAGTTCCTCATCTGTAAAATGAACTGGAAAAGGAAATGGCAAAACCACTCCTTTATCTTTGCCAAGAAAACTCCATAATGGGGTCATGGAGAGTTGGACATGACTGAAACAACTGAACAACAGCCAAGGAGCATCAAGAAAAGAAAGAGGGATAGTGTGGGACCCCAAGTTTGTCCTCAATCCTTTTAGTAAAGTGAGATCTGAGGCTTCATTAAGTGTGAAAAATGGAAATGACACAGGTTGGAGAGGAATAGCAAAGTTTGGGACAGTTTTTGTGGTAAATGAGATAGAAAGTCAATAAGAGAAGGGGAGAAACAATAACCTGGTTGAAGTTATACACAATAGATATATAGTTTTTTTAATGATATGGATTTGGGGATTTGCTCTTTCACTGGAAAGAACTTGAAAAGGGCAAACAGGACATTTGCATTCCTCCAGTTTTGTTCTCTCTCTCTTGTTCTCCACAGTCTTTCACACATTACTGATGGTGGTTCAGCAGATACACCCACCAGCTCTTTCCATGTGGGAGGGTACCATTCATTTGGGTCAGTCAATGTGAATTCATCCAGGGGATCGAGGTACTCTCAAACGATCTCCTTACTTATCTTAGTATCATAGATCTGTCCTGGAAGAGACTTCAAAAGTCATCAAATTCCTTTTCCAATTGTCAAACCCAATGCCCAGCATTGTCAAGTGACTAGATGAAGGTCACATAGGTAGTGAGCATGCTTGGGTAGGATTTGAGCTGAGATCCTCTGATTTCATAGTCAGTAGTACTCTTTCCATTGGGCCAAGTTACCTCCTCATTAATTTGTCATTAGCTGATTTTATTCTTTCCTTTCTAAGCCAAAGTAGAGAAAACAGAAACAAAACAAGAAATCACTAGTTCTGTCTTCTCATTGTCATTAGTCACTATCACTCTATACACCCTGAACAGCCATCCTCCATCTTTTTTGATCCCCCTCTTTCCCCTAATGCAGCTTTCTAATATTCCCTTCTGGTTGTCCTTAGCTTTTTTTTTTTTGCCATTCTCCACTCTTTCTGGGCTTAAATGCTTCTGACACTTATTACATGACCATGCCAAGCTCTTGTATTCATCCTCTAATACCTGTCCTGGCTTGCATCTTCTGTACATAACTTTTAAATATCCAAGTTGGTTGCTAAGTTCTCTGTGTATCCACAACAGTGACTTCATGAATTCTGTTTTTCTTCCTCATCAGAATTGTTTCCCTTTGAGTATTCACTATTTCATTCCTGAGAACATCCCCTCCCTCCTGGCCTGACTTTCCTTGTAAATCTTCAGTCCATGGGATCCTATTAGCCTTCCTTTCTTTGAAATCTGTTTTCCCCAAAAGCTAGGATGCACACCAGATTATGCCCAGCTCTGCTTTTTCACCCCAAACCAAGCCCCAGAGAAAAGCTAACTCTTTCCCAAGCAGGTGTTAGTAAAAGGATTTGATCTCCTTCCTTTTATTTTCTCCATTTTGTCATTATGCAGTGGATGGAAGGGGCTGGTATTATAGGGTGACCATTGAATCAAAACCAGTGAATGTTCTAAAGGGACAAAGTTAGGTGGAGAAATGGGAATTACCTCTTATCTTGATTATCCACTAATTATTTCATGAGAGACATTATTAGGACAGGGAGACCCTTCCCTCACATCCTAAGAATCAACGGACTCCAATGTCTTGTAGTGTCAGTCTGAGAAGGGCAAAAGCAAAGAGGTTTTTGTGTTTATTTAAAAGAGGCACAGTATCCAGAATTAGGTAGTCCTGTTGTATCCTGCCATGATCAGACCCCACTGGGAATATTGTGGTCAGTTTCAGTGCTATGTTTCAGTAAGGACACTGATAAACCATGGAGGGTCCAGACAAGGGTAACTAGAATGGTGAAGGGCTTTAGGAGTATGCCCAAATGTTCTAAAGGAATCGCTAAAGGAAATAGGGATGCTTATCTTGGAAAAGAAAAGGCAGGAGATGTAAGGAAACATCATAACTCTCTTCAAGAATTTGAAGGACTGTGTAACAGGACCAAGCACTGCCATGAGTCTCTCCTCTCCCTTCATCCACATAAATTAGGTTAGATTTTTCCCTAAAAAGGAAAGAAGTTGGAACTTGATTATCTTCAGGATAGCTCAAGCTATGTCTCCCCAACAGAGCTTCCTAGTAGCCTCTGGCTATGTTGATGTGACTTCTTGGTCACCCAGGGACATAAAAGTACCCCCTGTGTAGGATCTGTGCCCTTCAGGCCTGGTAGATGCCAGACTGTGAGAAGCATCACTCCTTGCACTGCTGAACAGATGAGCTTCTGAGAGGAGACAAGGTGAAATTGTATCTATACAAGCTAAGTTCTACTCTATCCTTATTGCCTTTCCTTAACTATTCTAGAGCCAAGCAAACCTTCTTTTGTTAACTGTTCAAGGATCAGCAAGCGCCACTTTTCATCCCAATGTACTAGGCACCACCATTAGCCTGTTTCTGTATAGTTGGCCAAGTGAGAGAGGGACAAGAATGGTCTTACTGGGCCCTTTGAGAACAGAACTAGGAGTAATGGTTGGGATTTAAAGAGCAGATCTAGGCTTCATATATGGAAAAATCTTCCTAATGATCAGGAATTAATCAAAAGTGAAATGGGATGACTGAGGAGGCAGAGGCTTCCCCCTCACAGGAGATCTTTAAACAGAGGCTGTATAGTTACTTGTTGGGTTTGTTGCTGAGGGGGATTCTTATTTGGGTAAGGTTTGGACAAAATCACCGATGAGATCTCTTGTTCACTCTAAGATTCCATGATGTCCCAAAGTTGGTGGGGAAGTGGAGGAAAGAACTGGGCAGAACAGGCAGCAATTTCTCAGGCTTCTCTAAAGACCAATGGATCCAACTCAAAGGGACCTAGATGACCAGGTGTCCCTAATTTTTCAGCAGCGGATACCCACAGTCAGCATGTTTTCTCAGTCCCTAGCTAACAAAGTTCTTTGCTCCCATATAATGGGAGATGGGACAAGGTAGACATTAGACATCCAAGGGTGGATGCTGGAGCCCCATGGCCAGATTGATTTCCATTGAGCCACTCAGTGTAAAAGTCCCCAGTTGAGGGAAGGGTGTACAGAAAGAAGATGATGGCTGACAAATTTTGCATTCTTCACAATTTTTCCTCTCAAGATGGATTCTGGCTTTTGGACAAGCTGAAGAATGATAGCTCTAAAGCCCTCATTTTAGATGAGGAAATTGAGGCCCAGTGAGTCTGAATTGCCCAAGGTTATACAGGTAGGACACTCCAGAGTCAGTGTTCTTCCCATGGTATCAAAGTCACTTCCTTTAGCATGGTTATGTCAATGATTTATACCCAAGTTGTGATACTTCTCCAAAACCTCATATTTCTTTGGCAATCTAGGGTTTAATGAGAAACTAGATTATAGGTCTGTGATCTCTTTTAACTCCATGGTTCTGTGCTTATGTAATAAGCCTCTGGACTCATTCCTCCAAACCACATGCACACCAACAGCTTAGACCCCCAGAGACTGATCATTGTTATCTCCCCCTCAGAGTTCTAGGGGTACTCCTATGAGGTTATGGAGTTTTCTCTAATATTATTAACTCAAGTTCTCATACCAGTGCATTCTTGCTAATACCATTTGCCAGTGTCAGTTAATATTTCAGTGTCATTGATACTAGTGATTAGCACTCTACTATCATTTCAATGCATTGGTTTCTCCTCAATATTGATCAACTCAAGTCAACAACCATTCATTAAGCACCTACTATATGCCAGATACTGTGGTAAGTGCTGAGGATACAAAGAAAGGCAAAAGATTAATTCCTACTCTCAGGGAGCTAACAATCCTGCGGGAGAGACAATATGAAAACAACTGTCTTCAAACAAGATATAGACAGAATTCATTGAAGATAATCAGCAGAGGGAAGGAAATAGTATTAAGGTGGATCAAGGAAGGTTCCCAGTAGAACATGGGATTTTAGCTGGGACTTGAAGGAAGTCAGGGAAGCCAGGAGGCAGATTTGAGGAGGGAGAGAATTCCAGGCATGGGGGATGACAAGTGAAAATGCTTGGAACTGGGAGATGGAATGTTTTGTGGGAGAATCAGCAGGGCAGTGATCACTGTATGACAGAGTAGAAGGCAGGAAGAAAAGGCATCAGAAAGGAAGGAGGGAGTCAGGTTATAAAGGGCTTTGAATGCTGAACAGGATTTTATATTTCATCTTGGTATGACCTAGAGGAATATCCAGCAAAGGAGACAGACAGATAGGAGGAGAACCAGAACATAATATCACAAAACCTAGAGAGAAAAGAGAGTATCAAGAATAGAATGATTTGACAGCATCAAAGAAAGCAGATAAGTAAGGAAGGATGAGGCCTGAGAAAAGGTCATTAGACTTGACAATTAACCAGTTCGTATCACTTGGCTTTTACAAAGGGATATTCACAAAAAAAATATAGCTAGATCTGAAAAATGTTCCCCCAAATCAAGTACATTTTCCTAATACTCTGTGCTCTGGTTCTTAAGGAATTGGGTTCAGACTGACAGTAGAAGCTCCATTTTTCCGATAGATTCTCTTGCCTTCAGGATGTTGCATCATGGCTTCCAGGTTGATGCCCTGCTAGACTTGGTCAAGCACATTGCTCCTCAGGGCTGCCCTCTTACTGAGTTGTGACCACTGGACTTCCAAGGACTCTTCCCATCTTGTCAAACTCTCACAATGCCTTGTGCTAAAGGAGGGGAGACAAACAGGAGGTGGCCCCACTCCAGATATAGACTTACCTGGGCTGCTATACACTTACTGGTTGGCCCAGAAAGGCATCTCCCCCTCCCCCTCCTCAAGCTCAAGAATTGACCTCACAATTCATGGCTAGCACAAAGGAAAGTGACTGAGGAAATGGGTGTCCTGGCTCCACCCCACCCCCCACACTGCCCTGCCTCCTTCACAGCATAATAGTAGGGAATCACATAAAACAATAGATCTGAAAAGATTTTGCCCCCTGCACAAAGCATATAGCACAAAGAAATATCAAGCTATTAACTAGTGCAATGGCATGGGAAGCCAACCCCATCCAGGGTGCCACCCACCACCCCACCTCCCTTGCCCCTTTGTTTCTGGCTGTTCAGATTAATAGTAGCATAAAACGAGTTTCCGCTCCCAATGCAGTGGAAACATTTTCCTGGGCCCAGCTGTTGTTACCATCCCGTTTTCTTCTTACATGGCCTTGGGAGCAAAGTGATTCGGGCAATGATATTAGAAACAGACTGTTGGGTAGTAATGGCACATTCATTTCGAGCATGTGCTGGGGAGCCAGAAGCAATTCTGGGCCAAGACATTTTATTTGTCTCGAATTGAGCTTTGCTACATACAGCTCCAGCATCCCCATCTTCATTTTGATTTAGCTCTGTCATGGAATGCTAGGCTCTTCTCCGGTCGCCTGGCGACCCCTTTCTGGATAAGGAAAGCCATTTTTCTAGCACCTAAGGAGTTGGCATGAGGCTGGTGCAAGCATGCAGAAGGGATGCAACAGTAGGTGGAGGGGCAAAGCGGGGAGGTGCATACAGTCCACATTTTTAGACTTGTTGCTGTGCTGGGATGAAGCAGGAACAAAAATGATGCACTGAGGCTGGGGTACAGATGTATATTTATGTGTAAGGGGTGGGGGTTCTCTCTGCTGTTTCAAGGACATGGATTGGGGTATACAACATAAGGAATGCTGAATTTAGCATTAAAAAGTTTGAACTTGACTTCCTATATCTTTGTCATACTACTTGTGTGTTTTTAGGCAAGCCAACAAGAGGTAGCATAGAAAAGTGATATGTAGCTGGAAGTCACTTTATCTCTCTGACCTCAGTTGCCCCATTTGTAAAATGAAGGAACTGAACTAAGTGTTGTCTGAGGTTCCTTCTAACTTGAAATCTAGGAAACTATGAAATAAAACCTCTCAGAACCTCAGTTTCCTCATCTATAAAATTAGGGAGTGGGACTAGATGATTCCCTCAAATTTTTTCCAGCTCAAAATCCTAATGATCCTATACTCTGTTAGAAACCCTGTTCTCTACTAGGAGCCAGTAACTGGATAAACCAATTCAAAGACATCTTGGGGTCAATATATTCTTGACCCTTACTTAATGACCTCCTCACCCACTCCTCCCAGCTGATGAGATTGTATACCCAAAGACTGAACTCTAGTAAGCACCCTTCTTAAACCCTGGACCCCATGCCACACAGCCCTCTCTCAGCTAGAGAGGAACTACAAGGGCATTGTTACAAACAACAGAACACTAAATTTGGAATGAAAAGATATAGGTTTAAGTTTCACTTCTAATACTTAAAAGCTGTGTGATTTTGAAGAAATTCCTAAACCTTCCTGAGTCTTAGTGTTCTTGCCTGCAAAATGGGCATACTACTTACAAGCTTGTTATGAAACTCAAGTAAAATAATGGAGATGAGGTCCTTTATAACCATAAAGCCCCATAAGAGTGAGCTATTGGCATTAATAGTCATTTCTGTTCTCTGTGAGGTGTGGCATAGGGGAAAGAGTCAGAGGACATGGGTTCAAATCTTTCTTCTCCTGCTTCATCTTATAATATGAACCATCAATAGAAATTCTGGCACATGAGAGAGAGAGAGAAGGTTCCTGACATGGCCACTTCAGTTAATGGTTAAGGAACACTGGAGACAAACGTAAGTAGGGTCAGGGAGGTGGAAGAACTGGTGTTTTAAGAGGTTAGGGCTTGGAGGTAGAGGAGACTATCAGCCAGGCACCAAACTTACTGGGGGAGGTGAGAGGACCTGGCAAGGTGGAGTAAGCCTTAAAGGAGGAAGGGTAGGTGCTAAGTATTGGAGGCAGAAGGAGGGTCTGAGCATGGCAGTGGGGAGTGTGATATATGCCAGCTCCTCCTCCTGGCCTTGTGTGTCTGCAAGTGTGAGAGAAGATGCAACTAGCCTTGCAAAGGATGTAAGCTAGGTTTCAGGGAGCACCCGAAGATGGAAGGAATGAGAAAGAGATATGTGATGGAGGAGTTTAATGATAGAAGAGAGTTCCAGAAGGTACAGAGGGAAGGGAGGGCAGGGGAGAATAGGGGCTGGGAGAGCCAGGACTGAGTTTGCTATGACAGATGGCCACTATTACCTTCCCTTAACCCCCAACCCTCCTTTCCTTATCCTTTTTTTCCCTTGGCAGCTAGGTGATTCAGTGCACAGTGCTGAGCCTGGAGTCAGGAAGACCTGAATTCAGATCCAGCCTTTAACTCTTAACTACTTGTGTGGCCTTGGACAAGTCATTTCCCATTGTCTGCCTCAGTGTCCTCAACTGTAAAATGGGGATAGTAATAGCACCAATCTCTCAGGGTTGTTGTGTGGATCAAATGAGATACTATTTATACTATGCTTAGCACAGTGCCTGGCATGTAGTGCTTAATAAATGTTTATTTCCTACTTCCTTAACCTTCCTTCCTCCTCCTCTTCCTCTTTTCTTTCTTTCCTTTTTCTTTCTCCCTTCTCTCCTTTCCTCCTTTCTTTCTATTTCTTTCTTTCTCTCTCTTTCCCTTTCCTTCCTTCCTACCTTCCTTCCTTCCTTCCTTCCTTCCTTCCTTCCTTCCTTCCTTCCTTCCTTCCTTCCTTCCTTCTTTCTTTCTTTCTTTAATTTAAGTTAGTGGGCAGGTGAGACAGGATTTGGTGAGTAATAGCCTGGAGTAGTCTGTGGTCAGTGCTCAGTCAGAGGAAAGGAATCATGCCTTCCAAGGCATTAGCACCTAAACTAAAGGCGTGGTCACCCTGTGTTAGATCTTGTTCTATCCCTGTCACCTTGTATAAATCCTTTCATCTCTCTGGGCCTCAGTTTCCTCATGGAGAAAGTAAGATCAGTTCATTTCTCAGTTGCCTTCCAGCTTGTCATCTTATGAATAATGATTGCATGCCAAGGGCACAGAACACAGAAAAGACAATCTCTGCCCTCAGCTACCCTACAAATTATGGAGAAAAGAAAGATTCAGATGCCAGGCATTTGTTTGTATCATTCCTTCATCCACATTGCAATCACATTTCCCGCTATGTGGTATGCTCATTGCCTGCCTGTTCCTCTCAGGAGTGAATGGCCAGGAGATAATAGCTCAAGAAACAAACTAGAGCCTTCCAGGGGACTGGTAAATCTGACTCTCTGATTCCCTCTGACTCCCACCCACATTACTGCCAACATCCCCCTCCCTGCCCTCACTCCTTGTACCTGATACCTGTCTTTGCCTAGTAAGCATGGTTACCTTCAGATATGAGCTCTCTTAATGGCCCATTCCATTCAGTTTCAATGTATATTGATAGGAGTGTTCACCAATAATGTTACTTTGCACAGAAACTAATTTTCTTATTCATTGCACATCAGTCTCATTAAGAACCCGAAATACATATGACATCTCAAGAGGAAGCAACCTCCATTCTGGAGGCCTTTATCAGAATGTGTAAACACAGTATTGCCACTTTTTGGATGCAATTTCCTTCATAAATAATGGATGGAGGTGTGATAAGGGCCACTACTCACTGGAAGCCCATTCATTAATGTTATTCACTTCATCAAAAAAAAAGACAAGCAAACAAATGAAAATTATGAAAGATTGCTCGTGCTGGATCAATACTCACAAGATCTCTGCTGATTCTCCCATCCTGCTCCCTCAGAGCACGTGGGACATTCACAGGGAATAAGGAGTCCTTAATGTATAATAATTACCCTGCAGTGGAACAGAAAAATCCAGAAGCAGCATGGTCTGATTTGGGGTTCCAGCTTTGTTTTCTGAGTGTTGACACATTTTCTCCATTTCATTTAGGAGTGTGCTGTTTTTATAAAGCAATGTTTTATCACATAGTAGATGTGGGAACCATCAGAAATCACTACATTTCCCACCATGCTATGGGCCAAAGCACATGGCAGAAAGCACAGGGAAGGGTAGAGAATAGAGAAAAAGAATCATGAGAAAAAGGAGCAAAACAGAGAATCTCCTGAGAAATGGTGAGTGATAATAACAGCAGATAAAGAAGCGTTAGCTGCTGGGCCAGAGGGTGAGGCTTCTTGAGCTAAGGCTGGGGGTAAAACGGAGACTATAGGAAGCAGCTCTCATCAGGTAGGTAGGAGCTCCTACCCTGGCACTAATAGCAATATGAGCTGGAGGTGCCTCCAGACTGCCCTGAGGGGTTTTAGGGCTACAATGAGTTCCTAGACCAAGAGAAATGAGCAGAGTGGAATTCATAAGCCAGACTCAGGAAACATTGGGGATAAGAGAGAATGCCAACACAATCCTCACTGAAGACATACCAACTCTACCTATGTTGCAGCAGATTCCTTATCAATGTGAATTTATTCCTTGTTAATGGACTTTAATCCTATAAAAGTCCCATCTATGTTTTGCTTTGTAATAAATATGTTTTTGTTCAAAATTCTTATTGTTTATCTTGGTTGCTAGCAGGAGAGCAGACTCAAATACCCTGGAAATGAGCCAAGTTCAGATTGATCACAGGGTCAGACCATGATGTTATTATTGAAAAGCCTCCAAAATGGAACCTGGTTCATTTGTCCTTAGATGACACATGGACTGTGATTACAAACTTGATAACTCTCCCAGCATATAATAAGGACATAGAGATGAACCTGTACAATCCAAATTATTTATGTGTTCTTCAAAATAATATAAAATTTAATCAAATAATTTATTTGCTCTAAGTCCCCTTTTGATCTTTTTTCTTTTTCTTTATTTACTAAAATTGTTGTTATTTAAATACAGCTCGTGTGAATATTCTTCTAATTCTACTGTCCTTATTTTGTATCATTTCATGTATCTTTCTATGTGGAAAACCTTGGCTTTTTTAAAATAAGGTCCTTCCCAGGTCTCAGTTTGACTGAGGTAACATCCATTCAGTGATTAAGGCAAGGTGAAAAATGAGGTAAAGAATGCCCTTACTTATCTAGTTAAAAAAAATTAATCTGGGAGTGGAAGCCCTCAGGGTTTTGGATCAAACAGAAACAATTGTTATTTACACTCTGAGTCATCTAAGTCCAAACAACCAAATGAGATTTGGGCTGGGACCTATTGTTGGCCAATTATTGAGAGCCAGAGTGATTGGGTTTTAAGGAATGGTCCTTAAAAAGAGATATAGCCCATAAACCCCAAGATATCTTTCTTGCAGGTTTCAGCAATCAAAATTTATATTCCTTTGGGCAGACCACTTGTAGGTAAGGATAGGATTCCCTAAGTGGACAGAGGGAGAGAGAGAGAGAGAGGGAAGGGAAAGAGGGAAGGAAGGAAGGAAAAATGGAAAAAAAGAGAGAAAGGAGCCATCTTCTCAACTGAAACTGGCCATTTGGGCTCCCCCATGCAACTGAGTCCTCAAATCTTGCTTTTTGAAATTAAGAAAGTCAAACTTCCATTTATATAGGAAAGGGTCAGAAAACTCAGCTGAAGACTGACAGAGGGAATAGATTTGTCTCAGTGCCTTTTCAATGCTCATTCACTGACTTGCTTGAATAGGAAAGATAGAATTTTAAAATGAGAGGGCCAACCCTAGTTTAGACATTCAAGAAGAGAACCAGCTGTGGAAATTATGGCCAGGAAGGGGAGCCACATACCCAGCTCACATGCTGAGGAGAGATGCCTTGGAACTGGATCATTTCAAAGCTCCTCCAAGAGTGCATCAGTGTGCTTTTCTAACCATAGCTTCTCCAACATAGACTTTGCATTTTTGTCATCTCTGCCACTCTATATGGTATAAGTTGAAACCTCAGAGTTTGTACTTATAAAATGTGTAAATGACACAAAATTTTGGGGGAGAGTTGATATATTTGATGATCGAATTGGGACCTAAAAAGATCTTCACAGGTTAGAACAATGGATTAAATCAATTCAGAAGTTCATAAATAAGACCACCCATTTAGAGCTGTCAGGGACATATAGTACAACTTCCTAATTTTACAAATGTGCAAAATTGAGTTCTGGAGAGCTCAAGTATAGATAAATGTAAAGTCTTACATTTAGGTTCAAAGTATCAACCTTCCCAAGAGGGGGAAGATGTGGCTAGACTAGATTTCAATAATCAATAAATGTTTATTTAAGCACCTTTTATGTGTCAGGCATTGTACTGAACGCTGGAGATATAAAAGATATAAAAAGAGACAAAACGAGCTCACAATCTAATGCATAAAATAACTCAACCAAGTATGTACAAGTTATGTGCAAGATAAATAGGAAATAATCAACAGAGGGAAGGCATTGGGAAAAGCTTCTAGTAGAAGATGGAATTTCAGTTGGGATTAAAAGGAAGTTGGGGAAGCCAGTAGGCAGAGTGAGAGCATTAAGCAAAGGAGAGTACTACATGGATGGGATACAATATGCCCGAAGAGCCAGAGAAAATCTTTATAACAAGAAATACTTAGCTTACTAGTCAAGAACATTGCTCTACATGAGACCATCTCTACAGTTGTGAGAACTAGCCCTGGTGTTTCTATCTGTGAAGTTAGCAGCTCAAAGAGGGAGTCTACTTTCCCACTAAGGCAGGGGTGGTGAACCCGAGGCTCTAGATCCTCAAGGGTAGCCCTTTGATGGAATCCGAACTTCACAGAATTAATCCACTTAATAAAAGGATTTGTTCTGTAAAATTTGGACTCAGTCAAAAGATTACACCCAAGGACCTAGAAAGCCACCAGATTCCCCACCCTTACACTAAGGGGTCCCTGGTATGAGGTTGCATATACTGGATTCATCCTAGAGAGCATCTGACCACAAAGATAGGTGACCAGGTTGTTTTTGTTTTCTTTCTGTTTGCCTCATTATATCCCTATACTGTATCCCCATGGCAAAATATCATCAAGCTTAGGTTTTTGATCATATCTAAGGGCTCCCCATGAGATTAACAGGGTCTTTCTTAGAAAGGTAGCCAAAGTAAATTAGGTGTCAAACAGCTGTTTCCTTCACTCCAAAGAAATTCTTAAAACACAAAACACTCCTAAGCACATATTGTCAAGTATTTAAAATATGATGCAGTAATTGATTACTCCTACCATATTCTCCTGGGAAGTTGATGTTTAAAACATTAAAACTTGAAACATAGTATGGGACTACTAAACAGGGATTTTGCCTTCACCTTGACTTTGCAGAACGCTGATTAACTCCCTAATGGTCTATGTCTTTTGGGAAAGTAAGACATGACTTGAGCTCATCTTCCTGTTGGTGTTGATCTTCTCTTCCAAAGTGCCAGAGATCCCCTCTGGCATCCCAAATGCCATCCATCACCTCAGGCTGAGCAACCATAACCTGGAGAAAAAAGCTCCCAGACTCTTGAACTCATGAGGTTGCCACAAAGGCTAGAAAATCCGGACTCAGGATAACTGTTCAGACACTTGTACTCAGGGAAAGGAATAAAAAAACCGCAGAGTCAACCTGAGTCTTGAGGTCCAGGATAGGTGTATTTAGGCCAGCACATGCTCTTGCTGACATGAACAAAAGTAGAAATCTGAGGCAGTGTTTAAAGAGTTTGGACCTGTTCAGCAGAAGGGAAGAGAGAAAGGGAGTGGGTAAAATCACTCCACTACCCTGTTCAATGGCTCTCCGGTGAAGACCCATCCCCCATTCCCATCTAGGGACTAGGGAACCAATAAAGGGATGACTTCATCATCTCAAAGCAGCAGTCCTTCAGAGACAGAACATGTCTCTCCAGAATGATTCCAGATCTGGCAATTAACAGGACTCCCAGATTGTCCCAATGACACATATAAAAATGGAAAATAGACCCAGAATGTAAGTCAAAGTGCAAAGTCCTTTGGAAGTGGGGCAGGGGGGAGGCCTCTGAGGGATCACATCTAGGTGGCACAATGGATAGAGTGCAATGGATAGAGGACCACTTAATGGTGAACATGCAGGGAAGTTGTTGCTACTATTTCTGCTGGGAAGACTGGCAAAGCTTAAGCTTTATTTATGGTTCTAATGATGTAACTATATGTTGCAGTCAGTTTTTATACATTGAAATGTCTGGGTTTTGCTTTTTGTTTTGTTTTGTTTTGTTCTTTGAAAGAGATGACAGATGGCTTGACGCTCATATTTAGTCCAATATAGTAATTCAGTGGGATTGACTGTTGTTGAACGTGGAGTGACAAGTTGAACCATAAGGAATGTGGTGTGACATGTTGAGCAACAAAGAAGTCTTTTGGATCAATCTCCTCCCACAATCTGCTTCAGGCAACCTTAGGGATCTGCACTATCCTTTCAGTAGGACCATTTGCTAGAGGGCAATGAATGAAGTCAATGGCAACTCAGATAAGGCTCTTGTTTAGAGATTCTTTAAACTCAATTGAGGCAGAAGCTGACCCACTGTCAAAAGGGATAGTCTTGGCAACGTGCTGCAAATAACTGGCAATGATGGCTACTACTGCAGAAGTTTGAGATGAAATCGGGGCTACTTGAAGCCATTTCAAGAAGGCGTCTATCCCAATAAAAATGAACAACATTTGTCAGAACAACAATCTCAGGGGTTGTATCTATAATAAACTACAGAAAATGCTTCAGTTTCCTTATCTGTAAAATGAACTGGATAATGAAATAACAAACCACTTCAATATCTTTGCGAAGAAAGCCCCAAATGATGTCATGAAGAGTTGGACATGACAGAAATGATTGAACCACCACGACCATAACAATGAGCAATCTCCCAAAAAGGAGATATCATTGCCTTGGAGGAAGAAGAATCTAGAAAGATTTCTAGAAAGAAAATCTAGAAAGATGAAAGCCCCTGAATGGAGAACCAGCCCAGGAGAAACTGGCATCAGTAGCTCTGCCCAAAAAAACAACATAGCAGCTTTAGAGGCAACACAGAGTGGCAGAGTGGCAGGGAGGTCCAGAGATTTCTGAGGACTGAGCTAAAAAAGGGGTCACGACCTTAGATAAGTGAATTATCTGACCAGTATTGGTTCTCCCCAAGACAGTGTGGGGGATGGTAAGAGATTGGGCCCCCGCTTTTTCCATGTCTTTTTAACCTTGTTATTCTTTAATTAAACACCTTTTAATTTGAATTCATGTATCATTTGACTTGGTGTGATATAAGGAGATACACCACAGTTGGAACTCAGAGCTGTGGTTTTAAATATACAGAATGTTCCAAAAGTCTCGGTGTCATAAACAGCTGTAAGACTGAGGGACCATCCGATACTCTTAATTCAACCACAGCATAGACTTATAGGTAGATATAGGTAGATTTTGTGTGTGTATGTGTGTAGGTACTTTGAGAGGCCCTGAAAGCTACTTGGAATGATCTTAAAAGTAAATAAAGATTCTTGACTAAATTTTCTTGTCAACTCTAAGGGAAAAGTAGATTTCAGGCTATTTTATCAGTTACTGGGAAGCACTTATTAAAGGCCCTACTTTGTGCCAAGCACTGGACTTGAATGAAGAGATATGAGAAGATACCCCCCCAATCCACCCCTTTGTGGAAGTGGGAGGTTCACAGCTATTACATGTTGCATATGTTTTCAGAGTTTTCCCATGTATTGATCAGTTAAAATGATGTTTTTCCTCTCCAAAAATACCATTTGCAACATGAGATCTCTTGAGGGGTAGAGAAGGGAGCAGGATCTTTGGGATAACAACAATGATATAAGAAACAAGATAACTGATTTTACATTTTTTTAAAAGGATGTAAATTCTACCACCCTCCCCTTTTCACCAAATTAAACTCAGGAAAACATTCCATGAAGGCTATAGGACCTATCTCATTCAATTTCTTTTCAAAAGTATAAGAGTAAAAGTATAAGTTTCAAAAAGTCAGACATTCCAACCCCTTTAGGGGCATCTATGTGGTGGAGCCAATAGAAAAATGAGCCTGGACTTAGGAAGATCCAAGTTCAAATCCAGCCTCAGAAACACTTGCTTGGTGTGTGACCTTTGGAAGTCACTTAACCTTTGCATTTACTCATTTACTCATCTGGGCTAAAGTGCTCCCAAACATCCAGATTAGTTTGATGAAAATGATGGGGAAATTTAGTAGCTACTAAACAAGAAAATGAGAACTCCATACAGTTAACCAGCAAGATAATTTGTCTGTTTCTAAGGAAGGAGCATTAAACTTGATCAAAAGTAAAGTGCAAGTGAAATTTAGAGCCAGAACAGAGGTCAGTATTCTTGGCTCAGTAAGGAGATGGATGAAATTCAGTTTTATGCTGCTAGTAACAATCCAAAGCACTTTTATGATGTCCAGAAAGCTATTTATGGGCTAAAGACCCATGGTACATCTCAGCTACTCAGCACTGATGGAGCCACTTTGATCAGTGGTAAAGACATTAGTGGGAAGGAAAGATGGGCTGAACACTTCCAAAGTGTTTGCAAAAGACTGTCATCAACCATTGCTGAAGCCATTTATTGTAAATCTCATCAGTCCCTTTCTAGCCAAACTTCTGACTGAAGAAGAGGTTTTGAATGCTATTAGGCTCCTCTCACGAGGCAAAGCACCTGTTTCTAATTCTATTCCAGCTGAGATTTACAAGGCAGGAGGTTCACTACTCGTACAAAAGCTTCCTGGAATCTTCCAGATTATATGGCAAGAGAAGGTAACCCCCCAGGAATTCAAGGATGCCTTCATTGTCCATCTCTATAAAGAAAAGGAAATAGGTTGTCTTGTGACAATCAAAGGTGGGGGGGTATTGGGATCTCTCTCTCTTTATTATTGCTGGCCAGAATCCTCCAAGAATCCTCCAGAATCCTCATATACCCAAGAGCCAGAGCGGCTTCAGAAAGGTCAAAGAATCATTGATATAGTGTTTGCTGCCCAATAACTCCAGGAGAAATGCTAGGAGCAGAACAGAGGTCTATACATAACATTTGTTGCTCTGATCAAGGCCTTTGATACTGTTAATCATGAGGGCTTGTGGAAGATCATGGCAAAATCCGGTTGCCCAGAGAAGTTCTGGATAATGGATAGTGCTTTTGAATTTCCAGTCACCAATACAGTGAAATACGACTGTGTGCTTGCTCCCATGCTTTTTAGCATGGTGTTTTCAATGACATTTGTTGGATGCCTTCAACAAATATGAAAACAGCATCAAGTTCAGTTACTGTGCTGAAGTAAATTATTTAACATGAAAAGGCTACAAGCCAAGACTTAAGTGGATGGACAGTAGGTGTATGACGTTGCTTGCAAATGCACTCTGTAGCCTCTGAGGCTGAGATATAACAGGTTACACATTGATTCTCTGCCACTTGTGCTAATTTTGACCTGAGAACACCAAAAAAATCAAGGTTCTTCACTGGCCAGCACTGCACCACCCACATGTGGAACCATCAGTTAGAGCAAATGGAGAATTTTGAGTGCTGTATATAAGTTTGCTTACCTTGGTAGTATATTTTCTAGGGATGTCTGTAGCAATGATTAATTTGATGCACACATTGCCAGAGCTGGCTCAGTGTTTTGTAGGTTCCAAAGGAAAATGTGGTCCTAAACAACTGTATGAAATGTTTAGAAATTCCTAATAATTGCTTTTTAAGCCATTATGGAAACCCTTTGTTCCCTAAATTCAAATCATGGATTTTGCCCTCCCCTCAAAAAAACCACAAGAACTATGTAGAAGCTAGGGCTATGAGGCTCATTTTCTCTTAATATCTTCTCTGATTTGTACAAAAATAACATTGAAAAAAAGCAAAAGCTAGAGAGATGGAGTCAAGATGGTGGAGTAAAGGGAGGGACTCACCTGAGCTCTCCTCTAAACCCCTACAGATACCTTTAAAAGTGACTCTAAACAAATTCTAGAGTGTCAGAACCCACAAAAAAGATGGAGTCAAACAAATGTCTAGGCCAAGAGAATTTGGTAGGTTGGTAGGAAAGGTCTGTTACACCAGGGTGAGAGAGGAGTGTAGTCCAGAACAGGTCACACAAACACTTACTGGGCCCCAACAAGCCAAGCAGGGCTCAGGGTGACTGAATCAGTGGCAGCTGTGCCAGTTTCCAAACCTCTCAACCCACAGACGCCAAAGACATCTTAGAAGGGCAGCAGGAAAGGCCTGTCATAGTTGGGTGAGAGTGGAGCACAATCCAATGCAAGCTGTGACAGCACAGCCCTGGCCATATCAAAACAGGTGCATGTCTTGAGAGTGACTGAATCAGCAGTGGCAGCTGCAGTGGCTGTGGCTGCTTCCAGACCTCTCAACCCACAAACAATAAGAGGGTTTAACAATTGCTCAGAAGGAGATTACAGTGGTCTTTTTGCTATGCTGAGGCAGGACTCTGTTGCTTTGCCTATGCTTGTATCTGGGTCACAATCCTGGGTGGTAGTCTTTGGGCTAGGAGAAGCACTAGCACAGTAGAGCTTGTGGGTGGCAGTGGAGCAGGGACCCTTCTCACAGTTCCAGGGCAGAAAGACTGCTAGTGGTCACTCACAGACTAGAATACAGTGCAGGAGAGTAGTAAATACACCTCTTCTTAGATCATACCACCTTGGAAGAACTAAAAACAGGTTCCAAAAAATATCTCTGAAAATACTGCACAAAGCCCCTGAAGCTTGGGACTGTGCACCCTCCACCCTGGAAACAGAACCTTACCTTAACAAATAGTTAAAAGTCAGATAGTAAGCTGGGAAAATGAACAAACAATGGGAAAAAACTCTGTAGAAAATTACTATGATGACAAGGAAGATCAAAACACATTCTCAGAAGAAGGCAACAAAGTCAAAGCTCCTACATCCAAAGCCTCCAAGAAACAAATGAATTGGTCATGGGCCATGAAGGAGCTCAGAAAGGATTTTGAAAATCAAGTAAGAGATGTAGAGGAAAAATTGGGAATAGAAATGAGAGTGATGCAAGAAAATCATGAGAAAAGATTCAACAGCTTGGAAAAGGAGACCCCCCACCACCACCAAAAAAAAAAGTCTGAAGAAAATGATGTCTTAAAAAATTGACTAGGTCAAATGGTAAAAGAGGTACAAAAAGCCAGTGTGGAAAAGAATGCCTTAAAAAGCAGAACTGGCCAAATGGAAAAGGAGATACACAAGCTCACTGAAGAAAATAATTCCTTAAAAATTAGAATGGAGCAAATGAAAGCTAATGACTTTATGAAAAATCAAGAAGCAATAAAAGAAAACCAAAAGGATGAAAAATAGAAGAAATTGTGAAATACCTCATTGGAAAAACAACTTACCTAGAAAATAGATCCAGGAGAGATAATTTAAAAGTTATTGGACTACCTGAAAGCCATAATCAAAGAGCCTAGACATTATCTTTCAAGAAATTATCAAGAAAAACTGCTCTGATATTCTAGAGCCAGGGAGTAAAATAGAAAGTCAAAGAATCCACTGATCACCTCCTGAAAGAGATCTCCAAATGAAAACTCTCAGAAATATAAAAGCTAGAAGCACAGGGGGAGGAGCCAAGATGGTGGAGTAGAAAGACTCACGTGTGTTAGCTCTGAATCCACAGCCCAGAAATTTTCTGTAAAAAGAACTCCCCACAAATTCTGGAGCACTGCAAGCCACGCAGAAACACAGTGGAAGAGATTTCCCTTCCAGAGAGCCCTGGAAAGCCATCCCCAGGGGTCCATTGTGCTCCGGACGTGGAGCGCAGCCTTGCGCTGCCCTGGCTGTGCAGCCCCAGAGGAGCAGATCCGAGCAGAATTCAGGGATGGAACCTCTGGCAGCCGTGAAGGTCCCTCCACCCAAAGGTGCTACAGGTCAGTGAGAGAGACTTCTGGGCTGGCTGAGAGGGGAGTAGGGTGTCTCCGTGACTCGGGCCCCCTCGGGAAGCAGCAGCGGAGGGAATGGCAGAGGCAGTGGCAGAGGCAGCGGTGGCCCAGGACTCCCCAAGCAGGCAGGAGCTCAGGGCCATTACCAAAGGTCTCTGCATAAACCCCCTGAGGGAACTGAGCCTGGGAGATGGCCCTGCCCCCACTCGCTCCATTACTGAAGGTCTCTGCATAAAGCCCCTGAGGGAACTGAGCCTGGGAGGTGGCTCTGCCCCCACCAGAGCACCAGAACTTAAGCTCACATTGAATAGCAGCCACACCCGCCACTGAAAACCCATTTGAATCTCAGACCCCAAGCACTAGCTGGGCAGATCTAGGCGGGGGTGCAGAGGAATCTCAGAAGTCAAGTAACTGTCTGGGAAAATGCCAAGAAAAGGGAAGAAAAATAAGACCATAGAAGGCTACTTTCTTGGGGAACTGATGTTCCTGCCTTTCATTTCTGTTGAGGAGGATCAATGCTTACCATCAGGGAAAGACATAGAAGTCAAGGCCTCTGTATCCAAAATATCTGAAATAGATATCCAATGGGCTCAGGCCATAGAAGAGCTCAAAAAAGATTTTGAAAATCAAGTTAGACAGGTGGAAGAAAAACTGGGAAGAGAAATGAGAGAGATGCAAGAAAAGCATGAAAAACGGGTCAATATCTTGCTAAAGGAGACCCAAAAAAATGCTGAAGAAAATAACACCTTGAAAAATAGGCTCACTCAATTGGCAAAAGAGGTTCAAAAAGCCAATGAGGAGAAGAATGCTTTCAGAAGCAGAAATAGCCAAATGGAAAAAGAGGCTCAAAAGCTCACTGAGGAAAATAGTTCTCTCAAGATTAGAATGGAACAGATGGAGGTTAATGACTTTAGGAGAAACCAAGAAATCACAAAACAAAACCAAAAGAACGAAAAAATGGAAGAGAATGTGAAATATCTCATTGGAAAAACAACTGACCTGGAAAATAGATCCAGGAGAGACAACTTAAAAATTATGGGACTACCTGAAAGCCATGATCAAAAAAAGAGCCTAGAGATCATCTTTCATGAAATTATCAAGGAAAACTGCCCTGATATTCTACAACCAGAGGGCAAAATAAGTATTGAAGGAATCCATTGATCACCACCTGAAAGAGATCCAAAAAGAGAAACTCCTAGGAACATTGTGGCCAAATTCCAGAATTCCCAGGTCAAGGAGAAAATATTGCAAGCACCTAGAAAGAAACAACCCCAGTATTGTGGAAATACAATCAGGATAACTCAAGATCTAGCAGCTTCTACATTAAGGGATTGAAGGGCATGGAATAGGATATTCCAGAAGTCAAAGGAACTAGGACTCAAACCAAGAATCACCTACCCAGCAAAACTGCGTATAATACTTCAGGGGAAAATATGGTCTTTCAATGAAACAGAGGACTTTCAAGCATTCTTGATGAAAAGACCAGAGCTGAAAAGAAAATTTGACTTTCAAACACAAGAATGAGAAGAAGCATGAAAAAGTAAACAGCAAAGAGAAGTCATAAGGGACTTACCAAAGTTGAACTGTTTACATTCCTACATGGAAAGACAATATTTGTAACTCTTAAAACTTTTCAGTATCTGGGTAGTTGGTGGGACCACACACACACACACACACACACACACACACACACATGCACACATGCACCCACATGTACACACGTGTGCACACACACATGCACACATGCATGCACATACAGAGAGCACAGAGTGAATTGAATAGGATGGGACCATATCTTAAAAGAAATTAAGGTAAATGGTGAGAGAGAAATGTAGTGGGAGGAGAGAGGGTGAAATGGAATAGGGTAAATTATCTCTCATTCAAGAGGCAAGCAGGAGACTTTTTAGTGGAGGGAAAAAGAGGAGAGCTGAGAAAAAACCATGAAGTTTACTCCCATCACATTCGACTAAAGGAAGGAATAAAATGCATACTCATTTTGGTATGAAAACCTATCTTACAATACAGGAAAGTGGGGGAGAAGGAGATAAGCAGGGTGGGGGCGATGATGGAAGGGAGGGCAATGGGAGGAGGGAGCAATTTGAAGTCAACACTCTTGGGGAGGGACAGGATCAAAAGACAGAATAGCAACAATGGGGGGCAGGATAGGATGGAGGCAAATACAGTTAGTCTTACACAACACGACTACTGTTGAAGTCATTTGCAAAACTACACACATATGGCTTATATTGAATTGCCTGCCTTCCCAAAGGGAATGGGTGGGGAGGGAGGGATGGGGAGAATTTTGAACTCAAAGTTTTAGGAACAGAAATATAAAAGCTAGCTCCCTGGTCAACAACAAAATATTACAAGCAGCCAGAAAGAAACAATTCAAGTGTTGTGGAAACATAGTCAGAATAACATAAGATTTAGCAGCTTCTCCATCAAGAGATTGGAGGGTTTGGAATATGATATTCCAGAGAGAAAAGAGCTAGAATTACAACCAAGAATCACCTACCCACCAAAACTGAGTTTAATCCTTCAAGTTAAAAAATGGATATTCAATGAGATAGAGAATTTACAAGCATACTTGACCAGAGCTAAGTAGAAAATTTGACTTTAAATACAAGACTCAAGAGAAGCATAAAAAGGTGAACAGGAAAGGAAAATCATAAAGGACTTAACAAGGTTACATTCCTACATGGGAAGATCATACTTGTAACTCAGAAGAGCTTTCTCATTATTAGCGTAGTTAGAAGGAATGTGTGTCTGTGTGTGTGCGTGTGTGTGTGTGTACATATATATAGACAGAGGGCACAGGTGTGAGTTGAATATGAAGGGATAATATCTAAAAATAAAATTAAGTGGTGAGAGAGGAATGTATTGGGAGAAAGAGAAAGGGAGAGGTAGAATAGGGTAAATTATCTCACATAAAAGAAGGAAGAAAGTTTTTACAGTAGAGGGAAAGAAGGGGTAAATAAGAGGGAAATGAGTGAATCTTACTCTCATCAGAATTGGCTCAAAGAGGGAATAACATAAATACGCAATTGGGTACAGAGATCTATTTTACCCTATGAGAAAGTAGGAGGGGAAGGGGATAAAAGAAGGGGGTTGATAATAGAAGGTAAGGCAGATTGGGGGAGGGGGTAGTCAGAAGCAAAACATTTTTGAGGAGGGACAGGGTGAAAAGAGAGAGAGAATAGAATAAATAGGGAGAGGAATGGGATGGAGGGAAATAGTTAGCAATAGTAACTGTGAAAAAATTAGGAAGCAAGTTTCTCTGATAAAGGCCTCCTTTCTCAAGTAGAGAACCGAGTCAAATTTACAAAAATGAGAGTCATTATCATTGAGAAATGATCAAAAGATATAATCGGTTTTCAGATGAAGTAATTAAAACTATCTATAGCCATATGAAAATATACTCTCACTCTTGATTGGAGAAATGCAAACTCATACCTATTAGACTGGCTAGCAGGACAGAAAAAGAAAATGGCAACTCTTGGAAGGGACGTGGGAAAAATGAGACATTAATGTACTGTTGGTGGAATTGTGAACAGATTCAACCTTTGTGTAGAGTCATTTGGAACTAAGATCAAAGGGCTATAAAACCATGCATACTCTTTGACCTAGCAATACCACTACTAGGTCTGTATCCCAAAAGAGATTTTAAAAAAAAAAAGGAAAAGAGTCTATATGTATAAAAATGTTTATAGCAGCGCTTGTCTGGGGGTAAAGAATTAGAAATTGAGAAGATGTCCATCAACTGGGGAATGACTGTGGCATGTGATTATAGTGGAATACTATTGTACTATAAGAAATTATGAGCAAGATGTTTTCAGAAAAACCTGGAAAGACTTGCATGGGCTGATGCAAAGTGAAATGTACTGTGTACAAAGTACAGCAATATTGTAAGATGATCAGCTGTGAATGACTTAGCTATTCTCAGCAATACCACGATCCAAGACAACTCTAAAGGACTTAAGATGAAAAAAGCTATCCATCCCTAGAGAAGGAACTGAGGATGTCTGAATACAGATTGAAACATATTTTTCTTTTACTTTATTTTTCTTGAGTTTTTTTAACCTATATTTTCTTTGACAACATGACTATTATGGAAATGTTTTGCATGACTACACATGTATAACCTATATTGAATTGCTTGCTTTCTTAATCAGGGGGTGGGGCAGGGGGAAGGGAGAGAATTTGAAACTCAAAGTTTTAAAAATGAATGTTAAAAAATGTTTTTCCATGTAACTAGAGGGAAAAAAATACTAAATAAGAAAACACCAAAAGAAGTAAATGCTGAGAGAGAGCAGCTGGGTGGTGTAGTGGATAGAGCACCAGACCTGGATTCAAAAAGACTCATCTTTCTGAGTTCAAATCCAGCCTCAGGCACTTATTCATCAGCTGTGTGACCCTTGGCAAATCACTTAACTCTGTTTGCCTTAGTTTCCTCTTCTGTAAAATGAGCTAGAGAATGAAATGGCAAACAACTCCAATGTTGTTGCCAAGAAAACCCCAGTGGGATCCCAAAGAGTCAGACACGACTGAACAATAACAAAGCTAGGAAAATAAATCAAGGTCATTACCCTTTATCTTGCTGGACCCCATTACTGACTTATGTGCATCTGCCAGCTACAATGACAGCAACACAAACATTCTGGCTTTTGCACTGTGTCTTGGCTTGCTCAACACCTCACAGTCTCTATCCATCAAACAGAATTGAATTTTTTTAAAAATATTGCCTTGTAACCTCCTAGAGAACAAGAGCTGTGCCTAAGGATCTTTGCATTTTCCTCAGTGCTCAACCCAATCCCTTGCACAAGGTAGGCACTCAATTCATGTGGAATCAAATTTGATATTAACTCTTCAGGATGAGTAACAGGCTTCAATGTGACACACATTAGGTCATATCAGTGGAGGAGTCCTGAATTCAAATTCTGGCTTAGCTTCTTACTATGACTTAGGTTAAGTCATCTCTCTGGTTTCAGTTTTCTCCTCTGTAAAATGGGGGAGGGGAAAAATGAATGAGGTGATCTGTCAATTCAATTAAATCAATAAACATTTATTCAGTGCTTTAGCATGTGCCAGGCACTACTGCTAAACTCTGTAAGGTCCCTTCCAACTCAAAATCTGATATTAAGCTTAGATTGTTAACTCCTTGAGGGTAGGAAGAGTCTTTTGCCTCTTGTGTAATAGTGGAGTGGTTAAGTAGCACATAGCAGACATATAATGAATGCTTGTTGACGGATGGGCTTAGTAAGTGTATGGGCAACAATGGAAAGGGAAAGAGCAATGAAACTGCCAACCCTGACCAAATGACCAAAGAACCCCAACAGCTGTGTAACTGCTGTCAAGTCTAAAAAAGCCAGAGCTCACACAAGTTATCAAAACCACAATAACCACAAAAAATTCCAAAAGCAAAATAAAATAAACCTAAGAGCTAACAGTGGTTATAAGCAAAAAACCTTCTTTATTCCATTGGAGGAGGGAAGCTAGACATTTACGTGCCAGGTTCCCCATCTAGTAGACCTGATTTAATGTGGACAGATCTCAATATTGATGCTGATGACTGAGTACTGAGCTGTAGCCCTGCAGATGGATGAAAACAGCAAGAAGGAGGCTAGTTTGATGCATAGCAAGACTTCATGATCAGAACACAGCTGCTGCAGGTGCTTGTCCAAACTCAGAGACTACCTGGTGCTAATGTGAAACAGTTCTGGGATTTTGCTGTGACTGAGTTTATCCAGTGAACACAAAGGATTGTTGTTATGCCAAACTCAGGGTACAGCTGGCTTTCTGGGTCTTAGATCTGGAAAACGGTGTCTCCTAATAGTAAAAATGGAGGAGTAAAAAGAGAGGGGGTAGTCTTGGCATGGGGATCCTGACAAAATAAAGGAGAGTATTCTTATAATAAGAACTAAACTTGGCTCCAGAAAAAGATGTGAGAAAATGGAATCTCCTTCCCTTCTTTGCAGAAGTGGAGGATTATAATGACATCACTTCCTGACTGTTCCTTGGACAAGACCCTCCTGGGGTGCTCTCCCTCCTCATCTCCACCTCTTGGTTTCTGGCTTCCTTCAAGTCCCCGCTAAAATCCCACCTTCTACAAAAAGCCTTTCCTGATCCCCCTTAATTTTAGTGGCTCCTCTTTGTTGATCACATCCAATTTATCCTGTCCAAATCTTGCTTGTACACAATTGTTTGCCTGTTATCTCACCGATTAGACGGTGAGTCCCTTAAGATCAGGAACTGTCTTTTAACTTTCCCCAGTGCACATGGTAGATACTTAATAGGTATTTATTGACTGATCAACTGACTGTATACTGTCAAATATGATTCCAATATTGATTAGGTTTGTTCAACTGCCTTTTCCCCCTCCCCCACTGTTAAAATCTTTATTACAAGGCATGGCTTTCTGAGTTGAGATATATTTGGAAATAAATACATCAAAACAAAAAAGGCATCAATAACTATAAGATCATTTTTAGAATATAGGCATAACATTAAAAACAGTCCCATAAATGGCTCATTATTGGCAAGGGTTGTAAAGACACATCTAGAGGTTATCCTGGCATCCTTTAATAAGAACAAAAAGATCTTTGTCAATTTGTGCTCAGTTCCACCCTATATATGTGACCGTTCTCTAGTGTTCTGTGTTTAATCACAGTTTCAGCATCATAAGGTGAAGCATTGGTGGTAAGAGTGAGCAGTTTGTGCTGTCACAGATTCAGAAGTCAATAACTGCTTGACATTCTAGAAAGCATCCTCATGCTGGCAAGCCACTTTTCAGGAAGTAATGAAGTGGCTAAGTAACGAAAGTGCTTTTTGAGCATGGTAGAAATGGATCAGATCATATCCGGGAAGCTTTAGGCTCCTACCTTGGGTTTAGAATAGGTGCATTCTTTATTAGACACACTGACTATGCCTATCTCAGATGGCACCTAGAAAATCAGCGCATGACACTTCTCCAAAAGGGGTGCCTTCAACTCTCCTGTAAGCATTCAGGCTAACAAGACATCAAACATAGGGCAGGCTTTGTTGAACACAATAACGAATATAGAACTAAATCCACAGCTATTTTTCTTAAAAACCAAAACCAAAACTGTCATCTCCTTTCTGACTAGCCTCCATCTTCTCATAGAGTCTTTCATAGTCCTCTAGATTTATAACACAACGCTATATAGGCACCTATATTACTGCAAAAATTTAAGCTTTCTGAAAAGTTAAGTCATAACCAAGAGTCCTGCTGCTTTGGACAAATTCAGGTGTGAAGGATAACAAGGAAAGACCCTGAAGAGAATCCTTGTAACATAAGATGCTGTCAGGGGGAAGACAGAGACTCTGGGACTCCATTATTGAGAAGGACAATTAAGGAGGGAGTCAGATGGGGCTAATAGGGTGATAGTTCATCTGAAATACTAAAAAACCTCAGGACCGTACTTTGGCTTGTATGCCCTGACAACACTATCAGACAGATGCCATCATGCTGGGAGAGAGAGCAATCTATCCTTCAGTCCAGCCCAGGTCTCTATCCCTCAAAAGGAGGTGGCAGCAGGAAATGAGTATTGTAGTGAGGGAGATTGATGGGGCTCTGGCAAAGGGATATCCCATGAACAGGACTTTGGTGGGGGCCAGAGAGAACAGAAAAGGGTAGGTTTTTCTATCTAGTGGATCTATTTCACATCTCAAGGTACAAGGTTAGCAAAGGATTGAGACCTGAGGAATAGTGGGTCTCATCATAGGAAAGTAGCCCCATCATTTCTCTCCCCACACGGGTATCTTCCTCGAGACAAAGCCCTAATCCCTCCACTGTCATCAAAGCTTTGTTGAAGAATAAAGCCCTTCTGTTGGCCTTACCATCTCCAGAGACCTGTGCAATCCTTGCAACTTACTACCCTAGGGGAACTCTGGGATAAGGGGAGGTTTGTATCATCCAGAGAATAAGTCTTTTTGATTCAGGTTTATCCTGCCATCCCAGGAGTCTGTGCCTCTTGACCAGCCCCTCCTTTGGGTCTTCTTTTTGTCATCCCAGGCATCCCACATCTCATTCTCTCCCCCCATTGCTTCTGCCCCTGCCTCTATCACTTTCCTTCCATTCCTGACAACCAGAGCCATCATTTCTTGCTCTCTCCCTTCTTCCTCAGGGAAGCCTTATAGTTCTTTGAGAGGGAGATAACCAATGTTAATGTTCCCCAAGGCGATCTGAAGTATTTCTAGCACTCCTGAGGTCAAATGCCTGGAGGACATCTAGTACCTTTATGATAATAATAATAGCGCTGACGGCTTAACACACTTTTACAACTGTCATCTCATTTTATCCTCCCAGCAACTCTGGGATATGACTGTTATTATTATTTCTAGTTTACAGGTCAGGAGCTGAAGGAGATAGAAGGTAAGTGACTTGCCTGGGGTCACACAACTATGTAATAGCCACGGCCAGTTATCTTGACTGTCATCTTGCCGTTGGACTTCAGTGACTCTGGAGGAGAGAGTGAGGTGATGACTGCGTGCAGCTCTTCCTCACTTCAGTCCAATTCATTCGAAAATCAAGACATCAATCTAGTAATGTCATCAGTCCTCTTTGAGAATGAAGGATGAACACCAACAATCCTAGGCTGGAATTGAACTCAGATCTTCCTGACTCCGGGTCTAGTTATCTACCTCACCACCTGAGCTTTTCTTTGAGCTACACAGCCCCATCTTCCACACAAAATGTCCCATCAGGCAGGTGGGGGTGGGTGCCTCTTAATCAATCAAAAGTTAGACTGAGAGTGATTTGTTTCCATTTATCCCAGTCTTTTTCCAGTGCTCAGGTAGTAGGGCTTCTCCCCTCCTCTAACTATACATGCATTGTTGGTGGGATCCTGCAACAAAAATCTTCTCATGCCCTTTTCATTTGCCTTTCTGTTCCCCATCATTTTCCTCCATGGCCATATCATGCAAATAGCTCTGAGCCTTGAAAAAACATGGGAAATGTGAATGGGAGAAGGAGCAAAGTTGGCTTCCAGCTTCTGGGCACACATAATGAAAGGGACCATCCATAAATGAATAAATGAAAAAGCATTTATTAAGGCTTACTGTGTGCCAAGCACCATGCTAAATGGTGGGGATACAAATACAGAAGCAAAGACAGTTTCTTTTCTCAAAGAACTTACTTTCCAACAGGACAAAACAATACATATGAAGGAGTGGTGACCAGGAAAGGATATTTTGGTTTGGAAAGTTCCTGGCATAGTAAATTTAAGAAATAAGAGAATAGATTGACACATTTTTTCCTAATACTAATGGAAGTATTAATTTGCTTGGTTCCAGAACTGAAAGGGAGAGGCTGCAGAGGGTACAAGAGAGATTAATGAAAAGACCATAGTGCAAAATGAGGGCTTACATACTGTGACCCACTATATGTAGGCAGCCCACAGGGCTGCAGCATATGAAGCCCTCACCACACCAATGGGTGGGTAGGAGGTAGAACATAATGCTTGAGGTGGGAGGGGGGAGTATAGAGCTGAAAGGGTTAACTCCTCCACAGCATGATCTATGGGTTGGAGGAGGAGAGACATTTCTGCCTAATGGCAAAGATTCATGTGCAGATTATAGTTAGAACATTATTGAAGTACTGAAATATTACATATTTCCTAGAAATTAGTACCCATGAAGCAATAGAAAATTCTAGAGACAACAAATTCCCAAATGAAGGCATTTAGCTCAGGATATCTCTTTTGCATGATAATTACTTGGATTTATGCAAAAGCATCATCTTCCATTAGTGGTTGGTAAGCTTGAGTAAGATGGAGTTTTGCAAAGAAATTTCTACCTGCTAATTCAATTTAATGAGATTCAGCAAATATATATTAAGTGTCTAGTTTGTGGAAAGCACAGTTCTAGGCACTAGGGACAATCAAATGGATCTGTAACCTCATTGATTTCGAAATTACCTCCGGTGATGTAGGTGCAGCCTATCAATGCCTGCTCATTCTCTGGGTCTCTTGTCCATGCCCTTGTAGAGTTCTCCACTGGGGATCCATTCAACAAACTGGAGGAAGCTTTTTCCATGTGACCCAATTTCTCTTCCTATCATAGAATGCCCTGATGACACATTTCACTCTTTTTCAGTTTCGGAGTTCCTCATTGGACATATGTGGCTGAGGCTTTAAGATTTGCAAAGTACTTTACCTCATGTGATTCTTACAATAAATCTGTAGTGGAGGTAATACTATTATTCCCATCTTACAGGTGAAAAAGTTGACATTTAAAGAGGTTAAATAACTCCTCTGGGATCAAACAGTAAGTTTCTGAGAAAAGATTGTAACCCAGGCCTTCCTGAGGCCAAGTCTGGCATTCTATTCACTACACCATGCTAAAACAGGCCAAGTATGACAAAGCAATTGAGGTCAATTTGAAGAAGGAGAGGACCCGTAACACCCAGAGGCATCAAGGCCAACAAACCGAGGAGTGGTAGCTTGAGACAGGAGCCTCATGCAAGATCAAGAGTATGAGAGGCAGAGACAGGGAGGGAGCACATTCTAGACACAGTTGTGACTACTTGGCAAAAGGCAACGTGTTAACTTCAGAGAATAGCTAATGGTCCAGTTTGACCAGAACTTAGAGGATGGAAAGGGGGAAAATTAGGATAAGGACTTGGCTTATGATTTCACTGACTTGGAGAACTCCCTCTCCTAATGTGGGTCAACACCTTCATTACAATGTATAAACTTAGAAAGTTGCATAGGGCAATAGTGTCAAATTCAAATAGAAATGAGTTCACTAAACCATACATAAGGATTCCTGTGGGCCACATATTGACTTAGAAAACCACATATTCACATAACCTATATTCTACTATATTGCTATTTTGTTAAATATAATTAAATTATGTTTAAATTTGTTTCCAGTGAGTGCTGTGAGCATTAGAACTAGTGTTTTACACCTCCAGGATGAGAAGTTAAGTGACAGCAGAAGCTAAGTGACTTTCCCACCATGTACCAGGTCTCCTTGGTTCCAAGACTTAGCCTGATACCTTTCATGTAAAGTGAAGTGTAAAAACTTGGAAATTGGCATTAGAACTAAGCGATAAAGAGTCACTAAAGATTTTTGAGTAGGGGACTGACATGGTCAGACCTATGCCTTAAGAAGGTGATTTGGTAGCAAAGAACTGGTGGGAGTCATCCACTATAGCTACTGCTTGGATATCCTTTGCCCCAGTGCATCTGTAGAGTTCTCAAGGTCACATCTGCCATTCAACTTCAGTGAGAAGGGGATGTCACCCATGGAGTATGAGGTTGGCCCCTGGACACCTTATTTAACTGGACAATCAAATTCAACTTTAAGGTTTTCCTTCAGAGCAAAAACTACATTTCTAGTTTTCAAGTTAGTTGACACCATGGTTAGCTCCTGATTGAATAGCACTGGTTCCCTTTTATACTCTCTCAGTTCCACAGAGTGGAAAAGCCTGGGAATTCTGCTCCCAGTTTGCTTATAGAGTGGTGTGAATGCCCTGTATTTCTAGTGGTGTGAATCAGTTTCTTCCTGAGAGACAGCTTCTCTTTGAGGGAAATAGCCTGCCTCTTGACAATATAGTTTCTAGAAATACTTCCAGAAATGAAGAGGTAACCCATATGATCTTAATAAATTCACAGAAATCTCAACAACTTTAGCAATGGAACATGAAGGAAAATATCCTGAATGTAGCATCAAGTACTTAAATGAAATTCGGATAGGGAAATAGTGCTGGGTTTAGAATCAGAATTCAAATACCAACTCTACCCGCTTGACCCTCTATGACTTTGAATGACACATTTAGGCCTTCTGGGTCTCGATTTCCTCAACTTTAAAATGAGAGAATTGAACAACATGGTCTCTAAGGTCCTTTCTAACCCTAACTCTATGATCTTATCACCTAGAGATTCCAATTATATCCTGCCACATTTACTGATTGAAGGCCAGGGGTCAGACACTTAACATTTCTAAGTATCAGTTTCTGAATATGAGAAGTTGTGATAATGATGCCTGAAGAGTTTTTCTCATAGGGTTATTATGAGAATCAAATGAGATTATATATACTCTGTCACACATAAGACGTTATAGACATGTCAGTTATTATCATGTTCACCAATTACCAATGTTAGCCCTGGAAGGAGGCGTCCATTTCATTCACCTAGTCCAACCCCTCCTTATTTCAGAGATGTCAGGATAGAACTCAAGCTTTCTGACATCTAGTCCAAAGCTCTTTTCTCTACCCCGCAATACCTCCTTCTATAAGAACTGCCAAAAATATGGCAGCATTCTGAGTCATCTTGCCAATGACCCTTTTAATCTGGAACAGCATTTCTTTAACTACCAAATGAATCAGGATCACTGGTCTGCAAGGGACATGAATTGCTATCACAGTTCTTGGACTTCTTTCTGGTAGCTTTTGAACAGCACACTCACGAGACTCTTTCAAAATCTGCTTTCTGCATTCTTGAACCTGCAGGCCAGGTGCCAGGGTAACCCTCCCTCTTCTACTTGGGAAGGAATAGATCTGCTTCAACTGTCTATGCACTGTGGAATGTGCAATTCCTATGTTCTGCTGCCTCTGTTGGCAACAACTCTCCGCTTGCCTGTTATGACTAACATTCATATTAAAAGCTGACCTTTCATGTCTGTGATGTGAATGATGTTCAAAGGCCTTATCTTGGCCCACTGTGAGTCAAATTTGTTTCAGTCCATAGGTTCTAGTGGAGGGTTTCCCTGTGAACTCCATAGGAAAGAGGATCCTGGAATATGCTAATTAAATGTAGTGCTGAGACCAATGCATCAGCTCTTCAACATAAACAGAAATAACCTTACCAGGCTGCTGATTGCATTTGTGAAATTTGAATAGGTGAATAATGACTGAAGTTACTGATAACATGCTTTTAATGACTGTGCTAGATCATAAAAGGTCTTAGTTTTAGTTGGAGAGAGAGAGAGAAAGAGAGAGAGAGAGAGAGAGAGAGAGAGAGAGAGAGAGAGAGAGAGAGAGAGAGAGAGAGCAAGCAGTAGTGTTTTGTTGGCTGTGGGTGTATGTTATGGTTTTCTTTCCGTTGTTGTTATTGGAACAGAATTACTGTACAAAAAGGCATCAAGTAATAAAGACAAAGATTTTGTTGCTGGGAGAAGTAGGACAAAGTTCACTAGGCCTTTTCAGTCTTCTCTATCCAGTCCTGCCTGTGTGATTTGCTTAGAACATAAGGTGTAGTAGGAGAATTGAAAGTTATTGCTCCAATAGCTTCACAGAGTTTGCTGAAACCATAGGGTATGATAAGAATCAAGGGAAATTTATGGTCATAATTCAGATGAGTGTTATATTGAAGGATTCAGAGAATGTGACATCAAGCAATAGATTGTTTTAATCTGGGAGCTTTTTTCAGTTGCCTACTTGGGTGTGGTAGTTCAGAGGCAAGCCTAAACAAACCTCTAGCTCATCTTCACCAGGGAGGCAGCAGATGGCCCTGTTGAGGCCTGAATAGCTTAAGGTTAGCAAACAGAAGCAAAGAACACTTGAGTGACCTAAAGGCCAATAATGACGTCCCCAGAGATGATTTAACAGAGAGCAAAGACATGATATGCCCAGCAATGCCCTATTACCATTAAGGGTACGACTAACATCCTAGTCGGCCAGGCTCACAATCGACATGTCATACTCAAGTCTTCATTTTCCCTTATCTCCATATCAAGCCAGTTATTACGTCTTTATTTCTACTTTTGTAATATCTCTGTAGTTCAAGGATACATGTGAGATCACAAAAAAAACATACTAGCAAGGGAATCACCTGCAACTCATGATACACAACAGCTGATTATTTCAATTCAACAGATATTTAGCATCTGCTGTGTGTAAGGCACTGGGGTGTTCAGGAGGACTATCAGCACTGGTGTGAGGGCATGCTGAACCCTTTTCAGGGCTGTTCATCCACCTTCAGTGTTCACCTGACTCATCCAACTCTTACCTGTGGCTCTGAGAAGCTGTAGCATTGGCCACACCCCAGTAAACCATCTTGGCAGATAAACTAAACCAGTTTGAGGGTAACTGACTGGTCTCAAACCTGTTGGTAAGTTAGAGGGATGTCTACATCAAGCATGTGAAGACTCTCTCCATGGAATGGGCAGGTGAGAAACAAAGGTGGCTGAAGCAGGCACTGTGGAACACGCTGAGCTTGGTCATATATCAAAGATGGGTCATCTACTGCATGCTGGTCCATCACCTGTCATCCTGACTTTGTCTTGCCACCAGACTTCCATGACTCAGGAAGAGAGAGTGAGGTAGACAACTTGGTGCAACTCTGCCTCACTTAAACCCTATTTACATCACCTGTGATGATCTCCTCTTCAAAAACCAAAGGACAAACAACAATGCCAGACACTTGGGACAAAAAAAATCAGATACTAAACTATTTCAAAGTTCTTCCAACGCTGAGATACTGAGATCCTGTGCTCCTATAATATAGTTCCTATCCTCGAAGGGCTTATCATCTAGTAGGAGGAATGAGACATATACACAAATAACTATGATGCCAGTTAAAAGGGATGGATCTATCATTTCATTCATGTGGAAAATGAGACATATGCAAATAACCATGATGCCAGTTGGGAGAGTGGGATGGATCTACCATTTCATCCATGTGGGAAACTACCTGCATAGAAATTACTTTACAGACCTATAACTCTTGTATAATTTGGTCTAAGAAAGTTGCCTAGAGCACTAAGAGATTAAGTGACTTGCTCAAGGTCACACAGCCATAATTTTTTTTTTCTAAGTAGGACTTAAATCTAGTTCTTTCTGACTCCAAAGTCCCTTTCAGCTTCATCACACAACTTTTATATCAGTGGTTCTTAACTTTTATGCATGTCATAGGCACTTTCGGCAATCTGCTGAAATCCAGGGACTCCTCAGGGTAATGTTTTCAAATGCATAAAACAAGTTTACAAAGGAAAACAATTATGTTGAAATATGGATATCAAAATATTTTTTTTTAAGTCACAGACCTCTCAGGTTTAGAACTCCCGCTCTAGACTCTAATTAGAAGTCAAATCAAGTGGCATTAAAGAATAGAGGGAAATCTCAAAGTAATTTCCATTTGGTTTTGGAATAAATTTGAATATAAATGTGTCGAACGTTCAAGGGCTTTATAAGACTTGATGTAGCAGGAGTAAATAAAGGAACCTCTGAATTGGTGGACTTTGGCCACCTCCAAAGGGGCTGGATATGCACTCTGGTCTTTTGCTGAGAGACATGCATTTTCTTTGCTAAGATGACACAGGTTACTCCTGATTGGTCTCCAATGACTACAGCTGTCTTGGAAGGTGATTGGAGGATGCGTTGAGGATAAACTTTCCTAGGAAGGCGCTGCCTTTTCTGGTATCTATAAAGGTTGTGTAAAAGACTTTCTTTTAGTACTCTTTTCCATAGCTTTCTCTCCCTTGGACTTTTTGCAAGGTTGATGTATTTTACTGTATACCCCACTGCTGCCTGGGGTAGAAGAAGCAAAGGTCTAGAGTGTATGTACAGCTCTCCAAGCTAGCAAGCCTTCAGCTCTCCAGATCATCTCTACTATGCTTAACTCATCTACTGAAGTTACACATGAGCAACTGTTGGGAGAGAAAATGTAAAGCTATCCAGTTTCCCAGGGAAACCTTTAGTCAATTTCTGCCTTCTCCCCAACCCATTCTGAGAATAGACAGCACCACTTCTCAGACTGGCACAAAGAACTCACTTAAGCCGATCTTTCTCCTCCTTTGCCTTTCTCCTCCAGACTGCCTGGACAGGAAGAGTAAACAGATGATAATGATGTCAACAAAGAATTTATTTAATCAGAGGTGGTGATAATGTCAACAGAGCTTGAAAACAAGGCTCACCCTGAATAAACTGTTAACTCAGATAATGCAGAGAATCAGGAGCTAACAGGAATTTGTTTTTTTGCACTTTAAAAGATTATATATAAATCCTGATAAAAACTAATGGTGTAATGAGCACTGTGGGAGATATAGCTCCCTAGCAACTTCATGGGAATCCGTCAGAGCTTGAAAGTCTTGTGCACAGGAAACTTCATTCACATTTAATGCTGAGCAAATGAGTAGGAAACAAAGGCGGCATTTAATTAGGATGTAATTATTCATCCAGAGTGGGCTCCCAGCACCATGTCCTGTTCTCATTAGAGGAACATCATCTCTTCATTAGCAGGCAGAGTCACTTCCCAATTTCACCTGCCTGAGGGAGGAATGGCTTTTTGGAAGGAACACCAGCTGTGGGAAATCACCATGGTGTGCCCCATGGTAGGGATTGAGTGACAGAGTAGGGAAAAGGCCTATCCTGGAAAGTTCCTTATAAGCTAGTTGTGCAGCTTTCTCCAAGACCCCAAAACAAGAAGTTCTCCTGTGGAGAGGAGGGCTGCATGGAAAGTATAGTCGATACAAATGCGTGGCCTGATCCAGGGCTGGGGTCACTTACAGGGTGGGCCATAAACCAATTCCCAGCTCTCAATGAAAAATCTTGTCTTGGGAGTGTAGCAATCTCTTATCAAAGGATGCTTGACATTGGTGCATCCGACAAGGAGGAAGAGTATGCTTTGAACGATCAGATCTTATTCTGTAGGACAATGCTGGCTCAGAAATAATAGCAGTAACAGGGAAATGAGTATAATGTTGAGGCTAGCAATTCAGTCTCAATTAACGCTTATGAAAGATTCTAATAATAGTGGTTAGGTCCCAATTAGTGTTGTGTGAGTCCCGTGGAGTAGTTGCATCATCTGAATCTGAATCTGCATCATCAGGATCATCATTTGCACTATTCAAAGTTGCAGTGAAATATGGCAATTGGGCTGAAGGTATAGACACACACACACATACACACATACACAGACATTATTATAGTAATTGGTTCCGGCCCAATTTGAACAGTGCAACTGTGTCTTAGAATTCCTTGTACACAATTATTTGATCTATCTGTAGGATGACAATGTATTTTTTTATACACCAAACAAAAACAAACATAATGTTAACAAAACACAGAGTCTGCTTCTTAAGGCAGTTACAGGAAAAGTAAAACCTCCTCATCAAAAAAGAGGAAAAGGACTAATGGATGTTCATCCAATCATCTAATGAATGGGTCCAAAATTTACAAGAATACTTCCTGAACCACTTCATGGAGCAACAGCAACAAGAGGATGAAGGACACATGGCCACTGGGATGTTCAGTTGTCATGGACTTTGGTTTGTCATGGACTCAAGTTGGAGTCTACAAAACAGCTAAAAATCAAGTGTGACAGCCACGTGAACTCAACCAATATATTCACAAAGAAGTATTGGACAAATGACTTTAGTTAAGCAGATTTGTTTCTGGAAATGAAGACGTTTTTGATAGCACTATGAGACTAGGAATTATTGTAAGTTTATCCATAAGGAGGGGGGAGTTAATAGTGCTTGTACCCTTCCTACAGTCTCATTTTTCAAGGAAATAGTAGAAACAGTCCAATATGTTATAATAGGTCCAATATGTTACAATAGGTTACAAAACTTTAACACTCATTTAATACTTTAAAGGATATTATCAAAAGGCCCAAATTATACACCTGGAGCTTACTCTATTTCCCCTAAATTTAAGAGATACAAAATCTCCTTACTACAGAGACACTGAAATACCCTTAAGAATTTAATAAGTAAACTGCTCCAAAACCAGAGTATTATTACAGCCAGAAGTGTTGCCTACAATAATCTAGACATAATATTGACCCACAAATTTTTTTAAGAACAATGTTTTTTAATAGATGTCACCATACTTACAACCTCCAAATTATGTCAAATGGAAAACAATCAAAATATAGAGAGTAAAGTTCCAGAATGAAAAGTGGAAAAGGAGACCAGAGAAGGAGAGCAACTAGGGGAGGGTTAGGGCTGAGTTTTTTATGGGTTGGGGAAATAACAGTCGCCCGTGAGGCCAGCAGTGAGCTACACTGGTTAGTGATTCCTCCAATCCATCCTGTGCTGATTCCCAGATCAGGAAGATCCTAGGCAGAGGAAGGGTTAGCCCTCCCTGCCTTGGTTAGAAGGCTTCCAAAAGAAATAAGTCTGTGGGACCCTCGGGATGGCAGACTGAGAGCTAGGGAGGGAAGTTGATAAGTTAGGTAGCTAACATTTCAACCCTACCACTATCCTGGACCCTGTCCTCTGGAGGTGGAGGGAATCTTACTTGCCAGGCACAGAATTAGCATCTGAGGCATAGTTGCAGTCACATTAGGCAAATCCAGCTCTGACTAGAACACATCATTCTTTCATTCAGGATAGAACCAGGAGTAACAGATAGAAGTTGCAGAAAAGTATTTTTAGGCTTATTGTAAAGGAAAATTCCTTAAAAATTAGAATTACTCAAAAGTGGAGTGGTCTGCCTCAGGAGGCAGTGGGCTTCTCCTCATTAGAGATCTTAGAGCAAAAATTAGGGAATTTTTTATTATTGTAGAGAGAATTCATGTTTGGATGTGTGTAGAATTAGACCAGGGGTCCTTAATCCTTTGGCATTCTATTGAAGCATATATTCTCTCCTATATTACTGTTTTTAATTTCATAAAATGAAATACATAAGATCACAAAGGAAATCAATTATATTGCTATATATTGAAATATAATCAAAACATTGAGATAGTTCATGGATCCTAGCTTAAGAACTCCTGGCTTAGATAATTTCTGAAGCTTCTGCCAACTGATTCTGTGAATGACTAGGAGATGGCAAGGAGATTTGGAAGCCATATCATATTAAATTGTTAAAGAAACTGAAGACTGATGGCCTGCAGAAGAGAAGATGGGTGAGGATGGTGGACAAAATCACTATTTTCAAGTATTTGAAGGGGTTTTCATATGACAGCAATATTAAACATCCTTTTGTAAACTAGAGAAGAGAATTAGGACCATGGAATAAAAGTTATAAAGAGACAAACTTCTGCATATATTAAATATGCAATTTCTGGTAATTAAAGTAGTTTGAAAAAATATGAGATGGGCTACCTCATGAGATAGTGAGTGTCTCAAAGTTTAAGACTTTCAAACCAGGAATGCTGGCAGGGGTTGGAGGGAGGTATCTGCCTCATTGGGGTGGGGATATTGGACTATGAGAATTTTGAGTTCTGCTGAAAGTGCTTCTGTGCTCTAGGACTTCTGGTCAATGTGAGATTCCTTTCCTCTTTAACTGGAATAACACTCTCTTAAAGTTTCCTAACCAAGATTTCATCTTATTCAATTATAGCACCACCCATGATCTGCTTCCCCAACTTATATTCCTACTTGCAGGTTGTGCCCCATAAGGTGGCTGTTATTTTAGGTTCTAGATATATCCTTATTGCTCTGTAGTCCTATTGCTTTTGCTCATGAGCCCCTAGAAGTGTGCTTTCCATTAACAGACAGTACACACAATTAACTCTTAGAAAAGACAGTTACAAAGATGGCATAATAAAACTAGTAGGTATAAGACAGGGTAGAACAGTAAGCATAAAAATCCCTCCCCTTAAATCTGAAACTTAGTCTCCCACAATTATACACTGTTTTCAGGAGAGAGTTCAGACTTAAGAGTTTGAGTGATAGTATGTATGTGCGATTAATTGTGGCAAAGATAACTCGTAACTTTTAGTATTGAAGGGTCTTTAATTCCTTTCTTTCTTCATAGAATCTCATACTAATTTCCTAGGATCTGTCCTTCATAAATCCAAGTTACTTTCTCCCTCAGGTGACCATCCCTCCATATCTATGTCTATCTGCTCTTTGACAGATGCAAGGTCTCCTGTTGGTTCATTACCTTCCTCCTCCTCTGTAGAGTATTTCCTTCACTCTAGTCTTTCAAAGTCTCAGAAATTTTGAACTCCTGGATGGAGTGTTTCCTCTTCTGAGACTAGATGTCATGACTGATGGGAGAGGAGAAGGAGAGAGGAGTCTCCTCTCCTCTTAAGGGCTCTTGGCCCACAACTCTTCTGAGGTTTGACTCCCTCAGGACTAAGTCCTCAGGACTTACGTATTTAAAGCCCACAGAGGCACGCTTGATTTGTTTCTTCAGTCAGTCTCTTTTCTTCTCTTTTTGATTCAATCAGAGAAACTTTTGCATGTCATAGAAGCATTTAAACAACTCATTAGCACCCTGCCATTACATAGTAGGTTTTTTGTGACATCAACCAAGATATGGGAACTCAAGGGTATGCTGATAAATGTTTAACAGTCAATTCTCTGAAAAAAAATATATACAAGGCATGTTTTGGGGGGAGGCAAGTTAGTGACTTACCCAAGGTCGCACAACTAGTAAGTGTCTGAGGCCAAACTTGAAGTCATGTCCTCCTGACTCCAGGGCTGATGCTCTATCTATTGTGCCACCTTGCTGCCTTTGCAAGATAGATTTTTTAAAAAATTTAATATGTATTCTCCATCATTTTATTAAGCTAGACAATTAGCAAAATAATAAATCAAACCTTGATTTGTAGGGTTTGCTGATTTCAAAGGTATAAATACTCACACTGAAAATTTAGCAATAAATTCTCAAAGTCACTAAGAGCTGGTACCAGCATACTTCTAGGGAACTCCCTGTCTTACACTGAAAAAAAATAAAAAGTGAAACACAACCCTAGGGACTTAATAAATCCTAATTGAATCAAATCCAGTGGCAAAACCATTAGTTTTAACTTTTCTTAGAGAGAGAAAACTGAGAGCCCCATATTTACAAAACTGAACTCTCTCCTCATTTTCCAACACTTCCCTCTTGGTCTCCACAGGTGATTGGGAGAGGGACAATTATAGCTTGCCCTGCAAGAGACCAGGTAGATTGCTCTAAAAAGGAAGAAAAGGCCAAGAAGGTTCAAAATAGAATTGGAAAGAGGAGAGGAAAGAAAATATAAATGGAGCCAAACAGCTTTCTCTACTGCTACGAACAGGAGCTATTCCATTCCTTCTTACAAACACACACATATAAACACACACACTCCTGAGAAGAAGCAACAAGGTCCTTGCAATACTCTCAGATCTTGAGAGTTCTGCTGGCAAGACAAGCACTTCCCAGGTTTTAATGCTTCCAAGGACACAGAGGCTATATGGAGACATGGAGAAAATAGGGATACAAAAAACAATGAACACACTTGGTTATTTTCCCTTTTAAGTAAGTGTATTCTTTTTTTTTACCTTATCATGGTGCCATGTGTTTAATTCTGGTTTGCTAACAGAGCTTTAGAGGGGAAAGGGAGAGCTCTTGGGTAATGATATATTTATGGTGAACCCAAATAGAATCCAGGAATTTAATGTTGTGATTTGGTGGGGAGGAGGATACACATAGCTTTTTTTTAACATTTGCAAAAGCATTTTCCTTACCACAAATCGCAGGAATAGGTAGTTCTAGTATTAATAGCCTTGTCCTACACATGAAGAAATGGAGGCTTAGAAAGGTTAAGTGACTTATCTACAGTCATGTAATTAATAGGTGTCCAAACTTAAACTCAAACCCATGTCTCTTGATTCTAAATCTGTTCTTGTTTCTTTACACCTCCCTAACTGCCATACAACCTCTTAACATTTTTGGCCAGTAGAAGGTCCTAGAAAGGCAATAAAAAAGAAGAATGAAAAAAATCCCATTTTCTCTCTCTTAAGTACTTCTCACTTCATTCTGAAAAACAACTGAACTTTTCTCAATTTGGTCCTTGCCAGAGAGGTGAGGAAGGCACTCTTTCCACTCTGCCAGCAGTTTTCGAACTTCATATCCTCTCCATGTTTAAGTCAAGGACCTGAAATGCCTGTGTACGTGAATGCTGATTTGAAATAAACCGATGAGATGCTCTGCAAAGTCTCTCTGGATAATGTGCTGAAACATATTCTCCTAAAATATGAAACCGATAAGCAAAATAGCTTTTATTCTAACGTGTTCTGTTTTCTTGAACAGCCTTGCAGTAACAGCTCTTGCAGATTGAGCTGTCGTAGCCAAAGGCTCTGAAATTAATGGGAAGCAATTTTCTGCCATTTGTGATAAATTTCTTGCCTTTTTTGTGCCTATGAAAGACTTAGGGAAGAACAGGAGTAAAAATATAAGACAGGCGGATATTTTAGCAATGCTTCCTTCAGCCATCCCTCTATTGTTTTTCCCCCTGATGGGTGCCCTCAGCGTTTTGTTTTGTACTGAATAGTAATAAAATAAATAAATAAGAAACAATGTAACATCACTGCTCAGTTGACAATGCAAACAGAATAAAAATGATCTTCCTTCAGAAAAAAAGAGCTAGAGAAAAATCATCCTGGAACTTCATCAAAAAGTCAGAGCAAAAGAACAAAGGCTGTGAGAATAATGCACCTTTTTCCAAGTGAGACAAAAGGACTCCTCAAAATGAGTCACTCTGGAATTTTATTTTTGCTTCTGTTACATCATTAGGCATTGTACCCAAACCCCCCAATTCTCATCCCAGTTCTTCTCCCAAGGGTTTCTTGATCTGATGACTTATTGAAAGTCCTATCATTTTCCCCATGGGTCATTCCCTGAAAGGTTGACAGAAGGTACCATAGAGGCCTAGTCTTAGATGGAAGTCTGATCAGCCTACTCTGAAGCCAGTTTTCATCAGTGGTCATCCTTCAGAAACATGGAGCTGTTTATTGGTTTTATTCTGCTACCTACAGGCAGATACAGACCAATAGAGCCTTCGCTGGGGGTTCTTATTCTCCCACAAACATAAAAATGGAATATGCTTTGCTGGTGTCTCACCCAGTGACACAGGCATAAAATCCCTCAGCGGTACAGTTGAGATAGACAGACAGACAGACACACAGAGAGATAGAGACAGAGAAAAAAACAGAGAGAGACAGAGACAGGGTAGAGAGAGACACACCCAGAGACAGAGACGGAGAAAAAGACAGAAAAAAACAGAGACAGAGAGAAAGAGAGACAGATAAAAAACAGAAAGAGAAAGATACATACATACATGCAGAGAGAGAGAGAGAGAGAGAGAGATTCTGAACACTAAATGGGAAGAATTCCCTAGTGAAGAATACAAACGGTCACCAAGAAAGATTGAAAGTCTTGATTAAAGTCATTAAAATGGTCAGTTTCTCCAGCACAGACTGTACCTTGCTTCCTGGTCCAGTACTAACTTCCCAACCTTAGTTCATCCTCTAGCAGTAAAAATCTTTACCTAACTTAGACCATAAAACTTTGGCTTTCTGAAAAACCCTCGTATTACTCTATACTGGTTTTTTTGTTGGCAATTGCCATATTGGACCTTGTCCCTCCCCAAGGACAGGATGGTCATTCTTCCACTTTGGTGTTTGCCTGAGCAGCAGGAATTTGTTAGCCTTCCTACCACTCCTAAGGGGTGTATAAAATCAGCATCTGAATTCTTTAAAGCATGACCTACAGAGGCTAGATATGCACTTGTCTGGGATACTGCAATTGACAATGGCATAGACCCTTTGTTGTGTCTTAAGATTCCTTAGGAGAGACTGCAAAGACTACATAACTAGAGATATAGTTGTCCCAGATCCCTAAGAAACCATCTGCCTTGTAAGGTGCCTTTTCTACTATGATGAAAGCAAAGTTGTAGTCAGACAACATATGGAGTCACTAGCTCTGGCTCCAGACCATATCTGGAGTCCCCAAACTTTTTCATTGGTTGGATAGGTTCACTCTCCAGGTATTTGGTGCCATGCAAGTTGAAGAATCTCTGTCCCATGCCAGATCTCCAATGCCTTGGGCAAAGATGGTTTTTGTGATGATTTCTTCCTAGTAGGAGATCCTCCTTCCCTCACAGAAAATAACCCACTATTGGACTATGTGAAGGAGTACCTGTAGTGTCTATAGGGACCTTTGTAAACCCTCCCTCTCCCAATTATAGATTTCTAACCCGATTTTCTAGAGCAAGTGATGACAAAAAAACGCCAAGCTTTCAGAATAGAATTCCAGAGTTAGAAGAGATTTCTGTGGCCATCTTGTCCAACCCACACCTAAAAAAAGAAGTCCCTCTATAATATACCCAATAAGTGGTTATCCAAACTCTTCTTGAAGGACTTCAGAGAATATTATTGTGCTATAAAACAAATAACAAGCAGGATAATTTCAGAAAAACCTGGAAAGATTTATATGAACTGATAGGAGAACACTATACCCAGTAACAGCAATATTGCATAATAATCAACTGTGAATGACTTAGCTATTCTCAGTAATACGATGGTCTGAGACAATCCCAAAGGACTCAGGATAAAGCACACTCTCCTCCTCCAGAGAAAGAACTACTATTGTCTGATTACAGACTGAAGCATACTATTTTCCTTCCTTCCTTCCTTCCTTCCTTCCTTCCTTCCTTCCTTCCTTCCTTCCTTCCTTCCAGTTAAAGTCTTCTTGTACAAAATGACTAATATGGAAATGTTTTGCATGATTACATATGAATAATCTGTATCAGATTGCTTACCATCTCTGGGAGGGGGAAGGGAGGGAAGGGGGAATAGAATTTGAACCTCAAAACTTTTTTTTAAAAATGTTAATAACGAAAACTATTTTAATATGTAATTGGGGGGAAAAGTTTAAATGAAGAACTTTGGAAAGTTCATTGCCACCTGAAGAGGCTCATTTCTGTTCTGGGCAGCTCTTAACAGAGCTTTGTTTTAACAGAGTTTTGTTTGTTTTTTACTTATATCAAACCTCAATTTACTTCTTTACAACTTCCACCCATTTCTCCTGCTTCTGCTCTCTGAGTCAAATGAAACAATTCTGGTTCTTCTCCTATGTAACAGTCCTTCAAAAACTTGAAGGTAGCAACCATGCCTACACCCTAAACCCCTAGACTTCCCTCCTTTAGGCTAACCTCACTTAACCAATCATTATAGGACATGATCTTTAGACTCTACCATTTGGGTTGCCCCTCCTTTAGACACTCTCTAGTGTATCAATGTCCTTCATTAAATGTGGTATCCACCAGCAAAAACAAATAGATGCTCTTCAACTGGGCAAATGACTGAACAATTTATAGCATGCAAAAGTAATTTAATATTCCTGCATCATCAGACGTGAACAAACATAAAAAATCCAGAGAAACATGGGAAGATATATGAACTGAATCATAATAAAGTGAAAACCAGAAAAACAATATACACCATTTGTTCTGATGTATCTTTCCTTCTTTTGGGAGATACCAGAACACAAATATCATTTCCTCCACAATTCTTCATGTCAAACTGATCATCATGACAATTTAAAGGAGGACCAACCCATAATCCTATGCTGCCTAGCCTATTTCTTAGATTCAAAGAAAGAGTTTCATCATATTGGCTAAGATGCTTACCCACTCATGCCACAATCCAGTAACCAACATTTCAGGGTTCCTGCCAGACTTCCACATGGTGGTATCATAACTCCCAGAGTCTCTGCTGTACATCATCCTTGCTGCCATTGCCTTATTTTCCCATTGTCCTTCCCCACTCCATAGTCTGCCCATACTATGGATAATGGGCTGGGCTTTGAGGGAATTCAAATAAAAATTTCTATCCTGTTATTATTCTTATATATTGAATATTTTGCAGACTATTGCACAGGTGAATAAAACTACTGTTTTGTAATTGAATAAGAGTAGTAAGATATAAAGTTTACATCTTCTATAGTATCACTGAAAATATCTTTAGAATAGTTTCAGTAAGTAGCACATAGGACCACAGCAATGACATATACTCTTAGTCCCATGCAGTTTTAATTTCCTCCATGGTCTATATTTTAAAGCTTTTTATTCCCTGAACTTTATAGATGATGAGTATTCAGGATGAGGGCATCTACTAAAAACTTTGTTTCAGGTAATTTTTGGTGGAATCATTTTCAATGTTATGTTCTTTCATTTGTGGCCAACAGTTTTGCTTGTAATGATGCCCTCGTTTTAGTACGCTTCTTTTGCTGAAGTATATTTGGAGGTTTATATTTGTAATATAGGAATCTTTTTCTGTTATTTTATAAAGGATTCTGTTATATATATATATATATATATATATATATATATATATCTACCTGCATGTATCTTCCTAGGTACCTGGTAGACGCTAATATTGTGCATGGATGGTGTGGTGGTGGCTGATGGAGCACCTGTGTTTTCCTGGTGTTAATTATTAGACCAAAATTGGCACAGGCAGCAGAGAACTGATCCATACTTTGTTGCATCTCAGCTTCAGAGGCTGCATTGAGTGCACAATCATCTGAAAACAGAAAATAATGCATCAATATTCCCTCCACTTTGGAGGTTCTATATGTGGAACTGTAGATTACAACAAATGGAGAAGTTTTGAATACTGTGGATAAGTTCACATGCCTTGGTAGAGCCATTGTGTTGACCTCATTGTTGTATGCCTGTGAAACATGGACAGTCTACCAGCGCTATGCCAGAAAACTGAATCACTTCCATTTGAACTGTCTTAGGAAGAATCTGAGGATCACCTGGCAGGATAAGGTACGAGACACTGAAGTCCTTGCTTGAGCTGAACTGCCAAGCATTCAAACTATGCTTCAGAGAGCACAACTCTGATGGACTGGCCGTGTTATTCAAATGCAAAATGTATGCTTGCCAAAAAGATTATTATATGGAAAACTTGCATGGTGGAGAAGAAGTGATACAAGGACACTCTCAAGGTCTCTCTCAAGAACTTTGGATTTGAATGTGCAACATGGGAGACATTGGTACAGGACTGCTCAGCATGGCATGACCACATCAGAAAAGGTGCTGTGCTGTATGAGCAAAGCAGAATGGAGACAGCACAAAGTAAATATAGGATGCACAAATTTGGAGTATCCACCCCAAATATTCACACGGACTATGTGCCCAACCTGTGGCAGAGCATTCTGAGTTCGCATTGGTCTGATCAGCCACAGTCGGACACACTGAAACTTCACTTTATCATGATGATATCATTTTGGTCCTCTTCAAAAACGAAGGACAACAACCAACCAACCAATATTGTGCAACCTCTCATGATATGTTGTATGCTTTCACCACTTCGTTGTACAAGCTGTGTTGATCAATAAATATGACAGTCTTGAGGATAACATTTCTTGTGGTGATAACTGACCCTGAAACATTATTATTATTACTACCAAATACTTAAATGGATATGTGGTCTGATTGTTTCAAAAGTTCCCCCTGATGTGGCAAGGTGCAGCCCACAACTGCCCATCACTGCCCAACCTGTGAAATTCTTATCCATGTTTTTCTATGCATTCTCATCATAGAACCAGTCCATTTTCTTTTCCAATCATATAATTCCCTGATGATATATTTTACTCCTATTCTTCTTTGGAATTCCTAAGTTATATGTTGTAGTCTATTTATTACTACTACTGCTAATACTACTACTGATGCTGCTGCTGTTGCTGCTATTACTACTACTTGCTACTTGTGTTGCTGGGGCTACCACCACCACCATACTAGTATCTATTTTTCTGCCTGGTCTTCTTTCTCACATTACATCTAATTGGAATCCCCAGTTGATCTCACACTTCTGATCTCACGGATCTCTAGGTAAAGATTCACCTGTCTATGATGTGTCACCCCTAGAATGATAGGAAGGCAGAAAATATGTCGCTAGTTATGCATCATCTTCACTATCATCAGACTGTTGGGCTATGCTACGGCTTTCCATAGAGTTTTCCTTTAAATGATTCACTTCATTCATATAGATATGAACTATGGTTTCCAACTTCAGTTTTCTCCTGTATTCATTCTGCATACTGAAATAGCTGTCCAACAGTGCTGAAAGTTACCTAGACTGATTTGCAATACAGCCTGAAAAAGCTCAAATAGAGTACACACCAGGGACTAGTCACCATTGTAACCACAGAAAAACCTTATGCCTAGGGGATTAGATCTGATTATCTTTCTCATAAATTCTAAAGACCTTCTGGAAAGTTGGTGAAAAGTGTGGTCATTAATCAGATGGCAAATCCTATGATCTACTAACCAGGGCTAACCTTGTTACTCCATGTACACCTCATGTCTTTTATTCTCTTTTATTAGGATGGACTCACCTTGAGCCAAATCTATATGTTTCAAGTTCTTATCCATCCCTCCTAATTATAAATAGGCAAGAAAAGTATATCCTCAACATATGGAAAAAAGGGTATGGCCCTGAGAAGCAGATAAGGGAGTAACTCAGGCAATACGTTCACCCTGGAATTGATAGAAATCTTTGATTTGTACCATACCACCAGATCTCATCTGAGTGGGGAAAAAAAGCCCAGTAGAAGTAGATGTATAGGATCCTCTCCCCCACTCCAGTCCTCTCATTCATGCAATCCCATCTAGGCACCAGGAGACCCAATGGGAATAGGCACAGTAGGAGACCTCCCAAACTTCCTGTCAATACTCAATTGCTCTTCCTGACTGAACACTGACCCTACCCCATTACCCACCTTCATGAGGGAATCGAGAGTCTTTACTCCCTTCTGATCCTTAGACTTATTCTCACTTTCCCAAAGTAGTAGGCTGGATACTTCTAACTATCCCACACACAAAGTGATTATAATCATCCACTCTGTCACATGATCTGCCAATATATACTAGGAACCCCTGAACCTTACCATCTTTCTTATCCCTAAACTCTTGGTGTCACCAGACATTTCCACTTGCCCTTCATCTGGACCACCTTAAACGTGTGGTTTCCCCTCATTCTAACACAGGATCCTTGAAAGCTAAGATTGTTCTGTTTTTCTGTATCCCCAGCACTCACCAAGGTGCTTTCTACATAGATTGAAATACTTAACAAATGAGTTTTCATTCACTTGATTCATTCACTCAGTCACAGTCTTGAAGTCCTGGGAAGCATTCTCTTGGGAGGGATGGTGAGTGAATGAATGTCCTTACTAACAGAGCTGAATTAGAAGGGAGCAAAGCAGAACTACACCCAATATAAGAGAGAGATAGTGCATCCATGCAGCTTCCATAGATGGTAACTTTGGAATGGCAGGTTAAGTCAGACAACTTCTTAACATTCTCCCACATCAAGAACTCCTAGCCTGAATTGCTGCTCCAAAAACTCACGTCCCTTGCATCTCACTCCCTTAGTTGTTGGCATTCCAAAGAAACCCTGGTCAATCCATTTCCAACTTCTTGGTTTATGCTTGTGTTCATCCCAATTTGGACCTTGTTTTTCTGCCCAGGAGGTTATTGTCCCTCCTCTAATCCAGGGTTTGGCTAATCATTATTGTGTAATGGCCATCCCTGGGCAGCACAAATAATGTAGATGGCTAGCATAAGAAGTGTCTCTGACATTTATTTTTATGGACTCAGGCTAATGATCTTCAGTCAGAGTAGGAGTCAATAACAGCTGTACTGTCCATATGATCATTCTCTGTTTGCAATATGCCTGCACTCTTTCAATCTTGTGCTCTCTCTGTATTGACAGCTAGTGCTGCTGACTTTAATTGCAAGGTGTATCTACCTTTCATTTGGTGTTAGTTCACTTCTGAGGTAGGTGTTGGCTTACAGAGCCCTGGGATGTTTCCCTCTTGTCAACTGCAATGAGCTCAAGCTGCTGAAATCTACTCCCTCAACCTAGGGGAGTCCAGATTTTCACTGTGCCTTCCCTGAATATGTCAGTCAGTTAAGAAAGGCATTTGCTGAGTAGCTAGTAATAGAAGAAATTATATAGCTGATACTCATATAGAGTGCTTTAAAGATTACAAACCACTATGTGTGTGTTTATAAATTCTTACTAAATATATGTGCATATATGTTATATATATGTGTGTGTGTGTGTGTGTGTGTGTTCTTATTTGAGTCTCACAACAATAGGGTGAGGTGAGTATTAGAGATATTGGTGTTCCAATTTTATAGATTTAAATACCAGGTACTTTACTCATTGGGAAGTTCCATAGTAATTTATGCATGCCCTACTTGGATGGAAGTGCTGAAACATCTATCTATGGACCCTGGATAATCACTCAATCAAGAAGTGTTTATAAAACTCCTAGACAGCATCAGGCACTGTGAGAGACAAGTAAAAAGAATGAAACAATTTTCACTCACAAGAAACTCGCATTCTAATGAGGGAGATAGTAAGCACATGTACGAATACACGTACCATAAATATGAAGTGAATAATTACAAAAAGTGCAAAATAGTCAATAAAAGTTAATTTTGAAGGAAAGACACTTGCAATTAAATACACAAGGTGTTATGAAAGTTGGTGCAGTTTTAAGAGGCACTGAGGTGGCGCAGTAAATGGAATACCAGGCTTGTCAGAAAGATCTGATTTCAAATCCTACTTCAGTCACTTACTAGCTATATGAACCTTGGGAAGTTACTTAACCTCAGTTTTTCTCAGTTCTCTCCTCTACAAAATGAGGATAATAAGAGCACTACCTCCCAGGGTTGTTTTAAAGATCAAATCAGATAATATCTGCTTAGCACAGTTTCTGACACATAGTAGCCTCTATATAAATGTTAGCTATTATTATCAATAAGAGCTTTACACTGTACCATACATTTATACAGCATAAATGTTATGTACCATACCATTTACACAGCATAAATGTAAAGTGAATAAATACAAGCAAATATAAACTAGTTTAATACAAGGTAGTGGGAAGGGAAGAAGGTAGTGGGTTGGGAGATTAGGAAAATAGAAGGAACTTGAGCCCTATTTTAAAAGAAGAGGGAAAGAGATAGAAGTAAGGAGGCACTACATTCCAGGAATGGGGACAGCCAGTGTTAAAGTAAGGAACACGCAATGGGGTGTGTGAGAAACAGAGAGAACTCTGGTTTGGCTGGGTCACCGAGTACCGAAAGGAAAATGATATATCTAATAAGGCTGGAAAGATAGGGTGGAGCCAGGTTGTGTAAGGCTTTAAAAACTGAACAGGGGAGTTTATACTTTATGAAAAGGCAATAGGAAGTCACTAGAGTTGGTTAAGTGAAGGGAGGAGGAATGTAAGGTCAGAACAACATTTAAGGAAGATTACTTTGTCAACAGTGTGTAGGATAGACCAGAGTAGCAAGATAAGCAGCTCCCTGTGGGATATATTGAGTTCAATAAGTGAATGGGATAAACAACATGAAATCTTTGATAGGCAATTAGTGATCCAGGACTAAAGTTCAGTGATACAAAAGGTCAATGAGAAAGGTGGGTAGAACCTCTGCAAATGACTTACAAGCAAACATGGGCAAGAATTGTATGGGATGAGAAGATACAGTAAGGTTTTGGTTATTATTGGTGGATAAAGTGTCTGACTTGGATCTGAGCCAATGAATGCATTGGCATGGGAAGTCACCCTGTGGCACCTGCTTCTGTTGGGTTCTCTTGTACTCAGATGGGATCTGGAGGGTGGTACAAGTCAAAGGACTCTACCAGTTCCAGGGTATGTATAGTGCTTGAGCATTTCTCATAGTCATTTCTCAGGACCATACCCCTTTAAGTCCTCTTGGCATTGGAAGTGACCTTAAAGTGATCCTATTTCCTCCATGTGTTGAGGAATTCAGTGGCTCATGAGAAGGAGTGGTTAATTGTTACCTTTCGCTCTCAAAGAGGACCAAAATGACATTACCATGATAAAGTAAAGTTTCAGTGTGTCTGATTGTGGCTGATCAGACCAATAGGAACTCAGAATGCTCTACCACAGGTTGGATACAGACAGTACATGTGAATATTTGGAGTGGCTACTCCAAATTTGTGCATCTTTTTTTTTTTAATTTATTTATTTAATTTTTTACATTCATTTTCACAAAATTTTGGGTTCCAAATTTTCTCCCCTTTTATCCCCTCCCCCCACCCCAATACCCCAAGCAATCTAATTTTCCCTATCTCCAATCTGCCCTCTCTTCTGTCATCCCTCCCTTCTCTTGTCTCCATCTTCTCTTTTCTCCTGTAGGGCCAGATGACTTTCTATTCCTCATTAACTGTATGTCTTCTTTTCTAGTAGCAACAACAATACTAAACAGTTGTTCCTAAAGCTTTGAGTTCCAAATTCTCCCCATCCCTCCCTCCCCACCCATTCCCTTTGGGGCAGCAGGCAATTCAATATAGGCCATATCTGTGTAGTTTTGCAAATGACCTCCCTGATAGTCGTGTTGTGTAAGACTAACTGGATTACCATCCCTCCTAACCTGCCCCTCATTGTTTCTCTTCTGTCTCTTGATCCTGTCCCTCCCCAAGTGTTGACTTCAAATTGCTCCCTCCTCCCTTTGCCCTTCCCTCCATCATCCCCCCCCTTGCAATATCTCCTTCTCTCCCACTTTCTTATACTGTAAGATAGGTTTTCATACCAAAATGAGTGTGCATTTCACTCCTTCATTTAGTCAAATGTGATGAGGGTAAACTTCTTGTTTGTTTTTTTTTCTCAGCTCTCCTCTTTATCCCTCCACTAAGAAAAACTTCTACCTGCCTCTTAAATGACATATAGTTACCCCCTTCCCTTTCCCTCTCTTTCCTCCCCCTACATTTCTCTCTCACCATTTACCTTAGTTTCTTTTAAGGTATGGTCCCATCCTATTCAGTTCAATCTGTGCTCTCTATCTCTGTATGTGTGTGCATGTGTGTATGTGTGTGCATGCGTGTACATGTGTATGTGTGGTCCCACCAACTACCCAGATACTGAAAAGTTTTAAGAGTTAGAAATATTGTCTTTCCCTGTATGAGTGTAAACAGTTCACTTCTGGTAAGTCCCTTAAGACTTCTCTTTGCTGTTTCCTTTTTCATGCTTCTTCTCATTCTTGTGTTTGAAAGTCAAATTTTCTTTTCAGCTCTGGTCTTTTCATTAAGAATGATTGAAAGTCCTCTGTTTCATTGAAAGACCATATTTTCCCTTGAAGTATTATACTCAGTTTAGCTGGGTAGGTGATTCTTGGTTTGAGTCCTAGTTCCTTTGCCTTCTGGAATATCCTATTCCACGCCCTTCGATCCCTTAATGTAGAAGCTGCTAGATCTTGGGTTATCCTGATTGTATTTCCACAGTACTGGAATTGTTTCTTTCTAGCTGCTTGCAAGATTTTTTCCTTGAGCTGGGAGTTCTGGAATTTGGCCACAATGTTCCTAGGAGTTTCTCTTTTTGGATCTCTTTCAGATGGTGATCAATGGATTCTTTCAATACTTATTTTGCCCTCTGGTTCTAGAATGTCAGGGCAGTTTTCCTTGATAATTTCATGGAAGATGATGTCTAGGCTCTTTTTTTGATCATGAGTTTCAGGTAGTCCCATAATTTTTAAATTGTCTCTCCTGGATCTATTTTCCAGGTCAGTTGTTTTTCCCATGAGATATTTCACATTCTCTTCCATTTTTTCGTTCTTTTGGTTTTGTTTGGTGATTTCTTGGTTTCTCATAAAGTCATTAGACGCCATCTGTTCCATTCTAATTTTGAGAGAACTATTAAATTCAGTGAGCTTTTCAGCCTCTTTTTCCATTTGGCTCATTCTGCTTTTGAAAGCATTCTTCTCCTCATTGGCTTTTTGAACCTCCTTTGCCAATTGAGTGAGCCTATTTTTCAAGGTGTTAATTTCCTCAGCATTTTTTTGGGTCTCCTTTACCAAGGTATTGACCCGTTTTTCATACTTTTCTTGCATCTCTGACATTTCTCTTCCCAGTTTTTCCTCCACCTGTCTAACTTGCTTTTCAAAATCCTTTTTGAGCTCTTCCAGGGCCTGAGCCCACCTGCCACCCCCGCTGGGGTGTCTGGGGTACTGAGGCCCCGCCCTCCACGTCTTTCCCTGATGGCAAGAATACGTCCTCGTCATCAGATCCGAAGGTCGGGATCATTTGCATTTGTTGGAAAAAACTCTCTAAAGTCTTATTTTTCTTCCCTTTTCTAGGCATTTTCCCAGCCAGTTACTTGACTTCTGAGATTCCTTTCCACCCCCGCCTGGATCCGCCCAGCTAGTGCTTGGCCTCTGAGATTTAAATGGGCTTTCCTCCTGCCGGCTGTCAATCAGTGAGCTTTAGTTCAGGTGCTGGGGTGGGGGCAGGGCCGCCTCCCAGGCTCAGATCCCTCAGGGGCTTTATGTAGAGATTTTCAGGAATGGAGCGGGTGGGGACGGGGTGGGGGCCCGCCTCCCAGGCTCAGTTCCCTCGGGGGCTTTAAGCAGAAGCCTTCATTAATAGAGCGGGGTGGGGGCAGGGCCGTCTCCCAGGCTCAGCTGTGTCAGGTTTTATGCAGGAATCTTCCATAATGAAGATCCTGCCTGCTGCTGGGGGATTCCCGAGTCCCGGTCCACTGCCGCCTCAGCCGCCGCCCACACCTCTGCCTCCACCACTTCCTGCCCCCGTCTCTGCCACCGCCGCTTCCTCCCGAGGGGGCCCGAGTCACGGAGACGCCCTGCTCCCCCTCTCCTCCAGCCCGGCCTTCTCTCTCACTGACCTGTAGCTTCTGTGGGAGGAGGGACTTTCCCGGCTGCCGGAGCTTCCGTCCTTGAAGCCTGCTCGGATCAGCTTCTCTGGGGCCACAGCCAGGGCAGCACTGGGGGTGGGGTCCACTTTCCAGGGTGCGACGGACCCTGGGGACGGGTCTCCAGGGCTCCCTGGAACGGAAATCTCTTCCACTCCGTTTCTGCACACCTTGTATTGACCCAGAAGTTATGGGGGACTCTTTTTACATTAATTTTATGGGCTTTGGTTTTGGAGCTCGTAAATGTGCGTCCTTCTACTCCGCCATCTTGGCTCCACCCCCCAAATTTGTGCATCTTACATTTCCTTTGTGCTGTCTCAATTCTGCTTGGCTCATAGAGCACAGCACCCTTTCTGCTGTGGGCATGCCATGCTGAGCAGTCCTGTGCCAGAGTCTCCCATGTTGCACAGTCAAATTCAAAGTTCTTGAGAGAGACCTTGAGAGTGTCCTTGTATCGCTTCTTCTGACAACCATGTGAGTTCTCCATAAAATAGTCTTTTTGGCAAACATACATTTTGCACTTGAACAACGTGACCAGCTCATTGGAGTTGCACTCTCTGAAGAATAGTTGGAATGCTTGGCAGTTTGGTTTGAGTAGGGACCTCAGTGTCTGGTACCTTATTCTGCCGATGATTTTCAGAATCTTCCTAAGACAGTTCAAATGGAAGTGATTCAGTTTCCTGGCGTAGCATCGATAAACTGTCCATATTTCACAAGCATACAACAGTAAGGTCAACATAATGGCTCCGTAGACCTTCAGTTTGGTAGTCAATCTAACACCTCTTCTCTCCCAAACTTTTCTTCAGAGCCTCCCAAACACTGAGCTACCTCTGGCAATGTGTGCATCACCTTCATGGTCAATGTGTATATCCCTGGAAAGTACACTACTGTTAGGGACCCCAGGAGTCTGAGCCTGATCTCTTGGGTCCACAGGCTTATCTGGCCAGCAGAGGCCTGTAGGCCTTGGTGGAGTGTAGCTGTAAGAGGTGGGAGACAAGATAGTAAGAACTCCATTTATTCAAGCAGTGAGGGTGCTTTTATCTCTTTTCTGACACCAGTGCCCTAAGTGAACCTATCAGCTAGTAGTTTGCCCTTATAAGGAAGTAATTTACCTTAAGCCAGGACTGCCCAGTGTGGACACGTAGCCACAAGAAAGAAAAACACTTTGGACTTCTTTGTTCTCAGAAAAACCCAGGAAAATAGCCTTGAGCAAAACAGGGGTCGAACCCTTCCTCCCAGCACCATCTTGTTCATGCCTTACCAGTCTCCCCTCAGTTTACCTGAGTCATGACTAGTGAATGCTGTCCAAGAGGCTGGGGGTTGGCAATTCCCTTACACACTACCAAGGTAAGTGAACTTATCCACAGCATTCAAAACTTCTTCATGTTATAATCAATGGTTCCATGTATGGATGGTGTACTGGTGGCTGATGAAGCACCTATGTTTTCTTGGTGTTAATTATTAGGCCAAAATTAGCACAGGCAGAAGGGAATTGATCCACATTTTGTTGCATCTCAGCTTCAGAGACTGCATTGAATGCACAATCATCTTGTAACAGAAATCATGCATCAATACTCCCTCCACTTTGGTCTTGACTTGTAGCTTTTTCAAATTGAAGAACTTACCATCAGTACGGTAGTTGACCTTGATGCCGTGTTTATCCTCATTGAAAGTATTTGACAACATGGCTGAAAACATCATGCTAAAAGGCATGGGAGCAAGTACATAACCCTGTTTCACTCCACTGGTGACTGGGAAGGCACGAGAGTATTGTCTACTCTCCAGAACCTGGGCCAACATGCCATCATTAAATTGATGGACAATACTGATGAACTCTGGGCAACCAAATTTTGACATAATTTTCCATAAGCCCTCACAACTAACAGTGTCAAAGGCTTTGATCAGATCTACAAACATTGTGTACAGACCTCTGTTCTGCTCCTGGCATTTCTTCTGGAGTTGTCAGGCAGCAAACACCATATCAACTGTTTCTCGGCCCTTTCTGAAGCCACACTGGCTTTCCAGTATATAACCATCTTCCAGGTAAAGGATAAGCCTATTAAGGAGGACTTTAGCAAGAATTTTGCCAGCAATGACTAAGGGAGAGATGTCCCCACCCCCACCCCCCCGTGATTGTTGTAGGACCATCTATTCCCTTTACCCTTATAGAGATAGACAATGGAGGCATCCTTAAACTCCTGAGATATAACCTTCTCTTGCCATATAACCCGGAAAATTTCAGTCAACTTTTGTATGAGCAATGGTCCCCCTACCTTGTAAATCTCAGCTGGAATAGAATCACCACCATGTGCTTTGCCACATGAAAGGGAATCCAATGGTCCTCAAAAACCCCCTCTTCAGTTGAAAATTCATTTCCTCAACTATAAAATGAGAAGATTAGACTCTGTGGCATCTAAGGTCTCTTCTACCTATAAATCTGTAATCCTGTGACTTATAGAAAGATGCAAATTATAAGAATAAGGAGGTATTGAGTTGTGATTTATAGTAATAGAAGGAATATTCAGGAGAAAGCTGATCAAAAAGCAGGCTTAAAAATGGCTTTATTCTCTCTACCTGGATGGATGTGGATGTCTGGGGTCTGCATCACAACGGAGCTAAAGCTAATCCCTTCAGTCCCTTTCTATTTATAAAATGGCAGAAAATAGAACTAAGAAGTCTGTTGTTTTTAGGCCATTTTATGCATTAATGTAATTATTAAGGCATCACAATTGATTCTTTGTTCAATTAGCATATTATTGAAATAATTTAACCACATTCATATTGATGTTCTCATTTTAAAAAGTAGGAGACATAAATGCTTTTAGTGAGATGGCTTGAAGATTTTCCTGGGAAAAGGAAGTACAGTTGTTGCTAGAGTTAGTTACACTGAATGACAACAAGAAATATTTCTTGAAATATATATATTGTGTGTGTATATATATATATCCATTGTATATAATTAATTAACCATAAAAATTCAATTATGGCTTAGTATAGATGGGGAAATAGGGTTGGGACCATGGGATAGGGGACATTTAGGTTGACAACACAAACTTGAAACTTCAATAAAAGTGAAATGTAATGAAAAGAGTGCTAAATGGGCACTTGGTTTCAAATCTCAGCTTTGTTATTTAATTATCACTTTTTTGCCTTGGGCATTTCATGTAACTTCACATGTTTCCTCAGTATTAAAATGAAGGAGATATCAGAGATCCTGATCAGGTCAAGATCTATGATTCTATGAGTGCTATAAGACTTCTAGCTTTGAGGTTGGTTAGATTAGTGGAACCAATCAGTAGAAGGAAAGTTCCTAGGGAGTAATGATTATTTTGTTTTTGTATTTCTGGCAGCTAGTTCAATGCCTTGTGTATAGTACATGCTTGATAAATGTTTGATGAAATATGTTGAATTGAACAAAGAAGGAGCCCAGGGTAGGATGACAGACTAAATTGTGTCCCAGGGATGGAAGAACTCAATGGAAATTTTAAGGTTTCCTCCAACACTTTTTTAATTTGTGCGTGTGCGTGCGTGCGTGCGTGCGTGTGTGTGTGTGTGTAATGGGGATGCCAATTTAAAACTTAGGGGGTTCCTTTATTATGCCTCATTCTTGTTACAAGATTAACACCTTCTTTAGCCATCATTGGTAATATACTGCGTAGCTTGCTCTTTTAAATGCATGTCTGATTAAATGAAATACATGTATGTGTGTGTGTATATATATATGCATATATACACACAAATATGTTTATATGTGTGTATATTCATAGAAGTTCATAGAATTCCAATAATAAAAGAAACCTCAAAGGTCCATCTGTATAGGAAACCCTTCTAAAAAGTCAACTCTTTTCCTAATTTTCAATTTCTGTCAAGGGCACAAACATCCTTTAGGTCATGTAGATTCACAACCTTGGAGTCATGATCAACTCTGATTTCTCTTACCCCTACCACATATCCAGTCTGTGGAAGGGAAGACTTAGGGGGAACACAGCAATCAATCAATCAATATGTGTGTGTGTGTGTGTGTACCTATATATGAATGACATGGTAATACTTAGGGGAAATGCAACAGTCAAAAATACAATTACAATCTCAACAATTAAAAATAACTGGAATTTATATTAGGCTTTAAAATTTGCAAAGCACTTTACATATGTTTGAGCCTCACAACAACTTTACAAGTTTGGCACTCTAGATGATGTGTTGCTGCTGTTCAGTCATTTTTCAGTAATGTTGGACCCTTAGTGTCCATTTGGGGTTTTCTAGGCAAAGATACTAGAGTGGTTTACCACTTCCTCCTCTAGTTCATTTTACAGAGGAGGAAATTAAGGCAAACAAGGTTAAATAATTTGACACACAAGTAGTTAGTGTCTGAGGCCATATTTGAATTAAGGTCTTCCTGACTCCTGACCCTGTGCTCTCTCCACTGCACCACCACCTAGTTGCCACTACATATTAATAACAGTTAGCATTTCTATATGTATTTAATTTGGTCCTGACAATAATCGTGTTAGGTAGGTGCTACTGTTATCCCCATTTTACAAATGAGAAAACTGAGAGGTTAAACAGTAAGTAAAGTCACATTTCTAGTATCTGAGACAGGATTTGAATTCAGGTCTTCCTCATTCCAAATCAAACACTTTACAATTTACTATGCAACCTAGCTGCTACATGTCATATTCTCATTTACAAATGAGAAAATTGAGGCTCCAAGAAATTATGTAATTTGCCTGTTGTTGTACAGGTGTCAGAGGTAGGATTTGAACTCTGGTTTTCTTTCTGACTCTAAGTTCAGTGTTCTCTCCTTCAAGTATTTGAAAGGTCGTCATATGGGAAGAGGACTGAACTTATTCTAAGTGACCCAAAAGGGAAGAATCAGCAGCATTGTTGAGACATTCCAGATAGACAGATTTAGGTTAAATGTAAGGAAAAACTTCCTAGCAACTAGAATTTTATCGAAGTAGAACTAGTCACTTCAGGAATGAGTAAGTCATCTCTGGAGATATCCAAGAAGAGGCTGGATGATGCTTATTCAAATGAAAATTTGGACTAGAAGTCCCTTTGAACTTTGAGATTCTATGAGTTAAAGCTTTAAGCTCTCCCAGGACATTTCCATCCATGGGTAAAGGACTTCTGTGCTGGAGTGTTCTCTCTGGACAGGAATTCTGTCTCATTTTTCCTTTGTATCATTCTCCACAGCACCCAGTGATGGGCTAGATACATGGCAGTGTTCAGGATAAGGTAGTGATTGCCTTGACTTTCCAATGGATATCTAAGCTTTCACAAAAGTTATATTATCAGTGTTAATTAATTAATTTTAAACTTTTATTAAGTGTGGAATTTGTGCCAAGCACTGCGCTAAGTCCTGGAAATACAAATACAAAAGTGAAACAGTCTCTTTTCTCAAAGAGGTTATCTTCCAACAAGGGTGGTCAGGGAAGAATGCTTGGGTCAGAGAGAAGAGGAAGGAAAGGAATAAGTATTTCTATAGATCCTACTGTGTGCCCAACATGTTAAGTGCTTTACAAATATTACATCAGTTGATCCTCACAACAACCCTGTGTGTTTGTTATTATCTCTATTTTACATTTGGGGAAATCGAGGCAAATAGAGGTTAAGTGACTTGACCAAGTTCATATAGCCAGTCATCTGATGCTGGATTTGATCTCAAGTATTTCTGACTCTAGGTCCAGAACCCAAACCACTGGGCCACCTAGCTGCTATCTAGGAATTCATAGCCACTCACTCAACAAACATTTACCAAGCACCTACTGTGTGCTGGGTTCTGTGCTAAGGTTTATTCACAGGGATGGTGAGTGGAGCAATAATACATGAGTCTACTGATACTTCCTTTCCAGAAACAATATTAGCACTGATTTGATTACTGTGCCTAGAGCAAGCAATGGAAAGTGGGGATGTAAGAAGTAGAGTGTGGATAGCAAGATGACCAAGGTGGCTGATGGAACCAGATGTGAAGGACCATCTGGGTGATCTGCATGGTCTAGGACTGGCTAGATATCATAGGCTTATGTTAAGTTGTCCTCCCACACTCACTAAACAGAGCAACCTACCCTAGGCATTAAATCTTCCAAGACATAATCTTCAGAGAGTCTGACTTCTAATGCCAAGTGGATGGCAAGAAGTTAGCTGGGGTGATTGGTATGTAACCATCCCAGTCTCAAATATCCAAATCCCCAGAGGATAATGTCTCAACACTCTGCTAGGCTGAGGGATGCCTGGCTTTGCTGCAGATCAGTTGTGTTACTTAGCCTCAGATAAAGTATGTAGGTGGCATTGATGCCCACATTAGCAACTGCAAAAACCTTTAGATGACTGTTTTATTCTTCTCTTGGACTACCCTTAAGCCTAAGGAATTCCTTTAGAAAAGATTTTCCCATCAATTATGAATCTGTGACCTTCCAGAGTTTAATAATAACCCACTCTGTTGAGTGGGTTATGCTCCTCCATTAGACCTCTGAAAGAGGGGCAACTATGTTTGCAGTCACGAGGGCCAGGGCATGGGGTTCCTGCTTTAATCTTGGGCCAGCCCATTTGGCTTCCCCCACCAAATAAGAAACCTCTCTGTAGTGAAGGTCATACCCCATTTCAGGAGCTGGGTACTCATTGGGGTTCTCCTAATTCTCTGACCTTTGCATAATCAACTAATCTTTTCTGTAGCAGATCAGAATCATCTCCTGTCCTTCTGAAATTTATTTCTGCCTTTTATCTTATTAATAAAACTGTCATGTTTATGTTTGTGTAATCTCATCTTGATTAACAAGCACACTGAAACACACACACACACACACATGCACACACACACCACACAAGTCTTTCATCCAGAATAGGGAGACATAATGTGGGGCTACAGGGAAGGAAAGGTATTAATAGGATGGAGGCAACATATATAATAGCTCTCACATTTATATAGCACCATAAAGTTTACAAAGCTCTTTCTTACATGTATACATAAAATAACTGTTACAAAAGAACTAGCATTTATTTAGAACTTAGAGATTTACAAAATGCTTTACAAACATTATCTCATTGTCTTCTCACAACAACCCTGTGAGGTAGGCACTATTATTATCTTCATTTTATAGAGCAGTAACCTGAGGCCACGAGCCATTGAATGATTTGTCCAGGGTCATACATTTTGTAAGCATCTGAGACAAGATTTGAACTCGAGTCTTCCTGACTGCAGGTCCAGTGCTTCCTCCACTAGGGCAATGAGTTTTTTTCATAGGGAGGGAATGCAATTCTTCTTGTCTCCATTCTAGGTATGAGGAAACAGTCGAGCACCCAGACAACCTGGATAAGTGCCGTTTTGCCTTATATTGTGGTCAGGTGGTGGACGTGGAAGCTTTGGTCGTACCTGAAAGAAGCCCTGTATTCCAAAGACCAAGCTTTCAGTCCCTCTTCTGCTATTTGTTAGCTGAGTAACTGGACAAATTTCTTTTCTGACCTCAAAGCCACTCCCTCCCCTCCTCTCTTCCTTCCCTCCTTCCTTTCTTCCATTTCTCCCTCTCCTTTCCTTCCTACCTCTGTCTCTTCCTTTCTCCCACCCTTCCTTCTCATCTTTCCTCCCTCCCTCTCTTCCTCCCTGCCATCTACTCCCTTTTTACTCCCTCCCTTTCTTCCTCCCTCCCTCCTTTCTGTCATCTCTTCTTCTCTCACTCCTTTTTCGCTTCCTAGACAGTTAGAGATAGATGTAATCCTAGCCTGGTAACCCCTCTCTGAGGAGAGCAGAGTGGCCAAGCTTCCACTTCCACTTGTAGCAGGAATTAAAGTCTTCCTTGGAGTAGGACCAGAGGACAATGAACTAGAGATGTCCATTCTGCCTCCCTTTGAGTCCCACAATGATGTCACCATGCCTTATGGGTAGACAGTCTCACTATACACATACATAAAATGATACATTGCTATACAGATATATCATCCATCAATACTAGATGTATACATGTATGTTGGTTATTGCCTTTCATGCTCACAGACCAAAATGACATCACTATATTGGAGTCAATATATAGCACATCCAACTGTGGCCAATTAGACCAATACAAGCTCAGAAGACCCTGCCACAGGTCTGGCCCAAATAGTCCATGTAAACACAGATTCTCTAAATCTGTGCATCTCACATTTCTTTTGAGCTGCTGCAATTCTGCTTTGCTCATAGAGCACAGAACCTCCTCTGATGAGGGCATGCCATGCTGAGCTACCCCATGCCAGTGTCACCCAATCAATTCTAAAGTTATATATGCACATATGCATATATGTATATATGACATGTATACATACATGTGTATTACATATATATTTCTACATGTATAGTATAATTTCTGGTGGAGGAAAGTCCTAGCAACTCAGGGTATCAGGAATATCACCTGTAGAAAGGAGAATTGGATGTGAGGAAGAAATGCACTCTGGATTAGAAAGCCTGTGCAAGGCATAGACTCAGGAGAAGGCATGTCATTTTGGGAAACAGTAAATAGTTTGGATAGAATGCGATTGAGTTATGCACATTAATATTAGAGATGTAGGCTGGAGCAAGATGACAAAGGACTTCAAGTATCAAACAGAGAACTTTGCATCTTCTCCTACAGGTTATAGGGAGTCATTGGAGCTCTGGAGGCATGGAAGTGACATGGTTAGACCTGTACTTTAGGAATATAAATTTGACAGTTGTTGGGGTTGGGGTCAAGGTGATAGAATGAAAAGGGGAAAAAGACAAAGAGGTCAAGGAAATAGTCCAAGTCAGAAGAGATGAGGGCCTGAAGTAGAGTTGTAGCCAAATTGGTCGAGACGAGGGGATGAAGAACAGAGATATTGTGGAGGTGGAAACACCAGATTGGCCAAGTAATTGAATATGAGGGAGAGAGAAGAAAGAAGGGCAATTGTGAGACCAGGCTTCCTCACCACCCCATTCCTGGATGACTGTCATTAGTAGAAATAGATAAACTTGGGGTCAATAAATAGTGTTAGGGAGAAGAAAATACATTCCATTTGGAATGTATTGAGTTTGCTGTACTGATTGATGGGGCATCCAGGTGGAGGTAGTTGGTGATATGTGAATGGAGTTCAGGACAGAGAGCAGGTATGAATATGTAAATCTAGGAGTTACTTGTTTAGAGATTATAATTGAACCCATGGGACCTGCAGAAGTCACTAAGAAAGTGTAAAGAGAGGACAGAGCCTTGGAGACTCAATGTATGAATGCTCCCAAAAAGGAAAGGAGTGGTCAAAAAGACTAGAGAAAAAACAAGCCCGAGCAGTGTCACAGAGGCCTTGGGAGAAGGGGAGGGTGCTTGGTTGTCAAAAGCTGCAAAGAGGTCAATGAGAGTATGAAAAAGCCATTATATTTAGTAGTTAAGAGATTATTTGTGAAGAGAAAGAGAGTGGTTTCAGCTGATTGGTGGGGTCAGAGCAAGATTTTTAAGGGACTGAGAAGTGGAGATGAGAAATTGGAATCACAGAGAACAGATGACACTTTACCTAGATAAAGATGAGGGAGACAGAGAGAAACAGACAGAGACAGCAGAGACGGACAGAGAAAGAGAGAATGCAGAGGGGAAAGAGAGATAAAGAGAAAACAGAGTAGGGAGAGAGACAGGATGGAGGGAGGGAGAGAAGAAGGGAGAGGGGGAAGGGAGAGATAGATAACATTTATTAAACACTACTGCCATATATAATGCTAAGTACTGGTAACACAAATTCAAGTAGAAATTTAGAAAACAATCCTTATACTCAAGGACCTTGCATTCTAATAAAATAAATAACATGTTAAATAACTAACTAGTTCTATGTGTATATACATATGTGCCTATACATACATGTACATACAAATTATATACATGTATACATACATGTGTATACATACACATACACATAGATACTTATACCTATATATACATGCATATATACACATACACATATACATGTACATATTTATAAGAGTGACTGAAGGGCAATCTGAGAGGAGATGGTATTAGCCTCTGGAGGGCACTTGAAAAGGCTTCCTGAAATAGATGGGGTTTGAGCTGAATCTGGGAGGAAAAGGGTTGAGCATTCCAGGTGGGGTGTGAGTGGTGAATGGGTGAGTGGGGATGACTAGTGGAAAAGAAACAGGAGATGAAGTTTTGTGTTTGAGAAAGAGCAAGGAGGACAATATTTCTGAAATATAGACAACATGGAAAGTAATGTAATGTGAATAATGTATAGTTTCATGCAATAGATCCACTTAAGTGTGAGCCCTCCAATAGTAAATTGACAATAAAAAAGTGTGACATTATTGCAGAAAGGTATAGTCAAAGCCCATGCTATGAAAGGATCTCATACCTTTCACCTAAGTGTGTCAAACACCCCACTTCTCTCAGGGTTTGACTCACTTCTCTGAGGACCATAAGATAGAAATGAAAAAGGAAGTACTCATAAGACAAAAGGAAGTTTATTCATTATAGAGCAGGCATTCCAAAGGGCACAGTAGAGAGGGCAGGCACATCTGAATGGGACCCGGTTAAGGAAGTGGGGGCAAGGGAGAGTAGAAGTGAAGTGGATAGATGTGGAATGGTGAGCTGGGATTGGAGAATGGTTTTTACACATTGGTATCTAGGAAGTTCAGAATCATTAGGGCAGAGAGAACACAAGGGGATAGAAGTGTGTCTGAGTCTAGACAGATTATCAGTGGTTAGAGAGCAATACATTGAGAGAGGAACTTTACAAATCCTCTATTTAGTTTTAAACTGGTGGCAGATGGTGATACTATGTCTTGTTAGGCCCCAAGAGGCCTGCCTCAGAGCAGGTAGAAGAAACAGAACCTGACCAGGAGGCTAGGATCTCTTACTTGCCTGAGAGAGGATCCTGGGGAGAAGTTGCAATGATTTCTACTCCCAGAGGTCACATGGCCTCACTGACTAAGAAGGTGGTCAATGAAATGTGGTAAATACTATAGTCTAAGGAAACAAATGTCTGGAAAAAAATTTTTTGAGAGAGCGAGAGGGTATATTTGTAAGCAACAGGGAAGGAGCCATTGAAGATAAAAAACATGGAACTATGGGAGGGAGAGAAGGGGAAAACTCCTTGCAAAATCGAAGAGGACAGGATCAAAGGCACAAGTAGAAGTGTTGGCTTCAGAAAAAAAAACTCTACTTCTGCCTCAGAAAAGAGCAAAGGAGGAATAATATAGATGTAGAAGACTAAAGAGGAAACAGGGCTCAGAGTTGTTGGTTTCTATTTTTTCATTAGCACATGAAGAGCAATCCTCAGCTGAGCAGGAAAGAGAAGAGGTGGTAAAAGGTCTTGAGGGCGGAAAAGAAAGTTTGACTCTCAACTGCTAAAACCTTTCTCATTCAGGCTACCATCCATCTGCACTGTACGTATCTTTTACCTACTTGTTTATGATAGTACAGGTTATCTTCCTCATTAGATTATAAGCTCTTTGAGGGCAGAAGCTGATCTTGTCTTTGTATGCTTGGCATTCAGTCCAGTGCCTCGTAGGTAATAAGTTCTTAATAAATACTTCTTGATTGATTGATGGATGGGGACATATGATAGTTAATCAGGAAAAAATAAAAGAACTGTGGACAATATTAAGGAACCAGTTGGGATTAGGTAGAGATAATGTATAGTGGACCAAGTTTTGATTGACTTCCTATAGCATCATTCAGTAGCTCTCAAATAAACAAAGAAGGGGAAGGTGTGTGTGTGTGTGTGTGTGTGTGTGTGTGTGTGTGTGAACCCAGGACTGGGGATTCAAAAGTGGGGGATACTGTATAGTTAAACTGGTCAAGACTGGAAAGGGACAAAAGCAAGGTCAGAGTCAGTATTAGAATGGCAGAACAGGGTGGGGTAGGAGGACTGGAAGTTGAAGAATACAAGAAATGAAACACAGGAAAAAGATGAAAGGACAAGAAACGATGACGCAGTGAAGAATGTCACCATTCAGGTCATGGAACGTTATAACTAATGGTAAGATCTAAGATGTGACCATCTCTGTGGTAGAGTAAAGATGTAGGTCATGGAGGGCTTGAGAAGGCTGGCACACTAGGAATACAAGCCCATGAACATGAAGGTGGGGGTTGATGTTGAAAGGAAGACAGTGCGCCAGGACTGGGCACCTCCCAGTAGCTTTATAAGAGCTATGGAAGGGAAAAGGAAAGGCTATAATAGATGGGCAAGTGCTGAGTGGATATGTCATCATCCTACCTGAGCAAGAGTACTTGGTCTTTCCAGAGGAGGTGGGTTTTAAGCTGTGTTTGGGAAGTGAAAAATATTGATGAACAAAGAGGAGTTGGGCGGGTGTCCCAGGCACCCTGAGCTTTACCTGTAGGCTGCCTACGGTTACCAAAACACTACATGGTAGCTAGTACCTGGGTCTACATAGGAAATTGAAACAATTTTCAATGAAAACAAATGATTTCTCTTTGTTGTGGTGTTTGACTTAGTTCAATCCAATGAATAATAACATACACACATATGCCCACCTGCCAGGTGAACACAGCTGTGAGGAAAATTACAGATTTTTGCCAATTTTCATGCACAAGTTACAAAGAATTGGAGATAGCACCAGATGGAGGACTCAACCCACCACCTGCCTGGGCTTGGGGTACTCATGATGACATGTTTCTCAACCCCTCCTTCCTAATCATCTCCTTCCCTCTCCATGGAAGTTCTTTCTTTGGCACCTGGACTGTATTTCTTTTGGCTATTTTCTCCTTTGATTCTGCCGCCATTTTTGTTGCCCCCCCTTCTACAACTCCCCTAAGTAATAATTCCTCTTCCATCTTTCCTCTGTTGTCACCAGTCCTAATTCTACTGATCCTCCTGTCTCCCTTTTTCCCTGGGGTGGGAGTAAAGTGAGGAGGCCAGAGGATCAATACATTTGGAGTCTAGATGCCAAAAGTCTGTCTTCACTGGTAGAGTTGATGGATCACATGCTTGGTGCAAAAAAGATGAATCTTAGTTTGAGGCCTCCAGAAGCCCTAAGAACAGTTCTGGTTTATATGTAAGACTCCTACCTAGAGGAAGCCATGTGCTTAGACAAAGGGAAGCAGGTGGCCTGAGTCTGTCTCTTCATAGGTCCAGAATTTCCCCTTCTGTATCCCTAGTGTGAATAGATATGAGGCTCCTGCCCACTTAACTAAAAGCCTAGGGAAAACTGATTGCAGAGTGTTTGGAAGGAGGAAGAGGGAAAGTATGAGTCTTTAAGAATTTATAAGAAGCAAGACCAGGCAGAAAATGGTCATAGGATCCTAGGCACAGAGATGGAAGTGTTCAAAGTCACTTTGTCTAACTCCCTTATTTTTATAGATAAGGAAATGGAGGACCATAAATGTTAAGTGATTAACCCAAGGTCATGCAGGTAGTCATACAGAGCTTGGGATACCAAGTCAGGTTCTCTAGCTTCAAGTCCAACAGTACCTTGCTGGACTTCCTTCATGGGTAAAAATGTAGACAAGAAAATCCCATTTCCCTTTTCTCCATGAGACATTTCTGACTACTTTTAAATAGTTGAGCACCAACTATGACCTTACAAACAACTTAGAAATGAAACCAGACCTCCATAAACCTGTTTTCCACTTTTTGCATATTGGAATTTCATGATTATTTAAAGATAGAAGCAGCCTTATTTAATGACTGAGAGGGGAATTCAGAGTCCCAAAGATCTGGATTCAAGTTCTGCCTCTGACACTAACTGGTTATTTGACCCTGTTTATGTCATTTAACCTTTAAGAGTCACAGGCAAATGCTGACAATTAAAATTTGCAGATCTCAAATAGTAAAAGAACTTTTGTCACCAGAAAGAATCTTTATATACCAATGAAATCACAGCTCTGTGCCCATTTTATTAGTAAAAGTTTTTTAGGATACCTCAATTTTGTTTCCTTGTTTATGTTCCTATAAATTAAAATTTCTAAAATCCAGGAACTAAGGGGCCCTAGAGTGCCAGAATCTTCCATCCGAGGCCCTCTCTGGGGACGTTTCCCTACTCTCCTTCATGGTCGTATGGCATCTCCTTCCTTAATATTTACCTCCAACTTGGAAATTCTAGAAAAGTCTATCCTCTTAGGTATAATTTATGCTTTTTTCTTCTCAACACTCCCCATGCCCACCTTCCCCTGCCAAAAAAGAAAAAAAGAAAAGGTAATGATATTTCCTTAGGGGCAATGAACTTCCCAGTGGGGCGGTAGTTACCTGTGGTCAGAAAGCCTATTGACATGTCAGAGACACTCTCAGGTTGTTTCAGGAATTTGGATGAGAAACACATTTGATGATGATGTGTGTAGGAGCAAAATGATTAGAATGAAACAAAATATTTTCCCATTAGGAACCCCCTCAGCCCTATTACCTGGGCTCTGGAATAAATTCTGCCCTCAAAGCATGCTGGGCAAAACTCTACATCAGAGGTATGGAATCAGGAGTTAGAAAAGACCTTAGAGTCAGGATGTTTCAATTATCTCATTTTATAGATGAGGAAACCAAAGGCTAGAGCATTTATGACTTGTCCCTGGATCAGATAGGTAGCATCAGAACCAGAATTTGAACCCATATTCCTTGATTCCAGATACAATATTTTTTTTCTCAGTAAACACTGCCTGAACATAATAGCACATCATTAGGTAGGCTTTAGGCATTGTGGTCATTTGTTCTTCCTGAAAAAACAAACATAAAAATGCTCAAGTTATCCTCTTTCCAATGCACTCAGCACTTAATATGGTTCCTTGAACGTAATAGGTGTAATCCCTGTCCCAAAGCCCATTGGCATCTCCTTATTGGTGGAGATGAAGACCCTGCCCTGCATGAGAGGAAGGGTGGAGTTGGCAAGAACATCAATTCTCAGCCAATCCCCATTTGGAGACCCTTCAAGTGAGAATCTGCTTTTGGGAATCTCCAAACAAAAGTTTTCCTTGAGTTGGATTCCATCTTTGAGAGAGAAGACTGAAGAGGCCAACCTCATTTCAGGTTACTGAAGAAAAGGCTTCTCTGAATATGAGGTCTCCATCATGTCCTATATCCAGCTTGCAATACTAGAGACTTTGGGGAGTTTTCCCTTGGGTGAGATCTAGGACACTTGATTGAACTGAGTTATGTCACTCCCAATGGAAGAAATTCTTCTCTGTGTATTGTCCAGTACATATTCTCCTATGTATACCTTCTCTGATTTCTGTTTTGTTCCAATTTGGATAAAGGGGTTTCTTTGTTATTCACTATATATGTTTGCTGTGGAATTGGTATTAGTTGGGAAAAGAGTCAAGTCTTGGATGTAAAGCTTGGCATCCTCCTTCCCTTCAAAATGGCAAAGTTATCATAAGTTAAATGGTACTTGATCATATAGTCTAGACAAACAATATTTAAGATAGAAGAAAGATATACTTCTAGTCCAATACCCCCTTTCTCTGAGAAGAGCAGAGTGTCTTCTGGCCCCAACTTCCTGTTTCCCCTCCGAGCAAGAATGAAAGTCTCAGGGGCAGAGCCCAAGATGGCAGAGAAGAAGCACAAACCTGCTTTAGCTCTCCCCGCAAAGCCCTTAAAATACCTGTAAAAATGACTAAACAAATTCTAGAATAGCAGAAGCCACAAAATGGCACAGTGAAACAGATTTCCAGCCCAAGACAGCCTGGAAGACTGACAGAAAGGGTTGTTGCACTGAATCTGGAGTGGAGCAGAACTCAATATAGGCTGCACTGGCAGACAGCACTGGAGCAGGCTTCAGGGTGGGGGATCATGGGCAACTGCTGCAGTTTCAAGATTTCTTAACCCAAAAATGCCAAAGATGGATTCAAATATCAGTGAGGAAACTCTTTCACCTAGGTGAGACAGGAATGTGATTTGGCCACAGTCCCTGGGCTTCTGCAGCCACTGGCAAAGCAGGGGCCACTTCTGGAGTTCTTGGTCTATGGACTCTGGGGGAACTGAACAGCTAATCTTGGTCTCACTCATGAGTGGTGGTCCTGGGGTGAGGAGGAGCACTGGCTTAACAGAGCTGGTGGCAACTGTGGAGAGGGAATCCTACTCACAGTTCCAGGGCAGAAGAGTGCTTTTGATTGCTCAAAGACAAGAGTGCAGGCCAGGAGAGGAGTAAATATCTCTCTTGGCTATACCACTTTGGAGGAACTGAAAACTTATAGTTCCTTAGAGATATCTCAGAGAACAGTGGCACAAAACCTCTGAAGCCTAGGGTAGTATACCTTCTACTTGACAAAGGGCTCAAAAGTCAAATAATTGACTGGGGAAATGCCAAGAAAGGGGAAAAATAAGACTATAGAAGGTGACTTTCTTGGTGTAAAGGTATTTTCTTACAACAAGAAAGATGAAAGCATACAACTGGAGGAAGATAGAAAGGTCAAGGCTCCTACATCCAAAGCCTTCAAGAAAAATATGCAATGATCTCAGGCCATGGAAGAACTCAAAAAGGATTTTGAAAATCAAGTAAGAGAGGTAGAAGAAAAATTGGGAAAAGAAATGAGAGCAATGCAAGAAAATCATGAAAAATGAGTCAACAGCTTGTTAAAGAGACCCAAAGATATGCTGAAGAAAATAACACCTTTAAAAATAGACTAACCTAAATGGCAAAAGAAGTCCAAAAAAGTCAATGAGGAGAAGAATGCCTTAAAAAGAAGAATTGGCCAAATGGAAAAAAAGATTCAAAAGCTCACTGAAGAAAATAGTTCTTTAAAAATTAGAATGAAGTGGATGGAAGCTAATGACTTTATGAGAAATCAAGAATTATAAAACAAAACCAAAAGAATGAAAAAGATACAAGACAATGTGAAATATCTCATTGGAAAAACAACTGACCTGGAAAATAGATCCAGGAGAGATAATTTAAAAATTATTTGTCTAACTGAAAATCATGATCAAAAAAGGATCCTAAACATCATCTTCCAAGAAGTTATCAAGGAAAACTGCCCTGATATTCTAGAACCAGAGGGTAAAATAGAAATGGAAAGAATCACCTCCTGAAAGAGACTCCAAAAGGAAAACTCCTAGGAATACTGTAGCCAAATTCCAGAGTTCCCAGGTCAAGGAGAAAATATTACAAACAGCCAGAAAGAAACAATTCAAGTATTGTGTAAATGCAATCAGGACAACATAGAATTTAGCATCTTCTACACTAAGGGACTAAAGGGTTTGGAATATGATATTCCAGAGGTCAAAGGAGATAGGATTAAAAGCAAGATTCACCTACCCAACAAAACTGAATATAATACTACAGCGGGGAAAACGGAATTTCAATGAAACAGAGGACTTCCAAGCATTCTTGCTGAAAAAACCAGAGCTGAACAGAACATTTGACATTCAAATACAAAAATCAAGATAAACATAAAAAGGTAAACAGGAAAGAGCAGGCGTAAGGGACTTATTAAAGTTGAACTGTTTGCATTCTTACATGGAAAGATGATATTCGTAACTCATGAGACCTTTTTCAATATTAGGGTAGTTAGAGGGAATATACACACACATATACATACATACATATGTAGGTGTATATGTGTCTATTACATGTGCATAGGTAGGTATATGTACATGTGTGTATGTATGTATGTGTGTGTGTATATACGTATGCTTGTATGTATGTATGTATGTATACATAGACAGAGGCCACAGGGTGAACTGAATATGAAGGGAGAATACCTGGAAAGTAATATTTACTATTGAGTGGAACGTACTAGGTGTTGTGAGAAAGGGAGAGGCAGAATGCAGCAAATCATCTTACATAAAAGAGACAAGCTTTTACAATGTAGGGGAAGAAGGGGGAGATGAAAGGGAATAAGTGAGCCTTACTCTCACAGCTTAAGGAGGGAATAACACATACTCAATTTGACATGGAAATCTATTTTACCCTGAAGGAAGGCAAGGGGGAAGGGATAGGAGAGGGAAGATAATAGAAGGGACAGCAAATTGGGGAAAGGGATAATCAGAAGTAAACACTATTGTGGAGGGCAGGTCAAGGGAGAGAATGGAATAAATGGAGGGCAGGATAAGACAGAGGGAAATGTGGCTAGTCTTTTAACACATAACTATTATGGAAGTGTTTTGCATGGCTACACATATATGACTGATATTGAATTGCTTGTTTCTTCAATGAGGGTGGGTGGGGAGGGAGGAAGGGAAAGAATATGGAATTTGAAGCTTTAATAATGAATGTTAGAAATCCTTTTTGCATGCAACTGGGAAATAAGATGTACAGATAATAAGGTATAGAAATCTATTTTGCCCTACAGGAAAATGGAGGAGAGGGGGAAGGAAGGAGGATGGGAATAGAAGGGAGGACAGACTGGAGGAAGAGGTGGATGGGGTGCATTCTGTCCTGGAGTAGGGGTGGAGAAGAGATGGGGAGAAAATTTTGAATGCAAATATTTGTGGAAGTAAATGTTGAAAACTGAAAAATAAATGAATTTTTTTAAAAAAAAAAAAGAAAGAAAGAAAGAAGAGGGACTCAAATTCCCCCCAATTCTAAAATTTAAAAAACAAAATGAAAGTCTCCCTCTGAGAAGAGTTCAGGGAGAAGAGGCTGGAGATATCCATTCTTTTCTTCCAGCCATACACAAGGAGAGCATCCTCACCTCTCTATGTACATGAGGCCCCACTTCACTACTCCTTCCTTACATAGACAATCAATAAATGTTCGTTTGATAAATGGAGGAAGGAAGGAAGAAAACAGGAATTCATTAAGCATTTACAACTACATAAATTTTCCCATTAACACACGACAAAGTTGTTCTCTCTTTCCACTATTATTTGACAATTATTGAAATAGTGGTGATAGTAACAAAACAAAAGAAAGAAAATAGAGACATGAACACTAGCAAAGAATAGATAAAATTATCTGTGTGTAGATGACATGATGTCTTGTCATGATTTTCTACTTAGAAAACCTTAAAGCAGCAGCAAAATAATTGAGAGAATCATTTAACTCAGCAAAGAAACAGGATTAAAAATAAATTCAACGAAAATATCACAAGAAAAAAAAATCTAAGAACTAACAGAAAGGAGAATTTAAAATAACTACAAAATACATAACAAATCTGGAAGTCAGTCTATTAAGACACAATCAAGGCATTTTAATACAATTGCAAAATGTTCTTTCAAGAAATATAGAATGACAAAATTTTCCAATGGCCACTAGATCACTCTCCCTTCTTTTTCAAGGAGTTCCATACTTGGCTCACTGTCTCCCTCTCCCACCCAACTCCTGCAATTGTACTTGGGGACTCCAACATTCATGTTGGTGCTCACAGTGCCTGAAGTATGGGTAATTAATAAATGCTTGTTGATTTATTGATAATTGGAGGAATGTTCATTGATCCAGACCACTATAATAAAAATGATGATACTGCTTAAATTAATTTACAGATTTAGTGCTCTGCCAATCAAATAAGTCTCAAGTTTCACCCAGCACTCAGCAAAATGGCAAAGATGACAAAAATGGAAATAATTAATAATAATAATGCTACAGAACAGAGACACTCTGATACACTCTACGTGAAACTGGGTAGCTAAACTTTCTGGAAAGCAATGTTGAATTAAGTGGCAGGGGAAAGTGACTAAAATGCCCATGCCCTTTAATTCAAAGATTCCCCTGCTAGGCACATACTCAAAAGAGCAAAGACAGAAAGAAAGGTCCCATATACACAAAATTATTCATGACAACACTCCTACAGTAGTAAGGGAAAGAAAGTAGGTGCTTATTGACTGGGAAATGCCTCAACAAATTGCAGCACGGGAACATAATGGAATACTATTGTTCCATAAGAAACAACAAATAAGAAGAATTCAGGGAAGCATGAAAAGACATAAACTGGTCCATAGTGAAGTGGGCAGAGTCAGTAAAAACAACACACACTCAAGTACAACAATGTAAATAAAGGACAAAAACACCAAATTTTTATTACAATGAGGAAGTTTGGCTCCAGAGAAGACTTGAGAAAATATATTTCCTTCCTCTTAAGTACTGAGGTTGGAAATGTTGCCAGACTCTGTTGATGTTGTTTTGTTTTGTTTTGTTTTGTTAGTACTAATTTTTTTCTTCCTTTTCCTTATTTAATCTTTGTTGCAAGGGATGGTCCACTGGGTAGCAGAAGAAAGAAGGATATATTCAGAAATTAATGTAATATGGAAACTAAAAGCATCAATAAATCCAGACTAAAAATCAAATAAATAATAAAAGCCCTAGAGAGATGTTCTTTTAAAAAAATAAAGAACCATGAAGGCAGAGAGACCACTTTTCATCTGGAGGCATGGAATCAAGAACAGCTTCATGGAGAAGATAGTATTTCAGCTTGGTCAAAGAAAAAGGATTTCCACTGGTCAAGTTGTGGAGTATGCCAGGGTTGGAGGGTGGCTTGCTGAGGATGAGCAGAGGTGAAAGAGAGCAGGATAAGATCAAGAGACAGTTGGGAGTCTAGCTTGGCTGAAATGTTGTGTATCACATGTAATAATGGATGTGAACGTTCTTTGTAGTCATAACTTGCTATGTGAATAGGAACTGTCATTATTCTTTCCACAGAATGTCTGCTGTTTTCTCTCTTGTCCTTCTTATCTTCTGCTTTCCCAGGCTCTGTTCTGTCAGCCCATTAAGGATTGTTTCCTGGTTTTGCAGACCTAGGACTCAAGTTGCCATTTTCAGCATAATTGGGGCTGCAGTTGGAAGGTAATATTAAGAGGCAAGGCAATCAAATAAGAGAAAAGCAGTCCATATGTACAAAAAATATTTAAAACAGCTTTCTTTTTGTTAGAAGCAAAGAACTGGAAACTATGGGGGTACCCAGCAGTTGGGGGGTGGCTAAACAAATTATTGTATATAAATGTAATGGAATACTATCATGTCATAAGAAATAATAAAAGGGATAGTTTCAGGGAAACCTGGGAAAATGTGTATGAACTATGACAGGATGAAGTGATCAGAACCAGGAAGATAGTTTATACAATAACAATATTATAAAGACAAACAACTTGGAAAGACTTAAGAACTCTGACCATTACAGTGATCAATCACAATTCAATACAATGCTCAATCACAATTCCAGAGAACTCACAATGAAACATGTTGCTCACTTCTTGTTGGGTGATGGACTCAGGGTGTAGATTGAGACATAGTTTTTGGACATGTCCAGTGTGGGAATTTGTTTTCCTTGACTATGCATATTTATTACAAAGGTTTTGTCTTTCTTTTTCAGGGGTGGGGCCAGATAGGGAATAAATACTTGTTAATTTTAAAAAAATAAATAAATAAAATGATTTTTAAAAAAGACTTGAGAGGGAAGCACCAGAAGGGAGAGAGAGGGGTGCCACACATTCCCCATTAACAGAGCTAATTGCTCAGTAATGCCTTTGTGTCACTACCAGAAATGTATCTGGGAAAACAGTCAGATGCCCCAGCAGACGTTCATTCTTTGCACAGATATGCTCGTCTGACATTTCAGAACAAATGAGCAATTTCTTCTCGTGCAGAGAAACTTTTCAAGACCAAAAACCTGGCTCTAATTTGGTCGATTGAGAGCTTCATGGGGAAGGGGTTCTAGTGGCTCAGCATCCTTCCTCTCAGCTTCCTTCATTTCAGCATCTTCAGATCACAAGTTCTTAGAAGGAGGCAATGTTTTCTATATTTTTTTGAAGAACAGGTGCCATTTACTATATATTCCTTTTCTCTTAATATTGTCACAAAAACCTTGTGAGGGAGAGGGGCCAGAAATGAATGTCCCTTTTTAGAGAAGAGAAAACTGAGGCTCATAGAGTTTAAATAGTATGTCCAAGATCAGAACAGTGTTATCAGTCTAGAGAAGCCAGGAAAAACTAATGTGGTGTAGTGAAAAGAACTCTGAACCTAGAGGCAGGAGATCTGAGCTTGAGTGCTGGTTTTGCCATTTACCCCTTCTGTAGCACTGGGTAAGTCAGTCTTGCTCTCCAGGTCTCAGCTTCCCCATCTAGAAAATTAATATATTAGAATACTAGATGATCTCTAAAATCTTTTTGAACTCTAAATCTTATGATCTAAAGGGCAATAAACCAAGTCTTAGCATCATATCCCAAAGCTATGCTATACTTTCTTGTATCTTGAGGCTGCCTTCAGGCAGCACATGAAGGAGATGCTGAACATCTGGACTGATGTTGCCAGCAGGCCCATTAAATTGTGGTTGCATAGCTAATTACATCAGAATGGAGAGAGGAAGACGGAACCTTCCCATGGAAGACCAGAATAGCTCCAGTAGCCCGTGGGCTGGACTTCCTGAGTGGCTTTCCTTGTGGTAGCCTATGGTCCTCTGAGTCATGGGCTGAGATTTGCTGCAAAATGCCTAAAGTTTGGGGCACAGTGACCTCTGAAGGGTTTGAGGGAAACAGTAAGAACAACAATAGTAAACATCAATAACAGCAACTACATTATCAACAATTGTGGCAGTGATAGCATTGACTTGGAGTCAGGGTGACTGGATTTCAAATCCAGCCTCAGATATTTACTAGCTGAGTGACCTTGGGCAAGTCCCTTAACTTTTGCCTACTTCAGTCTACTCATCTATAAAAAGGGAATTCAACTGCAAGCATTGTCCATCTGAGTGGTAAAGGGTATGTGGGGGGAGAAAGTTGACTTGAGAGTCAGAGTACCCATGTTTGAATACTGGCCTTGCTACTTACCTCCTATGAGATTTGGGGGAAGTGACAATCTCTTTGGACCTCAGCTCCTTTCTTTGTAAAATCACTGAGTTACACTAGAAGACCTCAAAGTTTCTTTCCAACTTTAATTTTATGAAATCTGTACTGTTCTCCTTACACAATTATTCTATAGTACTTTTCAAGCCTGAAAACACTATGCCTTTATTTACTATTATTATTATTATTGCAATAATAGCTAATATTTATGTAGCCCTCTAGGGCTTGAAGAGTGCTCTCCTCACAACCGTCCTTTGAGCTAGACGGGAAATGAGAAAAGCATTTGTGTGGTGCCTACTATGTGCCAGATTCTAGGCTAAGCACTTTACAGATAATATCTCATTTAATCCTCATAACAACCCTGGGAGATAGGTGCTGTTATTATCCCTATTTCACGGTTGAAGAAATTGAAACAGAAGTTAAGTGACTTGCCCAGGGTCACACAGCTGGTAAAGTAGCTAAGGTAGGATTGGAACTTATTTCTTCTTGACTGCAGGACCAGTATTCTATCCACTGTGACACCCACTAGCTAGATTACATGAGCATTCTTCTACCCATTTTACAATAATTACTGACATACACACACACACACACACACACACACAGTGCTTTAAGATTGGTTGCTATTTTTTAAAATTAGACTTGTGATTTCACTGGTGTAGGGGACTAGTAAAAATTTCCTCTACCAATGCAGGTAGCCACACCTTTATAACTAATAATCTTAGAGAAGTGTCCTTGGGAGACAAAGTGACTTGCACCAGATTACACAACCAGTATTTGGTGAGATTTGAAGCCAGGCCTTCTTGATCTTGAGACTATCTCTATATCCACTACGTCTCAATGCCTTTTAAGATTTACTATACATTTTAACTCATACTGTAATTAGTATTATCTCCACTTTATAGGTGAGGAAACTGAGCCTCAGAGTGCTTACCGACTTGCCCATGGTCACACAGCTTGTAAGTGTCTGAAGGAGGATTTGGATCCAGATTTTCCTAATTGCAAATCCAGCACTTTTCCCACTATACAATGCTAAGGAAACTGAGCCTTGGAAGTCGAATTACTTATTCAAGGTGATGTGGCTAAGGGAGCAATGGAGAAGTTTCAAAAGAACTCCTACTCCAAGATCAGTACCCTTTCATTACTCATTGCCTCCTATGAATGTGTGTTGCTGGGTCACAGACAACAACATTGATTTGAACACCAGAATTTTCCCCCTATTGTGGGATATCCCTTTATTTAAGATCATGGGGCCCTTTCAGTCAAAGATTATCAACTCCTGGTAGATAGCCAGATTGCTGCTTAGTGGCAAAATCAGGACTAGAACCAAGGTTTTTGATTCCTGGTCCAGGGCTCTTTATACCACTCTCTTCCATGTCAATCTGTCTTTCTAAAGCACCTAGAAGAGTGATCACCCAATAAAAGATGGTTGAATGAATGAGGACCATCATTTCCCTATTTCACCAAGCCTTTGGTGTCCACCTGTTCCATCCAACTCTCACCTGTGGCTCCAAGAAACTGAGCATGTGCAGTGGTCACACCTTGGTAAACCATTTTGGCAGATGGGCCAAACCAGTTTGAGGGTAACCAAGTGATCTCAAACCCATTGGTGAGTTAGGGGCATGAAAGACTTCCTCTGGTAGAATGGGCAGATGAAAACAATTTGTTCCAATGGCCATAAAGGCAGATGAAGCAGGAGATATGGAATGCTTAGAGATTGGTTAGACACTGAAAACGCCAAGGTTACCTGCTGCATTCTGAGCCATAGCCAGCCATCTTGACTCTGTCCTGCCACTGGACTATGATGACTCAGGAGGAGAGAGTGAGGCTGATGACATCATGCAATTCTGCCTCACTTAAATCCAATTTGCACATGAATCAAAAGACATCACCCATACCATTTTACTCTTATGCCTCAAAGTCCTGTGGCAACAGGCAAATGATGAAGCAGCAGGTGCAAATATGCTGGGAGCCATAGTCACATCCCTGCACTCAGGTGGCCCAGGCCATAGGGTCATTTCTCACTGGAAGCAGCAGGGGGTTTCGGCAGCCCCCTGGATGTCTGAGCAGATTTTTAAGGATTGCACTGCTCACCCTCTCATGTGAGGAACGGGCTAGAAAAGGTGCCCTAAACATTGTCTGCTTACCCAATCCTGGTCTGATTACCATAGCAGGTGGGGCATTCCACTATGAGGTCAAAACACACACAAAAAAATGTAAAAAATATACAAAAACATCTGCAAAAATGATTCACTCACCATCGGCACATGGAACGTGCTCACACTAATAGACAACACAAAATCCAGTAGACCTGAAAGATAAACTGCTCTTGTTGCAAGAGAACTCAACAGGTATCACATCCAAATAGCAACCCTGAGAGAAAATGCACAAAGGGTGCTGTACTCTATGAGCAAAGTAGAATTGAGATAGCACCAAGTTAACATAGGATGTGCAAATTTGAAGTAGTCACCCCAAGTATTCACACGGACTATCTGTGCCCAACCTATGATTGAGCATTCCAAGTTCGTATTGGTCTGATCAGCTACAGTCAAGACACACCAAAACTTCACTTTTCATGGTGATGTCATTTTGGTCCTCTTTGAGAACGAAGGACAACAACCAACCAACCAAGCTCATTTGCCAGCTTGCCCTATCAGCCTCTGTCCTAATCTGTTAAATATCTTTTCACATGACTTCCTTATCCTTGCCTTAGACACTTGGGACAGGTTGTTCCCACACACTATAGTGGATGTTCTCCTTCATCTTTGTATCAAAAAGCCTCAAAATGGCTGAGCTGAAAGAGATCTTAGTAATAATCTAGCTCCTCATTTTACACTCAAGAAGACAGGCTGAAAGAGGTTAACTGACTTGCCCACAATTTTATAGCTACCTAGGTGGCAGCCAACACAAGAACTTTAGTCGAATTTCTGTGGAGAGTGCTATAGAGTCTAGGTGTTAAAGAGTAGAAGGTCTAAACAGCTTGGAAGAGTTTAGACACTGCAATGTGAAAGATTCTAACAATGGCAACTGAAGTCCTGATATGATTATCCCATCTAATCCTACTCTGAATCACTGCCTTGTCATGACAGAGGGGTTCAATGAAACTGTGAGCTATGCCATTCAGGGTTACCCAAGACTAACAGGTGATACTAGAGAGTTCTAACAAAATGTGATCTACTGGAAATGGAAATGCCAGACCATTCTAGTATCTTTGTCAAGAAAATGCCATGGACAGTATTAAAATGATAAAAGATATGACACTGGAAGATGAGTCCCTCAGGTCAAAAATGTCCAACACATTCTTACAGAAGAGCAAAGGATCACTACAAGTAGGTCCAGGAAGAATGAAACAGCTGGGCTAAAGCCAAAAGGAAACTCAACAACACATCTGTCTGGTGATGAAAGGAAAGTTTGATGTTGTAAAGATCAATATTGTGTCAAAACTTGGAATGTAAGCTCTATGAAGCAAAGTAAACTAGATGTGGTTAAATAAAGGATGGAAAAATTAAAGACCAACCTCTTGGGTGTCAGTAAACTCACACAGAGAGGAATGGGTGAATTTAATTCGGGTGATCATTACATAAACTACTGTGGGCAAGAATCCCTTAGAAGAAATGGAGGAGCACTCATAGTCAACAAAAGGATGAGAAAAGCAGCAATCTCAGACATGACCAAATGATATCTGTTTGAATCCAAGGCAAACCATTCAACATCACAGTAAAAAAACAAGTCTATGCTCCAATCACTGATGCCAAAGAGGCCAAAATTATTCAGTTCTCTGATGATCTACAATATCTTTTAGAAATAAAGTCCCCCCAAAAAAGATATCACATCACATTCATCATGCTACAGTAGGAAATCAAAATGTAATTAGAATAACAGGCAAGTTTGGTCTTGGAGCACAAAAAGAAGCAGTTTTGTTGAGAAAGCTCACTGATCATACCAAATACTTTTTCCAACAATCCAAAAGGTGACTCTACACATGGACATCACCAGATGGTCAATACTAAAACCAAATTGATTATATACTTTGTAGTCAAAGGTGGAGAAGCTCTATACAGACAGTGGAAACAAGACCCAGAGCTGAATGTGGTTCAGATCATAAACTTCTTATTGCAAAAATAAGATTGAAATTGAAGAGAGCAGGGAAAATCATTACACAGTATAGGTGTGACCTAAATACATCCCTTAGGAATATGAAGTGGAAGTGATGAATAGATTTAAGGGGTTAGATCTGGCACATAGAGTACACGAAGAACCATGGACAGAGGTTCACAATATTGTACAGGAGGCAACAACAAAAAACATTCCAAAGACAAAGAAGAGCCATGAAACAAAATGGCACTGTGGTGAGCTTTACAAATAACTGAAGAAAGAAGGAATGAGAAAGGGAAAAAAGAAAGGAAAAGAGATACCCAACTGAATGCAGAATTCCAGAGAATAGCAAGAAGAGATAAGGTTTTCTTAAATGAGAAATAAGAAGAAATAGAAGAAAACAATGGATCTGATAGAATCTACTAAAGCTGCCCCCAGCTCCAATATTCTAACTTCCTTATGGGTTTCACTGACCAGCAGGTATGTCCTGATTTGACCACACAATCTGACTTTAACTGTATCACAGGCCCCCAGACCCAATATCCCAATACTGCCTTACTAGACCAGCAGGAGTACCCATGTGGTGGAATCCTAGCCACTGCCCCTAGCTAGCCATTGCCCATAGACCCAACATTCTAACTTCCATATGGGCACCACAGAAATAGCAGGTGTGTCCATGCACTCAATCACAACCACATACATCTAATTTCAGACAGGATCACAATAGCCAGCCAATCAGAAAGCAGAACCACTAGGATGCCCAAGAAGGATGTAAGTCTCAAAACAATAGAAGGAACTTTCCCTAAATAAGTGCCTGTGCTGTAATAGCAAAAGCTATCTTTTAAGAGTGAATTTATAATGCAGAGAGGCTTATTATAATATCACTATCATACATACATGCCCCCATGGGTTTTTTCTGTATGCATTATGGGAAATCACATGTGCAATTCCGCTGAGGCTGGGACCCCTCTCCTATTCATATATTATTCATATCTTCTGTTGTGTAACCAGTATCATATACCCTACAAAAATCTCCATCTTGCTCTGATAAGTTACCGGTTCCCTCTTGAAACTCAACCTACTTCCTGAGAGATGTAATTCTCGATAAATGACTTTTCTTGGGTTGGAGATGGTTTGAGTCTGTGAATTCTTTCCAGACAAGGCCAAAACTCACCATGGAACTGCAACAGAATGGGAAAGATGAAAGATCTCTTCAAGAAAATTAGGGATATCAAGGGAAAGTTTCATTCAAAAATGAATATGATAAAAGACAAAAATGGTAAGGACTTAATAGAAGAGATTAATAAAAGGTGGAAAGAACATACAGAAGAACTATACAGGAAAGTTCTTAACATCACTGATAACCACAATGGTGTGGTTACTGTTTTAGAGTCAGACATCCTGAAGAATGAAGTCAAGTGGGCCTTAGGAAGCATTGCTAACAATAAGGTGAGTAGAGGTGACAGAATCTCTGTTGAGCTATTTAAAATCTTAAAAGATGATGCTGTTAAAGAGGATGCACTCAGTATGCCAGCAAATTTAGAAAACTCAACAGGGCCCAGTAGATTGGAAAGAATCAGTTTAAATCCCAATCCTAATGAAGGGCAATGCCAAGGAACATCCGGATTACTGAACAACTGCACTCGGGTCACATAACAGCAAGGTTATACTTAAGATTCTGCAAACTAGGAGGCGGAGCCAAGATGGCGGAGTAGAAGGACGCACATTTACGAGCTCCAAAACCAAAGCCCATAGAATTAATGTAAAAAGAATCCCCCATAACTTCAGGGTCAATACAAGGTGTGCAGAAGCAGAGTGGAAGAGATTTCCGTTCCAGGGAGCCCTGAAGACCAGTCCCCAGGGTCCGGCGCGCCCCGGAAAGTGGACCCGACCCCCAGCGCTGCCCTGGCCGAGGCCCCAGAGAAGCTGATCCGAGCAGGCTTCAGAGACGGAAGCTCCGGCAGCCGGGAAGTCCCTCCGCCCACAGAAGCTACAGGTCAGTGAGAAAGAAGGCCGGGCTGAAGGAGAGGGGAAGCGGGGCATCTCCGTGACTCGGGCCCCCTCGGGAGGAAGCAGCGGCGGCGGGGACGGGGGCAGGAAGCGGCGGAGGCAGAGGTGTGGGTGGCGGCTGAGGCGGCAGCGGCCCAGGACTCAGGAATCCCCCAGCAGCAGGCAGGATCTTCATTACGGAAGATTCCCGCATAAAACCTGACGGAGCTGAGCGTGGGAGACGGCCCTGCCCCCACCCTGCTCTGTTACTGAAGGCTTCTGCTTAAAGCCCCCAAGGGAGCGGGATTTGGGAGGCGGGCCCCCCACCCCGCCCCCACCCGTTCCATTCCTGAAAGTCTCTGCATAAAGCCCCCGAGGGATCAGAGTCTCGGAGACGGCCCTGCCCCCACCCCAGCACCTGAACTAAAGCTCACTGATTGACAGCCGGCAGGAGGAAAGCCCATTTAAATCTCAGAGGCCAAGCACTAGCTGGGTGGATCCAGGCGGGGGTGGAAAGGAATCTCAGAAGTCAAGTAACTGGCTGGGAAAATGCCTAGAAAAGGGAAGAAAAATAAGACTTTAGAGAGTTTTTTCCAACAAATGCAAATGATCCCGACCTTCGGATCAGATGATGAGGAAGTATCCCTGCCATCAGGGAAAGACGTGGAGGGCGGGGCCTCAGTACCCCAGACACCCCAGGGGGGTGGTGGGTGGGCTCAGGCCCTGGAAGAGCTCAAAAAGGATTTTGAAAAGCAAGTTAGACAGGTGGAGGAAAAACTGGGAAGAGAAATGTCAGAGATGCAACAAAAGTATGAAAAACAGGTCAATACCTTGGTAAAGGAGACCCAAAAAAATGCTGAGGAAATTAACACATTGAAAAATAGGGTCACCCAATTGGCAAAGGAGGTTCAAAAAGCCAATGAGGAGAAGAATGCTTTCAAAAGCAGAATGAGCCAAATGGAAAAACAGGCTCAAAAGCTCACTGAATTTAATAGTTCTCTCAAAATTAGAATGGAACAGATGGAGTCTAATGACTTTATGAGAAACCAAGAAATCACCAAACAAAACCAAAAGAACGAAAAAATGGAAGAGAATGTGAAATATCTCATGGGAAAAACAACTGACCTGGAAAATAGATCCAGGAGAGACAATTTAAAAATTATGGGACTACCTGAATGTCATGATCAAAAAAAGAGCCTAGACATCATCTTCCATGAAATTATCAAGGAAAACTGCCCTGACATTCTAGAACCAGAGGGCAAAATAAGTATTGAAAGAATCCATCGATCACCACCTGAAAGAGATCCAAAAAGAGAAACTCCTAGGAACATTGTGGCCAAATTCCAGAACTCCCAGCTCAAGGAAAAAATCTTACAAGCAGCTAGAAAGAAACAATTCCAGTACTGTGGAAATACAATCAGGATAACCCAAGATCTAGCAGCTTCTACATTAAGGGATCGAAGGGCGTGGAATAGGATATTCCAGAAGGCAAAGGAACTAGGACTCAAACCAAGAATCACCTACCCAGCTAAACTGAGTATAATACTTCAAGGGAAAATATGGTCTTTCAATGAAACAGAGGACTTTCAATCATTCTTGATGAAAAAACCAGAGCTGAAAAGAAAATTTGACTTTCAAACACAAGAATGAGAAGAAGCATGAAAAAGGAAACAGCAAAGAGAAGTCTTAAGGGACTTACCAGAAGTGAACTGTTTACACTCATACAGGGAAAGACAATATTTCTAACTCTTAAAACTTTTCAGTATCTGGGTAGTTGGTGGGACCACACACACACATGTACACGCATGCACACACATACACACATGCACACACATACAGAGATAGAGAGCACAGATTGAACTGAATAGGATGGGACCATACCTTAAAAGAAACTAGGGTAAATGGTGAGAGAGAAATGTAGGGGGAGGAAAGAGAGGGAAAGGGAAGGGGGTAACTATATGTCATTTAAGAGGCAGGTAGGAGTTTTTCTTAGTGGAGGGAAAAAGAGGAGAGCTGAGAAAAAAAAATAAGAAGCTTACCCTCATCACATTTGACTAAACGAAGGAGTGAAATGCACACTCATTTTGGTATGAAAACCTATCTTACAGTATAAGAAAGTGGGGGAGAAAGAGATATTGCAAGGGGGGCGATGATGGAAGGGAGGGCAAAGGGAGGAGGGAGCAATTTGAAGTCAACACTTGGGGAGGGACAGGATCAAAAGACAGAAGAGAAACAATGAGGGGCAGGTTAGGAGGGATGGTAATCCAGTTAGTCTTACACAACACGACTATCAGGGAGGTCATTGGCAAAACTACACAGATATGGCCTATATTGAATTGCCTGCTGTCCCAAAGGGAATGGGTGGGGAGGGAGGGATGAAGAGAATTTGGAACTCAAAGTTTTAGGAACAACTGTTTAGTATTGTTGTTGCAACTAGGAAAGAAGACATACAGTTAATGAGGAATAGAAAGTCATCTGGCCCTACAGGAGAAAAGAGAAGATGGAGACAAGAGAAGGGAGAGATGACAGAAGAGAGGGCAGATTGGAGATAGGGAAAATTAGATTGCTTGGGGTATTGGGGTGGGGGGAGGGGATAAAAGGGGAGAAAATTTGGAACCCAAAAATTTGTGAAAATGAATGTAAAAAAATTAAATAAATAAATAAATTTAAAAAAAAATAACTTGAGGAAGCTCATAACAAAGGAAAAAAAAAGATTCTGCAAACTAGCTTCACCAATACAAGGCCTGAGAATTACCAGAAGTGCAGGGTGGTTTCAGAGGTAGAGGAACTAGAGACCAAATTGGTAACATTTGCTGGATTATGGAGAAAGCAAGGGAGTTCTAGAAAAACATCTACATCTGCTTTATTGACTACACTAAAGCCTCTGACTGTGTGGATCACAAGAAAATGTAGCAAATTCTTAAAGAGCTGGGAGTACTAGATCATCTTACTTGTCTCTTGAGGAATGTGTATGCAGGTCAAGAAGCAATAGCTAGAACCAATCACGGAAAAGCTAATTGGTTTAGACTGGGAAAGGAATATGACAAGGCTATATATTGTCACCTTGTTTATTTAATTTATATGCAGAGTACATCATGTGAAATGTCAAGCTAGATGAATAAAAAACTGGAACTAAAGTTGCCAGGAGAAATATCAACAGTTTCAGATAAGCAGATGATACCACTCTAATGGCAGAAAGTGAAGGAGTATTAAGAAGTCTCTTAATGAAGGTGGAAGAGGAGATTGTAAAAATTGGCTTGAATCTAAACATTAAAAAAAACCCTTAAGATCTTGGCAACTGGTCCCACTGCTTTCTGGCAAATAGAAGGAAAAGAATTATTTGAGGGTAGTATTGAATTTTATATTCTTAAGCTCAAAGATCACTGCAGACGGTGAATGCAGCCATGAAATTAAAAGACACTTGCTCCTTGGAGGGAAAGCTATGATCTGGACAGCATACTAAAAAGCAGAGACATCACCTTGCTAACAAAGGTCTGTATAATGAAAGCTATGGTTTTTCCAGTAGCAATGTATGGCTATGAGAAAAAAGGCCAAGGTCTCCTACTGCATCCTGGGTCTTCTCCAGTTGTTCTCATCTATATCTTGCCACTGCACCCAGATGGCTCTGGAGAAGAAAGTGAGGCTGGAGACTTTACACAGCCCTCCCTCACTGTAATCCAATTCACTTGCAAATCATGACATCATCTCCCTGATGTCATGGTCCTCTTCAAGAATGAAGAACAAATCACAACGACAATGACTGAAAGTTGTATTACAAAGAAAGTTGGGTGCCACAGAATCAACTCTTTCAAACTGGAGACAACTTTTGAGAGTCCCTTGACCAGAAAAGAGACCAAAGCAGTCAATAGGTAAAGAAATTAATTCAGACTACTCATTGGAAAGAGAAATGCTGAAGCTGAAGTTTAAATACTTTGGCTACATAGTGAGAGGACAGAACTCATTGAAAAGACTGGAAAGATTGAAGGCAAAAGGAGAAGAGGATGGCAAAGGATGAGATGGATAGATAGTGTCAAGAAATCAACAAACATGAACTTGGACAGATTTCAGGAGATAGTGGAGGAAAGAAGGGATTGGCATGCTATGATCCATGGGGTCACAAAGTCAAACACAACTAAACAAATGAATAACAAACAGCCCTGCTCTACTGAAATCTAGATTCTATGGGTAACAGGTGCATGTGTGTGCGCGTGTGTGTTTGTCCTTTGTTGCCGAAGAAGACCATGTCATCAGAGAAACGATGACATGACTTGCACTTGACTTTGTTTTGAGTGAGGGAGGGCTGTGCAGGTCACCAGCCTCACTTCTCCTCCAGAGACATCTGAATCCAGGGACCAGAGGTGAGATTTGAACTCAGGTCCTCCTGACTCCTGCACTGGTGTTGTATCCACTGCATCATCTAGCTTCCCTCTCACCTCAGACGCTTGACACTCACTTGGGACCTTGGGCACATCACTTAACCCCAATTGCCTCATCCTGGGTCATCTCTAGTCGTCCTGATGAACATCTGGTCATTGGATTCAGATGGCTCTGGAGGAGAAGTGCGGCTGGTGACCTGCACAGTCCTCCCTCACTCAAAACAAAGTCAAGTGCAAGTCATGGGTAACAGGTAATAAACATTAGGAAATGCCACATAGAGGTTGTAAAAAGAGCAATGTGTTAAGGACCTAGAATGGAGGAGAGGTCAATGAAGGAACCATCAGAGCAGGGCTTCGAAATAAGTAGTAATGAAGAAGAAGAAAACTGAAACAAAATGAACCCTGTGTCCTTCCCCGTGCTAGAATCTTATCCAGGGTAGTACCATAAGTCACAGGGAGTGTATATGCCCATGAGGGAAGAATGATCTATGGAAAGTGGGGATGTCTTATGATTCTCTATGAACCCAGATATAAGTCCTTACCCCTATCTTGATCTTTACTCAGGGTTGTACTATGTCACTGGAACACATACATCTCTTTGGGGAAAATGGTTCAATGGAAAAGAAGGTGTCACTTGACTCTCTTGTATTCAAATGTATGTTGTTTCTACGACCTTTATGGTATAAATAAAACTGTTCTACATTTTGAAGCTTGTGTGTCTAAATACTTGTAAGGGAAACTCATGACCACACTTACTGAAGTTCTCAAGTTCTATCATTTTGTAAAAACTATTAGGTATACATATATGTTTATGTTCATATACATATGTATTCATAAATAAATTTGTAATGTGTATATACTTAGGTTTATAAATATAACATATTTATCATGTCAGATACATGTTATATTATTACTTGATATATCAAATAAAATGTTATATTATTTATATATCTATATAGATATAAATATAGATATATATCTATCAATGTCTATGCTTGTATTTATTACACACACACACACACACACACACGCACATATATATATATATATATAAATCTCAGGGCCTGTGAGTCAAAAAAAAGCCTCTGAAACTAGTGCTATATTATACTCTTCTGGTTTGCCCATTTATTTATTTGATACATGTCTTTACTCCCCAGATCAGTAATTCATTTCAAGTTCTAAGTGACAAAAGTCACATATTCTATTTCTTCCAGTCCCTGAGACAAGGTCCTACATAACAGACGTGCTAAATCAATGCTTTTGGCTGACTATTCCATGGTCACTTTGCCCATCTCAAAGTCAGTGGATTTTGGAACTCAAGGAGCTTATGTCTCATGCAAAGGAAGTTTAGGTATTGGGTGGTGAGAAGGCCTTTGTTCTTCACCCTTGAACAATCAGGGAAGATTGACTGGCTAGACAGATTTGCTCTTTCCAGGGGATCCAACTCTCCTTTACCTCCAAGGTCCATTAGGCCACCAATCAGAAGCCTGCTTCATCAGAACTGCCTAAATTCTGCTGAAATCAAAGATTAAGTCTTCCTCAGTTTGACAGGGCCTTTCCAGATTTGTCACTTTAATTAGCTCTGGCATTTTATCTGGTTTATTTTCATTAGCAGAGCAGCCAGAGTCCTGACATTGCAAACTCTCTCCCTGCTCCTTAGGGAAAATTCCAGTCTTTGAGGGCTTGTTGTTACAAGAATCTCATCTTGGCCCTTTCCAGGAAACTGGTTACATTGACAATGTGAAGCAGCCCAGAAATGCCTGCCCCAACTCCTGATTCTACCCTCTAGGACTTCAGGCCAACAGGAGAAGACTCATTCAAGAATAAGGTCACCAACTGTCCTCTTTCTCTGAACTGTAGGACCATGGCTGCAAGGACCCCCTTGGATGTGCCTACCAACCTTCTTTCACATGAATGGTGCCATCCATCACTGAGATTAAGATAGGTTATGTAATAAATTGGAAAGAATACAGGATTCAGAGGCAGAAGATCTGTGTTTGAGTGTTGGCACTTACAAAGTGTACTTTGAGAATCCTAAAGTCTATATTTAAGCCCTGACTTGGCCAGTTCCTACCTTTGCCTCATCGGACTAGTCACTTCCCTCTTTTTAGCTTCCATTTGCTTATCTCTAAATGGGAATATTGACCTCTCTCAGTCTCAGTTTTCTAACCTATAAGGTAGGGATAATAATTTCTTTCACTATCTGCCACATAGGGATATTATGAGAATCTCATGAGAAAATATATGTAAAGTGATTTGGAACCGTAAAATATTATATGGATGTGAGTTCTTAAAGAAAACTCAAATAAACAAACCAACCCAAATCAAGGGAATAGACAGGGTCAAGGTCAGCCACAGGCAAGACCATGATGTATGTAAAATTTGTCTTCTGATCCTTCCAGGCTCTGGATCTCCAGGCTGTTGCTGGCCTGGCAAGAGACCAAAACCTCAGAGGATTCAGATCTCATCTGAATTGAAGAACCGGGAAATGAGAAGCAAATGTGATTAAGTGTGGGTTGAGAACTGGGGACCCTTCATGGAAGGGAGCCAGAGCTAGATTCCCCAGGCTAACTCTGTGACCTTCTAAGAATCCTTTGTACTTTATCTAGAGGTGAGAGGGGTCCCTGGAAACTCCACTTTGAAGCCTGGATTATGGGGATTTGTTGTCTTTTTTGTAGAAGGCATTGGATGGGACTGGCATAGAAAAAAGATATTCTTTCAAGCAGAGTTGAGGACCTTCACCTATACCCTGAGACCTATATGCTGATTTTAGGGCTCAAGTGTTGAAACATAATAGAAAAGAATACCAAAACCATTTCTATTCCCATTAATAACATGTACAGACTTGAATCTGCCACCATCAAGAGCCCATTTCCCACTACCACATGTTTTCTCAAAGGAAAAAAACCTCGGAAGAAGTGACCTCCAGGTGGCTGGAATGTGTGACATCACAAGGGTATGGGGGTGGATGGGGGCCTACAAGCTACACAGGGCAAGTCAAGACTTCCCTTTGGTTCAGGCTAGAGCACTGTAATTCAATGGTGTGTGTATGTGCTTGTGTGTGTGTACATGAGTGCGTGCGTGCATGCATGCGTGTGTGTGTGTTAGATAATCCCAGGTACCAACATCAGACTGTTCCTTTTAACTCTGTGCTGGGGGCTTAGAGGGGAGAGAGGGAGGGGGTAAGGGCTCCCTATTTATAAATCACATTGAGAGAGAAAGACAATATGACACATCAGCTCATGTCAAAGAAACTGTTCTTCCCACCCACCACAGCAGCGATTATCTACCTGGGCTCCATTTTAAAATATATATATTATTTTATTTTGGCAAAACTTCACAGGATAATACAGGATGGTTCTGTGCCCAGCAGGATGTCCGAGAATCACCCCCAGGGCCTGGGGTTAAAGGTGAGGGAAGAGAGGGAAAGAGCTCTGCACTTTGTGCTCCCCTCTCCCCCATGGTGGGACACAGTGCTGTGAGCCTTCAGAGGTTCTGCTGACTTCCCAGAAGTATACCTGAGCTGGTTTGGCTTTTCAGCATCTTCTCTGTGAGTATCTGAGGCTCAGAAAGGTTCAACCATAAGAGATTGCGAACAATTTACAGATTAGTTGAGGGAGAGAGAAAGAAAACAGGCACAAGGGTAGCAGTGCTCCCGGCTCTGAAATATCCATTCTGCTGCTTCTAGACCAGTGTAAGTAACTATTAAGCAGCCTTCAGTCTCCCCTTACCCCTTTTTCTTTCTATTCCTTTCCCCCTCCTGCTCCCACCCCATCTCCCAATTCTCCCAAAGTAGGTGGGTGCGGGTCAGGGGACAAGCAACTCCATCCCTGCCCCACCCCACTCCCAAGACTCTACTAAGTCACTGATTGGTTTTAATCTGTCTCAGTGAAAGGCTGACACACTGGAAGGTCCATATACTGACGAAATCACAGTTTCTTCCACAATCCCTGAGATCTGGTCATCCTCCTGACAAAATTATGGTTATTGTAGTCACAGACTTTTAAAATGTGCACAAGAATTATTTCACAAACTGTTTCTGTCTCAGAGATCTTTGCCTATCTCCATCTCTTTATCACATACACATACACACACACATACACACACATACACACACACATACACACACATACACACACACACACATACACACACACACACACACATCCCAAATTCAATAGCTATTGACATGACCGCAGGAGCATCAGAGCCTTGAGTCTTCCTACAGCAGTGTCAGGGCAAATGCTTTTTCCCATTTAAGCTGAGAATTACCAGGTCCTGGCTGCTGCTGTGACCGCAGGAGACACTGCAGGTCCTAGCTGCCTGGTGTGGGGGATGAATCCAGGAACAATGAAAAATTATCTGTTAATTCTCTGCTCTCTGTGGCTCCTGCCGCCTTCTCTGCTCCAAAAAGGCTCCTTAGCCTTCTGTTTAGATGCAAATTCCCTCACTAGTTGTAAGCAAAATATTGATTTCCCTGCATCACAGGCCTTGGCTGTTGGTGCGGTCCTGTGCTGTTTCACTCTCTGGAAAAACAAAACAAGAGCTTTGTTCTTCCAATTTCCCCTGTAACTGGGGAAGAGGAGGAGAAATCTGAGAATAGTAGCACTGCTATAAACACGAGCTGAACTACTCTCTATGGCTATTTTACATAAATACATAAATACTAACACTCGGTTCCTGAAGAAGCTAATGAGAGGTTTGCTGGGAGAGGGGTGGGGGAAAAAGTAGGGAGGATAGACCGCGGTGAGTATCTGAATCCTTGTCTGTGGATTGCTAGCATCTAAAAGTGGAGGAGATACAAATAGGTTCTCTTAACACCTTAGTTAGGCCTTAGAGACATGGGTCACACTCCCAGATACCGAACACACACACATACACACACACACACATACAGCCTTGTCTGACTTAAAACAGTAAAATGCCACCAGATCTCCCCTCCAGGAAAGAAGACTTCCCTGATTTCAGGGTATGTTAGAGTTGACCATCTTCCTGCAGCATGATCTCTCTTTAGTTTCTCAATTCCCTCCGCATCCTTCCTTACCCTCCAACACCCCCAGCCACTATCACTCCCACCTAAGGACCAAGACAGAAAGGTAGTCCCTTCCCAATTATCACGTACCTAGCTAGTCAAGTCACATTATGAACTCAAGTCCATGATGTTTGAGAGAGAGAGAGAGAGAGAGAGAGAGAGAGAGAGAGAGAGAGAGAGAGAGAGAGAGAGAGATCATCAGCACCTTGGACAGAGGTGGGGCCCCAACGGGATGAGGACCAAGAAACCTTAAAAGCTAGATGAAGCCTTTTTCTCTGGTCCTTGCAACCCAGTTATTTCCCCCTAGGATGGGACTGCATACCCAGCTGGGAAATGGGGGACTCTCATGGGGGGGGGGGAGGAAAGTCAGAGGAGAACTACACTTCCAAAGGGTCTGCCTGGGGTGGGGGTGGGGTGGAGGGTGAAGGGGTTCACAGATGGCGCGTGCCGTTGTTACCGCCAAAAGCCCTCGCCGAGAATCTCTCAAAGCTCCGGAACGTGAGTCACAGCCCGAGCCACTTCCAATTAGTGTGTTAATTAGAAGTAAAGACCCTCCTCCCACAACCAGCCCGGGAACAAGCCAACCCGTGGCTTCCGGAGGCTAGCGCCAAAGAATGGCTTTCAACCGCTAAGAAAGGAAGTGAAGACCACGACTATAAAACGCCAGGCACAGGACCTCGCTGCCCCTCCGAAAAAATGGATCGTACTCTATTGAAGAAGAGATTCGCATCGTCTCATCCATGCCCCTGTCTCTGGACAAAGTAGCTCCTCCCCTAACCTATACCGTCAGGCAGCCGCAGAGTAGATCTCTCCAAAACTGAGAGATTTATCTCCAGAAAGAGGGGAAGGGGTTAGATGGATGGAAACGTCCCAGATTCATTCAACTGGTGCTTAATTTCTCACTTCACTCTGTGGGGAAGTTCTTCATTTTGTCTAACCTCAAATCCTACGGTAATATTTTCGGTCAGTTTCCATCTTTATGGTGAAGATTCCCGTGTGAAAAGAGGTGCGATTCGATCCTAAGGGAGGGGGACGGACTTGAAAAAGGACGACCCGGTGAAGTGTCGTCTCTTCCCGCCCCCCCCCCCCCCCGCCCCATTTCTCCTGAAACTTTTCCCTCCCGTTGCCATGGAGAGAGACAGCCGATGCCTTCTGTCGCCATGGCAACGAATGGGTGACGCGACCAGCGGATTGCGGGCTCTAAAAGCCCCTGAACCCCAGTTCCTCCCCTCGCTCCACAGCCCTGGGATGAGGATAGATTTTCCCTCTTATTAAAAAAAAATATACTGCAAGTTTAACCAACTTCTTTAGCCCAGCGGCCCGAACCCCTCCCTCAATTCTGTTCCTTTTGAGACCTGGGAGCCTTGGGTTCCTAAGACATGCCCTTAGGATCCTACTAGTCCTGGACTTAATCACCCTTTATTTTTTTTCTTCTTTAGCCTCCAAGGCATCAATCAGTCTCTCCCTTTTTCCCCCACTCCTCAATGACACAGTACTTCGACCAGGACTAGACCAGACACTAAAACGTAAAGAGGGTGCTGACGAGCGGGAACTGAATTTCTCTGTGGTGTCTGTCTCTCACTAAGGGGCGGAGACCCCGTAGAGAAGTGGTTAAAAGCCTAGACTGGCAAATGCAAGTGCGGTGACTCGCCTGGGGCTGTTTGGGGGAGGGTCTTCTTGCGGACCCGCCCTGTCCCGCCCCAGCCCGACAGCAGCTAGGGACCTGGAACGGCTGCAGGGAGCTGGGCGGGACGGGACTAAAGCCACTGTGCACTGAACAGGGAAGGGGGGAGGGTTCGGGGCATGAGCAGGGTGGGGGGGTCCGAGGAGGCGAGGTGCCAGGCGGCGCTGGGAATCCTGGCCTCGCTATGTCAGGGGCAGCCGCCCCCCCAGGGTCTGGACTTGGAGACTTGTCGGAGTTTCGAGCTGCAGCCCCCTGAGCGGAGTCCGAGTTCTGCAGATACAGGTAACTGGGCGACCCTTTGCCCTCCCCTCCTTTCCCTGCCACAACCCCTCTTCCTAATGCGGAGATTCTCTTTCTGATACCCTTCCCTCCCCTAAGAGCAAAGCTTAGATTGAAGGAGCAGACCTTTCTTCCCATCCACTCCCTTAGTGCCATGCTCTGGATTCGGATCTTGCCAGTGTCAGGAAAAAGGGTGCGGAGGAGTGGGGCTAGTGGGAGGGGGGTGTTGCTTTTTTCCCTTCAGAGTGCGACTCGGAAAGCTCCTAGTGTAGAGATAGACTCTTCGATTTAGTTCGGAGACCCTTTGCAACTCGGGAACAGCGCTCCAATATGCCTCAGTTTCTTCTCTCTGAAGGATGGGGAGATTCTCTTCCCACAAAAAGAAGGCAAAACACCCAGGGAAAGGTCAGAGGAAGAGATGACAGACCTCCCCAGCTGCAGAGAGCTTTGTGTCTCTGTCTCTATTTCTACATCTCTGTCTCCTGGGAGGTGCAACTGCGCCCACCCCCACCCCGTACGGTAGCTAGAAACTTGGGTTGACTCTGTGTCTCCATCGCGGGTTTTGTGTACCAGTGCCTTTCTCTGGCACGGTCTATTTCTCCGTCCCCGCGGGGGGGATGGGGGGGCGGGGGAAAAGGAGGGGGAAGGGTGTCTCCGCGTCCCCGTCCCACCCCCTACCACCACCACCTCTATAACTCGCTCGCGCTCTCTCCGTGACTCACTCGGACTCGGGGCCGGTGCGGGGACTGAGCCGGTTCCTCTCGGACTTTCCGAACCGGGCGCCTTAGTTCCAGTAGCCCCCAGGATCCGACACCCAGAGCTGGCCCCAGAGAGGCTGCGGAGCCAAAGTGGGAATCCGAGCCGGGTGAGTCCCGAGCCCGGAGCCCGGAGCCCCTACGGTGGGGCCCGGCGGCGGCCGCAATGGCTCGGCAGAGTCGCGACAGTGGGCTATTGGGCAAGCTAGTCACCGTGGGGGACTTTGTGGTGCCAGAGCCTGGAGGGGGAAGCACTGGGTGTAGAGTAGGAGGGGGCGTTTACCTGGGTTTCTGAGGACCTGATGAGCTTCCTGCAGTACCCCCCCCCCCATCTCGCAGCCCTTGGTCTGCAGATGTTGATTCTTTGTCCAGATTCCAACATCTGGTGGGGTGGCAGCAAAGCGGGGTATAAGACTTAAGGTGGGGGGACTCGAAGAGAGCGATGAGATTCGAGGTCGGCCCCTCCACACCTGCGAGTAGCCGAGATTCTCAGTGGGGAACTGGGGTTGGCTCGGAGGGGGTGTCGGGAAATTCTACAGAGATGAAAGGAAGACTGGGGGTCTGTCTCAGCTCCCTAAGCCCCACTTCCCTCTCCTAAGTCCCTGGAGGAATGGGGGTCAATGTAAAGCAATGGGGGAAAGCTCTCAAGGCCTCACCAGCGTGTCTGTCTACACAGTGCTTGTGGATAGGTGCAAGCCAGGGAGTGAGACAGGGGTAAGAGAGAGAAGCTGAAATTTAAATCCCAGGCTCCCCCCTTCCCCATCCCTCACCCTTGAATATATTGAAGCTAAGAACCCCAGTCCCGTCCTCGGTAGCAAAGGTGGGTTTTTGCTCTGTGCTAGCTACGAGTGGAAGTCTGGGCATTTGTTTCTTGCTTCTGCTCCTCTGGGTCAAAGGTGAGAAATGCAAAAGGACTGGGGATGGCGGGGAGGGGGTGCTGAGAATTGGGATCACTCACTCGGTACTGGGAGGGGGTGCTGCGTCTAAGATTTGGGTCAGCTCAAGCTTAGTTCAGCCCCGATGGGTGGAAGGGGGCGCTGTTCTCCGTATCTACTGAATCTTTAATTAATGGGTTGATACTGCTGCAGAAGGAACTGTTAGAAAGAACTTCTAGACAATAAAGTAAAGCTGGATGGTCCAACGAGACAATGTATGCTATGTAGATGATAGTGATACTGATGGCTATTATGGTATAGCATCTAGGGTCATAGAATCATAAATTGAGAACTGGAAAGAACCTTAGAAGGCATCTAGTCCAACCTTCTCATTTTGCAGATAAGGAAACTGAGGCCCAGAGAAGTTAGGTGACTTTCCCAAAGTCACATAGGTTGTAAGTGACAGGGGTAGGATTTGAACCCAAGTTCTCTGAGTCCTAAGGCAGCTCTCTTTTCACTATATTTCCTCTTTCCTGTCTAGTCTCTCAGGACCCTATCCCTTAGGATCAGGCAATTCCATATTGCTTGTAGATAGAGTTTGTATGCTGACCAAAGAGACACCTTGGATTGGAGAGACCTCCATTCCACAAATAAACATATCCTGACATTCTTTCAATTTCCTCCACCAGTTCTACAATTTCTCAGTACCTCCCTCCTAATCCTCCAATGGCAGGCTTCCTCTCAAAATCACTCTCCTTTTGAGGCCTGTTCCACAAAGCCACCTGTCATCCTCTAGAACCTTGTTTCCTCTCACTGACCCTCCTCAGAGAGAGAAAGCAATGGGATGACTGATTTCCATTTTTCTACAGAGGAGAAAGACCAGCCCCCTATATCTACTGCTGAAGGTTGCAGCTGAACTAACAGCAGTCAGAGGAATGGATGTGAGTTAAAGTTTGCTGACAGTCAGAGGATAGGAGATGGGATGGAGGAATCACTGATGTCTGCTTTATCTTAGCTCTGCCCTGGAAGCCTTTAAAGGGAAAGCAACCTTTTGTCTAGGTGGCTAAAACCCAAACTAATCTGGGTAGGTAGGGAAAGGGGCATATACTTGGGGAAGGTTTTGAAGGAGAATATGAATTGCTCTCCTGGCCAATTCAGAAAGCAAGTTTGAGTATTCCTCTGGGGGTAACTTTAGCTGCTGAGTCACTGACAGTCCCAGAAAGAGCTGGGGGACTGAGGGAAGGGGCTTGATTAGGGCATAGCTTTGCCATTTTGATTAGGGCTTAGATTTCCATCTCAAAATCTCTTCCCACTTCTGATTTCCTCAGATTCTTTAGGCCTCCGAGTCTGTTTTCAGTGTCCATCAAAGAGAACAGACTGGGATTTGATAGTAGCTGCTGGTATTACGAGTAGAATGTGATTTTTGTTCATTTGTCTAATGACCCCAGAAATAACTTCTTATTCACCTCCCTGTCTTTGAACATTGCCCTTTCTAACACAGAGAAGCTTTCCTAGTTGGTGATGGCAAATTGCATGGAAAACAATTTCGTTAAAAAAAAACCAACTCATCCCTATTTTTCCAACTTTATGGCCAGAAGTTCTGTTGGTGTCTTATAGGAGGACACTTTTCAGTTTTACCTTCTGGAAGTAGAGACTTCTGTATATCCTATTCAATGCCTCATAGGTTCACAAAAGTGAACACAAACTTTGGCAGATTTTACTAATCTGAAAAATATCTTTCAAGTACCACCCTAGTGCCAGACTGTCTACTGTTTAAGGACCAACCAGCCTAAATTCAGACTGGCCATACGATGTGGATTTTTTTTGGCTCCAGCAGCTCTCTAAAACTGTTATTCGGGAGAGAGGTTGTCATCTGCCTTGTAGAGAAACAGCTCAGGATTATGAAATCACAGCTCCTTGAAGAATTAAGAGAAAAGATGCAATGCCAGGAGCCTAGGGAACCTAGAAGAGTAATGATCCTACTTGCCAGAATTCTAGAACCCATAATCTGATAGTGCTATGTTCTACGAGTCTTCTGAGACTAAAAGCTCTGTTGTCCCTATAGAGGTGGTAGATACTTCAAGACAGGGATTCCTAAGTTTTTTAGTGTCATAAGCATAAAATAAAACATATAGAATTACAAAGGAAACCAATGATATTGAAATAGTTATTAAAAAATCTTTTTTTAAAAAAAAGTTTACAGATGCCTGGTTAAGAACCCCTGCTTTAGCACAAGGGACATCAGAATAAGAATGCCCCATTGCAGAGCTAAGCCTTTAATTTCCTTCCCTCTTCTTCATCCACAGAGGATAGGTTGGGCTACTGTTTATAGGTAGGGGTTGGGAAAGGACCTTTTAGGTGTGGTGTCACAAGCTGAGGTAGTCACTAATATAGGGTCATGGGGAGTGCAGACCCAAAACTCTGTCTGGTTCTGCCTCAGAAAGAGGCAGGCTCTTAGGAAGGCATTTTTCTTCCGCTTAGGAGACTTTGGAGGAGGAGAGGTATGGAGGTCCAACCTTCACCCCTTGGTTTCCTGATATACACTTCCACTCTATGACTCAGTGACTTCTGAAGGTAAACCTTGGCTTGATATCTTTTCCAAAGACCTACACAGGCCTCTCTTTTCTCACTGATACCAATTGCAGGTGGAAAAGGACATGACCATTATTCGTTCACTCTCCATGTTTCTTTCTCTTTTAAATAATAACTGGCATTAAATAGGGTTTTTTATGTATTATTTCATTTGGTCCTCACAACAAGCTGGTGAGGTAGATGCCATTATTGCCCCCATTTTACAAATAAGAAAACTGACACTGAGAAAAATTAAGTCCCTTGCCCAAGAGTCACACAGCTAGTACATGTCTGAGGCAGGATTGGAACTCAGGTCTTCTTGGCTTCAGATCTAGCACTCTAATCACTATGCCACCTATTTGCCTCTGTATTCTTCTTTCTTTTTCCTTCTCATTTCTTTCCTCCCTCCCTCTTTCCCTCCTTCCTTCCTTCTCTCTCTCTCTCTCTCTCTCTCTCTCTCTCTCTCTCTCTCTCTCTCTCTCTCTCTCTCTCTTTCTGTCTCTCTCTCTTCCTGTCTCTCAGTCACTCTCTTTGCCTGTCCCTCCCTTTGTTCCCCAACTTTAGGGCTACAAGAAATGGCTGAGCTGACAAAAAGGTTTTTGTTGCAATCTACCAAAATAATAATGCTAATAATTGTTAAATTACAGCCAGAGCTCTTATTAAATATAACTCCTCACATTAGTCCCCTATTTGTCTATGAATCCCCTTAATGATGGTGAGAGCAGGCATGTAATCATAAAGCTCAGCATTTCAGTAATTAGCCCACCATTGTCTTCCTTCATCATAGTTTCATTGGGGAGCCTTCATCCCTTCTCTGTTTGGACTCTGCTAATTATCCCCATTGGTAACTTGGGCTTGGATCTTTGCAAGAAGTGAAAGACAGCAAACACTCAACCCCCCAAAACCCTACATTTTAATTACACTGGGTTCTCCTAATGAATTGGCAAGCCAAATGGGCCATTTTATTAATCAGCTAAATCTGAGAGCCTCATAATAAGACAACCCCCTATCCCCATTCCTGCTCTTCCAAACACTACTGCTCTTTTGTCCCTTCATATAGGGACACATATATGTACACATATAAGCACATACATACATACACATCCCCTTGCTTTTCAGGGACAACCTGGGTTGGCCCATTCTAGAGGGCATTTGGCCAATTGTCTGGTGGTCTGTGAAATGATTTTCAGCCTCTTCACTTTCCCAGAGCAGGGAGGGAGCTGAAAGTGGACTGACCCCCATGGAAGGGCTTCAGGGTTTGGGCCATGGAGGTCATCCACCCTGGAAAGATTCTGTGAGCTTCAGGGAATTAATTTCTATTCTCTGACCTCCTCTTGCTCCTGACCTTTAATTCTTGGCTCATCTCTGCCCCGTGAGTTGGCAGAAGGGCACAGTTATACACTAGTTCAAATTTCTTCTCACTGTAGACCTGAACCATCCTCTGAAAATATCCAAGATCTCTGTCTTTCATTGTCTCTTCATCAGTATCTAGGTTTCTATATTTGTGGGTCCCTGCCTTTTGAGTCTCTGCCTTTCTGCATCTCTTAGCTCTGAGTCTACATCTATTTCTCTGTATCTCTTGTTAGTCTGTCTTTGTCACTCTGTATCTCTCAGTTCTGTGACTGCACCTCCATCTCCAACTCTGGAGATTTCTACTTCTTGGGTCCTTAACTATTAACTGTTAAGTTGATTTCCACCTCTGAATATCTTTGTATGTGAGCATTTGCTCACAGAGGTAGCGTTAACTCTCTCTGAAGTGTTTGAATGGGGTCTGCCTCTAAGAGTCTCCCAGAAGCCCCAGACAGACCCTGATGCCAAGCCCACTCCACCTCTGGAGTAAGACAAAGAAAAGGACCTTCCTTTGCTTCCTCTCCCTGGTTTATCTTTTCAATTACAATCTGTTAGCAAGGATGTCTATTACTGTAACAAAATGGATTTTCCTGACATGGAAGCCAGTTTAGAAAAATGGTAACAATAGCAAGTGATAAGAGCAATGGTGAAACTTAAGGCCAAGTGTGGGGAGAGGAGGATCTGGTGCCCAGTGTCTAGAGAATGAGGTGTCAATATGAGATAAGGTTTTGCCTGCTAATTAATAACTTGTAATTTCAGAAAGAGAGAAAAGGCCCTAGACAGTGTCACAAGAAAGCTGTCACCCTGGCCCTGGTGGGATTCTGTAAATGGCAATGAGATATTGTCCTGATAACCTTTGGAGGAATTAGCTCCTTTCCAGGAGAACAGCAGGGAAATGAGGGGTCCAGTAGATTCTGTTAAGGGTCCAGATATCCTGGAAATTTGTCTAGCTCACTCAGTGGAGGGGGTCTTCTCCACCAGCTTTAGAGCCAGGAACAGTGTCAGCTCACAGAAGAATAAAATCAGAGTTGAAAAGTGTTTAGATATTCTCAGAGTTGTCTCCAGACTACCAGAAGCAGGATCCCCAGGGATCACAGAGATAAGGACAGTCACAGAGTTGTCTGTCCTGTGTCTAAGTTTCTGGCTAGCTCTGGATGGTCTAAATCCAATCCCTTCACTTTGACATATGAGAAAACTGTGACCCACAGGAGTAAGGTGACTCCTCTAAGGTCATACAGCCAGCTAATGGCAGAACTGGGGCTGGAAGTCTCCTGATTCCTCAGCGAGAACTCTTTCTTCTATCCCTCTGGTCTTGTACTCTGAAGCAAGGACTTTCAGAGCTAAGATGGAGCTCAAAGGTCATCTAAATCATTCCAACCTGTAGAACTTCTGAAAGCTCAAGCTTCGGGGGGTTCCATTTCCTAACCCTACCCCCTAAGTGAGGAAAGCACGTTACCCCAAAGGCCTTGTACTGTGCTACATAAGATCATAGATTTAGGACTAGCAGAACCTTCAAGATCTTCTAAAGTTTAACTTCTTCATTTTACAGATGAGGAAACTGAGTCCGGATAGGTTAAATGTCTTGCCTGCGGTCACATAGGTAATAAATAGAGAAAGAATTCAAACAAGTTGCTTGATTTCAAATACCAAATCCATCCATTGTTTTCTCTCGGGATCCTTCAATAGTCAGGAGGATTCCTGGTAGTTGTTTGAAAAACCATGTGTGGGGTGTGTGTGCGTGTGTGTGTGCATGCGTGTGTGTGTGCATGTGCATGTGTGCGTGTATGTGTGCATGTGTGGTGTGTATGGTGTGTGTGCGTGTGTGCGTGTATGGTGTGTGTGTGTATGGTGTGCATGCGTGTGTGTGTGCATGTGTGGTGTGTATGGTGTGTGTGTGTGGTGTGCATGTGTGTGTGTGCGCATGTGTGCATATGTGGTGTGTGGTGTGCGTGTGTGCGTGTGTGTGCATGTGTGGTGTGTATGGTGTGTGTGCGTGTGTGTGTGCATGTGTGGTGTGTATGGTGTGTGTGTGTGCGCATGTGTGCATATGTGGTGTGTATGGTGTGTGTGCGTGTGTGTGTGCATGTGTGTGTATGGTGTGTGTGTGTGTGGTGTGCATGTGTGTGTGTGCGCATGTGTGCATATGTGGTGTGTGGTGTGCGTGTGTGCGTGTATGTGTGCATGTGTGGTGTGTATGGTGTGTGTGCGTGTGTGTGTGCATGTGTGTGTGTATGTGTGTGTTATTTATCCCATGTCCTCACAGTGAAAGGAGGGTTAAGGGAATCTTTCTTGCTTGTGCTCTGTAGGTGAGAATGGGTACCACTGGATTAACTGTAGCAGATCCATTGTGCGATAGTATTACCTGTCAATAGCTCTCGGTATACCTTCCTAGCCTACCCTTTGAGCCATCAGTCACCCCAAACCCCTTGTGACCGGGCAACGGTGTGAAGGCTGGCTGGATTTCAATTCTGATGCCTTGAAAGCACCTGAATCCATCACCCTAGTCTCTGCTATTGAGGTGAGCTAAACAACCCTGCCTGTGGCAGAGATTTGTGAGCTTCAGTCTTTCTCCCTGAAGAAATTGTCCTCAAGAATTGTCCTCTGGTCAGCATAAAACCAGCATGAAATTTGGGGTTATTGTTCCTAATATATGACCCCCACTTGCTCTGAGTCACAGCCTTGAGAGCAGCAGCCTGGATTCATGTGTTTCAGAGAACATTCAAAATAGCAACTACCCAGATCAATTAATCTGGATTCAGGTTTTTGTCAGACTGAACATTTAAATGCACTGTGTTCCACAGATTCCCTCCCAACCCCATTCACATTAAAATTCTAATTATTATCAGAGAAAAGAAGGCACGATCAAAGGGAAACAAAGTCCTCAAAATACCTTGTATTTTAAGGTGACTCATATTCTTAGGCATTACATCCAGAACAGCTGTAATGGAGAACAGATGTGCAGTATCTAGAAACACGTAGCTACGTAAAATAAGGACAGCTTTTTAGCTGATTTTTCCTTGAATTGTTATATGGCTTTTTGTTTACGAAGCTCAGTGTGGGCTCTAAAAGGGACCAGAAAACCAGTTTTCCAGGCTGTCTTTGGAGGAGAGACCAATCCCAGTTCCTCTGGAGATCTGCCAGTGCCCTCTCCATACAAGCCCTACCCCTACTCCCCCCTCCCTGAATTTATGGTACATGTGCTGTTGGTTTATCAATTCCCTCACATAATGACTTAGGGTTCTGTAATAGCTGTATTAGGATTATCTTGGGGTTCTCAATCATAATAATACCACATGTACAAACCTACCTTTGTTCCTCTCTTCTGAAGACTAAAGGCCATTTCTTAGCCCCAAGCCCTCCAGAGGAGGAAGTTCAGGGCTAGGAAAGGCTCATTTCAGGTCCCTGGAGCCTGATTTAACTTGTTCCCAGGGAATCTTAGGTATTCACCTATCATCTCAGATTCATAGTATCATTGAATATTAATGCTGAAAGGACCATAGCAATAATGTATATGTAATAAAATCTCTTCATAAGGATGAGGAAATAGAGGCCCAGAGCAAGTGTAGTAACTTGCTAGAGTTCAGACAAGAAACCTAGGCCAATGTAATTTGATAAGGCCCCAATCCTGCCTGGAAGTTTGACTGCGAGGATACTCATTTCTCCTCCTCAGTTCTGGGTCTCCTCTAGCCTTTCCTCCCAGAGTCAGTACCTACTTCAGGTGTGGTAGGTATGACCTTGGTTTGGATGGTGGGGTGATATGGGTGGTTTGGTTAATATTGTCTCTAGGAGGTAGCCTCCATTCTCTACCCTACTCTAATTAGTAAGTCCCCTCTTTGGGGAGCAGTGGGGCAGGGGCCTCTTCCAGAGGTACGATGGGAGGAAGGGAAGGAGGGATTCATTTGGCCTGATTTCATAGGTCAGCAGTAACTCTAGGGTACCATCCCAGGCCGCCCACCATGACATCTAAATGAGAAGGTTTTCCAGTAAGACTCTCAATTATCCCCATGAGTGAATCCAAGCCACAATACGATAATCTCAAATAGCAGATAATCCCTACTACCACCACCACCAAAAAAGGGAGGGGAAAGAGGCATTCTCTTTTATTTTGTAGTGTATGCCATACTCTGAATTAGCACATTTCAACTCAAGTCAATGGCATTAAACCTCTCACATGACCAGCACTAGGCTAGGCACTGTGAGATTCAGCAACAGTCTTCAATGAGTCTACTTGTTTGGACTATTATCAATTTATTTTTCGTTCCTCAAGAATGTACCAGTCACCAGGGAGACAAAGCAGCCTAGATATATACCCAGTGGTGGGGCAACCTAATCGAGGCAAAAATATTTCTGAGAGAATCCACATGATGGAAAATTGAGAGTTGGCTGGAAAACCATTTTTTTTCTTTGACCTGGCAGCTTTCTCATGACCACTCTTTTCTTTTCTCCTTTCTTTGTCCCCCATGTGTACCCCCTTCCTGCTTCTCCTGCCAATGTCATTCCCTCTCCCTCTTCACTCCTTACCACCTTGTTTCCTCTGCCATCTCCTTCCCCTGATTCCGTCTGTCTCTGTCTCCCTTGCTTGCCCTGTCCCTGCTGGTAGGCGCCTCCGTCAGCCTCCTTGCTGTGGTAGTTATTGTGTGTGGCGTGGCCTTGGTGGCAGTATTTTTCTTTCTCTTTTGGAAGCTGTGTTGGATGCCCTGGAGGAACAAGGAGGCCTCCAGCCCTTCTTCCACTAACCCTACCTTGGCGGCCCCCCAGAGTCCCAGCCCCAGCCCCAGAGACACGATGGCCGACAAGCTGAAGGACCCCAACACCCTCGGCTTCCTGGAGGCAGCTGTGAAGATCAGCCACACATCGCCAGACATCCCGGCGGAAGTGCAGATGTCTGTGAAGGAGCACATCATGCGTCACACAAGGCTACAACGGCAGACCACAGAGCCGACCTCATCCACCAGGTAAGAAGTCTACCCTCTGGCCTCCTACAAACACATACCACCTCTTTCCTCCCTTCACCCCCACCCCTGTATCTATGTGGAGGTGCAGAGGAAAGGAAAGGGGGAAGGGAACAAGCATTTATGAAGCACCTACTGTGTGCCTAGCATTGTGCTAAGTGCTTCACAAATATTTTCTCATTTGAAGACTAGGTGGTTCTTTTTAGCCATGTGGAAATACAAACTTTGGAAAGTGACTTGGGGAGCATGTCAAGCCCAACAGGTTAGCTAAGAGGGCAGTATTGTGACTATTGGAGTAGTTAATCAGTGGGGGCTTCCAAGAGGTGAAATGGTTTTGTGTATCTGAAAGTTCCTTCTCTCAAGCCCTACTCTCACCTCTGTGTCTTTGATCTTGGCATACCCTACAACTAACATAGATGCCAACTCCCACATGCAGGTGCCCTTCTCTTGAAAACCTTCCATTATTTCAGGAACCAACTTAGGTTCTACCTCCTGCATGAAGTTTCTTACCCACCCCCTATCTGAAAGGGATCACTCTTCCTCTTCCAATCTCTCATAGCCATTTGTATTATCTTATCTCCCATTGGTTGTGCAGGTTCACTACCACTCAACTGGACTATTTCAATATCCTCCTAATAGTTCTTCCCATCTCCCTGTCATGTGCTCCCTCCTCCAAGTTCCAAACCATCCTTTACTCCATTGCCAAACTGACCTTCCTTCTGCATAGATCTGGTTTTATTACCATGCACAAAAAAAATGTTTGGTGGTTCACTATTACCTATTAAGTTCAAATAGTCAAGACATCTATACTGTGGCACCTCCCTGCCTTTCCAGACTTATCTAATGCTATTCATACTCTGTTGTTGCTCAGTTGTATCTGACTCTAGGTGACCCCATTGACAAAGTCCATGGGGTTTTCTTGGCAAAGGTACTGGAGTGGTTTTGTCATTTTCTTCTCTCGTGTTTCCCCATTTTACAGATGAGGAACTGAGGCACATAGGGGTTTGCCCAGGGTCACACAGCTAACAAGTATCTGAGGCTGTATTTGAATTCAGATCTTCCTGACTCCAGGCCCAGGGCATATATGGAGCCATCTAGCAGCATACTTGGACTACTCTTACACTGCTCCACCCTGTGCTTTCCTTCTGCCAAACCTTTATTCAAGCTGTTCCCCATGCCAGAAATGCCTTCTCTACTCCCCAGTCCCTCCTGTTTGCATTCTTACATAGTGTCTAAGGTCCAAATCAAATGCCATCTCTTCCATGAAAAATGCATTTCTGTAAGACTTCATGATTTCCCAAGCATTTTCTCAACAATGCCTCTGAGACAGCTTATACAAGGATTATTATACCCATATTACCTATGAGGAAACTGAAAAATTTTTGGAGCCAAAGCAGATTTCAAGGGGCCTGATTCCAAGCCCTTTACTGATGTGCAACACAACTTTCCTGATTCCACTCAATTCCACCTTCCCTCCTTGGTCCTCAAAACCTAAATTTCTTTCACTATCTTTTACATTTACACAGTTTTGTACTATTACTAATAGCTAGCATTTATATAACATTTGAATGTTTGCAAAATGCTTTATAGATATTTATTTAAATTTTATTGATTATATTATAATACATTATCTCATCTGATCTTACAACAATACTATGAGGTAACTCTTATTATCCCCATTTCATATATGAGAAAACTGAGGCCCAGAGAAGTTAAATAAATTGATCACATAGCTTGTAAAGTGTCTGAAGCAGGCTTTAAACTCAGCTTTCCTGATTTCCCATCCAACACTCTACACTATGCCAGCTGCCTCAATTATCTATGTAGAGATCCTGCCTCCTTTCTAGATTTAAATCCCACGAGGGCAGTGATCATGTCCTTTTTAAATTTCGTATCTTCCTTAGCACCTGGCACAGTGTTGTGTACACAGTAAGTGAATAATACATTGATTTTAAATACATTGAATTATGAATCCTTAAAGGCAAAGAATTGTCTTTTTTCAACTCTGTATTTCCTGGTACCTAAGTCAATGCCTTGCACATAGTAGGTACTTAACTGTTTGTTGAATGAAAACCTGACCTCTCTTTCCCCTTCCCTGCCTGCTCCCAGGCATACCTCCTTTAAACGCCACCTGCCCCGGCAGATGCATGTCTCCAGTGTGGACTATGGCAATGACCTGCCCCCTGCTGCTGAGCAGCCTACCAGCATTGGTCGCATTAAGCCAGAGCTGTACAAGCAAAAGTCCGTGGATGATGAGGAAGGCAAGAACGAGGCTGCCAAGACTTGTGGAAAGATTAACTTCAGCCTGAAGTATGACTACGAGAATGAGACCCTGGTTGTGCGGATCCTGAAGGCCTTCGACCTCCCTGCCAAGGACTTCTGTGGCAGCTCAGACCCCTACGTCAAGATCTACCTCCTGCCTGACCGCAAGTGCAAGCTGCAGACCCGTGTGCATCGCAAGACCTTGAATCCCACGTTTGATGAGAATTTCCACTTTCCTGTTCCTTACGAGGAGCTGGCTGACCGGAAACTCCATCTCAGTGTCTTCGACTTTGATCGCTTTTCCCGCCATGATATGATTGGGGAAGTTATCTTGGAAAACCTCTTTGAGGCCTCCGACCTGTCCCGAGAGACATCTATCTGGAAGGACATTCAGTATGCCACCAGCGTGAGTACCTATCTCTATGTCTTACAGTTTCTTGGGGTAGGGTTGGCATCTCTCAAAAGACAGCTAGGCCTTTTTTTGATGGTCTGTTGGATAACCTCCAAAACAGGGAGGGAGAAACAGGAGACGTTGGAAACTCTTCCCATGAGTGCCTGGCTAGCTCTCAGAAAGTCACCTGAAACTGTTCCAAGTTGTGGAAATGAAAACAGAGCCAAAAGGTTACAGCATAGAAAGTGATTTATAATTCTGGTGCTTCTGTTCCTCCTTTATTGCGTATTTTGAGACTTCTCCTTACCCACCATGCCTCGGTTTCCCATATTAAAACTGGGTATGTATAATTCATGGACCCCAAGAGACAAGAGTAAGAGGTGGGTTGAAGTCAACCAGATAACAATACCCACAGGTCACATTGCCCTTTTTTTTTTTAAGTGCTTGGAACAGATAATAAAAGTCAGTCATGGTCTCTTCTCTTGGTGAGCTTTTAGATCTAACAGGAAAAAGGGACAAATCCAAATGAAGATTCATGGATTACATTTGCAACAATGGCATGAAAACCTGTGGATGCTAATAGAAGTGTCAGGAGGCTTATGGGGTCTAGGGAGGGTCCAAAGTCATCCCAATGCATTAAGATTATTTGGAGAAGGCTTTCTGGCACAGTCTCCGATAGGGTTTTAGCAGTAAGAAAGGGCATGGCTTAACAAAGAGATAGGGGGAATGAGTTTCAAATGGGATATTTTTAGCCACAAAGAGCCACAGGCCTGAGGTTTTAGTCCTAATTCCTATGGCCTTCAATTACCTACCTTTTCCAGGTCTGGTCACTGTTTGTCCATTGGCAGAAAAGTGTCCCCGAGGGCCTTTGACTTGGTAGATATTGTGTCTTCAGAGCCTTTTCGGTGCAGGTCAGATGGCATACACAAGTGGGTGGTAGGTGATATATGATATCACTGGTGTTGCTGGACCTCCTTGCTATATAGTACAGTGGCAGCTAGAGGTAAGTAAGTATCATGGAGAGTCTGAGTATGCTAGCACGGTAAACATCTCCAGTCACATAGTTTTGGATAGGGTTCTTTTAATGGTTGGCAGCTGAGTTCCTCTTTTGTCCAATGTCGCTCTGAAATTTGGTGCAAAGTAATTTTTTCCATGCTTGGCATTTCTCTTTCATAGAAGATATTCAATAAATACAAGTTGGATTGAATTTCTAGAATATATTGAATAAAGGTTCTAGGGGACTATAAACTCCTTGAGGACAGGAATTCTTTCATTGTTATCTTAGTATCCTCAATGCAAAGCACAGGGTCTGATAGCTAATAGGTGCCTATTGATTGATTAATTAGGGAACACGCTCTAAACTGGTAAGGAAAGGGAAGAATTGTTGGTGAGAGACAGATAGACACACAGAGAGAAAAAGAGGTAAAGCCAAGATGAAAAGAAACTAATTGCTCTCTAGATTGCGTCTGTTTCTACCCTCAAGAGGCAACAGTTGGGCAGCATCTATCTACGCGCACACACACACACACACACACATCACTTCTAGAGCTGGTGTCAGTTGCAGCTGCCAATCATGGAAGTAATAATGCTGCTTGCCTGGAGTTATCCATTTGTTTTCCCAAAGACCCACTGCTCTCTCCACCCCCAGGGCTCCTGTCTAGCCTGTCTAGTGACTTCCCAACACTCCTGCTCCTTCTGCTTTCTCAACATTGCATCCCCAAAAGCACAGGCATCAGGGCAAGGAAGGCAGGCAAGAAGGAATGGCAAATTCAGAGTCAGCCCAGAGTCCCGGTGCTCTTGTCTATAAATCATTCGGAAGTTTACATCTGTTTCTGTTCTTGCTTCTCAGACTCCCAAGGGACAGAATCCATTATGGTGACTGTATACATCCTGAAGAAAAACTCTCTCCCTACCTTCTACTTAAACCCAATGCAGGGGAATGCCCAAGGGAAAAGAACAGAGAGGAGGCAACAGGCATCTGCCCCAGCAGAGGGGCAGGAGATGAAGTAGGAACAAGAAAATAAAGAAATTAGGAGGCCAGTTACTTGTTCTCCAGGTGATATTGTCCTGCAGGGGTGGGGAACCTCTAGGTCCTCAAGTGTGGAACCTAGGGTGAGGAGCATCTAGGTCCTCATGTGCAGAAAGTAGAATAGGGAACCTCTAGGTCCACATGTAGCCTCAAGGTCACAGGTTCCCTTCCCCTGGCTGCCGTCTTTCTATTTCCACCTCAGGAAGGAGATTTGGGAGAGAGAAGAGGATTTCAGTCGGACCTACAGTGGACAGAGAACTAAACTTGGGGATCCCTTAGGTCCCTGCTCTGTTACTAATGTAACTGCGTAATCTTGAGCAAAAATCATCATCATTTTAAGCCTCTATTTCTGCATCTGCAAAACATTCCGTAGTTTCAATCATGTACAACGCTCTGTGATCCCATTTGGGATTTTCTTGGCAAAGACGCTGGAGTAGTTTGCCATTTCCTTCTCCAGCTCATTTTACAGATGATGAAACAGGGTAAACATCAAGGTTAAGTAACCTGCCCAGAGTCACACAGCTAGTAAGTGTCTGAGGCTGGATTTGAACTCAGGTCTTCCTGACTCCAGGCCCAGTGCTTTTTCTACTGTGCCACCTACCTGCAAAATGGTGGGGTTAAAATAAATGATCTCTCAGATCCCTTCCAGTTCCAACATTATGTGATTCCAACTTCAAGGAAAAGTAGATCTTGACCCAAGAGCCTAGTCACATTACTAGGAAGTCCAGCCTACATCTGAAGAAGTCTTTCTAGTTTGGAAGGGTCAGACAGAGTTTATGCTTCCAAGAACCCAGGGTTATAGTCACCCCCTGATGAGACACCAGGAGCATAGGATCATCAACCTTGAGCCAAAATGGACCTGGATGTCACAAAGTCATTAGGGATGACACAAGCTTAAGCCCTATCAGTCTCTGACAAATCACCCTACTCTGTGGTGTTTTAGATCTTGGGGAATAGAAAGTGTACATCTGTTCATTTGACAGGGGGGATGATACTGCTCAGTGGTTCAGTGGGTAGGGTGCTTCGCCTGGAGTCAGGGAGACCTGAATTCAAGTCCCACCTTAGATACTTCCTAAGTTGCTTAACCTCTGCCTCAGTTTCCTCATCTGTAAAATGGAGGTAGTAACAGCACCTACCTCCCAGAGGTGTTGTCAGGATCCAATGAGATCATAATTATAAAGTGCTCAGGACAGTACCTGCAACACAGGAGGTGCTATCATCTTCATCATTCCCATAGTTCTTAATCTCAACTCCCCTAAGGAGTCTGTAGATAGATTTTAGTGAATTTATGAACTTAGATGGGAAAACAATTATATCTTTAGTTCACTAACCCTTGCTTTTCTTTGTAATCCTATGTATTTTATGCATTTAAAAACATTATTCTGAGACAGGGTTTATAGGCTTTACCAGACTACCCTGAGGGGTCTATGAGACTAGAAAAGGTTCCAAACCCCTATATTAAATGATTCTACTCCACAGTCAGGTCCCTGGGTCTCCTGTGGGCCTGCCCTGTAAGGGATCATTCCCCAGATTTGCTCTCCTTCCCTGAATGCTGGCCAGTTTCACTGTTCTGAAGTGAGCCTGGCAGAATGCAGGGGCCTCTTCCAAGAACAGATCATCCTGCCTGCCTACATCCCCTGCCACTTAGGGAGGGGTGAAGGGAGGAGGAGGAGGGCACAGAGGGCAAGCAGGCTTTTTGGTTCATGCTGACTCTACCGGATTGATGGATGGAGTATGAAGAAAACTAGGGTGGTTACTGAGGGGATGGATAGAGATGAAGGACCTGCCTGTGGCATCTCTCCACTCCCAATCATTCTGTGGCACGTGCCACCTGATTATTAATCTTCTGAAAGTATTGTTTTTATCATCTCACTTCCTGCTTAAGAACTCCAGTGCCTTCAGGATGAAGCCCAGACTCTTTGGCCTTCCACAGTGCTGTAAGAAGCCCATGGATTGTACCACACTAGGCCCCTGCCCAAGCTCCACTTAAAGCCTGTTTTCTGGACCTTCCTGGCTTAATAGTGATTTATCGATAGTAACTGTTTCTGTTTCCCTCCTGGCCTGATTTAGTTATTTTTCTTTGTCTCATTAAAGGTGCCAACCCCTGACTACTTCTTAAATGCACATATTCACTGAATGAGCATTACCTCACCCTAAGTGAGTATCAAACAGACCTTGGCCTAAAGGGGCCAAAGTCTCCCACTGCATCCTGGGTCATCTCCAGTCGTCCTGATGAATATCTGGTCACTGGATTCAGATGGCTCTGGAGGAGAAGTGAGGCTGGTGACCTGCACAGCCCTCCCTCACTCAAAACAAAGTCAAGTGCAAGCCATGTCATCATTCTCTAATAGCATGGTCTTCTTCATCAACAAAGGACGAACACAACAGCAACAACATGAAGCTCAGCCTATGTATCCTATGTTATCTTGACAAAAACTCTTTGTTCCACCTAGGCTGATCCATTCCACCAAACTCACTCTGCTCATCCCCACTTCTAGGCCTTACCTCACATTGTTCCCCTTACCTAGAATGGCCTTCTTCTTCCTCTTTGCCTCTTCCATGAGGCCTTCCTACTGCTATTCTCTCCCATCATCCCCTTCTCTAGATGTATTGTCTACATCAGAGGTATCAAGCGTCCAGCCCTCCACCACATTATGGGGCCCTGCAACACTGCTGAGTGTAGCCTGAACCAGATTAAAATAGAATTAGAAAATATTTAACAAGATAAATAAAAATACAATAAGACACAATGTTAACGTGTGGTTCTCTAAATCAGTATGTGACCTGTAGAGATACTTATGGACAGCATAATGACCCCTTTTCCATTTGAGGTCTATATCACTCTTTTTGGGCAAATAATCATGTCCTGCCTGATATAATATTCTAATTAATTTACTTATGTCTTATTGCCCCAACAAAACTAGGACATTCCCAAAGGATCGTGTCCTATGTAGAATCTTATTTTTCCTGTTACTGCCTCACATGATTCTGTCTGTCTGTCTCTCTCTTTGTCTCCCTCTCCCCCTCTCTTTCCCTCCCTATTTCTCCCTCTCTTTCTCTGTCTCTCTCTGTCTCTGTCTCTCTGTCTCTCTCTGTCTCTCTTTTTCTGTCTGTATCTCTCTCTGTCTCTCTGCATCTGTCTCTCTGTCTTTCTCTCTCTCTCTCTGTTCTTCTCTCAACATAGCTGATGCTCAGCAACATTTGAGGAGGGAGGAGGTTAGTGCAGACTTGTGCTTTCATTATAGTAGAGTACTCCCAAAGAGTAAATTCCTTCTACTGCTGCTGATCATTGCTTTATAGTCCTAGAGAGTTGCTTAGAGCTATAGGAGGTTAAGTAACTTGCTCAGGGTCCCCCAGTCAATGTGTGTCAAGCTAGGATGTAAGCCCCATCTTTCTGACACTGAGGCCAGCTCTATAGCTACCAAACCATAGTACCTCTCACTCTGGAGAAGGCTCCATAGCAATAGTTTACATTGGATACCATTTCCTAGTTTCTAAAGCATGTTCCTCACAACAGATCTGTAAGGCATGAAGTACAAGTATGACTATTCCCACTTTCAGATGAGAAAACAAACTCAGAAAGGTCAAGTGGCTTGCAAAGTCCCCGAGCTAGTAAAGGTCATTAAAGTCAAGACTTGCACCTAATTATTCCCACTTTAATTCCAGTGAACTCTTCCTTGTAACCAATACTGCTACTTATAAAAATAACTCATTTGTGCAATACTTTACAATTTTCAAAACATGTCTCTGAGACAAGTGTGGTTATCCTCATTTTACAGATGAGCAAATCGATGGCCAAAAAAGTTAGCTTTGCCCAAGGTCATGCCGCTAATCAGGGGCCAAACTGGGACTTAAAACCAGGCCTCCTGTTCTTACATTCTTCACATTTGAACGAGTGGATGAATGAAACACAATTTAGAGGAAATGCTGTGCATAAATACTAAGGATACTTTTATAGCAAAGAAAGGATCAGGATTGGAATCAATTCTATTGATTCAGAATCAGGGAAGGTTTCCTGAAGGAAATATTGTATAGCACTTGATATAATGAGTATCAAACCAGGTTTTGAAGGAGGGTTGGAATATGGCTTGGTGAAAAGCAGAAATAATAAGTTAGAATGGATAAACATTGTGTGGATAATGTGGCTGGATGTAAATGTGCCATACTAGGAAATGATATAAAGTAATGAGGGGGAAAAAGGGTGACAAAAGAATCATAGATTTCATATAGGGAAGGACTTTAGAGACCATGTAGTATACTCCATCAATTTCCAGGTGAGAAAACAGAGGTCCAGAAGAATGAAATTACTTATCCAAGACCATACAGACAGGCATTGTAAAACTGAGATTTAGACACAAGTCTTCTGCCTTCAAATCCAATGCTCTTCTGACTGTACCATGCTGCCTTTGGGAACTGAGGGTGCTATGGTTATTAGAAGACTTGAGAAAGATCAAGTAGAACAGATTTGCTTTGGAGTCACATGTATTCTTTAGATACCATTCCAGTATCACTTTTCATTCTTGTAGCAAGGAATCCAAACAGGTAAGGACCAAGGTGACTAGATGCCTACAGGTCATCTCCTCCCTACAATGCTCACCTTAGTCTCAGATTATAAAGTCTAGGATCATAAAGTCATTCCCTCATTCATTTTCAGTGACTACATGGTAAACAAAATGAGCCCTGAAAAGTGTTTTCAGTAGAACCTCAGAGAAATTTTTTTTAAATGATCCTTTACTGGTTGCAAAATGGACAGAGCCTCAGGGTGCATGTGCTCACATCTGCTCTCCCACCCCTCACAAAATTCAGAGACTGTTCAATTAGAATTTGCTCTCCACATTGGTTAGAGACAAACTGACTGATTCTCCTGCTTCAGCTTGTCAATTCTCTTTTTCCAAACACTGAATCATAGAAACTCGGGTTTGGGAGCATGATCTTAGGTGGTCATTATCTTTCCTCAAACAATGGTGGATTTAAGCAGGAGACTCTCTCTCCTTCCCAGCTTATGTTGTCGCTATTTATCTTCAAGAAGGACCATCAGTAATTTACCACATTTCCCAGCTTCCTCTTACCTTCCTCCATGGACTTACATTAACAAAAATAAGGGCTATTCCTTACCTCAGCATTACCCCCCTACCCTGGCCCAGCCTTATTATTTCTATATAAAGCTATAGATTTATCATTTTAATGGAAAAGCCGTCATCTGGCTTTGCCAACATCTCTGTAATATTGTCGTTATTGCTGAGGAGACCTTAGACCCTCATGAGTACAGCACTACTAATCCTACTGTGGATTTTGTTGTGCAGCAGGGGATGAGAATTTATAATTGGCACCATAAATATGCAGTGTGGTGGTGACCCTAATGAATTCCTCATCTTTCTGCCTGTTGCAAGGGTCCCAATCAGTCCAAAACTAAGTGACAGTGGGAGAAGGGAGGCAGTGGTTAGGGGAAGAAACAGTACTCCATGTCTTATGCTTTGAGGTGAGGGAGGAGGGCAAGGAGGCAAGGTCTTTAAGGAAAGGGAATGGAAGCCAGAAGAGCTGGGTTTGAGTGCCCACTCTGCTACTTACTCGGTGTGCAATCTCAGGCAAGTATCTTCACTTTTCTGGGCCTCTGCTTTCTTATTTGTAAAGTGTGGGGATTGGATGGACTTCTAAGATCCCTTCCAGCTCAAATGGTCTGTGATTTCACCACAGTGCTTTAGAGAAAACTCTTGCTTTTATATCAAACATATTTGTGTCAACAGCGCAAGTAGAGTGAGCTATAGATTCCCGTTATAGAATGCCAGGTTGTTGGCCCTCATTTCAGCATACCTTTTCTCTCCTAATAAATGTAGAGTATGGGCCCCCCAAAATATAGATAAATAGCTAGATAGCTAGATAGGCAGGTAGGTAGGTAGGTAGATAGATAGATGGATGGATGGATAAATAGATAGATTGATGAATGATGGATAGATGATAAATAACTTAGTAAGTGCTTATTATGCTCCAGGAGCTGTCCAAAGTACTGGCAATATAAATAAAAGAATAAAGATTCCTACTCCCAAGAATATTATATTCTAAGAAGGAAATACCAAACAAACATAAAGTGGAGCTAGGAAGTGGGGGAAGTATAGAGAAAGGTTCTTATGCTGCTGTTCTTATGGGGAAAGGAAGCAGCTTGTAGAGACATAGAGTACTCTGGAGAGTGAGTTGAGCTGGGCCCTCTCAGAAATGGCAATCCTTAGAGAGAATTCTCAACTGTTTTCTGGGATCTGGAGAAGTCCACAGTATTGGGGAGTTCATACTCTGACATAGAGGAACAATGAGATCAAGGGGGTCATGAACCCTAGTGCTTTCTTTCTCTTCAGATTTGGTTCAGCCCTGCACTTATACTGACCATCATCCTCAACCCTTGCCTCCCTCTCTTTGCTCAGCAGGGGAAATTAAAGAGCTATAATGTTAATAGGAAATTAGAGAGAGCATGCGGTCACATCGCTAAAGGCAAACATGGAATGGGTCCCTGTATGATTGGACTTACCAAAGGATTTGTTGCTGGAGGTGTTTTCTTTCCCTTTTAGGCTACTAATTCATAGAATAGTAGAACTCAAAGAGACTTCAGAGGTCATTTAATCCAGCACCTTTGGTCCCTTTTTCTTCCTGAAACCCATCACTTGAGGGGGGGCAGTGTGGAATTCTTTTGTGAGCATTTGTCTTCTGCCTTTTCCCTGTAGTTTCTTCCTAGTGATGTTGATTTTGGTATTTCATTCCAAGCCCTCCCATGTACAGGTCCCTGTCTTGACTTGTGAGGAGGTTGAAGGATGAGGATAGAGATGGAGATATAGCATTTCTTCCTGGAAAAGGCTAATAGGGGAATAACTTAAGAAGACTTCTAGCAATAAATGTAAATACATACCAAATAATGGGTTCCTAAATTGTGGATAGAAGATAGGGTCTGGAGTTAGGAAGACCTGAATTAAAATGCAGTCTTAGATACCTCCTAGATGTATGACCCTGAGAAAGCCACTAAAAAACAAACAAAAAAAACAAACCTCTGTTTGCCTCAGTTTCCTCATCTGTAAAATGGGGATAACAACAGCACCCACCTCCCAGGGCTGCTATGGGGATCAAATGAGATAATAATTGTAAAATGCTGAGCATAGTATCTAGGACATAATAGGAACTATGTAAATGTTAGTGGTTATTCTTGTTATATGCATATTTTTCTAAAAGGATCCAGTATAAAGCACTGATCAAATTTTATCTAGACTAATTAGAGAAGGCTTCCAGGGGTATTTGAGGTCAGGTCTGGACAGGGTTGGAGTAGTTGTACCTGGAAAGATAAAACAGAAAGGGAGAGGCAATGCAGCTGGCTTCTTCAGTTGCATTTGGAGAGTGAAGCTTTTGGTCAGGGCTGAGAATCTGAGAGGCAAGATGTAATAGCTTCCTTTGGACAGGCTTCGACTTGCATCTTCATCACCCCAGGATGCCCCAGTGAACAAACTGTGTCCTCTCCAACCCAAGTAATGCATATTGAGGAGAAATTTGCTTCCCTGGACAGACTTGCCTGGGTGAAGAAAATTTCATTTCATTTCTTTCTCACCCCTAGATATTCAGGTCAAAGGAAACTCCGTAGTGGCTCCCACACTTCTTTTCATGGTAGGTGCAAAGACCAGCAATTGACTGATGATGGATCCCACAGCTATAACTCACAAAAATCGCATTGGTATAGAAATTTTCAAAGCACTATTGACTAGGAGCTTTAAATGGCACCTTCAAAGGGCTAAGCTTAGGTTTGAAGACTCCCAGCTTTAGTCTCTGCATGTAGGAGGACTGGGTGGGAGAGGAGGTTATAACCTTTAACGAGAAAGGTATAACCTGGTTGTTCTCTGACTCTTCAATAAGTCAGCAAGGCTTGAGCCCAGAGAGAAGACAGACAGACAGATAGAGAAAGATAGATCATTTGAAATACTTAAGGACAGATTCAGGTCCTTGAAGAAGTTAGTAATCTAAACACACAATTATAAAGATGGGTTGAGAGGTAGCATGGTGTTGTGAATAGAACACTGCTCTTGAAGCCAGAAGAATTTGGTTGGAATCCTGGCTGTGATACTTAATAATTTATGTAATCAAAGCAAGTCCTGTAGTCTCCCTGAGCCTTGACTGTAAAATGGGAATAGTAATTGTACTACCTAAGATAAAGGAATTATATTCAGCCTTGGTCAGAGCATATCTGGAACTTTGTGTTTCAGTCCATGGTACCATGTTTCAGGAAAGCTATTGAACAGCTGGAACACATCCAGAGAAGGGGAAAGAGGATGGTTAGGGAAGTGGAGGCACTATTGGTCTATGAGAATCAGTTGAAGGAAATTGAGATATTTCATTTAGAGACTAGGAGACTTAGTGGAGAATGTAATAGCTTATCTTGAAGTTTTTAAAGGGCTGACATGTAAAAGAATGATTACAAAATAACTCAATGCTAGAGCTGGAAAAGATCTTACAAATCATCCAGACCAGTCTCATCATAAAAAGACCTGAGTTGGCCAGTGAGATAGTTTGAAACAAGCTACCAAAGACTGCCCATGGAGGGGCTATTATGGTCTTCTACAAACCAAAACATAGAAGCCCATACCACTTGACCTTTGAGGGCAGAAACCTAGAGGATGATAGGTGAGAGGTACAAAAGGACAAATTTAGGTTCAAAATTAGAAGAAACTTTTTAGATATCAGACCTGTCTCAAAAGTGGATAGAAGGTCATGGATTTTAATGTGGAAGGACTTTCGTATTAATAATAATAGCTAACATTTATGTGACACTTTAAAGTTTACAAATTCCTTTACGTAGAGTATCACATTTGGGTTTTGCAATACCCTGAGGAGTAAGAGCTATTTTTATCTTCATTTTACAAATGAGGCAGCTAGAACTAAGAAAGGTTAAGAGACTGTCCCAGAACCACAGGGCTAGTTTCTGAGACAGGATTTGAATTCAGGTCTTTCTGACTCTAGGGCCAACATTCTAGCCACCTAGCTACCTCCATTTTAAGTGGATCATTTGTCAAGGATATTGTAGAGGGGATTTCTGTCCAGATATGGGGTGAACTAGATGAGGCCTCTTTCAACTCTGGAATTCTATCAGGGGTGGGAAGCCTGTGGCCTCGAGGCCACATGTGACCCTCTAGATCCTCAAGTGTGGACATTTGACTGAATCCAATTCAAAGGGTCACACTTGAGGACCTAGAGAGCCACATGTGTCCTTGAGGCTACAGGTTCCCAACCCCACATGATACCCCTGCTATTGACGAACTGTGAGCAGCAGGAAAACCAGAATTTCAATCTTACCTCTAACACATACTGGCTAAACGAGCAGAAGCAAGTCACTTCATGCTCCAGACGGAAAAGAATGCTGGATTTGGAGCCAGAGTAACTGAGGACAGGTCCTTAATGTGCCACTTCTAACTTGTACTATTATGGACAAATCACTTAACCTCTCTGATCTCAGTTTCTTTATCTGAAAAATGAGAGGATAGATTAAATGACCGCTGAGGTTCTTTCCAGATCTAAATCTATAAAAACAATGTAGTTTAACCTCTCAGTACCTCGAGGCATCACTCTAAGATTCTAAATTACTGATGAGGGGCCAGTCAATATTATTTTGGGGGTGCAAAAGGAGTCTTCATAACAGGAGTTCCCTGTGCTGATTAAATCACAGGTCTTAGACCAGAAAGGAGCATAACCAGAACCGAAAAATGTAGACGTACAAAGAGTCATCTTGAAAAGGTCAAAGGACAAATACCCATCCACAGTCAAGTCCCAAGAGTAGAAAACCAGGAACTGTACCCAGGCTGCCTGCCCAGACGAGAGACAATTTCTCTCCCAGCCTGCAGCCTGGGCTGCCTCACCAGCCTGCTCTGAATAATAGATGAAGAAAAGCCAGTCCCAACCCAACACAGAGGCTGAATGAGCCACCATGACTGCAGCCAGCTCACTGTCAGTTACCCCACCCCCTGCCCTCAGCTCAGTCAGGCCTAGGGCTGGGGGCAGGCTGGGGGGCTTCTACATTTTCCTGTTTAGCAGTCAACTGGCAGGAAGCTGTACAGCAGTCTGATTGCCTTTCCTGGATTTTCATTTATCCCTGGTCTCTTGAGCCTGGACTCATTATCTTCATTATTCTTTGGCTCTAGCATAGTGCTCCTCCGGTTCCTTCCCATAGCTTGGGGGTGGGTGGAACCCTTTAACCCTTAATATTCTGTGCACACTAAGCTAACTGAGGCTGTAAACAGTAAACACTCCAGCAAATTCTGTATCTGGGCTGGTCCAAGAGCAACACCCAGGAATCAATGACAATCCCTTGGCTCCAGGAATCAATGACAATCTTTTGCTCACCTAATTGACAAGGAAAGGCAGGGAGAAGAAAGGAGTGAAGACATTTCTTGGTGGAGCAGGGCACATCAAAGTGATGAATCACTTTTGCTGATGACTAACAGGATTATCATGTAGTTTTCTCTAGCCCTAGAATAACTAGGAAACAGACCAAGAAAGAAAGATGCCAGAGTCCCTGGCAGGTTGGACAAAGCCTGATCTCAGAATGACTGAGCCAGGGATCTGTCCGCTCCCTGCATACTGAAGCCCAGATTCAGTGTCATATCTGTGTTCTAGTGCCAGCGGCATCTGGAAGTTGAGAGTTAGAAGCAGCTGCTTTGGGTCCAAGGTATAAAAAGTTCTCAGCTTTTCTCAGAAAAAACTTAGCTAAAAATTCATGTGAAATAGGAGAAGCCATGTGGCATGTTACACCTTTGCAAAGCATCACCATTAGTCTCTCCGTGAAGTTACAAGGGCATCTAGGTGGCTCAGACCTGAGTTCAAATCTGGCCTCACACTCTTACAGACTGTGTGACTCTGGGCAAGTCACTTAACCTCTCTTTACATCAGTCCACTGGAGAAGGAAATGGGAAAGCATGCTATGGTCCATGAAGTCACAAAGAGTTGGATACAACTGGCCTATTGAACAACTGCAATAACAGTAAGGTTACCCAAGGAGAAATGGATTGTTCTTGTCTCCAGGTGAATGGATCTGCATTTACCAAATCTTCATTGATCCATATTCTCTCACTCACTCTTTCCTGGGTGAGAAGTAATTGGTATCCATACAAAGAGAGTAAGGAGTTTCACAAAGGCCTTGGGAGAAGCATTTCTAATTGCTGGTCCTAGAGCAACACTCAGGAATCAATGACAATCCCTTTGCTCCAAGAATCAATGACAATCCCTTGCTCACCTAATTGACAAGGAAAGGCAGGGAGAAGAAAGGAGTGAAGACATTTCTTGGTGGAACAGGGCACATCAAAGTGATGAATCACTTTTGCTGATGACTAACAGGATTAGTTATCAAGGACCTGACCTTGGCTTCATTAGCGCTATGTGCTAATCAGATAAACTCAGTAGCTACAGCATAGGATTAAAATGTTTTCACTTATTACAGAAGCTTCGTCCTTCCCTCTGAAGCCTCAAAGGAATTGAATTTACAGGCCACTGGGCTCATGAAACAGATAAAAGAACCCTTCTCTCTCCTCCACCCCTAAAAAATATCTTGCAATCATTGACCAAGTCTTGGAGGGTCCTTGTAGATCCAAATTCCTTTTTTTGTGACAAGGCTACATCTATATTCTTTCCCCCTCCTTTTTTTTTTTTTTTGCCTTGAAATGACTCAGAGAAGATGGATTGGTCAAGTAGCCAGGGACTCTTACTATCAAGGGAAAATAGAGTGATTGAAGTCAAGTGACCCAGGGCAAACTACCTTATGTCTCTGGACTTCAGTTTTGTCATCAGGGAGATGAGGGCATTCAATTGCATGATTACCAAGGTCTTCCCTTCTCTGTGATTCTAAGAAAAAAACATACCATGGCCTCAAACTAATAAGGCCTTCATTGGTATTCTGTGCACCAGAATGGTATAGATATCTAATCTTTTCCTCACAAGAAAATGAATGGATAATCATTTGTCCACAGCCTTATGCATCAACAAAAATCCATTTCTCTAACATGGGGCACTTTATACTTTGCCTCCGCTTCTTTCCCCTGAATGCATATGCACTTGTCTTGCAGCTCCCATTGCCCGATAGCAAACAGTGACATTTTCTCTTGGAGAGAGGTTATTTGGTCACAAGGGAAACAAGCAAACCTCTCCTCTGCACACAGTTGTGAATGCATTGTATCCCAGGGTCCTTCTGAAGGAAACAACCTCGCTGGATTCCCAGTGAGTTAGAGCAATGGAGCCATGGTGCAGAAGTGTGACCAGAGATAGAGCAGCCCTGGACAGGCAGCTTGGTGGACTCTGGGAAGCTCTGTAATTTTCTTACAATTCTGGCCTGCTTTCATTGTATCATCATCGTTGTTGTTTTTACCAAATTCGCTGGCTTGATTTTTCTCATTAACCTCCTGTCATGTCTCCTGCGTGATTCAATTCAAGAGACATTTGTTTAAGGGGGGCAGACAGTGTGGTATAATGGAAAGAAGAGAAGAGGGGAAGGAATAAGCATTTCTCTAGTGTATACTGTGGGCCAGACACTTGACAAATATTATTTCATTTGATCCTTTCAACAACCCTGGGAGGTAGGTACTGTTATTATTCCCATTTTACAGATGAGGAAAATGAGACAGAGATTAAGGGACTTACCCCGGGGCCACCCAGCTGGAAAGAGTCTGGATGTGAACTTAGGTCTTCCTTACTTCAGTCTGAGTCTGAATCAGGCTGATCCACTAGATGTCACTTAATTTCCTTGGGTCTCATCTGTAAAATGATGGGCTTGGACTGATTAGCTTCTGGGGTCTTTCTAGCCCTTATAGGCCATTTCCTAAGGGAAATTGGGAAAGATTTCATAGAGTAGGTGACACAAGATTTGGGCCTTGAAATAGGAAGATTTTAATAGGTGGAAGTGAGGAAAGAGTTGGAGATGGTAAGAGGCATCAGAAGATAGCAGAACAAAGATCAGGGAACCACTAGCAATCTTCTTTACTATAGAAGGAAAATAGAGTGTTTGGATTCAAATAATGTGAAATAAACATCGACAGTAGGCTGGAGCCAGACATAAAGGTTTTTAAATGCCAGGCTAACTAGATTATATTTTATACTATCAGCAATGGGAGGGATAGGAGAGAACCCATATTTATTTAGTACCTACCTATGTTCCAGGTACTGTGCTAAGCTTTTTAGAAATATTATCTCATTTGACCCTGGGAGGTAGGTACTGTTAGTATCATCATTTGACAGTTGAAGAAACTGAGGCAAACAGAGGTTAGGTGACTTGCTCAGGATCATGTAGCTATTGTGTCTGAGGTGAGATTTGAACTCAGATCTTCCTGACTACAAGCCAAGAACTCTATCCTCCATGCCACCTATGGTGGTAGGTAGCGATTAAGGATTTTTAAGCCAGCAAGTGACATAATTAGAAATTAGGAAATTAATTGGGAAAATTATTTTGGCAGCTGTGTGAAAGATGGATTGGAGAAAGAAAAGACTGTAGGCAGGAAGATTCTGTTTAAAGGATAGCATGATAGTCTGGGCGAGATGTAATAAAGCTCTAAACCAAAGTGAAAGCAGTGTGAATGAAATGATGAGGAAGACATTGGATGGAGTAGATGTTGTGGAGGTAGAGGCAATAGGGTTTGGCGTCTGATTGATTGGCTGCAGAGGGTGGCGGGGGAAGAATCACAGATGATTCAAGTTGTAATCCTGGGTGACTGGGAGGAATGCTGGTGCCATCAATAGAAAGAGGTGAGTTGGGAGAAGGGGCAGGTTTGGGAGCAGTGGCGGGGGGAGGGAATGATAAGTTCAATTTCTGACATTGTGAGTTTGAGGTGTTACTGGGGAATACAAGTAGAGATGTTCAAAAGTCATTTGAAAGTTCAAGACTGGGACTTGAGGGAGAGATTGGGTCTAGTTACATAGAGGAGAGTCATCTTCATTGAGGTGACTGAAAAAATAGGTATAAATGAGGGAGAGGAAGAGAGACAGACAGACAGAGACAGAGAGAAAGAGAGAGACAGAGACAGAGAGACAGAGAGAACTGAGGGCAGAGCCTACCCACACTTGGGGGTAGGCATTAATGAACTAGTAAAGGAGAGTAAGAAAGAATATTCAGAAACATAGAAGAATCAAGAAAAAACAGCATCACAGGAAACAAAAGGAGAAAGTAGCCAGGATAGGGGTACTTAACAATGTCAAATTCTGCAGCAAGAACAAGGAAGGAGAGAAGTGAAGAAAGTCCATTGGATTTGTCAATTAAGATGTCTTTGGTAACCTTGGAAAGAGCATCTTTAGGGTTAGCACTATGGCATTAGAAGCCAAATTATAAAGTATTGATGAGTAAATGGGTGAAAGGGAAATAGTGAGTGTAGACAATTTTTTGTAGGAGTTTAATGGTAAAGAGGAATAAAGATAAAGGATGATGGCTTGAGGGGATAGGAGGATCAAAGGAAAGATTTTTTAAGATGGGGAGACCTACCTACTATGACATTTCCATAGATCTCCCCATTGCTTCTTGGTAGAGAGGAGTAAAAGGAAGAAAGGCATAGTGTAAGAATGGGAATAAGCAAGTCACGCCTATATAGCACTTTAGAGTTTGTAAAGCACAATAACTCTACACGGCAGGTAGTACAAGTAATATTTGTATTTTACAGATGAAGAAACTGAGGCATGAAGCAGTTACCACAGTGCATGAAATGTAGTAGGCTCTATATAGATGTTAACTATCATCATCATCATCATTTCCTGCCCAAGATCATATGGTTAGTTAGTGGCAGAGAAAAGAAACAAATTCTATTTCTTCGAGTTCACTCCTTTTTTCTCAATACCATAATTCTCCCAGGGAGTTCCATGAATCCCTAGAACAGAACATTTTAACACATGAATGATTCCTGACACTGTGAAGATGGGGAACTATCATAATGGCAACTTCTCCCACTAAACGGATGATGATCTACTTAGTATTTAGTTGATAACCAAGTTTCCTCTAAGGTCTATAGAAGTTAAGGCATTTGCTCAGGGTCACACATATAATGGTAGTAGTAGTACAGAACAGATTAAAACACAGTTCTTCTTGACTCCACACCTAACACTGTATCCACTATGGCCTCCTGCCTCTAGTGTTGAATACCAAAAGAATATGGCCAAGGGAAAGAATAAAGAATCGTTTCCATTCCTCTCCTCTTAGTTTCTCCTATGCACTGGATATCCAGTAAAACTTCTCTCGATCCTGCCATCTCCTCAAGTCTTCATCCTTTATCTCTCCTCGTCTTCATTATTAAACTTCCACAAAGTCATCTACTTTCACTTTATTGGTTTCCTTATCACCTACTTACTCATCAACCTCTACAATATGACTTCTAACTCAATTATGCTACTGAAAATATTCTCTCTGAGGTTACCAAAGAGAGAGTGAGCATAACACGTAAGAATGGGGTCAAACTATTATCAGGAAAAAAGGATGAGTAGAGACCATTATCAATGATATCAATAACCTCTCCACTTCACTCCCCTTAAAAAAACATTTGGATATTTACAATTTTGGAAGAGGTAAGGCAGGTATGTGTGTGTGTGTGTGTGTGTGTGTGTGTGTGTGTGTGTGTGTAAGGATTGTGTCCTCACTGAATAATCAAAATATTGTTTATAGCTTTTTATCTTTAGCAAAAAAAAATGTGGCCCTCGAATTCTGGTTTTTCACTGTCACTCTCCTTATACATCCATCTGGTACTCATTCATGCTAAGCAATTTTCCACTGCCACCAGCTTCGTTTTACTCTTACGTTTGCCTGTTGATTTACATTCATTCCTAGTGGTAGCACAGTGTTACCTCTGTTGTGCGGTAAGTCTGCAGTCCCATCAGAGACAGCCTATGACAGGGAAGTTTAGTTGAAGCCAGAAGGAGGTTCTTGCTGGTTTCCACTTTTCCTTGGGAATAAAGGGGAAAGGGGGTGAGGGAGGTGTAAGAACCAATGATCTGAGGAGCTAAATTGGTTTGTATATCCCTAATATGTTCCTAATATGTATCCCTAATATTGTCAGATTGAATACAGTTCTCCATGTTTCAGTTTCCTTAAAATGATGCCAGTGATTGGAACAGAATGGTCACATTCATTTGCCTTCTCATAAACTTGATGCAGTGGAAAGAACATTGGATTTAAAGGCAGAGGACGTGGATTTGAATCTTGCTCCTCTACCCATGGGAGGCCACTTAATGATCTCTGATGCTCAATCCCCTCATCTGTGAAATGAGGGTTCTGGACCAAATAGCTGCTAAGGGTCACTAAAGCTCTAAATCTAGTATCAATGGATGATCACTTGTTTTGTGTAATGGGGATTTCTAGAGGTTGGTCTGGGTGGTTGCTAAGGACCCTTCCAACTCTCAGACTCCATGATTTTATGAATCTGTGTTCCTCTTGGAGTTCTAGACTGGTTAATGTCTTGGGTTTGCCCTTATCTCTACAGCTGTAGACTATGTTTTGCACAGGGCTGACACATGGTAAGGAAAAAAGGCAGGCAAGTAAGCAACAAACTTGTATTAGGCTCTTACACTGTGCTAATAATTAGAGATATGATAAAAGCAAAGAGAAAGACACCCCTGCCTTCAAGGAGCTTACCTTCTAATGGAGGAAGAAAATGCATAAAAGGGGGCTAAACAGGGAGAACAGAAGGGACCCTTTGAGGATGTGATGAAAAAATCTGGAGAGACAGAAGCATAACTGGGCTAGGAAGGAAGCATGGACACTTGGGCCCCTCCCCAAAATGGAAACCCTTAGAAGACACAAGTCGGGGAAAGGAGTTAGCATGTTTGAGGGATGTTTCTGGTTGAGAAGATAGCTAATAAATCCTTGTTGATGAATTGATTGATTGTAGTACTAACCTCCTATGAATGTGAAATTGATTTCTGATAGAACTATGGTCAGAAAGACTATTTGGGGGAGGCACCAAAGTGCCCTGCCTCCCTGGTGGTGGAGTGGGGGTGAAGGGACTCAAGCGGTGCCTTTTTCCAGAAACCTAAAAAGAGGGTCTGCCAGGAACACAGCCCACACCTTCCTTATGACTGGCTTTACTCATAGTTCTTGTGATATTTTGGACCACATGCCAGGAAATTTTAATGAGCGGAGAACAATTCAAGTGAAGCAATGGAAAGAGATGACAATCTAGGGTTAGCTGCATAGACTCAAGAGCTCAGAAATTGTCTCATCCAGCCTCCTCACCTTCAAGATGGGGAGGGGAATGGTAAGGTAATAAGCACAGTGCTCCTATGAGCCATCACTGTACCAAGTGCTTTACAAATATCTTATCTGACACAACAACCCTGAGAGGTAGGTGCTGGTATTATCTCCATTTTACAGTTGAAGAAACTGAGGCAAATAGAGATTAAGAGACTTGACCAAGGTCATGCAACTAGTTAGTGTTTGAGGCTAGATTTGAACTCAGGTCTTCCTCATTCTAAACCAGGGCCCTATCTTGTTGTGCCATCTAGCTGCCTCTAACTGAATCATGATAATATAATTTCAGCACTGGAAGAGACTTCATCAACCAGCAAGTCCAATCCCTTCCCCCAAAAGAATCTCCACCATTACATTCCCAAGTGACCATTCAACAAAATGTCAAAGTGATTTTTTGGAAAGCATGGACCTGACTATGCCACTCCCTTGCTCAATAAATTCTAGAGGTTACTTATTTCTTAAAAGTTCAAATATAAAGTCTTCTGATTGGCAGTTAAATCCCTTTGCAACATGGCCTTCCTTACATTTCCAGCTTTATTACTCTGCTTCATGTACACTATAGTTCAGCTAAATTAACCTTGTTATGCCTCATACACAAGACTTCATCTCTCATCTCAGTGTCTTTACACTGGCTGTCCACCATGCCTGAAGGTACTCCCTCCTTGCCTCTTAGAATCCCCAGCTTCCTTCAAAGCTTAACTCAAATGTCCCCTCCTATGAGTCCTTTTATGATTCTCACAGCTATTAGCACTTCCCCCCACCAAAAAAAATTACCTTGTTATCTGTTTCGTATAGAACTCTGTAACGAATACATCATCTTTCACAGTTCAATTTTAAACTCCTTGGTGTTAAGAACTTTGCACTTTGTCTTTGTATTAGCACTTAGTATATAGTAGATATTTCATAAATCCTTGTTGAGGAATTGAACACCACCAGGGAGAGGGAATTCACTAGTTCCTGAGGCAACTCATTCTACCTGGAGATAATTCCAATCACTAAGGTTTCCCCTTCCAAAACAAGTTCTAAATTTACCTCCCTGCAACTTCTACCGTGAAGCTTCAAAAAGTTAACATGACTTGTCCAAGGTCACACAACTGATTAGTGAACAAGACAGCTCTGAGATCCAGGTTTCAACAATGTAACAGCTAGCATAGCTCTTTAAGGCTTACAAAGCTCTTTTCATGTTATCTCATTTGATTCTACATAGTAACCCTGCTAGGCTAAGTAAATTATATTTTATACTATTGGCAGTGGGAGAGAGAGGGAATAACAAGCATTAAATGCCTACTATGTGCCAGACATTGTGCTAAGTGCTTCACAAATATTATCTAACTTAATCCTCACAACACTGCTGGGAAGGAGGTGCAATTTTTATCCCCATTTGACTGGTGAGGGAACTGAGGCAGACAGGGTTTAAGTGACTTGTGCAGGATCACACAGCTAGTAAGTTTCTGAGGCAGGATTTGAACTCAATCTTCTTGACTCTAGGCCTCTAACCACAGTGCCACCTTTCTATTGGCAGCTCTGCTTGGTTTGAATTCCACATCCTGTCTGATGTCCTCTCCTCCTTTTTTCCAGATTTCCTCTGTATGTTTTCCCATGTTAGACTGAAAAAGTTCTTGAGGTTAAAGATTGTCTTTCTTTTTCTTATTTATATATCCAGTTTAGCACATAGTAGGTGCTTAATTCTTATTTATTGAATTGAACCCAGCTGGCTCACACATTTACTGAGTGCCTACCCTTACATGTAAGGCACTCTATTGGTAATGGAGATACAAAGACATCAGTCTTTGTATGGTCCCTGCCCTACTGGTCCCTAGTGGGTGCTTTTCCATACAATCTTGTTCTGATCTGTCACTCCCTTGGCTAATTTTATTCATTTTTAAAGAATCTCAGATTCATTTTGGGTTATACCCTTATTTACAATTACTTATCCTGAGTTACACAGCCCACAGTAGTGAAATTAACTAGCACATCAGTAACTGCATTTTCCCATTTTAGTCATCTCTTTAATACTTTGATGTTAGATCACATGTATATTTGAGTGAAAGACAAGAGTACGAAAATAGTTTTCAAAGGACTGAAAGATAGTGCTCACATCTCACATTCCCTTTCGTTTCCAGTTTAGAGAATAGTCTCCCTCCATGAAAAGGAAGACAAGGCTGGTGGTATGAGTTGAGACACTAAAAGCCTGTTCTCTTTTCCCAGGTAGAGTCACTACATTGAATTAAAGCAGTATCTTAAAAGATGGCCTCAATTAAAGTGCTAACTCATGATCTGAACAGATTTCCCTAACCCATCTGCATAATTAGTCTATCATGTTAACTAGATGTCACTGTGAATAGCAGAAAGCAGAGGGCTTGGAAGAATGAGACACACACACAGGATACGTAAATTTGGTGGAGGTTTGAAAGCACAGACATCGTTTGGAGACCATAGGCCCCCAAAAAGGGGTTTGGAGATGGGCAGTAGTGCAGCATCTCATGGAAGCTACCAGAATTGGACAGTAGGGATGAACAGGAGGCCTGACTACTTAAACCTCACAGTTTTATCACAGCTTGATATCTGCTGGGGAGCCCTAAGGATGGGATAAGGTGGTATCAGTGAAGGACACTGAAGAGGAAAGCCCAGATCCTCTAGCATCTCTGCCTTAGAATTTTTGGATGGCAAAGGGGAAAAGTGAGGGCATGGAAGGAGGCATCAAGCAGGTGCTTTTATCATGCTAACTACTGAGACACCCTTGATGGATTCTCATTGGATAGGCACTGAGGTCCTGGTAAAGAGTGAGATCTGCTCCAAAAGGAAGAATATTAGCCACATAGGAGTTTTCTGATGTGTCCTCTCCTCTCCTTTTCCTCTACCCAAAGGGTATTCTTTTAAGCATGTTGCCTCTTCTCTCCACAGTAGGCCCTTAAAAAGAAGCAATAAGGGAAAGGTTTAACCTTCCGTGCAAAGTTACCAACCTGACCTTGCCCCAAGACTTTTCCCTCTTTACCTTCCACTCCCCACTGTCTCACTATTGAAAGAATATGTGCTTCAACCCTGGACCCTGAATGTTTTTGGATAAACAGAAGGCTCAGTTCCTATTAAAAGCTCAATCTATTGACTTTCTGTCACATACCTCAGAAGGGTTTCAGTTACCAGGTGAGTAACATTTTGGGCCACCTGAAGAAAAAACTACATTTTGAGAGCAGAGATTCATGGGATTCCACAGAGGGAGACCTCTCTCAGGGAGGGTTTTGTGGGTAGGGAATAGGTACTGTAGCTCTTTTTATCATCACTTCCCTTATAGAGAGGTGAGTTTATCTTCTTTCCTTTTCAGAAAAGGAACCTGAGACATGGAAATGAGAATAGACCTGTTTCAAGTTGTACAGTCAGGCAGATAGACAAAAGTCTCCCCTGAGCCCTTACAAGGTAGATGGGACAGTATTGCCATTTGGAATGCAAATTAAGGTGTAGCTATGGTCACTGACCTTAAAGATCCTCTGATCCAGTGGCAGTAATAAATAGTAGCAAATCACATTTTCAATCAATCAATTAACATTTATTAAAGGCCTGCTCTATGTCACAGGCATAGAGATAGGTGCTAAGATTCAAAGACAAAAATTCAACTTTCTCTGTTCTCAGGGAGCTTGTAATTTATAGGGGGAGAGGAGGGTAGAAAGATAAATAGATAGATAGAAAGATAATGGAGGGAGGGGTAGAGATAGAGAGATAGAGGTGGGTAGGTAGAAAAATAGGTAAATAGGTAGGTGGATAGATAGATAGGCATAGGTAGTACATAGGTAACTAGAGATAGGTAGATAGAATGGAGGGAGGGAGGGATATAGGTAGATAGAAAGATAGGTAAAAAGGTAGATAGATGAATGGATGGATAGATGGATGGATGGATGGATGGATGGATGGATGGATGGATGGATGGATAGAGATAGGTAGATAGAATGGAGGGAGGGAGGGATATAGGTAGATAGAAAGATAGATAAATAGGTAGATAGATGAATGGATGGATAGATAGATGAATGGATGGATGGATGGATGGATGGATGGATGGATGGATGGATGGATAGATGGATGGATAGATGGATGGATGGATAGAGATAGGTAGATAGAATGGAGGGAGGGAGGGATATAGGTAGATAGAAAGATAGATAAATAGGTAGATAGATGAATGGATGGATAGATGGATGAATGGATGGATGGATGGGTGGATGTATAGATGGATGGATAGATGGATGGATGGATAGAGATAGGTAGATAGGAAACTATAGGTAGAGAGACAGATGTTGATAGAGATAGGTAGATAGATAGATGGATAGATAAAGATAGAAAGATAGAACATAGATACATAAGGAAATCTCAATAATTTAGAATAGTTGATAAGTATCTTAGCTCTTGGTGAACTTGTTTGCCTTTGGGTTGTTAATTTTTGAAAAGGCCTTCTAAACCAATCAGTCATAGGAAAAATGTTGGGAGGGGAAGTGTTTCATGGGAAGGCACTGTTTTGACTACCTTAGCGATACCAACTTATTCACAAACTACCTAATGTGCTAATTATTCCCCATAGCTAAAATCATGGCATTTAAAGCTAGGAAAAGGCCTGGAGGATCAAAACTCCATCACTTTCTACCACATTAAAAATAGGCCTCCTAAGGGTCTCAACTAGGTAGCACCTGCTATATTTAATGGCTTAGGCATAGCCCAACTTTTGTGGGTCTGTTTTCTCATCTGTAAAACAAAGGATTTAGAACAAGCCTTTGTTCCAAAACGCATATGTATCTTCCATGTGAGTATAGGATTTTACAGTTGACAAGAACCAGCATAGCAAAGTATAAATAGAGTTCCAGACTTGGAGACAGGAATGAATCAATGAATGAATGAATGAGCATTTATTAAGAGCTTACTACATGCCAAACACTAGGACCACAAATACAAGAGCAAAAACAGATTCAAATCCAGTCTCGGACATGACTAATTATTTTTCCTAAGTCTTAATTCCCTCATTTGTAAAATGGGGATAATACAGGCACCTCTCCCACAGGTTTGTCCTAAGGATCAAATGAGATAAATGTGAAGTGTTTTGCAAACCTTAAAGGGCTTTAAAATGTTGTTGTTCAGTTGCATCCAACTCTTCTTGGTTCTATTTGGAGTTATCTTTGTAAAGATATTGGAGTGGCTTGCTGTTTCCTTCTTCAGGACATTTTACAAATGAGGAAGCTGAGGCAAGGTGGGTTAAGTGACTTGCCCAGGGTCCCACAGCTAGTAAGTGTCTGAGCTCAGAAAGATGAGTCTTCCTGACTCCAGGTCCAGAACTCTATCCACTGTGCCACTACGTGAGCTAAGATAAGTGTTTATCAAGTGCTTTCCTCACCATAACTAGGTAACTGTAAATAACTTGTGAAGTATCTGTAGTTCAAAATTATTATCCTCATCTTACAGATTAGAAGACTGAGGTCCAAAGAGTTTCTGTACTCTACCTCCAAATCATAGAACTAGGCAGAGTTAAGTTTGGAACTCAGATCTAGGCTTTATAGTTCCAGGTCAAGAGCTGTTTTCATTAGACTAGACAAATGTAATTGCCAAGATTAGAGGCATAATGGTAGATGATTACAAAATTCTCTAAGGGCATTTCTGGGAAAGGATGCGCCAGAGATGGTGCTGGGAGATTGGACAGTAGGCTCGGCTAACTAAAGGAGGCTTCCTAGAATAAGTAAGCCCCTTGAACTGAGGTTGAGGGAAACAAAAGGATTGGGGAGGGAGGGGTGAAGACTGGCCTGGCCTGCAGGATACTGAGGGCACAAGCTTAGAACAGAGTGGAATAAGGCGTAAGGCAATATGGGAGCCAGGGACAGAATCCAATCCTCCAGGCCTGGACTCTGTGACTGTAGAATGCTAATTCTGGTCATCTTTCAGTAGCTTGTGGGTACTGATAGCTTAATCACTGTGAAGTCCCTGAGGACCTCAGTGGAAGGTGGGATGAGACAGGGAAAAAGATAACCAGACTCTGGCCCTAGAGTTGATGGAATCTGAGACCCAGGAGGCTTCAGAGATTTGCCAGGGGTCTTCCTGGCTTCACAGAAAGCTAGTGACCTTTTCTCAATGACTGACTTTCTCCCCTAGGACACTACTGCTCTCTCTCTCTCTCTCTTTCTGTCTCTCTGTCTCTCTGTCTCTGTCTCTGTCTCTCTCTCTGTCTCTCTCTCTCTCTCTCTCTCTCTCTCTCTCTCTCTATCTGTCTCTCTCTCTCATCAGAATGAGCTGTTTCTCATGTAGTCAGCTTGCAAACATGAGGCCTAGCACCATTCAATGCTGCCCCTCCCCCTCCATTGCTGTGCCATGCAGCTAGGAGATCAAAAGTGAGAGGAGCTAGCCCATGGTCTATTTTCCTAGTTATGGCAAAGACTGGGTCCCGGGTTACCCATGAAGCAAATGGCCTGGACAGGAAGGTACAGCAGGAGGATCTCCTGTTCCCATAATGAGCCAGAGATGGGAAGATGGGCAGCCAGGAGCAAACTGCCTGCCTGGGTCTTGAACCTTGGAAAGACCCCAAGAGACAACCTGGACCGTCAAGTAAACACAGAATTACTTCTACCCCATGAGTGGTGCTTTCAATTTGACCCCATGCTCAAAGTCAGTTTTTCTATATATTCAACATTTAAAAAGATTACCCTTATAAGAAAGAGATACAAAAACAATCTCCCAGCATAAGCCTTCCCTCTCGGAGACTCAGTGTCCTCATCTGGAAATAGGGGGTAGTAATGATTGATTGCACCATTGACCTCACATAACCATCATGAGGAAAGTGCTTTTAAATTCTCGAAGCTACATCGACGTGAGTCATCATCTATCATGATGAACAACTAGTTATTCCCTAAGTGGGGTCCCAGGGGCTTTCTCTGTAGTTCAGAGAGAAGACTTTAGAGCCAAGGAACGGTTGTTTCTTGGGCAAGATCATTGTGGTATCCTGGTTTAGAAGGTGGATCTGGAAAGAAATGAAGACCCAGGTTCAATCCAGTCTCAGATATTTACTAGCTGAGTGAGCCTGGGCAAGTCACTTAACTCTGCCTCAGTTTCCTCATCTGTAAAAACAAACTGGAGACGGAAATGGCAAAAACCACTCCAGTATCTTTGCCAAGAAAACCCCATATGGAGTCAGAAAGAATCAGACACGATTAATCAATTAAAGAACAACAAGGTCCCTTTTAGCTCTAAATTAGAAATCAGAAATGGGAGTTATTATTCCCCCCTTCTAGAGTCCTGCCCTCTAAGATCTTATACTCTGAGATGTGAAGAGGTGCAAGAACACTAGGTTCTGCTGGCAGAAGGTGGGGATGATAGCAAACACTCTTGGTTACTCTGCTGGTGGGAGGTGGGACCAGCAGAAGACATTAGTTCAATAGGTCATTGATCTAGGCTTGAAAGGCACCTTAGAGATCATCTGGCTGTAGAATCATAGATTCAGCTCTAGAAGGGATGCCCAAAGACCCCTAGTCCAACCCTTCCATTTTACAGATGAGAAAACAGAGGCCTGAGAGGTTAAGTGACTTGCCCAAGTTCATACAAGTAATGAGACAGAAGCAGGGTTTTACTTCAAAGCCACAGCTCTTTCCAGGGGACCATACTGCCCCAACTCCCTCATGTTACAGGGGAAGAAATTTACGTCCGGCATGGTGCAATAACTTACTTGGGTACCAAGTGGCAAAGGTTCAACCCTCTGATTTCACCTTCCCTGCTGAGGCACGACGTATCTCTGGTCTCTCTTGATTTGTGAGCTTTTTGATGAGCGCAGAGAAGAAGAAGAACTTTCTCTTTGGGAGAAAGAGGAGATCAGCTGGATGGAACAGGCAATTCTAGTGTGGCTCCCATTTCTGCAGTCCAGCTATCTCCCATCCCCTGGGAAATGCAGCCTCAGCTGACATGGGCAGGAGAATATGAATGTCTGGTGTGAGAGCCATGGCAGATGGAGGGGGAAGGGATGAAGGAAGAGGTGAGAAGGGGATTGGAGAAAGGAAAAGGAATGATAAATGATGTGTAGGAGGGAGGGAAAAGTTCAGCATAGAGATGCAAAAAGAACCAAAAATGTAGTCAGATGCTGGAAGCAAAGGGAGCCAGTTCCCCAGGAGCAGCATGACCTGGCGGGAGAACATTGGATTTGGAGTCAGAAGGCCTGGGTTTCTCTAAATCCTGTGATGCTGAGGAGGCAGGGCTCTGATGTGGACAAAGGTTGGATATGAGGGGGATGCTGTCTTTGGAGAGCTTTTGAAATGTTTATGAAAATTTATCCCACCACCTCCCCTCCCAATTATTCAGTTGAAGGTATTTTTTAAAGTCCCCTGGCATTAGGGTTATGATGACATTAGCTCATGTTTACTTAGCATTTCACAGTTTATAGAGAAAACTTTGCTCAGTCCCATGAGGTAGAGAATGGAAGTCCTTGCTGTCCCTGTTTTACAGATGGAGAAACTGAGGTTCAGTGGTTAAAGCAACTTGACCGAGGTCACAGAGCTAGTAAGATGGAAGTCCTTCCTGTCCTCATTTTATAGATAAGGAAACAGTGATGAAGTGACTTGGCTATAGTCACAGCTATTTAAGATAGAAATCCTTACTGTCCCCATTTTACAGATGGGAAAACTGAGGCTCAGTGGCTAAGTGACTAGCCCCTGGTCACAGAGCTAGTAAGTGACCAAGGTGAGAGAAGAACCCAGTCATCTGGACTCCAGGGGAGTCTCCCTGAACTTCAAGTGGTCAGTAGGATTGGTCAGGAATGAGTTCCTGCCATGAGACCCCTCAGAAAGTCCAAACTGTGGCTCCTGGCTGAGAGAAAGGCATCTGAAGCTTCTACTGAGCTCCCTAATCCCTCCTCATGGGCATCGTCAGCCCTAAACTTCTATTCTGTATTTGCTCCTGTCCCTCTAAGCTTGGCTCTTGGATGGGCAGAAATAGCCATCAGTGTCACCTGTACAGCGGTGGGAGACATTGGCTGGAACGGCCAGAACGTACAGTCTGTAATTTCTAGAGAAGTAACAATAATGGAGCTAATTTTGTGTTTGATCATTTTGTTCCTAGGGGAGCGATGGGGACAAGAGAGGGAAGGCTGAAATGAGGCTGTGTCTTGGTGACAGCTCCCCTGAGGAAGGCCTTGAGATTCACTAGAGGTGGCTTGAGGCTCCCAGGAGTGACCCACACCCACCTCCACTGTCTTGGGTCTCATTCCACTCCCCTCTCCTTCCACCCCACTATTGTCTGGGCATGAAAGGCTTCCCCTCCTAACTGCACAGAGCCAGAGAGGGATGCAGAGATGGGGGTCAGGGCAGATCCCTGTGGGTCCAAACCAGGAGGCCAAGGTTCCAGGTCTTCTCTACCTTCTGTATCTTCTCTCAACTTGGATCCCTTTTTATGGACCGTTCCCAACACTCAGAACATACACACACACACACACACACATACATACATACACATACATACACATATGCACACACACATACACATATACACACACACATGCACACACAACACACCCCTTCTAAAATGCTCCATTTCTATGGAGGTAGGTCTATCTAAATGTACACACAAAGGTCTGAGACACAGGGATTGGGATCATCCCTAGGGGTAAATCACACTGTACTCCTTCCTGCCCCATGGAATGGAAAGAGACTGGGATTTATAGTTAGGGGTCCAGAGTTCAAATTCTGACTGATATACCTTCCTAGGCGCCCTTAAATGTCTCATCTGTAAAATGAGGAACTTGGAGCAGATTTTTGGACTTAAAAAATATATTTTGATGACTGCATTTCAGGATAATTAGTTTCCAATGTAAATTTGTATATTTTATCTATGATTTAAAAATATTTTTTCTGAGAAGAAATCCATAGGTTCCATTCAGTTGTCAGAAGGTTCCATAACACACACACACACACACACACACACACACACACACAAAGGTTAAGAACCCCTGGACTAAGATATCTCTGAGCAACCTGGCAACTCGAAGTCATAGGCATCAAGATGGCCCACTGGTTTGGGCACTAGACTTAGAGTGAAAAAGACCTGGGTTCAAATCCTGCTTTAGATACTTATTAGCTGTATGACCCTGGGCAAGTCACTTAACTTGTCTGCCTCAGTTTCCTTATCTTGCAAAATGAGGGAGTTGACTGGATAACTTTAGGACCCTTACCCGCTCTAAATCTACTATCTTATAGGATTATAAAATTCAAAAAGGTTAACCAACCTTTTGTTTTAGTTAACAATAATGATTCCATATGTGCCTAATGATAGATTTTTCATTTCCAAGGTGCTTTCTCGGTGTGTTGTTTAGCTGGCTTAAATCTGCAGGCTTATGGTTTGTCTATGAACCTATCTTCTCTAGAGTTACTTCTTCTTCCCTGGGGCTATTTCAATACACTCACCGCGCTCCCCCTCCTTCCCATTCGACTACCTTCCACACATACAAGGAAATCTGGGGAAACCATTTTTTTAGATAAAATTCTGAGCACAGACCATGAATTCAAACAATATAGCAGAATAGTATAGATTTTCTGACTTTAGATCAGAAAATCTTAAATTCAAATACAGTTTATCACCTGGGAAACCTTGCACAAGTCAAGTTTTCAGGGTCTCTTCCCTCTTATCCGTAAAATGAGAGGGTTGGGCTAAGTGACCCTGAAGTTCCTCCCAGCTCCAGACTTTTATCCTATGATCAATTCCATTCTCCTTCTAAGGAATTTTTGTAAATCACCATGACTTTCCTTGGGACCCGTTAGTCCTTCACTTTCAGGTACTTATTAGAAGTCTGACTCTGGTAATAATGATAATAGAAATAATAATGGGTCCTAAGGGCACGTCATTTAACTTTTCAGAGCCTCAGTTTCCTCACCTGTAAAATGAGAAGTTGTAATAGATGTTCTGAAGTTCTGCATGCTGGTCAGCAATTGGAGAGCTCTCTATTAAAAATCCTGATGCTGTAGTACTCTAAGATGATCTGTGCTTCCCTTCTTCCAGCTCCCCATCCTCACACTTCTAAGTCCTCTCTCCTTTTACTATTGGCACTCACTTTCAGGGTAGCAGATTTCTAGTTCTTCCCACTTTCCTTCAAGGCGGGAGGGGGGAGCAGTCTGGTGTAATTATAAGGATTCTGAAGATAACTGGATTTGAATGCTAATTCCAACCCTTATTAGATGGGTGACCATGGGCAATCATTTAACTTCAGTTTCCTCATATAAAGTAGGGATAAAAATACCTGTAGGACCTACCTCATAGGGTTGTGGTGAGAATCAAATTAGGCGTTTGTATTACACATTTTTAAAATCTTTAAATGCTATATGTTGTTGTTCGGTTATTTCAGTTATGTCTGACTCTTTGTGACCCCATTTGGGGTTTTCTTGGCAGAGGTACTAGAATGGTTTGCCATTATTTCCTTCTCCAGCCCATTTAACAGATGAGGAAACTGAGGCAAATTTGCTCAGGGTTACACAGCTATGGGTGTCTAAGGCCATATTTTAAGTCAGCAAGATGAGTCTTCCTGACTCTAGGCCCACCATTCTATCCACTATGCCACTTAGCTCTCTACAAACACTATATAAATAATACTAGTTATTGTCATTATCATCACCCAGAGTCAAGTTTCAAAGCCTCTGATGACATCCGTGATAGAACATCACACCCACATCTGAACCCGGTGCCTGAAGGTGAAAGACTAACAGTGGGTCCCAGGGAAAGTCACAACGATGGATATCCAAAAAAAAAAAAAAAAATCTTAGGGAGACAAAGGAATTGAGTATAGGGTCAAAGGTCAAAAACTGGCAAGGAACAAAGAGATCCACCCAGATTAAGTGACTTGCCCAGGGTCACATAGATAGGGAGTAGGATTTAAACAGACCATTCAACTCCAGAGTCTCTTTTTTCCACAATATCATTTACTGAATTTATCTTTGTAAAGAAGAGGCAGTTAAGCAGAAATTAAAAAGCAGCCTTAGAATCTATGAAGATACAATGATTAAGTAAAGAGAATAACTGTTCTCTCTTTTTTATGGGGAGCAAGACTGGAGTGTAAGGTCTAAAAACTGCTATTTACTTGGGTTAAACTTGAAAAGGGACTTCCTAAGCACTTGACCCCTGGAAAGGGCTAAGAGCCAATTGTGTTTGTGGGGATTTTTGTTTGTTTTGTTTTTAGAATGTGTAAACAATCTTAAAAGTATTTTGTCTTCTTCCCTTATAGTATGTATATGATATGGTCAGAAAAAATAGGAAAGCTATGATCCCTGGAGTTAGTGAACTGGAGTTCAAATCCTATATTTTTAATTTTTGTCTATTTATTTTTAGTTTTCAACATTCACTTCCATAAAATTTCGAGTTCTAAATTTTTTCCCCCTTCTTCCCCTCCCCCCTCCCCAAGAGGTCATGCATTCTGATAATAGGCTCTACATATACATTCATATTAAACATATTTCCACATTAGTCATATTGTAAAGAAAGATTAGAATCAATGAGAAGAACCATGAGAAAGAAGAAATAAAAAAGAGAGAGAGAGCAAATAGCATGCTTCAATCTTCATTGAGACGCCATAGCTCTTTCTCTGGATGTGGATGGCATTCTCCATCATGAATCTTTTGGGGTTGTCTTAGGTCCTTTCACTGCTGAGAAGAGTTAAGTCTATCAGAGTTAGTTACTGTACAATGCTGCTGTTCAAATCTTGTTTTCTATGATTACTGGGACCTTGGGCAAATCATTTCACTTCTCAGGGACTCAGTTTCCTCACTTGTAAAATGAAGGTCTAGACAATCTCTAAGGTCCCTCCTGCTTTTAGATCTATGACCCTGAGTCCAGAGTTTGTAGTCAGAGGACCTGCTCTGTGACCTTGGCTGAGTCTCTGAGGTCATCTCTCTGGGCCTCAATTTCCTTGCCTGTAAAAAGGATTGAAGTGCCTGCCGAGGTCCCTTTCAGCTCAGAATCTGTGATTCTACAATCCTCTGATGTGATGGTTTCTCCCCTTGAAAAGCCTAGCTTTCCCTTAACAGCACATGGAAAGAAGTAGACCGTGGGTGAGACACTCTTCCTCACCCTAGGGTGCCTGCCAGGAGGCACAACCCCCTCGCTAGACAGAGGCAAGAGAGAAAAAAGAAGTGGCCCACAAAGCTATCTACCCGGCTAGGAGGGAAAACAATTCCTCCTCTTCTCATCCCACTCAGCTCTAATCTCCCATCTGCTTGTGTGCTCCCCACCAAAGCATCGTGTATTTATTGTGCCTCTCTTTTTTACTCTCTAAGCTCTAAGTCACAGAGAGGGGGCTGCCCTGCATCACCAAGTCTCCTCATCCAGGAGTTCTCTACACTAATGGAATTGTTGGGGTTTAGGGGTGCTGAGACCCTGAAATAGTGACACAAGGGTGCTGCCTTGAATGAATTCAACTCAAGCCTTCTTTCAATCAAAGACCAGATATATTAAAACACTGGTCAGGGTGGGTGTGATATTTAAAATCCACCATATTGGTCGGACTCTTAAGGAATCTGAACTTCACATCCCATCCCCATCAAAATCAGTCAATCAATCAGCATTTATTAAGCATTTTCTACATGCCAGGCACTGACCTAAATGCTGAAGATACAAAGAAAGTCAAAAAACAGTCCCTGCCCTCAAGGAGCTCACCTTCTAATGGAGGAGACAATGGACAATATCTATATAGTGTAAATGGAAAGTCATCTCAGAAGGAAGGCCTTAGCCATGGAGGGGATGAGGAAAGTCCCCTTGTAGGAGGGGAGATTTGAGTTGAGTCTTGAAGGAAACCAGGAAAATAATGAGAAGGAGAAGGAAAAGAAGGAGGAGGAGAAAAAGGAGGGAGAGGAAGAGGAGGAAGAGGGAGGACATGGGGAAAGAGGAGGATTAGGAGAGGGAAGGAGTGGAGGAGGAGGGAAAAGAAAAGGAGAAGAAAGAAAAGAATGGAGGAGGGAGAACCCAGGTCCAGCATCTCCTACTCTTTTTATATACCTATGTATGTTATCACCCTTAATAAAATGTAAATTCTTTGAAAGCCAGGATGTTTGTATCTCAAGAACCCTAGCACATAGTAGGCACTTTAATAAATGCTTATTAACTGCCTTGGTGATGGCTTCTTCCTCTTCTCCCTGGTCACTATACAAGACAAAGGGCATGCATGAAGGGGGAACATGAGGTCTTCTGTTCTGCTGTGAAGACAGGCTAACGTGTCCAAGATGTGGCTCCTGGGAGTCATTCCACCTTGATGCTTCAGGGAATTAGATCTTAGAAGAAAGCTTCTGCCCCCACTGGACCTAGTTTACTCTTCCAACACTGCCCTCCTCCCTCCCACAAGTGTCCTTTGGAGTAATTTAGCACTTAGGGAGAGGATGATGTAACAGGCATTTTCCTGAGAAATGACAGTCTAGGGCCAGCATGCTGGCACCGGGCAGGTTTGAGTGAGCAGGAGATGGATCCTCTTGCAATCTGTAATGCAGTCTGACACCATCAATTTGTCTCTCTTAGTGGATGAGGGAGGCAGGGAAAGGGACAAGGGAAGTAAATACTCTTCAATTCTAGTGGTTTCTCCATCAGTATTTCTCCTGTCCAGGACTCAAGACAATAAACATTTACTAAGTACTTACTATGTGCCTGGTAGTGTTCTAATTGCTGGAGTTACAGAGAAAAATAAAAAAGACAGTCCCTGCCCTCAGGAGTTTATGTTCTAATGGAAGATAACACATAAAAGGGATGCTGAAAAAGGGGATTGAGAGGAGATACCCATAGAAGACTTGGTGCTGAAGTCCCAAGAATGAAGAATGGCTGGTCTGGGCCATTTCTAAAAGTAGGTATTCATATGCTGTTTGTCCTTCATTCTCAAAGAGGAACATGACATCATGGAGGTAATGCCATGACTTGCAAGTGAATTGGATTTAAGTGAGGCAGGGCTGTGCAACATCACCAGCCTCACTTTCTCCTCCTCACTAGGTCCAGTGGCAAGATATAGATCGGGATGATTGGAGATAGTCCTCTAAAAGCAGGTTAAAGGTTATAGGAAGAACTTACTTATGGGAAAGGGGAGCCATGAAGGATAGAAGAAGAAGCAGTTGAGGCATGAAGGGGAAGTCCAGAAACTTACCTGGTCTAGACCCTTCCTCAAAATAGATGTTCTGAGAACAGCTTACCAATGAAAGAAAGTGGAACTAAAAGGGGAAGTTGATGAGGCATGGTGGGAAAGTCCAGGCTTGAGGGTGGGTTTGGGGGAGTGGGGTTGTCTTGCATGCTTTCAAAAGATGAGACCTCTCCCCAACTATCCCAGATGATTGGCTACTGCATCAGAGAAATTTTAGAACAGGGCCCCTTGGATGGAGGGTGGGATGCAACTTCTGAATTTCTTTGATTCTATGGCTATCCCCTCAGACAGTGGCCCTCTTCTTGCTGAAAAGGAAAGTCAGAGATGGGAAGGGCCTCAGTAGCCATAGCCCCCCCACACACGCACATACACTAATAGAGGAGAGATTTCAAGTTCCTGTGGGCCAAAAGTATGGCTAGAGCTGGTGAACTTTACAGACCAATGTCTTAGAAGCCTGTGAAAGAGGCAACAAAGCTGACAGACCTCTAGGTATCATCTTGTACTACACGATAACCTTCACTAAGGCTGTAACCCCCACTGCCTTGCCAATCCTATAGTGTCTGTTCTCAGAAATGCTTCTTCTAAATTGGAATTCTTCATCATCAGTCACAGGAGAAAGTTTTTAGCATACACACATGTACACACACACACACATACCCCACTGGGGTCAGCACCTCCTTTCCTCTATAAGCCCCTACAGATAACTAATGCACCGAGGGATATGGAAAGAGAATCACCACTGAGTTGCTCTCCTCTCCCTAGAGGAAACCAACAGTTGTTCAACATTCACGCAGCATGATAGTTTATGGCAGCAAATGAAGACAGATTTTCTATCATTAACTCCATTTATATGCCATTTACTCCCTTTTCTTGTTCCTTAATGGAGATGCTTGATGGGATGACCAAACCTCAGGTAGACCAGCAAGCCCTTTGGTCATTTTCCTAATGCCAAACAATGTCTTTTATTCTAATAATGGCAGGCCTCCTCAGACTTCATGTTAGTGGACCATTTTCTCCACCTACTCAAATTTACTGAAAGCCTCACTTTTCCCCAACCTCCCTAGCCTTCCTCCCACCTTTTAAAAAGTCATTAGGAGGAAATCTGGTACCTCCCAGTGTGATTCTGACTCACTAATATTTGCCCAAAAGTAATGGTGTGTGTGATACAGCAGACCTCTTTTCAAGGTCAGGTTCACAAGACAGAGGCTTGAGGAAAACTTCCCTAAATGGAACCATCTGTTTCCCTGAAGATAATTCGCAATGGAAGCGTTTGCTTACCCTCCCTGCTGACATGCATTTTTGCCTCTCAACATGTCCCCCACAGCTGAACTCCACCACCTGAGGCTCCCTCTCAAACTAACTCTTCTAGCGTCCTGGCTGACCTGACCCCAGTCTATTCAGGCTTTCTCCAGCTTTCTCCAGGACTCACTCTGTGGCCGCAGCCTTGCCTAGTCACTGGAGCTGGAGTTTATTAGAGTATCACTTAAGACACCTCGCTTAGGCTCATCATTTATTCATAAAGCCACAAAGCCCTTGGGGTGGGAAAGCATTCAAGAGGCGGAACAGAAAACAAATACAACCTAACCCTGGAGCTCGCAGCAGGGAGCCCCCAGCGTCACAATAGATACAGATGCCACCCTTTGAAACACAACCGCCCCCAGACTCACCGCCTGAGCTCTGGAGAGGAGCACAGAAACCACGTCATCCCAGTAAGCAGCAGATTCCCTCACACAGTCACCCTGAAAAAAATAAAGAAAACTGGGAGGGAGGTGTTTCATGCCCTTTTTGCTCAGTTTCCAAGGGCAGGGCCCAGTGGATGGGAGAAGGCTGCTAGCCATCGCTAAAAGCCAAATCCAGTCCTTTGCCCTCCTTGGACGAGCTCTACCCACACAAAGCAACTTAACTGCACTTGCTGCCCAATGCATCAGACACGGTTTTGGTCTCCTGTGGTTTCTATAAAAGTGTAAGGGATGCTTCCCAGCTGATGATGAGAGATGCAGACAAACCACTTAAAGATGAAGATACTCAAAGTGTTCTCTGAGAGTCACGGAAAAAGCATCTTTGCTCTCTGCAGCTCAGATTCCCATGATGGAAAATGACAACATTGGCTCCATTCATAGCTTCTCCAAAGGGGCATGGAGAGGCAGTGAAGTTTCATGAGAAGGGATGCTCGTTTGGTTTTTCTCACCCCATCAGCTTTGTTTAGTGTTTTGGAAGGAGCACTGGACTCCAAGCCAGGGGACTTGGGCCCAAATTTCATCTCTAATGCTTACTAGCTTCAGGATGATGAACAAGTATCCTGGCATCTCTGAAATCCAATTTTCTCATCTTTAAAATGGTGATAAAACATTCAAACTACCTATCTCAAAGAGTTAGCTGGGAATTATTTTGCAAATCTCAAAGGGTACACAAATGTGAGGGGTTACTATCTGAGAAATGAACTATTGGGTTTCCCAGCATAGGGAATTGACAACAGTTAGAAATTTTAGTAATGGGTGATGGGAGAATTACTCTGCCCCTTTCCATTTTCAATCATAGGACATTAGAGGTAAAAGCAACCTTTGAGATCATCTGGTCTAGGCACTTTATCTTACAGAGGAGGAAAGAAAAGCCCAGAGAGAAAAAATAAATAAATTGCCCCAGGTCATTTAGCCCTTACTAATAGAGCTGGAATTAGGATTCACATTTCTTGATTTCCAAGCCTATACCCAGTCCACCACACCACACTCAGAGACAGGCTGATTTCAGGCATTAGACAGAAGGATATGCTTTAGTAAACCATTGAAGGTGGGTCAAAGGTAATCAAGTCAAACACTATGCCTTGTGGACTAACCCTTAAAAGTCTCATTGCCCAGATCTCATTTAGAGCTGAGAACATGTTAATACCATTGGCACTATAATCATGTATGCAAGTTGTACTCAAGGAAAGATTTATTTGTTGGGAATTTTTTAAGGAAAAAGGCTGTTTATTTGTATGCAGTTGGACTATTGAGAAGGCAAGGTTACTTAAGAGAAAAGGAAATGGCAGGGGGGGGGCTCTCCTCCTGTGCATTCAAGAAGAATCAAAACATGATCAAAGCATCTAAGAGAACAACTGACCTCCCATTCTCAAGGAAAGATTTATTGAGGAACTAACATCTGCCTGCCTCTTGTTCAGGTTACAGAGCCCTTCCCCCCACCCCTCAACAGAAGCAGCAGGTGTTATTTCCCAGCTGCTGCTAAGTCCAGGTCCACTTCACTAGCCCTCAGCTAAAAGGAGCCAAGAGCACCAAGCTGTTTTCTGACCCTCTCCTAATGAAAGGTGACCTCCCCAGCACTGGGAACCTCATTACCAGCTGGTGGCCCTAAGGCCATCCTCACCCGAAGTCAGGTAAAAGATGGTAGCAATAATATGGCAGCCCCTACACATCTCTTTTTGACCCCTTGGCTGACATATCAAATATTTCTAATTAGGATTTAAAAAATGAGAAAATGTGCAGGGCTTAAGGAAGCAATGAATGGAGAAAGAGGCTAGGGGAGAGCAAGAACTTGCTGAGAGATGGTAGGCAAAAGAGATAGAAAAACTAAAGCACAAGAGCCAGAGGGAGAGACTGATTTGAAGACAACTTTGAGTACTTTCCAGAGAAGGAAAAAAACCTATCAGGAAATGTTGACTCTCTGAGTTGGTTTTGCCCTTTTCTTTAAAAGTATTTACTAAAAAAAAAAAAAAAGAAAAGAAAAAACCAACCTATTTATGTTCCTCCAACAAAGACTAGATTTCTCTTACAGCTTTCTTGTTCTAGATACAAATACCCCCTTCACTTAGAAGAAGCCATGAGTGCAAGTTTGATAACAGTCTGCATTAGACCAGGGATAAAGGATGAATCAAATGCACTGTGATTAAAGGAGCAGAATGTAAGAGGGGCAAAAAAAGCCGAATAAGTGGGGAAAAAGCAGGGTAAGGAGAAGGAAGGACCGATTTCAAGGAGAAAGTCTTGGTCCTAATTATAACCAGAACATCACCGCACCAAGCCTTAAGATTTAGTCAGATGGCAGTCTCTTGGAAGAACTGGTATGTCACCCCAAAGCATAGCTGCAGGAAAAGGGGGGACTCGCTTGAACCCCTCTGATTACCCAAAGGTCCAAGAGAAATGAGGAATAATTCTTCATAGTAGAGTAGATTCTGCCATGCTTATGTTGCTCTCCCTGGTAGGAGAGGGTATCTTGAGGAGAAAATTAAATCTTTAGAAGCTTTAGTGATTCAATAAACCCAGAGATAACATTGAGAGAGCAGCAAGCAGGTCAATATTTTCAGGGCTTCGATCTAGACTCAACTTCCCAAATGCAAAATGTGGGAAACAGTACCTTTACATCTTTATAATGACTTACGGAGAGAATTCCTCTGTACTTTTTCATTTCAAAGCAATCTCTCACTCAGTCTATCAACAAGTATTTACTAGACACCTTTCCTAATGTTCCAGGTTTGGGGGAGTCAAAGATGAAAGTGAACCTGGCTTGCCTTCAAAGAGTTTACATTCTGCTAGGGAGAGATAGTGTGCATGCAGCTTCTCTGTAAAAATAGACATATACAAAGCAGATGCAAAGTTATGGGGAGGAAGGATGGGGTACTAAGAGAAGGCTGTAGGTGAGACTTAAAAGAAATGAAGGATTGTAAGAGGCAAATGTAAAGAGGAAGTGCATTCCAGGCACAGGCAGCTGGTGCAAAGATACCAAGATGGGAAATGATGTAGTATTTTATAGGAGTTAGTAGGCCAGCTTAACTGGGCTAAAGGATCAAGGAATATCAAAGTCAGATGGAACCTCCAAGATCACTTGGCTCAGCTCCCTTGTTTTACAGATAAGAAAACCCAGGACCAGAAAAGGAAAGGACTTAGCCCAAGTCACACAGACGGTTAGTGGCAGAGCCAAGACTAGAAGCGAGTCCATGTGACTCCTAGGTCTATATCTGGTAGGACATAAGCAACAGAAGTTACTGTTGAATGCTGAAAAGAATAAAATATCATTGATGTTTCTCAGTCAGAGACAGTGGGGGTGGAGTTGGGGGTGGCAAACAACCTAAAATCTGGACCAATTTCAAGAATTATTTTTGTGGGTGCTAGTTCATTCATGTCCCTTTTATTCATTCAGGAAAAAAATTATTGAGCATTCACTATGCTCAAGAATCTGCAGTAGGGGCTGAGGGGAGATAGGGAGCAGGGACACCCAAGGAAAAGACCTGGTCCCACCAGTCTAGTGGGGTGAAGACATGTATAGGAACAGCTATCTTGCAAGGTAAGAGAGGAAAAAAAGTCCCAAATTAATTCATGGGAAGGAGCAGTTGCTTTCCTTTCCTGGCCCTATATGCAGTTCTTCTCTCAGGGAGGCTAAAGACATTGGCATCATCTTCAACAAATATTTACTGAGCATCTAATATTCAGAAGTCAGTGTGTTAGGAGGCATGAGGGAGAAAAAACAGTGTATGACAGTTGTCTGAAATAGAGGGTTATGTCTAGGGAGAGTAGACAGTTCAGCTCAAGTTAGCAAATGTGGATTAAGTGCCTACTATGTGCCAGGCTCTGAAATAGAAAGTATAAGTAACTTGCCCAGGATCACACAGTTAGCAAATGGCTGAGGCTAGTGAATAGTCCAGCAGGGATGAGAGCCTGTATGAGGGTGGTGGTGGGGTTGATTAGAGAGAAGACAGAGGCAAGGGACGTAAAAATGATAATATTTGGCAACTTGAAGCATCTATGGAATTGTCTGATCTGTAAGAATCTATGTGCCCCTAGAGGTAATGGTCAGCCAGTTAGAATACCTTTGGTGCTGAGGGGGTTTAGGCTTAGTTCAAATCCTTGATCACAATGCCTAGGAGACCCTCAGCTACTCTCCTCTCTGTTTCTTGAACTCCTTCCTTCTCCAAGAACCATTTGAGTTGTCCCCTCTTCCAGCCCACCCCACCACCCAAGTGAAGTGATATCCATGTTTTCTGTTGTGTGGTCTGGACTTTTCCCTTCTACTCATGTAGTATAGTGGGGGAGAACAGTGAATATGGAGTCAAAACAACTGAGTTCACACTAGCTCTGTGACTGAGGGCCAGACATTTAATTCTTCTGAGTCTCAGTTTCTTATCTATAAAATCGAGATCATGCATGACTGACCCCACAGGGTTGTTATATGGAAAGTATTGTGTAAACCTTAAAGTCCTTTAGAAATGTGAGCTGTTATTATCTCCCTCTTGTGTACTTAAGTCACTCACTGTCCCCTTATCACAGTTATTTATGTATGTCTTTTTCCTATTAGATTATAAGCTCCTTCATAACAGAATCTATTTGTTTATCTGCATTTCTGTCTCTGTATCTAATAATGAGTATAGTAGGCACTGAAAAAGTGCTTACTGAGTAATAAAATAATTGAATGAATGGGACTGAATCCTGCTCACTGGATGAGAGGAAACATGACATCTAGAAAGGGACAAGATGGGGCTTTGGTCAAGGTCCTCTTCAGATGCTCTGATCCCCATTTTCTTGTTCTCCTGAGATTTAATTAGTTTCTAGGGAAAACCAAAAGCCTTTGACTTTTGAAAGGGAGGGAGTTAGTGCCACCTAGAGGTGAACAAGCAGACCTAATGTTTAGGGAGATGGGGAGGTGGGGACCTTGGAGTTCAGAAATGGACACCTCAAGAGCTTTATTCCTGACACCACATTTCTTGCTCTAAAACCTAATGGAGAATGACTGTCTTCGGGAAGTGGAACAGAACATCAAGAAAAGCTAGCCAAATCTAAAGCCAAAAATGTCTCAAATGGGAGGTTTCTGACCTCCCCAAGGCTATGATCACAAAACCCTAATGTAGGGATAGGGATGAGTCTGGGGATGGGGATGGGGATGAGGATGAGGATGAGGGTTGAGAAAGGTCAATGTCTTTACACCAGGGTGAGTTGTGCATCCCCAAACATGATCCAGAAGAGATGCATGATCCAAGCATGAAGCTTGGGAATAGTTTTCCCATAGAAAAGGGAGGAGCTCAAAAGACAATTAAGAAAGATGACAGACGAGAGGTTATCTATTCCAACAGGAGAGAATCTCAGAACATTGGTGTTGTTTTCTACCCACTGTTCAGAAACCTTCCCAGGTAGTTTGAATTTCTCTTTTGTGCTTGGCTTATCTAAAGAGAATGATATTAATTTTTTCCAATGTTTCATTGATATATTTTGTTTTTCTATTACAGTTATTTCTGGATGTACACTCCCCCAAACATGCACACACACATACACACACAATTGAATCCTCCTGTGTAACAAAGCAAAGCAACAAAAACAGTTGAATAGCAATCACTAATATAGTGATAATGTAAATGAAAAAGCCCTAAGCAAGGAAGGCAAACTTTCACTAATTGTAAAAGCTCATCCTGGTTCTGGAGAACAGATAAGAAAGTAAACATACTTCATTCCTCTCAACAGAGAGCTAGGGTGGAATTTACATTATCATAGGTGTGTTTATTGTTCCTCAGGTTCACCTTAAAGAACTCTGCATCAGTTCACATAAATCTTTTCACATTTCTTTGAATTTTTCATCTCTATCTCTCTTTACCGCAAAATACTATTCCATGACATTCACATAACTCAATTTGTTCCTTAGTTGTTTGGGACCCACTCTGCTCACCACCAAATATACATATATATATGTATATGTATATTTTGGCATAAATGAGACATTTCTATCTTTGAAGGCGGATGAATATTTGACCAAAAAGGACAGAAGTATAATATGGTGCAGAGATCGTTGACCTTGGCATCAAAAGACTTGAGATTAAAATCCTGTTCTGGTACTTGTTTATTCCATGACCTTGGGCAAGTCACATTCCCTCTCTGGACTTAGTGTGCCTCTGTGTCAGTCATACGAAGAGTTTCTTCTAGGTGATCAAGGTGGTGCATTCCAGCCAGGCATATGCTGGAGTCAACTTGAACCAGCTCTTGAGCTGTTTTGTAATTGTAAAATTAGAAATTGGTAAATGTAACAAATCAGGGGTTGATTTATCATTTAGTTGACCATCTAGACTTAAGAAAGTGATGGAGAAAATGTGAATAATGCATATTAAACTTCAATGTGCATTGTGCATATGTGTTATTTTTTTTTGGAAAGCTTGTTGTTAAACATTTACCAGCACATCATTGATTCCAGACCTAAAGCCTGGGATTTCATGTTTGCTACTTTGGCCAGGTGTTTTCTCTGTCTCTGATCTTTCTCTGTGCTGTGCTTCTTTTCAGGAGAGTGTGGATTTGGGAGAAATCATGTTTTCCCTCTGCTACCTGCCCACAGCAGGCCGCCTCACACTAACGGTAATCAAATGTCGTAACCTCAAAGCAATGGACATCACTGGCTACTCAGGTACAGTCCCTTCTTTTACCTCTAGATATCAGGGAATCCTAATGGGGCTGAAAAGATGTTGGGGAAGGAGACAGAGAAGGGCTACACTACTATTTCTCTGAGAGAAGGATTAGAAGAGAAGAAAAAGGAAAGAAGTGAAAGAAAGGGGAAACAGGAACCCTTGTAGTTTGGGTAACGTCTATGTAATCACCAGGTTAGGAGACAGATCATGTGTATTTTTGCCTTTCCATACCTAGGCCTGCACAACATCCACTCAGCCAGTAGGAATAGATTCATACAGAAGTTGTGTGTTTCCACTGCATATCTCAGCTTCAGCCTCACTATCTGGGGCAGCCACAGCACATACTCATCTCACCTTCCTCCATCTAGCAGGACATCTCTAACCCTCAAACCTAGCCTAGGGACTCTTATCTCTGGAGCAGCTACAGTAACCATCTCAGTGGAGCCTTTTATGTCCATTGTGTTTCCCTACCCACAAGGAAGTATTTTGGGACAAGAGATAAGAGTTTACAAAGGGGGCATTAATTGAGGTTCTAGTTACCAGAAGGCAGATGAATCCTTGGCAATATCTCCCTGAATCAACCTGAAATATCAGTCTTTGTCTTGAGAGTTGAAATGGGGTCATACTACTGAGAATTCCCCTTGTAGGTTCCCAGGATGGAAGGTAGACATTAGATTACATGGCCTCTGAAATCCTTAGCTAGATTCTTCAAAGACAAACAGGAAAATCTTAAGTTTGGGGTCACCAAGTGAGTACCCAAGAGCCTAGCTACCTTAAACAAGCCCATTCTGGTACTTTAAGGTCAACAGTGAAAGCCCAAACTTACATGAAACAAAATTTAAGATTTTTTTCCCTTGCAGAAAAGTGTGCTTAATATAATCATAGCAGCCATGGAGAAGTAATATCCCAGTTGCCAACATCTATCTGTATCCAGGTACAACCTGTGGCATTTGGAAAAAGATGAGGTATCAGGTGTTGAAACTGGAAGTTTTTCAGGGGAAGACAACTGGGTGCTTATATATAAATATAAATACACACACACACACACACACACACATATGCACACACATAACCTTTGAATTGCACTGAGATTCTGCTCCCAACCTCTAATGCCTTTCTGATAGGCTCACACCTCTAAGGGAAGCTGGTGGCCAAAGTCTATCCCAGATAGCACTAGCCCAGAAACACACCCCTAATACCTCCCCTTTCCCCTACTCTTTCCACCACTCTTAAGACATGGAGAGAATCTCTAAGAACCACTTCTGGAGTGTGAAAAGACTCTTATGCAGCAGCAACTCTCCTTCCCCTGAAAGATATCTAATGTATATTTCATTTTAATATCAAAATAAGTATGTTCCAGGGATGGAAATTCACTGAGGACTCTTGAAGCTGCAGAGGGAAATAGGGTTTTGCTGCCTAAGTCCCTACACCATCTTCCCTGATGTAATTAAATTGATGTGTTGGAAAGCTAGATTGTGGTAATGCTACTGAAATAGCTGTAAAAAGCTGTTCCAAATCAGAAGGGTTTTTTCTTCTTTTTTATCGAGTTAAGTTTGCTTTTTCTTCCTATACTCACACCTCTTCTCCACTGGGATCTAGGATCTGGTATTACATTTGGGCTTGATTAAAATATATATATATATATATATATATATATATATATATATATATATATATGTATATATATATATATATATATATATATATATATATATATATATATAGTTCCTCTTGTTGTACCAGGCACAGGAATTTATGGGCTCAGGGTTTAAAAAACAAATACACAGAATGGTGCTGGATCCCAGGAGCCTCTGCAGTTGACATTTCTCTTTTCCTTTAAGTCAGGGTTCAAGGTGGTAGAATAAGGTAATAAAAAAAAAAGATTATGGTGTTTGGATTCAGAGAACCTGGTTTCAGATCCTGCCTCTGGCATTTACTAAGTGGCCAGTCCATCCTGTTCCTTCACTGACCTTGTTGTTTCCTAAGGCAAGTCATAGGCTGCTCATCTCCATTATGGATTATAATCAGTAGGTATGAGCCCTATGTCTTTTTTGTATGTCCTGGCCCCCTTTGGAAGTCTGGTGAAGCCTATGGACACCTTTGCAGAATAATATTTTTAAATACATATTCTGTCCCATTGCTTAGTATCTGGCTCATTTAAAAGTTTGTATAAGAGCCTTATAGACTTTAAATTTCTGCTCTCAGATTATAGTTTCCACCTCCAAGTTTCTTTCTGTTCACTACTGGTAATGGGAGCCCAGTGTCCCAATAGAATGATCTTGAGAGATTTCTTACCCTGCCACATGTCTGTATTTAGTCAGAAGCATGAATTGTGGGTCTAGTGGGGGCCAGCTGTTCTGGCCTGTGCCTGCTTTGAGACAAAGTGTGCCCCGGCTGCCAGGGAAGAGGGCGTCTCAGAACATCAGATGCTCAAAAGCTATTATTACCTGTAAGCTTCCCTCCTGTTTCTTCAGCTGCAGAACATAAATAACAATTATGGTGGGACCTGAGACACCTGTGTTCAGAGGGACAATGGTTGTCGGTTCACTTAGATGCATGGAAAATTTCAGAGTAGAAGGATGGCACGGAAGTATCCCTGCTGGGAAGCAGAGAAGGGGTGAGAAGGGGTGAGGAGAAGCAAGAGAAAGGAAAGGTTGGTAAAAAGTAGCCATCTGACCACTCCTGTAAGTAAGGGTGATTCTGAAGGCTGAGGCCAACCTCTTCACCCTACCTCGTATATGCAAGACACCCTAAGGAATAGGTCACTTTCATCCTCTCTCTCCCTGAGTCCCAGAAAGACCGGACATTTTCTCCCGGCTGCCCCAGTGCTCCTTAGTCAATTGGGAGTAAATTTCATGATCAGAGCCTCCGCTCCCCCCTTTCCAGGCCAAGTGAAAATGTGATTGTTGGGGACAATGGACCCCATAATCTTTCTGTCAGCTAGAGAAGACAGGAGCAGAGTCCTGCTGGTCTCTGTTCAATTCATTCTGACACATTTATTTCCACTTCTTGGGTTTAAATGGGTTCTATTTTTACCCCCTAATCTAAACTCCTTTGGTTAATGGTCCTGGCAAAACCCCCAGAGAACAGGAATCCAAATAGGTAAAAGAAATAAACTGGCTTTGTTCAGCCTCATCACCTTTCTGAGCCTGAGGCAGCGGGCCTTCAGTTAGTCAAGCACGGGGCCAGCAATTAAGGACTCCTGGTTTCTCCCCTGTATACCAATGGACAAGTCGCTTGACTGCTCTTGGGCCTATTTCCCCATTAGTAAAAATTCATTAAGTTATCCCCCAAGGATGCCAGGGAACGAAGGAGACCATGTGTATTAAGCAATGAATGCTCCTTGGAGGCAGGTGTTCTGTCTAAATACAAGGTGGTGGTATTATTTTTACCAACCCACTGATACCATCTGACAAGTCACTGTAGGTCTCCTATACAGATTCCTTCCTTGTTCAAATATTGTTTTAGGAACACCTGCTTAACAAGTTTCTTTCCCTTTCCTATCCTTCCCTCCCTCCCTCCCCCAATGCCCCCTCCCACTCCCACTGTCATCATAGATCCCTATGTCAAAGTGTCCCTGCTGTGTGATGGGCGGAGGCTGAAGAAAAAGAAAACCACTATAAAAAAGAATACTCTTAATCCAGTCTACAATGAGGCCATTATCTTTGACATTCCGCCAGAGAACATGGACCAAGTCAGCCTGCTCATCTCCGTTATGGATTACGACAGGTAGGCATGAAGCCTGTGGGCAGGGTTCGTGTCCTTTGATGTGTTGTGTGGAAGTCTTGGGAAGCCTTTCCAGAATATTTTTAAATAAATAAAATACATGTGGTGGATTACCAAAAAACAAAAAATCCAAAATACATTACCATATATTTATTAAAAAAAAAATTTTAAGTTCATAGAACCTAGATGAAAAACCCCTGCCCTAGAGAGACTTTAAAAGAGGGAAGTCCTGAGCCAGCTCAGGGTTTCTCAGGCTTATGTTCTGGTACTCTTACTATCCTGAAACCCAGAGCTGGACCTTCATGGCACCAACATAGCACTCCGACTGTTCCACTCCAAATGTGCCCAACCTGTGGTAGAGTCTTCTGAGCCTATATTGCTCTGATTAGCCACAGTCAGACACCCTGTACCTCAACCCCAGCAGTCAGACACCCTGTACCTCAACCCCAACATGTCCTTCTTGAGAACACAGAATGACAACCAGCCAATCAACAGCTATCTGAGATGTGGTGATGGTTCTCTTCCTACTATGTCATTTTCATGAGTGGTACCCTCATTCTTTTCATTTCTTGGGCTGGAAGCCATGGTGGCCTCTCTAACTTTCCCCGTTTCTTTATTGTTTGTATTTACCATTTTTTTCAAGTTCAGTTATTTTCCCCATTCCAGATAGCCCCCTGAATTACCCCTGAATTTCCACCCCCACTCCCCCCACATAGCCACGCCCTTCGTCACCTTGTGCCTGGATCATTGTAACATACGTCTGAATGGCCTCCCTGCTTCTAGCCTTTACATATTCTGCTCTGTCCTATACACTGTACTTTATTCCAGTCTAATCTCCCTACAATACCTCTTCCTTCATACCACCCACCACTACCACCACAAGTTAAGAATCTATAATATCTCTTTATTTCCTACTACGTCAAGCACTTCTCTGCCTGGTTTTCAAAATCTTCTATCATCTGGCCCCATTTTACCTCTTTAACTATATTTTCCAGTTCTTCTAAATAGGAAGCCTCTGCTCTAATCAGGCATATCTACTCACTGTGCCCTTTGTTCCGTACTGTTTACCCACTCCTGAGATCTTCTTACTCTTTCCCTTTTGTTCTTGCTCAGTCATTTTCAGTCATGTCCTACTTTCCATGGCCCCATTTGAAGTTTTAAGTAAACAAAGATTCTGGAGTGGTTTGCCATTTCCTTCTCCAGCTCATTTTATAGATGAGGAATAAATATGACCCTGTAATGTTATCGTGAGGAAAGTAAGATGTAGAAAGAAAAGAGGTGAGGTGTAGTAAGAGGAGACTGAGGTCAACCTCCTCAATGCCCAGGGTCAGGACACTAGCAAGTGTCTGAGGCCAGATTTGAACTCAGGAAGATGAGTCTTCCTGAATCCAGACCTAGTACTCTATCCACTGCACCACCACCTTTAATGGCTAGTTCAAGTCCTATGTATTGTTTTTGCCTTTCTTCATATCCTCAGCACTTAATACAGTATTTAGTACATAGTAAATACTTGATAAATATTTGTTGATAGATCTTCTCCAAGAAGCTTCCTATGATTATTCTTTTCACACTTATCTCTCCCTTCTCTGAATCCTGTTCTCATTTGCCACACCATTGCTCTCTGTGTTTCATATTTATTAGTATTATTTGCTCAGTCTACAAACTTCTGAGAAGCAAGGAATGGATTTTATAACCTCTCCATAATAGCCATTATAATGAATGCTGAACACAGGGTAGGAATTCAAGAAACTCTTGTCACTCAAGTTGAAGAAAAACCAGAAACCAGGAGGGCCAGATTCATTCTAATCATTTAGTATGTATCATTGCATAGTATAGGTGATCACTAAATACTTGTCGATTTACTGTTTTATGAATAAATCACGTTAGTTCCCAGGTTTATTGCATACAGCTCTCTATCCCTGGGATACCCTAGAAGTGAGCCGTGAGCCACACTTAAAAACTCAATGAGGTATGAAATGGGCAAGGAGAAAATATTCATGGGAGGTTGATTTAATACATTTTTGAAGTCTCCTCTGAATCAGCCAAGCAATATTAACAAAGTAAGTTATCCCCTTCCACATCACAACTTTTGCCACTGAGGTTTCAGTATATCATGGGTCAGCACAAGAAATTAAATGGGAATTTTGGGGAGTTTTGCAAAAGCCCACAGATGATACACAAAGGCCAATAGATGTCATAGAGCCTATAACCAAATACTTAACCCAAATTTAATAATAAAGTACTGCAAATACCCCCTAAAAGAAAAGGAAAAAATTTAGACTTCTCTGGTAGTCAAAAAAATCTTATGTGGATTTTCCAGATCACATGCTGCATCCCCCTAACCCCCATGATGTGGAAGGGATAACCATATTTGTTTCAAGGGTATAGGAGCCCTAAGCCTCAACTTCAAAGAACTCCTAAGGAAGCTCATCAGGTCACCCATGCTCTATCTTTTCTCTCCTCAGAGTGGGTCACAATGAAATCATTGGAGTCTGCCGGGTGGGGATCAGCGCTGAAGGCCTGGGGAGAGACCACTGGAATGAGATGTTGGCCTATCCACGGAAGCCTATTGCACACTGGCATTCCTTGGTGGAGGTAAAGAAATCCTTCAAAGAGGTGGGTGTGGCCTTGGTCCTTAGATTGCATGGGTTATGCATGGCTCACTTGGCTAGAGAATGGCAATCAGCTTTTCTTTAGGTTCAAGACATTTCCTGGGAAGAGAGGCAGTGGAGGGTCATGTGTGTTTTTTCCCTCATTTTCTTTTTCGTTTGGTTTCAATTTTGTTGTCCTTATGACTTAAAAATGCAGAGAACAAATAAAGGATGTGCTTCCTTGAGATGGTGAAAAGTCACCAAAAAAAAAAAAAGGACATGGAATAGAGGGGGTATAGGTATGGAAAGCAATTAACATTTTCACAGAAGAAAAATAAGTATAAGAGAAATAAGTATGAGCCTGTAATGTTGTAGTGAGGTGAAAAGAGAACACCAGATTCAAGTTTGAATCCCAGCCCTGCTGGGATTTGCTGCCTGTATGACTTTGGATCATCTCTCCAGGCCTCAGTTTCTTCATCTATAACATAAAGGGATTGGATTAGATGATCTTGAAGATTCCTTCCAGTTCTGAATTCAACAATCCTGTTATATTAATCATTGACATGACGTCAGACATTCCCCCAGTCTCACTTAAGATAGGAACTACATTAAAAGGAAAGATACATGAAGCTGATGATATGATTTCTCTCCAGAAAAGAGACCCTGGATGGATGGGAAGAGGGGTTCCCATCTCTATCCCTATTCCCAAAGTATTGAGAGAGATCATATGGCTTTTCAGTAACAGTCAATGCCCACTTTGCCTTTGCATTGTGCTTAGGATACAGGGGGCATGTTTTGTTCCCCCTCAAAAGAAGACAAAACTCTTTATCACCATCCTTCTGTCTCTCTGTCTCTCTCTGTCTCTTTCTCTGTCTCTCTCTGTCTCTCTGTCTCTGTCTCTCTCTCTTACACACACACACACACACACACACACACACACACACACACACAAAACTCTCCTGCACAATTCAATGCTATGAGTTACATCTCTAAAAGAGACAGGATAACAGAGAGGGAGAGAAAAGCTATAAGAATGAGAATAATGAGAAGTTAAATCCCAAATGAGAAATTCCAACCCTGTAGAGAAAAAGGTCCCTGGGCTCAGTTTAGTCTTTTGGCAGTTCTGCAGCTTTGGGAATCATGAAAAACTTCCTTCACAGAGATTTTTTGTTTCTAACAGTCACCAGGGAAAGAAATGGAAGTCAACAAGCAACATCCCAAATGAAGCTTTCCTTGTGGTGTTTAGGTAGCCCTAAATCAGGCCAAGGCCTTAGGACCAGGTTCTAATAACAGTGAGTGACATGTGTCTCATACTTGGGGGGAGCTTTAAAAGTAAGAGTCCTGGGCTTTAGTGCTGGCTCTGACTCTAGCTCACTCCATGACTTTGGTGAAGTTTCTTAAGCTTAGATTTTCCCTATCTGAGAAATTAACTGGGTTAGACTAGATACCTCTCATACAATCCTCCCTCCACCAGCCCCTAAAACTCTATGATTCCTCTTCAGGAATGCCTATCCCCTTCTTATTTATTCATAGAGAGAAGGTGAAACCTCCCAATGTCACAAGACATCAAAACCTACAGCAGAAATGTGGTAGAAGGTAGTCCTCATTTCAAGTGAAGGATGGACGGATGGCCACTTGTCAAGGATGCTGTCTGGGAGGGGTGGCACTAGATCACCTCTGAGGTCCTTTCCAACTTTGAGGTTCCGGGATTCTCCCAGATTCATAAAGACATTGTCTTCCCTCATCTTGGTTAGACTTCAGATATGGTAATATTCTGGATAAATACATAGGATCTATCAATCCATCAACCCCCTTCCTTTCATACTACCAGTCCAATAAAAACAGAAAAGCAGAAAAAGCCCTGGCAGTATAATCCTCCCATCTCATAGCGTTTTCCCCTGAGCCCTAAGGCTGTTTTCCCCTCAGTTCAATGGGAGCAGTGCTGATGGCGGAATAGAGTGAGACCTGCTTTTTTGTTGCATACTGCTTGCTTGGATTAGGAGGGTGGTAGTGTGTACTGAGAAAGTATGAAGGAGGGCTTCCAGGTTTGGAAATAAACAGGGAAGATAGGGAAGGCAGTTGAGGAACTAATCGATTCTCTCTCCCTTTGAAAAGCTTGCCTGATCTTGATTGCCTTTTAGGTTTTCCAAGAGGGAGTAAGGCAGGAGGAACAAAGTGTTTCTCATTCTGGTGACGGGTTTGCCTGATGTCCCCATATCTATGTTGTTAGTCTTTGCCAGAACAATCTTTCCACCGTCCGGAGTCCCCTCCCTGCAGGGAAGACTCTCATCCCACAAACACATCTCCCTTCCTCTTTCCATCCTCCTGTAGGTGCTACACACTCTCTCAGCAAGATGTGTGAGACTCTCCCTATCAATATCTCTCATGTAAGCATCAGATGAAGTGATTGAGAGAGGTTGTGGATTCCTCAGCTCCTCACCCACTCAAAATAATTAAAAACAGAGTAGGTACCTGTATATCTGGAGTGGCTTAGGAATAACCTCTCCAACAACAGTGGGTCCCTCTTCTTTGCTTTGCTACTAAAGAGCTGTGTGTATGGACAAATTGCTGAACCTCTCTAGATCTCCTGATCTCTCAACTGTGAAATGAGGGTACTAAAAAAATCTTTAAGGTCTCTTAGAGGTCCAAATAGCTATGATTCTGATAACCAGTATCCTTAGGATACTAAAATCAGCCCTGTGAGTAGCTACTCTACGTTTTGTATCCCAGTGGCTGGGGTAAGGTTGTCCATGGTACATTCAAGAGTAATGACATTTGGAGAAGTCAGGGTTTGGCAGTGCTACAGTGAAGAGATTTGACCCCAGAGGCTCTTCCCTTCATGATGAATGAAAAGTAATTAAGCCAAATAATTGAGTTTAAGTTGTATTTCTTTGAGAACTTGGATGCAGGAATTCACACTGAAAAAAAAAAGAAAAGAAAAATGATGAAGTGGACCCAAAAAAATGAATATTTTATGAGACAATAAAAAGAAAGTAACAATGTAGAGGAAAGAAAGGAGAATAAATTGATTCCCATCTTATGAGTTTTCATTTTTTCTTTGTCTTCTTACACTCAGTTTCCAAGACCCCTCTCCCACCCTCCCGCCCCCAGTAGCCGTTCCGTATTTCTTTCCAATTGATAATCATTCCTCTACCTCAAAAAAAAAAAATCTGAAAAATGTCATACTTCTCAGCAAAGAGGATTTCACTGGTATTCATTTGCATAAAATTCCCACCCACACTTCCGCACCTGGTAGTTGGAGGATCTTTGTTTAAAAAAAAAACCATCACCTAAAACATCAGCTTGGTAGTAATGATCCCCCTGTGTTTCTGCAGTCCAAAACCCTTTCCTGTTGATTATCACCTCCAACACCATTGGAGTCATCCAAAAGAGAATCCTGACCTGAGAGCCTAGACCCCTGGATCTGGCTCGTCTCTCCCTCCCTCCTGACTTACTGGGTCATTTTACAAGAGCATTAGCTTCTCATGTCTCCTGCTTCACCATTCGTAAGATGTAGAGAATGGTCTTTATTTCCTAGTTCGTGGGAAGATAAATGATATAGTATCTGAGAAGCCTTCTCTATTTTTATTGTACCTTTCTTAGAGGAGCTTAGAATGCTGTGATTATTTTTTTTCCTAATGAGAACAGAGGGCACCATCCCTACTTGCTTGTTTTGAACATAAAATAATGTTGAGGGGGAACAAATTATCTGAAAAAGACATTTTTTCCCTGCTGAGAATTTTTCATGAATAAAAATTAATTAAATCACAGCTATCCCTCCCTTCTCCCACAGCAGCCACTGCTGCTGCTGCTGTAGCCACCACTGTTACCATCCCCTTCTTTCCCCTGTTGCCAGTCCTGATGTGTCGTCTCAGCCATAATATCAAGTGTCTAGATAGACTCAGTGGTCTCCTCAGAGAAGGCCAAGCTCGAGTCATCAGCCAGGGATGGCTGTAACTGTTGGGATTTGACCCATTTCAGGCCAACAAAAGACCCCCTGCTCAAATTGCCATAATCACTTCAGTGCATGTTGGGCCCTGCTTCTTCACCATCTCTGAACATTTAGGAGCATCCTCCCCAACCAGTCATTGACCTTGCCATTGTCCAGGAAATCTCGATCCTTTCTTTGTCAAATCTTAGTTTGAAAAAACAAACAAACAGGAAAAGAGCAAAGGAATCATCTGTCCATCCCCATTAGACCTAGCTGGACAATTAAACCCGATGTAACTTCTCTTTAACAGTATGGAAGGTACCCCTGTGGCTGTTTCAATTCCCCTTCATCTTGCCTGATCTATCAGTCAAACAGTGCATTAAGTAGCATTGCTTACCTAGGAAGAAAACAGTAATTTCAATATACCTTTCACCAACATTAAAGGCTATTACAGGAGAAAAAACATTAGAAATCTTGAAATGTGTTACAAGTGAGAGGGGTAATAGAGTCGATCCTATTTCACCTCTTGGTGAAGCACGTGAGTCAGATTTCACAATTGGCATATGGAGCCCTCAGCAACCAGACGATTTATTTATCTAAAATATTTCACCAGGGAAACCCTCGGTTGTGATTTGATTCATGTGGATGCTGCAAGCAGAGACTGTCACCTGGAGTTAGGAGTAAGTACCACTGGGGTGGGCCCAACAAGGCCAGGCTTCTTGGTATGCTTTCTGCCTTCTTGGCCCAGGATGGCCTCGAGCAGAGATGGTGATGGAGTAGAAGAAGTACTGGTTTGGGAGTCAGGAAACCCAGGTTGTAGTCCTGGCTCTGTCACTACCTAGCTGTGTGAGATTGAGGAAGTCACTTATCTTTGCCAAGACTCAATTTCCTCATGTGTCAGACAAAAGGCTTCAACCACATAATCTCCTTTTCCAGACCCTTCCAACTCCAAAATCCTCTGAGTATATGGAACTATTCAACAATAGGACTTTATAAGATTTAGAATCTGGAAATGAGAACTAAAAGAGTTGATATTATAGAGAAGTCATGGTTCCAAGCTATTGGTTTCCCACTCCATACCAATCCAGTCATTCTTACAGCATTGTGTTCTCAGGTTGTAGGATTAGTGGTCATCCCTGACTGTCTACTCAGTACCACATTATCACCCAAGAGCTTTGTGCTGGATTGTCCTCATGATACCCAGAGAACTGTGAAAACCTGGGCCTTACACAACAAGGTCATTGAGTCCACAATCCTGCTCTTTCCCAGACCAAAGGAAAACTCAATAGTCTCAGTGGTTTTGGGATCTGGGGGGTTTATCATCTCTCCTATAGGTGAGCTCATCTGCCAATTTTGCTCAGAGATAAGTAGTGCATTCCTTAAGAAGTTTGGCCCTAGTATTTAGAGATTAGTGTCCAGAGGAAACCACTTATTGACTCCAGGTGAAGAGAAGAGAATGGACACATGGGTTACCAAGGACCCATCATCCTGAGAAGCTTCTGTCTCCCTAGGAGATTCCAGCCTCTCTAGATTTTGTCCCTAGGGAATTTTGCTCAAAGAGATACCCTATCATTCTTGAATTCACCATCATTTCTACTTTCAAAAAGGTTAAGCTAAATTAGGATAATCAGGGCACTACAGGAAAAACAAGAGATACCACAGTTTAGGAATAAGGCAGTGTTGTACAATGGAAAGAGTACAAGATTTAAAGTCAGAGGACCTGAGTTCAAATCTTGATTCTGCTACTCAATGCTTATGTGACCTCAGGCAAATTGCTTAACCTCTGTGGACCTCAGTTTCCTCATCTGTTAAATGAGAAATTTGGATTAAATGGCCCCTAAGGTCCTATTCAGTTCTACATCTATATGTAGGGCTCAGATAAGAGTCACTTTGGAATTATAAGAGCTCCCAAACAGATCAGGATTACATCATTAAGTTAGATCCTTGACAGACACTACTGCATCTGTGAGTCAATTTTTAATTTAAAGGTTGAATCATGTAGAAACCAAAGTCCATCCATCTTCATTCCCACCCCTCAACTCATTACAACCATCATTGTGTTCTGCAGAGAGATGAGTCAGTTGTGCATAATTGTGTGTGTTTGTGTGTGTTGGGGAAATGATGGGGAAGGTGGTGAACAGAGATACAAAGGGGGAAAAGCTTGTGGGAGGTAGGGAATGGGGATTAGTTCCTAAAGAGACTGGCAAAGGGGCAGAAAACCTAGAACAATCTCCAGTTGGGAATCTCCTGCCATCTCTTTTTGCTTCTTGTCCTTAGATTACCTATAGCCTCCTGGGTTAGGTAAACTGCCCAAGGCAGTGTAAATGAAGAAGGCATAAGTGTAGAATCAGACCCTAGAGCAGAGCAGTGTTAGTTCTTAAGCTGGACTAACAGCTCCCAGACAAATTGCTAATAATTCATGACTGTGGATTCCTGACGGTAAGGGAACACATCACTGGCTGCCTTTTTGGTCACTGCATAATCTGATTTTTAGCTTGAAAAATGACTGAGACACTCAGAAATGTCTCAGGCGCAGGACCTCATTAAAACATGCACACACAAACAAATAATAGACAAGAAGAGAGCTTTAATTACTTTTGCTGTAAGTCTTTTTTTTTTAAATCAGGTATCTGAAAATGGAACAGTAAAACTGTTTCCTTTACTTCTCTGCATGGCCTGCAGCAAAATTCAGGAAAACTTACAAAAGCTGGGAAAGATGAATTCAGTGCATGAGGGCCCCATAACTGCTGGGCATATATTTTTTAAAAAAACCAAATCCCTTGACAGTGACCAGCCTCCAGCCTTCCTGGTATAATAATAATAAGATCTTCTTGCTTCTCTCCAGTGGCAGGGCCAAGCTACAAGCTTCGACAGCCAGGGTTCTTGCCCATCTCCAAAGCCTCCTCCGACACCGTGAGATGCATGGCCATGGAACACCAACGGGACTAAGCGATGTCATTTTTGCCCTTGTCCAACAGTCCAAGTGCCGGGCGTTATCCTGCAGCAGCCGCCAGTCACTCACTCCAGAGTCTTAAATGTTCCTGCCGTAGGTCAAGGCTGAGAAATTTCTTGTGTGGTCAGATTTGTCTTTGTCTTTTCTGTCTCTCAAGGTGACTTTTTCATTTGTTCATTTGTTGGGGTTTTTGTTGTGGTTTTGTCATTGTTGTGGTGGCATCTACTTTCATGGATTTGCAATCCAGAAAAAGAGGGAGGAGCAAAGAAAGAAGGAGTAAACTACAGGGTCAAATAAAGTCTAGAATAGTGGTGTTTTCTGTGGAGGTGGTGAAGCGTCAAAATTCTGAGCCTCCATCGAGTTCATTCCACCCCTGAAGAAGTAGGCATATGAGCTGGGCTAGCCCTTTCATTTTTAGAGTTCCCTACCACTGGAGTCACTCTTTCATAACTAGTATTGGGTTGACCTTGACTCACCTAAACCCTTGGCTGACTGGTATTTATAAAACCAAGATTTAGAATCAATGTGTTCTCATTTTGAAATTGTAACCAAATTTGAGGGAGTTGTGAGGTTTGTACCAGGGCGTCGTCACCCCCGAGTTTGTTTTTTCACATGAATTGAAATAAGTTGCCTCTTCAAGAAAGCAGAAATGTTTTCTTAGAGAAGAGTTTTGCTGAAGTCAAACATGCCGAGTGTTTCCTGGATCCCAGCAGCTAATGGTGACATTTGTTTGCAAACGGGAGCTTTGTTCTCAAAATACCCCTAATTATAAAGAAAGAAAGGCATGTATAACATATGTTCGGGAATGATTCGCAGTAATATATAGTTTTCAAATTTCCATGAGATACCAAACAGCTGCTGAAAACATTTAAATGGGCCAAAAGGAAACCCAGATAAAAAGCAAATTTCCAAATAGTAAGTTTTGGTATCTGGGGTACCGCCCTCTGTTCATCTTGCCATGGGAACCATATTTTCTATTGAGGTCAAGTCAGCTAATCTGCTTTGGCAAACTATGGACTTTGGAGACACTTTTCATCTTCAACTTTAGTTCTGTAAATTGCTAAGTGCTTTTGTGTTGTTTGTTTCCATGTTAATAAATGGGTTTTCTTTAGCTATCTACTTTAACTATTGAGGCCAGATTCAAGGGAAAAGCTGATAATCTTTTGTACCCACATTTATGTTAAGTCTGAGTTGTGATGGATTTGGAGCCCACCGGTCGGAGCCAGGGCGTCAGCCTCCATCTAAATGGCATTAGTGAATGAGATAGAGGGGAATTTCTATGACTGATCAGAACTCATTATTGCAAAATTTGGAAAACCAACATATTTAGGACTTACCAGGGCTAAGCTAGAGAAGCCCTCTATCTGCCAGTGGGAGGTCAAATACATGAAACCCATTCACCAATCTTGTGTCTCACTCTTTATACATGTTACATGCTATTAGAGCAGTAAATCAATAAAGTAAACCCTTATTTTAAACCAAAATAACAGGCTTCTTTTTTGGAATTTCTTTGGGAAGTGTCATCCATTCCTAAGACTGTACCCGAAAGTACATGAGTTAAAGGGCCATTGAAGCATATAAGGACCTTAAAAGTCACTGTGTCCAACTCTCCTCACTTTATAGATATGGAAACTGAGGTAGGCAAATAAAGAATTATTCAACTGAAGAAAATTGAGAACAAAGACTAGGGATAGGTAGGGGATATGGGAAAGTTTCTGGGCACCACCAAATCAAAGTTCTTCATTGTAGGTAACTGATGGTTAAAAGTCATAACAAGAGGATGAACCTATGACTGGATGACTGAGGAAATATTGCTGCTATAACCAAAGTCATGAGTGGTTAGGGACCAGTTGACTTAAGTTAGTTCTCTACCTCCAGGCTGTAAACCTTAAAACCAAATGTTTGAATGAACTCACAAATAACCAACATAAGTCATTACATGCTGCTCAATAACATCTATACCAGGTAGAGATGAGGTCCCTCAGTCACACGAGACCAATTGATCCAAACCCAACACTCCTGGAAAACACAACTCCTATTGGCAGTAATCCCTAATGTTCCCTTTATTCTTACAGGCAGGTGACAATTGCTGATGCTAGCCTCAGAACTTTTAGAAAAGGAGCTGAGTTTCACATCTTTAGATGAAATATTTCATTCTTTACCAAATTCTTCATTTGTTAATGGACTAAGTAATGCCTATCTTCCACCTTCCTTCCTGTGAACTTGTAGAGATCACAATAAGCAGTCTAGGAACAGCTCTCAGGAAGGTTTGCAGAACCAAGCTGTCTGAGAACCCTGTTCCTTTGTCCAAACTTTTGTGCTGAAGATGCCTTTCTTCCTTCCTCCTCCCCTCCCCAACCCTTCACTGTTAATTAATTACAAGATCATTTACAAAATACATCATCAATCCTGTCTCTGGGTTTTTCCATCTCCATCACCACTGAGAGTTTTAGTTTAATTAAGTCTCTGGGTTTTTTTGGCCACTTCATATACTTGAGGTTTTAAAGTTAGTAGGTGGACAAGCCCACAGAGACAAGGGAAATCCTGCTATTTTTAATCTTTATTTCACAGAAGTTACTACTTAGACCATATGCAGAAGCACTAGGGGGTGTTTTCCCCTATTTTTGGCCCACTAACACCTGTGCATGCCGCAGCTCTCAGACTCACCTGTGTATTGTAAAGTGTCACTCACAGGAGCGCTTCCACTGGGTAGGACCCTGCTGTTTCCTCAGCTGTTCAGCTCAACAAGCAGGTCCCTCCAGATGCCAACCACTCCCCTGAGGAAAAGACTCATGTACTCTGCATCTGTAAGATGTGATACTTTTTTTCTACTCCAAGAAAAAGGATTCTGTTTTATCTCTCAAAACAAGCTTCAGGAGGCAATATGGAAATCAATGATAATCTAGAGCAGAGGTTCCCAAACTTATTTGGTCCACTGCCAAAATTACTCAGTGCCCCACCCTGGAAATCTACTTTCTTTAAAGCTTTAACAGATTGGGATATTTTTTTTTGAAATTTGCATCATTTTTTACATGACATCTTAAATTTAATAATTTATTGTATATTTGTGCATTGAATTTTGATGATACAATATTATATCATGTAATCCTATAGTATCATATTGGAAATAAGTCATTATATGCACATATTCCTGCCAAAGAAGGCTGGGCAAACAATTCAGGGCTCTCTCTCCTGTCAACACTTGCTTGGTAAGATCTGTAATCAGGTCTTACTACTGATGGGTCATAACTTGCATTTTGTGTGTTTATTTGGAAAACAGTGCAATCACTGTAACTTTAACTCGGTTACACAACAGATGAAACATGCACAAACAATTTTTCAAAAATTTCTTATCTTCTTTTCTTTCCTTTTGCTTCTACCATCCCCCTATTTTTATTCAATGCCCCCCACTTGCACTTGAGACTACTACTGCTCCCCCTGGATCATTCCAGTAGCCACAGGGGGTGTTGTTGCCCACTTTGGGAACCTATGGCTAGAAGAATGAGGCAGAGTAGAAAGGGGGAGAAAGCAAGAGGGCTGAAATTTCTTTCCACTCATATCCAGCTTCTAATTAATTTGATAAGAAGTGCACTACATGGAGAATTGAAGGTAACATGCATTTGGGTATATCTGCATTCAAATTACAATAAAACAGTGAAGAAATTGAACTCAATAAATTACCCTCATTGTCTGAAGCGACAGTTTTCAAAGTATGACCCAGGGACCCCTAAGCATCCCCAAGACCCTTTCTTGAGATCCTTAAGTCCAGAGACCAAAACTATTTAATAATAATGCTAAGATGTTCTAATTTCTAATGTGGCAAATATTGATCAATATTACCTGCATAAGTGAAAACTTTTCAGGGGAGTCCTCAGTAATTTGTAAGATTTAAGATTGCAAAGGGGTCCTGAGACCAAAAAGTTTGATGTGATCTTCACAGATGTGAAGAAACATCTTAATAATAGTACCTATTTATGAAGGTCATGGATTAGTCCAGCAGAGAATACAGTGAAGTTTTGGCCAGCAAACTGATGGAGACAAAATAAATTTTATGGACCAGCAGACACCAGGAGTGAATGAATAGCTGACTTCCCAAATCTAATCAGAAGAGGCAAACTCCTCCTGGTAAAATCACATTAATTGTAATGTAGGTGTTCCAAGTTTTAAGTAAACCTAATAGGTAATGATCCTGATCAACAAAATCAGTAAATTAAGGAGCCTCTAATTTTGATCTACAGATAGATTCACTACAGAAAACTCCTCTGCATTCAGTGCTTAAATAGATCTGTGATCTCATCAATATTCCCACAGTGGAGATAGACAGCAACCTATCCATTCTCAACCACATTTTCGATTGTATCCTCAAAAGAGAACCCACTCAGTATACTACAAGCCTTCCTTGAGCGCTTTTAAGATTTGAGAGGTGGTTGAGTTCTCTAGGGATATGTCAGTTCAATTACTGCACCAACATGGTGCTGGCAAAGCACCAATGGTTATATTAATGTTTGCAGACTATAGTTTGCAGAAACTATAGCTCTTAGCTCCATCTTCCTCTGCCCCTTTTTCTATCACTCCATAGCCACTATAGAACTAGAAAGAGCAGATACACAATATTGAAGGCTAGTGAAAATCCATCCCCTGTGGATCAAAGCCTGACCATGAGCCTCTCTCCACTTAGGCTGTTGTTTGGGCAGCAATCACTCTGTTACCACAGCCGTACTGGAAGTCTTTCCAGTTTAATAGGACCTGTGTCATGGATTGGATTCTGTTGGTATAATCTTTAAGATCTTCATGTCTACAAGAGACATTAGTGTAAGACTTTAGTGGCAGTCTCATATACATAGACTGATGAATCATCACATGTATGCATAACTGCATGGACATACCTTCAACACATCACATAAACGTGGACCTCTGGGGATACAAGATAGGAAATGAAGAGTATCTCCAAGGAACTAACGTTCTACTGAGGGTGATGATGGGATAGAAACAACTTGTACAAAAAAAACATTTCAGACATGAAGGACAACCCATGCAAAATCCCAGAGGTAGGAGATGAAATATTAGGAAATGAAATACTACAGTAATGGCTAACCCCCATTATGGGATTATGGGAAGGAGATCAAAGAGGTAAAAGACAATGAAATATGCTTCTACTTTAACTTATTATACGTTTTCTAATACTAACACATATTTGTAAATGTAGCAGTAGGTAATGAAATATTGTCCTTCAGCTGATGCGTAATCTCATCAGTAGTGGGTACTCGTTTCCACCATTTTAGATTGTAACCCATCTACTCCTAATCCTGGATGATTCTATTGCATGTCTTATTATGTATTTTATCATCTTCATTTTGTAGATAATTCAGCTAAGACTAGTAGAGCATAAGGGACTTACCCAAGATCATATAGCTAGCAAATGACTAAACCAGGACTAGAAATCTGTCTTTCCTACTCCAGCTGTAGTGTGCTTTCCACACCAGACCGCGATATCTTTCCATTCCACTAAACCATACTTCCTTGTGTGTCCTACCTTATCAAGGTTGATTGGTTTCTCAGTACCAGTTGGGAGTCCCTTTGCAACTTAGTGAGTCAGTTATCCTTTATGGTTAAAAACATCCACAGGTACAAGTTGTGCCCCCCGATCTCAGTCATCTCACAAATGAGTGCCATATAGAAACAAACAGGTGTTGATGGTTTGATGTAAGCCTTCACCATTACTGAGAAATAAAACAACTAGAAGTTCAAGTCTACTAACATACCACCCACAGTGGTATCTTTGTACAGTCATGTTAGCCCATTAAAATGCCTAGCTCAGAGCCTTGCACATAGAGGGCATTCACTAAATGTTTGTTGAATGAAGTGAATTAATCAGAAAATTTTATATCTGGAAGGTAGATAGAAATACTCTGGTCCAACTCTTTCATTTTACAGATAACAAAACTGAGGCCCCAAATGAGGAAATGACTTAGTAGTGAGCAGAGCCAGAATTTGGATACATCAGCTCAGTTCTAAATCCAATGAACTTCCTACTCCACCATACAACCATCTCTGCATGGTCTTTTCTAACAACAAACTATTCTCTAACATCTCTTACCAATCAATCAGTAAGCATTATTAAGTGCCTACCATGTGTCAGACACAATCCTGGGCATTAGGGTTGCAAAGACAAAAAATGTTACCATCCCTGCTGCCTTTGAGGAGCTCACATTCTCTTAGAAAAGACAACGCATATAACAATTATATATATAACAATTATATATATATGTATATATAAAGACAACATGAAGTAATTTTGGGAGGGAGGACACTATATGCTGCTAAGGAGCAAGTATTCTTCATGCAGGCAGGTAGGTGACACAATACCTAGAGTTCCAGGTCTGAAGTCAGAAAGACTTGAGTTCAAATCCAGCCTCAGACACTTACTAACTGTATAACCCTGGACCAAGTCATTTAACCATGTTTGCCTCAGTTTCCTCATCTGTATAATGAACTGGAGGAGGAAATAGCAAACCAATCCAATATCTTTGCCAAGAAAGTCACAAATGGGATCATCAGACATGACTAAAATGACTCCATGACAACAATTCTTCATGTAGAAGGTGGCACTTGAGCTGTTATGAAGGAAATGAGATTCTCAGAGGTAGAGATGAAGATGGAATGTGTTCTAAGCACAGGGAGCAGTCAGTGTAAATGTATAGAGAAGGAGATAGAATGAAATATTTGAGGAAGAGCAAGAAAGTTGGAATAATTGATCCAGAGAGTATGAGAGAAGGAAAGATGAAAAGGCTGGAAGATTGGTTAGGTCCTGGTTGTTAAGAGCTTTAACAGAAGGAAGGCACTAGAATTAAGAGGGGTTGGGGAAGACTTCCTATGGAAGATGGGATTTTGGTTGGGACTGATGAGGAGGTAGAGCATTCCAGATGTAGGGGATAGCCATATAAAATGCCTAGAGCCAAGAGATGGATTGTCTTGCTGGTCAAACAGCCAGGAGGTCAGTATCCCTGGATCAAAGAGTAGACAGAAGGGGATGTGGATGTGGTACAAGAAGACTGTAAAGAAAGGTGACTAAGTTAGGAGGGCTTTGAATGCAAAATTAGAGCATTTTGTATTTGATCCTGAAAGCAATAGGAAGTCACTGCAGTTTATTGATGTGGGGTTGTGGGGGCAGGGAGGTGGGTAACATGGTCAGACATGCACTTTAGGAAAATCACTTTGGTGGCTTAATGAAAAGTACATTAAAATGGGGAGAGATTGAAGATTGAAGCAGGCAGACCCACCAGCAAGCTATTGCAATAGTCCAAGAGTAAGATTATGAGGATCTGTACCAGAGCAATGGATATATTAGAAGAGAGAAGGGGGTGTATTTGAGAGATATTGCAAAGGTAAAATTGACAGGCCTTATAACATATCAGACATGGGGAGGTATGAGATAATTAGGAGTTGAGAATGACACCTAGATTGCAAGTCTGAGGAACTGGGAGAATGGTAGTGCCTTTAATAGTAATAGTCCCTATTGGGGGAGTAGGGAGAAGGAGGAAATATAATGAGTTCCATTTTAGACATGTTGAGTTTAAGATGTCTATCAGACATCTAGCTCCAGATATCCGATAGGCAGTTGGAAATATGAGGTTGGAGGTCAGCACAGAGGTTAGGGTAGGACAGGTAGATTTAAGAGTCATTAGCATACAATGTGCTAGGAACTAAGGAAAAACAGACAGGGAAGGAGTAGTTAGACACATAGAAAGGCTATTTTACAAAATAAGGTATTTGGATTATTGGAATTTAGAGAGAAGTCCAGTTTGAGGAATGGTCCTAGGGAATGATGTTATTGGAGGGCCATGGCCAAGAATAGTCAGCAACCTCAGAAGGACACACAAATGATCCCTTTGACTGTCTTTTCTTGCCATACCTTACTTATTTTCCTTTCAGTTTTTGGCTTCTCATCAAAAATCTCCCACAGCTATCTCAAGTTGGAGATGACTAAGTCACAATAAATTAGTACCTGGGAGGGCTGTGACTCTCTTCCCCGAGGTGGCTCTTTTTTTCACAAGGACTTGGAAAGTCTGGTGACATATCAAGGATTATCTATATACGCACCAAGCACATAGACGCACATACGTGGGCAGGCAGCCTGAGGCTTTCCTGAGACAACGTGCAATTTCTCCTTCTATGGCATCTTCTTAGATGCTGTGAAAAGCCCAGGTTAGTGAGATTCCTTCAGGTCTAAAGAATTGGGGATGAGAAATCTGGTGACCTTCAGAAGGAAAAGCTATCAGAACTATTTCTGGAAATTTGAATTGCTAAGCATGCAAAGAATTGGGTAATCAGAGTTTGAAGGGCTATCTTCCCTTTGTACCACTGCCTTTCATATCTCCAGAGAAATCACCAACAGTGATGCAGAGTAGTTAAAACTGACTCTGAAACCAAAGAGGAAGACCAGCTGCAGCTTCATGCACCAAGCCACCTTCTCACTGGGCACATAAATGACAAAAATGCTTCTTTTCCAGATGGGTCAAACATGTCTTATTTACTATGCAGAGAGAGTCTTCATTTTCCTCCTAGAAGCTGCCCAGCCCCACCTCTCTGTCCTCTGTGGAGGTAGCAGTGGTATATGGCCATGCTGTGTGTGCCAACTTCCATTCCCCTAGACCCTCACTGCTCTTCTTTTCCTGGTCTGCAGCTTATGAGGTGGGACTGTCACACGTCTCCCTCCCTGGCACTGAGGCTTTTAAGTCAACCTCCTCTGGAACACAAAATAAACCTCTGCAATTCTCCTAGACTGGTTTAAGAGGCAGTCCCTGGGGGGCTATAAAAGGTAGAACTGCGATAGGCCTTGGAATTCTACTTATTAGAGCTGCTTGTGCTACAGGGACAAGGTATACAAATGTTGGAGATGACATATTTAAGCTTTCCTTACTTTCAATTACATTACGTTGCATGCTGATGGAAGGGAACAGAGCCATCACATGAGTGGACCACCTGGGCTTTGTTCCAGTTTCCTAATATCCATGGGAAGCATGCTTTCTTTCAACAACAGTCTTGAGACTGCCTTCCCAATGCCTCGCAGTTCTCCACCAAAGATAGGCATCCTCATCCAGCTACACTGCCAGGATCCTGTAACCATGGTACCTCTCTCCTAGGGACACACGACCTCCTTCAACACTTACAGAGATACAAGCAGGCCTTTCTAAGGATTGGGCCCACCTCCTTCTAGTGCAACTGATCCTGTGCTCAGACTGGCCTCTGTACCATCACCTACACCCCCAACTACTCTTTCCTTTGTTGAAAGAATTCCCAGTTATAGATCGATAAAACAATAATCACGTGGACAATAGCATAAGTCCTGCCTCATACACTTACTAGCTATGTGACCCAGGGTAAGTCATCTAACTCTCAGCCTTTCTTATCTATAAAATGGGAATGATGATAGTCCCTATCCCAATAGGGTTATTGTGAGAATCAAATGAGATAATATTTATAAAGCACTCTGCAAACGTTAAAGTGTTAAATAAATATTTACTACTACTGCTGCCGCTCCTGCTGCTGCTGCTATAAAGAAAAAGAAGATGATGATGATATCCAAATACTTAATGCTACAGACTACAATAAGCTAAGGTCTAATCCTACCTAGCCTCTCACCTAGCCATGTACATCAGCATTTTCTGTTTCAGTTTCCTCACTTGTAAAATGAGAATAATGCAGGTTTGAGATGAAGATTTTTTTTAGAAAAGGAGAGGACATCAATAGTCAATCAATGAACATTAGGCACCTATTAAGTACCATGCTAAGTACTTTTTTACAAATATGATCTCATTTGATCCTTGCAATAGTCCTATGAGTTAGATGTTACTGCTATCCCCATTTTACAGTTGAGGAAACTGAGGCAGAGAGGTTAAGTGACTTGCTCAGGATCACACAGCTAGTAAGTGTCCTAGGCCAGATTTGGACTCAGGTCATCCTGACCCCAGCCCCAGCACTCTGTACACTCTATCACCTAGCTGCCTTTCCTTTGAAGGAAACTAAACAATCTAAGATGTGAAGGTGAGGAGAGCATGCATTCCAGGCACAGGGACAGCTTAGTGTGAAGTCACAAAGACAGGAGATGTGGTTGGGGAAGGGGTGAGTCATGTGTGAAGAGCAGGAAGAAAGCCAGTTTGTTTGGATCATAGAATATGTGAATAGTAATGATGTGTAAAAAGCAGCAAAGGTGATATGGAGTCAGATTGTGAAGGGTTTAGATGTATGTCTATGTATGAAGGGGCATATTTTGAAGCATTATGTAAATTTTCTTTTGTAGCATATTCAATTCTTAGTTGGTCTGGAAGTCAAAATTCATTATCTAGGAGCCAAGTTTCCTCAATGATCCCAAACTATTTGTTCATTTTGACAAGAGCTCATACTTGACTTGCATCTTCAGCACCTAGGATAGCACCTGGCACAGAGTAGGTGCTTAACAAAAGCTTGTGAATTGATTGATTTTTAATACCGGTCATCTCCTGATAGGATCACCCACACTGATACGATCACTGGTTTCTTGCTAAACTGACAAGTTCTTCTGGAGATGTTACATGGCTATGAATCATGGGAACACCACACTCTCAGAAAAACACAAGTCACATGTGACCCAAAGAGTAGTGGAAAAATGCACAAAGATTGTAAACAGGCTTCAGCACATCACTGGTACAGGGGATGATCAAGGATACGCATGACCACAAAAGGAATTGGGACGTCAGGTAGCTCAAATGAGGGATGACAAGGACACAATTCAGTTGCTTCCCTAGTACTACAAAAGATAGGTTTTTGGTTTGGTTTTGTTTAGTTTTAAAAAGAGAAAGGCCTTCTGTGGAGAATTAACAATAATTAGATAAATATGTATCATTTTAAGTTTTACAAAGCTCTTTACACATTTTCTCATTTGATCCTCCCAATAATTCTGTGAAACGTTATTACTCTTATTTTACACCTGAACAGACTGCAGGAGCCAGAGAGACTTGCCTAGGGTGACACAAATAATAAATTATCAGGGCAGGACTTTACCTCAAGTCTTTTTGAGTCCAAGTCCCAGAGCTCTGTGCTACATGACTAACCCAAACCTAATGAAAATTACAATGGTAGAAAGACATGGTCAAGAATAAAACAGGCTGAGAATGGATGGATCTGTACCAGTGGAGGGAATACCCATACCATTGAATTCAGAGGTCCATTGAAGTATTGAAATATATTAAATTCCAATTTTTTTCTTTTACTGAGGAATTACTCTGACACTACCTTGTGGCATTGAAATTATTCTGGGTTCTGAAAGATTATGTCAGTGGGGAATAAGCTAGAATTTGATGCTACCAGGCCGGAAAGCCTTCTTGGATGGTCCCAAAACTGAACCCTATGTTTGCTGCCCAGGCCAGCTAAGATCAGAAGGGCTCATCACTCAAACTTGGTCACAACATGATGAGGTTTTTTTTACCATAACAATTCATGAAGACCAGCTACCAAGGAATGGGAGACTTACAATGCACAAGATGGAGAATATAACTACACTAATAAAATCACAGTTCCTCCAAGTGTTGAATTCTTAATTATATTTATTTTAGACCAACAGTGAAATTGTACAAGCTAATGGTGAAGGGAAATGGCTTTAATATGTAACCAACTGCCAGGGGAAAGCGAATGAGATGAAACATTTGCCAGTATGAATCCACAAAGTGGATCCTAAAGTTCCCACTTGTCCAGCCTGATTTCCTTCTGTTCTATTTTCTTACTTCTACATTTGGGGCTGTGGGTCTGGGCTAATTTACATGACTGCTTCAAAGGCTTAGGAATTATCAAGGGGCCCCCATTGAACTTGTGTCTGCTCCTCTTTGTCTCCCACAAACCATAGCCGAAATGCCCTGGTAAAAGGGAGTCCCCCAGTCCTAGATCCAGCACCAAATACAGTGGCCAGGCATAGGATATCATCTGAGCCAGATTCAGCAGGAGTTCAAGTAACATTTCCTAGTCACTGAAATATAGGTGTCCTGCCTTTGACATCTCTTTTCCTGAGAAACAGCAAGGTACAATAAAAAGCACCCTGAAGTTGGACTCAGAAGATCTGATCCTACTTCCTAGTTCTCCTACTTCCTAGATGGGTAAGCTTAGACAGGTTATTCAATTCTTATAGCCTCAGTTTCCTTCTCCATAAAATGGGAGGTAACTATACTTGTGCTACCTGCATCACAAGGTGATTTAGAGGATCAAATGAGTGAATAATTATAACCCAAAAATTATATAACAATGTAAGCTTATCTCATTCCTGAACACCTCCTTTCACAAATGCTTGGTGGGCCACAGTTCCAAGGCTTCTTCCAGCTCTGACATCCTAGGATCATCAACATGGTGTAGTGGATTCAGGAAAATCTGTGTTCAAATCCTGCCTCAGACACTCACTAGCTGTGTGACCTTTCCAGCTCAAAATCTACGATCTTCTGATTCTATACTCCAATGGTAACGGGAGGAAAGGAGGGGAGAAGAAGAAGAATTATGAGGCTCTTATGGCCAAGGTAAGTGGGAATGAGCACGGGGAGGGATGTAAAGAATAAATCAAGTTGCTGCATAATTAATTTAGGATAACTTAAGCACTGGATGTTGACGAGAGACAAAAGTGATGACATTTAATGAATGTGCCAGTCGATATCTCACTCATTTCAGCTGCCTTTGTTAAATGTCAAATATCTCACAGTCTCTTCTTCTTGCAGCTTTAAGGCCTGGTTTAACTCCCAAATGACAACGACAAAGTCCTGCTTCTGACCAGGACATGGAAGTCTGTTAGCATCATCCCATAGTCTCAGGAACCTCAGGAGTATTGAAGGACACAATGCCATGAACCCCAAACTTTGCCATGGTTGGGAAAACTACGGTCTTTCTTTGGGCATCCACCACTAAACTAACCATTGTTATGCTAGGTCATTGATCATGAAAGTGCACAGAGTACCCATTCCAAAAGAAACGTATCAAAAGTTTATGATGGCAGGTGAGTCTTTTATTGGGCACACCCCATATGGTTATGCACCTTTAAATTTCACTGAACTGAATCTGAGAGAGTGTGTGAGACAGAGGAAGACACAGAGGAACAGAGAGAGAAAGTGAGAGGAGAAAGGGGAGAAGGTAGAGGAGGAGAAAGAGAAGGAGGAGGATGGACCAGACTTCTCCACTGTTAGAAGATCAATTCTGAGTTTACCTGCTCTTTGTTCAGTGTCTAAAATGTCAGATATGGTTCAGGCCCTAAGAAAGACTTGGGAGTGGGGAGGAATGACCAGCTGAGTTTTTATGTCTGGTCTCTCAGTTGTTCATAGTGTGATATCCTGTAGTGCTGGTTTATCTTCATACTTCTATATTTGGTATATTATTGTTGATTCAAAAAGATAGGAATTACAAGGACACAAAACAGGAGAGATGGAGATAGTACAGCAAGTGCTTTTGCCAAAGAAAAGACACCACTGATGTTCCTGCTCTTACTTCCATGGAGACTGGGAAATAAGACAGACCCAAGAAGTGGGGCAACATGGGAGAGGATCCCATGAGTGGTTGTACCTAGTAACAAGGAATGAGTGAAGACTGAGGGGGTGTTGTATGGCATAGGGAGAGAGTAGACTACTGCAGAGAAAGGGCACCCCACTAAAAATCATTGCCCTAGAGCAAAGCTCCATTGGCTTTGCCCACCTTGTAGCTCTGTTCGTAAACCTGGCATTTTATTCCTCCACAATCTGCCTCCAGACTAATGTTCTAGCCTTATTTCCCAATATTCTCCTTCACATACCCTCTTTTCCCAGAAAACTGGACTATTAGCTACTCCCTAATCTCATTCTGACTTTTTTGACATGGTGCATTCACACAAGCTTTTCCTTATGCCTGGAACATACTCCTGTGTCATCTCAACACATGGAAATCCTATTTTTTCTTCAAGGCCCAACATAGATATCACCTGCTTCCCCAAAACTTCATTCTGCACACCCCAACCCTCTAGTTCAAAGTCATCTTTCCCTCCTTGAATTTTCCCTGGTCCTTCTGCCTAAATGATAACTCCCATGTTGAAAGCACCTTGCAGTTTCCAAAGGACTTTGCTGCAAATAACAGTATTATTAATCACAGTATACAGTTGTAGAAGAGGCAGCTAGGTGGTATAGTGGATAGAGTACTGGGTTTGGAATTAGGAAGACTCATCTTCATCAGTTCAAATCTGGCCTCAGACACTTAATAGTTGAGTGACCCTGGACAAGTCACTTCACCCCATTTACCTCAGTTTCCTCATCTATAAAATGATCTGGAGAAGAAAATGGCAAATCACTCCAGTATCCTTGCCAACAAACCCCAAATGGGATCACAAAGAGTCAGACACCACTGAAGCAGCTGAACAACCACAAAATAAATGTAGAAACTGAGACTTGTAAAGGTTAGGTTACTTATCCAAGGCTATATAACTAAACAAAAGAGCAAGTCTGGTTAAATCACCTGTTTGCCTCAGTTTTCTCATCTGTAAAATGAGCTGGAGAGGGAAATGGCAAGCCACTTCAGTATCTCTGCCAAGAAAAGTCCAAAATGGCATCAGAAGAGTCTGACATGACTGAACAATGAACAACAGTCTTGTACCAGACACGACTATGTAACCAAGGTACAAACAGAAAGATTATTAAGTAGTCTAAGCAGGTTGTAAAGCCCTGAAGATTCAAGTGCTTTCCCCCCGCCCCATACTGAGCCTGGGCTCTGAGGAACAAAGCAGGATGGTTGTATTGTAGGCTCTCTGTGGGGAAGTCTTAGCCAACTTGAGCACAAATATTAACAGATCGGCTTTGCCATTGCACTGCTGCTCATAGGGGACAAGAACAATGATAAGGCGAGGGAGAGACTGTTCTTCCAACATCAGATTTATAAGGCTGCTGCCTCACATGGCCAGGTAAGTCGGTCCAGAGCATTGAATGCCAACCCTTGCGTTAAAGCCAAGTACAAGGAGCTCTAATACCAAAATGGATACCACTTAATGAGTTGAGGGAAACCAGATGCCGTCCCAATTACTTTCCCAAAGCTATCCAGAGGCTCTGACTTGTTAAACTTCTCTCAGTATTAATTCATTCTGAACTTTCTATAGCATTCAATGTTGTTATCCACTTACATCCTCCCCCACTCCGCCTACTTCTTGAAGCCCTTTCATGACCTCCAGCTGTCCTAATCCTCTTCCTCCCTCCCGACCATTCCTTCACTGTCCATTTTATTAGCTCTACTTCTTACTCCAGTTCTTTAAATGGAGACAAGCCCCAAATCTCAGTTTCTGGCCTTCCATTTTTCTCTCCGTGCACTCTGCTTTGGCAATCTCATCCCTTCTCATGAATTTAGCTATCATCTCTATGTAAATGACTACCAAGGCTGTGACCTCTCTCTCCAGCTCCCGACCCACATTTCAACTTGCTGATGGATATTTCATGTTAGGTACCCTACTGATACTTCAAAGGTGGCAAAAGCTCTGGTTGGGAAATTTTTTAGTAGACTACAATAATAATGATAATTATATAATGCATTAGGGTTTACAAAGCACTGTACAGATGTTATCTCACTTGGTCCTCACAACAACCTCTTGAGGTAGGTGCTATTATTATCCCCATTTTCTGGATAAAGAAACTGAGGCTGAGAAAGGCTAAATGATTTGCTCAGGACCACACAGCTAAGTTTCTGAGATAAGATTTGAACTCAGGTCTTCCTGACTCTTACCAACTATAACACATAGTTTCTTTTTTATTTCTTTCTTTATTTGTTTTTTTAGTTTTCAGCATTCAGTTCCACAAGCTTTTGAGTTTTAAATTTTTTCTCCCTCCCTGTCCTCAAGACAGCATGTGATTTGATATAAGATTTACGTACACATTTCCATTAAACGTATTTTCACATTAGTCATGTTGTAAAGAATGAGAACCAATGAAATGAACCACAAGAAAGAAGAAACAAAACAAAACAAAAAAGAGAGCAAATAATATGCTTGGATCTGCATTCAGACTCCATAATTCTTTCTCTGGAAGTGAATAGCATTTACCATCATGAGCCCTTTGTAGAACCTGACACAGTTTCTTACAAGGTTAGAACCAATAGTATGACATAGCAACCCCAAAAATGAATGATGTCAGGATGAATTTTAAGAGGGCTAATGTCTAAGATATGAGACTTGATAATACTGATATATTTGCCCTGGTCAAGCATTTAAGGAAAGTCACTGACAAGCTGGAAAGTACCCAGATGAGAAAAAGAAGGAAGGAAAGAAGGAAAATTTATTAAGTGCCTACCATGTGCCAGTCACTTAGCATTTTGAAAAGATTATCTCATTTGATTCTCACAACAATCCTGGGAAGTAGGTGCTATTGTTATCCCCATTTCACAGTTGATTCCAGTGGGGAGTTGTCACTTGCCCAGGATCATATAGCTAGTAAGCGTCTGAGGCTAGATTTGAACTCAGGTCTTCCTGACTCTAGGTCTAGCAATCTATCTACTGTGCTACCTAATTGTTTCACTACAAAAAAACAGTAAAGGACATGTGGATTATTCCATGCCAAGATTGGCTGGGAAAACTGGAAATGGTTAGTCTGGAGAAAAGAAGGTTCAAGTGGAAATAGCTTTCTCCCCATGTATTTCGGGCATTAGATTTGCTTGGTTTGACCTCCAGAGGCAGAATTAGAGACAATGGTTGGAGGTTACTGGGAGAAAGACTTGAATTTAACATAAAGGAAAGCTTCCTAACAATTAGAGGAATGAGATTTTCAAGAACCAATGAGTCCTCTCTTTCAGGTAGTCTCAAAAGAAAAGTAGATGGAGACTGGTTAGGGTGGATTATGGGATCTCTGAAGTCCTTCCCAGCTCTGAGACTCCATGATTCTGTCATGCTGCCAAACTGGCCAAAGCTGGTGTCCAGAGGCTGGGTCTTGCACTGAAATAGAGATATCAAATTGACTCTGAAGATGGCTCCTAGTAGACTGAGCTAGCTAATGAGGGATCTTTCTCTTTAGGTTATGGTCCAAGAATTGGAGATTTTCTCTTGCCTTGTGTAGGATAAATGTCCCTGAGAGGGAGAAGAAAAAACCCAAGTTTGGACCCAAGATAAGGTATGTAATTTTTTTTTATTTGTTGGGCATCCTAATGAAGCAGCATGTGCCAGGCAATTCAAATCAGCACCACCACCACCTTGATCACCATCTGAGACTCTGCTACAGACATCCCAGGACCCTGAACCCAAGAATCTTGGGAATAAAAATATCTCCACTCTAGTGCCCTCAGCCATCAATCTGGGGAGTTACCCTGAAGAGATCCAGTCTAGCAACAGCTCCTGCAGGTACAACAGCTGAGTTATTGAAGACATAGGAAAGAAAGTTCTTAAAGTTCTTACCTCCAAAGTCCTTGGCATTGTGGTTCAACATCAGAAAACAATATGACTTTATCAGTAGAAATGACATTTAAAAAGAGGCATTATCATCTGTTTTGCCATTCCAGACTAAGAACCATGAGCCCTTTCGATCTGACTTGTAGCTGAAACTTTCTATGTGTAACTCTAGCGCTTAAAAAACACTCAAAACATTTATATAGTGCCTATTATGTGCCAGGGACTATGCTAAACAATATTTTTTCACAAATATCCCATTTGATCCTCTTAACAACCATGAAAGGTAGAAACCGTTATTATACCCATTTTGCAGTTGAGGAAACTGAAGCTAACGGAAGTTTGTCATACAGCTAGTTAACATGTCTGACCTACCTGAGGTCAAACTCTACTACACAGAACTCAACACTGATGGGCTAGTCACATTGTTCAAATGCCAAACACACACTTATCTAAAAGACTATTTTCCAGAAAATTTACATAAGGCAAATGCTCACACAGTGGTTAGAAGAAGTGATAATAAGACACTCTTAAGGTCTCTCTGAAGAACTTTGAAATTTATTGGGTGGCATGGGAGACACTGGCCCAGGACCACTCGGCATGGCATGCCCTCATAAAAGAAAATGCTGTGCTCTATGAGCAAAGCAGAATTGTGCAAATTTAGAGAATCCACCCCAGATGTTCACATGAACTATTTCTATCTGACCTGTGGTAGAGTGTTCCGAGCTCATATTGATTTGATCAGCCACAGTCAGACATACTGTAACTTGGCTCTAACCTAATGATGTCATTTTGGTCCTCTTCAAGAGTAAAGGACAACAACCAGCCAAGTTTATGAGACTGAATTTGAACTCAGTCTCTGATCTGAGCTCTGCTTGCTTTTTCACCTGATGCCCCACACTGGGCTAAGATATAGTGTCTTTTACATCATAAGTGCTAAATAAATGTTTTATCTGTTCATTCATTCTTCATCCACACCAGTGTGCCATGTACTAATATGGCCTAATTACAACTGATATATTTGTTAATGTTTGCAAAGGGTTTTGTGCATATAATATTAGCCATGATTACAATTCCTACTTTATGGATAAGGAAACTGAAAGCAATCAAGCTAAAGTGACTTGACCCAGCTGGTAAGCAAATGAGGCAAGATTCCAGTCAAGTCTTCCTGCCCAGTGCTCTATCCACCATGCCAAGCTGCCTCCCAAATTAGTACCAACAGCTGCACTTTGATCAGTGCCTTGCTCAGCTTTGAGGCTTCACCTATCCATAGAAAGAAGTAGATCGATGGCAGCCCACCCACATGGCAGCAGAGGTTCTAGGAACCAGAAGGAACATTCTACCCTTTACTAGTTGTCACTCCATTCTATGTCCTTTCGCTGAAATTTCTCGGGCAGAGGAGCACTGAGCCCAAACTGCTGTTTGAAAATAGCTTTAACCTTGTCACACAGTGCCCTCTTAGTACTGTTTACTGACTGACTTTAAGCCAAAACTTTGCGAAGTATTCCAAAGTATTCTTTCTCTTTTTATGTGAATACTAAGCATCCTGTTTAGGATGAGGGACCTTGTCTGTTGACTCAGGACAAGATTACTTTGTCCACACTCCCTCCCGATTGGGGTCCGATGCTGGGGTTCTGCTGAACTTCGAGGATTGTCAAGGGTGAGAAAAGGTAATTCAATTCAATACAATTCAATAAACGTTTATTAAGTGCTTCTTATCTGTCAGGCACTGTGCTAAATGCTGGCACTACAAATAAGAAAAAGATAAAGTCCTTGGCCTCAAGGAGCTCACAATCTAATGAGAGAGTACATAAAAGAAAGTTGGGGTACCCAGCATGGGGCATGTCATTCTACAGAGTCAAAGCAAAGCAGAGCTGCTGATGGAAAATGGTCATCTTGACTTAGCAGGAAGATGGAATGTCTGTGATGATGCACATAGATCACATCTTTGACACTGAGTACATGATAATAAAACTTTCAGTTGGAAATTGCCTCATAGATTAAAGCTCTAATTTAACAGAGGATTCAGAATCTTTGAGAGAGTAAGTTGCCCCAAATCATACAAGTACTAAAGCTAAAATCTGAACCCAGAGTCCCTGACTCCAAATCCAGGGTGTTGATTTTTTTCTTCTACACCAAGCTGTTTTGGGACAGGATCTTAGGGACCTCTGAGAGAGATTATCTCTCTTCTGTATTAATAACTAATTATTGAATTAGGACCAATGATCTTCCCATTTTCTACTTCCTCATTCAGAAACAAGCAGAGTGGGAAATCTTATTCAAAGACCAGGCCAAGATCTAATCGGACAGTAAAATAAATTCTGAGTTTGGGCCAGAGGGAGAATTCCTGCTCACTAGGTTTGCTCACACAAGTCTGGGAAAATGTGGATTCTCCCTTTTGTCAGACAGGTGACATGGAAATTGATAAGTCTCTTTGACCAAGATGTGAGTATTTCAAATCTTGTACTACCCCAAGATCCTCATTGTAATATAGCACAGCCTCTCACTGTAATATTCATTCTCTCGATAATTATTAACCAATCAGAGTTGTTTGTCACCCTCAGGAACACCTACTCTTCCTTGGGCATACAAACCGTGAACCCATCGTCATGAGGGGTCATTATTCTAAGAGAGACGGCCAAATGGCCATCTTTTTATTAACAAACGTGCTAGTCTTATTAATAAAATGATTAAATTGCCCAGAAACTATGTTTCTAGAACTTTTAAAATGTCATACCTATTATGGAGACCTTTAAGGTGAATTCCCTCTGAAAGTGATCTAGTATTGCCTTGTGGTTAACAAAGTCACTTGAACTTTGTGCCATTGCCCAGGAGCTGAGACATGAGGAACTAGTGCCTGAGCCCTTGGAGACCTTGTCCAGCAGCATCCCGCAGGTTTGTCCAGCCTACTATGAGGAAGTCATTCCAGCCTGGACACTACTACAGAGTTATTCTCACTGCAGCAGGCCAAACCATCTGCTCCCCATTACCAAATCCTTTCCTCTGTCTCCACGGTGAGGACATTGAAGTTGACAGGTTGATTATGGATGAGATGATCTGCTCCAGGCTGGGCAGGCGGCAAGCCGGAGGTGAGTGGAGTGAGGCATCCAAAGGCACTGCCAGAGGGCCCAGTGACTGCTTCCTCATCTCCACCCACGAAGGGGTTGGCTGCTCCCAGCCTACCCCAGTGACTCAAGTCCCTCCAGCTACTTCAGCCTCAATGCCTCAGCCTGGGAGAGAATGTCTTTGAGATGATTTGCAGCACTGACTTGCCCCTCTGGGCTAAAATCCACATCACCATGGTAACCTGAGATTACCCTGTATCATCCACACAGCACAACATTGAAAGGCCTACACCTGAGGGGATGTAGAAGAAGATCAGATTTTGGAGATCCTCCCCTAAGTGTGTCAGGACCCCTTCTCAATGGTAATGGGTCCAGTCCTCGTGCCTCTTCCTTCTTGTGCTTTCTTAGCCTGGAAATGCAAGTACAAATTCACCCAAGTTGGTGTTCCATTCATAAAAATAGATTTCTCAAATATTGATGCTTTTGAGTTGTTTCAATCATGTCCAACTAGAGTAGAGTCATTTGCCATTTCCTTTTTCAGCTCATTTTATAAATGAGAAGCTGAGGCAAATAATGCTAAGTGAATTGCACAGGGTCACACAGCTAGTAAGTGTCTAAGGCTGGATTTGAACTCAATTCCTCCTGATTACAGGGTCAGGGTCAGTGCTCTATCCAAAGCACCACCTAGCTGCCCAAAAGAGAAATGGTCTACCTTAGGAGAAAGTACATTCTCTCCCAGTAGAAGTTCTCAAGGAAATGTTGAATGACCACTTTTCAGGGATGGTACAGAGGAGTGTAAATGTGGGTTGGATTAGGTGGCATCTGAAGTCTTTTCCAATGCTTGCTTCTGTAATTTTGTGCATTCAATTCAACACATTCTTATTCAACGTATTAATATTATTTTATACACATGATACTCATGAGCTTTGGCCAGAGGGAAGATGGCACACTGGTGCTTTCTCCTGGACCTTACCCAAGGTAAGTTGTTGCACTGATCACCAGAAAAATGTCCAAGGCTGTTCTTGGGGTAATTCAACCCAGAGTGTGGTCCCTGGCACATAGCCGACAAATAATAAGAATGTGTTGAATTGAAGTCACAAAATCACAGAAACAGGATCCCAGAGTTGGAAGAGATTTCAAATGCTGCCTAGTCCAACCCACAGCTATACCAAAATCCCCTCTCCACGAAAAGTGTTCATTCAACATTTCTTTGAGAATCTCTACTAAGGGAGAAACCACTCTCTCCTAAGAGAGCCCATTCCCCTTTGGGTCAGCGAGGTGGCACAGTGGATAGAGCACAAGGCCCTACAGTCAGGAGGACCTGAAATCAAATCCAACCTCCAACAGTCACTAGCTCTATCACCCTGGATAAGTCACTTAACCTCTATTTGCCTTAATTCACTGGAGAATGGCAAGCCACCTTAGTATCTTTGCCAAGGAAACCCCAAATGAGGCCATGAAGAGTCAGACACAACTGAACAACAATTGTAAGTTTTCTATGCATCAAGTCTCATTCTGCCTTTTTGAGTCCTCCTGTCCATTCTCTAACTCTGTGCTTGTGAATTAGCTTCCCCCAATGCCTGGAGTGACTCCTGAAATGCCTGATTTTCTTTAAGATATAGCGATGTGTATAAAAACAGTTCCTTAAGGGTTAAAAACAATATTAACGGTTGCTTTTCCAGTACTTTGTGAAGCCCATAATTTATTCTCTAACCTGAAGGCATCCTAAAGTTTCTTCCCCTTATCTTAAAATACCATAAAACCTCCTCCTTATCCTGAACCATAAAATTCCTTGTCTCCCACCATTCTGGTCACAAAATTTCCCATCTCCTTTATCTTGCATCTCCTGTCTTGTCATCCATCTTCCTCATCCTGTCCCTAATGTTCAACCCCCATTAAAATCCTCTAAAACTACTTCACTATTCTTAAACCTCTATGTACATAACTCCCCCAAATATCAGAGTCTCACTTAGCGTTCTTGTTAGGAGATCCATCCTGCTTTTGCATCACTAAAGCTCCCAATAGCTACAAAGATCTAAGTGAATTCTTTCACACCTGAAGCAGCTCTAACTCTAAATCTCATCAATAGCACAGGAGTTCCTTCTACAGGAAACTTTTCCTGGTGTCCACAGTTGTTAGTATATTCTCTCCCAAAACTACCTTGTATTCATTTGGGGAATATCCTGTACATACTTGTATGCATATACATTGTTTCTGCCATTAGAATGTAAGGAGTTGTTTCACTTTTGTGTTTGTAGCTCCAGCACTTAGCAGTGTCTGGCAAATAGTAGGTGCTTAATAATTGATTGTTCCTAGCTCTTTCCTCTAAAGAAGAGCATGTTCTCTTCCACAAGACATTCCTTCAAATACTTGAAGGCAATTATCATGTCCTCCCTAAGATTCCTCTTCTCCAGGCTAAATATTCCCAGTTCTGAAAGGACCCACACATAAAAAATATTTATAGCAGCTCTTTTTGTGGTGGTCAAGAAATGGAAATTGAGGGGATGTCCATCAGTTGGGGAATGGCTGAACAAGTTGTGGTATATGAATGTGATGGAATACTATTGTACTATAAGAAATGACTAACAGGCAGACTTCAGAAAAACCTGGAAAAACTTATATGAGTTGACGCTGAGTGAAGTGAGCAGAACCAGGAGAACACTATGCACAGCAGCAGCCACAGTGTGCAAGGACTGTTTTTGACAGACAGTCCTCCGCAGCAAGGCAAGGACTTAAAACATTTCCAAAGGACTCATGATGCAAAGTGCCATCCACAACCAGACAAAGAAGTGCGGAGTCAGAACACAGAACGAAGCAGACTATTTTCTCTTTTGTTATGTTTGCTTTTATTTAGTTTTACTTACACTTTCATTCATTTTAATTTTTCTATGCAACGTAGACTAATGTGAAAATGTGTTTAATAAGAATGTATATAGAGAGCCCATACAAAATTGCATGCTGTCTTGGGAAGAAGGGGATAGAGGGGGCAAAAACTTAAAACTTATGGAAGTGATTGTTGAAAATTGAAAACAAACAAATAAATAAAATTTTAAAAAATATTCCCAGTTCTTTCAACTGGTCCTCATATGGCATAGTCTCAAAGCCTGGCTCCTATAATGCTTCCTCTACTACCAATCCCCCATCAGTTAACCTACACGATACTTTTCACGGGCAGCAAAATCATCAGCTGACCACTCAATATTTCTTTATGTCATTTAAGCTTTCTTTCAGCTGCTTCCTCACTGTGTTATTTCATAGTGGGCATTATATAACACTTAGATATTTTTCAGATGAACTGTTTTTTCCCTGTAGTTCACTCTTTTTCTACCTATGAAGCTCATTTAAAAAAAATACAAGGGTAATAACAGGGTATCCCAAAAGTCTTAGTATAGTTTTAAGCTTTAGTCATTTTAAATGACTCTAAGACTTTGGGGACACCCTGAATATTCCATTTTCCTTACTAAATTTCATTTTACTAGATTCAATCCAATCTTCTAACATGTTCAGATCTCTGGAGATTCTGACTCTCTCATTCAAATATGAATGCTGTGCCTCCTATATTTGTGCCATGGGTGTGTGTATGCAAACCATTAATAAAAAGGAAAAAGAGCGCAAGACCAAGGATGGATTTCTAGTGTCTTGCGTTAGAAATCACCATTCAAGCTGGTGTATAACCATTAGTGATGACTCTTTAAGCCTGACCATTTAACCAATTTCAAACTCACCTATAGCTGCATTACATAGCTTAAAGCTCTCCATTTTGTCCAAAAGACTAGCATACGAGACTTTGTTGAAACACTCTTGTTTTGTTGACATTTTCACAAATGGTTTTTATAACAGTCCCTTCTGTCAAGAGAGAATATGGCATCAGTGTGACACGAATTATTCTTGATGAAGTCATACTGGTTCTTCAGTGCCTCTTTCCTTTTTCTAGTAGTTCATTACTCAGCTCTTTTTATTAATATTTCCTATGATTTTTCCAGGAATAAAAATCAAGATCACTAATCTATACTTTGCAGATGCCATTTGCTTTCTCTTCTTTGAATATTGGAACATTTGGCCTTCTTCAGTGCTATGGTGGCTCTCTCACCCTTGAGTTTGTTAACAGTGATTCAGAGATCATATCTGTCAGCTCTTCCATCACTCATAGTTGTAAATTCATGATTTGAAGACAACAAGCAGTTAGGTACTCAGAAAGGCCAGACAAGACAAAGCAACAAACATTTTCTAGGCTTTTATTATGTGCCAACCATTAGGATACAAATACAATCAAAGTTAGTACCTGACCTCAGGAAGCTTAATTGGGGAAGAAAATACAAAAAGGGGGGAGCTGAAAAGAGGGCAGGGAAGGTACCCAAAAGAGGTCATAGTGCATGGTGCTGCTGGTGGCAGTGATAGATCACTGGGTCTGGAGTCAGGAAGAGCTGAGTTCAAAATAATACTCAGACATTTACTAGCTATGTGACCTTGGGCAAGTCACTTAACCTCTGTCACAGTTTCTTCATCAATAAAATAGGAATAATAATAGTACCCACCTCCCAGGCTTACTGTGAAGACCAAATAAGTTAATAATTGTAAAATACTTAGCACAGTGCCTAGGACACAGTAGGCACTATATAAATGCTTATTCCCTCTCTCCCTTCTACATAATGTTGAAGTCTAGAAAGTTAGAAGTTCAGTCTGAAGGAAAAAGAAAACTGGTGTGCCTAAGCCCCTCCCCAAAATAGAGACTCCAGAAGGAACTTGCTAATGGACACTCATCTTTAGGAGAAGGGGACTGACCTGAGAATGGAATGTTCCAGTGTGAGAAGGTCCCCAGTGCTAAGGAACATGTCAGAGACTGCAACTGAGGCAAAAAGCAAAGTCTTGAAAGCCAGAATCATGGTGTTTATCTTTCATTTTAGAAGAGGACCACTGACATCAAGGGTGATGTCTTGACTTGCATATGAATTGGATTTAAGTGAGGCAGAGTTACACAAAGTTGCCAGCTTCACTCTCTCTTCCAGAGTCATATCTGGGAGGGGAATGAAGGTTGGCCATCTCCTTATTCACCTTAATGAACCTTCTTGCCATCTCCCTACTTATCTTCATTTTTAGCTCCCTATTAATCATTATTTTCATCCTTTCAATTTAAAAAATATTTTCCTTGTCAGAGAAACAGAAACAAAATGAGAGTTGAGTAGTTCTACCTTTTTTCTGTTGTCCATTATCATGGTCCCATCTGCTCCAGCAGTGTTCAATGGTCCTATCTCTTCTTTAGTCTTCCTCTTTTCCCCAACATGACTAAAATTTAAAACATCTTTCTATGGTCCTTAGAATTCTTCACCAACCTCAGCTCATTCTGAGCTTTGGACTGCGCCACGATGTTGTGCACATCCACTGTTACTTGCCCTTGCTTCCATCATCTGCATGTATCTTTTAAACATCCAAATTGTTGCTTAAGTTCCTTGTGCATCCACATGTGTCTATTTAGACAACATCCACTTGTCTTCTTTGTCAGAATTATTTCTCTTTATGAATTATTTATGAATTTCCTTAGGCCTTTTTCCATTGTAGATTTTAGGTAGAATCCTACCTATCTTTCTTTGAACTCTGAGATCTACTCTCCCCAAATCTACAGTGTATGTCACTCTCTTCTTGACTTCCCTCTCATTTATCACAAATTCTAAGAGATAGTCATTACCCACATTCTCAACTCTGCTCCAATGCTCCCATCAATTCTACTTGAGCAAATAATTCCTCCTTATTGATAAGGATAAAGTCAAAACTAGTACTTCCTCTTGGTGTGTCCTTCATATTTTGAAGGATTAAATTATCATTACAGCAAGCCAATAAATTAATAGCTGCTCTGTTTTTGGCAGAGAGAAATCTCCAACAGATGTCTGGATAATTGAAGTGCTTCATCATTACTATACCAAGCCTCCATGCCAGGCTTGTGATCTGTTTCCTGAATTCCTCATTTATTTCCTCTTTCTGTCCAAGTGATTTGTAATACGCTTCAATGACAATATTACTTCTGTTTCTGTTTCTATTGACATTCATTCAAATGCTTATTACCATGTTTTCCTACCCTGGTTCCTGAATTCTCTCACATAAATATATCTTTTTAATATGTGGTTATACTTCACCCACACTCCATTTCAACAGTTCTGTTCCTTTGAACAAGAGAGGCAGAATGGTATAGGGGATAAAGATATTATCCTCAAAAGCATGACAACCTGGATTCAAGAACTGCTTCAACCACATACAGACTGTGTTATCCTGGGCCACATTAATTACTATTAATACAGTATTAATTAATTAATTAACTTACTTCTCAATGCTCTGGGCAGCTCTCTAAAACCTAAGCTGCAAAGAAGGTGTCAATCTACATTGGTAAAGGGAGTTTTCTTGCCTGGGAGTGCCCTACCTGTAATATCACAGGTCAGCTGGTCCCCTTTCTTTCCCTTGACTAATGAATGATGTCCTGTAATGTTAATTAGAGAGTTAAACATCTTCCTCACCCATTGAGGCGCTGTCCACTAAGGGAAGCTTGATTTGGGGAGTCCCACACCTTTTATTAATTTCTAATGAGGCTCTGGTTCGCACAGGCTGTGATGCCCTCTGGCTCTGAAAAATGTATAAAGACTCTGAGGTGGGGTTTTACTTTGGGGAGGTGTTAGTTTGGCCAGAAGGGACTCTGAGCAGCCGCTAAGGAGCCCCAAGGTTTTGAAAATCCAGATGTTGGTGCTTGTCTTTCTGGTAACTATGTATGTATGGTCAGACAGCTGGAAGCACTCTGTTGATTTTGATTTCTCTATTTTCTCTGAAATTCAGGGTGCTGACTTTTTCCCCTGAACTAAGTGAATGATACATGTGCTTGATTAAAGTGATTGTTGACCCCTCAAAAGTTGTTTTCCTTTTAGAAAAGCAGATCTAAGAACCTGTGATAGCAGGCCCTCCTGTAGATGGCGGGGTCCTTGCTGATACATGTCCCAGTCAAGAATCTAATCCCACAATGAGGGCATGAAGCCAATTTTGCTTCCTTCCTCTTTCCTCACTTTGCTTATAATATATACTTTGTGCTTTTGTGTATAGACAATCTAAGGCCATGGGTTTTATTTCTTGGGTTTTGTCTCTTGTGAATTTCTAGTGTCTCTGCTTCCTCCATTGCCACTGCTCCCTATGGTAGATGGATATACAGTTTGGTAACTACACACAAGCAGTTTTCTCCTTTCCTCCCCTTCCTTTTGAGTTTTAAGTCCCTTCAAATAGATTTTTAAGACTCCAAACAAAAGCTTCTTTAAAAAAAAAACAAAACTCTTATGAGATGGTCATTCATGGCCAAGAGTTCATCATTCCCATATTTTAAGCCATAGCAGCTAGTTAGGTGGCACAGTGGATAAAATCCAAACCTAGAGTAAGAAAGATCCAAATTCAAATACAGCCTGAGACATTTACTAGCTGAGTGACCCTGGGTAAATCAATTTACCTCTTACATGCTTTGGCTTCTTCATCTGTTAAATGGAGATAATACCCTCCCAGGGTTCTTTCAAAGATAAAAAATTTGTAAAGCACTTTGCAAACCTTAAAGTCCTATATAAATGCTAAGCTCTTTCTCTGATTAATATAGCCCAGGAACCAAAAACCCACTCTTTATGCCACCTTCCTAACTAGTTGTTTACTTCATAAATCTGTCTTCCTCTTCTGAAGACTTTGCCTTCTATTAGAAACAGTTATGAAAATACCACCAGCGCCTCTAGGGTCTTTCTTCAGTTTCTTGCCAAGACTTCATTTTCCTTAGTAATACTTTAGAATCATTTGTGCCCAGTATGAATCACCTGAAATGAGTAATAGCCATCAGGTGCAACAAAGCTTGGGAGGTTGTCTGTCACATCCCAAATACCTGTCCTGGGAAGACCGAAGACTTTTCTATTGTTACTCTCAGTTGACAAATACCTGCCTCATTTCCTTAGAATAATGACTTGGGTTCCCTAGAATAGAGTGGAGTTCAATTGACTTTAAAGCGTTAAAAAAATCCAATGGAACTTTTTCCTCCCCTGAGCAAGCTGGACCATTACTCTATTTGGCAATATTCATTCATCCAAAAAAAGCAATAATTAAGCCCCTAGGATTTTCAAGGCCCTGTGATAGGGCCTAAAGAACACAGAAAGATAAACACAACCCTCTCCCTGTTCTCAAGCAACTTACAAGATTCTAGTGCTGACTCTACCCCAACCTGAGGCATTCTACTTCGGCAAGGCCAGGAGACCAGTGATGGATCCTTTCAATATTTTGACCAATCCTGCCAAGAAGGTTTGTATATAAACTGGGACAGCAGGAAAAAAGGTAATTAGGTAGCACTTTTCTGATGAGATAGGAGGATCAGCAGGTGTAAGATCATGAATCTGAGTCCTGGAGCACATTTAATTAAATATCTCTGTTCTGTGTGAATGTGCTCACACACTATATATGGAGAAGCCTAAAAAATCAAAACCAATCATTGTCCTCCTAATTCCTGGGGGGGGGGGGGGAGCGCTGTTCTGCAGCTTGGCTCTCCCCTGCAAGGAAAAAAACAGAACAGCTAGACACAAAGGCCGAGGAAGAAGCTTGAAAAATTGACCCTTTCTTTACACGCTCAAATTTTGATCAAGAAAGAACTAAGGGACCAGAAGGAACAGAGAGAACCTCAGGGATTTGGGACTGGATACTCTCTGATTTATGAGGGATCTAGGGCAGACAAACGAGGGAAAGATTGGGGGGGGATAAATATTTAAAAATCAGGCAGGCGGTAGTTTCAAGTCAGCCCATTTAAATTCTAACAAGGCCAGTGTTCAGCGATAACAAAGGCCACTGTGTTTAATTAAGGGTATAAATGGTAGAAATATGAGACAGGAGCTGTTAACGAGGTGGATAGGGAGAACTCTAAAAATAAACCAGAATGAGTTTAAAGGGTAATTAGGGGTGCAAAAATAAACAGAGGGTGTCAATTTGTGAGGAGAACTTCACTGCGAAAATTGTAAAAAGGTTTTCTCCAGAACACAGAACAGGACCCAGAGAACAAGTCCATGAAGGAGACAAGGCTCTAAGGGCAGGCAACTAGCATCCTGTAGGGTAGGAAGGAGTCACAACCCAAGAGTAGGGGCTCCATGTAAGTGGATTAACTTCCATATTTGCAAAATGTTTCCCTTCTGTTATCTCATTTGAATTTTATAACAACCTCCTGAAGCAAGTCCTTCAAAATAGTATTATCCTCATTTTAAAGATGAAGAAACAATGTCTAGGGGAAGTGACATGACCTACCCAAGGTCATATGGCTATCAAATTTCAGTGTCAAGAGTCAAGCCAGGTCTCCTGACTCCACAGATTCAGAGATCTTTCGCCTCAGCCAGCCAGTCATTGCTTAGAGCTTCCTCGTTCACTTTTAAGGCTAGGAAAGGACTCTTAGCTGCTGGAGTTGGGCTTGAGTCGAACCTAGAGGATCCTTTGTGCCTCACTTTCCTGTGGCAACACAGCGTAGATCATTAAGGACACTAGGGTAAATATTTAAGAAAAGATGGCAAAACTTCAGCAATGAAGTGATGAGACCACTAGGTCTTTTGGAATTTCTCTAAAAACCCTCAAATATTTAAATAGGTGTTAAGAGAAATAAATTATGACAGTGAGCTCCACCAAGTTCAGGTAAGCTGGAAAAGCTTTGAACATGGTCCTGATGATAGCTTGTGTCTATTACTGCAAAATCTGTCTTAGAAGTCTTTAAATAGAAACCCAAGAACTATGTGTTGACATTGTTGTAAGAAAATTCTTAGTAAGATAGGGAGATCTTCTCTAACTATGACAGCTTATGATTCAATGACTTTTAGGATATTAGGGCTGAAAAGGACTTTAGAAATCTTCTCATCCAACTCTATCATTATAAAAATAAATAAACTGCTGATTCCTATTAAGGGGCTTCACAGGTATCTTGTATGGAACAGGAGGTGCAAATATGTGAGAAAAGGAAATGAAATGTAAGGGATTGTAAGGTACAGAAAGGAAATGGCATAGAACACCAAGTTCTGAAAACCCAAAATAGACAGTGAGGTATTGAAGCAAACAGTAGGAGTGTCATTCCAGAAGCAAGTGTCTCATAGTTGGAGGTTAGAAGAGGATGTGACTTTGAGCATCCAATCACTCCAGTGAGCCTTATGGTGTTTAATTGATCGGGTGCCTTATTAAAGACAGCTGGGTGGTAAAGGAGATAGAGTGCTGCCCTGGAGTCAAGAAGACCTGATTTCACATCTGGCCTCAGACACTTACCAGCTTTGTGACTCTGGGCAAGTCACTTAAGCCTATTTGACAGTTTTCCCATTTGTAAAATGAGCTGGAGAACGAACTGGCAAACTACTCCAGTAGCTTTGCCAATAAAACCCTAAATGGGATCAGAAAAAGTTGAATTCAACTAATTGGCCAAAAAACAAACTTGTTCTCTAAGGCCAAGCCTACTCCCAATGCAATTTAGAGGAAAATACAATAGCATCAAACTCTCATAAGTAGCCCCAAACCATTTGTGACAGAAGAGTCACAGGTGTAGGTGACAATTTTCTGAAAGAACAAGTGAACAAGATAGGTCAAGCAGGACTATGTGTGGAGGTAGGAAGCAGGCTCTGGTCAGACAATAATTACAGAGAGGGCACTTTATAACATGAAGAAAAGAAATCTAACTACTGGAAAAACAAAGTGGATGAAAAGTTTCTTTTCCCCTGACTTCAACATGCAAATTAATGGACACCTCAGAGAATTTGTCTTATCAATATATTTACCTCCAATTGGTACTTTAGGTTGAATTGGACAGTGTTGAATAGGATGAGAAGATGAGTCTATAGTACATTTAATAAATTATGCGGAACTTTCAGTGATCCCAACCTGTCCCCTCTATCTCAAAATCCCATCCCTTTAGCAGTAATTTTTTTTCTAGAAATTATGTTTATAAGACTCATACAGCACCATGATCTTAGAAGAGTAAAATTGACAAGCAATATAAAGGGCATTGGAAAGATAACAAGGTGAAGTGTAAGTAGATGGTGGCATGTAATCAGTGATGACATGCAAGTGAAGGACATGAAAAACATCAACATGGTCGAGGACTAGTCATGTAGAAAGAATGCTACGTACATATCAACAACTTGATGGACACACTAGTACCCTTGAGATATCAGACTCTGGGCTAATTCAGTATCAATAGTGTTGGATTGGAAATCAAATTATTTGGGTTCAAATATTTCTTCCTCCATTTACTACCTATGTTACCTTAAGCACTTGACCATACTGGGCTTGAGTTTCCTCATCTGTAAACTGAGAGGGTTGAATAACCTCTAAGACACCATCCAGCTATAAGTCTAAAACCAGAAAGAAGATTTTGAATGCATCTGGTGGATCCTCCGTGGAAGATTTCTGGAAAGGCATCACCCAGGGGAGAAGACATGGAGGATGATTATTTGGGCTTCCCCCATGAAAGGAGGACCCTCATCAATAAAATCTAATTATCTCAGTATCCTCTCTTAGGCACTGCTCTCACAGCACTCTAGCCACCATATTGAACTAAGCTTTCAGCTCTAATGTTGTTCAGCTCTAACGTTCAGTTGTTTGACTCTTCATGACCCTATTTTGGGTTTTCTTCGCAAAGATACTGGAGCTGTTTGCTATTTCTTTCTCTAGCTCATTTTATAAGTGAGGACACCAAGGCAAAGTTAAGTGACTTACCCAAGATCCTACAGTTAATAAGTGTCTGAGGCTGGATTTCAACTCAGATCTTCTGAATCCAGGTCCAAAGTTCTATCCACTGTGCCACCTTGCTGCCTAGCTAAGAATACACAGGCAATAAACATATGTATAGACAGACAGACAGATGAGGAAATTCCCTCTACAAATGCAGATCAGCACCTTCTTTCCAACTTGAACTCTTAGAGAGTTTCTTAGAGCACTCTAACAGTTAAGTAACTTGCCCGTCCAAGCCAGTATATGTTAAGAGGCAGAATTTTAACCTAGGTCTTCCTGGTTAATGCCAACTTTCTATCCACTATATTATGCTGATATATATATATACTCTATATAATACATACATGTGTAACATAATTATGAGACATGGGAGATACTGGCACAGGACCACCCAGCATGGCATGTCTATATCAAAGAAGGTGCAGTGCTCTGTTAGCAAAGGAGAATTGTAGTAGCTCAAAAGAAATGTGAGGTGTGCAAATTTAGAAACATCTCCACTCCAAATGTTCATATGAACTGTTTGTGCCTGAGCTGCAGTAGAGCCTTAGGAGCTTCTATTGGTCTAATCAACCATAATCGAACATACTGTATCTTGACCCCAACATAGTGATGGTCCTTTTAAAGGACAACAACCAACCAACATACATACATACATACATATGTACATATATATACATACATACATACATCCTCAATTGTATAAAATGAAATCATGCCCCACAAACAAAAGTTGTAATTAGACCTGCATGAAGGTGAACATATCATCTATTTGTACAAATTTTTTGAAAAACCAGCACCCCAAACAGAGCACAGAGCAAATAGCTAGGAACAAACATTACCGCCTTGGGGCAGATCTCTAACAGTCAAGAGCTCCCTGTACTTCAGAATGAATTAAGCCTCCCAAGTGCTGACCCAGCAGCTTCAGAAAGTAGATGGGTATTTGCATAATTGATCTGGCCTAGAATGAATTTAGGCCTCTGAGCTCCTGGGCCCTTCACTGAGACACACAGCAGGATGATGGGCCAGTCCAGGGGAAAACAATTTAATTCTGTCCTTAAGACAAGGCACAACGTTTACCTGAGCCAAAAGCTGAGAACAATTTCAAAGCTGTGATCCCTGAATTATTTTAACTCCTAGCAGTTTTTTCCTCTAACTTAGAATAACGGATTTTAAGAGATTCAAGGGACCTTAAAGATAGGGATCGTTCAGCATAACAATGTACTTTTCTGCTCATGTTACAGAGGAAGAAACTGAGGTTGAAAGAAGTGAGCTTGCCAGGGTCACTTAGATACTTCATGGCAGATCTAGTACTAAAACCTAGATAACCTCCCCCTTCAGAGCTCTTCCAAATACTGAAATGCCTTCAGTGGCTCCCACCATGGTTCCAAGCCCAGTTATCTCCACACGATCCCTAAATCACCCCATTTCAATAAAGCAAACTTTCTCATGGCCTATCTACAACTTGTCATTATCCCATGAAGCTACTCAGAAATAGAAATAATGATAGCAATAATACTTGACATTTCCATTGTACAATACGTGTGTGTGTGTATATTATATATATATATATATATATATATATATATATATATATATATATATAGAGAGAGAGAGAGAGAGAGAGAGAGAGAGAGAGAGAGAGAGAGAGAGAGTTTTATATGAACCCCAAAACAACCCTGTAGGGTGGGTATTACAAGAGGCAGTACAATATAGGAGATAAGACACTGAATTTGAAGGCAGAAAGACCAGTGTTCAAATCTTGACTCAGATACTTACAAATTATGTGACCTTGAGCCAGTCACTCATTCTCTGTGACTCAGTTTCCTCACTGTTAAAATGAGGGAGCTGGACTTGGTGGTCTCTAAGTTTCCTCTTAGTTCTAAATCTATGATCCTGATAAATGTTCTCATTTTAAAATCAGACAATTTAGACCCATAGTCACACAGCTAATAAGTATGGGGTGTGGAATTATGAGAGGGATTTTTTCTGACCCCAAGTCCAGTGCCTTAGCCACTTCATTTTCCGTACAAAATGAATGAAACTGTCTCTGTCCTCCTAATGGCCATCCAATACCATTCATAAATGAGGCCTAGTTTCTTTAGTATACCTTTCTGGATTAAAAATGCTTTTTCTCCCACCTATTAACATAACCACTGACTTGCTCTTTTTCAGGCAGTGTGTGTGTGTGTGTGTGTGTGTGTGTGTGTGGCTTTAGTCATTTTTCAGCCATGCCTAACTCTTTCTAACCCCATTTGGGGTTTTCTGGAGTGGTTTGCCATTTCCTTCTCTAGCTCATTTGACAGATGAGGAACTGAGGCAAACAGGGTTAAGTGACTTGACCAGTGTCCCACAGATAGTAAATGTGTGAAGGCAAATTTGAACTCAGGAAGATGAGTCTTCCTGATTCCAGGCTCAGCACTCTCCACTTTCTTGATATTTAACAATTAAATTGAATCAAAATGTTAGTTAGAAAAAGTTCTAGTCCAATTCTCTCATTTTACAGAGGAGGAAGAGGCAGTTTTTTAGCTCCAGAGAAAGGAAATGATTTGTACAAGGTCACACAAGCTGGTTAATGACACAACTGGAATTAGACCCCAGAAGTCTTTTCACTAGTTCTTGTTCTCTCTCTGTGTTTCTATCGATTCCATGGCTGTTTAATCATCTTGTCCAGTCAGCTCCTTGAGGGCATGGAGTGTGTCTGCTATGATATTTTTTGTTGTTCTTCAGTTATTGCTCTATGTAAACTCTACTTTCTAACAAGATTGAAAGTTCCTTGAGAGTTAGGACTATGCTGTAATAGAATTCTCTTGTATCTCCCATGTGGGTCAATACTATCAGCACTCAATTGTTCAGTTGATTTGAAATTAATTGTACCTGTTACATTTTTTTGCCATTTGTAGACTTAAGAGTATGGGCATCTAGGTGACAATGGATAGAGTATTGAACTTGGAATAAGAAAGATTCCTCTTCACGAGTTCAAATCCAATCTCAGACACTTCTTACCTGTGTGACCCTGGGCAAGTTACTTAACCCATTATCCTCAGTTTCTTCACCTGTAAAATGAGCTGGAGAAGGAAATGGCAAACCACTCCTGTATCTTTGCCAAGAAAACCCCAACATTGGGTCACAAAGAGCCAGACATGACTGAAATGACTCCGCAAGACATAATAAATCATATAAAATCAAAGAATCTTAGAGGTGCTCAACTAATCCAGCCCCTACCTGAAATAGAAATCACCTCTATACCACTTTGTGATATAACAAGTGGTCATCCAACCTTTAATTAAAGAACTCACTCCCCTCAAGAGATCTCAACCTATTTGGGGGCAGCTCTACTTAATTAGGATATTTGAGTGCCAGATTTGGAGTCAGAAAACCTGAGTTTAAGTCATACTTCTGTATCAATGTTTATAACCTTATGCAAGTCACTGTAAAAAAAAAAAAGTTGAGTCAGTTGGTATCTAATGTCATTTCCAGATCTTAATCTATGATCCCATGATCCTTATATTGAGGCAAGATTTATATATATGTGCAACATAGATCTATATTCAGAAAAGAAACATACAAAGGAGAAATATTGAAGTCTAGTGTGCTTAATGAATTGATAGATCAATGACTATTGATTAAACTGATGCATCTAACTCCCTGTTGCATATATGTGAATTAGATGGACTTCCTAGAAAACTGAAAGACAGTAGCAATGGAAAGACAAGGAAACATACTCATCCATCATTGCAAACGGGCAACTGTCACCAGACAATGGGTCAAATGGGGAAGATAGAGTTCAAGATCCAGAGGAAGAGGGAACTGCTTGTTGGATCACTTCTGAGAGGTGGGAGAGCCTTCAAAGACTCTTTTGACCCCCGAATGTCCTCTGCCTGGACAAGGAGGGAAGGGCTGAACCCAGAGGTTGCCATTTACCTGAATAAATAATACTCAAGCTCTGGAGACTCCAAAGTAATGAGGACCAGCTACAGATCTTAAAAAAGAGTCATTTCTATTAATTGGCCCAAGAATAACTACAGGGGATACAGAAACTTGGGGTATAGAAGTCATAGCAGGTCATGACTATCTAGTCTGGAATTCGGATGATTTTTAATGTTTCAAGGCTAATGAGAGGCAGTGTAGCATAGTGGATACAAAACTGGGTTTGGAGTCAGGAAGACTTGAGTTTCAATAGTCACCAGACATTTCCAAATCATATCACCTGAACACTGGATATCATCTTTATTCTCTTTATTCTTCTCCTACTGGATCCTTAGACTCTTCTTCTGGGAGCCCAGACTCTGATAGGTGAGCTTCAGCCTACCTTGTCCAGAACCAGACCTCTACATCACTTCCCAACCATTTACCCAAGTAAGAACCTCCTACTTCCCAGCATGGGTCTTCTTCCCCCAATAATGTAAGTTCTTTGAGGGCAAGTTCTGTTTTGATTTCCATCCCCAATACTTAGCACAGTGCTTAACACATTCTAAGCATTTAACAAATGTTTTTATCCATCCGTTCCCTCCATTTTATCCATCCATTCAAATCCTGGCTAAGATTACCAGGAGTTAAGCAGAGAGTGGAAGTAGAAGTAATGGGTCAGATAACTTTTTCTTGAAGTTTAGCAGTGAAAAGGTCAGTTACTGGCTATATGAATCTAGGCAAGACATAGAATCATAGATAGAGATTTAAGAGTCATCTTTGAGGACATGGTTTTCAGAATAGTGGAAGGTTAACAGGAAAAAGAACATAGTGACAGAAGAGAAAATGGTCAGTATCAGGTCCTTAAGGAATATCCTCCATAATGGTCTAAGGAAAGAATGAGGAGCCAATGAAGAACACCAAGTAGTAGCCTGAGTTTAAATCCAACCTCAGACACTTACTAAGTGACCCTGGGTAAGTCACTTAACCTCAGTTTACTCATCTATAAACTGGAGATAATAATAGCACCTACTTCCTAAGGTTGTTGTGAGAATCAAATGAGATTATATTTGCATGTTACCTGGTGTTTAATAAGCACTATCTAAATATTACCTATTATTGTTATATTATTTAGGGTGATGGAGTAAAATGTCAGAACATGTACTGTATCACATCATTGACTTTCATGTTCAAAGACTACCAAAATAATATTACTGTGTTGGGGTCAAAGTACGATGTGACTGATCAGACCAATGTGAGCTCAGAAAGCTCTACCACAGGCTGGACACAGATAGTCCATATGAATATCTGGAGTTATCTCTAAATTTGCACATCTCATATTTGAATAGTATGGGCAATGTCTTTTTACTAGAGCACAACTTGGATTTAAGTAAGGCAGAGCTGCATGAAATCGTCTGCCTCACTCTCTCTTCCAGGGTCATCAAAGTCCAGTGCAAGACAAAAATCAAGACAATTGATGATGGCTCAAAGTGCGATGGATGACGTTGGTGTTTTCATGTCTAACCAAGCTCTAAATACCTGCTTCTGCCACCTTCATGGCCCATTGGAACAAATTGTTCACGTTCACCTATTCCCATTGGGTAAGCCATATGCTTTGGGTAGATATCCCCCAACTCAACTGTATCTATAACACTGAAAGTGTTATTCTTGCAGATTAAATTTAAAGGTGCATCTTACATACAATTTTATTCCTAGAGAGACAGTTGTTAAACATGCACTCTTGACCAAGGAGTATAGCGGGAAGGTGCTCAAGTGTCAGAACCAGCATGAAACTGAAGGAGAATGAGAACTGGGGGGGGGGGGGAGAAGAGGCTCTTGAACTTGGTGATTAAGATATCATTGGTGAAATGGGGACAGCAGCCTCAGCAGAATGATGTGGGGCAGAAACCAGATTTCCAAGAGTCCTGGAGAGACTGATCAGGGAGGAAGTTGAAACATTGGGCTAAAAAACTTTTTCAAGAAATTTAGCAGTGAAAAAGAAAATTGAATAGTGGCTGGATGGCTTGTTATTGTTGTGTTTATCCCTTATTCTCGAAGAAGACCATGACATCAGAGAAATGATGATAGACATGGGAAGAAGCCAGGGAGAGGGGGAGATTAAAGAGGAGCGAAGGAAAAGAGATCAGTATCCTGAAGTAGGTTGGAAGGGAAAGAAATTAATGATTCAGGTAAAAGGATTAGGAGGGGAGCTAGTGGTGCCATAGTGCACAGAGCACTGGACCTGGAATCAGGAAGATCTGAGTTCAAATTTAACTTACTAGCTGTGTGACCATGGGCAAGTCATTTAACTGTGGTTGCCTCAGTTTCCCCATCTGTAAAATGAGCTGGAGAGAGAAATGGAAAACCACTACAGTATCTTTGCCAAGAAAACCCCCAAATGGGGTCACAAAGAGTTGGACACAACTGCAAAACAGCTGAACTCCAACAAAGAGATTTTTAGCCTTAGGAAGTAGTACAGAATTTCAAAGCTGGAAGGGACCTCAGTGACCTTATAATCCAATTCATAATGGCTATCCATTATGGTAGTACATTATGGTGGTAATTGTAGAGTAATAGAATTGTTTCTTCTGTGATCAAAGAAGAGGAAGGCGATGATGCTAAGATTTGAAGAATGGAAAAAGGGAGCTGATATCATTGCCTCATCCCTATTACATCCTTGGCAAATTTTTTTTATTAATTTATTTTAACTTAAATACACAAGAAGAAAAGAAAAAAATGTTATAAACTTAAATACAAAGCTAAGAAAAGAAGGAAAAAAAAGCATTGCCATGTGCACAGCAGAACATGAGAGGACTGGAAATACACAGCAATAAACTTCCATTTCAAGGAATCCTATATAATAAATACTGCACATGGTATTCAGAGCTGTCCTTGGCAAACTTCTAAATGAACTAAAAAATACTCCCAACATGTTACAAAACTCCACAATTAAAATAAAATAAAGCTAACGGAAGTGAGAGGGGACCTGGGAGAATTCACATCAAATAGCTTCAGTAACCACAATGAAGTAGAAGTGAGGTCATCTACTGTAAATATGAGCGTAGGGATGCAGGTTGGGGTGAGAAGATAAATAACAAAAGGTAAATAAGATAAGAGGGACGGCAAGGCAGCAACCAATCAGTCAGCTAGCACTGATTAACACCTACTATTTGCCACGCACTATGCTAAGCAATGGAGATGAAAAGAAAGGTAAAAGATACTTCCTCCTTTCCAGGGGATACAGCATGCAAGCAGCCACACACAGCCAGGTCATATACTAGATAAATTGGAGGTAGTCAGGCAATGATCTGAAGGAGGACTGGGATTTGAACTGAGACCTGAAGGAAGCCAGGGAAATTGGGAGGTGGAGATGAGGAAAAAGAGAGGGAGGGAGGAAGGGAGAGGGAGAGACAGAGACAGAAGAAGAGAGAGATATGAGAGAGAGAGAGAGAGAGAGAGAGAGAGAGAGAGAGAGAGAGAGAGAGAGAGAGAGAGAGAGAGAGAGAGAAACTTTGAAATTTCCAGTTAGGATTGGAGTTGGAGTCATTTGGTTAGGGCTAGGATTAGGGAGAGAGCAAAGGAAAATACTCAGAATCAGTTGATGAAACATGGTATGAAGGGAACAATGCGGAGGTCAATGTCACTGGATCACAGAGTGGATGGGGGCCTATAACAGGTAAGAAAGCTGGAAAGGTAGGAAGGGGCCAGATTATGGAAGACTTTATAAACCAAAGAGAGAGTTTTATATTTAGATCCTAGAAGCAATAGGTCGTAGTCCCAAGCATTTATCAGTCATTTACTATGTGCTAAGTACTGGGTATACAAATAGAAGCAACATTAAGGACCTATTTTTAGCTTAGAAGCTTAAATACTTCCCAGCTCCTAGTTGTAAAGACAACTCCAGGTGCTTCACAGGTTGCTTCCCCCCTCCCATATGTTTTTATAATTTTTTCTCAATAATATTTTATTTTTTCTAATTATATATAAAGATAGTTTTCAACATTCACTTTTATAAGATTCTGAGTTTTAAATTTTTCTCCTTTCTTTCCCCACTCCCCAAGACAGCGAGCAATGTGATGTAAGTTATATGTGTACAATCATATTAAACTTATTTCCACATTAGACATGTTGTCAAAGAAGAATCAGAACAAAAAGGAGAAACCACGAGAAAGAAACCACCTCCCAAAAAAATGAAAATAATTATGCTCCAATCTGTATTTAGGCTCCACAGTTCTTTCTCTGGATGTGGATAGCATTTTCCATCATGAGTCTTTTGGTACTGCCTTAGGTCCTTGTATTGCTGAGAAGAGCCAAGTCTATCAATGCTGATCATTGCACAATGTTACTATTACTATGTACAATGTTCTCTTGGTTCTTCTTGCTTCACTTAGTGTCAGATCATGTAAGTCTTCCCAGGTTTTTCTGAAATCCACCTGCTCTTTCTTATAGCACAACAGCATTTCACTACATTCATATACCACAACTTGTTCAGCCATTCCCCAACTGATGCATATCCCCTCATTTTCCAGTCCTTTGCCACCACAAAAAAAAAGCTGCTGAAATATTTTTGTTCATATAGGTCCTTTTCCTTTTTTATGATTTCTTTTGGATACAGCCCTAGAAGTGGTATTGCTGGGTCAAAGGGTATGCAGTTTTATAGTCCTTTGGACATAGTTCCAAATTGATCTCCAGAATGGTTGGATCAGTGCATAATTCCATCAACACTACATTATTGTTCCAATTTTCCCACATCTTCTCCAACATTTATCATTTACCTTTTCTGTCATATTAGCCAATCTGACAGGTGTGAGGTGATACCTCAGAGCTGTTTTAATTTGCATTCCTCGAATCAGTAGTGATTTAGAAGCATTTTTCCATATGCCTATAGAAAGCTTTAATTTCTTCATCTGAAAACTGCCTATTTATATCCTTTGACCATTTATCAATTGGGGAATCATTTGTATTCTTACAAATTTGATTTAGTTCTCTATGTATTTTAGAAATGAGTCCTTTATCAGAAACACTGGCTGTAAAAAATTATTTCCCAGCTTTCTGCTTTCCTTCTAATCTTATTAATGCAATCAAAATTATCTATTTTGCATTTCATAATGTTCTCTATCTCTTGATTTGATCATAAATTCTTCTCTTCTCCATAGCTCTGACAGGTAAACTATTTCTTGCTCTCCTAAGTTGCTTATGACATCACTCTTTATGTGTAAATCATGTGCCCATTTTAATCTTATCTTGATATATGGTTTGAGATGTTGGTCTATGCCTAGTTTCTGCCACTCTGTTTTCCAGGTTTCCCAGCATTTTTTGTCAAGTAGTGAGTTCTTATCCCAGAAGTTGGAGTCTTTGGATTTATCAAACAGTAGATTACTATGATCATTAACTACTGTGTCCTGGGTACATAACCTATTCCAGTGATCCACCACTTTATTTCTTAGCTGGTGCCAAATAGTTTCAATGATTGCCACTTTGTGATGTAGTTTTAGATCTGGTATGGCTAGGCCACTTTCTTTTGCATATTTTTCGTTAATTCCCTGATATTCCTGACCTTTTGTTCTTCCAGATGAATTTTGTTATTTTTTCTAGCTCTATAAAGGAGCTGACAACACCCAAAAGAGGATTGAAATCTGTGGGGGGTGACGATAAAAGCACCTGTGGGGGCATAATATTGAAGGCAGCACAGTCCAGAAGGGAATGAAGTCCCAGCCTGGGTCCCTCCCCAAATAGCCTCAAAGGGACTCACCAATGAGAAAATGAGGATAATATGGAAGAAGAATGTTTCAAGGTAAGAAGGGCAGACAGTCTAGGGTGAGGAACACCACTCTTCCCAGCTGGGAGTGGTACAAGGTAAGACCACAGTTGACCCATGATATTGAAGTCCAGTGTTGCCAAGCAGTGAGGGGCCCAATTGAGATTGTATACTATGAGTCTGTAGTAGGTGATATCAGCTCAGCATTGTGACTTTCTCAAGTCACACTCAACATCCCTGAAGCAGGAACTGAGAAATCAAATAAGAGAGGGTATCCAAGGATGCAGATTCACAAAGCAGGAACAAGGGAAGATCAGGGGAAGCAAGGAATTTTAGAGTAGTAGCCAGTGAAACATTCAAGCGGCAGATAGTGAGGTCAAGGATGGATTTGGAAGCAAATGAAGTCACCGAGGAAAATGGATTGGGAGAACGAGAATGGATTTACTGAAACTCAGGATAAAAGCAAAGAGTAGGTTTAGGATGAGTGAGTGAGTGAGTGAATGACGTGGAAAGTGGAGGTGGAAAGAGGCAAAATTTCAAAGCTTGAGGTTGTGCAGTTATCAGAGATAATGAGTTCTAATTTATGATATTAGAACCACAAATTTCAGACTTGAAGAGCATCTGCTCCAATCTCCTCATTTTACAGAGGAAGAAACTGAGAGCCAGAGAGGTTAAAAGATTTGCCCAAAATCACATAAGTAGCAAGTGTCAGAGCTAGGAAGGAATATGAAATAAATGGTGAGTTGATGACCTGGAAAGAGCTCTAGAAGATGGAATGATTGAAAGAAGGATAAAGAACAGGGCTATGAATAATAAGAAGCAGAAATACAATGATAAAAAAAATTGGTCAAATAAAAGAATTTTAGAATTCATGGACATGAAAATAGAACACATGAATATATGTATTCACATATATGTATTCATAATTATTTGAAGAGGAAGGAAAAAGGACTTAGGAAAAGCTTTCCATTCATAGAAGATGACACATGAACTAAACCTTGGAGAAAACTGAGCATTCTATGAAGTAGAGATGGGAAGGGAATGGATTCCAGCCATGGGGAACATCTTATACAAAAACAGAGAGGCAGGACATGGAATTAGATTGTGAAGAGCCTTAATTGTCAAGCTAAGGAGTTGATGTTTTATCCTAGAAACAACTAAGGAGTGAGTGCAGGTTTTGAGCAAAGGGATAGTAGATAAGACTTTGGGAAGATAACTCTGGCAACTGTGTGAAGGGGAGAATGAAGAATGGAGAGATTGGAACTGGAGAGATAAATTAGGAAACTATTGCAATTATCCAGCTAAGAGGTGATGAGGGTTTAAATTAAGAGGGTGACCATGTGAGCAGAGGTAGGAACAGAAACAAAAGATGTTTGATGTTACCAAGAAGCCCATGCATGAGACATTTCAAGATTCATGCCCTACCAACCTCTCCTCCTGGGTGCCAGCATCTGTCCTTCTGCATTCTCTTGTCCTTTTGCAGGTTTTTTTAGCTCTGACTTCCTATTCATCAGCTTCTTCCCTTTCTAGAACTAGAACTAATGATTTCGAACTCCCCTTGACGCAAGATCACATTAATGGGTGTCAGATTTATAATTGGAACTCAGCTCTGCTCCCTCCAAGGTCAATTCTCTTTCTTCCATTCTAGGGGTTGGAAACTTGCAGCCTCCAGGCCACATATGGCTCTCAACATCCTCAAAAACAACCCTCTACATCCAAATTTCACAGAACAAATATTAAGACCGCAGGTTCGCCACCTCTGTACCATAGCAGCTGCAAAGAAAAATCAAGAAAATGACCTTGATTTCATGACAGTAACAGCTCAGGTGATCTTATCTCCACAGAGGGAAGAGAGCATGGTATGGTGGAAAAGGTGCAACATGAGGTGGGGTAGAGAAGGGGAAGTGATAGGGTCTATCACTCCTTTGTTTCTTTCTCGATAAAATAAGATGGTTAGACTAGATGACCTCTGTCTGCGTCCAACACGGGAATTGTTTGACTATCCATATTTGTTACAAGGATGCTATTTTTTCTTTTAAACTGGGGGCAAGGAGGGAGGGAGAGCAAAGATATGCTTGTTAATTGAAAAATAAGAGAAAACGAAATGAAAAAAAGAAGAAAAAATTCAATGTCCTATGGAAGTTCCCAGAATTATCTGGTGGTAGGGAGGGTAATCTATCTAGAAGCCTGTGGGGGGATCTCTTGCTTTTCCAGGAGGGACAGGGAAAGAGGGAGCTCTTATGGATTGTCACCCCTGAAACTTAGCTACTAGCCTGGCATCACTGGAATCTGTCCAAAAAGTGGGGTGGAGGACACAAAGTCTTTGAGGGAGAACCTATTCCCTCTACTAAATACTCCTAGAAATCCCCCAGTTAATACCTCTAAAACTCCATACTCAGGTTATCAAGGGCCAGGCAAAACACTTGCTGATCCATAGCCAGCCTTCCACCCTCCTTCTTCTGTAAATCTGCTCAGCAACCCAAGCTATTAAATCCAAGAACTAATTTGTAAAAGAAACAATGACAAAAGTAATAGTCTCTCTGTAGAATTTCAATAGACAGTCCCACTGGGACTCAGGCCTTGTAGAGATGAGGTTTAGAGAGGAATGCTTATTAGCATTCATAATCTCGCTGGTGTAATGGACACAACCTGGTTCTCCACCTCTCGCCTCCCAACCCCCCATTTCTGAAAAGGAAGGCTGCCTGCCCCAGGCCCCCAGCAGCTCAGCACTCACACTGTTTATCCTGCCAAGTGAATTATGAATGGGAAACCAGGATTCTGCGCTAAGTTCAGCACCACAGGCCAATGGAACAGCCTGCCGAGCCCTCCCTAGCACACGTGCCTGGGAGGCTTAGGAGATTTGCTGTTTGGAAACAGTCAGAAAGAAAAAGAGGCAGAGACAGAGAGGTCTTGGCAGAGCCAGGAGGCAGCATCCACAGGCTCTGGCGATGTCAAAGCTGAGAGAAAGGAAAGAGGACATGTTAGACCCAGAGCTGACGCCAGAAGAAGAGCCTTGTCTCTCTGCATGCAGCCCTGAATGGCCTAAGACACCTCTGTGCAAGGCTCAGAGAGGGAGCAGGGAGTGCTGTGATTCATTCATTTCCCTCCCTCCCCTCCTTCTCCTTTCTCTTCTGTCCCCTTTTCCATCTGTCTCCTCCTTTCCCATTCTCTTCTATTCACTTTTCGCCTTCTCTTTCTCCTTTTCTCCCTCCTTTTCCTTCTTTTCTCCTCTCTTCCTTCCCCTTCTTGACTTTTCTCTTTCCCTACCCCCTCCATTCCTTTCCCTTTTCCCCCTTCCGCTTCTGAGTCTCCATTTCTTTCTCTGCAACCTGCAGAGCCTTTTCCAGAATCTTGCCTGGGTGTTTTATAGCTCTGCTGTTTTGAGACAAAGAGAATGACAGAGCCTTGTGAGGTCTGTCTCTCTCTTAATCTCACCTATGCTCCCCCATCCTAACCTGTTACTTCATTTTAGGAACAGAACTAAAGACATCCTTTATGTCAAATCCTTAATTACTCCCCACCCCTAGTAGACACGCTCCAATTAGGTCTCAGGACAAATGGAAATTGGCCCCAGGGACCCTGAGATAACCTGTACTTTGAAAGGAAAGCCAGAGATAGCCTGTGTCTGTGGATTTAATACTTCTGTAGTTTGTACACGGAGCTCTCTCCCCCTCCTAAAGAAGCTGCACCTGGATCTTTTATTATCTGACCTCCGAAGTCTCTTCCAACTCAGAGATTACATTTTCTGACTCTCACATCCACTGCCCCATTTATTCCTCACCACAGCCTTGTGAAGCACAAATTATTATCTCTATTTTACAGTTAAGGAAACTGAGTTCAAGGGAGGCTTTTGGAAGGAACTAGATCTGTGATTTCATCTGTTTAAGGTACTCCCCAGGAGGAAACTTCCTCCATCAATATAGATGAGTACCCGATGTACAGCTTATACTCAGAAAGAGTTGCCTGGGGCAGTAAGACATCCAAGTACTTGCCCAGGCTCCCTATGGTGGGTGCCAGTCAATGAATATCACAGGCAAGACTTCAACCAGGTCATCCTGACACCAAGGTGAACTCTCAAGCCACCAAGCTATGGTTGCCTCTGGGGTTATCCTAGAGAATCATTTGCAATTTCTTATTATCATCTTTTTAGAAATACTAGAATTTAAAGCAGAAAAGGACCTTAAAGATCATTAGAGCCAGCCTCTTAGTTTTAAAAAGAAGAAAACAGAGATTGACTTTTGGTCTTCTGGTCCAGGGCTCTTTATGCTAAATGTTACATTCTGGGCATTTGTCTTAATTTATGGACATATTCCAACTCTGTCTGAAAGGCAGTATAGATGGTATGGTTACAAGATCACTGGACGCAATTTGCTTCCTGTATGACCTTGAGTAAATTACTTTCCCTCTCTGGCCCTTATTTTCCTCATCTGTAAAATACAGGAGCTTAACCAAATGACTTCCAAGGCTCCTTCCAGGTCTGAATCTTGCAATTATATTATGTTATCCCCTTTCCCTGCTGGGGATCTATAATACAGAGATGGGAAGAAACTTACCAATGAGTCATTGCCAGAAATAGATCTTATGATCCCTTGATGCATCTCGTAAGATAGCTCAGGATTTCTTTCACCAGATTCCAGAGGGGTGGGTAGTGGGATGGGGGTGGGAGTGGATATTCAGGTGTTCTCAGAAACCAGGTTGATTTATTTGATAAGAACTAAACTTCAGTTCCATCCCTAAGGTAAAACAGGTGCTTTGAAGATGAGAAAGGTCATTCTTAAGAAACAAACTTTCTCCAGAACATCCACTTGACCCTTCCCTCAAGGGTTCACTCCTAGGCAAAGCTATTCCACTGTTATAGCCAAATAAATCTGCCTTTCCATTCCCTCCCCCCCATTCTTATATGCTATAAAACCTTCATTCAAAGGTTAATTGATTAATTAACAATTGATGTATTGGGTACTCTCCAGGCTCATTATCCCAGAGCCAGGCTAGCTATACTTTCCCCTTAGGGTCCTAGAGGGGTTCCCTGAGGGGCTGAGGTTTTTCTCTAAAGTTTTCAGTTCAAGTCCTCATTCCAGTGTAGTCCCTACACACACACCTTTAGCCGCCAGGCACTAGAACCCCAGTTCCACGTAACCAGTGAATATCAATTAACTTTTACAAAGAGATATTTGTTTCAAGGGCACCTCGGTGTCTAAGTGAATAGAGTGCTGGGCCTGCAGTCAGGAAGAACTGAGTTCAAATGTGGCCTCAGATGCTTACTAGATGTGTGATCCTGGACAAGTCACTTAATCCCATTTGCCTCAGTTTCCTCATCCGTAGAAGGAGCTGTAGAAGGAAATTACAAACTTCTCCAATATCTTTACCAAGAAAACCTCAAAATGGAGTCACAAAGAGTTGGAAAGGACTGAAAGCAACTAACCACCAATGACAAATTTGTTCCAAAGACATAGCAAGAACAGGAGTAGAAACATTCCCCTGCCCCAATACATCAGGGACACATTGTCCCCTATACAACTTCAGTCTTTGGGGAGACAGACTCACTCTTAACAAAATTTATATACAGCACTGGTCCCAGCAAATTGATGTCCAAATGGAACAACCAACTGCCAGATGAGTCCTTGCTCTGTTATAAACTGTTAACTAGACTGCAAAACCTGGCATGGATTCCAGTCCCAGACCTGTCAGAACTCTCAAGGTCATAGTCATCTCCAATCTCCCTTATCTAAGACAAAAGAACAAATGCTACCACATCACATCTATGAGATTGGCTAACATGACAAAACAGGAAAATGATAAAGGTTGGAGTTGTGGAAAAGTTGGAACACTAATATATTGTTGGTGGAGTTGTAAACTGATGCAAACATTTCGGAGAGCAATTTGGAACTATGCCCAGAGGACTATAAAACTGTGCATACCTTTGGCCCAGCAATATTATATCTAAGGCTATATCCCAAAGAGATCATAAAAATGGGAAAAGGACCTACATGTACAAAAATATTTATGGCAGCTCTTTTTGCAGTGGTCAAGAAATGGAAATCGAGGGGATGCTCATCAACTGGGGAATGACTGAACATGTTGTGGTATGTGAATGTAATGGAATGCTATTGTGCCATAAGAAATGATGAGCAGATGGACTTCAGAAAAACCTGGAAAGACTTATATGAACTGATGATGGGTGAAGTGAGCAGAACCAGGAGAACATTGTACACAGTAATAGCCACAGTGTGAGAGGACTGACTTTGATAGACTTAGCCCTTCTCAGCAATGCAAGGACCCAAAACAATTCCAAAAGATTCATGATGGAAAATGCTATCCACATCCAGAGGAAGAACTATGGAGTCTGAATGTGGAGCCAAGCAGACTATTTTCTTTTTTTGTTTTATTTTCTTTGTTTTCTTTCTTGTGTTTCCTCCCATTCATTCTAATTCTTCTATACAACATGACTTACATGAAAATGTGTTTCTTAGGGATGTATATGTAGGGCCTATATCAGATTGCATGCCATCTTGGGGAGGTGGGTAGAAAGGAATGGGGAGAAAATTTAAAACCTTTGGAAGTGAGTGTTGAAAACTAAAAATAAATAAATTAACTTTAAAAAAGAACAAATGCTGAGTCAAAGAACCATGAGTTACACATGAGCCACCAAAGGGAAGGGTTCAAGGACTCTCCCTTTACAGCATTGTCTTTCTTTTCTCATCTAAAAGCAATTGGAAAAAGAACTAAGGCACTTGTGGGCCCAATTGACCCAATTCTGACTGTGCAATCAAAAAAAATCCACCTCTCATCACATGGTAAGCTGACCAGAACCAATTATTGAATGTCTCCATGTGTTCTAAATCTCTCCAAGGCACTTGTATATCATAGCTACACTGCATTATCACAACTCTCCCAGGAAGCAGGCTCCCCAGCCTCAGATATGTGGGGAATTGCTTCCCTAGCATTCTGTGTCTATTCATAAGGACTGGTGGCTAGTTCCAGATTAAACTGGTGCTCATATGACGCAGCATGACGCATTTTACAAGCACCTCATTCTGTTCTCAAAAAACTCAAAAATAACAGGAGGTAGGTACTATCTCAACACTTCAATGAATCTGTGACCCCCTTCCTTCAAGGTTCTCATTCATGTCCACCTAGAAGACAGTGGTTAGAGCACTGGACCTGGAGTCAGGAAAACTCACTCCAGTCCCCCTAGATACTCATCTACTAGCTATGGGAATTTGGCAACTCACCTAACCTCTCTAAGCCTCAGTATCTTCACCTGTCTTAAGAATCAAATGAAATAATATATTTAAAGCAATTTGCAAACTTTTAAGTTCTGTATAATACTAGCTAAATAATAATACTAATAAATCTTCCCCAGGGGTGCCATCAAACATGACTGGGGAAAGGATCATCCTCCAGCCTTCTTGACATGAGGATGCCAGCAAGATGACTGAGGGTTGCTATCCAACCCAAGTTCCTACACCCATGACCTCAAAATGGCAAGAAATGCACCAAATAAGGTAACAAAAAATACAAGATAAAAAGAGGGGAAGATATTTCCCCACGAAATAGTTTCTCCAGAAACAAGAACAAAAAGAATAGATGACTTCGTTACTATCTCACTGATCCTAGTTAATGACCTGGATGGGAGAAAGTAGACAACTGTGGTTAAGGAAGGTGCCTGATTAATCAACAAGAATTGATTATGGACCAGGTACTTTGCTAATACTGGAAATAGAAAGACAAAAGTGGAAATAACCCCGACTTTAAGGAGGTTATATTCTAGTGGGAGAAACAACACCTACATATAAAAATTCATACATTATCTATCTATATATATGTGTGTGTGTGTATGTGTGTGTATGATCTATATATCTATAGATATATAGATCATACACACACACACTTAAAATTAACATAAGGTAGTTTGGAGAGGAAGCACCCCCGCAGTTGAGGGAATCCAGAAATGCTTCATGTAGAAAGTCGTGCTTGGCCAGGGATTCGGGAGGCTGGAGTAGAGATGCCTTTTAGGTAAACAAAGACACAGCAAACGAAGGTGGGGCTTGTGTTCAGAACGGCAAGCAAGCCACTAAGGATTGCAGAGTATGTGGAGGGAAGTAATCTGAGGTTGCAAAGAGCTTTAAATGTCAAGTAGAGTTCCTATTTTATACTAGAGGTTATAGAGAACCAGTTAGAGGGGCAGAGTAGGGGACTTGGAGTCAAGAAGACCCGAGTTCATACCCAGCCTCAAACACTTATTAGTTGTATGACCCTGAACAACTCAATCCCTTCTTACCTCAGTTTCCTCAATTAGAAAATGAAAATAACAGCCTCTACCTCCCAGATTTGTTGCGAGGACTAAATGAGATAATATTTGTATAGTATTTGGCATAGTGCCTGACACATAGTAAGTGCTTAATAAATGTTCGTTTCCTTCCTTCCTTCCATTGGAGTCTACTGAGAAAGGGACTGACTTGATCAGACCTTTCATTAAAATAATCACTTTGCTAGCCTGTCTGGATGATGAATTAGAATGAGAAGAGCCTCGAAGTATAGAGACCAGTAGGGAGTCCAGTGGAAAGGGGATGACAGCCTAAACTAGAGTGGTGATTATATGAGTGGGAGAGGAAGAAATGAAAGATGTTTTGAAGATAGAAATAAAATTTGTCAACTGATTAGGGATGTGGGATGAATGAGGGTGAGGGCTTGTGGATAACAATAGAAGAGAAGAGTCTCCTGAAAAGATAGCGGAGGAGGTTGAATAGAATAAGCCCCGTCACAATCCAACATCCTCAAAACTGCTCTAAAACCATTAAATAAATCAAAGAAAAGAAAGAGGAAACAACAACGTAAAGGGGAAGGAGATGAACTGCTGATGAGACTCCTACATAAGAGGTCATATCGAAGTACATTTTCATCATCTCAAAGTAATAAGCAGAGCACCACACACTGTTTTTCCGTCATGTCTGATTCTTCGTGACCCTATTTGAAGTTTTCTTGGCAAAGATACCGGAGTGGTTTGCCATTTCTTTCTCTGGTTCATTTTACAGATGAGGAAACTGAGGCAAATAGGGTTAAGTAACTTGCCCAGGATCTCATAGCGAATAAGTATCTTTTACTTGAGTCTGGGTTTGAACTCAGGAAGAAGAGTCTTCCTAACTCCAGTTCCAGTCCTCTTTCCATTGTGCCACCTAACTGCTCTTAGGCAGCTCAACAGAGCACCGGCTATACTAACAAACTCAAATAGACCCATGATCTTATCAAATTGAATGTTCCCTCCAATGGCTGCAGATTTCTTTTTTTTTAATTAATTTATGTTAAATTTAAATACTAAAACTTAAATACACAACAAGAAAGGGAAAAGAAACATTATAAACAAATATGAAAACAATCTTAGATATATGTTTTGCATCTCCTCATATGAAAGATAAACACTGTCCTTATTGAGTCCCTTTTAATTAGTCTTTGATATGTACATTATGTTTCTCTTGGATCTTATATATCAAATCTATTAAGTTCAGGGTTTTGCTGTTTTTGTTTTACAAAATCCTGGAAGTCTGACAATTCTTTAAATATCTATTTTTTTTTTTCATTCAGAATTATGCTTAATTTTGCTGAATAAGACATTTTGGCCACAACCCCAGTTCTTTTGCTCTTCGATATATAGTGTTCCAAGATCTGAGGTCTCTTTGTGTGCCACTGCAAGGTATATTATTCTAATTGTGGAACTGCCATGTTTATATTGTTTTTTTCTTGTTGCTCACAATATTTTTTCCTTGAGTTTCAGAATTTGACTATGATATCCCTGTAGGTTTTCCTCATAGGATCTCTTTCAAGTGGTGATTGGTGTATTTTTTCTATTTCTACTTTCCTCGCTTACTCTAACACTTCAGGACAATTTTATTTAATTATTCCTTGTATTATTGTGTCAATTCTTTTCCTTGGTCATAGCTTTCAGGTAGTCCAATTATTCTTATGTTTCCTCTTCTTGATCTGTTCTCCAGATCAATTGTTCTTTTTATGAGAAGTTTCACATTCTCTTCAATTTTTTAATTCCTTATATTTTGTTTAATTATTTCTTGGTCTCTTGTAACTTCATTGGCTTCCCCGTGCCCAGTTCTAACTTTCAAGGACTCATTTTTTTCCTTAAGATTCTAGATCTCCTTTTCTAATTGATTGACTTTATTCTCGATTTTTCTTTTAAAAAATTTTTCCTCAATCTCTCTCATTTGATTTTTAAAGTCTTTTTTAAGTTCTTCTATGAATTCTTCTTGGGTAGGTGACCATTTGCCATAACCCTTTGGGGTAGGGAAAGCTTCCTCTGAAGATGAACACTGGTCTTCTCTATTCCCATTGTAATTTTTATGTTTAGATTCTCCCTCCTTTGCCTGTTCATTTTTTTTTTATTTGTAGAAGCTTTTTTTGTAATCACCTCTAGTCCTGAGGTACGGAGCAGAGCGTCTCAGCCCTCAGATCCTCCTTCAGTTGTCACCTCTAGCTTGGAACTGAAATCAAGAACTCCAAACTCCCATAAGTGCCCACTGTCAGCAGAGTCTCTGCCCCACTGCTTCTGTACTCACCAGGCATGAGCTGGTTCCTTCTCATCCAGGGCTCCCACTGTCTGGGAGATACAAGTGTCTGTGACTGGGGCTGAGGCTGCCTCCCAACCCAATTAATCCCCAGGGCTCTTTGCTTGTTGTTTCAGTGGAAACTAGCCTAGAGATGTTTACTCTTCACAGGGACCAAACCTTGGTCCTGGGATTTTTTTTTCCAGGTCTTCCATAATTGTACCAGGGGGATCACGGTTCTACCCTAACTCTTGTTTATTTTTACCCACTCTATGTTTGCCCTGTTTTATCTTGTTTGTGGAGAAAATCTAGAGAAGTTGGAATTTTCTGACCTATTCAGTCATCTTCCCAGAATCCTCTCAATGGTTGCAGATTTCAACCCATATGTACCTGTCCATCCTGCAGGACTCTTGCTCATGTCTTTCCATAAGCTAACCACAGGAGGCCCTCTCAATATACTAGTATACTTTCCTCAGTTTCTCCTCACATCGAAGATTACCAGAGATGCACTTGTATCACATACTATCCACCTGTAATTTCTCACTCCTGCAACAAGGCCAACCCATATTCTTTTTCAATCATAAATTTCTCTGAAGACATCTTTCTGCATACTCTCCTTCTAGCTTCCTTATTTACTGTATGTTGGAGCCTGCTTATACAACCATGCAGCTTACCATTGCCCTCTGTGATATTTTTTTCCAAATTTATTATTTGTTTTCAGTTTTCAATAACCACTCCCATAACTTCCAAATTTTCTCCCCCTCCCTTTCCATCCCCCTCCCCAATATGGCATGCAATCTCATATGGGTTCTATGCATACATTCATATTAAACATATTTTCACGTTAGTCGTTACATAGAAGAATTAAAATAAATGGGAAAAACTATGAGAAAAACATAACATAACATAACAAAGGAGAAAATAGTCTGTTTCATTCTGTGTTCCGACTCCATACTTCTTTCTCTGGATATGGATGGAATTTTTCATATCAATCCTTTGGAAATGTTTTAGGTCCTTGCATTCCTGTGAAGGGCTAAGTCTATCAAAAACAGTCCTCTCCTACTGTGGCTGTTACTGTGTATAATGTTCTCCTGGCTCTGCTCACTTCACTCATCATCGGTTCATATAAGTTTTTCCAGGTTTTCCTGAAGTCTGCCCATTTGTCGTTTCTTATAGTACAATAGTATTCCATTACATTCATATACCAGAACTTGTTCAGCCATTCCCCAATTGATGAGCATCCCCTCGGTTTCCAGTTCTTGGCCACCACAAAAGAGCTGCTATAAATATTTTTGTACATATGGGTCCTTTTCCCATTTTTATGATCTTTTTGGGATATAGCCCTGGAAATCACATTGCTGGGTCAAAACATATGCACATTTTTATAGCCCTTTGAGCATAGAGAAGAACTTTTTCTTTTCAGGAATTCCCTACATCAATGAAATCACATCTGTGCTTAAAAACAAAACAAAACAAGACCTAAAATTATATTGGACACCCAGAAAAAATAATGAAGTGATGGCAAGAAACTCTAAAGTAGCTCAGAAAATAAATACAAGAATTAAAAGAATTAAAGAAAGAAATTAGAATTGAAATCAAAACTCTTAAAAAATAAATTTAAAAAGACAAGTGAGAGTAAGCAATTTAGAATATATGACAGAGAACCTTTCAAATACCTCACATGCTAAAAAGACAATGGAGATTTGGAACTCAAAAATTCAGTGTGGTACAGAGGAGAGAATATTCTATCTGGAATCAAATAACGGGAATTCAAATCTTAGTACTACTATTTACTACTTGTGTATTATTAGGTAACTCTCTGGTCCTCAATTTTCTCACCTATACAATGAAGTGGTTGGAGTATATAACCTCTGAAGTTCATAAGATCTATTATTCTGTGACCTAAGGATTCTATATGGTGGAAAAAATTTGACAAAATGAAATCAGAAGACAACAAAACTGCAAAAAATGTTCTATATGAGCCAAGACTACTGACCTTAAAGATAAAAAGAGCAAATGTAATCTAAGAATTGTGTTTTCCAACAAATATGTAAAGAAATAAAAAACACAAACAAAAAAATTATAGAAATAATACATGAAAATTTTTCCTGAAGTATTGGAAACAGAGGGCAAATCATAAACATAATTCAAATAAAATATGCAGAAATCTGAAATTTACTTTATTAAGAAATTTAGTAGTTCTACTTCAGAACTTCAACATTTTTAAAATTTTTGTTAAATGCTTTTTGTTCTTATACTGTAGTCATTTTTCACTACTTCCTCTTACTTCCACTGAACCATCCATTGCAACAAAGAAAAAGAAGGAAGGAAAAATAATCTATACAACCTTTGGCTTTTTTGTCAGATGTGTATACCACATTCCACACTCATGATTCCTCATTTCTCTACTGCGAGGAGGGAGGTGTTCCACTAACATTTATTGCAGGTAAGCAGAAGAAATCCCTTCACTTACAAAGTAGTATCACTCTGCATTATTAAAGACCACTCATTTGTGGGAAAATCAAAGGAAATATTGAAATATGACATTCTGAAGGGCAAGGAAGATCATCTAACGCTTCCCTGCCCCCTTTCCCAAAGCAATGTACCTTGTAAATATTAACCTAATTATTAAGAAAGACTGTAAGTAAAAGGAGGAATTTGAGTCATTTCTTCAAAAAAGGGAGGAGGGTGGGAGTGAGGAGACATTTGACCTGCAAACATATCAAACAAAAAAAATTACAAGAAAACCAAATAAGTACTGTTAGAAAGAAAAGAATGAGCAATTAAATCAATGCTCACTTTATGCTTTCAGGGCTAGGTAAGACTGAAGTTATTTTTTGTTTGTTTTGCTTTCAAAATGGTTGAGAGCCATTGAGAGGACAAAGAGAATCTATGTAAGATCAAAAGAATCTAAGAGGAGAAAAGAGCTAAAGGAAGGAGAAGGAATTGAATTATCATTTTTTGGACTAAAGAGCCTCTTCCCTTATTAGTGATTCAATAGTTTATATGGTAAGAAAGTTCAGATGAAAATTACTTAGATGGGGAGAAGAAATAGACAGGATGGGGGTTGTTACTTGGTCTGGATTCCAGAAAATAGGACTGTTCAGTGGTTGTTTCTTAAATTCTTTTATTGCACCTTAAGAAGCGATCTTTGAAAGAATAGTAAAAAAAAAAAAAAAAAAAAAAAAATTGAGTCATGGGAGCTGATTGAGTAATTGGATCCCATTTACGGAGGGGGAACTCTGGAGACAACCAGTATATTCCCCCAGATATTCAGGAGTGTGAAAAGGTTACACTTGAAAGGATTCTTTTAAGGAAAAGTGGGCATTTCAAAAAACCTTTAAATAGTGGTCATGCTTCTGAGGACTGTTTGCCTTTCTGAAGATGGCAGTGTCTATGACCCTCCCCCACCTCTACCCCAGTTAAATGTTACAGAAAGAAGGCAAACTGTGGATTTACTTATAGGGATGGTATATATAAGACTTAGATAGGCAGATTGTCAATGAAAGCATGAAGTAAATCAAAGCCCTTTGACGTGCAATATAGAATGCCTTCTAATACAATCTAACATCTCCTTTATGAATTAATAAATCTTTTGTGAATTTCTGAAGTGAAGCTCCTCAAAATGCCCTTCAACAAACAAAAGTAAAATCAAAAAGTGATGGGGAAGGGAAGTATGGAAGAGATTCCCAATCATAGTAATAGGCTGGATAGGAAAAGAGCAAGCAAGATCTTTGTATTCCAAAAACTCCACCTGATATGAGGTCCATGGAAAGAATAAAAAACATATAATTGCAAATCTCATGAGTGGGAGATTAGATTCCAGAGTAGCCTAGAAGGAATAAGGAAGTAGATGAAGTAAAAAAGCATATCTCGTAATGGAGTAACATTTTGTGGTTGTTCAGTCACCTTCAATATTTTGTGATCCCATTTGGGGTTGGTTTGTCATTTCTTTCTCAGATAAGGAAACCGAGGGAAGCAGGGTTAAGTGACCTGCCCAAGGTCCCACAGCTAGTAAATGTCTGAGGCTAGATTTGAACTCAGGAAGATGAATCGTCTTGACTCCAGGTACAGCAAGCTATCCATTTTGATACTTAGTTGTCCCTAAAGGAATAACGTAAATGAATGTTTTTCAAACTCAGAAAGTGGGTAGTGAGGGGCAGGAAGAACTCAATGCTGCAGTCTTATCTAACTCAGAAAAGAGAATTATAAAAAGAGAAAAAAATAGAATGACAAAAGTAATTTGAGCTATAATAGAATAATGAGAGGGAGTGAGGAGACTCTGGAAAGTGAAAATGGAATCAAAATAGTGTTTAAGACACTACTTGGATAACAATGGAAGATATAGACCATCTCTCTGTTATCACTCTTATTTTCTTACTTTTACTATGAGTTATTTACTGAGAAGATATAGCATGTTCAGAAGCACAACTTACTCTTTAATCAGGAGCATACTCTCCCTACTACACACCTAGTTGGTCCCTGGGAAGAATATTACTATAACTATAAACTACTACAAAACATTCCATCCCCATTCACCAAGTTTACTTATGGGTATTGTAGCTGATGGATGGGTAATTCTCTTGCTTACAAGAAATAATACCTCAGTTGTTGGGTCAATGATGGTTGGAGTGAGTCAAGTAGATCATTCTTCAGAACTGGATCCTGTCTCTAATACTCATTCACCTAAAATCAGGAAAGAATAAAACACAACAGAACCATAAGAAATGGAGAGTCTCTGTGTTCCCAACCACATGGCAGGCAGTTAGTGAGACTATAGATTTCATTTAGGATGCTGTATGTTTAGGGGCTTGTTGCACTCGGCACGATGTCATCTGCATTCACGAGCATCTATAGGAATTCAGCTCTTATGGGGAATCCCTTTTTCATTTGGACTCTTTCCCAGACATCCTCCATGATAATGACAAATACCTATCCTGAGCATACATCTTGGTTTTTTTTTCTTCAATTAAAAATAATGTTGTATTTATCAAGGGATCTTTTATGTTCTTAACATCATCATAGGAGACACTTTGCTGGAGGAGAGTATGTAATACAGAATTTTGTTCAATCAAATAAAAGCATTTTTTGACTCAAAAAAAATAAGCACAAAGGCTTTTATTCTTTACACTTTTCAGTTAATTGCATGGCTATAAAGGTGTGGTCTGTTGTAGGATATTAATTATGAAAATGTATCTCTTTCTCATATTTTTATCACAGATGTCTTCAGTACATGTGTAAATTGTTCTCATAAAGATTTTGCAGAAGTGAGAAAGTAGACATATGGCTTAGTAATTTTTGAAACCTTTTCAATCAACTTTTGGGGGGTAGTAATGACATCCATTATTTTTCCAGTCATACAATATTTCACCCTTTTTAAAGTATTTTGAAATTCAGTCCCTCAGTGACCTCAAAGTTGCATCACCTTCAGCACAGAAGTCATTTATTCCTCTGTGTATACTTTATTTTTCCTATCTTTGTTCTCTTTAGAGCTGGGGGTAGGGTTGTGCTCAATCAGCTTATTTTGGTTCACAAAAACCAATTGTTAAATTTTCAGTGCGAACATTTGTACCTAAGAAATAGATAATTGACATAAATTAGGACTTGGTTTGTTGTTTTGGTGATTTGTAGATTTTTTTAAAAGTGATGGAGAAAAATCTTAACAATGCAGATTAAATTTAAGAGCATGCTATGCAAGCATCCCCTCCCCGAAAGAATTGTTGTTAAACATTTACCAAGAGGTCCTTATTTAGGGTATGCTAAATTACACTAGGGATTTGGTATTGCATTCTAAATATAGGACCTCCACTCTGTTTGACAGAGAAGATAGCTAATTATTGAGACAATAGATACTTTCCAATATTCATTCTATTTCTGGTTTCATCCTTAAATGCTCTCAGGATAACCTGGATTAATTGTCAACAAATTAAGTAAAAAAAACTTTATTAAGTACCTACTATGTGTCATGCATTATACTAAGTACTGAGAATACAAGTGCAAACAAAAAGAAAAGTAATCCAGATTGGCTAACATGACAAAACAGGAAAATTATAAATGTTGGAGAGGATATGGGAAAATTGGAACACTAATGCATTGTTGGTGGAGTTGTGAAGTGATCTAATCATTCTGAAGAGCAATTTGGAACTATGCCCAAAGGACCATAAAAATGTGCATACCCTTTGACCCAGCAATACCACTTCTAGGGCTATATCCCAAAGAAATCATAAAAATGAGAAAAGGATCCACATGTGCAAAAATATTTATAGCAGCTTTTTTGTGGTGGCCAAGAACTGGAAATCGAGGGGATGCCCATCAGTTGGGGAATGACTGAACAAACTGTGGTATATGAATGTAACGGAATACTCCTGTGCTATAAGAAATGACGAGCAGGCAGACTTCAGAAAAACTGGAAAGACTTTAATGAGCTAATGCTAAGTAAAATGAGCATAACCAGGAGAACTTTGTACACAGTAACAGCCACATTGTGCGATGAATGACTTTGATAGACTTGGCTCTTCTCAGTAATACAAGGACCTAAAACAATTCCAGAAGATTCTTGATGGAAAATGCCACCCACATCCATGGAAAGAACTATGGAATCTGAATGCAGATAGAAGCATACTGTTTCCTCTCTTTTTGTTCTGTTTTGTTTTTTCTTTCTCATGGTTCCTCCTATGATACATAGGAGGAACCTATATATTCTAATTCTTCTATACATTCGAATTCTTCATTAGAATTCTAATTCATTCTAATTCTACTATATAACGACTAATGTGAAAATATGTTTAATAAGAATGTATATGTAGAGCCTATATCAGATTGCATGCCATCTTGGGGAAGGTGGAGGGAAGGGAGGAAGAGAAAATTTAAAACTTATGGAAGTGAATGATGAAAATTTAATAAATATAATAATATAATAATAAATAATATTAATAAATATATTATTATATTACATATTTAGCTTATATATGATAAATATATAAATGAAATAATAGATAATACTAATAAATAATAAAATAAAATAAACATATATATCCCCATCCTCAAGGACCCTGCATTCTAGTGGGGGGAAGATGACACATAAAATGAAGCCAAATATGAGGGGAGCGGAGGTGAAGGTACCAATGCAAAGGCATAGTGGAGAAAGAAGTCCAGAGAGTCCAGAGTTGAACCAAGGGAAGAATGAAGGCTGGCCTTCATTGCCTTAAAATGGAGATTCTAGGTGGAATTGACCAATCAGAGAAAGGGACCCCAGGGGCAGAGTGATCTTCCAGTGTGGAAAAGCTTCTAGGTCTGGGTAAGGAAAGAAGTCAAGAGAATAGGGAGTGGAGCCCAGAGAAGAATGAAGGAATGAAATCTCATATTGGAGGATTAAGGAAAGGAAGTGCCCAAGAAAATCAGATTATATATTTTGAAGAGATTAGTCTTAATTCTTCCTCTGGTTCCCATTAAAACAATTTTAAAAAGCCACAGAATTTCACCAATGTGTATTTGATCAATGACAGTTGTCTAAGTCATCATCAACTGCCTTGGTGGAATCAGGGAAGGCATTTTCTTTAATTTGGAGTTTAAGCCAAGGACAGTCAGATTCTCCTTAAGGACTTCATTATCTCCGGAAGTTTGTTGATTTGAGTAAATTAAAGCCATCTTGAGTTAGTATTAAAGTACTAGGAGATAATTCCCAATGAATCTGATAAATAATAAGTTCTCTTTTTGTTCCAAAAGGCAAATGAACAACCATTCATGTTTTGTCTATTTTCTAAGTAATTCTTGAGCTTTCTAAGGCAAAGGTCCCCAGAGCCTTCCTTCATAATTGGATGTCATGCTTCACTTTCTGAAATATTTTTCCTTTCCCCATTTAATATTGCTATTTTGTGAGGCTACACTGCCCATGATCTTCCCCTAGCCTCTTCTATAAGATTTTTCAAATATGTTCATATTGCAAACTAGTGTTATACTTGGTTGTATTTGACAAGGAGATCAAACATATCTATCTGCTGACTGAAATGGTTTCTAGGTTCTTTTGGCCTCCTTCTTGTAGTGATTGATTTACAACAGTTAAACGTTAATGAGAAATGTTAATAACCCAAGTTGATATTCCCTTTTCTCATTTTTGCAGCACCAGTAGTTTATTAAAATTGGTTATGCTTAATTCTTTCTTATAATTTCGTATTATTTTTATCTTCTGATGTGAATGGTCTAACTGTACATAGATAGCTGATGCAGAAATTCTACATTCTCTGTCTCTTGATATGTGACTGGTTACTTTTTTCCTGTGGTTTATTAAGTGTTTGCAATGATTTCCCAATTTCTTTATTTAAAAAAAAAAAAGTATCCATAATAGATAGGCACAAGGCTTCACTTTAGAAGAGACCTTTAGCCTCATTTGTTTCTCAATCCTGATCATATTTTGCAACATACTTTTCTACATCCTTTCCTATGCAAACCATTAATCTGAAGTTACTGGATATATAGGTATTTGTTGATTTTGTTTGAAGATTTTTTTAACCAAGCTCACCAAATTTTTCATAGAATTTCTCTACCTCATCATCCTCTACACCAGCCAAGACAACTACTCTGGCCCTTGGACAAGGATCCCATATTTAGAAGATGAACACAATGTGTTTATGTAAACATTAATGTATTTATGTAAACATTATAACATAATTCTTAGCACCCTCTGCCCCTTTTCTTGCCACTCTACTGCCATCACTGCAAAAGGAGACTCTAGCTGTACAGAACTAAGGGCTATATTACATTTCTCTTTGTCCTGTGAGTTGCCATGGCTCCCAAATTCATCACCTATTGGGAAGCTTATCTGCAATAAGCTTCTCTGTATTTAGCTAAGCTGATTGATACCCAGAAAGCAGGCTTGGTCTGTGGCCAAGTCCATGCTCAATGCTTCTCCCACATGATAGAAACTTCCAGAGCTTGGTCTCTTGCTGATATATCCTCTGAGAATTTAGGGTCACCTCCATGCCACAGTAAGGCATCATGTATAACTTCTGGAGAATAATGAGCTAAATCTAATAATATAAATTTCATAAGGATAAATATAAATTCCTACAATTAGGTTCAACGAATTAACTGCACGAAGACAGGATGTGGGAGTTGTGGCTAGACAATTGTTCACATAAAATGTATCTGGGGGTTGTAATGGATGGCAAGCTCAGTATGAGTCAAAAGTAAACATAAGAGACAGGAAAAAACTTGATGCAATATTAGGTTGAATTGAGAGAGTCATCGTGATAGCCTTGCAGCCCTCCATTGCTAGCCAGACCACATCTACAGTATTAAGTTCAATTCTTTACATCATATTATATAGACACTAACAAGCTGGACCATATCCAGAGGAGGGTGACCAATGTGAGGAAAGCACTAGGTACCATGCCATAAAAGGATTTGTGAAAGAAACTAGGGATGCTTTAGCTTGAAGAAGAAAAACCCAGAGTGAGGCGGGGCAGCATATGATTTCTATCTCCAAGCATATGAGGAACTGTTATATATAAGAGAGATTTAGTTTCATTCTCCTTCTGGAACAGTAGGTAGAAGCTTTAGAGTTAAATTCAGATGTCCAGAAATCAGATGTCCACTTTTGGAGAATGTCTTCCCTGGGATTCCTATTCATGTATGGTTTGGACCAGTTGGCCTCTGAGATCTCTTACAACTCACTCTATGATATGCCCAAGGTAAGAAACATAGGAGTAGATAGAGCATGACCTGAATGTGCCAGCACACCCAAGGGGAGCAATCCCATCGGCTCTTCCTTTACTTCTTCCCTTTAGGTCAAAGGCCAATAAGAGTGTTTCTCTAGGGTGTCCCATTTTCTATATATACTTATAGCCACATGGCTAGTCAATGAGAGAGCTCAGATTCCAACTCCACGCCTTTTTACTTAAAATTCAGTTATTAGGTTGGTTAGTTAGGTTTTTCCCACATTACTTCCCTTTTCTAGGAAGATTTCCCCATGCAAGGTACTGACCCTCTTATATGTGAATATTTTGGTGGCTGAAAGGGACAAAAAAAATATTATGAAAGGCAAACTGTTAAAAAAATAAATTTCAGAAGAAATAGAGACTCTCAGGTAAAATGATGAGGAGAGACATAGATTGTTCTGAAGTTCAAAGAGGGAGCTACTTCTCTGTTGATTATACTTAGATGACCTGTTTGAAGGCAGAATTCTGACTGAAGTAATGATTTGAGGCATTTGAGATTCATGAGTTCATTAGTATATGACTGTTTTCAGAGTTTTGAAGGTTATCACTGAGAATCTATGACTCAAGTGACTGATGACTATATGAAGATTATATGAGAACTGACATGGTTATTCTTGACAGAAAGGTGTAATTGTTGAGTTTCACATTATAAGTTGAAAATAGGTCATTGTTTAAGAGAAGGCACTGATGTGAGGCTTTAGAAACCAAAGAAACTGGAAGAGGAAGAGGAGGAGGAGGAAGAAAGAATAGAAAAGTTCAGAAGGAGAGACAGAAGGCAGAGGAGACTGAGAAAAGCTGTGAATGAGAAGACGAAATATAAAAGCTGACAGGAGCTGAACTGACAGGAAGGTTTTGCAGCTGTCTATCTGAAAGTCTTGCTGATGACAAGACTGGTATTGTTTTTCTGAGAGCTGATTGGCTCATTGAAAGAGAGCTGAATCCTGCCTGATGCTCTGTAGAGAGATCCTTTTTGCTCTCTAGCACCATCTATAGCCTGAGTGAGAGGAAATCTCTCTAGAAATTGAAGGAATAATATTAGGCAATGAGGAAACAAAATTGTCTCTCTTTGTAGATGACATGGTGGTATACTTAAAGAACCCTAGAGAATCAACTAAAAATCTAGTTGAAATAATGAACCACTTTGGCAAAATCTCAGGATATAAAATAAACCCATATGAATCGAAAGCAGTTCTACCAGTAAAAACTATAAGGAAAGAGATGAAGAGAGAAATTCTATTTAGAAATAACTTCAAACAATAAAAAATATTTGTAAGTCTTCTGCCTGTCAAAACAGATCCAGGAACTATAGGAATACAATTACAAAACACTTTTCACACAAATAAAGATAGATCTAAATAATTAAAGAAATATTAACTGCTCATGGGTAGGTTGAGCCAATATAATAAAAGTGGTAACTCTATTTAAATTAATTTACTTATTCAGTGCCATACCAATCAAATTACTGAAGAATTATTTTGTAGATCTAGAGAAAATAATAAAAAAACTCATCTGGAAGAAAAAAAAGATCAAGAATTTTAAGTGAATAAATGAAAAAAAAATGAAGGAAGATGGTACCAGATTTCAAACTTATTACAAAGTGGTAATCATCAAAACAATTTGATACTGACTGAGAAATAGAGTAGTAGATCAGTAGAATAGATTAGGTACCCAATGCACAGTAGTAAATAACCATAGTAACCTAATGTTTGATAAATCCAAAGATTTAAGTTTTAGGGGCAAAAATTCACTATTTGACAAAAAAAAAATGCTGGGGAAACTGCAAAGCAGTTTGGCAGAAACTCCCATACCATATACTAAGATAAGGTCAAAATAAGTATGTGATTTAGACATAAAGGGTAATATCTACCATAAGTAAGTTAGGAAAGCACAGAAAATTTTACCTGTCAGCTCTATGGATAAGGAAATAGTTTGTGATCAAATAAGAAATATAGAGGATCACAGAAAATAAAGTGGATAACTTTGATTACATTAAATTTAAAAGATTTTGCACAAGCAATACCAATGCAGCCAAAATGAGAAGAAAAGCAGAAAACTGGGAAAGAATTTTTACAGCAAGTTTCTCTGACAAAGGCCTCATTTGTCGACTACATAGGGAACTGAATCAGATTTACATAAATGTAAGTCATTCCCAGGCAGTTTTTAGAAAATCAAACCTATCCATAATTGTATTTTTAAAATGTCCTAAGTCACTATTGGTTAGAGAAATGTAGATTAAAACAACTCTGAGATATCACTTCACACCTATTAGACTGGCTAACACAACAGAAAAGGAAAATGACAAATGCTAGAGGGATATGGAAAATCAGGAACACTAATGGATTGTTGGTGTTGTAAACTAGTCTAAACCATTCTAGAAAATAATTTGAAACTATGCCTGTCTATAAATCTGTGCATACTCTTTGTCCTAGCAATATCACTAGTAGGAATATACCCCAAAGAGATTAGAGAAAAAGGATATATGTATATACAAAAATATTAGTAGCAACTCTTATTGTGCTGACAAAGAATTAGAAATTGAGATGTCCATCAATTGCCGCTTTTTTGTTGCTCATCCTTCATTTTCTAAGAGGACCAAAGATATCATGAGTGATGTCTTGGCTCACACATAAAATGGATTTAAGTGAAGCAGAATTGCACAAAGTCATCAGCCTCATTCTTCTTTTCAAGAATCATTGAAGTCCAGAGGCAGGGCAGCTAGGTGGTGCAGTGCAGGAGTCAGGAGGATCCGAGTTCAAATCTCACCTCAGACACGACACTCACTAGCTGTGTGACCTTGGGCAAGTCACTTAACCCCAATTCCCTCATCCTGGGTCATCTGCAGTCATCCTGATGAATACCTGGTCACTGGATTCAGATGACTCTGGAGGAGAAGTGAGGCTGGTGACGTGCACAGACCTCCCTCACTCAAAAACAAAGTCAAGTGCAAGTCATGTCATCATTTCTCTGGTGGCATGGTCTTCTTAGGCAACAAAGGATGAACACACAAAGTCCAGTGCCAAGACAAAAGTCAGGATGATTGGCAATGGTCCACGATGCAGAGTATGACCTATGTACCTTCAATGTCTAAGCACTCTACAATTCCTGTTTCAGCTGTCTTCATGGCATTGGAACAAATTGTTGTCTGCCCATCAGTTGGGGAATGGCTGAACAAGTGGTGTATGACTGTGGTGGAATAGCATTGTGCTATAAAAAATGACCAAGCAGTATGCTTTTAGAAAGACCTATATGAATTGATGTAAAGTGAGAGACCATGGTATACAGTAACAGCAATGTTGTAAGGATGATAACTGTGAAAAACTTAGCTACTCTGATCGATACAATGATCCAAGACAATTCCAGAGAACTAATGATGAAAAATGCTATTCACCTCCAGAGAGATGAACTCTGAATGCAAACCGAAATATAATTTTTTTCCCTTTTTTGTTTTTCTTGCTTTGTGGCAGCTGGCTAATACAGAAATATGTTTTGCATGATTTCACCTATATAATTGATATCTTACTGCTTGTCTTCTCAATAGGTAGGAGAGGGGCAAGAGGAAGGGAGAGGATGTGGAACTCAAAAATTTTTTTAAAGAATGCTAAAAATAATTTTTTAAAAAAATCACACTGACAATGGGGTAGAATCAAAATTTCAACTTAGAAGGGACTTTAAAGACCCTGAATCTAACCCTTTTGTATTCCAGATAAGAAAACTGAAGTTCAAAGATTTGAAATGACTTGCTCAAAATTATATACCTACTGGGTCTCTGAGGTCCTACTCCAGTGTTCAATCCTCCACATACCTTTCTCAATAGGGAAAGAAAGAGAGAAGAGAAGAACTAGAAAGGAGCCAAGGAGAGGATTTAGAAGGAATATATATGGAAAAACATGACTCTATTTCTCCAATTTGTAACTGCAATTTCCTAGTTGTATGAGTAATATGTAAAGTAGTATAGTGAATTTTGTCCTTCCAAAGATGCCTGGCATGACCATGTGCTTTTAGTGACTTAGGACAAAATGGTTAGCTATAGGATGACATATTAGGAGCTGGAAACAAAAACAGGGAACTTGTTTCCCTCATGCTATGACATAAGGAAGGGAATATGGTGATAGTAACCACCGGGAGGAAGCAGAGGTAGAGTTACATCCCTTCAGGAGTAGGAATCTGTCTCCTTAATTGGCTTACTAGCAATATAGTGTCAAAGTAGACAATGACCTTGTTCTTTTTTTTTTTTTTTTTTTTTTTTTTGGTGAAAAGAATCCTCATAGTCTTATCTGGAAATAAAATCTTTGGTAAAAATTTAAAAAATATTAATACATTTTAAAGTGTTGCATAAATGCTAGCTATTGTTATATAGCAATCTACAAACATTTATTATGCATTTATTATATGCAAAACACTGGGCTAAGCACTCAGGATACAAAAATAAAGTCAAAAACAGTACCTGCCTTCAAGGAGCTTATATTCCAATGGGGAAGACATGTACATGAATAAATACATACAACACATATACAGAATAAAAGGGAGGCAATCTCAGAGGCAAGGCACTTGCAGCAATGGGAAAGGAAAGGCCTCCTGCAGAAAGTGAGTCTCAGAGAAAGTCAGGGATTCTAAGAGGCAGAAGTAGAAAAGGAGAGCATTTCAAGAATGAGGAGATTTGTGAAAAACTGTAAGTTTTTATTGGTATCATTTTTGTACAATAATGGTTACCATTTTTATAGAGATTTAAAGTATGCAAAGCACTTTACAAATATTATCCCATTTAAACTTCACAACAATCCTAGAAGGCAAATGCTATATTTAAGCCCATTTTACAAAAGAAGCAAATAGAAGTTAAGCAATTTGCCCAAGATCGCAGAACTAGTAAATGTTTGAGGATGGATTTATATCAGGTCTTCCTGACTCCAGGGCCAGTGCTCCAACCACTGCACCACCTAGTTTTTGTGTTGCCTACCCCAAAGAACCAGAAAAATGACCATAATTTAGAGTTAGCTATGGGAAAACAGGTCCATTGATTAACCATTGGTGACCCTGTGAATAGGTACATCTATTATGGAAAGCAATATAAAATAACAAAAAGTTACTCAACAGTGAGTAACTTTTGATCCACTTATACAACTATTAGGACAGGAGATTAAAGAAAGAATAAAAAGTCCTTTATATACAAAAAAATTTTAGTGGCTTTTTTGTTGTAGAAAAAAAGAAAAACTGGAAATTAAAAGGATGTACAACAATTAAGAAATAGCTGAATAAATTGAGGTATATGAAAGTGATAAAGTAGTATTGTGCTGATCTAAGAAAAGAAGAAATAGATAATTTAAAAATACTTGGAAAGATTTATATGATGCAGATTAAAGTGAGCAAAACTAGGAGAACAATCTATACTATAACATCAATATTATAAAAACAAACACTTTTGAGAACTTTTATAAACTGGTGAAGAATTAAATGGGTAAAATCAGGAGAATAATTTCTACAACAACATACACTGTGAAAAATATAAAACACTATAAAATACTATACTATACTATAAATACTATAAAAACCAACAACTTTGAAAGTTGTAAGAATGATGATCAATAAAATGGTCAGAGGATTGATGATAAAACATTCTGATGAAATATACATGTATATTTGTATATGTATATATATTATACACACATATACACATTTGTAGATATATATACATATGTGCACACACACATATGTGTGAACAAACATGAAAGGAATTTTTTTGTTTGATTATGCATATTTTTTCTCTTTTTTTTCCAATGAGGTAAGGAGTGAGAGGAAGAAAAAACAGATTTCGGGGTTTTTTGGTTGGCTGAATGAATGGAGAGGGCTCTGCCCCAGAGGTTCTGACCCTTTTGGATACAAATGGTGCTCTGTTTTCTGTGAGGTCTCAGAAGTTTCTTTGCCAAGTGAACTCCATACAAAGAACCCGGGTATTAAATTTTGAGAATCATCAGAAAACTCCTCTCTATTCATTCAACCAACTATACATTTCATGAGGTCTCTATGTCCAAAGAGTAGCACAAGTACAGTGGAAAGCACGTTGAACATGTAGTCTAAGGATGTTGGTTTTGAATTTCAGCTTTTCAACCTATTACCTCTGTGACTTCAATCATTGACCCTCTCTAGGTATCTTTATCTTTGGGATAAATGAGATGATCCAGAAAGTTCTTTTCATCTCTATTTTTGTTTTCATTTTTACATTTAAGTTTTATTAATGTGTTTTGTTCGTATATTGCAAACGTTTATGGATTATTCTCAGTTTGTGAAAGTTCTGTAAAAAAAAAAAAAAAAGGAAAATAGCTAAGCGAAATTAATAAATAGTTCAGTGACCTTGTCTGAAAACTCATGTGAAATTTCACACCTGTAGCACCTACACTTCTTTATTTAAAAAACCAAAAAACAAATTCACGTTGAGTGTCAACTGCAAGGGGCAGCGTGTTAAATAATGTGAATAGCAGTAGGTAAGGGAGTGTGACATTTAGAATCACAACGACCTGAATTAAACCCTGATACTCCCACTTACTAATAATATGACTAGGAATTCACTAAGCTAGGTGACACAGTAGATAGAGCACTGAGCCTGGAGTCAACAAGACTCATCTTCCTGAGTTCAGATTTGGCATCAGATATTTAACAGCTGTGTTAAGCTGCACCCTGGTCAAGTCACTTAACCCTGTTTGCCTCAGTTTCCTCAGCTGTAAAATGAGCTGGAGAAGGAAATGGCAAATGCCAAGAAAACCCTAAATAGAGTTATGGAGATTTAACTCTCCATAACTCTATTTAGGGTTTTAACAACAACGGCACTTCACTACCCCCTGAGTCTCATTTTTCTCATTTATGAAATGAGGATATTTACTAGATCATATCTATTGTCCCTTCCAGCTCTAGACTGCATGATCTTTTCTGAACCTCAGTTTCCTGATCTACTAAATGGGGATATTAATACCTAACAAGGTTATGGGAAGGAGCAAATGAAGCAATGCATATAAGGGGTTTTTTTAAAAAAAAAATCCAATCAGAATTTTATTTGGAAGCATCACTGTGAGGCCTGGCTCAGTACCACATCACCCCTGGAAACTCATGCTCGACATGTTCCCAGATCATACAATTCTTACTAATACCAGGACATTAGAGAAATCTTGAATTTCAAATGATCACATCCAAGAAATTCTCAGAACCTTACATTTAACCCCACAGTGCAACAATCTGCCTATATATAAGCTTAATATATAGCACTGGAAATTGAAAATTCTTGTTCCATAAAAATTATGAATATGTCAAATCTTTATAAATAAATATCCATTGAAGAAAAAAATGACAATTCTAATTAATCTTTATCCATAGAGTACTGACTACAAATGAATAGGGAGATTGTACCACAGCCCTGCTGGCCCCAGGAGGCCTGAGCCCAGCTGGGTCAGGGGTCATCCAATCCAGTGAGGAGAAACAGACAGAAGAGTCATTAAGATATTGCACATTTACAAGACCAGCTGACCAGACAACTGCACCAAGTGTCAGGCTATTCATTGCAGGGTGAATTGGGATAGCCTGGGGGTAATTCCAAACAAATCTTTACATCATACTTTGTGCCTGCATGGGTGAAAACTGGGAGTAAGGCGCTGAGGAGAAGGGAGAAAAAGGGGGTCCACTATGTAGAGAATGAGGTCCATAATCAGGCCATGTAGATCAAACACAACAGAGAGGATGGCAGGATCACACCTGTAAATAGTCAGGGATGCTGCATTATCCCCCCAACACCAGCATCACGTACAATGCCACTGGCAAAGTCAGCTGCCAGTTCCCTCAACCCTGCCCCCAGCTTATGGAGTTCTACAATGGGGTCATTCCTAGCATTGAGAACTGGTGATGAGAATAGCCGCCATCAACCAATAGATGCTACCAGCCATGACCTCATTGACCTCATGATCAGCTCAGGTTGCATGATTGACTTGGTTGCAGTGACACTTTTTTCTGTTCTATAAGCTTCATCAAGAGCCATGAAGACCCGGACCTCCAAGATCCCCATGACATTGAAGAAGGACCTGTAATCTGAACTTTCAGATATATCTGCACAGGTTGGTCAGCCCAAAGACAAGTGGGAAGAGGGGAAAGAGGGAAAGGCATGGGGCTGGGTAGTGGTAAAAGGATTGGAGGATGAGCAGGCAGGTGGGACTGCATCAACTCAGGAGACTTAAGGGGCATTTTTAACCCCCCAAAAACCCAACTATGTAAACACGGACTATCATATAAGATACAATAAAGTGAGGACATCCAAAAATCAGAGTGGAGAAATATTAGTAGAAAGCAGTTAGGTGACAGAAGAAGATGTAGAAACAATATTGTCATCAGAGCATACTAAAAACCACCTGACCATAAAGAGGAAATAGATTAGAAGTTTGAGAAACTGATCAAAAGTCTGTTGTTACAAGAACATCGAATATTAGTGGAGGAATTCAATTATACGGACATCTACTGACATTATCTCCGCCAAAAAAAAAAAGCAGCTATTAATTTCTCGTCTTGTCTTAATGGTAATAACAGCTAGCATTTATGTAACATGTATTTTATCTCATAAACTTTAAGGTTTGCAAAGTGCTTTATAAATATTAACTCATTTTATCCCCACAACAAGTTGGGGAGGTAAGAGCTATTAATATCCCCATTTTACAGATGAGGAAATTGAGGCAAATAGTAGCTGATCCTTATTGAAGAATGACTAAATAAGTTGCAATACATGAATTGATGGAGTACATTGCTGCATTATAAGAAATAATAAGTGTAATGAATGTAGAGAAGAATGGGAAGACCTACATGAACTGATGCAGAATGAAGCAGGTCCAAGAAGACTAAAAACTACAACAATATAAATGGAAAGAACATCACACAAAGAACTTAAAGTAAATGTTGCGAGACTATATAAAATAAATGTGGCTCAAAAGAAGAAATAAAAACATACCTCCTCCCCATCCCTTTCCAGAAGTGGGAGGTTCACAAGTGTTGCACATATATTTAGACTTTTTCAATATATTGACCCAGGATGAGGCAATTGGGGTTAAGTGACTTGCCTAAGGTCATACAGCTAGTGAGCGTCAAGTGTCTGAGGGGAGATTTGAACTCAGGTCCTCCTGACTCCTGCACTGGTGCTTTATCCACTGCACCACCTAGCTGTCCCCTATTTGTTTATGTAAGATGACTCTCTGAATGGAGGAGGAGAAGCAATGCTGGGGGAAATGATGATGATGTGAGAAACCAAAAGATATCAGCAAAAACTTATTTTTAATTAAAAAAAAGATCACAGAACATAAAAGTTGCCATTGGACTGGAAAAGTTCAGATATTTCAAATTTTTTATTTTAATTTGTTTTTAAATTAACAATCACTTATTTTTTTCTTCTTCCCTCCACTGGAAGACAGACAGAAAAATAAAACCCTGGTAATAAATATACATAGTCAAGAAAAACTAAATCCTTACACTGACCGTGACCAAAAATGGCTGTTTAACTCTTCATTTTTAGTTGCTTACCACTCTTTCAGGAAGTAAGTAACATAGTTAGCCATTTCTCTTCCAGAACCACGGTTCTGGGATCATTTTGTTGATCAGAATCCTTAAGTCCTTTGAAGAGGGAGTCTTCATGACAGGTCAATGAGCTTGACTTCCATTTCTGGAAAAATTTCCAAGCATATTATTAAAAGGACTCTTCATGACCTAAAAAAAGGTAGCAGCGATCATAAAGAGCCAGGATTGCTTAAACTAAAGCAAAAAAAAAAAAAATCATGTCATGATTTGGTACATTATACACCCAAATTCATGGTATTGCTTTCTAACAAGTTTTACTGTTTTTTTAGAAGACTTTTTTTGCATTTTTAAAAATAACGATCACATTCAACCTTCCAAAAAGAAGTAATATCCGACAGATTTCATTTCCTTGTTCGACAGAGCTACTAGACCAGATCACTCAATGTGATAGATATAGTTTACCTAGATCTTAGAAAAGCATACGATAAAGTCTCTCATGCTATTTTTGTGGACACAACCAAAAAAATGTGATTTAGACAATAAATTATACAGTTAGATGACTTCCAAACTCTTTGAATGATCAGACCCAAAGAGTGTAAGATTTGTTAATGGTAAGATGTCAACTTGGAAGGAAGACTCTAGTGGAGTGCCTCAGGGACCTGTCCATGACCCTGTGCTATTTAACAATATTATCAATGACTTGGATAAAAGCATAGATGGCATGCTAATCAAATTTTCAAAGAACAAAAAGCTAGGAGAGATAGCTAATAAGTTGGATAAGAGAGCCAGTATCCAAAAAGGTCTTGACAGGATGGAACACTGGACTAAATCTTATAAGACAAAGCTTAATAAGGGTAACTGTAATGTCCTATACTTGGGTTCAGAAAATCCACTTCATGAAATAAGGTGGCAGAGCATGACTAGATAACAATCTGTCTGAAAAAGGTCTGGGAGTTTTAGTGGACTACGAGCTCAATACGAATCAGAGTTTGAGATAGCAACCACCAAAAAAAAAAAGCTAATATAATTTCAGACTGCACTGAGAAAGTCAGCCCATTTCTGAAAGTGTACTGAATTCAATTCTGGGCATCACATTTTAGGAAAGACACTGATAAACTGGAGAGTGCAGAAAATGATGAAAGATGATGAAAGACTTTAAGGTCTTTATATCAGGACTGATAGGAGGAATCTAGGATGATTGGCGTGGAGAAAAAATACTCAAGGGCATGAGGAAATGAAGGCTCTGGTTAAACCTAGAAGGTAGAACTAGAAGCAATGAATAAAAGTTGCAAAAAGGCAGATTTCTACTCAATACAAGAAAAAAAAATTTCTTCACCATTATAGCACTACAAAAGTGGAATGAGTTAATTGTGTGAATGAGTTTGACATCACTAGAAGTCTTCATGCAAAATCAAAATGATTGTGAGAGATTTTGTGGAGTTTCTTGTTCAGGTATGGGCTGGATTGTTGGGCTATGATTATTACTGCTTATATAAAGGGCATTATGTCATAGGCAGTGGAAGAACTATGGAAACAAAAAAAAAAAGACAGAGCCCTTTCTCTCAAGGAGTTTATAATATAGTAGGAATTATGATCTAGATAAAAATAATTATAACACAGAGTTGGAGAGACACATTTTTAAACATTGGCTTGACCAGAGCCATGTGTAACTCTAACCAAGCTCATACATGTAAATACTTTCTGAATTTTTAATTACTTCCAACATAGAGAACACATTTAGAGCCCCTTGTCAGTCATTCTACATCTCCTACCACTTCAAACTACGTGGGGAAAATGAGTTTTACCGCCACAGGGGACAGAAAATAAAACTAACAATTATTTTTTTAATTAAGTTCATATTTGATACTATTCTCAGGTGCACTGCATCTATTTGTAATAAATGGAGCTGAATTTGTAATAACTTGGAAATTGATTTCTCTGCCCCTCAGCACACTTTTGTTGGCTGTGCACTTTCAGCCCCAAGATCACCCCAATTTCCCTACCAACCACCAAAATCCACCCAGGTCCTTCCTAGGAAAATCTTTTGCAGACGCATCCTTAAACCTACCTGTATCTGAATTTAGAAGTATGCATGAGTAGAGTAGGGTAAGTGTGTGATGGGTCTGTATATCAGTGTCCCTATGGTATACAGCAGAGTGACAGTGGACACGGAGGTGGTGTATGTTATGTGCATTATGTATATTGTATCCTACAGCAAGGCAGAGAATCTCTCTACCCAGACCCACACCCTATTAATTGATCATGAATCAAGATTTCCTCTTCTAGACTGTTCCTTAATGACCTAGGATTCGCTTCTGCCTCTTATTCTGGGTTTTATCTGAGAATTCTGCTTCTTACCCCACCCCCACCTCCAGTAAAGGTGATTTATACCTCTTTGTTGATTCAGACTTTCACCTGTGGACTCTGATGTGTTCATTTACTAGGGGACCTGATAGAATGGGAGTTTGAATTCCCAGCCAAGTTCCCACTATGCTGTGAGCCAATACAGCCATACAGAGCATAACATTCCCAAGCATCCTAGCCAATAATCAATCTTTGCTTAAATGTCAACACAGAGCGAGCTCACCCTAGAAATTCATGCTTGGGCTATTTTGAAATAATAGTGCTTATTTTGTTTTATATGAATAGCTCAAAGGACTGCGGAATTCAAGCTAGAAGGGATCTGTTTACCATTTGTCCACATAAGTTGTAGCAAATAATTTTTGAGCATAATAGTTTCATGGCATAATAGTTTCATGTCAAAATGGGGGAAAAAAATTCTCTTCATATAAACTCAGTCTTAGATTATGCTGACACATACTGTTTCCCAAAACCTGGGGAACCCTCTTCCACAAAGGATTCTGGCTATAGGTTCAAGTAAGCCTAGCTTCAGTCTTCTTAGATTCAGAACTCTGAAAGAGAGGAGTTAGGCCTTCCCTGAACTGTGTGGATCATTTTCTCCCACCCTAGAGAAGAACTCCAGGGAAAATCTCTAAAACAAAGGTTAGATATGATTCATGTATCCCTAAAAAATCAATAATATCTCTTCTAAAAAAGAGAATCTGTGTAAAAGTATATATAAGGTATAGGACAGCTATTTATTTTCTCCTTCGTAAAACACACACGCACAAAAGATTCATAAATATATGTTAACAAGCACTTAAAGCTTGAAACAGTAACCAATAATCAGTCCTATTATACTTGCCCACAAGGTTAGGAAGCCCTCTGCGGTCATTCTGATCTATATCCTGCTGCTGGACCCAGACAGCTACAGAGGACAAAGTGAAGCTGGTGACTTTACATAGCCCTCCCTCACTTAAATCCAATACATTTGCAAGTCATGGCATCAGCTTCCTAACGTCATGATCCTCTTTATGAACAAAAGACAAATAATAACAATACAAAGTTAAGATAACTTTATGGGACTGCCCTGTGAATAATTTACATTCACCTCAGATCTGAACTACCCAAGTAATTTAAAAAATGCAAATCCTCTAGTCAGCTAAGAAAGCTATTTAATCCTTTCAGCTACAAAATCCTCCTGGTAGTAGAGTCCTTCTCCTCTGAAAAATTACCGTGGAAATCACCTTCTGCTAGGCAACCAGTTCTGGAAGACTTGAACTCATTAGGTTATTGACAGTACTAAAAATGTTCATTTCTCTGAATCACTATTCACTTAAAGCCCAGTCTCAGTCTTGCAAATGTTTTCACCTCCATGTGCATTCAGTTGCCTTTGTTAACATAGGAAAGTTTGGGAATGGAAAGGGAATTGGAAGGCCAAGAGAAAGATGGTGTTGACTGAGTTCCAGCAAAAAGAATGACTTGAAAGAGATCAAAATATTTTTCTCTTCAATCCTTATAACCCACAGTAAATAACTCTTCAGGTTTAGTTATCATTCTCTTTAATACAATCCATAGTGAAAGGTACATGCAAAAATCAACCAGGAGACGTATTCTTTAGTCCTAATAATCCTAACAATCAAAGTATAAGCCCTGCCTTCTTCATGGAGCCAAAGTACACATGTTCAGTCCCACGGAAGATCTCACATTCCAACAGATCAGAGAGCTCACCGACTCCCACCTTTGTTATTCTAGCAAGCCCTTCTAATCAAAATTTAAAATAATTAAAAGGTCCACAAGCTCCTCCTAGGCCTATAGTCATACTTGGATCTCCCCCAGGAGGAAAGCCAAAGGGTAGAACTTAAAAAGGAGTACCCTTTAGTTAACAATATTCCTTTGGAAATGGAACAAACATTTGAACATCCATTGATGCACACCTTGAATTTGAATCTAGTGCACACCTTTGCACTAAAGATACAATGTAGTTTTATTGAAAGAGTAAGAAAATTTAGTAAATTTTACTAAGAAAAATTCAAAATTTCTCCTTCTTCCTCTCAATCATTTCCCAGCAAGGTGTCTTCAGGGAGAGATAGGGAACAGAATGTGCCAATGGGGTCAAAGCATCACCACCTACTCAAGTACAACTTCTTTCAGTACCAGTTGAAAATAACTGAAGACCTGAAGTCCAAGAGTCCCAAGACTAGCAATGCTGCCCAGATGACTTAGTCTACTTCCTTCCAAACCCTCCCCCCCACCACCACCCTACTTCCACAGCCATCATCAAGGGAAGCAAGACCTTCAAGAAGGTACCCAGCAACCCCATCCCCACAAACACCAAAACCACCAGCTAATGACCAGCTGTCAACAATGGGAAGGTAAACCCAAGAACCTCAGTAATAGCAGATCCCTCCAGATAAGTGACTCTGCTTCTAGTCTAACCCTCATGGCCACTGTCCAGGGAGGTAACCTTCGCAGAGATATAACCTGTAAGTACCTCTGCAGGTGCTGTAGCTCCTACTTCCTCAGTCATCACAACTACTAAAGACACAGGAACCTAAGTTCTTGTCACCAAAGACTTTGATATTCAAATCACTCAGTGTCAAAGGCAGCTGTGTGGTGTAGTGGATAGAGTTCTACACTTCTCAGGAAGATCTGGATTCAAATACAGCATCTTTGGCAAGTTACTTCATTTTTGTCTGCCTCAGTTTCCTCTATGAAATGCACACAATAGTAGTATCTACCTCCCAGGGTTGTTGTGAGGGTCAAGTGACATAATATTTGTAAATCACTTAGCAGAGTGCCTGCATAGCACACAGTAGGCACTTAATAAATTCTTGTTTCTGTCCTTGAGAAGCAGATACAGTCTTAACAATGGAATTAACACTAAAGAAGATTCATTAGCATGTGTTTTGCCTCTGTACCCTAAGAACCATGAGAGTTTTCCATCTGATTTCATCTGAAACCTTCCATGTGTGGTGGTCTCCTTCATTAGAATGTGAGTTCCTGGGGAGTAAGGATTGTCTCTGTATATTCCTAGCTCTTAGCAGCCCTCTTCTTTTCTCCTTCTATACCTCTCTTTCCTTTTCTATTGCTCTCTCCTTCCTTCCCTTTCTTTTCCCATCCTTTCCTTCTCTTCTATTGCGAGGGAGGGAATTGTCTCATTTTATATTTGTAACCTCAGAATTTAGGGTAGTATTTGGCCTATAGTGGGCACCAAAACACTTATTAATTGGTTAATCCTCTTCTCCTCTCCATTTTTTTTCTCCCTTCCTTTCATTTATTGTTTGGAAAAGACTTGCCAGGCTATTTACAGGAAATGTGCCCTCTAATTAGTCACTGACAGTCCAGAGGGAAATGATTTTGTTGCTCTGGGGACAGAGTGCTGACCTGGAAAGAACTGACCTGCATGGAGCTAGGTTAGGCTGAACTGCGCTGGGTTGGGCACTCAGCAGGAATTCAATGAATATTTCTCAGCTAAAATGTTTAGTGATGATTATAGTTTCAGACACAATACTAAGGTTCAATACAGATAAGAATAGTTTCTGTTATAGGACAGGCTTCATGTTGTGTCTCAGCTGCCATCTTGAGACTCCCCAACAAAATGGGACTCATTCAGTAGAAAACTGGGCATCTTTCCCAAATCCTAAAGACAAACAGCACTTTGTATGTTTTTCAAGAGGATAACAGTAGCCTGTGGCCCTAGAAATTATCTAATAGCCTATTCACTTACTAGCTGTGCAATCCTGGGCAAGTCACTTAACCCTGTTTGCCTCAGTTTCCTCATCTGTAAAATGAGATGGCGAAGAAAATGGCAAATCACTCCAGTATCTTTGTCCAGAAAACCCCAAACAGGCTCACAAAGCATCATACATAACTGAAAAATGACTGAATGAGACTTGGTTGTCCTAGGGAGCTAAGATTCAAGTATTATTATTGTTGATGCAGCTCCCTGATGGCCTCAGAAGATGTTGGTGTGGCCACTTAGTCATTAAGTACTTAAAAAGATAGGCCCATGTGAAGAAGGGGCCTTTCAGACCTCTCCAATGTTCCAAGGCAAGTCATCACATCTTTATTTAATGACCAGATTAGTTTCCATGGGGAGGCTAGAAGGACCAAACTGAGTATCCTTTCCATGCTATAGCTGAGTAACCCTCCCTTTAATAACTATAAAATGACCTACAAATGTCCAATATTCCAATATTTGAATGAAAACACCAGGGAATGGCCTGAGTCAGGCCCAACCCATATTACAGTCTATTACACTTCCGGACAGTTCTAACTTGTTAAGATTTTTTTGGAATTCAAATTCTTGCCATCTAACATATTAACTTTCCCTTCTAGTCTTGTATCATCTGCAAATTTGCTAGTCATACCATCTATGCCTTTCTCTAAGTCATTGCTAAAAAAATCAAAGAGCCTAAGGACATAAACAACTTTCCTGGGATACTCTACTGGAAACCTTTCCAACTGGTTATCAAACCATTAACGATTACTCTTTGGGTCCAGTCATTCAACCAGTCCCAAATCAACCTAACTCTACTATCATCTAATTATCTCTACATTTTTTCAGAAGAATAGTATGAGATTTTTCTCAAAGTCTTTGCTAAAAATCTAGGCCAGGTACATACATAGAGTTCTCTTGTCAAAGGAAATGAGTTTAGTCTGTCATGGCCTATTCTCAGTGAAGTTGACCTTTTGTGATCTTGCTTCTCTGTTCCTGGTCCTCACTATATACTCCCTTACAGTCTCTCACTAACCTATAGTTTGCAGACTCTTCTTTCCTCCAGTTTCTTTTATCTGTATTCATTTTTAAACTTAAATACAAAATGAGAAAAGGAAAAAAAAGAATATTTCTATGTATACAGCAGAACATGAGAGGATTCAATATAAAACAATAAAGTTCCATTTCACAAAAACCTATGTTATCAATCCTACACATTGTTTTCAAAGCAATCCAGATGGTCTGTGGTTCCTTCTAGATTTTCTCTTGTTCTCTGTTGTGTACTTTTTATTTTATTTTTTCTCCCTCCTCCCCCACTCTATAGAAGGCTGCAAATAAATGTAAATATAATATATATATATATATATATATATATATATATATACATATTGATAAACACACATATACATATATGTAAGACCAAACTATGTACATTCCTATTTGGCACTTTCTTCTCTCCAGGTGGACAGTATCTTCCTTTATAGGTCCAAGTCTTTCCATGTTTTTCTAAATCAATCAGTTCATCATTTCTTATATCACAGCAGTATCCATCACAATCACATCCTATCTGAGGGATTGCCTGTGAAAGTTTTTTGCCAATTTTCTGCTTTCCTTACGATCATGGCTACATTAGTTTTATTTACACAATTAATTTTTAATTTAAAATAATTGAAATTGTTCATTTTATTCTTGAACAACACCCTCTCCTTATAACATAATTTAAGGTATAGTACTGCTGAATCTCCTTTCTTTACATTTTTCCTTTAGTTTATTAGAAATCCTTAACCTTGGGGGGCAGAGTCAAGATAGCAGAGTAGAAGGATGCACATACTCCTCTTCTCCCACAGCCCATAAAATACCTGTAAAGAAAGACTCTCAACAAATTCTAGAGCAGAGTGAGAGCCGTGGAGCGACAGATATCAGCGCAGCAGCTCCTGAGACCTTCAGCCCCAAGATCAAACTTCGGTAAGTCACCTACTTGAACTTCCAGGAGCCAGGATGGTGGAGTGATCAATAAATGCTCTCTCCTCCCCCCTTGATGACCATGAAAGAACCATAAAATATCTCCCCAGAAAAATCCCAGATCAGTAGAAATAGAAGAAGGAGACCAATAGTCTCATAACACCTGAGACAAGGAAAATAGCTAAGGGGGGATTCCTCATACGGTGGCAGAGGCAAACCGGAAGGGCAGAGGACCCAGGGCAGAGAAAACTCGCACTAGGACCCAGGAAAGCCTCAGCGCCAGGAGAGGAGCCCCAGGAGGGGTGGGAACCCGCATTAGCATCTAGGTGTGCCTCAGCTGTCCAGGGGAATCAGAAAGACAATAGGGCAGTTGGGATTACCAGCCCCTGAGCTTGCCTTTGCCTCAGTTCAGCTGAGGAGATCTCCTATGACCAGATCACTCCTTCCCCACACTTAACAAGCTAAACCCAGGGCTGATTGGGGAAACACCAAACAAAAACCTGCTTTTAGCTTTTTCACACATCAGCTCAGCAAAAAGTTCTCTAGCTTCTGACTGAAAGAACCAGAAGCCACAACACTCAAATCAAAATCATGAACAGGAAAAAGCAGAGGGCCAAAAGAACCATAGAATCTTTCTATGGGGATAAGGACCAAAACACAAACCCCAAAGAGGTCACAGCTGAGACTGTACTTCTATCTGAAACTTCAGAAGGGACTATGAACTACTCACAAGTACAAGCAGCTCTCCTGGAACAGCTGAAGAAGGAAATAGAAGATAAACTGGCCAATGATTTTAAAATTATTAACAAAGAATTCACTGATGAGAACATCTCCTGGAAAAGGAAAATTGAACAAATGGAAAAAGAAGTTCAAAAATTAACTGGAGAAAATAAATTCCTGAAAGGCCAAATAGAAAAGGAAGTACAAAAATGAACTAGAGAAAATAACTTCCTAAAAGGGCAAACGGAAAAGGAAGTACAAAAATTAACTGGAGAAAATAGCTTCTTAAAAGGAAAAATTGGGCAGATGGAAAAGGAGATACAAAAGTTAACGGAAGAAAACAATGTGATGAAGATTAGAATTGGGCAAGTAGAAACTAACGACTCAATGAGACAGCAAGAATCAGTCAAACAAAATCTAAAGAATGAAAAGATAGAATAAAATGTAAAATATCTAGTTGGAAAAACAACTGACCTGGAAAATAGATCCAGAAGAGAAAACTTAAGTATTATTGGCCTGCCAGAAACCCAGGATGGAGAAAAGAGCCTGGACAATGTCTTCCAGGAAATCATCAAGGAAAACAAATTCTAGAACAACAGAAGCCACAGATCAATGAAGTGGAGGAGACTTCCAGCCCAAGGTGATTTAGAAGACTGACAGGAAAGGTCTGTCACACCAGAGATAGAGCAGAACACAGCCCAGCCTGGGCCACTTGGCACTGGACTGGGAGGAGCAGGATTAGAGCAGGCCTCAGGGCAGGAATCCCCAGCAGCAGCAGGAGTTTCACAGATCCCTCAACCCACAGATGACAAAGACACTTCAAAAGTCAGTGAGAGAGTTTTTTCACCTCCCATAACAAAGGAGCAGGGTCCTCCCCTAGCCCCAGACCCAGGCAGTGGCAGCAGCATGAGCTGGCCGCTACAGGGGCCATGGCAGGCAGCAACCACCTTCCATTGCTGAAGCCTCAGCTTAAAGCCCCTGGGGGAATTGAGCAGGTGATCGGAATCTTAGCTACTAGCCCAGCCAAGGAGTAAACTCTTCTCCCTTGATTGTGCCACCCTGGAGGAACTGAGATCTTACAGGTACCTAGAGTATACCCTACTCATGACAAAAGACCCAAAAGTCAAGTAACTAATTGGGAAAATGCCCCAAAAAGAGGGATAAAATTAAGACTATAGAAGGTTACTTTCTTGGTGAACAGGTATTCTTTCCCATCCTTTCAAATGAGGAAGAATAACGTTTACTATCAAGGGAAGACACAAAAATCAAGGCTTCTGTGTCCAAAACCACCAAAATAAATATGCAATGGTCTCAGGCCATGGAAGAGCTCAAAAAGGATTTTGAAAATCAAGTAAAAGAGGTGGAGGAAAAATTGGGAAGAGAAATGAGAGGGATGCAAGAAAATCATTAAAAGCAAGACAACAGCTTGCTAAAGGAGAACCAAAAAAATGTTAAAGAAAATAACACCTTTAAAAATAGGCTATCTCAGTTGGCAAAAAAGGTCCAAAAAGCCAATGAAGAAATGAATGCTTTAAAAAGCAGAATTAACCAAATGGGATAGGAGGTTGAAAAGCTCACTGAAGAAAATAGTTATTTAAAAATTAGAATGGAATAGATAGAAGCTAATGACTTTATGAGAAACCAAGAAATTATAAAACAAAACCAAAAGAATGAAAAAATGGAAGAGAATGTGAAATATCTCATTGGAAAAACAACTGACCTGGAAAATAGATCCAGGAGAGACAATTTGAAAATTATGAGACTACCTGAAAGCCATGATCAAAAAGAGAGCCTATACATCATCTTTCATGAAATTATCAAGGAAAACTGGCCTGATATTCTAGAACCAGAGGGTAAAATAAATATTGAAAGAATCCACCAATCACCTCCTGAAAGAGATCCAAAAACTCTAAGACTATTGTAGCCAAATTTCAGAGTTCCCAGGTCTAGGAGAAAATATTGCAAGCAACTAGAAAGAAACAATTCAAGTACTGTGGAAATGCAATCAGGATAATGCAATCAGGATCTGGCAGCTTTTGCATTAAGGGATTGAAGGGCTTGGAATATGATATTCCATAAGTAAAAGGAACTGGGATTAAAACCAAGAATCATCTATGCCAGCAAAACTGAGTATAATACTTCAGGGGAAAAAAATGGTTATTCAATGAAAAAGAAGACTTTCAAGCATTCTTGATGAAAAGACCAGAGCTGAAAAGAAAATTTGACTTTCAAACACAAAAATCAAGAGAAGCATGAAAAGATAAACAGGAATGAGAAATCACAAGGGACTTCCTAAAGTTGAACTATTTACATTCCTACATGGAAAGATAATATTTGAAACTTTTCTCAGTATCTGGGTAGTTGGAGGGATGAGAGGGAGAGAGAGAGACAGACAGGCAGGCAGGCAGAGAGAAAAAGAGACAGAGAACACAGGGTGAGTTGAATAGGAAGAGATCATATCTAGAAAAATGGAGTTAAAAGGCAAGACAGGAATATATTGGGAGGTGAAAGGGAGAAATGGAATGGGGCAAATTGTCTCTCACAGAAGAAGCAAGAAAAAGCTTTTCCAATGGAGGGGAAAAGGGGGGGAGGTGAGAGGGAAAAAGTGAATCTTACTCTCATCACATTTGGCTCAAGGAAGGAATAATATGCACACTCAATTTGGTATGAAAATCTATCTTACACTACAGGAAAGTGTGGGAGAAGGGGGTAAGCGGGATGAGCAGGGATGGTGGAAGGGAGGGCAAATGGGAGGAGGGAATAATTAGAAGTAAACACTTTTGGGGAGGGATAAGGTCAAAAGCAAGAATAGAAGAAATGGGGGGGCAGGATAGGATGGAGGGAAATATAGTGAGTTACACAACATGACTATTATGGAAGTCTTTTGCAAAATTACACATATATAGCCTATACTGAATTGCTTGCCTTCTCAGTGGGGATGGGTGGGGAGGGAGGAAGGAAGAGAAGTTGGAACTCAAAGTTGTAGGAACAAATGTTGAGAATTGTTTTTGTGCACAACCAGCAAATAAGAAATACAGGTAACGGGGTATAGAAATTTATCTTGCCCTATAGGACAAGAGAAAATATGGGGATAAGGGAAGGGAATTGTGTTAGAAGGGAGGGCACATTGGTGGAAGGGGTCATCAGAATACATGGCGTTTTAGGGGGGAGGGGAGAGATGGGGAGAAAAGTTGGAACTCAAAATTTTGTGAAAATGAAAGTTGAAAACTTAAAATAAATAGATTGAAAAAAAGGAATCCTTGATCTTTTGTTCTTCCAAATGAATTTTGTTATTATTTTCTCTCATTCAGTAAGATAATTTTTAGTAATTTAATTGGGATGGCATAGAATGAATACATTAGTTAGGTAAAACTTGTCATTTTTGTTATATTGGTTTTACCTACCCATGAGCAGTGAACATTTCTTCAATATTTAAATCTGATTTTACTTGTATGAAGAGTGCTTTATGTTTATGCTCATGTAGTTCCTTGGTGTGTTTTGACAGGTATGCTTTCAGGTATTTTATTATGTTTAGTTATTTAGCTTATGTCCAAAACAATATTTAATAATATTAGTGAGATAGTGTAATTTCCCTATTTTTCTCTTTTAATTAAATCTATTTTAACTTTAATTTTTTCTGAGATCATGATTGCTACTCCTAATAACTTCTACTTCAGACCTTTAGCTTTGTGTGTATCTCTCATTTTTATTGTGTTTCCTAAAAATGACAGATTGTTGAATTCAGATTTTTAATCCATCTGCTATCCATTTCCATTTTATGGGTAAATTCATTCCATTCACATTCTAAGTTATAATTACTTGCTGTGTATTTCCCACATCCTATTTTTCCTCACTAACCTTCTTGCCTGATTTACCCCTCTTCGCTCATTTCTACCTGCTACCTTGCCCTCCTAGTTCTTAATTTACCAATCCCTCTAATAGTTCCTCCTTTATTCTTCCCCCCTACCTTAATCTCTTTCTAAGAGTTTCTCCCTTATCCCCTCCCCTTACCAATTCTTAATCTACTTCTAAAAGTCCCTCCTTATTCTACCCTCTCATCCTCTTATTTCTTTCCAAATTTAGAAGACTTTTATACCCTTCTAAACGTATATGTTGTTCCCTCTTTAACCCCTTTCCAATGAGAGTAAGGTTCCAGCACTAGCATACCTCTCCCTCCACTTGCTTCTTCTGTAACAAGTCTTCCTTTCATGCTTCATTTGTATGTGAATAATAACCCCTTTTATGTTTCCCTATACGGTTTTATATTTTTTAGACTCACCCCATAGTACACAGCTCAGCCCAAGTCCTTCTTTCAAACTACCCAAGTCATAATGACAGTCATAAAAGTACTAATAATATTTTCACATGTAAGAAGCAAATAGTCTGACTTTACTGAGTCCCTTTTAATTGATCTTTAATGTTAACCTTATATTTCTCCTGGATCTTTTCTGTCAAATTTTTCATTAGGTTCTGCTTTTTTGTCCCAAATACCTAAAAGTCTTTTAATGCATTAAAAATCCATTTTTTTTCACTCAGGATTATACTTAACTTTGCTGTGTAAGTTGTCTTTGATCATAATCCCAGCTCTTTTGCTCTGTGAAATATCATGTTCTAAGACTGACAGTCCTTCAGCATAATAGCTACTAGGTCTTGTGTAATGCTGAGTATATCTCTGAGATAGTTAAACTGCTTTCTTTTTTCTTGTTGCTTGAAATATTTTCTCTTTAACCTGGAAGCTTTGAAACTCAAGTATGATATTCCTGGAAGTTTTTCTCCTGGGATCTCTTTCAGGTGGTGATCAGTAGATTTTTGCTATTTCTGGTTTACCTTCTTGTTCTAGAACTTCATGGTAATTTTCCTTAATCATTTCTTGTAAAATTGTATCAAAATTTTTTTTATCACAACTTTCAGGGAAACTGATTATTCTTATATTGTCTCTACTTGATCAATTGATCTCCAGGTAAGTTTTTTTCTAATGAGATATGTCACATTTTCTTCTACTTTTTCATTACTTCATTTTGTGTTATTATTTCTTGGTGTTCTATAATGCCAATAGCTTCCCCTTGCTCAATTTCAGTTATTAAGGAATTATTGTCTTCCTTAAGTTTTTGATTCTCTATTTCTATTTTTTTTTTTTTGTTGGATATGCCTGTCCACATTTTCTATGTTTTTTTTCTTTCTTTTTCTTAAATGTTTATTTATTTAATTTTAGTTTTCAACATTCATTTTCACAAAATTTTGAGTTCAACATTTTCTCCCAAACTCTCCCCTCCTCCATCCTGTATCGCCTTGCATTCTGATTACTCCTTCCCTCAATATGCCCTCCCTTCTATCACAACCCTCCCTTCCCTTATTCCCATCTTCTCTCTTTTCTTATAGGGTAAAATAGATTTCTATACCCCACTACCTGTATTTCTTATTTCCCAGTTCCATGCAAAAACGTTTCTCAACATTCATTCCCACTACTTTGAATTCCAACTTCTCTCCCTTCCTCCATCCTCACCCATCCCCACTGAGAAGGCAAGCAATTCAATACAGGCTATATATATATATATGTAGTTTTGCAAAAAACTTCCATAATAGTCATGTTGTGTAAGACTAACTATATTTCCCTCCATCCTATCCTGCTCCCCATTTGTTCTATTCTCTCTTGACCTTGTCTCTCCCTACAAGTGTTTACTTCTAATTATCCTCTTCTCTCATTTGCCCTCCCTTCTATCAACCCACTCACCCTACTAGTGCCCTTCTCCCCTACTTTCCTCTAGTGTAATACAGATTTTCATACCACATTGACTAAACATGTTATTCCCTCCATTAGCCAAATGTGAAGAGATTAAACTTCACTTTTTCCCTCTCACCTCCTCCCTTTTCTCCTCCATTGAATAAGCTTATTCTTGCCTCTTTTATGAGTGCTAATTTACCCCATTCCATCTCTTCCTTTCTCCTCGCAATATATTCCTCTCTCATCCCTAAATTTTATTTTTTTAGGTATCATCCCTTCTTATTCAACTCACCCTGTGCTCTCTGTCTATATGTATGTATGTATGTATGTATATGTGTGTGTGTGTGTGTATCTGTGTGTGTGTATAATTCCTCCAACTACCCAAATACTGAGAAAAGTCTCAAGAGTTACAAATATTACCTTTCCATGTAGGAACGTGAACAGTTCAACTTTAGAAAGTCCTTTATTATTTCTCTTTCCTGTTTATCTTTTCATGCTCCTCTTGATTTTTGTGTTTGAAAGTCAAATTTTATTTTCAGCTCTGATCTTTTCATCAAGAATGCTTGAAAGGAGGAGGAGCCAAGATGGCAAAGTAGAAAGACTCACCTATGCTAGCTCCGAACCCACAGCCCATATATTTTGTGTAAAAAGAACTCCCCACAAATTCTGGATCAGTGCAAGCCACGCAGAAACACAGTGGAAGAGATTTCCATTCCAGAGAGCCCTGGAAAGCCGTCCCCAGGGGTCCATCATGCTCTGGACAGTGGAGCCCACCCCTGCACTGCTCTGGCTGTGCAGCACCAGAGGAGCAGATCCAAGCAGACTTCAGGGAAGGAATCTCCGGGAAGGAATCTCCGGCAGCCACGAAGGTTCCTCTGCCCACAGACGCTACAGGTCAGTGAGAGAGACTTCTGGGCTGCCCAAGAGGGGAGCAGTGTGTCTCTGTGACTCGGGCCCCCCCCCTCGGGAGGCAACAGCAGAGGCGATGGCAGAGGCGGCGGCAGAGGCAGCAGCGGCCCGGCACTCCCAGAGCAGGCAGGACCTCAGACCCATTACTCAACATCTCTGCATAAATCCCCTGAGAGAACTGAGCCTGGGAGGTGGCCCTGCCCCCACCTGAGCACCAGAACTTAAGCTCACATTGAATAGCAGCCACGACCACCACTGAAAGCCCCGAGGCTGGGGAGCAGCATTTGAATCTCAGACCCCAAGCATTAGCTGGGAGGATCTAGGCAGGGGTGGACAGGAATCTCAGAAGTCAAGTAACTAGCTGGGAAAGTGCCCAGAAAAGGGAAGAAAAATAAGACCATAGAAAGCTACTTTCTTAGGGGACAGATGTTCCTTCCTCCCTTCATTTCTGATGAGGAAGTACAATGCTTGCCATCAGGGAAAGACGTGGAGGTCAGGGCCTCTGTATCCCAGACATCCCAGGTGGATGTCTGCTGGGCTCAGGCCTTGGAAGAGCTCAAAAAGGATTTTGAAAATCAAGTTAGACAGGTGGAGGAAAAAAATGGGAAGAGAAATGAGAGAGATGCAAGAAAAGCATGAAAAACGGGTCAATACCTTGCTAAAGGAGACCCAAAAAAATGCTGAAGAAAATAACACCTTGAAAAATAGGCTCACTCAATTGGCAAAAGAGGTTCAAAAAGCCAATGAGGAGAAGAATGATTTCAAAAGCAGAATTAGTCAAATGGAAAATAAGGTTCAAAAGCTCACTGAAGAGAATAGTTCTTTCAAAATTAGAATGCAACAGATGGAAGCTAATGACTTTCTGGGAAACCAAGAAATCACAAAACAAAGCCAAAAGAATGAAAAAATGGAAGAGAATGTGAAATATCTCACTGGAAAAACAACTGACCTGGAAAATAGATCCAGGAGAGACAATTTAAAAATTATGGGACTACCTGTAAGCCATGATCAAAAAAAGAACCTAGACTCATCTTTCATGAAATTATCAAGGAAAACTGCCCTGATATTCTAGAACCAGAGGGCAAAATAAGTATTGAAGGAATCCATTGATCACCTCCTGAAAAAGATCCAAAAAGAGAAACTCCTAGGAACATTGTGGCCAAATTCCAGAATTCCCAGGTCAAGGAGAAAATATTGCAAGGAGCTAGAAAGAAACAGTTCCAGTATTGTGGAAATACAATCAGGATAACTCAAGATCTAGCAGCTTCTACATTAAGGGATTGAAGGGCATGGACTAGGATATTCCAGAAGTCAAAGGAACTAGGACTCAAACCAAGAATCACCTTCCCAGCAAAACTGAGTATAATAATACTTCAGGGGAAAAAATGGTCTTTCAATGAAACAGAGGACTTTCAAGCATTCTTGATAAAAAGACCAGAGCTGAAAAGAAAATTTGACTTTCAAACACAAGAATGAGAAGAAGCATGAAAAAGTAAACAGCAAAGAGAAGTCATAAGGGACTTACCAAAAGTGAACTGTTTACATTGATACAGGGAAAGACAATATTTGTAACTCTTAAAACTTTTCAGTATCTGGGTAGTTGGTGGGACCACACACACATACACACATGCATGCACATACAGAGACAGAGATAACAGAGTGAATTGAATAGGATGGGACCATATCTTAAAAGAAATTAAGGTAAATGGTGAGAGAGAAATGTAGTGGGAGGAAAGAGGGTGAAATGGAATGGGGTAAATTATATCTCATTCAAGAGGCAAGCAGGAGACTTTTTAGTGGAGGGAAAAAGAAGAGAGCTGAGAAAAAAACATGAAGTTTACCCTCATCACATTCGACTAAAGGAAGGAATAAAATGTACACTCATTTTGGTATGAAAACCTATCTTACAGTACAGGAAAGTGGGGGAGAAGAAGATAAGCAGGGTGGGGGGGGATGATGGAAGGGAGGAGAATGGGAGGAGGGAGCAATTTGAAGTCAACACTCAGGGAGGGACAGGATCAAAAGACAGAATAGAAACAATGGGGGGGGGGGCAGGACAGGATGGAGGGAGATACAGTTAGCCTTACACAACACGGCTGTTATGGAAGTCATTTGCAAAACTTCACAGATATGGCCTATATTGAATTGCCTGCCTTCCCAAAGGGAATGGGTGGGGAGGAAGGGATGGGGAGAATTTGGAACTCAAAGTTTTAGGAACAACTGTTTAGTATTGTTCTTGCTACTAGGAAATAAGAAATACAGTTAGTGGGGAATAGAAAGTCATCCGGCCCTACAGGACAAAAGAGAAGATGGGGACAAGAGAAGGGAGGGATGATAGAAGAGAGGGCAGATTGGTAATGGGGAAAATTAGAATGCTCAGTGTACTGGGGTGGGGGGAGGGGATAAATGGGGAGAAAATTTGGAACCCAAAATTTTGTGAAAATGAATGTAAAAAGTTAAATAAATAAATTTATATTAAAAAAAAGAAAAAGAAAAAAAAGAATGCTTGAAAGTCCTCTTTTTCATTGAATAACCATTTTCCCCCCTGAAGTATTATACTCAGTTTTGCTGGCATAGGTGATTCTTGGTTTTAATTCCAGTTCCTTTGACTTATGGAATATCATATTCCAAGCCCTTCAATCCCTTAATGCAGAAGCTACCAGATCCTGTGTTATCCTGATTGCATTTCCACAGTACTTGAATTGTTTCTTTCTAGTTGCTTGCAATATTTTCTCCTAGATCTGGAAACTCTGAAATTTGGCTACAATATTCCTAGAGTTTTTGGATCTCTTTCAGGAGGTGATTGGTGGATTCTTTCAATATTTATTTTACCCTCTGGTTCTAGAATATCAGGGCAGTTTTCCTTGATAATATCATGAAAGATGATGTCTAGGCTCTTTTTTTGATCATGGCTTTCAGGTAGTCTCATAATTTTCAGATTGTCTCTCCTGGATCTATTTTCCAGGTCAGTTGTTTTTCCAATGAGGTATTTCACATTATCTTCTACTTTTTCATTCTTTTGGTTTTGTTTGGTGAATTCTTGGTTTCTCGTAAAGTCATTAGTTTCCATTCTAATTTTAAAGAACTATTTTCTTCAATAAGCTTTTGAACCTTATTTTCCATTTGGCTAATTCTGCTCTTTAAAATATTCTTCTTTTCATTGGCTTTTTGGGCCTCTTTTGCCATTTGAGTTAGTCTATTTTTTAATGTGCTAATTTCTTCAGCATTTTTTTGGTTCTCCTTTAGCAAGCTGTCTACTTTCTTTTCATGGTTTCTTTGCATTTCTCTCATTTCTCTTCCCAATTTTTACTCCACCTCTCTTACTTGATTTTCAAAATCCTTTTTGAGCACTTTCATTGCCTGAGACCATTGCACACTTATTTTTGAGGTTTTGCATGCAGAAGCCTTGACTTTTAGGTCTTCATCTGAAGACCTAAATGGTTCCTCCTCATTGGAAAAGATGGAAGAAAATACCTGCTCACCAAGAAAGTAACTTTCTATTGTTTTATTGTTTTTCCCTTTTTGGGGCATTTTCCCAGTCAATTACTTAACTTTTGAATTCTTTGTCAGGGCCAGGCTCAGGGCTGAGATTCAGATCAGAGGCTTAATTCCACCAGGGACTCTAAGCAGAGGGCTCCCAAAATGGAGGCTGCAGCTGTAGTAGCTGCTGCCAGGGTCCAGACTGTGCTCCACTCTCCTGGGTGACTGAGCCCTCCCACTGTCCTTTGAAACTGTCTGTAGCATTTTTGTGTTGAGCAATCTGGGAACTGCTGCTGTCAGTGGCTCCCTGAAGTCTGTTCTGGGTCCTGTCCCTGCCATGTCTGGCTGTGCTCTGTGCTTCCTGGGCTGTGCTGCATGCACTTCACCTTGATTCTCTATTTCTAGTTAGTTGACTTTCTTTTCACAATTTTCTTGATTTTCTTAGATTGCTCTAATTTCTTTTTTATAATTTATCCTTGGTCTCTCTTATTTGATTTTTAAAGTCCTTTTTAAATTGTTCCAAGAACTCTTTTTGGGCTTATGACTACTTAATATTTTTCACTGAAAATGGAGTGACTTTTTTTAGTTTCACTGTCTTCCTCTAAATATGAACCCAGATCTTCTCTAGCCCCATAGTAGCTATCTATGGTTGGGTTCTTTCTCCTTTGATTACTCATTTTTATTTTTAGCAGTTTATAATTATAATTAAATTCTGGTCCCAGGGTGAGGGGAATGATATCCCAGGTCTCAGGTCCTCCTGTCATTTTCTGAGCCCTGTCCAGGGGCCCAACCTTTGGTACTTTTCTCCACCTCTAAGCCATGGCAAGGACCCTGAGCCATGTTGTTAAATACTCTTGCTCTCTGTGGTCTCCCTGGTGGCTGCAAATTTCAGCTGTTCTCCCTACCCTGGAACCTAAACTAGGGACTCTGCTCTCCTCCAAGTACCCACAGCCAGCTGGGTCCCTGCCCCTCTGCTACCACACTCACCAGGCATGTGACTCTAGGACCTCCTTTGGTCAGCATAGCTGTGCTTAGTGTCCCTTGACTGTGGAAAGTCCTTTAATCTTCTCGTACTCAGTCTTCTGACACATATACCTCACCATCCATAAGGTGAAAGTTCCTGAAGTTGAGGCTGCCTCCCAACTCAGCTTCCCCCAGGGCTTATTGTTTCTTGATTCCACAGAAGTCAAGTCTTTCCTGGGGTCTTCTCAAGTTGTCTTTGGGGGATAACTGTTTTATCTCAACTTTTGTTTATTTCTGCTGCACTTCACTTTTAGGTGATGGTCTGTCTATTTTTGTGGTGGAAATTAAAATTTTTGACCTCCTCTATCATCTTCCCAGAGTCCTCTTTCCTCTAGTTTCAACCCAGGTCCCTTCTCTCCCCCTGCTTCAGGGTTGAGAACAATTCCCATATCATGATTTAATGGCATTCTAGATAAAGATATAGGCAAAAGGGATTCGAGTTCTAATTGCTATTAACTAGCTACATGATCCTGGGCAAGCTACTTTCCTTCTTTGGCTCTCAGCATCCTCATCTGTGAAATGAAGGAACTGGACCAGATAATGTCTAAGGGTCTTTACAGCTCTCTCTCTGTGAATCAATTTCCCTTCAGGAGCATCTCTAGCTGGACACAGATGAAGGAAGGTATTTGCAGTATATTACACGTATACTTTTCCTCTTTAGAGGGTGACTTTCTAGTTGCGGGCAAGTAATCTGAATATTTTGCTTTTGAAGTATAGGGACAGTGAGAGATGCCAGGGTACAATAGCTAATGCGGCCTCTTGAAGACTCTATGTGGTGGTCATATATCATGGGCATCTACTAGCCTGTTGTATAGAAGTCGTATTACTTTATATCTGGATGTCTAGTGACCCTTCTTCACAACATGAAATGCTACCAGTAGCTCCTTTCTCATGGGGAAAAAAATGAGGCCACAGCTGAGGATTCAGACAGTTTACTCAGAAGAGGTAAGGTTTATAAACCCAGAATGAAGAATTCATTTTTTAAACAAAAAAAAATTCTTTTTTTATTCATGCCTTTTGTATTTACCTAACAGTCATTTCCAGATTTGCCACAGTCCCGTGCCCTTGGCCCCATCAATCCTCTTTGGTAGAAAAGAAAAACAGTCAAGCAAAACCAACTGATACAGCAACCACATCTGACTGTGTATGCAGCATGCCTCCCCTGAGGCCCCCCACCTCTCTACCAGGAGGAAAATGTTCCTTTGCTGATTACTTGATGCAGATGCTGTGCCAGGCTTGATGCCCTCCATTCCCTGGGTCCTCTGCTTCCAATATACTGTTCCTTGGGTAAAAGCCCAGTTATAGAAAAATGTTTCTTCAACTGTTCTCCTGGATAAGATTGATCTTTAAAATTACTCAGAGCTGGGCTTCCTTTAAGTACGCTTTCCATTTACGTTATTGCAGACATTGTGTATATCGTTCTCCTGGCAAGGCTTCCTTTGCTCTGCCTCAACGGAGGGAAGAATTTAAAGGAAAGAGGTCGAAATATGATCTCTTCAACAGATGGGTGAATTATCCAAGCCAAGAGCTGACAGGGCAGGGGAGACAGAGAAATCTTCAATCCCCCCAAACCACAGGCACTAAAAATAATGATTTCCTCCCAACTCTTCTCCTGCTCCCTTTCCCACCCACACTGAATGTACAAATTAATTCTTATTGACTCTTGCCCCTTTGCAGAATTGGCCTGAGATGTTACCCCAAATGTTACCATCACTGCCACAACCACATTCCTCGCTGTGAACATACCCCCTGGAGCAGCCAGCCCCTGGGAGCTTTCCTTAGCCACAAGTCCTGGGTGGGAACATCCAGTGAGCTCAACTGGATTTTGAATGAATGTCATGTTCAACATTCTCTCCCTGCCCTTCCAGAAGCATACAGCAACTTTCCCAAGTAGCCAAAAGCACGGAGGACTCAGAGGTAAATGGTAACTCACCCTCTTGCACACCACCAAGAACAATGAGCTCCGAGTACAGCTCAGCCCTAGAAGAACAAGCAGGCAGCAGTGTTCTGCCTGCCAGCAGATGCCAGCGGAGATCATTTATGCTCAGAATTATCACTGGGACAGCAGCCACAGCCCAACAAGGTAGCTTCTCTGCTGAAGCCAACTTTCATAGCTAGGACCATCGGTGTCAAATGGTAGAGCCTGTAATTCCCTCCCCTTTCTTTTCCAAAGGGAGTTTGGGTAATATCAAATAAACAAAGCTCTGGGATCAGGAAGTTTTCCCCTACAAAACACTGACCTCACTCTGCAGTGACCAAATACCTTCTCAAATCACCAAGCTCTCGTTTGTTACCTGCAAGGCAGAGAAAGCCACCAGGCAGCTCAGGAGATAGAGAGACAGGCCTGGAGTCAGGAAGACATGAGGACATTAGCTGTGTGTGAAGCTGGGAAAATCACTTCACCCTGTTTGTACCTCAGTTTCCTCATCTGTAAAATGAAAAAGAAATTAAAAACCACCCCATATTTTTGTCAAAAATAAATAAACCCAAATGGCCATGAAGATTCAGACACAACTGAACAAGACAGAGAGAACAATGCCCTATGAAAGGCAAGGAACTATGTACATGTGGCTAGGCCCATGTGTTTTGACAGCTGTCCCTCATACCACATGTGGCATAGGTTTGTCTTTGTGTGGTTCAAAGGGAGACAGAGTAGATAGCTCTAGTGTCTTCCCCCTGCCCCATCCTCCAGAGGACACTTTAATTCCTGCCAGTAAGAGAAGCTGGAAGTAGGGGCCAGAGGCCTCCACTCTGATCTTCTCAGAGAGAGGGAATACAGGGTTAGAATGAGATCTACCTGCTCCCTCAAATATTATTAGTCTAGGGATTTTCATGGTCAATCTAAATTTCTGATCACTATTCATTATTGGGGTAAGCAGGACCTCAAGCTTTATAGCCAAGGCTTGACTCCTTTTCCACAATGAATACTCATAGCAATTATCAAAGAAACCCATTTATTCAAACCAAGCAAAATAGAAATCAGTGAAGGTATGCATGGGAGACTATATACCAGATAACACAGAGTGAAGGAGCTCTCCCATTGGGAGCAAGTTCACTCAGTTCAACCAAGTGAAAAAGTTCCAGATCTCACCCAAGGGGAAATGCCCTAGACTCTGTAATGCAGCAAATTGTGGTCAGGGAGTGACATGACAGAGACAGCCAGCTCATCCCATGTCTTCCCAGAGTCTTCTCCTTCAGGAACCAAGTGGGAGGGCCTCATTCATCTTCCTACTTCAAACTGGAAGGAAAAACACCTGAAATAACCGGAGGACCCAAAGCAATCAAAGTTGAATATAATTCAAAGAAAACTAAAAAGCTCTTATCTCTCTGTCTCTGTTTCTCTTTTCTCTCTCTGTCTCTATCTCTTTCTGTGTCTCTCTGTTTCCCTCTCTCTGTTTTTCTCTCTCTCTATCTCTCTGTCTCTCTCTCTGTCTGTCTGTCTGTCTGTCTCTCTCTCTCTCTCTGTCCTTTCTCTCTCACTCTCACAAATTCTGTCCCACCCCTTACATAGATATGGGGCATGACTCTTCACCAGTCAGGAGAAAGTCCAATGTCAATGGGCTTTGGGGTTCAGGTTTCAAGCAGTGGTAGGTCATAGATGAAACCACTATCCTTCCGGTCATCCAGGTTAGCAGTGTTGGAATGATCCTTGACTCAGCTTCTTTGTTCCCACATCCAATCAGTTGTCAAGTCTCCATAACACATCTTTTTTTTAAGTTAATTTATTTATTTTTAATTTTCAACATTCACTTCCATATGTCCGAAATTTTCTCCCCCTCCCTCCCCTCTTCCCTTCCCAAGATGGCGTGCAATCTGATATAGGCTCTACATATACATTCCTATTAAACACATTTTCACATTAGTCATGTCATATAGAAGAATTAGAATGAATGAGAGGAGCCACATAACACATCTTGTATCTTGTATCTTACCCCTTGCCCCCTACCTCACTTTGTCTTCCTCTCACAACACACACACACACACACACAGAGTTCAGGCCTTCATCCCTTCTTGCCTGTACACCACACCAGGTTCTTGAGTGGACTTCCGTCTTTCCACCCTCCAATCCATTGTTCACAGAGCTGCCAAGATCAAAAATCTCCGGTGGCTCCCAACTGTCTCTAAGATAAAAATAAACATTTCTCAGGTTGCCATTCAAATACCTTCATAATTTGGCTCCAGCCCACTCGTTCAGGCTTACTGTATTTATTCCCCTTCATGTATTCCAGTCAAATAGGCCTCCTTGCTAGTGGCCAAACTCAGTATCTCACATGCCATCCCATGCCATGTCTGGAATGAGCTTCCTCTTTTCTTCTACGCCTTAGAATTCTTGGCCTCCTTCCAGATTCAGCTTACATGCCTCTTTCTATAGAAAGCTTTTCTTGAGTCCCCATTCTCCTCACCTGCTCTCAGTTGTTAGCGTTCCTTCCCTTAAGTGATCATGTATGTATTTATCAGTTTATACGCAGAATGCATGCTCTTTTAAGACAAGAACTAGATTACAGTTTGTCTTTACATCTAGCATAGTGTCTTGTAGGTGTTTAATAAATGCTTGTTGGATTGGAGTAGATCACAGTCCCCTCGATAGCCCCTTGCTGTTCAGCAATGATAGGGTGAACCCTTTGAGTCAGGCCTCAGAGAACCTAGATCTATAGTACTAGTTCTACTGTTTACCAACTACGTGACCGCCTCTAAGTCATTCAACCACTCAGTTTCCTCATCTGTAAAATGAGGAGATTGGCCTAGATTATTCCCAAGATTCTTTCTAGTTCAATCTACAATCCTTTGATCTCGAATCATTTTCTAACTCCTTTGAATAGGGAGGAAGCTGGCAATCAGGAGTCTTCCTCAACTCTGCGCTCTAATTGGTTGTTTGTGGTTGGCACTGGGCCCAGACTGGGAGGCCAGAGGCCTCACCCAAATCACAGACAGACTTTTATTCTTCCAGAGCTCAGCTTCCCTAGTGGGCAACCTCTGAAAACAGGGCACATTTTATCATCTCGATGCAAATCAGAAGCTGACTCAAAAGCCAGCCCAAAAACTGACTCAAATCCCAGATCATAACCTTTACAAAAATAATTGTTTAAAAGAAAACCCTGCTTATTTATTCTATTTTAAGTGTAGCTAAGGGATAACAGGCCATCTTCTGCCTTGAAATTTAATGACAGTCCCTACAGAGAACAGAAAATGGGGGGAAAAAAGAAAGAAGGATGGTTCTGATTATTTTTCTCTCTAGGATCATTAAGAATCTCTCTTTACAGAGTGGTACAGCCTTCCCATGGCCTAACACCCTTTTTCTGCCAGTCCCTCCTTTTGCACAAAGCAGGAAAAATTCATTTTTAAATAAGCCACAGAACATTAGTCATTCAACCACATTTCACTTAGAGGTTTTTAATATCAGGAGTTACAGTAAATCACCCCTGAGCTGTAATCACATGAATCAGGGATCTATCTAACAAGGCCCACAGAGCAAGTTTCTGCTAATGATGAGGCTAAGGCAATTGGAGGGAGCTTGTTTATTCCCAGAGTCTGAGGGAGAGCAAACTCATTACCCAACCTTTGGATTAAATTATGTGCAAAGCAAATCTCTCCCTTTGCAACTGCCAGCCTCAGGCACCGCAGAAACCCAAACAAATCAGGCCTAAGCCCACAGTCCTAGCCACCTGCCTGAGTCCAGGCTGGTGAATAATGAATGTAGAAATGCTTAGGTAGAGTGGCTCACAAACCAAACTCCCAAGGCTCAGAGAGTGTGAGAAGATTCCACCAGATATCTACACCATGGGAGGGTCTGGAGGGTGGTAGACTCACATCTCTTAGATGTCCTTCTGATCTCCAAGCTGTGCCAGAGGGGCTATTTCTAACTCATGACAGAATGACTGAATCTGAGACTTGACAACAAGCAAACTTGACTGGAATTCAGAGGGTACTGGGTTCAAATTTTAGCTCTGACATCACGGCCGTGTGATGTATTTATCAATGGGAAACTCATTCATTCTCTCTGAGGTTCAGTTATCTAAGCTATCTATAGTACCGAAAAGTTAAATCACACAGGTAGTATGTGTAAGAGGCAGATCTGTCTGACTCCAAGGTCAAATCTCTCTCCATTACTCCAAGGCTAACTCTCCCAGGTTGTCAACATCCCTTCTAACACATGGCAGCAAGAATGCAATGTCATATTCCACATGTGATCTGACCAGGGCAAAGATGAAAAAAAAAACCTTAACTACCATCCAATCCAATCCTTTCATTTTACAGATGAAAAATCTGAGGCCTAAGACACTCATTATCAGAGTTTTCTAGCAAGCATTTATTGAGCACTATTGTGTGATGAGTACTATGTTAGACCCTATTGGAAGATACAAAGGAAATAAAAGACAGTCCTTAACTTGAAGGATTTTTTCAATCTAACCAGGAAAACAAAAAATATACAATTTAAGAAAGCTAATATCTGTCCCAGAGCAACGTAATGAGATATTTCTCTCTCCACTGTGCGTCTGACTCTCCCAGATTTTGATTTCACCACCATGATTCAGCTGCCTTCTCATCCTAAAATGTCCCTCCCAGCCTGAGGCCTTCTCATCCTGAAACATTTCTCTGTGATGTTGGCCCCCTTTTCCCACTGCAGAGCTCCTTTTTAGGCCTCCATTTGGGGACAGGCCCAAGATATCCTATTCTTTATTCTTTTTCCTCCTAACCTATTGTTTTAACTCTCCACACTTGGTCAGTTTCCCACTACCTCTGCTATTTTCAGTTCCCTTTCATGTTAAACGTAACCTCCTTGAAGGCAAGGAATGTCTTCCCTTTTGTTTCCCCACCACTTAGCCTATTACCTGGCATATAGTAAGAATTTAGTAAACGCTTGTTGTCTGCCTGTCAGTGTACATGTTTTACGACTTTACCACTATGTTGTTCCCCAAGGCAATCCCTCCCAGCTTACATGAAGGGACATAACTGAGATTTGAAGTATACTATAAGTCCAAATCCACTGGAAACCATAACTCAACCTTCTACCAATGTATTGATCTTTATTAGTCAATCTAGAGACACAGTTCAAAGCAGAGGCAGTTGATAAGATAGCATGGTAAGAAAAGTAGTCATAGAATGTTTCTCCCATAAGTTAAAAAAAAAAGCATTTATTTAACACTTATCATATGCCAAGAACTGTCCTAAGGATCATATGTCCAGGGTAGAAGGGTAAATAGCACCTTGGACATTAGATGGATGCTGATGACTTCTGGTGATGCTTCCATTTGGCCCGCTCCCCTCTGGTATCTTCTGTCATGGAGTCTCCGCAGGATAAGACAAGTGCCTTAACTTTTCAATGACCCAAGGCTACTCTCTAAGGTGATTAGTTGCATAGCAGGTGTTTACCTAAATTAGTAGAGGATGTTTCCTCATTAAGAGCTCCCTTTATTAATGTAATCAGACTTGGTCTCCCTCTAAAAACTACACCTAGTAAGTATCCATGTAGAAGCTACTCTTTCAACAAGCTGCTGATGGTTCTGGGGTTCAGTGTCCCCAAGTTGCTCAATTCCAGAACTCCTCTTTCATGCAATTGAATGTGGGGGTATCAAAGGCAAGATGGCAGAGCAAACCCAACATTTTGTTGAGCTTACTCAACACACCCCCTTTACAACTTTTAAAAAATACACCAAATCCAATTCTGAGCAGGAAAGACCACAAAAAGTCACAGTGGATCATTTTTTCAGCCAGGGATGCTTAGGAAGATAAAAAGAATAGTCCATGGAAGCTGGGGTAAAGGCTAGTTGGGAACAACAGCAGAAATGGCACCAGCTGTGGGCTTTGGGCTATGACAATAGGAGACGTAGTAAGGTGATTGAACACTTGGTTGGAAAGAAATCCTAGTGAACCTTTGTACTAGCAGTGGAAGCAGCTCTGAACTCCATTGCCCAGTTTGGGTCACAGTCCCAAGGTGCAGAGGAGGAGGCACAGTCGCTGGAAGGGGGGGAAGGGGGATGGAGCATAACCACAACACATACCAGGAAAGCAGTGACCAAACCCCTTCCCAGATCACACTGTGTTGGAAGCACAGAAAACTTATAGGCCCCCAGATCAAGTTGCAAAAGCAGCATATATTATAAAAGACAATCACAAAGCAGATATCCCCAACACCTGATATGCCCAGAGATTTTTAAAGAGTTCTTTTAAAAAGTAAAAAAAAATATTGTAAAAATCAAATAACAGCTACAGTAGAGGAAAAATTGGAGAAAGAAATAAAAGCAAGCAAGAAAATTATGAAAAGAAAATTAACAACTTGACAAAAGAGGCACAAAAAAGGCACTGAAGAAAATAACACCTTAAAAATCAGAATTGGCCAAATGTTAAAAAAAGGTATAAAACTTCATTGAAGAAAATAACTCCTTGAACATTAGAAATGGGTAAAAGGAAGAAAATTACTCCATGAGACATCAAGAAACAATAAAATAAAGTTAAGAGACTGAAAAATAGAAGAAAAGGTGAAACAACTCATAGGAAAAAAAGCTCATCTGAAAAATAGATTGAAGAGAGATAAATTAAGAATTATTGGACAACTTAAAAGTCACAATCAGAAAAAAGAGCATAGATATAATATTTCAAGAATTATAAAGGAAAATTGTCCAGATATCTTAGCACTAGAGGATAAAGTAGAAATTGAAAGAATCTACTAATCACCCGAAAGAAATCAAAGATGAATGTTGGAGAATAAAAGGAGGTACTAGTGCAAAACAAAGCCCAGGAGACATGGTAGAAAAAATTAACAGTGGTTAATGAAGTCACAGGACATGGGTCCAAATCTTACCTCTGATACTACCTCTGTGACCATGGGAAAGTCACTTATTCCATTTTCTTCATCTGTAAAACGAGAGAGTTGGACTTTCTCATTAGTTGGCCTCTGAAGTCACTGTCAGCTCTAAATCAATGATCCCATCAGTCTCCTGCCTTGTCACATCCCTACACTTTCAAATATATACCCAATAACCATGCCTTTTCAGACTCTGGACTCACTTTTGCATTCTTATGAATAAGTACTGAGAGGACACAGAGGAAAGATTGATCACAGTTAGGCTAAGGCCCATCAACCAATCAAGGAAGTCTCCTTGGAGGAGGTGAGCCAAATCTTGAAAGTCTTAGGGGGCATTTTAGAACTTTGCCAGTATTCTGACATTCAGACATAGTATCATCTGTCTTTTTTCCTCCCATGTTAGGTATGTAGCACCTGGAGAAGGAGAGAGGTGGATAGTGGACAGAGGGGCTGACTGCAGATTCAAAACTGTGCTGCACATAGTTTGGAAGGTTGGAGAGAGGCAGACAGGGATAGAAAGAAAAACAGAAAGAGGAGAAAGCGAGGGAGAGACAGGGAAAAAGAGAGAAAGGAGACAGAGACAGAAAGATAGAGAAAAGCAAACAGGAAGACTGTGGAAGGCAGAAGGCAGGTGAGCAAAAACTTTGGGGATTTCCTCCTCCTCCCTCCTGTGCTATGGCAGCCAGCATGAGCCAGAAACAGTTCAAGCTATAAGAAGCAATCATACGCATTTAACTACCAGTGGCATTGCTAGCCATTAAACTATGTCCTGTGTCCCCAAAAGGAAAAGATCCTAGAAAATCACATGATCATGCTGACAGTTTTTCTTTATACCTAATTGAAGGAAAGTGCTTGGGAAACCCTTAGTGCTCTATGATTTTCAGAGAGTAAGTGCCCTTCTGCACCCCAATTCCACCTCTTTCTGAATGCCTGTGATCATCCCATTAGCCTAAAAAGCATAAATGGTATCAATTTCCTCAATCAAAATAGCTCTGAGCCTTTAACATCTGGAAAACTCCACTTACTCCTCAATTCTACATTATTTCACCAAGTCCTAGAAACATGACCTTGGCATGGTGGAGGAGTTATAGGTCTCTGGACACACACACACACACACACACACACACACACACACCAGTTAGTTGCAGAAAATAAAGGGCAGTTGATAAGGTGTTTAACTGAAAATGCAGCCACATCTGATTATCCCTTTACAAAGTGTGAACAAGTTTCCCTTTAATTGAATTGAAAGGGGCAATGCTATTGGCTGGCAATAATTGAGCATGCCACTAATGGCTCCTTAAAAAACAAAAGCTCACCAGCTCTGTATATGTTCAGAGAAGAGCCAGCAGTCAAGAAAAATCCTGCACTCTCTCTCTCTCTCTCTCTCTCTCTTCTCCTCCTCCTCCTCTCTCCGTGTATGTGTTTGTGTTTCCATGTGTGTGTGTGTGTGTGTGTGTGTGTGTATGTTTCTCTCTCTGTGTCTCTCTTTCTCTGTCTCTCTGTCACTGTCATCTCTGTTTCTCTCTGTCTTTCTGTTTGTCTCTGTTTTTCTCTCTGTCTGTCTATCCGTATGGGTGTGTGTTTCTATCTCTCTGTTTCTCTGTCTCTCTGTCTCTGCCTCTCTCTGTATTTCTCTCTGTGGCTATCTCTCTCTCTCTCTGTTTCTCTCTGTCTCTGTCTGTGTCTCTCTGTTCACCTTCCTCCTTCCCTTCTTCTTTCCCTCCTGCCTTGTAGTAGAGCTGACCAGTAGGAAAAATCCAATCTAGCAGTTCATAGTACAGCTGAAGAAACACACAAAGAAAGTCACTTGAAGCCAGAAGCAGTTGAAGGAGTATGATACCTGACATCAGAGAAATCAGCTGATTCCAGGGTGGATTCCCCCTCATAACTGGACTCTAAAAGAAGGAGAGGACTTGAAGACTGCAGTAAAGAAAGCATTAGATGCCTTGGCCATAGATGGCCTCTACATGTACGCCTCACTAGTACTGTACTCCAAGCTTGGGCTACTTTGTCCCTCATGTATGTATATTTGTTAGAGAACCCTTTGGGTTAGCTAGTATAGATATTGTTTGTACTGTGCCATTTTAGCAAAGGCTTTTGCTTTAAAATAATTGTGTCTAGAGGCAGTTGGTGGCACCATGAGAGGTCCCACTCCTCTTAGACTGATCTTTGCTGGTCTCTATACCATTGGGACAGGAGACCTGGACTCCCACAGCAGATATATGGGCCCAGGTGGGCCCAGGTGAGGCCAGAACAGCCATATTCTGGAGATATAAAGTGTCTGACTGACCTCTAGTGGTCATTTCCCCCATTTACTCCTACCACCCCATACACTCCCCTTTCCCATATTTATGCTATAGATTTCAAGCTAGACTCAAAAGTTATCTAGTCTAATTCCCTCATTTCACAGATTGCTAAACTAAGACCCAGAAATTAAGTGACTTGTCCAAGGTCTTGTTCATACAGAAAATTGTTGAGCAGGAATTTGAACACAGGTTCTTTGATTCCAAATCTGGTACCAGGATCACCATCCCTGACAGACCAGATGTCAGTGCTCCACATCTAAAACAATGCCCAGATTGGAAAACCTACTACTTGACATCGTGGATGTAGGCCTGTTGCCATGACAAAATGATAAGAGTATTAAGAATACTGGTTTTGTGGTCAGAGAAGCTGGGTTCAAATCCTGATTCTATAACTTCTTATCTTCATGACTGACAATCTACTTGACCTCATCTCATTGAACTTGTTTCTTCAACTGTAGAACAAATCATGGGGTTGAACTCAATGCTCTTTGCACTCTCTTCTATTTCTAAATCGATGACTCTGTGATGTGGTTCTTTGAGCCGAGACCATCCCATATTCCTGTTTGTTATTTAACAGGATAAGGAAGCTTAATGGATCTTCATGTTTACCAGGAGCAAGGAGTCATACCTTAAGCTTGAGGTTTCTCATTCAGACCTTCTTGAAATTCTCCCTCACAACCATTTCTTTCCCGCCTCAAATGACCGTCAGCTAACAAATCGGGGCGGGGGACATAAAAAGAGTAGGAGAGAGAAAGACAGAATGATGGACAGAGACAGAGAGAGAAAAGAAAGGATCTCTTTCCTTACCATTTGCTTCATATTCTCATGTTGTTTGTGAGTATTCAAATATTAAACACAATTCTGTACCAAAGCCTTGATAGTCCTCTAATAATTGGCTTTCCTTCTTCATCAAAGATACCCTAAACAATTATTCACAGTCCCTCACATTTTCCCAGTAATTAAGGCTACCCCCAGATGGCTAGGTGACACAGTGGACAGAGCATTAGACTTGGAGTCAAGCAGACTTGAGTTCAAATCTAGCCTGATACTTACTAGCTCTGTGACCCTGAGCAAATCACTTTACTCTCTTTGCCTCAGTTTCCTCATCTGTAAAATGAGCTGGAGAAGAAAATGGCAAACTACTCCAGAGTGTTTGCCAAAGAAATCCCCAATGGGGTCATGAAGAGTCAGGCACAAGTGAAATACAACATCAAAAGACTACCCACTCGTGATGGGATGTAAAAATAGGTGGCATTGCACCTTTTAAATGACCTGGCAATTTTCAAGAATGGTTGAAATTTCCTCCTACCTTCCCTGAGAAATGGAGGGAGCTATAATCATTGACTCCATCAGAGGAGCACATGGAGTGGTTACCACCACCTGCATAGGGTAATTTGACTAAATTCTGATTTTACAGTAGCTTTGCTTCTCTTCCCTAAACAGTTATTTGCAGCCCTTCACACTTTCCTAGTCATTAAGGCTACCTACACTTGACTTGATGAAAGTGTGAAACTGGCAGGTGTGAGTGACGGCAGACAACTGCTGAAACTGTTCCCTTAATCTCTGTATCAACCCTACCATCCCTCCAAGGCCCCAGGAGGAGAGAGCCCTGCCTCCATGGTCTAGCTGGTATAACTTTATACAGCAAGGTGACCTCTAAGCACTCTTCTTCAAGAATGACAGTGGGGCAGCTAGGTGGTACAGTGGATAGAGCACCAGCCCTAGAGTTAGGAGGACCTGAGTTCAAATCCTGCCTTGGATACTTGATATTTACTAGTTGTGTGACACTGGACAAATCACTTAACCCCACTGCCTTGCCCTCCAAAAAAATGAGAGCATTTCCAAGTTCACTGGGAAAGCACAATCACATAGGTTATGCAGTTATTTTTCTGCTCCGTATCAGGGGAAGAGAGATGTGTGAGCAAGAGAATGGGGGTTCCAAAGAAGTCAAGGCGAAAGAGACAAGGTGCCTGTGAACATACTCCCCCACAGTACAAACACAACATAAAGGAAAAATCAAAACAAATATATGTGGTAATTCCCCCCTTAAACCTTCTGAGCTCTTACCAAAGAGAGCAAAGCACAAAGAGTACAGTCTCTGAAATCACAGGTTTGTTACTGCTGTTCAGTCATTTCAGTCACATCCGACTATTTGTGATCCCATTTGGAGTTTTCTTGACAGAGATACTGGAATAGTTTTGCCATTTCCTTCTCTAGTGTATTTTACAGATGAATAAACAGGCAAAGAGAATCAAGTGACTTGCCCAGGGTCACACAGGTATTTAGTGTCTGAGGTTAGATTTGAATTCAAGCCTTCTCAACTCCAGACCTGGCACTCTACCCAATACACCACCTACTTGACCCCTTGGTTTGCCTTATCTGTAAAATAGTATCTACAATCCTTTCCTCACAGTATTGCTTTGAGAAAAGTTCCTGGGAAACTAGAAGTAAACTTCTAGAAATAAGAACTATATTCCAGCAAGCAGCATGGGGTAAGGGGAAGAGCCCTGGTCTTAAAGTCAGAAGATTCCAGTTGCCATCCCAGCTGTTACGTTTTCTGGTTGCGTGACTGCTAACAAATCCTTTTACAAGGAATACCATGAACACCTGTGATTCATTGGTATGGTAACTTCCTTCAAGAGCACAGATCCCAACTTAGCTATGAATATATGTTTGAAATACATTTAAATATAAACATATATTTATAATTATATATGATAGAATAATAAAATACAAATATAAGTATAACTGTTTTAGAGCAAAGGATGTTAACCTTTTTTGTGCCATGCACCCTTTTGTCAGACGGGGGAAACTTATGGATCCCTTCTCAGAAAGATTTTTAAATATGTAAAAATGTAAATTACAAAGGAAATCAATTATCTCTACAGTTATCAAATTAAATAAACAAATTCATGGAACATCAGTGAAGAATGTCTTTTTAGAGGGTTCCCCAAGGCTCAGAGAGTGACTTGCTTATGGTCACACAGCTGATTAGTATCGTTGGTAGAATCTGAAACTAGATCTCACTGCTCCCATTCTAGCATTCTATCCACCACTCCCTGATTTGAAAAAATGTTTTATAAACTGTAAAGTTTTCTGGAAATACTAGCTATAGCTAATATATACAAGCTGTAGGTTGATAGTAAGACAAAGATTGGAGGAAAAGAAGATTAGGTCCCTGTGGATGCTTCCTTCCAAGGAAGAAAGAGCTGAACTCAGGGCCTCTGCATTCTGTAGATGGAGAAAGCATTAGGAAGCAATATTAGCAAAGCAGCCACTGTTGTGAGGCTAAATGCAATTAAAGCAATTGGCATGGCTCTCTGTTTGGATAAACCGCCTGGCAATGTGCACTCCCAGCCTCTGGGCTCACTTGTTTACTGTTCGGCAGTTCATTGACCAGTCACCAGCCAGCCTTCATTAAGGCAAATTTGTACCTGAAGGAAACACATTGTTGATTTGGAGCAGTGGAGTCTGTGGTTAGGTTAATGAGGCCAAATAGAGCCAGCTACTTCAGGAGAACATTTAACTTGTAAAACAGCCTGGTGTGACTGGGGCACACTCTCCAGCTTTTGTGCTTAAAGAGCTGTGGGAGAATTTTAATGCTGAGAAGGATAAAGGAAAAGCAAGGGAATGGTGCAGTGCAGCTGGGGGGTCTGCCAAGTCAAAAGTATTTTCATGATAATATTAAGATATCTTACCTTATAATATGGTATATATTGGTTTAAAAAAAACCCACAGGGGGGTGGAGCCAAGATGGCGGAGTAGAAAGACTCACGTATGCTAGCTCCGAACCCACAGCCCATATATTTCCTGCAAGAAGAACTCCCCACAAATTCTGGAGCACTGCAAGGCGCACAGAAACACAGTGGAAAAGATTTCCATTCCAGAGAGCCCTGGAGAGCCGTCCCCAGGGGTCCCTCGTGCTCCGGACAGCGAAGTCCACCCCTGTGCTGCCCTGGCCGTGGCCGAGAAGAGCGGATCCGAGCAGGCTTCAGGGACAGAACCTCCAGCAGCCGCGATGGTCCCTCCGCCCACAGATGCTACAGGTCAGTGAGAGAGACGTCTAGGCTGGCCGAGAGGGGAGCAGGGTGTCTCCATGACTCGGGTCCCCTCAGGAGGAAGTGGCGGAGGCAGAGGAAGGGGCAGGAAGCGGTGGAGGCAGTGGCGGTAGCCCGGGACTCCCCAAGCAGCAGGCAGAAGCTCAGGTCTCTGCATAAACCCCCTGAGGGAGCTGAGCCTGGGAGGCGGCCCTGCCCCCACCAAAGCACCAGAACTTAAGCTCACATTGAATAGCAGCCCCGCCTGCTGTGGAAAGCCCATTTGAATCTTAGACCCCAAGCACTAGCTGGGAGGATCTAGGCAGGGGTGGACAGGAATCTCAGAAGTCAAGTAGCTGGCTGGGAAAATGCCCAGAAAAGGGAAGAAAAATAAGACTATAGAGAGCTACTTTGAGGGGGTGCAAATGTTCCCGCCTTTCCAATTCTGATGACGAGGAACTATTCTTACCATCAGGGAAAGACGTGGAGGTCAGGGCCTCTGTATCCCAGATATCCCAGGTGGATGTCCGGTGGGCTCAGGCCTTGGAAGAGCTCAAAAAGGATTTTGAAAATCAAGGTAGACAGGCGGAGGAAAAAATGGGAAGAGAAATGAGAGAGATGCAAGAAAAGCATGAAAAAACGGGTCAATACCTTGCTAAAGGAGACCCAAAAAAAAATGCTGAAGAAAATAAACACCTTGAAAAATAGGCTCACTCAATTGGCAAAAGAGGTTCAAAAAAGCCAATGAGGAGAAGAATGCTTTCAAAAGCAGAATTAACCAAATGGAAAAAGAGGCTCAAAAGCTCACTGAGGAAAAATAGTTTCTCTCAAGATTAGAATGGAACAGATGGAGGCTAATGACTTTAGGAGAAACCAAGAAATCACAAAACAAAACCAAAAGAATTAAAAAATGGAAGAGAATGTGAAATATCTCATTGGAAAAACAACTGACCTGGAAAATAGATCCAGGAGAGACAACTTAAAAACTATGGGACTACCTGAAAGTCATGATAAAAAAAGAGCCTAGACATCATCTTCCATGAAATTATCGAGGAAAACTGCCCTGACATTCTACAACCAGAGGGCAAAATAAGTATTGAAAGAATCCATCGATCACCGCCTGAAACAGATCCAAAAAGAGAAACTCCTAGGAACATTGTGGCCAAATTCCAGAATTCCCAGGTCCAGGAGAAAATATTTCAAGCAGCCAGAAAGAAAACAATTTCCAGTATTGTGGAAATACAATCAGGATAACACAAGATCTAGCAGCTTCTACATTAAGGGATTGAAGGGCATGGAATAGGATATTCCAGAAGGCAAAGGAACTAGGACTCAAACCAAGAATCACCTACCCAGCAAAACTGAGTATAATAATACTTCAGGGGAAAAAATGGTCTTTCAATGAAACAGAGGACTTTCAAGCATTCTTGATGAAAAGACCAGAGCTGAAAAGAAAATTTGACTTTCAAACACAAGAATGAGAAGAAGCATGAAAAAGTAAACAGCAAAGAGAAAGTCATAAGGGACTTACCAAAAGGGAAACTGTTTACATTCCCCACATGGAAAGGACAATATTTGTAACTCTTAAAATTTTTCAGTATCTGGGTAGTTGGTGGGGACCACACACACACATACACACACACACACACATGTACACGTGTGCATGCACACACACATGCATGCACATACAGAGACAGAGAGCACAGAGTGAATTGAATAGGGTGGGACCATATCTTAAAAGAAATTAAGATAAATGGTGAGAGAGAAATGTATTGGGAGGAGAGAGGGTGAAATGGAATGGGGTAAATTATATCTCATTCAAGAGGCAAGCAGGAGACTTTTTAGTGGAGGGAGAAAGAGGAGAGCTGAGAAAAAAACATGAAGTTTACCCTCATCACATTCGACTAAAAGGAAGGAATAAAATGCACTCTCATTTTGGTATGAAAAACCTATCTTACAATACAGGAAAGCGGGGGAGAAGGAAATAAGTAAGGGGGGGATGATGGAAGGGAGGGCAATGGGAGGAGGGAGCAATTTGAAGTCAACACTCAGGGAGGGACAGGATCAAAAGACAGAATAGAAACAATGGGGAGCAGGATAGGATGGAGGGAAAATACAGTTAGTCTTACACAACACGACTATTATGGAAGTCATTTGCAAAACTACACAGATAGGGGCCTATATTGAATTGCCTGCCTTCCCAAAGGGAATGGGTGGGGAGGGAGGGATGGGGAGAATTTGGAACTCAAAGTTTTTAGGAACAATTGTTTAGTATTGTTGTTGCTACTAGGAAATAAGGACATACAGTTACTGGGGGAATAGAAAGTCATCTGGCCCTACAGGACAAAAGAGAAGATGGGGACAAGAGAAGGGAGGGATGATAGAAGAAAGGGCAGATTGGTGATAGGGAAAATTAGGAATGCTCGGTGTATTGGGGTGGGGGGAGGGGATAAATGGGGAGAAAATTTGGAAACCCAAAATTTTGTGAAAATGAATGTAAAAAAGTTAATAAATAAAAAAAACACCACAAGTAATATAGGTGAATCCTCAATATTTTTTAAGAGTATGAAGGATTCCTGAGTACAAAGTTTAAGGACCACTAGCAGCAGCTAGGTGACAAAGTGGATAGAGTGCTGGGATCGAAATCAGGAAGACTCATTTTCCTGAGTTTAAATCCAGCCTCAGACACCTACTAGTTAGGTGATCCTGGACAAGTCACTTAATCCTATTTGCCTCAGTTTCCTCACCTGGAAAATGAGCTGGAGAAGGAAATGGTAAATCATTCTGATATTTCTGCCAAGAAAACCCCAAATGGGGTCATGAAGAGTCGGACATGATTGAAAAACTCAACAACAAAGGTACTATAGTAGAATGAACATTGGGTTTATAATCTAAAGACATAGAAATAAATCCCAACTCTGTGTGACCTCGGACAAGTTGCTTGAAGTTTCTGAGCCCCCGGCTTTCTCATCTATACAAAAGGGAAGGAGATTTGGTTACTCTCCCCAGGTCAGTGAAGTGCAAAGACATGTTGATTTCACTGATATTCCTTTAGGAAATGTGAAAAGGTTCTCAGATTGAATTGGAAGGGCAGTTTGGCAATGGCTGGCCAAAGACTGGCCAGCCCCCTGGAGGCCATTAAAAAACTAAACCTAGTTTCGGTAAACTAAAGTTTACTTAAATTTAATGTTTACTCGGTTTAAACTGAAGTTTTAACTAAAGTCCTAGAAAGAGTTAAGAGGTGGAGAGTTTAAGATAGTTTGAAGCAGAGAACAGTTTTGTGGACTGTAATCCCTGTGCTTCTATGAGAAGAGAGTGGGAGGAAAGGCCTTGGTATCTTGGAGAGAACCTAATTGCGCAACAGAAGACACTGAAGTGTTCATGCCCTTTGACGTAGTGATACCACCACTATACCTATACCCCCAATGCCATCAAATAGAGAAGAAAGGAACATATATGTGCAATAAGATTATAGCAATTCTTTTGGTTATAGCAAAGAACTGGAAATTAAGGGAGTTCCTATGAATTGAGGGATGGCTGAACAAGTTGAGCATATGAATGTAATGAAATATTTATTACTGTGCCAAAAGAAATAAGAAAAAGGAACAGCTTCAGAGAAACCTGAGCAGACTTGTAGAGAGTGAAGTGAGCAAAACTCAGAGAACAATTTATAAAATAACATTAAAAAAACAACTTTGAAAGACTTAAAAATTCTGAACATCGAATAGTAACCAACCACAATTCTAGAGGAACAATGGCGGAAAAATGATGGGTTCAAAGTGAAGAATGAGATGTCCATTTTTGGATAGTCAATGTGGAAATTTGTTTCACTTGACTATGATTATCTCTAATGATATATTTCACATTGTCTGCTATTTTTTCATTTCTTTGGTTTTGTTTTATAATTTCTTGAGATTTTTTCATAAAGTCACTAGCTTCCATCTGCTCCATTCTAATCTTTAAGGAATTATTTTCTTCATTGAGCTTTTGAATCTCCTTTTCCATCTGGCTAGTTTTGCTTTTTAGGGCATTCTTCTCCTTATTGGCTTTTTTTTATCTCTTTTGCCATTTGGGTTAGTCTATTTTTTGAAGTGTTATTTTCTTCAGCATTTTTTTGGGTCTCCTTTAGCAAGCAGTGGACTCGTTTTTCATAATTTTCTTGCATCACTCTCGTTTCTCTTCCTAATTTTTACTGTGCTTCTCTTACTTGATTTTCAAAATCCTTTTTGAGTCCTTTCATGGCCTGAGACTAATTTATATTTTTCTTGGAGGCTTTGGATGAGGAAGCTTTGACTTTGTTTTCTTCTGTTTGCATGCTTTGGTCTTCCTTGCCACCAAAGTAAGATTCTATAGTCTGATTCTTTTTCCAGTTTTTGCTCATTTCCCCAGCCATTTACTTAACTTTTGAGCTCTCTGTCACGGTAGCTTCTGCTACCAGTGACAAGCTCTCTGCTTCCAGTGGGGGTGGGGCATATACTGTCAGCTGCTCGATCCCCGCGCAGTCTGTGGGCTTAGAGCTCCAGAAACAGTTCATGCTTCTGCCCCCACTGCTGCTGTGGCAGCTGTGGGTTCCTCCACCACCTTCCCCCTCTGCTGCCCTGGGGCTAGGCAGGACCACTTCACTCTCATGCAGTGGTCCCACAGGACTTTCCCACTGACCTTCCAATTTATCCTCAGTGTTTTGGGGTCTTGAAGACTGGAAACTACCACAGGTATGAGAGATTAAGTCCCCCAAGGCCTATTCAGGTCCCCTCTGCCCACACTGAACCACACTCTGCTCCCAGCATGGCACAATAGACACTTCCCAGTGACTTTCTAGACTGTCTTGGACTGGAGCTTTGCTTCACTCCGTCATTCTGTGGGTTCTGCAGTTCTGGAATTTGTTTAGAGTCATTTTTTACAGGTATTTGACTGGGCTTGGCAGGAGCACTCTAGAAAGTCCACAATGTTACTCTGCCATCTTGGCTCCATCTCCCACTATGATTATTTCTTAGAAGAGTTTTTTTTGTTTTTTTTTTTATCTGGGTACTTAGAAGTGGAGGTGGGGTGGGATTAGTTAATGATAGGGTTGCCAAGAAATAAAAAAAAAAAAGGAGGAAAAAAGGCTCCATAGTATTTTATAATTGCTCCAAAGAGAAGAGAAAGAAGAACAAAGGAAACACAAATAATCAGGACAGCATTGAAAGTTGCATATTGAAGTTATTATATACTTAAAAGAAAACACAGGTTGTACGTAAACATAACAGAAACTTCCTGTTTCAATTACAGTCTTCCTTTTCTGTTCTATCTTGATATTAAAATGTGTGTTTTGTTTAGTGTTTGTTAAGTCCAACATGAATAAATAAACAACTACCTGTGGACAAGATAGGTATATATTTGTCAGATTTACTCAAGAGGAAAATCTGACCTAGAAACTGAAGTCTGCCAGCTGGCATTTAGAAATTGGAATGGGGTCAGTATCAGGAGCTGTCCTAGGTCACTGAGAAATCATCCCTGTTCCAATTTTCTAGGTACATTCCATCTATACTTGGAGAACCTTGGATAAAAAGATTTCTGGTCAACAGACTGCCTGAACAGGAGGCTGACCACTCAGCTTTGACATGCCTACTCCAACAAAACTCTGAAGATCACACCAGACCAAATATTCAAATAATTCAATGAAAAACCCAGAACCACACAAGATGTCAACCAGAAGCTTGAGTATGATAGGAAAAGGGGCCACCAGCAAAGCCAGCATTAGCAAAGAAGAGTTTTCCAGCATAACCTAAAAAGGCCTAAAATGTTTTGTGTCTAGAGGGAAAAAGAATGGAGGGCTTCCTTGAGAAATCCCCAGGGTGGTCAGAAAGCATCAGGGTGGAAACCTTTAAAGTACCAAGAGGTAGCAGAGCTCATACAAGTACAACCCAAGTCTAGAGGAATGGAAGCACAGAACACTGTGTGTCAGATGCAGAAAGGACCCTGAAGATCCATCAGTTTGAACTTCAGTGACCTATGGGTGTCTAATCTCAAGATGTGGAAGGCAAAACAAGAACCCAAAGTGAGACCAACAGGGCCAACTATCTCACTCAAAAGCATAGAAGAGAGTAGAATGTGGTCCTGGCACAAAGCCTGAATTCTGAAACCAAAGCTAAGGAGATGAATAAATCAAAGAAAATACCAATCACCATCAAAAAATTATTACAAATCTATAGAAATTCAAAAGAGAGAGTAACTCCATAACTGCAAGCAGAGATTCAAAACAAAAAATTAATTTCCCACAAAGACTTTGTGTGTACCTAGAAGAAATTATGCAAGAGATTAAAAAAGAGAGAAAAGCTATATAGAAAATAGTTAGGAGAATAAATAGCTTAGCAAAGGAAATGGTAATTTTATCCAAGAAATGGATCCTTTAAAAACTTTAATAGACCAAACAAAAATCAGTGACAGTAAAAAATATTAGAATAAATTCAAAAGGTGGAAAAATAGAAAAATATATATCTGATATAAAAACAATAGGTCAAGGAGAGATATCTAAGAATCATTGAACTTCCTGAAATCAATGTGTTAAAAAAAGCAAAAAGGAAAAAAATCTAGACACTATATTTCAAGAAATCATAAATGAAAACTACGTAAATCTATTAGAACAAGAGGGAAAAGTAAAATTGAATACTCCAATCACCTCCTGAAAGAAACCTCAAAAGGAAAAATATCAAGAATATCATATCCAGAGCTCCTACATCATACAAAAAATACTGCCAGCAGTCAAAAAGAAGTTCAAGTACAAAGAAACTACTGGCAGAATCAAATAAGATCTGGAAATTTCTATCATAAATGAGAGACAATCTTGGACTGCAAATTCCAAAAGGCCAAAGATATAGGCTTACAACCAAGATAACTTACCCTATAAAACTAAATATAATCCTAAAGAAGGGGGGAGAGGATGACCTTTAATGAATATTTTTGATCATTTCTCATTAAAAGATCAGAACTGAGTAGGAATTTTGAACTATAAACACAAGAGTCAAGAGAAATTTAGAAAGATTTTAGCAACTGGAAGGAGTTTTATTATGATATAGTGCTAACATCTAGTAGAGCAAAAAGAAACAAATATTTCTTCAGAAAATTAATAATATCAAAAGATACAGGGAGAGTTAAATAAAAGGAAAACAGGGATGAATTTGATTTTGTTCTGAGGTTTTGAAAAGAGGACCAAAATGATGTCACTATATTAGGGTCAAGTTACAATGCGTCCAACTGTGACTGATGAGACCAGTATGAGCTTGAAACGTTCTACCATAAGTCAGACAAAAATAGACCATGTGAACATTTGGGGTGGATTCTCTAAATTTGCACATGTCATGTTTCTTTGAAGCTACTTCAATTCTGCTTTGGTCATAGACCATGGTACCTTCTCTGAAGTGGGCTACGTGGGTTAAAGTGCCAGTGTCTCCCATGTTACGTAATCAGTTCCAAAGTTGTTAAGAGAGGACTTGATAGTTTCTGGCCACCATGTGAGCCCTTGCCCTGTGTGAGTTCTTCATAAAACAGTCTTTTTGGCAAGTGTACATTTGGCATTTAAACAATATAGCCAGCCAATCAGAGTTGCACTCTGAAGTAGAGTTTAAATGCTTGGCAGTTTAGTTCAAGAAATGACCTCATGGTCTGGTATCTTATTCTGCCAGGTGATCTTCAGAATCTTCCTAAGACAGTTCAAATGGAAGTGATCCAGTTTCCTGGCATAACGCTGGTATACTGTCCAGGTTTCACAGGCATACAACAATGAGGTTAGCACAATGGCTCTGTAGATCTTCAGTTTGGTAGTCAGTCTAATACCTCTTCTCTCCCACACTTTACTTCACAACCTCCCAAACACTGAGCTAGCTCTGGCAATGTATACATCCACCTCGTTATCAATGTGCACATCCCTGGAAAGTATACTGCCATGGTGAGTAAAACTTATCCACAACATTCAAAACATCTCCGTTTTCTATAACTGATGGTTCCACATATGGATAGTGTGGTGATGGCTGATGGAGCACCTGTGGTTTCTTGGTGTTAATGATTAGGCCAAAATTAGAACAAGCAGCAGAGAATCGATCCATACTCAGTTGCATCTCAGCTTAAGAGGCTGCATTGAATGCACAATCATCTGCAAACAGAAAATCATACACCAACACTCCCTCCACTTTGGTCTTGAATACATTAGTGTAGAAAGGAAAAAGAAGTTTCTGGATTGTCCTCACTGCTTCATTAGAACTGTCTTAAAAAAAAGAAAGAAAGAGCTGATTTACACTGAAGACTATCATCGGACTCTGTTGGAAGACCCTTTATCATCTTGTGACTGGGATAGAATGACCTGTTCTCACCCCCCAACCCTGGTGCTGATACGTGGATCCATGTACTTGTGATGCAGCCCTGATGAGCTCACAGGTCCAATTCTTAGTGGCTTCTACGTGCAGAATAAAAGTATTCAGTAACCTCAAAAAAAGGAAAAAGAAAGTATGGAACTTGCTATTTCTCATAATTGGAGTTCATGAAGAGTATATAAACATGGAGGAAAGGGTGAAGAAGGAGAATGGGCTTCACATGAACCTTCTCATTGTCTGAAACAGACAAAAGAGAATTGAACACATATACACACAAACATTTTCTGTAGAAATAGTATCAAACATGAGAGGGAAACAAGCATGTTGGGGACCTCGGAAAGGAAGGGATAAGAAAGTAATACCAGGGACGCAATGGTCATAGGCAAAATAAATTTCTTAATCTCATAGGAAACTTGAAAGAAAAATTAGAATATAAGAGGGTTACCTTAGATTACCTCTTAGAAAATTGGGGAATGACAAAACAAGTTGTGGAATGAGAATATAATTGCACTACAAGAAATGGCAAAAGATGATTTCAGAAAGTACTGGTTAGTATGATCTGACTCAGAATGAAGTAAACCTAACCAGGAGAACAATTCATACAAGTAGGACATTCTATTTATATAATCAATATTATCGAGAAAAACAATTTTAAAAGACTTGACTAATCAGTATAATAACTTACTGATGAAATGCTTGGACCCCAATTCTAAAATCACATTTCTCTCTAAAAATCATATTTCTCCTTAGCCTCAAAATACTATGTCAGGGGTGGGTTTCTCCCCAGCCCAAGGACACAACCTGCCCCAGCAACAACCGTTATCTCCCTTCCTGCTACAGTAGCCAGCTGCACTTGTAGAACTTATTAGTCTGAATCATCTGTGTACTGACTGAGTTGGCTGTGTACTGGGTCATAACAACATTTACTACTCACTGAACAATTATATATATCCTACACTGACAAACATATAGTCCCTTATATTTATCTTGTCTAACAAGACATTGATAAGAGCAACCTGGTATTCCTTAGAAAGCCCTGACCATTTGACTTAGTGACATTTCAGGCCTAAAACCATACCTCCATGTAACCCCCTATCTTAGGCTATTTCCCAATGAACTGTGGATAAAGTTCCTGAGCAGTAGACAGCAAAAGTACATGTTCCTTTAAGAACTAACCACTCCTTAACCACATCCTAATCCCACCCTAAATCACCTAGTTAGCATATTGGGCACATGTTTTACTATAGACTATCCTATATAAACTTTACCTGTACCCCTCTAAAGTTGCAGGTTCCCTAAAAACTCTTGACTACTGAAAAGCATAATAAATCTTTATCTTGACCTCAACAATGCTTGAGTCCATGAATTCTTTTCCAGACAGTCTAAGAAGGCAACTCCAGTTTGGAGTTCCTGTACCCCGCCCCAGCCTTCATCATTACCATGTATCCAGAGGACCTACAATAAAACATATTACCTACTTCCTGTCATGTCATATACATAAGGTCCAGAGATATACATTTTTGGACATAAACTCTGTATAGATTTGTTTTGCTTGACTGCTTATGTAACACAAGTATATTTTTTTTTCTCAGTTTTTAATTTGAGTAATGGAGAAATGGGGGAGGATAGTGATAGTGATTCCAAAAAAAGGCTATAGTAACATTTATGCAATAGCATGTTATAAGAATTAAGTCAACTTGGTTTAAGCCTAGGGAGCAATATAATTGCCCCTAAGGTACACTTGGTTCTGTCCTCTTAGGCTTTAGGAGGATTATTTTACCTGGAAAATTCTGAGTTCTGTCAGTTATCCCAAGTCTCCAGTGAGGAAGATTCCTAGACAGCTAGGTAGAGGTTGGAGGCTCTGCTCAGTCTTACCTTTATGTCTACCTCTGGCTGACCTAATTGACCTGTGTGGTTGAGGCAAAATTCAGTTTACTAGAAACAATTGGAAAATAAAACAACAGATTATACAGTGTTTGTGGATCAGGACAGGTAAAGTAGGGGAAGGAAGGGAAGCTGACCTTTTCTTGGGACTCCCCTTAGTCTTATCCCTCCTCTCTGAGATGGTTTTAAAGCCAATGGATCTCCTTTAAATCACTCTTCTCCACCACAGCTCACTGTGTACTTACTTCAACTTCAGATGCTCAAACTCTCACACACACCCCTCCCAATTCATAGATAGCTTTTCCCTTTTTCCAAATTGTTTGGCCATGACCCAATCTCTCAAACAATAGCTTAGATGGATTTAAGGATTCATTATAGGCTTTGTTCATACTCACTTCTGATGGTTTGATTCAAACATGAAGTGTTCTCACCTAGTTAAACCACTAGGGCTAAATGGAATGGGTTTTTTTCCTTACCCTTACACTTTCTACAGAAAAGAGAATAAGGAAATTCAAAAAGAATAGTGGACCAGCAGAACGGTTTTGAAAGTACATGTGGAACATTAGATATAGATATATTTCAGGCAAACATTACAAAATGAAGATTTATGGTTTCAAATAGAATTCTTTTTTTGTGTTCTGCTGTGTGCATCGAAATGGTCTCTGTTTTTGGTGTTTAGGTTCAAAATTTTACAAAGTAATACATAACTTATTTTTCTTCTTTAAAAGAACTCTGTGGAACAGTGGCAATGAGGTTTGAAAGAGGGGAAAGAAAAGAAAGCAATTGGAATCTAAGGGGGTGCCTTAGATTGCCTCTTAGGCAATTGAAAAATGGCTAAACAAATTGTGGTACTTGGATGTAATGGAATGTTATTGCACCTTAAGAAATGATGAAGGAAACGATTTCAGAGAATCCTGGGTGGCATGAACTGAAGCAGATCTAGAAGCACAATCTGCATAATTAAAACAACATTATAAAGAAACAACTTAAAAGAATTTAGAACTCAATGAAATGACAAACCATGATTCCAGAACACCAAAAATAAGGCACACTATTCACTTCTTTGCCAAAGAGATGATAGACTTAAAATGCAGAATTACATATACACTTGTGGGATGGAGGAAGGGAGTTGAGGATCAATATCTGAACATCCTGACTGTCCACATCTCCCACTCCAATGTTTTCAGAAAGAGAAGATAATTCTGGCAGAGAGCAGAGACGGTTATGGCACCCCTAGGATGCCCATTGAACTTGCCACCCTAGGGGTAGAAGTATGATTTCAGAAACCCTCCTACACTCAAAAAGTAGAAGAATCACTTGAGGAAGAAACATTACAAATGCTGAATAAAAAGAGAGTCCCATGCCAATGGGCTTTGGGACTCAGGTATAAAAAGTTTTCATTTAGGTAAAAAAAAAATCAGTAGTGAGAGAATGAGAGGTACAGAGACATGTTTTGGGGCTTCTACTTGTAATGGGAAATAAAGTAGGATCCTTTACTATTTTTGTTTTAGTATAATCAAGAAGTATAATGCCTCTATTTGAATGTGATTGGGGAGGATCTTTCCCACTCATTGTTGGACCTGGGAAGAAAAAAAAAGAGGGTCCTCACCCTTTGTTAATGAGGCTCTGGTTCTCAAGGGATGGGATGACCTCTGGTTATAGAAAGTATATAAAGACTCTGAGGGTGAGGTTTTACATAGGGGCTTAGTTTTCATAAGAGCGTTTGGCAGATGAGGACTCTAGGAAGCCGCCAAGGAGACCCTCCAGCTTTGAGAACCCACATGTCGTGCTTCCCTCTCTGGTAACTGTGGTCAGATAGTTGGGGTGCAACTGTTTGTTGAATTCAGGCAGAGGAAGCTATGTCTGTTGATCTTTAATTTCTATATTTTCTTTGAAGTTCAGAGTGCTGGCACTCCTGAAATAGGTGAATGATATATGTGCTTGGTTAAAGGATTGATACGTATGCTTGATTAAAGTGATTGTTAATCCCTCAAAAGTTGCCTTTCCTTTTATGAATGCAGATCTAAGAACCTGTGATAGCAAGCCCCCCTGTGTTTGTTGGGGTGATCACTAATACACTACTATTTGGATTTCTTTGTTTGACTATACTTATGTTTACAAGGTTTTTCTTTCTCTAAGTTTTTAATTGGAAAAGATTCCAAAGGGAGTTAGCAAAATTGATGGGGGGAGGGCCATTGAAACATTTAAAATGAACAGGAAGAAACTCAGAAGGAAGCAAAGATATGCAGAAAAGTAATATAATTTTTGAAAGGAATATAAAGGATTAATGTTTGTAATTTTTTAAATGACATGAATGAAGATTCATGGATGCATAGAAAATACTATTTTTGTATTCTTCTGCATATATGGAGATGCTCTGTGGATGTGTTTAAATTCAGAATTTCTTTTAATTTTACAAATTAATGACTCAAATACAGACTGAAGTAGATGTGGATTGACAGAATATCATAAGAAAAAGGCCCAGAAAATTTCCATATGAGTCTATGGTGTGAGAAAGTAGCCAAAAAACTAAAAGCAAAGTCAATTCTTTTTAATAGGAATATAATATCTTGCTGTATTCTATCCTGGTTGAAACAATTGGAGTATTGTATCTAGCTCTGCAAGCTACACTTTAGGGAGGACATTTACAAACTAGGGCATTAATTCTGGACACTAGTCCAAAAGAGGACAACAGGGATGGCATGATAAATATCCCTATGCTTTCCTAGATCCCCTGTTCTGCTGGGAATATTGGTCTAGCTATTGGAATCTTGCTGCTGTCAATTGCATGGGCCACATCCAACTTGGATTTTAAGCTTCACTAAGTCCAACCAGGTCCTTGTTGGAGTCAATCCAGAAGACCTTTGCCTTTGGCCCTAGGTTTTTCTCCTTTTCTCATTTTCTGAATCTTCCTTTATCACTGCTTTCTCAACTTGAGACACAAAGCCCTTTGATGTGGTCCATGACCCTCTTTAGGCCCCTGCCTTTAGAGATCTGCAGAACTCAATGTCGCACTAGTCCAATATCCAGGCCTTATTTGCCTTCTTATCTCTGTCTGCCACATGCTACAGACCACAAATATGTGTTTTCTAGGGTTTATTTAGAAGCAAAAAGAGTATACAAATTGAGAACAATACACCTGATAAGGCAACTCAACATGTATATAAAAGAAAATGATTTAATCCCATAATAGATGGTACCTAAACTTTCTAGCCTGATTTTAAAAGAAAATTCTCCATGCCCATGGTCCTCTCCAAGTCTGGAGAGAACCCCAAAGATAAGTATCTTCCACATTAGAATACCCCCTACAGATTAATGATTGGCCCATCTGGACACTCTCTGTTAAACTGATTGGTCTCTTCAAGGGTTGAAGACTCCCTCTCAGTCAATCAGCAAGCTTTGTGATTGCATGGCAGGCTTTTGGCTATTTTGCCCACATTCCTACCTAATCACCTACTAACTTTTCCTCCTCTGGAACAAGGGGAAACAAGGAAATTCAAAATTGGCATTAAAAAAATACCTTACATTACCTATAAAAAAAATACAATGCCCTTATAAAAGTCTACAGATGAACCCTTCCATCACAGATGGTAAAAAGCCCTATGCAGAAGGCTATCAGAGGAGTTCTCACATTTTCCTGATGAGTTTACTAAATGATGGCCTTTCTTTGATACTTTTAATTGCATCTCCCTCCAGATGAGAAATCCTTTATCTTTCTATTCTCAGCCCCCTTTGGCAGTCTGGTGAAGCCTATGAACTTCTCCTCAGGATCATATTTTTTAAATAATTGAAAGAAATGCTCAATTTCAGTTCTAGGTTAGTAAAAACAAATATGTAATTTTGTTTCCTATCCACATTCATAGACCTCTCTCCCCCAAAATGGGTCCATGGATCTCAGATACAAAGGCTATTGACATATCTCTTGGTACCTCCCATTGGAAGGACTTCAGTGACAGAAAGATGAATTGGTTGCCTCACTCAGGAAGATGGACTTTCATTGATCCTACCCTTTGCTAGCCTATAACAGGAGGCTTCATTTGATTGCTTTTCTCCTTTCCCCTTCAGACTTTCTTCTACCACAATTTGTACTTGGGATGTGTTTTCCATCTGGGGAAAGTTCAAACCACAGGTTGGCACTACCAATCTAAAGGGGAGCAGGGGAATTATGACCCTGTTAGAAAGTGGGATCATTCAGAGCAGACTATGTTAATTGTTTATGGGCTAATGGGAGTCCCTGTCTGTTTTCTGCACTTTTTTAAGAGTTCCTACTAGTCCTTTACATCCTCTGTTCCATTCAAGGCTGTGAAATTCCTTCACATGTGATATAAAGGCTATCCTCTACCTGAATCCACTTGCTAACCGGATTGCTTCTATGATAACTGGGGAGTCCTTTCATCCACATCTGTTGATACCTAGACATGAATTATATCCTGAGATTTCCCAAAAGAAATGCTGGGTACAGGCATAACCCTCAGGATCAGAATTCATACATAAGCCTGAGCTAAGGGACCTGTGCTGCAGACTACACATTAGGGATTGACTAAAGGCGCCAGGATGTTTAACCTACAGAAGACAGGATTTGGGTACAACAATCTAGTTTATTTAATTACATGGTGGCTGGTCATATAAAAGTTATTGTTCAGTCTGACTCATTGTGACCCCATTTGGGGTTTTCTTGGCAAAGATACTGGAGTGGTTGACCATTTCCTTTGTCAACTCATTTTACCAGTGAGGAAATAGGCAAACTATTAAATGATTTGCCCAAGGTCATACAGCTAGTAAGTATCTGAGGTCAAATTTAAACTCAGGTCTTCCTGTCTCCATGCCTCATGCACTAGACACTGCACCACCTAGCTGCCCATTATTATTGTTACTATTTAGCACTGAGTTACTATTACTAACGCACACACTGAGTTCTGTAGGCCATGGATGACCTTGATGTTTTCTTCCATGGGTTTTTAAAAAGCTATTTTTGCTTCCTCATTTGGCTCTGTTATAGACACACAGAACAAGCCTTATGACTGATCATTTGCTGGAAATTTATGGGCTTTCAAATGAAGACTGAAGCTCAGTCTAAATGAGATTAGCCCTTTCCCAATGCAAAATGAGTGATACAATTAGCATTTCCCATGTGCCTCCCTTTACCTCCTTCATTATCCACAAGTGTTTCTAGTTTACATTTTTAATTGGCCCCGTCAAAGCCACTTTTAAATGCCTAAGCAACAATCCAGTCTCCCCACCCCCAACCTGGGCAAAGAGAGAGCATTGAGAGAAGGAGGTAGGATAGATAGTGTTCAATGTGATGCCAGAAAGACTAGAGTCCAAACGTCTTCTCATATGCTCTGGAATGGACAAGTATTTTAACCTCTCAGAGTCACAGCTTCTTCATCTGTGAAATAGAGAAAACACTGCATGGTAGGTATTTTTTTAAAGAAAAGTAAACTTCCTGAAGCTGTATAAACTGGAGGAGGGAGGAACTGTGATCTCAGAGGAAGGAAACTTGACAGATAGCAAGGGATGGAGGGAGTACATACATAGATGAAGTCAGTGGTCATAGCATTATAGATATGTTAAATGATATCTAATCCAATCCCTTCACATTTTATAAAGGAGAAAACCAAGGCCCAAGGTCAAACAGAGGCATCAGAAGGAGGATTTGAGCCTAAGTTCCTCTGCTTTCAGGACAGTACTCTTCCTACTGTGCCATGAATGACACATAGTGAACAACTCATAAATGTTTGCTGACTGACTTACAGATGGACTTTTTTGCTTCCTCTTTGGAGGTATTTGCATCAATATTGTGAGTTGGGTAGAGTAGAGGTTGTTATCCCCATTTTAGAAACTGAGGCACAAAGCATTTCAAGAACTTGTTTGTCCAAGATCATATGGCTGATTAGCAGCAAAGCCAGGATACAGTCACTCCAAGTCCCCAAGACCTCAGGCTTCCTGATACCTAATCCAATACTCTTTCCAATACATTATACTGACCCCCTTCTGAAAGGCGAGTCAGAATAGGAGAACAGCTGACACATTTGACAACTGCCTTGTTTTTGTTTTTTCAAGCTTTTTGCAAAAGTCCCTATAGAGTCAAATTCAGCCATTACAAGGAAGAAGTATGGAATCATAAAGGAAATAAATAATTTGAAGACCAAATAGATATTGCTCAATAGCTACAGCACTGAAGATCCCATCAATATCACCAGCAGAAAAATCTGAAGAAGTCAATGGTGATGTCTACTTGGGGGTATGTCTGAATCATGGAAATATCTTTGAGGCGAAAACACATTAGGAGGGGAAAACTCAGGTGTGATGAAAACATCACCTCAGAATGATTCAAGGAAGGCAAAAATCATTTACCACCATGAAGTTTGCTTCCATGATGTCGAATGTATGGAGCTGGCAAATGTATGATGTCTGCCATCTCTGTGCCAGATAAAGAAATAAAACAATGAACTGGCAAGACTGATGTAACATGGGAATTTGGAATAGAGGAGGGGGATGTAGAAAGAACAGACATTCATTGCTATTTCTTTCTAAGGTCATAAATGTTAGCTCCAAGTTTCTAGCCCTAGCCATGGAAAGGCAGTGTGAGGTAACTTCTCAGCCTTGGAGAGGGAGATGTTGGGTCAGTGAAGGGAGGTTCTGAAACCTTCTGGAGTCTTCTGGAGAAAATAAGAGGGTTCTAGCTTCCTGGGTAGAGGAAGAGGGGATTTCCTGTACAATGCTGAGTACCTGGCAAATTCAGGACTCGACCTTCTAGAGAAAAGGGAAGGAGGAGAGGAAGAAGAGGCAATAGGCATTTATACAGCAACTCCTACGTGCAGGGCACTGTGCTAAATTCCTTACAAACAGTATCTCATTTCATAAAATAAAATAAGGTAAGATATGGTAAGAAAGATGAGATGAGATGAGGAGATGAGATGAGATGAGTTGAGATGAAGTTCCTGGCCAGCTCCAACCTCTTGGAAAGGAGATAATTGAGTTCAAGGTCACACAACTGGAGGAGCTACAAGGGACTGAGCTGTGAAAAAAAATGTCTCTACTTGTTGCCTCTACTTCCTCTTCCCTCCCTCACTTCTCCATTCCTTGCAGTCTTGTTCCTGACCTTATCACTCAAATGAGACAGCTCTCTCCAGTTACCAATGATTTCTTAATTGCCAAACTTGATGATGGCCTCTTTCAATCCTCATCTTTCTTGATATCTGTGAAGCATTTAATACCTTTGAGCGACCTTTCTTCCTGTCTCCTCTCTAGGTTTTCATGACACCATTTTCTCTGTCTCTGTCTGTCTCTTTGTCTCTATCTCTCTCTCCTCTTCTCTTCCTCCTCCCCCTCTTCCTCTCCTTCTCCTTCTCCCATTCCTCCTCCTCTCTCCTTTCTCTTCTCTCTGTCTCTCTTCTCTCTGTCTCTTTCCCCCCTCCCTCTTTCTGCCCTCCTGTCTCTTCCACCTCCTCTTTTTCTCTCTGTCTCTCTATTTCTCCCCTCTCTCCCCTCCAACTCTTATTCTCTCTCTGCTTCTTACCTGACTAATCATTTTATCATTCCTCAGTCTCCTCTGATGACTCTTTATCCATCTCCTGTTCCCCAATTGTGAGTGTTTCTCAGGGTTCTGTCCTATGTTTTCTTTTCTTCTCACTACATTCTTTCTCTCAGTGACCTCATTAGCTCCATGGGATTAATGCTTATTTTAATGCAGATGACGCTCCGATCTATGTCCAACCTTAGTCTCTCTCCTGAATTCTAGTCCTATATCACTAATTCCCTGTGATGAGCTTTTTGAGCTCCATAGTTCCATAACCTCAGAATCATCCTCAGTTCCTCACTTTCCTTTTCTTCATGTGCCCAAATCGTTCCAAAGTCTTCACAACACCTCTTATACCCATCTCCTCCTCCCCACTCACATGGCTAACACCCACCCAAGTTCAAACTATTACTACTTCTTCTTTCCACAATTAGAACAGACATTTATTGGTCATTCTGTCTCAAGTGTTTTTGCTCTCCAATTCATCCATCCTCCACTCAGCTGCTTAAAACATCTTACTCTCCTATCCAATGAATTTTATAACTCCCTATTATCTCAAGAATTAAAACATGCTCTTCTGTTTAGCATTGAAAGCTCTTCATAACCTGACCCAAACTTACATCTATAGGCTTATTACACATTACCACCTTTCATATACTTTCCAATCTAGACCGGCTTCCTGTTGTTTCTCACATACACTCCACCTCTCATGTTTGTCTTTGCACCAGCCATCCTTCATGCCTCTAGCGTGCCCTTCCTCCTCACCTCCACTTCTTTAAAAGTTTGGTTCAAGTGTCAACTCCTACATGAGGCCTTTCCTGCTTCCCTCACCTGATAATATGTCCCCTGGCGAAAATATCTTGTCTTCATTTTGCAATTGGGTACATGGAGAAAAAGGTAAGTGAGGATTTGAAGATGACTGTGAGGTTATGAACCTGAATGACTAGGCATTTTGTATATATTTATTTACATGTGTCCAAATATAAGGTCCTACTCAAATATGGAGTCTTTCCTTTTTACCTTTGCACCCCAGCACCAAACACAGTGTCTGGCACACGGTGGGCTATGGTAGGGCTTCATTAAAGTATGACTGCCATGATCAGTTTCACAGAAACAACACAATAGTTTGTGGTTTCTGTGACGCTTCTTATGATGTGTATCAGGTGTAAGAGATGATATTTGTAAAGGGCTTATGATATGGTTGAGATAATATTTATAAAGTGCTTAGCGCAGTGTATGGCATATGATGGGTGTTTAATAAATGTGTGTTCCCCTTGCTCTTAGAAGTTTTTAACTAAGTTCTGAGAATATAAATGAATTGCTATTAAATGCTAAAGGTACGGAGTGTTCCAAATGTCTTAGTGCAGTATTAAGCTGTTTTAAGCTAAAATTGTACATATATGAGTACACAAATTTATACACAATTTTATTAATAATGAAAACTTTCCTCTTCCCCCACATTAGGATCTTTGTGTAATGGAAATAAGTTTCCCCCATCTTCTACAGAATTGGAGATAGAATTCATATGTAGAATCCAAAAGAGGAAAGCCATAAATATATCTGTCTGTGGGTTTTTGATCCTCACTTGAGAGAACAACTCAAGGCCATCTTCTTGGCAATAGCCAGGCAATTGGAAAATAGAACTCCCTAGGAAGATTTGTGTCGATATTAACTGGTTATTATTCTGTATAACTATGTAGCTTTAATTGCTTATCTCTTTTCATTCCTTTCACCATTAGAAGCAGCAGAGGTCTTCTCTCCCCAATGATAAATTCATAGATCCTCATAGCACTGCATAAATAAGATCCTTCACAATCTCCCTTGTTTGAGGACCTAGAGTAGATGGAGGGAAGGGCATTCCAATTTTATGCTCCTCACTTTCTCAAACAATTATAGCATCCAAAATTTCCCAAAGGGTAGATCTGGAAGCAGCAATTACAGATGACACCTTACTCCTAATCGGTCACTACCTGGGAACCCCCCAAAAGAATGGAGGATCCCCTAAAACATATTAAAGACAGGATATTTCCTATACAAAAAGGCAGCTAGGTGGCACAATGGATAGATCATTGGGCTTGAGTTCAAATCCAACCTCAGACAGTTACTAGCTTTGTGACCTTGGGCAAGTCGCTTAATCTCTGTCTACCTCAGTTTCCTCAGCTATAAGACAGGGATAATAATAGTATCTACCTGTCAGGGTTATTCTGAGAATCAAATGAGGTAACATTTGCAAAGCATTTAACACAATGCCTTCCGTGTAATAGGTGCAATATTAATGCTTATTCACCTCTTCCTTCCCCTAAAACAGGAGAGATGGGACATTTCCTGTACAAAAGGTGTGAGTTAGGATGTGCTCTTAAGAGTTTCCATATCACCTCCCCATCTAGACACAAATTTGGAGCACAAGTGCTCCATCTAAGCACTGGCCTGCCTGTAGCCTCAGTCAGCTGTACAAAATATCCTTTAATATTATGTGGACACATAATTTGAGGGCATGAGTTTTCTCCTTTTTCCCTTCCTTGCATAATCACTCATTGCTACATACTCCCTCATTCAGAGAGACCTTTGCCTCCACACATAGGAATTGAAATGAATTCCTAAGAATTCCAAGAATTCACACAGAGAGGCCTTACTCAAACTACTGCAGTGAGTCACCCTAATTCATAGGTGGTTAATAAGTACCAGCTGATTGATTGATGCAGGCGAGCAAAACACCTGGAGTTTGCCCTCTGCATTTACTGCAAGTTATTTGGACTGAAAGAGTGTTTCCTCACACAAAGTGAGACCTGGGAAAGACCTTAATTTAAAAAGAGTATGGTCTCCCACTGCATCCAGGGCCATCTCCAGTCATACTGATCTGTATCTTGCTACCGGACTCAAATGGCTCTGAAGGAGAAAGCAACACTGGTGACTTTTCACAACACTCCCTTACTTACATCCAATTAACTTTCAAGTCATGGCATCACATTCCTCATGTCATGGTCTTCTTCAAGAAAAAGAACAAACAATGACAATTTGGACAGGGTAATCATATGAGAAAGGGGTTGCCTCTGTACAAACCCTAAATTCATTTTCTTTCTGAGGGAAGTTAAAGCCTTTAAGGCAGTACTATAAGGCTAAAGGACTCTATGTGCCCTTGAAGAAGGAAATCAAAGAAACATTAAGGGATCTTTTTCTCTAACAACTCCAAATTTGATTTCCTTTTGAAAGTTCAAAGTGCAGCATGGTTCTATAAGTCTAGGGGTCTATAAAAGACCCTGAGACAAATAAGATTTGCTGTAAAGAGAATAAAGTTGTATTGAATGGGCTACTATTAAGTTCTTTATGTGTTTTCAACATTTTCTGTGGGGTAAAATAAACTCTCCTATGCAAATATACATATATGTATATATGTAAATATATGTATGTGTGTATATATACATATACATATACATATATATATATATATAATTACCTTGAGTACTTGCACAGGACCCAGAGCAATTTTTTACCCACATCTGTGATGAACTAAATATGACTTAGGTATTCTGAGATTTCCCAAAAGAAACTCTGAACAGGGACAAAACTCTGTAATGGGGAGAAATAATTGAGTGATGATTTTGGAGGGGAATGAAGGGGGATAGGGAGATGGTGCTGACCCAAGATTGAACTCAGTCTTTGTAAGTCCAGAACTGGGAATATTGGCTCAAGGACTGAACTAGTTCCCACCCCCACCCCACCCCCACTCCCTACTCCTGCTTAATTTATTATCATTATATTTTAAGTTCTAAACTATCTCCTTCCATCCCCACCCCACACTAGACAAGGCCACCAATTGGCATAGGGGTGTGTGTGTGTGTGTGTGTGTGTGTGTGTGTGTGTGTAAAACTATACTATGCATACTTCTATTTATCAGTTTTTTCTCTAAAAGTGGATAGCACCTTCCTTCACAGGTCATTTGTCATTTATTTGAATAATTATAATTCTTTGAATAGCTTAGTCATTCACAGTGGTCCTAATTTATATCTTATCTCTGGATCCAGAAGGGTCTTCCCATCTTCCAACAATATTGCTCTTACTATATACAAGTTCTTTTGATTGTGCCCATTTCACTCATCATTATTTCATACAAGTCTTTCCATGTTTTTTCTAAAATCAGCCAGTTCATGATTTCTTACATTACAGTAGTATTCCATCATAAATACCACAATTTATTTAGCCATTCCCCAACTGATGGGCATCTCCTCAATTCCCAGTTCTTTGCCACCACAAAGTGATTAGACTAGTTTTTAAAAGGTTTATTGATATGTTTTGTTTTTACCTTTCATTTACTGATTGCTCTCACTTCATAAGAAGTCTCTTATAACAAAATAAAATAGTAAAGTAAAACTAATAGTACAGTGACCTCATCTGAGAGTGTATGCAACATTCCATATTTGTAGCACCACCCAACTCTTTATTTTTTTAATTAACAGAATCTGTTTTCTCTCTCCAAACCCCCACCATATTGGAAGAAAAAAAGAGAAAACATATGCATAGTGAAGAAAAATATTTTCTAAATGACTGTATACATACTTATATAATACATATGCCTATTTATTATATATATATATGTTACATATATAATAAATATGCATATATTATAAATTTCTACACCAAGTGGCTAGGATGGTTCATTTTCAGCCCTCTGAAATCATGAATGATGAAGGTATTGTTCAGTTCTTTCAGCTTTCAAAGCTGATCTTTACAATGCTATTGTTATTGTGTAAATTGTTCTCCCAGTTCTGCTTATTTCATTCTTTATGAGTTTTAAAGCCCTCGAAATTATTATTTTTTGTAATTTAAATATTACAGGATGAATTTTTCTGGCTCTCCTCACTTCACTCTACACCAGTTCCCAGAAGTCTTTTCATGTCTATTTCCTCATTTCTTGCTGCATAATAGTCCTCTATAACAGTGATACACCACAACTTATCCAGCTAGTCCTCATTTGTTTGACATCTGCTTAGTGTCCAGTTTTGTTTTGCTTTTTGTTTCCCCAGCAGAGCTGTTATAAATATTTTTGAACATATAGGACTTTTTATTCTTTTTTTAAATCTCTATTGGGGATGGGGGTGGGTAGAGAGTGATGTCTGTTGGTTCTAACAGTGGTATAGCTCAGTCAAACGCCATGCCCCAATTAATAACTGTAATTCCAGCTTGCTTTTCAGAATGATTGCATCAGTTCACAAGTTCACTTAGAGTGTATCGATATGACTATTTTCCCACAGCCCCTCCAACATTTATCATTTTCTTTTTTTGTCATCTTTGCCACTCTGATGGGTGTGAGGTGGAATCTAAGAATTGCTTTAATTTACATTTCTCTAAATAGTAGTGATTTGGAGCATTTTTTCATATGGCTATAGATAGCTTGGATTTCTTCTCTTGCAAACTGTCTATATATGTTGTTAGACTATTCATCCAGTGGAGAAGGTTCTTTTCCTTATAAATTTGAATCAGTTCCTTATATATTTTGGAAATGAGAACTTTATCAGAGAAACTTGCTGCAAAAGTTTTTCCCAGTTAATTGTGTCTGTTTTCATCTTAACTTTTTAAGATTTGTTTGTGTAAAACCTTTTAATTTTAAGTTATCAAAATTATTCATTTTATCTTGTCTGATCATTTTTATTTCTTTTGTTTGGTAATAAACTTTTTTCTATATGTAGAACTCATAGGTAATTTTTCCATGTTCCTCTAATTTGTTTATGATGTAACCTTTTATATCTATTTTATGTCATATGACTCCAATGACTCTTTATCCCAGGTCTTTATAATTATCAAATATTAGGGGATTAGATATATTTGCCTCTGTTTGTTGTATACCTAATCTGTTCCACTGATTGACATCTCTATTTTTTAAACCAGAACCAAAGTTTTAGTACTTAACCATTTTGTAATATAGTTGGAGATCTGATACTGCTAGGTTCCCTTTGTTCCTATTTCTTTTCTTCATTTCTGTTGAGATACTTGATCAGTTTTTCTTCCATATAAATTCATTATTATTTTTTCTACAAAGTAATATATTTCTATAAAAATTTCTATAAAGTAGTTCCTTGGTAATTTGGCATGGAACTGAGTAAGTAAATTAATTTAGGAGTCATTTTATAACATTGGCGTAATATTTAGTTCATCCTACCCATGAGCAATTAATGCTTTTCCAATTATTTAGGTCTGCATTTCTATATGTAGCTACTTGTAGCTGTACTATATTGTAGTGTATCTTGATAGATATATTCCTAAGTATTTCATGCATTCTCTAGTAATTTCAAATGGAATTTCTCTTTCTATCTCTTCTTGCTGGCTTTAATTTATTGATGTATTTATTTTAATAGATTGATTTTATATTCTGGATCAACAAGCATTTATTGAACAAGTCAAGTCAACAAGCATTTATTGTAATTATTACATGCCAGTGTAAGTGCTACAATTACAAATATAAGCAAAAAGGTAGTCCCTACCCTCAAAGTGGAACACAATCTACAAAGGGAATTGAGAAGGATGGAATGGGGGAGAGATGATGTGAAAGCATTTAGGGTCAGGGCATTTTAGAGAAAGTCTGGGGAAACTGGAGCACAACCTGGAGAGAGAGGAGCAATGAATACCTGCTACGTGCCCCAGGTACTGTGCCAGGTTCTGGGCATTCAAATTCAACAACAAAATGAAACAGCACCTTCTCTGAAATTGTCCACATTCTTTTGAGGGGGAGGAATATGTATATAAATAAGCAGCTATTATACATGATTCAGGAGGGTAGCTCATTCCATAAAGAGCTCTGGATCTGGAATTAATTCATCTGGAGGGATAACTGACCCCTAAAAGAGAGGCTTCAGCTTTTTTTCATTCTCTCTGCCTCATTATGCCCCTACTCTGTCTCTCAGTTGCAGCTTAGGCATGGCTTATATCTACTATCTCCCCTAAAGGAGATTTAGAAATGCCTAAAAGGAAAAGGATCCATAAGCCTGAATTAGCAAACATTTTAAAGTGATAGTAACCTATCACTTTATTGCACTCTCCTGAAAGATAAAGTCCATTTTTAGGACTGCCCAACAGGTATTTCACGTTCATCTCAGACATGTAGGATATGAGTAGCTTGCAAAGTCCAGATCATCTATCAGAACAGAAATGTTCCCTTAGTCCTTCCAACTCTAGCATCTGGTCATGGTCCCTTTCTCCTCTGCAAAACTGTAGCAGAAATCACTTCCTGCTGGGCAACTAGCACCTGACTATACCTCTTTGCCTTTCATGAGGTTATAGTCAGAAGGGGATCATCCATTTTTCAGCATCACTGTTCAGTAATCTGGAGTCAGGAAAAGAAACACAAAACAGAAGAGGCAACCAGGGATTTGAGATCCAATCTCGGACCAGCTGAGTCAAGCATGTGTTCAAATTCCATTTGAAATTACTATAGAATGCATAAAATACTTAGGAATACGCCTTTCAAGATACACTACAACATAGTATAGCTACAAGTAGCTACATACAGAAATACAGACCTAAATAACTGGAAAAGCATTAATTGTTCATGGGTAGGATGAACAACCACCAATTCTCCTGGATACTCAGGATCACAATCTTGGAATTGTCCTTAATTTTTCCCCCTTCCTAACTCCATATATTCAATCAGTTGCCATGTCCTGTAAATTCTACCTGTAAAACACCTCTCAAAAAAGAAAATTATATCCTCACCGACAAAAAATATCTCTCCCAAGGACAGTTAGGTGGCACAGTTGATGGAGCAATGGTCCTGGAGTCAGGAGGACCTGAGTTCAAATCCAGCCTCAGACACTTAGCATGACCCTGACCAAGTCACTTAACTCTGTCTCAAAAAAAAACATCTCACATATTTGACTCTCCACTCTCGCAGGCACTACCCTTGTTTAAGTCTTCATCACCTTTTTCTTGGATCATCCTAATGGCTCATGCTATTTTCTGTCTCTTTTTTCTGCAATCCACCCTCCATGTAGCTGACAGACTAATATTCTTAAGGCACAGGTCTAAGTTATTTCTCTGTCTAAAAGACTTCAATAGCTTCCTATTGCCTTTAGAATAAAATATGTACTACTTACCTTGGCATTTAAAGGCCTCCATAATCTAGCTGTCAATCAAACCTTGTTTCCAGAATTTCATATTACTACTCTTCAAAGTTCTATGTTCCAGAAATACTGACCTAATTGCTGTTGCCCAAGCTCAGCATTCCATCTCTAACCTTCAAGTCTGTTCCTTGTACCTGGAATGTTCGCCCTTCTCACCTGTCTGTTAGAATCCATAACTTCTTCCATGGCTCAATCCATGTGCCACCTCCTACAAGAAGGCCTTTCCTGATTCTCCCAGGTATTAACACTCTCCTCCTTCATTTATCTTATATTTACTTGTAGCCCTAACATTTTCCTCTCATTCACAGACTCCCTATGTTTAAGACACCTTTTAAGTCAGCATCCACTCAAAACCATAACTCACAAGCCCCCATCAATGTGTCTTCTTATACTATACCAATCACATGATATATTAGCCCAAATCAAAAGACATTTAATCATACAGCACAGCAAAAGATATGACAGAAAAGATTCTTCCCCACAACCCATATACTCAAGAAGTACACTCTCTCACAGGTTACCAAACTACCAGTGGGTAAGGGAACAAGTACAGGAACAAGCATGATGTGAGAACTTGCATGAAGGGGTGCACACATAGGGAACACTTGGTGAGAGAATACCTGAGGGCACGATAAATCACATCTTCACTACTATTATGCTGCTAATTAATTCCCTAGTGATATCATCAGATGAGCTTTTCTCTTTGATGAGTTAGGGTCCACTGCTCTTTGCTGTCTGCTACACATTCTTCCCCGTGGAGAGAAGGGGTTCTCTCAGGTCTTTAGTTTTATTGTATCCAAGGTCAAATACAAACTCTTTTGTTTGAAATTTAGCTGTGTAGCATGGCAAGAAATTTGAGGTGAAGAGTCCAAATGAGAGATTATTACAGTAATCCAGGTGAGTAGTGTTGAGGAACTGACATAGGCCATGTGAGTGAAGAAGAGTTGGATCCAAGAGCTATTATAGCCATAGAAGTGACAATACTTGGCAGTTGATTAGATATGGGAAAGTGAAGATGACATTAAGGTTGTAGGTCTGTATGATTGGGAGGATGGGGGTGATTCAGAAGAAGGCAATTCAGAAGAAGGGTGGACTTGAGGGGAAAAGTAATGAGGGCTGTTTTGGATATATTGAATTTAAGATGACATCCAGTTTGAAATGTCTAGTAGATAATTGGTGATATGGGATTAAAACTCAGGAGAGAAACAAGGGCTGGATTTATAGATCTGGAAATCATTTGCATAAAAATGGTAATTGAATCCATGGTAATTAATAAGATCACCAAGTAAGAGAAAAGAGGGCCCATCTGGAAGTTCCTTATGCCAGTGAAATCGTAATTCCAGGTCCTACCCCTGGTGTTTGGCACATAGTAAGTGCTTAATAAATGCTTGTCGAATGAACAAATGCTGAAGGAATGTGGTTTTGGCCCCTGCATAATTCTTCCCTTAGGGTTTTTGAATGGGTTCCCTTAGGGTTTTTTTGGTAGCAGAACAAGTTCCTTTTTTTAATCTTTTTTCTAAGGCATGCTTTTATCTAATGAGATAATAATTACAAAGCATTTAACAGTAGGTGCTATATAATGTTAGATATTAATATTACTGTTGTTACTATTATTATTTTATCATTTTTATTGTCTGAGCTAGGATTTAGAGCTGGAAAGATCCTTATAGATCAACTAATCCAGTCTCCTCATTTTACAAATGAGAAAGCTGTAGCCAAAAGAGAGGGGATGACTTACCCAAAGGTACCCAGGTACCTGACCCATAATGGGCTAGTAATCCCGGTAGAATGGATTCTGATCAAGGTTCACCAACTTGGTGATATCTTTTTGGACCTGGCTTTGGGGGCTTTGAGCAAGAGGGAGCCGGTTGAGCAGCTTCGAGCAGGAGGAAGCAACCCCTTCACTTCTGAGTGCCAAACATCCCACCAGAATCCTGGAGGATATGAGTATAGGGGAGCCAGCTTCTAGAAATCAGACCTGGTTCCACCCTGCCAGAAGTACTTCCTGCCCCATGGAGCATGATGGAGAAATTCTATTTCTGGCACCTTCTTCCTGGAAATCTCCAAATTCAAGCTCATAAAGACATCACCAGAACAGGTGGATTCTGGGGTAGAATCTAGTCTCCACTTCCAGGACCCTGATGTCTCCACCACAATATTTTTTACCCAAAAAGCCAGAGTTACAGGTGTCCAATAAATGCTTATTAACTGATTGAAAAAGACAACTAAGAGTTAAACCCAGGTCCTCTGATTTCAAATCAGGTGCTTTGTCTACTACCCCATTCCCCTTGGCCCTCAAGCAAGCAATTGGACATTGACCAAGTAAGTGTGGTAAACTGTAGTCTTTGGGGAGTTGTGGGAATGGTAAGCCTAGTTGGATAAGGGAACAGCAATGGTCTCAGCCCCAGAGAACTACCACCTGTGGGCCTGATGTCCTAAAGATGAGCTGGTCCTACTTAGCAGGAACGCCCAATTCCAATTGCACCCAAAGTACTCTAAAACCATAGGGTGGAACCACAGGAATCTTCCCCACCCCACCCCCATCCTTTGTCTTTCTCTTTTTTTTTTCACTCCCTTTGATGTAAAGGGTATATGTTTGTGAGTCTTCCTTCGAGTTATTAAAACTATAAATTCAGATTTTATTTCAAAAACAGCGTAGGCTCTTCTGCAGTGTGAGAGCGTGAGTCAAAGAGCAGAACACAGCATGAAGATTCAGCTTAACTTGGCCAGGACACCAGTCACAGAAACACCCAACTTTACTCAGCTTCCTGTGAATAAAAGGGGCCAGCAGAAGCTGCTGAGGGAAGGGCAAAGGAGAGCAGCCATTTCAGCACTCCCCTGCCAAGGCAGCCTATAGGAATTTCTCCATCCATTCAATTTGGAGGTTCCTCCCAGGAATGCAGATGGCAGCCTGTCCACACCTGTCCATTCTGTGTGACTCTCGGCTATATTCTGCTGGAGCTAGGTGTCCTAGCAGATAGAACTCTGGACTTGGTGTCAGGACAGCTTGAGTTTGATCCCTCCCTCAGCCACCTCCTACAGTCATGTGACCCTAGACAGTTTCAGTTTGTCCACCTACAAAATGGGGGTAACAACAGTATAGCACCTAACTCACAAGATTTCTCTAATGATCATCTGAGATAATATCCCAATGTCTTAGTTCAATTTCAAGTTATTAAAGCTTAAAATTTTACTAACTTTTTTTTTAAAAATGTCATTAAAGCTTCAAATATAGAGGTCATAAAACCTCTATAGGTAAAGTCCTTTGCCCCCCACCATCAACTCATTCTACAAGGTACCCCCAATTGTGACCCTAGACAAACTCCTTAATCCCTCTCAGTCTCAATTTCCCCTGCATAATGAAGATAGTAAGAATATAGCACTGACTTCACAAGGTTGCTCAAATGATTATCTGAGATAATGTCCCAATGTCTTAGTGCAATTTTAAGCTATTAAAGTTTAAAATGGTACTGACCTTTTAAAACAATGTCATCAGAGCTTCAAATTGGGGGACCCCTTACATGTCATGTCCTTCGTGCCCCCATCAGCTCACCCCATGAGGTACACCCAATGTGCTCAAATTCCTCTAACATCCTAATGATGCCATCAGAGTGCTCAGCCCTCCATTATTATCCCGTCCTCAGCATCAGACTGGTCCATTTTCTCTTTCAATCATGCACTCCTCTAATGATATCCTTTCTACTTCTTCTTTCATTTATAGCAAGAATGTGTTTCATCCTTTGTATCCATGTCCCCAGCACCTGGCACAGTACCTGACACATAGCTGGTACTTAATAAAAGACTTGTTAATTGATTGAATGTCAAGATTGCTATAATTTGGGCTTCTGGCCAAGATGCCTGCCTGAATGGGAGGCAGATCACCTAGCTCCCACATACCCACCCAGAACTTAACAGCTGACTGAATAAAGACTAAGAAATCCAGTAAGAAACTAAAGTAAGGGACTTCTTCCACCCCAGACTTGTACAAGAGGTCATCCAGAAGCTTGAGGGCAATAGGGAAGGCGAACACCAGCAAAACCAGTGCCAGTGTGGCAGGATCAGAAATGGGGAAACATGTGTAGCCTGCAAAGCTCTGTGTCTGGAAGGCTCCCCTGAGAGTCTCCCCAGCGCAGGGATTTTAGAAGGCTCCAGTACTTAGCACAGTACCTGGCACAGAGTAAGCTGATTGCCACAGGCAATAACCAGCATAATATGGAACAACTCATACTAGAATATCCCAGCCCCAGGGGCTCCAAAGTCCCTAACACTCTGTCCTAAGATGCCAGAAAGGGCACTGAAGTTGCAGCAATTTGAAATTCAAAACTAAAGGGGAGGACCTAACCCTGGTATATGTAGGTCAGTATACAGAGAGACCAAGAGAGAATCAAGGAAAGACCAAGTAGGATGGACCAACCCCACCCAAAATTATAGCAGAGGGCAGAGCCTGGCTCTGGCTCAAAGTCCCAATTCAGAAACTAAAGCTGGAGAGATGCGTAAATGAAATTAAACACTAGACAGCATCAACAATTATTACGAATCTACAGATCCCCCAAAATCAGAGACCAACTCCACAATAACTAAAGCAAAGATTCAAAGAGGAAAAAAATGGATTTTTCCACAAGGATTATGTAAATTACTAGACGAAATGAGCCAAGAGTTAAAAAAATGAAATGAGCTCTATAGAAAATAATTGGAAGGAGACTGTCGTTTGTCCTTAATTTTCAGAGGACCAATGACAGCATGGGATGATGTCTTGATGCACATGTGAGTTGGGTTTAAGTGAGGCAGAGTTGCACAAAATCATTCAGCTTCTCTTCTTTAGTTTCTCTCTTTTCACCAATATAATTAAAAATCTAAAGAATCTTAGAATTCTTCACCAGCCTCAGCTCACTCTGAGGTTTTTCACTCCTGAAACTATTCCTGTAGTATTATGCCATGATTTTGTGTGTATCCTCTGTTACTTGTCCTTGCTTCCATCATCAGTATATTGCTTTTTAAAATCTTCGTGTTTGTCCTTCATTTTCAAAGAGGACCAGTGACATCATGGGGTGATATCTTGACTAGCATGTGAACTGGATTTAACTGGGGCAGAGTTGCACAAAGTTGTCAGTTTCACTCTCCTTTACAGAGTCATGGAAGTCCAGTGGCAACATAGAAGTCAGGACAACTGGTGATGGCCCAGGATGCAATGGATGACCTTGGCATCTTGGATGTCTGACCAAGCACTTAGACCAAACTCTAAGAGCTCCACAGCACCTGCTTCAGCCACCTTCTTGACCGTTGGAACAAGTTGTTCTCATCCATTCATTCTGCTGAGGAAATCTTCACATGCTTGGGGTAGATATCCCTCTAACTCACTAGGGTTCGAAGCCTATCAGTTATCTTCAAACTGGTTTAGCCATCTGCTGAAACGGTTTGCTAGGATGTAGCCACTGCATATACTACAGCTTCTTGAAATCACAGGTGAGAGTTGGGTGAATCAGGTGGACATCAAATGTGGATGAGCAGCCTTGAAAAAGGCTCAGCAAACCCTCACACCAGAGATGCTACCCTCCTGAACACCTCATATAATAATAGAGTAAGTAGCTTTAAAAAAGTGAATAAACTTTTCCCAAGAAATAAATGCCCTGAAGAGTATAACAGACCAAATAGAAACCAATAACTCCATGAGACAACAAGAAATATTAGAATAAAGACAAAAAAATGGGAAAAATTGAAGAAAATATAAGGTTTCTGATATACAAAAGAACTAACCTGGAAAGCAAGTCAAGGAAACACAATTGTATAATCATTGGACTTTGTGAAAACCATGGACTAAAAAATAAAGTCTGGACAGTATATTTCAAGAAACCATAAATGAAAACAACACGTCTTTTAGAACCAGAAGGCAAATTAAAGACAGAATCTCCTAAAAGGAACCCCAAAAAGAAAAGTATTCGGAATATCATGGCCAAAATCTTGAGCTCCTGTAGCAAAGAAAAAGTACTACAAGAACCCAAAAGTTCGAAAATATAGGCGTACATAAACAATAATTAACAGAGAGAGAGACAGAGAGAGAGAGACACAGAAAGAGACACAGAGAGACAGACAGACAGACAAGACAGACAGAGACAGAGAGACAGAGGAGAGACACAGAAAGAGACACACACATAGAGAGAGAGAGACAGAGAGACAGAGGAGAGACATAGAAAGAGACAGAGAGAGAGAGACACAGAGGAGAGATACAGAAAGAGACACAGAGAGAGAGAGACAGAGACACAGAGGAGAGACACAGAAAGAGACACAGAGAGAGACAGAGAGACAGAGGAGAGACACAGAAAGAGACAAACACAGAGAGAGACAAAGAAAGAGACAGAGACAGAGAGACAGAGGAGAGACACAGAAAGAGACACAGAGAGAGACAGAGACAGAGAGACAGAGGAGAGACACAGAAAGAGACAAACACATAGAGAGAGACAGAGAGACAGAGACAGAGAGACAAAGGAGAGACACAGAAAGAGACAAACACAGAGAGAGACAGAGAGAGAGAAAGAGAGAGACAGAGGAGAGACACAGAAAGAGACACACATAGAAAGAGAGAGAGAGACAGAGAGATAGAGAGAGACAGAGGGACAGAGAGACAGAGAGAGGGAAAAAGACAGAGACAGAGACACAGAGAGAGAGACAGAGAACTTGTTGTGGAAATACATCAAACTGCAGAGAAATAAGTGGGGAGGAGGGAAGAGTAAAAGGGAAAATAATATCTTCCACAAATAGAAGAAAAATTCCTAATCCTGAAGGAAGTATTAAAAGAAAAAAAAACAGGAGGGAAAGAGCTACAGTTTAAGGGGATGCCTTAGATTGCTTCTTAGACAATCAGGAAATCGCTGAATAATTGTGGCAAATGACTGTAACAAGGCATTATTGCATTGTAAAAAATTACAAGAGATGATTTTTAGAGAATACTGACTATATGAATTGATTCAGAGAAAAATGAACAGAACTAGGAGAATGTATACAAGGACAACAACATGGTAAGAAAAACAACTTTGAAAGACTCAAGAACACTGATCAATGCAATGACCAACTTTGTCTCCACAGTACTTATCATGAAGCATTTTACCCACATCCTGACAGACACAAAATGCAGAAAGAGGCATGCTATTTTGAACATGGCTACTATGTAGATTCATTTTACTTGACTGCGCTTACTTGTCACAAGATATTTGCGTTACTTTTTTCCTTTCTTTCTCTTGATTTTTAATTGCAGTGGATGTTGCAGATTAATAATAGCAATGTTTCTGGCAAAAAGAGCCGTAAGTTTTGTAGTGCACAGAAGAGAACAGAAGGAAGCACACACAAGCAAGACAGTTTTGAAAGTAATGTGTAGAATGTGTATGTGTTTTAAAAAAAAAACACAAGTAATATGAAATGGAGTTGAAGTTTTCATACAGAATTCTCTTTAGGGGTTCTACTGTGTATGGAAATGTTCTTTTTGATGTTTAATTTCAGAATTCAAAAAAGATTAAGATTGATATGATTTCATTCATCCAGTAATATGTCCATTCATTGATAATTGAATAAAGATTTCATATTTATAATACCAATAGCCAAGTTAAAGTTTATAGGTGATCTAAAAGCTGTATAATTTTTAACTTCCTCTAAATCTTTTTGAGGCATTCTCACTATAGAAGCTGAAGGAGGGGGAGAGGGAGAAGAGCCATGCATTGCTGAGAACCATTTTATATTTTTGTTTCATGGGTTGCCATGGCCAAAGAATTCATCACTTAGTAACTAGTTAGCCACCGGTTCTCAGAAAGCAGACATAATTCTGGAATGATTCTTGAAGTTTTTCCAGCTTGGTGAAATTTTTCAGAACCTATATTCAGGTGGCAAAACTTCAAGAACCCAGGGTCTTCTCAATGACCTGAGGAGGCATCAGAGTAGAAAATGCACAGAAGTAATCTATATATACCTATAAAACATTTATGCAATAATACATATAATTAATGGTAATTCATATATGTATGTATATATTTGCTGCAGACATGCAATTTCCTTGTTTTGACCTCCCTTGAAGAAAACTCTGCTGATGCAAATGAACAACTGCTCTACATCTTGAGGCATGGTCAAGAACATTTCAAGGTTAAGTGATTTGCCTATGGTCAGATAGCCAGAGGGAGGACTTGAGCTTAGCTCTTCACTGGCTGAGTGCTGCCACTCTAGACACAACAAATACACAGTAATTTTGGAGAAAGGTGAGTGGGGGCAGGGTAGAATCAAGAAAGTTGGAGCATCAGCTGAGATGTGAAGGGAGCTGGAGGTTCCAAGAGGCAGAAGTGAGGAGGAGGGAGAGCATTCCAGGAATAGAGCACAGACTATGCAAAGGTACAGCAATGGGAAATAAAATGTATTACAGAGAACAGCAAGTAGTCAGTCCAGTGGCTAGAAAGCAGAGAGTTAGAGGGTGTAATGGATAATCAACCTATAAAGATAAGACAGAGCTAGATAGTGAAGTTTCCAGTTCCAAACAAAGGAGTTTGTATTTTATGATAAAGGCAATCAGGAGTCACTAAAGCTTCTTGAGAAAGATCAGGTCTGTGTTTTGGAAATAGCAATTTGGCAGCTGTGTGGATGATGAATTGAAAAGGGAAGAGGCTGTATGCAAGGACAGCAATCAAGAAGATCTTGCAATAGTCCAGGTGAAAAGTAATGCCTGGACTAGACTGTGTTATAAGTAAGGAGATAGATGCAAAAGATGTAAAGATAAATTGACAAGACTCTTTAACCAATTAAGTAGAGAGGAGTGGATGACAGTAAAATATTAAGGATGAATTTTAGGTTGCAAATCTCAGAGGCTGGAAGGATAGTGGTTCCCAATGACCATGCTGCAGCTGGGACTACATGTTTATATTACATAATCTCAACTGGGCACTCACTACTGCAAGGCAATCCTTTTAAACTTTCCTAATTGACTCACTATCCAACTCTCCATAACGGTCCTTCCAAATGTTTTTATCCTTCTTCAAACCTTCCCCCTACCTTTTCGTCTGAGAACCTTGCATCACATTTCACTTTGGAAAAAATTGGGGCCATTGAGCTGTGAGCTCCCCCTTTCCTCCCCTGCTGATTTCACAGTGTTCAAAAGTCTTCTGCCTCCTTCATCCCTGCCTCCACATGCCAAGGCAAACCCTTCTACATGCATAAGTGATCCCATTCCATCCTGTCTTCTTCAACTGATTGTTCCTTCTATCATTCCCACTTTCTCATTTATTTTCAGCTTCTCCCTGTCTACTGGCTACTTCCCTACTACTTCCTACTACAAATACACCCATATTTCCACTATCCTGAAAAGATCCTCACTTGACTTGTCCATCCTCTCTTGTTCTATATTTCCTCTCTCTTTCATGGACAAACTCCTTGAGAAAGCTGACTAAAGTTAGTGCCTCCACTTCCTTTCCTCTCCCTCTATTTTTCTCTGCAGTTTGTTTGACTTCTGGCCTTATTGCTTAGCTGAGATTGTTCTCTCCAAAGTTACCAGTGATCTCTCAGTCAACACTAATGGTTTTTTCTTAGTCCTTGTCATCCTTGACCTCTCTGCAGCCTTTTATGCTGTTAATCACTCTCTTCTTGATATTCTCTTCTCTTTTCCTCCTATCTGTCCAACCACTTCTCAGTTCCCTCTGTTGAATTTTCATCCATGTTCTGTCCTCTAATTGTGCATATTCCCCCAGGCTCTGTCCTAGCCCTTTTTTCTTCTCCCTTTATACTGTTTCACTTAATGATCTCATTATCACCCAAGGATTCAATTATCATCTCTGTGCACATGTTTCTCAAATTTATTTATCAAGCCCTAACTTCTCTCCTGACCACCAGCCAGTCTCACATCTCTATTAGACATCTCAAACTAGGTGTCCCATAAATGGTTTACACTCAACATTTTTAAAATTGAACTCATTATGAGACAGCTAGTTAGTACCATGGATAAAGCACCAAGTCTAGAATCAGGAAGACCTGAGTTCAAATTCAACCTCAGACATATCCTATCTGTGTGACCCTGGGTAAGTCAGTTAACTTCTATTTGCCTCAGTTTCCTCAATTGTAAAATGGTAGGTTTAAAAAACTTACCATTTGTTGTGAGGATCAAATGGGATATTTATAAAGTGCTTACTTAGCACAATGGCTGACACATAGTAGGTGATTAATTAATGCTTATTTCTTTCCTTCCATTATCTTTCCCCCAAAAAAAATTCTTCCCTTCCAAACTTCCCTCTTCCCGTCAAGGGCACACCATCCTCCTATTTCCCAGGTTCACAACCTTGGTCTCATCCTTGACTCCTCACTCTCTCTTACTTCCCCCATATCTAATCTGTTGCCAAGTTCTGTTGATTTGACCTTTGTAACATCTACCTAATATGCCCCCTTCTCTCCTCTAATACAGCCATCACCCTGATGCATATTCTCATCCCTTTATGCCTGCACTATTGCAATAACCTGCTGGTTGGTCTCCTTACCTCCAGCCTCCTCCACTCCTGTTCATCTTTCTCTCAGCGTTAAATTGAGCTTCCTAAAGAGCAGACCTTCCCCACCCCTCCCCTGAGTAAACTTTTTTGTTTGATCTTTAAAGCCCGAATAACCAACCTGGTCCCTTTCTGTCTATTCTGTGACACCAACCTCTTTCCCAGAAGACATTCCATCTCCTGGATATTTGGTTTAGCTCCACTGCAACTCAGAACTCCATAGCTCAAGCAATCCGTCAGCCTCAGCCTCCCCTGGTATCTGGGGTGGGGGTGGGGGGATGGTTATAGATAAGTATGAACATGTCTAGACCCTTTCCAGTCTTCTTATGTTCACTCTGCAATCCAGTGACACAGGCTTCTTTGCTTCTCTCAATAGAAACTCCATCTCTTGACAGGACATTTTGCACTGACTGTCCCCATGCCTGGAACTCTCTCCCTCCACACCTTCTGACTTTTCTAACTTCCTCAAGTCTCAGCTAAAATCTCACTTTATACAAGCAGTCTGTTCCAGTATTCCTCAAGGCTAATGCCTTTTCTCTGAGGTCGCCTCCAGTTTACTCTGTTTATATCATGTACACATATCTGTGTGCATGGTTTATTACCCATTAAAATGTGAGCCCCTTACAACCCAAAATGACTTTTGCTTTTGCAACACCTAGCACACTGTCTGGTGGGCACAAAGTAAGAACTTAAAAAATGTTTGTTCATCAAATGACTGACTATAGAAAAGGTTTTATAATAGGGGTAGCCAAGCAATTGGTCCTAAGATGTATCTGGAATATCCATGACATACTGAGGCACAGTCTGGATTCTAGCTTAGTTCTGGCTTCTCCAACCTAAATACCTAGAAGACCAAGAGAGAAATGGGGGGATGGGTAGAGAAAATCTCTTGAAAAGAAAATGGTCAGGGGACTCTCCCGGGAACCTCTCTGGAGTCAGAATGTAGGGGAGGGTTCCAGACACAGTAATGTTAGAAAGAGAGGAGGAGAAGGGATTCAGCTCAGAGACTGGCTCACCAAAAACCCAGGCCCAATCCCCAAAAGAATACTGGCAAAGAAAACAACTATACTCAGGCCCCCTTTCTCTGCATCCAGGATTTTTGCTGTGTTGGGTCTGCCTGCCTATCCTCCAAGATTCAGGCACTGAAATAAGTTTTCTACTCAATAAACTGCGATAGCTTCCAATTGCCTCCAGGATCAAATGCAAAATGCTCTAATTCTAACCCTATACCTGAACCCTAACCCTAAATTTGAATATTTTGGCATTCAAAGCCTTTCATAACCTAGCCCCCTCCTATCTTTCCAATCTTCTTACATCTTCTTCCTGACATGTACTCTGCGATGCAGTGACACTGGGTTCCTGGCTGTTCCACAAACAAGACATTCCATCTCTAGGCTTCCAGTATTTTCTCTGGCTTTCTCCCATGCCTGGAACATCCTTCCCTCCTTCATTCCACCTACTGATCTCCCTGGCTTCCTTTCAGTCCCAATTAAAATCCAATCTTTTACTGGAAGCCTTCTCCAAACCCTGTTAATTCTAGTGCCTGCCATCCTTTAATTACTTCCTATTTATCCTATATATAGTTTGTTTGGTATATATTTATTTACATGTTGTCTCCCCCATTAGATTGTAAGTTTTTTGAGGGCAGGAACTATCTTTTGCCTCTTTTTGTATCCCCAGGGCTTATCACAGCGCCTGGTAAGTAGTAGTTGCTTAATAAATGTTAATTTATTGATTCCTTGGAATAAACTGAATATTTTGAACATTTTGGCTTCTCAGACAGATGCTAGAAACCAGCCCCAGTGAGGTGAGGATATTGAGGGAAAAGAGAACCCAAGGGATCATGGGGGAGAGAGGTAGAAATGAGTAGCAACCTCCTGTGGCCATCAACATAGTGAAGGGAGTTAATGGGAAAAAAGGCTGCTCTATTCCTAGGCTCATCATGGTCAGAGACGTAGCAGCAGCCTGGACAAAGACCATGCCTCCGAGCAGCTGTCTCCATAGCAGCAACCAGTCTCTGCTCCCTGCAGCCTGCAGGTCCCCACCCCCACTCCTCATCCTTGGCTATCCATTATCTCAGGCCCAATGCTGAGGAGGACTGGGGGAAGGGTCTCCTCTGGTCTTGTCACTCCCATCCCATGCTGGGCCTTTCCCTCCAGCTCTTTCTGGTGCTACCCTGACAGACTAGAGTCTGACCTATCCTGTGGGATTGCAGAGTGTTGAACCAGTGGTGGTGAGGAGGTAGGAGGATGTCATTTGGTGGCCTGGCTCAGATCCAGAGGCTGTCTCCTTGAGCAGCAGATAATTTAATTTAATGAATTTGGACAGTTCACTACATCTGCCCACACAGCTCTGCTTGCCGTCCAAAATAGTCCTGTAGGTTGTGTTGAAGCCAAAAGGGGAAATGGAACAAGTCATAAAGGATGAGTCCCCGGAGTGCTCTACCCTTTTGGAAAAGTCGGGGGAACTTTTCTGAAGAGTTTGGATGGGATTTCTTAATCTGCCTTTCCTTCCAAAGAATAAGGCAAGAGGGCTTCCCTCCCTGCCAAAACACCCACATGCACATACACACACACATCCATATGCACACACAGATACACAAACACATACCAAATGGAACTATAAAAGTGTCAAGACAGGTTGTCGGAACTCATAGAACCATTCCCTTGCTTAATAGTCATGCCTCATACATTGTACTTGTACACACATATACCTCAACACATTAATAATGATGATGATGACAGCCAGCATTTATTAAGTGTCTACTGTGTTCCAAGCATTATACTAAGTGCTTTACAATTACTATCTCATTTGTTTCTCACAACAGACTTGGAAAGTAAGTACTACTATTATTCCCATTTCACAGATGAGGAAAGTGAGGCAGAGGTTAAGTGCCCTGCCTGGGGTGGCACACCTCAAAAGTGCCTTAGGTCAGATCTGAACTTGGGCCCTTCTGACTTTAGGCCTAGTATTCTGCGCACTGTGCCACCAGCTGCCTCTTATAAATACATACATATATTTAATATGTAATTTATATTTTTACATATGTGTATGTACACACACATATATGCATACATATTTGTCATGTTAACTAGCTCTAGCACAGGAAATCATTTGACCGCCATTTGCCTCAGTTTTCCTCATCTACAAAATGGGAGTGATAAATAGTATTTTTATATACCTCACAGAGTTGTTTTCAGTCTCAAATGAAAAGTGCTTTGTCAACCTTAAAGGGCTTTATAAATGTTAGCTATTATTATTAGCATTCCTTTATCATTGTCAAGAAGCCATTCCTGAATACTCTCCCACATGATGTGGGGCTACATACAGTACAAAAATATCTCCAGAGACTCCATCCCTTCTTTCTGGGAGCCCACAGTCTGAAAGATACACAACACGTGCACATATATACACATGTATGTGCACAAACACATGCACAGTCTCTATACATATGCAGAACGACAGACATATATGTGCATGCAAACACACACACAAAGCATGACTGTCACACCAGACTAGGGAGACACACACACAGACATGTGCAAACACACCCAAAGAGGGATGGTCACAACATGTACATGTAACCACATGTAAAGCACACACAGAATGACAATCACCAGGACGGAAAGATACACACACTGACTGATCCATTTACACAAACACACCCAAAACCATAGGAACGCACAGACACAATCATGAAGACAAAGCAGTGATGCTCCGATGAGGGAGGTTATCATTCTCTATCATGGGCACAACCCCTTCTGGACACCATTCCCCATTGTCCCCAGTGAGACCCCACCCCCAGCCCATCCTCGTGGGCGCTGCACTAACTGCGCCAGATGTTCCGTGGGCAGACACCTCTGTGGGCTGACAGGCAGTGATTATTGTTGCCAGCCCCACATTAAGAGAGAATTGAAGGGGAGAAGAGCCCCCACCCGTCTCAGGCTCCCTACAATAGAACCTTTGTAAGACATTCTTCTCCCCTTCCCCTCCAACCTACGTCAGGAGCATCTACGACTGAGGGGAGAAGAAAGGGAAAGAGACAAAAGGCGGAGATGGGCCTGTCTGATCCACCCCATTCTAGATGGGGGGGCACCCTCACTCACAAGACTCACTGCATTGAGAGAAGAGACTCTTTTCCGGCCAAAGCAACTGATTTGGCTCGAGTCAAATGCCCTGATTCCAGGGAGTCCTGACCCTGGGTTTAACCTGATTTCTAGGGATTTGAAATTGAAGGCCATGAAAAGTGGAGAGAAGAGGATGGTCTCTGATTTGGAAGCCCGGTCATAGAGCAAAGAGAAGGCCCGTGTGTGTGTGGGGGGGGGGTGTGTGTGTGGAGTGGGGAGAGGATGAAAAGTGGAATAACTCCTTTGTTCTAATATCAGATTACTCCCCTTTCTCCATGGTGGCCCCAAACCAGAACCATATTAGGCAAATTTAGTGAGGAGAGGGGTGAGGGGAGAAGAAGGAATTGGATCAGGATCCAAGGCACTATTTCCCAGTCAACCACCTCGGACTGCTGCCCAGGTGCTGAGACACCCCTCTCCCATGTCTGAACATGGCTTAGAGCAAACTAGCCCCTGTCCCCAGAAGGCCCCCAAATCTAGCCCCTTCCCAGAAGGAATATGCTGAGAGGTCCCACCATTTGAAACCAAAAAGTGATCCAGATCCTAAGAAGAATTCTAGGGTGAGGGGCAAGAGCAGAATAGTAAATAGAAAGGGAGGTATACATGTAATGAGGGGAGCGGGGACAACAGAGGACAAAGGGGAAGAAATCTGGGGTCTCCTCTCACAGAAACCCGAGTCCCTCCTTCCACCTGCTTTTTCTATCCAAGTTGCCCAGGAGCTATGCTTCCTCTCTACCCAGGGCTGCCCCTGGTCTAGAGAAGTAACATCTCTCCAGTCAACACTGCCCAAACCTGTCCTGTATCCCAGAACTGATCCAGTGAAATGTGGGTTCTCCCTTCCCCTCCCCTTGGCAAAAGGAAGCACTGGGAGTGAGGAGGTGTTTGTCTGAGACCTTGTCCTCTGTAATAAGGGGAATAGTAGTTCTAGAAGACTCCAGACCTGAAACACAGGGCTTATTACCCTCCTTTCCCAAGGACTGCAATCCACCCCCTCTAGATTCCCTACTAAGGACCGGAGAGGTGGGTCAGCCATGTGACATCACCCTCTCCGGCAAATCAAAGCCGGAGACCAGACTACTGAGCAGCAGTAGTCTCAGTGCTGGGCATCAAGTTCCAGCAGGGGAGGAGGGAGAGAAGCAATGGGAAGTAAGGAGAGGTATTGTTGGGGGGCTTTGCAGCTTAGCCATCCTGGATATGGCCATTGCCCCACCCCCTTGGCTGAGCCGCAGAGACGCTGCGGCAACAGGAAAACCAGATCAGTTTAGACCAGAAACAATTGTGCAACCAGGAGGTTGGAAAGAGCCAGGGCCTGGGCAGGAAGGAGGGGTCAAGAGCTTCAGTCAGTTCTAGCAGTGTTTGGTGTAATCCTTGGGGTTCTGCTTTGTTTGAATTTCATCCTTTCTGCTAAGTGCACAAGGCTTTTCATGGCCCTTGCTGGACCAAGCGTGCGTTGAGGATGAGAATTATGGTTTGAAGGCATTTAAACCTGGCTTTAGTCAATTCTCTCCATCACCAGGATTCAAATGGTAACTCTGTGAGGTTGTGAGAGGGTGGAGGTGGGGAGGATAGCCGACCACATCCCTAAGCTACAGTCCTTGAAAATCAGACCTTAAAGGCATTGAAGGGACAAGAAGCTACACCCAACCCAGGAGCCTGCCAGGGTAAAAATGTGGGGAGGGGGACCCAAGGGCAGGGAGGGTAAGCCAAGTCAGCTCTTGCCAAACAAATTCAGCTGAGGTTCTAGTAAGATTTCTGGGGCTGAATGGCAAGAGTCGAATGGTAGAGAGTTGGGGGTGGGGAGTCGGAAAGAAAGATAAGGGAGGAAATCTGGCTTGAGGAGACCCCTCCCTGAATCCCTCCTGTACAGAAACATAGAAGACGAAGCCATGTTTTGATTTTTTCCCATTTAATGCAAAATACTGCAATATAAAACAATGTTAAGAGAATTTCAGTCTCCTAGGGTTGGGGGGAGGGAAGGGTGGCAAGGAGAAAGGTATGGTGATGTAATAGCATTATGGGATTTTGCACCTCGCACCTCCCCACTCCCAAGAGCATGAAGCCCTGTGCTTGCTTTCCACTACCACTGTAGTATCTACCCATCCCCTACTCCCACCAATTCAGGGCCCAGAGTTTTCTGGGCCTGGTTCTTCCTGGATTTTTTTGAAATGTGGAGATATGGGGCAGGGGACCCAAGCTAGGATAATTGCCAGGTTTGAGATTTTGGTCCTTCTGGCTATAATAGGAACATTGAAGGCTTTGGGGCCCGTGTTCCCTATCAAACCAAGGATTGTGAGTGTTTTGGCTCCAAGCAGCATAAAATATGAGAATTCAACTACGAGTTACCCAAACTTGAAGAATCTGGAGATTGAGGAACAGGAAACTGACCAAGCTGAAGGGAGGCAGGCTCCCTCATACTCCTCCTTCTTCCTTCTTCCTCATCTCTAGTTTGTAGACAATCTGGTAGCCATCATCCCAAGCATAAAGTTGGCGCTCTCGGGGGTTATATCGGAGACTGGCATGAGCTCCATAACGGCGGGGGAAGTAAGGGTGTGCTGCCTGCTCTGGAGTTAGCGCCCCACTGGCATCAAAGGAACACTGGACGCGGGCACGGCTGGCGGGGCGGGTGTTATAGACAACATAAAGCGCCCCACAGATGACAAAGGCTGCCTCTGCATTTTCCCGTGGGCAGGGGGTGTCCCACTGCTGCTCTGTGTCTAGGGTCTGGGGGTCCAGCTTGGCCAGGCACAAGTGCCTGTCATCCTCCTGGGTGGCATAGACAGCCCACAGCCCCTCTTCATCTGCCGCCAGGTCAATATAGGTGTCCTTAGAGAGCCCATAGGGAGGAATCAGCCCTTCAGCAGGGAACACAGAACTGTCCACCACAGTCCGGTTTGCCAAATGGAATTTGATGAGTTGCAACATGTCCCCTCGATCCTCACCTCCACCTGGTCCCCCTGGGGGCCTTCGGGCATAATAGAGGAATCCTCCATATACCAGTTGTCCAGTGCCCACCCAGGGGAAAGGCAGCCGGACACGAGAGGCTTTGCGGGCAGCTGATGAGAGAGTGAAATCACGCAAGCGTGGGAAGACATAGGCTGTGTCATTTTGAGTCCCATCAAACACAAAAATCTTCTCTGATGGCCCCAGTGGATCCTTGGTCCACATTCCTGCTGAGCTCCCAAAACGCTTCAAGATCTTCATGGATCTCACCTGAGAGATTGTGTGACTACATTCTGGTGAAGAGAAGAAGGGTTATGGGCCTATACCTCCCATCTCTCAAGGTGGGCCACTCTGTGACAGCTGTCATCAATCTGTCCAGTGGCCTGTGGATGAGCTATACTTTTCTAGTATGGGGAAGAGAAGGGACCCACAATGCCCTGAGTCCCTAGAAGCCCTAAGGATGCATCATGGGCATTTACCCAGCTAGCTTTGAGGAGTTGAGCCACCCTGGACAGAGGGAATAAGGTGAGGAAGCCCTGGAGAGATGAGGGGATTCTGGAAGGGGTAAGGCTCAGTTTGTTTTTCCATCACTCACCTGTTAGAAGGTCATATTTCTCATTCCTTCTGCCTTTGGTCTTGGCTCCAGTTCCTCCTGTCGCCTTCTCATCCACCTCTATACACGGTGGGGCAGGGTTCTGGGTTTCTAGATAATCAACCTCCCGCTCCAGTCGATCTACCCTGCCTGCGATGTTGTCCGCCTCGGACCTGAGGGTTTCTCGTTCCTTTTCCGCTGCCTCCAGCAGGGGTAACATTTTGTTCTTGAAGTCCCGAAGCTCAGCAGCCTGTCGGCTGCTCTGGTCCTGGCATTGGGCCAGTCGCTCCTGAGATAAGGGGTGAAGGGTAAGGAGAAGCCAAGGGAAGAGGTAGATGAAGGAATACGTGTGCAAGGGAGCCTCACTAACACCTTCGAATCAGCATAGGAACAAAATAACCCAAGGTGCCAATCATCGGGAAACAAAGGGTGGAAGCTGTAAGCCATATCAGAGAGTCCTACGTTCCTAATGCTAGAAAGGGCCTTACAGTATGGAGTCCAGTGTTATTTCCACCCTGGTTCCCACACCGCTGGAAGTTCCAGCTGCAGCAGAAGCAGCAGCATCTGAGATCACCCCCACCTCACATTTCTCAACCCCACCACCTTACCTTTTCCCTTCCCAAGCCCAAGTAAATTAAAGAAGTGTTCTGGGGAAATACCGACATCACTAAGGATGTGTAGGGCTCATCTTAGAAGTGCATAGTAAAGAAGGGGTCTTAGAAATCATTTAGTCCAATTTTCCAACTTATAGAAGGAAGAACAGAAGCCCAGAGCTGGAGAGTGAATGCCACAAGTACACAGAGCATCTTAACAGCACAGAACCTCTTAGGAGGTTGTCGTCCCTTGTCTGTCACCGCTCACAGCAGGACGTCTCTGGAGTGAGGGAGCAAGATCCTGAGCTGGGGAGGGGGCTGGTAGGAAAGGGAATGAGAATGGGGGACCCTCACCTCCAGGGCAGCCAAGCGGCGCTCCATGTACTCCACGAGGTGGTGCTGCTGTCCCTGAAGGGACTTGGGGAAGGAGAGGAGAAACAGGACAAGAAGAGGAGTGTGGGGCCCCATGGCAGTCAGACTTCAGTGTGGGGCTGGAAGGGGGAAGGAGTGTACAGCCTGTGTCTTAGGCTCAACCCCTGGGTTAGCGTGGGAGGCGGGGGAAGGGGGAGGGAGTCGGAGCGGGGGCGGTGCTGTGTCTTTTCTGGGTCTCTGGGTCTCTCTCACCACTCTGGAATGCATTCACTGATTCCTCCCCCCCTAATCCCCCACCTCCTTCTCAAGCTGATCAAATACAGATGGTCCCATTACAGGGTAGCCAGAAACCTGAACTACCTCCCTCCTAGGCTGAAGGCTCCCCAAGAATGAGGAGATAAAAGGGCAAGCTAGCCCCTATGTCCAGCAGTAGTCAGGGGCAGTAAGATGGGGGAAAGGAGTCTGGAGGTATGTTTGGATCCCTGGGAAAACTCTGCAAAGCCCCATCCCTGTGGTTTGAACTTGTGGTTCTAAAACTGATTCCTTTAAGAAATTCTGACTCTCCTTTAATCCTCCCTCTCTCTAAAATAGGAGGGAGGGTTTCTTGGCCTGGGCTCGGATGAGTAGGCTGGAGGAGCTCTGGGTGGGGGAGGAGAAGGGACAAAATTGGTTGGTTGATGAGAAGGAAGATGGGGGGAGGGTGGTGGACAGGTCGTTCCAGACTTGTCTTCTGCAGCTCATTGGCGCCACCTCGTGCCAAAGACCTGGTCTTGCTGCAACACTTGGCTGATTGGGAAATGGAACGATAGAATCTTGGAGTTGAGAGGACCCCCAAAGAGCATACGATCATCGAACCATGGAACTAGGAGGGAATACAGAGGCTACCTAGTTCTCTTATTTTACAGATATGGAAACTAAGTCCCAGAGAGGTAAAGTCAGGTATGTCGAGCCCCTTGAGGGAAGGGACTGCCCTCTTTTTCGTATCCCCAGCACTTAACACAGTACCTGGCACATGGTAGGCGCTTAGTGTGCTTACTAAATTATTAAACTTGTCCAAGAGGACAGGTAGTTTAAGAGAACCCTGATCTTCTAACTTTAAAGCTGGTACTATTTCCATGATACCAAGTCTGTGGCTGAACAAAATACCCTTCTATGACCAGAAAAAGAGAGATGTTCCTTCTTCTACATTACTTCCAATGTAACTCTCAACGCTAAACCTAGAAACAAAGATATGGAAATAGACATATTGTAAGTGTATATTATATCATACATATATATACATTATATATATGAGTGGATATTATATATCAACATATAGATACAGACATTTTAGGTAGCTAACTGATACATAGAGTGATAGAGTTCTGGAGTCAGCAGGAAAACTTGAGTTCACATCCAACCATCTCAGACGCTAATTGTGTGACCCTAGTTCAAGGTCCTGGTCCTGTCTTTGGAGACAAAAGAGAATAGCCTAATTTCCCTTTCTACCTAACAATCTTCAAATACTTGAAGACAATTATTATATATGCCACACCTTACCCAGGTGAAAGGGAAAGAGACCAAGCATTTATTTATTAGAATCCTACTATGTGCTACATACTTTCTAATTATTATCTCATTTGATTCTCACAACAATCCTGGGAAGTATGGGCTATTATCCCTATTTTATAGGTGAAGAAACTGAGAGAGAGATTAAAAGACTTGCCCAGAGTCACACAGCTAGTGAATGTCTGAAGTGGGATCTGAACTCCAGTCTTCCTGATTCCAGAGCACTCACCCACCCTCCCCAGAACTCTGTGCACTATGGCACCACCCAGGTATTTTCTGGGATCTTAACAACTTGCTCCCCCCACCCCACCCCCATTTGGCACATAGTAGGCACTTAATAAATGATTGGTCCCTTTCCCTTTCATCTGGGCGAAGGGTGGGGATAACTGACTGGTTTCAAGTATTTGAAGGACTGTTTGATAAAAGGAAGATTACTTGGAAGCCCAAGGAGGAACTCCACACATATTCTGAAGTGAAACCAAGTCACTAGCAAGTTAGTACAATTCCACATGAGAAAGATTAGTCTCCCTAAAGAGGCTTTTCCCTAGTACCAGGCTATAGTCCTCTTCTGGCTGGCAAAGTATGATTTTGCCCTCTATAAAGTGGGCATTTCCTGATTCCCCATACCCTTTCCCTAAGGGCTTTAAAAATGCCATTTTTCCCTTTCACCAGCCTATCTATATCTTTAGGGAATTCAAATTAATTTTAATATTTACCTAAGCAAAACATAATTAAAAGGGGGGGAGGTGTATATTCATAGGGATAGATGAACTTGAAAAAAGGGACTGGCCTCTGAGGCAGGACCACCTGGCTTTAGTATGTATCCCCTTGGACACAACACTAGTTTCTCCTTCCTGGACAAGTCTCTTGTGGTCACAGTAAAACCAAAGGCTTTAGGTTGCGGAGGAACTGTGGATCTGCCTTGGCACAGTTTCTCACTGGGAGTTTTCTACACCAATGAAATCAGATACTGCACCAGAATAATAGGTATATTATTATATAATTATTATATAATATATTATATATTATATAATATATTATATAATATTGTATTATGTTGATATATTATATATAATATTATATTATATAAATCTAATATTATATAAATCTAATATATTATATATTATAATTATTATATAGTATATATTATATAGAGGTAAGAGGCAACATGGACTGAATGCTGGACTTTGCTGTCTCTTCCATGAGACTGTCGGTTCCTTGAGGGCAGGGATTGTCTTTTGCCCTCCTTTGTATCTCCGGTGCTTAGTACAGTGCCTGACACTTGGCAGGTGCTTAATAAATGTTTAATTGATTGGTTGATTGATTGATTAATTTGAAGTCCTGAAGACCTAGGATCTGATCCCACTCCTGACTCTCCAATAGTTATGTGGGCCTGGTCAAGTTGTCACTTAACCACTTGGCCTCAGGAAACTACCTAAGACTCTAAATTCAGATTTGTACCTGTGTGGGATGAGTTCTCAGGCTAATGAAATCACATGTATTTGATATGTTGACATATATATATATGCAAATATGGTAGACGAATATAAACAGCAGATTCGTGATCTCATTGGTTGCAAATACTATCGCTGCTAGGTCGGATCACAGACCATCTTATACATTCTTGACTCTGACATCTGCTACTGAACTTGGGCACTTCACTTCTCAGAGCAAATTCCCAAACAGTAAAATTAGGAGATTGGATCAGATTATCTGTATGGCTCCTTCCAGTTGAGGTCATATGATCTTGCATCCATTTTGCCCCATTCTTTCAACAAACCTTCCAAAGACTTTCCACCCAAAGTGATGCAGGCTTTATGCTTTTTTAAAAAATTATCTTACAGGTAAGCATCAGTGTAGTAGTCAGATTGTCCATCTGTTAGCAATTTTTGTTCATAACTTGCCCATCTCCTGTCTCTAGGTACAATGTCTTGGACAATACCTTGTATGTTATATCTTGTACCCAAATCTCTCTCCACTCCAATCCCCCATACACAGGCACCCCAAACTGGAGTTAGTTACTTCTGGATTTGCTTAGGATTATCTAATTACTTGCCTGAGATAATCAGATAATAAAGGATTTAACATAGTCATAATCTCCACTGGGTATTTTCAGGTCCAGAGGAATCAATTCAATCATTCAATTCAATAAGATTTAAAGCTGAAAGGGACCTTAAATCATCAAATCCTATGCATTCATTTTATAGATGAGAGGGGGAAAAAAGTAACCTGTCCAAAGTCCTACAAGATCCTGACTCCAAATCGCATGTTCTTCTTCCACGCCACTGCATTGTCTCCTCATGATGTCTGGCTTCCAACCTCATCACTTGCCTAAAACAGCTCTATCCAAAGGTCCCAATGGTCACCAAGTCTAATGATCTTTTTTTAATTTTCATCCTTCTTGATCTCAATTATCTCTGCCATTGTTAACCTCCCTCTCCCTCCTTGATACCCTCTTGTCTCTAGGTTTCTACAACACTCCTCCATCATGGTTCTCCTACCCATCTGACCTCTCCTTCTGTTTTCTTTGCTGAATCTCCCATTCACATGCCTGCCATGACACAAGGCTCCACCCTAAGGCCTTCTTTTCTTCTTCCTCTACAATATTTTGCTTGGTGATCTCCTAAATTCCCATGGTTTCAATTATCAGCTCTATGCTGATGATTCTTAGATCGATTTATGCAGCCCTAACCTCTAACCTTCAACTGCCTATTAGATAATCTCAAACTGTCTTGAACTCAATGTGTCTAAGACTGAATTCAATGTCTCCTTCGCCCCTCCAGGACCCTCCCTGCTTCCAAACTCCCTCATGACTGTCAAGAACACCACCATCCTCAGTCACTCAGGCTCACCTCAGGCCTCAACTCCCTCAGTCTTTCTCATGCCCCATATAAAAGGTATTGCCAAGACCTGTTTATTTCAACTTTCATATGCTCCTTGCTCTTCTGAATGTCATCGCCACCCTGATGCACCTCACTCTGAACTACAGCAGTAAATTTCTGGTCAGCTCCTTGCCAAAAGTCTCTCCTCACTGCACTCAGCTCTGACCTGGTCACCCACTTTCCCCATTCAATTAACTCCAGGGGTTCCCTATTACCTCTAGGACCAAATAGAAAATTCAGTTTTACAACTTGGTCTCCTTTCTGGTCCTTTCTCCTTACTCCCCAAGCCCACCCCATAATTTGTGACCCAGGGATGGCTGACCTCCTTGCCCTTCCTAAAAGATACTCCATCTCCAGACTCGGGTATTTTCTCCAACCCTCCTCTGTGCCTGCAATACTCTTTCCCTCCTCAACTCAGGCTGACTTCTCTGGCGTTCTGCAAATCCCAGCTAAAAGTCCACTTTTTACAAGATGCCTTTCCAAATCCTCCTTAGTTCTAGGACTTTCTCTTTATGGTCCCCAATTTCTCCTGTATTTGTATTTTTATTTGTATTTGTTATTTTGTATTGTCTCATCCATTAGACTATGGGCTTCTTGACAGGGGTCTTTTGCCTTCCCATTCTCAGCACTTAGCAGTGCGTAAAACATGATAGAGGTGCCTAATAAATGCTGTTTCTTCAGTTCAACAACTCTCGAAGCCCCAGAGTATACAAATTCCAGCGTACACTGTGCCCAAGACCCATTCCCCTAAAAAGTTCGAACAAATGGAGCAGCAATAACAGGCTCTGTTAAACTTTATCTTGTTGGCAAATTCTGAAGGGCTCAGACACTCATGCACTTCTTTGAAGTTATGAGGTTCAGTTTGGAAACTAGAAAACCCTGCCAGAGGTGGCACTTCTTCCAAGGAAGGCCAAAGCTTCCAGGATGCAGCAACTAGTGGGAGGGGGGAGATGCATCTTCTTAGGGGTAATTCCTCTTCCTTATGCTGCAGGGGATGTTTAATGACAACACTGGGAAAATAAAACTTAATTAGCCAGCTGTTGCCAGACCTGCTTCTAGGTCCAAGTCCAGATGAGCCTAAGAGGGCTTTGGGAGCCCCATTAGTTGCAAGTACTCCTCACAGAAATGCACATCTTTGGCTCATCTGTAGTGCTTTTCTCCTGAACGCACACAGTAGAATTTTGCCATCCTGAAATTGATCATTTCTTGATGCCCCGCCCCATTCACCTTCTCTCCAAAATGAGTCACAAACAGCCATATGGATCAGAAAATTAACCCATTTTATTTGATGCATTGTAATTGCTCTACATTTTACCATATTATGTAGAAAATACTGAAAATACAAGCTACTTTGTAAAACCAAAGACAAACATTGAATCCAAAGATAAACTATGTTTTACACAATGGACCCTTTTCCCATAGTTAGTATTAAATTTTAAATATCTATATTTCTTTTGTTAAAATGATTATTTTACATATCCCCTAAGTACATCTGCAATACAAACATAGATCAGTAATTCTCAGAAACTACCTGTTTCTAGAGGTTTGTAAAAGAAAGAGCACAACCGGAAAAAGGGGGAAAGCAAGTTTAAATCGCACACAATAACTAGCATATCAAATACATTTAATAAAGTAGGAATTTCATTGCAATATCAAGGATTCAAAGCAGAAATACTAACATTACATAGAATGTACACAGAATGTACTGCTACATGTAGTGAGATTATTTTTCAAGCTGAGTCTGAAATCACACATTATATAAAGTTTAGCAACAAACAACCATGTAGACATGCTGCACCATCCATCAGTTTAAAAAAAAATTAAAAAGGAAGCAGGCTCAGGTCATTCCTGTCACTGAGAGGCAATGTCATTTCATGCCTTGTCCCCAAACAAACCATCCTAAACCAATGGATTCTGCATAACGGCGATGAAATGAGATGTGTAATTAATCACTCTGAGTAACCAGCTGGGGGCAACCCCAACTTCTCTGACTAGAGATGAGCAGAGAGACAGATGACACTTCAGACTCGGCAGGTACTGGCCCAAGATGCTGGGATTTCCAGCCCAGGACTGACAGTCACTCTGTTATTCCATGAATATTCCTAAAAAGCCTCTATACAACACCATGGACAGAAGATGGCAGTTCCCCAGGACTCTCTGCTTCCTTTTGCCTTGTAGTAAAGGAGATGGACAAGTGCACCTTCCGAGGGAGAGCCTGAGGCTTGACAAGATTTCTTTAAGCTGATTTGATTTCAGGTCATTCTGACCCAGCCCAACTACTCACTAAGCTCACTAGGTTTCCCTCATCTGGTCAAAGCTACAAGGACAGTCTAAAGCCATTTCTCAAGGTAACACCCTACTCGGCAAGCACATGCAATGTAATCTTGGTCAATCTAAAATGCCAATTTGCAGCCCCAGACTGAGAATTGCTAAAATGCTTAAAGCCACAACTCTAGAAACGTAATTAACATAACTGCACACAATCTTGGTCATTTTTTCCTCGGTGGAGTCAGGCTCGTATTTTAAATGAGATCTACTTGTTGGCTTTGAGAGGGTAGATTTTTCTGCATCTCGTAGTTTCTATGGAAACACACACACACACACACACACACACGAATCCTGTTCCCTGGAGAACAAGGTTACAGAACAGGAATTTCATTCAAAACAACTTATGTATTGGGTAAGAAACTCAGCATGTACTTGGCAATAAATAGACATGAAGTTCACACATGCTGATCAAAAAAAAAAAAAAAAACCAAACAAATAAACAAACAAAAAACCCCAAAAAACCCTTTTCAACACCAGGGACTGCTTAGCTGTCATGACAGACAGTGCCAAAAACATGACTGAAATGACTGAAAAATCCACACTACACAGGCTGGCTCCTGTCAGACGGTACAAGACTGACTACCAGTCCCATCTCAGAAGCCCTGAATTCTCACAATGAAGAGACTCAAACACCTCAACAACTCCTCAGTGTTTGACCCGGATCAGAGCTTGCTGCCCGGGGCCCAGTGAAATCCCCTGTCTCCATCTGGCACCTCCCTGACACCATCTCTACACAGAACCAGTCCTAACCAAGTGGAGCGGCTCCCCACCCCCAAATACTCTAAGGACCTAACTGTTCCTCTCCTCAACACCCTCAACTCACCTGGGCAAGGAGCTCAGGACACAAGGACAATCCCACAGCTCAAAAGTCCCCAAGAACAAACAAGTTGTTAACTGAAATCACACATTCCCTCACGAGCCATGGGGTTTCAATTTCCTCTTAATACTATTTATTACTCCTACTAAGAAACCTCTGTGAGTCCCCTGTCACCAGTGGTATCACAAAGCTCCTCCTCATGAAACGGGGACACAATGAGCTACACAACAGGCTCTTTGGTATAAACACATCAGTTTTTAAGGTTTTTTTCCCCCCAAACAAGCAAATATTTTACAAGGAATGTCAACTATTAGCAGGAGAGTAAGTGCCACACTGGAAAAAAAAATATCATCCTAAAGGTGATTGCACATGCTTTGAGACAAAAAAAAAATTTAATTTTTAATATTGCTTGGTTCTTAATCACCTGCTTCCTGAACTCTCTCACAGGAGCAAGGCAGCAAATACACAGCATGAGAGCCACATAAAAAGCAAAGTTTCTGAGGAAATTAGCTGAGGCTCAAAATCAAGTGGAGTTGCTGTTAATTCTTTTTTAATGCTGACAGGGAAACTAAGAACAATTATTTCCACAACACACAGCTACAGATCCCGCTCGGATAAAGCTCAGTGGACCGGAGGGTCCATGGGCTGAAACACTACGTTATCATATAAGGCACTACAATAAAGGGGCGGGGCGGGAGGGAGGGAAGAGACACACCAAACAGCTCCTCACCACACACACCTGTGCAAAACAATCCCCAGGTCTCCGCTCCTTGCGAGCGCCTCCCTCCACTGCTCTCTCACTCAGTGCTACGGTGATGTGCTCTAAAACTGCGATTGGTTCACATACATTCCGACACAGATCAGTTCATTTTGGTTTAAATACAATGGAGACATCAATTCCATCCCTGGGGAACATTGGAGGGTCAGACACACACACCAAGTACAGAGTTCAAGTGTAGTCACTACACATTTTGATTACAAAGTACATTTGGGGTTAGCAGGAAAATTGTGTTATAGTTTTTCTAATCAATATGTACATATTTAATTATGCAAAATATTAAAACACCACCATTACAAAACTTCTAAAATATTTTTAAATTCAGTAATAAATTTTTAAAATCTGTTTTTTCTTTTTTCTTTTTTTTCCTTTCCACAATTCCAACATGCATTTATTGTATAAGTCTTAATGAGAGAGCATTCCATTTGCTGCTGACATACCAAGGAAGCTACTCTTTCTGAAGTATAAAAAGTTATACACAACATGTCTTTTAACTTCCTCTTCAAGCAAATCACATAAAATAAAAGGCAAGGTGAGGGGGAATAAAATAAGAGTGGGAAGAAAAAAGACCTGTGCTTCTTAGTAAAGAAATTCTGCCCTGGGAGAGATCTGGCGTCAAATGAAAATCTCCAACAAACCCCTTAAGCGCTGCTCCCCCTCCCATACAGTCTGAGAGGCCAGGCCCACCTCCACCAGTATCACCTCATACAATTAGATCTTGGAGAGAATTCAGACAGGAAGGGTGAAATCACACAACAGCAAAGACAAAAACATTAAAACAACAATATAATAATAATAATCACCTTAATTTAATGGCTTTTGCAATGATAAAAGTTAAGCTGAATCACAGACTTTTAAAAAATAATTTAAAAATACATGGAGCCTTTCACACTGGGTGTGGATTTCCCCACACTCAGTTACCAGCCAAGGGTGAGCTGCCTGATCACGTGGCTTTACATTCAGCACAGGAGTCACTGAGAGCACCCCAACAGCACACTAAGTGATATGTAACGAGTTTTGCAGAAACAGCCACTGCCTAGTGAGGACAATCCAAGTCACCAAGACAAAACTAAAACATCAAGAGTTTAAAAATATCCATAAAGCTAAAATGTGCATTCTATTTTGAGGGAAAATGCCTGACACAAACATACAAGTAACGTGCAAGCTGCTGCTAAAACCTACAAGGCAGACAAACCTTTGTTCAAAACAAATTTAAAATGAGAGTTTCCTCTTTTCTCACTTGCAATCAAATTTAGTCTCCTTTCATCAGCATCTTCCTCTAATCAGAGGTTACAATATGGCATTAAATAAAGAGGGGCCTGTCTTCAAAAGCATTTCTATAAATCATGTAAGTCAGAGTTAAAGAAGACAACCTTAAAATAGTCCCTCTCTTGGTAACAGAAGGGGTTGGCCCCCTATGCAGAAGGTGGAGAGGTGAACTCTTCAATCAGCAGAAACACTGTCAGAAAACAAAGAATTCAAAAAAAAATAGAACAGCCTTTGGGAGACTACAACAATGCCATCAACACACAGACAGATTCCCAGGGGAAAAAAACAAACAACCTTCCTTCTGCTTTGGCTGGCTCCCTGGACAGGGCTAGCAGGGGGCTTTAGGTGAGGTTAAGGGAATGGTTTGATATTCCCCACTTCCAAGACCTCTATGCCAGGAATGGATGATAACCATGCCCCTGTCCCCATGCCCACTGACTACAAGTAAGAATATTGGCTTATCTTCGTGGGACTGAGTGGGTATCCAGTATAAATTGTTGAGCCTCGAGAAGACCCAATGTAGGACTGGGTGGCAAACTGTTGCTGGTACTGAGGAGCCGCCACACTGGCCGAGGTGAGAAGGCTCGGCCCAACACTGACAGGGACCTGGTGGACCAGGGTGCTAGGATGGGTAGTATAGGCTGCAGTGTGCCTTGAGGATCCCTGGGGGGAGAAGAGATGTGCAATGGAGCTGGTGGAGCCCAGGGCAGCTGCAGAGGTGGGTGCAGCATAGGTGTACAGGTGGGGTTGGCTTGGCAGATGGGCAGGGGCTGGGGCCAGGTGCGGGTGTCCCGTTGAGTGCAGCGGACTGCCATGCTGAAAGGTGTAGGGGGCTTGGGAGAGTGGGGCCACGAATGCTTGCTGCCGGCGGGGAGCAGGGTTGCTGCTTCTCTCTTGCAAGGATGGAGCTGCTGCCTGCTGGTTCTGGAAAGAGGAAGAAAGGAAATGAGGAATCATGCAGTCATTCTGGCTCAGGACACCAAAGTGGCAGCAGTAAAGGCTCCTGTGAGAACCAACAAAGGCTTTCTGGTTACTAATCCATCCACCCCTCTTGACTAAAGGCAAGCTCTTCCAATCTCCAAAGCAGACAGCAGGATTCTTCAATGTTCCTCTCTAGGGGCAAGTCCTCCTCTGGATCTAACAATTACCACCTCATCTAATTCTGCTCATTGTCCACTTGTCATCCTACAGAGACTGAAAAATTCTACCTGAGCGCCCCTTAGCTAGCTTTCTATTCTAAACTTTTCCCTTGCCTAATTTTCATCTGGGACTTCTCCAATGTCTCCTTTCTTCTCTCTGATATACACTGCCTGGTCATACCCTCCTGTGCAGCTTCCTAGAGGTGTCATGAGCCTCCATGTTCCCTGCCACCCCACTCTCTACCAAACTTGAGTCAAGGAGGAGTCTGCTCAAACAGTGAAACTGTCATCCCTTGCTAATCACAGGGTTAGACGGAAGAGGGGAGTACAATTCTAGCATCCAATAACAAGCAAGATGGAGGGCAGTTGCTTAGATAGCCAGAGAATTGGATCCGTTTTAACTTGGACTCATGTGGAGATTAAGTTAATTCTGATCTAGAAGGAGAAGGAAAAGATTCTGGCATGGGGCCTGGAAGCAGCAAAGCATCAGACAATGCAGGGTCAGGCACTGGCCTGGACGTGCCAGGTTCTATGTTCTCAAACGTTACTCCTCTGGGGCAAGTAGGGGATCTCTGGGGGAACCTGGGATGCGAGGCTGAGAACAGTGTTGGAAAGAGACATGACAAAGGACAAAACATGCCAAAGGAGACTTAATCTGGCTTTATTTGCTCAAGAGTCCAGCGTAAGCTGGAAGTCTCCAGGGGATAGCCTGGAGAAGGGGCCAAAACCCAGTAGCCCTTAATGCTTACCTGGCTAAGGTTGAGCGGCTGTGCTACATTTGCTCCCCCACGCTGTGCTCGGTACCCCGTGGGGGTGATGCAGCAGCCAGATGGCTGACCGCTCACTGAGGCAACTGGCTTGGTCTTATTTGTCAGGAGGCCTGAAAAAGGTCATGAAGGAGTTAGTCCTGAGTGGATAGCTCTTCAGGAGAGCTAAGTTATCATTACTTCTCTCACTTCATGTGCTCATAACACCACTGTATGGAGTTGGCACTATATTGAATTGAACTGCTTTGTAGGTTTCCTATTTCGTCAAATTAACACCTGAAGGTCAAAGCCTATGTATAACTTTAATGTGTCAGAAAAAAAGCCTCATTACATCATAAATGGTAGAACATCAGCTGACTGCCCCCAAAACAAGTTCTCAACACATCAGTTTTTCAATCTTTATATTTGCTTCTGTGATCCACCTCTCATCAATGTGAAAAGACATAGGGGGCATTTGTTCATTGACCTCTCGGTTACCCTAAAGTTTTTGTACTTTTCCAGTAAGAATGGAATAGCATTGGCCTGCAGGCCTGAAAATTCTGTCTAGTGGTTTGATATGTGGAGGGCTCATCTGCCTGCACTGGAAAGGTTTTCAGACAGAAATACCACAACTGATGCTTTACATAAGCTATGCTGGAAAAATCTTATTCCATGTGGTTCTGAATTCATCACCCACCAACAAGACAGTCTACAGTAATCATAATCACATAGCTGAGCTGGGGGCCCATCCTCTCAGATCTAAAGGAAATAACTATGTGGGGAAAAAAGTGACATCTGTGACACAACCCTGATCTTGTCCCTTGCTAGACTAACAGCATTACCTTAAGCTCTGAAGGAATCTTGGTTGATCGTAATTATTTTTTAAAAAATTCTCCATGAACTCTCAACTTCAGGATTGTCCAGTTTTGGGTTATCGGTGCAAATTTGTAATTCCAAGCCACTTTCTCACCATCATCTATACATCTAAGCCACCTCTCCACTGTAATTAACTGGATACCTCAGGGAATGCCACTCATTTTAAATATCAGCTGAAACAAAATGCTGCCCAAAACAATTCCATAGTGTGCTGCACAGTCAAATGGAACTGATTTTTAGGAAAAGCAATGCTACTGCTCTATAACATCAGCGTGGATAAATTCCAAGTCAACAGAACCTAGACGATCAGAGAAGACTCTCATGGTAGGCCTTGTGCCTCTGCCTTTGTCCGACACCCACCTGAGGCCTGGGTTGCCACTGTGCAGTCACCAAGTTGAGCTTTCAGGGGCGGCACAATGATGGTTCGTGCCCCAGGACCATCAGTCACAACCCGGCCAGGTCCTTCCAAGAGGGGCCCTGTATTGCCCCGAATTGCAGTCAAAGTGTCTGTAGAATATGGACTGCTCAGAGATGAGTCAGAGTCAGGAGAGTCATTGACAGTAACATAGCTGATGACATTGGACCTTGGCTTCAGGCTGGAGCTGCAGAAGAGAAAGTTCATGAAAATTCAACTGTTCTTTCAGCAAAGCCTCCTAGCTGGGGAGCCTCCCTCAGGTCTCTAGCACTTTCCAGACATCCTAGGCAAAACTAATAATCTTCTCCAATACCACTTCTATGTCACTCTTGAGAAGTCAAGAGTCTACAGTAGCTGACCCACTATGGCCTGAAATCCCGACTTCCCATCACATGTAGTAAAGATCATCTCCCCAGGCTCGTTTCTCATTATTTCCCAACAGATTCTGCTCTGTGTTGGTTAAGTAAAACTGTTCCACATAGCTCCTCTTCTCTGCTGGGCCACTGCACAATCCAATTCTCTCCATTTGAAATGTTCTTCTCTTTTATTCTCCCCCAATCCGCATCAGAATCTTCAATGCCCAGTTTTATCAGTCTCCCCTTGCCCCCTACTTCTTTTTAAGGAAGGCTCCCAGTAAAGCCCACCTGGCTGAGAGTACTCCTGTGATCTGCATTGGCGTTCTCAGTGCACTCATTCATCTGAGTTTATTTATATAGAACTAAATGTTTCTCTTGTTATTTTCTGCACATACATGCCACCTCCCTCATTCAACTATCGGCTAGCCAAAGGCATCCTTTTCAGTCTTCCCTCCACGCCTATCATGTCCTGTTGGAGTTCTAAACAAAGTAGAGGGTCAGTAAATATTGGTGGCTTCATTAAACATTTGGAGGTGATCCTATTTCACAGAATCCTGCCAAACTTTCTAGCCAAGGTTTCCTTTTGCAAACTGGCCAGCGGAAGAAGAAAATTAGGCTGGTGCTTGGTTCAGCTTCAGGCTGTCCTTCTTCAGCCAACACGCCAATCCATCCATTCACTGTCTCTGAACTTCCCTACTTGTGTTAATTCTAGGAAGTGGCACAGTGAAGTGAGAAGACCACCAAACTACATCTCAGAAACTACAGCTTATTAGCTGTCTCACTTTGGGCAAGTCATAAAATGAGCTAGTTTCTCTAAGATGGAGATAAACACACCTGTCTTGCTTACCTAACAGGGCTGCTGTGAGGACTGCATAAGGTAATACATGTGAAAGTGCTCATGAGACATATAAAATACTCTACAAACATGAAGTATTATAGTTTTGGCTTGATCATCTCTCCCCTCTTTAAACTATAAAGCTGCTCATTGCGGGAACAATCTTGGCCCTTAAAGACACACCCCAAGACATGGCCACTGCACCCTGTGAGCTCAAGAAAAACTTGCTGAATGACTTCTCTGCAAAATTGATTTAGTTGGCTGAAATGTACAATGGGACAGGAGCACTGCACAGCCGAGTCTGTTCCCAGTATGCAGGAAGGGATCTCAGGAATGGACTCAGGCTCAAGCCCGGCCACACTCCCCAAATGACTTTCCTCTGAGTCTTTTCTTCCCGTCACAATGCCTGCTTTCCAGAGGCACAGCTGAGGCGCAGCTGAGTCACCAGTGGGCAGGAGTCCGCAGTCCGAAGCCAAGGGCAGGGACCACGTGGCCAGACAGTCCTCTACCTGCTTTACCTGCTGGGCTTATACTTGCTGTCCTCCTCCTCATCAGTGTCACTGCGGATGGTGATGACGCTCACAGGAGGGCTAGGAGTGTCTGGGATGATGATTGGCTGGGGCTGTTCCTGCACAGGGACCAGGGGATTATAGGAGGAGTTGGTACGGAGTGGGCTGCTCCCAATCAGTGAATAGACTTGGGTAGGTAAGACATCCAATGTGGAGACAGTTCTGCAAGAAAAGGTCACAGGGAAAGAAAGGCCAATGCTTAACCCTACAAATGAGGAACATTTTCACCAGCTTCCCTATGTCTTTTTCCCATTTAGATCTGTTGTTTTTTCTTTTATAATTAAAATAACAAATTTAACAATAAAAAAATGATTGTAATGAAAACAAATACACTGACTATTATAAACATCCCCTAAGCAAACAGCAGGAGGTAGAAGAGGAAATACTGTTCTTTTATAAGAGCTTCCAGACAAGTGGAAAGATATGAAAATGATCTCACACATTAAGAAAAAATTGACCTCAGAAAGAAAGAATGACAGCGACTAGGAAGTGGACACCCAAGTCATTCTGCTGTGACAGAAAGATGAATCATCCAAAATTCCACCTGCCGATGTAACTACTAGACCTGATCTGCCATTAGGCAAGCTACATCCCTATAACTCCCCAAGTATCAGTCAACAGAATGCTGCCAAGCAGGAACATGGTTCTAGACATGTACAGAAACAACGTACTTGGCCGAAGCTGGGGCCTGCTGCTTCTTGTTCTTTGAGGGGAGAGAACCAGACTGCTGCTGCCTGACGACATGAGCAACACCAACATTGAGAGGCTGAGCTGTGGCCAGGGTCACGTGGTTCGTCAACAGGGAGGGCTGCTGCATGAGGGTACTATACTGGCTGCCATGTGAGTGGGCATTCCTGAGTTAACAGAAGGAAGTAAAAGAGATTGAATTCTTCAGACTTGAGGAAGACAAAATCAAAAGGAGCTAATAGACAATGAAGCAGCCAAACAATGGGGAGAGGGAGGAAGGGAAAAAAAAAAGGAAAGGGAGAGGGCGAAAAAGGGAGGGAGAGAAGAGAGAGAAAGAGAGAGGGAGGAAGGAAGGGTAAGGGAGGGGGGGGAGGGCGAGAAAGAGAGAGAGAGAGAGAGAGAGAGAGAGAGAGAGAGAAGGGGGATGCAGAAGGACGGTGAGGTGGGGTAGGAGAGAGTGATTGATTTTCTCTTAATATCTGGCCCACAGATTATCACCAGGCTTACATTTCTACTGTGTCATCTTACATTTTCTGAAATTGCTGGCCAAGAAATGATTTAAAACCAACTAAGATGTTTCTTAACCCTAGGGGGTCAGTCTTTTCTTATTAGCAGCTTTTTAATGACCTTATATCTCTACTTGATTTGAATAATATACTCCCAGAAATTTTCTAATAAGGCTCACTATCTCTCCTCCTTTTATTCTCCTACACCCCCTATCCCACCAAAGACCCCACACACTCTAGTGGTTCCTCTCATCCTTGAATAGTTGCTTACAAAGAAATATAGCAAGACACTTGCCTCCAGTCTCCCAGCTGCTGGCTACTCCCCATGGTCTCTGGAATAACTGCTGTGGGCTGGACAGAATTGTGTAGAGCTACCCCAGGCAACTGCTGCCAAGTTGAAGGCAAGAGTATCTGCTGGGTCCCTCCAGGCCAGGCCTGCTGTAAGGAAGCACACATACAGAGACCCAAACTTGACTTATCATTGGCCCCCTCAAGAAAAATTAAATGAAAAGATTGTTTTAAACAAAAAGTTATTTGTAGATTGTTAACTTGCAAAAATTACAAAGAAGAAAGAAAGGTCAGAGGGGCTCATGGTTGTAATTCTTATCAAGAGGAAAAAGTGATGTACTACTATCTTTTGGCCACCTCCCCCAGAAGCTCTCCCACTGGGAATTGGTGGGGAAAAAAATCTCTATGGTAAGAATTTCTATTGTACTGCAGAGAAAAAGAATCAGAATTCATAGGCACAATTCTATTGAATGCTGGGGGGTGTTATTTCTATAAAGTACCTAGGACTATATCCCTAAAAAAGAAAAAGAAAAAGGCTGAATCATAATGAAATTAAAAAATTATCAAAACTAAGTGTAAGCAGATGACATGCATCAAACCAATTCAATCCACACACCAAAAAAAAAAAGAGAGTAGATCTATTTTTGACTAAAAGAAAGATTTAAGAAAATGGATATATGACATGTGAATGACCAAAGGTCAAACTATTTGGCAGAAATCTAGGCTTATGCTATCAAGCACAACCTAACTAAACACAGACATGTATGGTTGCGTGATTACAGAATCTGAAAATAAAGAAATGAAAGAAAGATATTTGGTTCATAATACCAACAAGTATCCTATTTCTGCAAAATTTATTTTTTTGTCTTGACTTTTCTTTAAAGTTCCATAAAAATTCATCACTATAATATGTATTACTTCTACTTTGCTACATGCCATATTAACAATACACATAGCAGCAAACATGTTTACTGCATCTGCTGCTCCCAAGAGTTCTGTTATTTCCTGGAAAAAATGGAAACAGATTCACAGACTTCCTTTTTCGACTGATATTCTGCAGTACAATACACCTACAATGCTCGGGGGGGGACAGATGGGTCTGTTTCTTGAATTTAAAACTGCAAGACTATCAACACACAGTGTTTTTAAAATATTTCTGCAAGTAACAGATCCACTTATTACAAATACTGGTTCCAAACAAGAAGCCTTCAAAGCAGAGAAACTGCAAACACGTCTGCTACCATAAGCAGAAAAATTAAAAAAAGAGAAATATGTTAAGTCACACCATGCGTCTTTCCAAAAGCCAACACCTGCACAAGACAAAGCATGTAGTTTAATACAGAGCAAGAAATAACATCCCAACGTGAGGCAGAAATCTGGCGTTCCAAGCGACGAACTGTTTTGACAGAGGAAAGACAAAAATATGCAAAGCTTAGCAAATGGCTAGTGCAAACTGAGGCAAAGCAGCAAAGGTGGAGTGTCAACTAACACTCCTGACTTCTAAACTCCAAGCAAGCAAGTTAGAACCAGGGGTTTGAGTCAAGAGAATTGCAAAAATATCTGACTACCTTGCCATGTGGGCTTTATGTCACTGAGATGATTAATTAATTAATTTAGAGGTGAGGGTTGTGTTCCTTCACCAAGGCTTTCAAAATACTATATATATAACCACATTGTGCACTAATGACAGGACCCTCCTCCCAAGAACTAAAGAGTGCTTCAGGGAAGAAAAGAAGCCGACAGGAGCCACAGTTCAAAAGTTTCTCTCCTCTAATTTAGGAGTTTTCCAAATAAGAGAAATCCTCGATCTCCATTAGTCACTTCCAATGCAAAAAGCCAAGCACAACCACAATCATGCTTTAAATGGTACTCAATCCTAAAATGTACCTTTAAGGACCAATCTTTCTGTTATTCCTCTAAGGCTACAAATGCTACTGCTCTAGACTTCCCCCCAGTGTAATTGTTTTTTTAATTCAAATACTAGCCTAGCACTTGAGTGTAAGATGCATTTTTACCTCTGGATAAAAAATATATCTTTATACCCTGGCATAGATGAGTAACTTAAATTTACCATAAAATAGATGGCATCTCATACCCTACAAATTAGCTCACTTTTAATTTCAGCCAAAATTGAAATATGATCTAAAGCATCTGAAGGGAGAGCAACATCTTTAACTAGATGATGGAAGTTGCCATTGATTGATTATGGATAATTAGAGGCTAGACACTCTTTCCATGTGTTCAAAGAAGGTTAATACTAACAACTAAAGCAACAGATTAAAAAGCATTGCAGGCGTGAGTTGTAACCACAGCTTAAGCACCACCTTCCAAACCTTCCAAGTTCTGTGTACGGAGATGATTCAAAGAGCAAAAACAAAGAGTAAAGCTAATGACTCGCCAAGAAATTCACATGCTGGTCATCCCGGGGAGCCTGCAGCCAAGCCAAACTCAAGCCCACTTCCTTTATTCTCAAGGGTCGGAGGGTAAAGCTAGGACAGTAAGCACAGACTAGCAGAAGCTCCTCAGGGGCTTCTCACATTAGACTGGCAAAGAACAGAAGCCAAGGGTTCTGGAATCTTTACTGAGCCACAATGAACATCAGTCAGACAGTGCTTCAGCAAATATCAGGGAGGAAAACAATGAGACATTAAAGATGGAGCAAGAACACAGCCACAAGATGGCACATGCTTCCATGCCCTCTGCAAGGTCTAAGTTAAAAAAAAAAAAATGAGAAAACAGAACGAAAAACAAACAGAAAAAAAAAAGAAACCAAAGAAACTCCGTTAGTAACACAATCAAGTGAGGGGAATTACCAGTACAGCGGCAGTCTGTTCAACCAGCGCCGGCCGGCCGGCTGCGCAGCTCAGAGTAAAGGGCACCGCATACTGCGGTGTGATGGTGGCTACTTGAGGATGGAGAGTTGCTACCATTAGTGGTGTACAGCTTCCCTGAAACGTAGATCAGGCAGGTGAGTGAAACAAACATATGGAGGCAGGTTAACTGGGTTCAGAAGGTTCTTGCCCCACACCCCAGGATCATTACTGACACATATCAGCAATCTCAAATCACCTAAACACATGTACCAGGCACAACCTTCGTCTTCAATTCTCCACAGAGGTCACCCATTGGGCCAAATACCAGTGGACCAAAGGAAAAAGTCTAGGAATCTTTCCCGGGATAGATTCGGAGGACTATTCTTTGAAACTCAGTCTATTAAGAAATCACTTAAAAAATGTTTATTCTCTCTCTCAAAATAAGGTTTTAAGATTTTAGAATTCCTGATGTAGCCACGGACCAAAACTGTATACAAGTTACCCATATTTATAAACGTGTCATAGGCCCATCCTGGATTCTCAGTTGCATGCTCTACAGAAAATATCAATTATTTACTCTTCTTATGATCTAATGAAATCAACACACTAAAATAAAGAGGAAACAGAAGAATTTCTTCTTTAAAGAAGTACAAAGTTGTGATCCAGTCAGCCTCCCAGGCTGAGATGACCAGGAGGAACCCCCTGGATATCATGTATTTTAGAATCAAAACACCATTTGTGTGTATACTATATGTCTATCAACTATCAATCAGAAGGAAGATTCCAATTTCAGCTCCAGGAGCTGGCAAAGTGCCACTCAGGTGAGTCCCTACTTTCCTGGTGCCTGGCTTCTACTACTGCAAGTCTAAAGAACACACTAACAGAACTGAGTACCTCAACTACAGTCAATCACCAGAGAGGTTTGGCTTTACGTCCACTGAATTGTGACCAAGAAAGATCTGCTACTCAGAGCAAAAACCATTACAATGGACAGTTGTCAGAGACCAGTGAAGGCCAGATGGAACTAGTATTTCAGTTACTGGATCTCCAATGAGTCCTGGTTGTTTTTACCTGGGTGAGAACTCCTGACTGGATCTGTAGTGGTTGAGCAGCAGGTGCCTGGGGCACAATTGGCACAGCATTATCCATCCGCACAGGAAATCCAGAATGCTTCGCAGGTGCCTGGAGTCCAGCTGCCAGGAACAATAATATGGTGAGATTGCTTTACTGAGGAGCCAGATGCTATCCCCTCAAGCCCCAGCCCCTGCCACTCAAGGCAAAGGACTCTGAAGATGAGTCATGTTTTCAGGAGTCAAAGAAAGCAAAACTGACTCCCTCCAGAACAGATCCCTGGAAAAGGTTTGCTCAATGATAACCTGGACTCGGTGAGCTCTAGACCTTCCTCTAATAAAAAATAGGACAATACTTCTCCACAACATAAGAAATATCACGATCTCCCTATCAATACAGACTAAAAATTACTCTATAAGTTAGATGACCCAACCATACTACTGTGATCTAAGAATAATTAATTAGTTTCAATAAATGTTTCTTGTTCATATCTACATCTTCTGACAACCATTTTGGTCCATTCAAGGTAAAAATTTAAACTCATTTTTCAAAATGGGACCATTTTGTGCAAACATGATGAGAATATAAAACAACAACATAAATACATTGTGTTCTTTATAAATGTGTTTAACATTTACATGCAAGGGTGCTGCCGCTCTCTTTGCTCAGCAGCTAAGATGGCACTATTCAAAACAACAGAAGACATATTCACCCAAGATTCACCTTCTAGGTTCTGAAGGGGGTCTTTCCCCTTATTCCACAGGAAAAAAAAAAGCTTAGTTAAAAAATGATTCATCTCCTTTTAAAAAATATCAGCACCAAAATTCAAGGGACCAATACCTGAAGTTATTAGAAACACAATAAAATTAGTTCTGCTTAAGATATATTTTCTTCTACTTATTTCACCAGCTGCTTTTGAGGCACTGTTGCAAAAGGTTCTTCGACAACAGCTTGTCCAACATGCAAGGCAGCCTCTCTTGCAGTTAACATGCCAGTAAGAAGGAAGGGCAGCTTCCCTGCTTCCCAAAGACAAGGCAGCAAAACCGTTTTAACCAAGGTTTCTAGGAAAGGTCTGTGGTCATATCAAGACCTCACAGACCTTTTCTGCAAATGAAAATATTTCACCTGGGGAGAAAGGGAGGATGAGAAAAAGGGGAAAGACTCTAGAGAATTTTCCTTTTTTCTTAGAATTAAGAAGTACTTTCAAAAAATTACTAGGAAAACATCCCTCGAATTTACCAATAACCAACCAAATGATAAAACCAAAAACAAGAGAATGTCAGCTTTCTCTGGATGTAATCATCACTTTCCTCCATACCACTAGAGACTCCAAGTTTTCTTTGATCACACCATGAGCCATTCCAATCAGAAGACTCCTCCAGTGACATTTTCTAAGCTATTATCTTCCAACTCTCCTAATATTACTATGTTGGTATGATATAAGAACAATCAACAAACCTAACAACTTTTGCGGTTTGCAGCAAACTGGCTTACCAACACTTTCCACTTCAGTTGCATCCTAACATGTTAGAATAAAAGGAAAGGCCAATCCAAAATTATCCATAACAAAGTAAAGAAAATAAGATGGCAATTAAAATGATCTTTTCAGAAATAACTTTAATACAGTCTTAGAATAAAAAAAGTGCCAACCACGCTCCCTTCTTGGGTTGCATGACCTCACCAGGCATTTAAACAATCTTCTCATCAGTATGCCTAAAGCATATGGCTACCTGCAAATCTATATTAATGTAGCACCTTCCTCTAAATTGGTAACACTATAAAATTTCAAAAAGAAAACTTCATCGAAGAAGTTCAAGTTCAATTATCACTTCCATGATAATGGTCTAAAATAAAACTGAGAGATTTTGACAGTCAGAACAAAAGTCACATCTATCTGTTCAATCTCAACAGTGCAGAACATGGTACCCTAGAGGGCATGGGCTTCTAAATCTGATTGTGATCATTAGTAAAGACCATGATTCTAAGTTAACTTGTTCAAAGCTGACAATGGCATGTAAGTTGCAAAGTGGACACCAATCAATTACAAAGATTTAAATATCAGAAATCAATATGGAATTTCAAGATAAGAATGTTGAGATATAGCAATACAAAAAAATAGTCTATCTTAAGCTAGACCATGAGTTACTTTCATGTGAATGAATACTTTCATTTTTGATATCTATAGCACTAAAACCTTACAGGTATGACTGCTCAAGTTGACCTCTAACCAGACAACTCTGAAAACACCTGCTTTTATATTGCCTTATAAGCTGCTGTACTGTATACCAATATGTCGCCATTTTCTAGACACTCCAAGAATAATCACTGCACAAGGAACAGGAGATGACTCTGTCCATGGGGCTTATGGTTCTTACGCACACCCTGAGCTCAGAAGGACAGAAGCCTCTGAAATATAACTGTTACTCAAGCTCCATCCACCACAGCTCAGACATTTAATAAGACCTTAACAAGACTTTTCAATCTTTCAGTCCTCAGAAGTTATTTTTCCCTCAAGCTCCACCATCCCCTCAAAAGCTCCAATTGAGAAGCAATAGTCAATTCATGAGGTAACAGCTGTGGAAAGTGCCTGAGAAGCACAGTTTAAGACAAGAAGACAGAGAGGTGGAAGGGTCGGGTAACAAGGAATGGAAGCAGTCCTGCAAGGCCAACAGAAGCATTATTCAATACCTAATTACTTTCATTAGGCATTACAACCCAATATATGGGGAAATTTTTCTGGCATGAACCTTATAAATCTGGGAAATCAGCATTGATTAGGTTAAATTTGCATTTATGGACATTCAAATCTGCTCCTCTGCTCTCCCTGAGGTTTCTCTCTGGTATACATGGCTATGGCTCTCCTGCCATCCCAGTAATCAGTCTCCCCTAGCCCTTCCTTCCTTCCTTCCTTCCTGCTTCCTCTATCAGAAACCAGACAAACAAAAGAGTAACAACCAATATAAAGAGATTAATGACCTTACTTCTAAAGGGCTAGAAAGCAACTGAAAGTACTCTAAATCCTGGTTTGCTGCCTGGAGATCTAGCATAGGCATCCTCTACTGAGGAAACAGGGATTGTGCTAAAAAGGTCTGTTTAAAATAGCATAGCAACTTCTTAAAAGACTTGTCCGGTCCACTAAACATTTGCTTCCCTTTCTTACAGAAAGAAGGGTCAGACAGAGAAGAGTTAAGTGACTTTTTTCAAAAATTATAATACAATCATGGAAGAGGAGGAACAGAGGAGAAACAAAAATGCTTTCTTGAGACACCCTAAGACAAAGCTTCCCCCTTGCCAGCTCATTTCACAAGGTAAGAAAATCCTAATGCCTTCACTTGCTCCTCCCTCAGCATGTGACAAGGACCATAGCTTTGGGTATTTTCCCATTGAATGCTTTTATTTTGTAACTTAAGTATTATAATTATCAGATAATTTTTTTATCAGATAATTCTAATTTTTTTCATCTAAACATGTTTTTCCTCAACTCTGCCTCAGGAATGTGTCTACAGTAACTTTCAGCTTTAAACTTCCATTTTAAGTTTGATTTTACTATGTTTCAGTACTTTTTACAATTCTATAATAAAAGCAAAATTTTATATATAATTCCATTTACAGTCAACTTTTTGAGAATGTATATGTTTACTCTGCATATGTGTTCTAGATCCAAAGCACCATCAAGCCTTGAATGTAAGGGAATGGAATCTGACCAGTAGGAAGGGAGGAGGAAACAGCAGGGAGTGAGACTGACTGGTGCCATGACCTGATCTCAAAATACTCTGTAAGATTCAAGAATAATAAACTTGCAGAGGGAACAACTAAAACAAATGCGAAATGCAATGAGGCGCCTGAAGCAGGCACAGCAGAGTTCCAATCATGGAAGGCAGGGCTTTTCCCCACATACTTTGAAAAGCAGGTGGACACACGATGAATGTCTGCTGGAACGGATCTGTCTGAGTGCAAATCTGAGTAGTTCCAGGCTGCAAGGAAACACTCTGTTGGGCAACTCCAGCAACAGGTGCCGCCGACGATGGGTACAGAGCTGACTGGTAGTTTAGCAGGGAGACATCCGAATTAGCCAGAGAAAGAGTAGCAGCTGCTGCAGTAGAACTGGATGCTAACACACTGGCCTAAAAAACACAAAGATTAGAATTGTACAATGGAGGATGGCCAAGGGGCACTGCATTTACACACAACATTTATCCAACAGCTAAAGCAAACTAGAGAACTAGAATGAGGATTGTCTTTGAATATCATTTTGGCTTAAGACACAAACTCTCACTCTCAAATATGTAACATTAAATGGTCATTCTTCCTTAAAATATATACCTCCTCTTAAAGTTCTCAAAGCAATTGCAAGTGCTGTCGCAGCATCACCATGTAAAAAGGGGCTGGATTTGAAATACCATAATGCACTCCTTCATTTAAACCTCACTCTCACACACAAAATCTCCATTCAACCTTTCACTTTTAAAAATGAGTCCAATTTAAAGATTAAACCTAGACTTTCAAAGCCCAGACTGAAACATGATCGTCTTTTTTAAATAACAAATTAAAATTACAAACTGTTAAAGTTAACGGTAGAAACACCAGGTTGGTATGATCAGCCCAAAGTGAAATTATCTTAACAAGTTATACTAACAGCCATGAACCTAAGGCTCAGGACTACAACTAACAGTAAGCAAAAAGTTCAAGAGTTTGGTTCCATTTTCGTGATCTTTTTGTAAACTGAAAGCTCTCACAGGGCACAGATCAGATATGTATAATTCTTTCTGAGTAGGTGCTTAACAAAGCACTTTTTGACACAGTCACGGTACCACCACAATGAAGAATTAATTCCTTATGTAATAACAAAGCTTCATTAACAAAGACTACTCTACCTACCCCTGCTGCTACATCCGACCACCTTCATTTCGTCCCACTTTGCTTTACATTTCCAAAACGATTTTGTCCATCTCCTGGCATACCTGATTGTGCCCAGTATTTAGCTGGTTGCTGAAGGTCATAGTTAGATTTGTGCTTGTATTGGGGGCAACATGAGTGGTGAACGGGCTTTTGATCTGTTTCACCGTATCATACATGTGACCTCTCCTTTTGCAGATCTCCATATTCTGAAAGCATGACTTAACACTGCAACACAAATATTGAAGATTCAGGACTCATCCAGAGAAGCAGCATACCATGAAAATACACAATGCACATTCCTCCATATTAAAACAAAGAACTCATTTTTTATGCTTTTTTTTAATCACTGTTGTGGGTATAAAGGGGTTTAATTACCTTTAAAAAGACTATTTTCTTGATTAAAAACAGAGAAAAATCAGCAACTCAGCTGTAACCTTATGATTTGTAAATTAAAAGAAAAAAATACCCCAAAGATCTAAATATATAAAAACTAAAATGGTATTCAAGTCAAGGGTTTTCTTCAACTACTAGAAGGGAATGAAGTGAGCAGTACCAATTTTAACACAAATTGGAAACTATAGCTAAAACTCTCCAATGCCAAAATCACCCCAAACTCACTGATTGCTGTGTGGGAAATCCAAAAGATGAGTCATTGTCACAAATGGGTGGTTGAGGGTTTTCAGTGGAGTAATTCTCTTATCTGCATCAATTGTCAACATCTTTTTTAACAAATCAATGTACTCTCTTCGATCTGCCTTTTCTGCCAACATATCAGTTCCCTCCAAGTCTGTAGACATATTCACCTTAACAAGGAAAATTTGGAAATGTTATTTTCAATCACTTAAAACATTAATTACAGACATCAGTCATTTGCTTTCTCCCCAAAATATTGATTCTTCAGCGGAGGAATATTGGAACAATACCTTGTACTGATGGGTTCCCTAAGTTTCCAAACTAAAAGAAGTTCTCCTTACTCCGTGACCAAAAACCTACCTCAAATTGTCAAACAGCTAAGAATTTCTAAATGCTTAAAAATGTAAGGTGTTTTTTCACTCAATTTTTCACAAAATGTAGAGACACACAAATAAGCTTAAGTAATGGCCATTCCTAATTTCCAAAACACATTTTACTTATTGTTTAGAAGAAACAGAATGGGGAAGAAACCTGCTCAGAAACACATTTCACAAAATATCTGAGCCCAACTAGAAGAAATAATCAGAAATGACTGTGAAACAAGTATTTCTTTATTAAAAAAGTAATTTCCTGGCAAGATTTAAATGCCCTTTAATCACATATTTGAATTAATACACAAATTTCTTTCAAGTAATGAGCACATATACTGCGTAAGCAATACACAGTCATTTCTTCTTTAGGCCTGTCAGCAAGGCTTTAAGTGACAATTTAGAAATGCAACATTTAATGGGACCTGATAAACTTTCCATACTCACCTGGGCCATGTCATCTAAACAGTTGAATATGTACTTCCGAGCTTCTTTTGATTTTATTCCGGTTTCTAATTCATGTTCCTCTGGTGTCTGCAAAACATAATTTGTGGAAGGGGGAAAAAAATCTATCTGGTTGCAATGTTCACATTTTGTTTTCAATAAAGGCCAAAAAGCAAAGAAATAAGTGTGGCCACTGCCAATTACAGAAAACAAACAAAAATGTGCAATGCACAAGTAAAGAGAAGTGAATTCATTATTTAGCCATCCTTTCAGAGATGGTTTTAAAAGAAAAAACCACAAGCATACAACCCAATGGCATAACACAGTTCCTGCCAGATGACAACATCCAGCCTTTGCTGGAGGCTGCTTGGATATAATTTATGAGACAACACCAACAGCAGAAACTAAAGGTATTTGGTATCCAGTAGGCCAAGAAGGCAAAGCGCCAGGGGTTAATCAAATTACTATGAAGAAAGATTCTCTTAAGAGAGTAGGGCCAAGAAAAAAGGGCAGACTTATTTTCAGGAAACGCTTAAGGCCTCAATGTTTGGTACTAACAGAAAAATACAGTTTTTGACGAGCAGAATAAACTTTTCCTGACAGATGGTCATTACAACAATTGTTTTAGTTCTTCATACCACTTAAGTCTCTTTCACAACTACTAATTCCAAACAAGAAAAATAACTTCAAATAGCTGACATTTTAAAACAAATATTTACCAGGGGCTACGGCCAAATGGGCATAATATAAAGTCATTTTTAAAAAGCAGCCATCAAACACATGTTCATTTTAACTTATACAAGGATTTTATGCTAAAATAATGAATTTTTAGGATTTAGAGAAAGAAAATAAAAAACAGACCTTCAGTCTCCACAGCGGGTAACCCAAATTAGGATCTCTGTTGAAAAATCTGCTTGTTTTTGTTCCTGCACTCAGAAGATACTCTGCTGGCAGGCCTTGAGTTTGTGAAATGTAACGAATCTGAAAAAAATTTTTAAAAAAATCAAAACATCACTTAGGAGAACATTTCAAGTAAAAAATATATATATGTATTAAAACCTTAAATTTCTAACTGAGAATGAAAGGGAAACGCTTAGGTAAACAAATCCTGTTCAATTTTTAAACAATACACAAAAAATAAGGTTTACTTATAAATACATATACACACACATAAATACATATACATATCAATCCATACAAGCGTCATCATCCTTGTAATTCCTAATTGTTTATTTAGTATTTCTTTGTTAGTGCATCTATTAATTATCTGAAAAGACATGGGACCTAGCAATTCTGAACAAAGATAACTTATAAAGTTTTATGAACTCTTTTTTTCCATTTAATAGTATTTTACTTTTTCCAATTATATATAAACGTATATAAAGACAGTTTTCAACATCCAATATTCATTTCTGTAAGATTTTGAGTTCCAAATTTTTCTCCTTTCCTCTTCTCCTCCCCCCTCCTTATGAAAGCAAGCAATATGATATAGATTATACATGTGTAATCATGTTAAACATATTTCCACATTAGTCATGTTGTGAAAGAAAAATCAGAATAAAAGGGAAAAACCACAAGAAAGAAAAAACAAAAGGCAAAAAAATGAAAATAAAATGCTTCAATCTGCATTCAGACTCATTGTTCTTTCTTTGGATGTGGATTTTCCATCACAAGTCTTTTGGAATTGTCTTGGATCATTATATTGCTGAGAAGAGCTAAGTCTATCATAGCTGCTCATCACATAATGTGGCTGTTACTGCGTACAACGTTCTCCTGGTTCTGCTCACTTCACTCAGCATCAGTTCACGTAAGTCATTCCAGATTTTTCTGAAATCTGCCTGCTCATCATTTCTTATAGCACAGTAGTATTCCATTATGTTCATATACCATAATTTGTTCAACCATTGCCCAACAGATGGGCATCCCTTCAATTTTCAATTCTTTGTCACCACAAAAAAAGTTGCTATATTTTTGTACATGCGGGTCCTTTTCCATTTCCTATGATCTCTTTGGGATACAGAACTAGTAGTGGCATTGCTGGATCAAAGGACAAGCCCTTTGGGTATAGTTCCTAACTGTTCTCCAGAAGGGCTGGATCAATTCACAACTACACCAATAATGCATTAGTGTTCCAATTTTTCCATTATCTTCTCCAACATTTATTATTTTTCTTCCATCATATTAGCCAATCATCTTGTGGAAGGGAGGTGGTACCTCAGAGTTGTTTTAATTTGCATCTCTCTAATCATTAGTGATTTAGAACATTTTTTCATATGACTATAGACAGTTATCAATTTCTTTGAGCATTTACCAATTGAGGAATCACTTGTATTCTTATAAATTTGAATCAGTTCTCTATGTTTTAGAAATGAGACCTTTTATCAGAAATGCTAGCTATAAAAATTATTTCCCAGCTTTCTGCTTTCCTTCTAATTTTGGATGCTTTGGTTTTGTTTGTGCAAAAACTTTTCAATTCTAGTTCTTGGTCTGATCATAAATTCTTCTCTTCTCCACAGCTCTGGAGGTAAAGTATTACTTGCTCTCCTAAGCTGCTTATGGTATCACCCTTTATGTGTAAATCATGTACCCATTTCAATCATATCTTGATACAGGGTATGAGATGTTGGTCTGTGCTTAGTTTCTGCCATACTATTTCCAGTTTTCCCAGCAGCTTTTGTCAAGTAGTGAGTTCTTATCCCAGAAGCTGAAGTCTTTGAGTTTATCAAACAGTAGCTTACTGTAATCATTGACTACTGTTGTCTTGTATACCTAAACCTATTCCGCTGATCCACCACTGTATTTCTTAGCCAGTACCAAATAGTTTCCATGACTGCCACTTTATAATATAGTATTAGATCTGATTCAGATAGGCCACCTTCCTTTGCATTTTTTTCATTAATTCCCTTGATATTCGTGACCTCTGTTCTTCCAGATAAATTTTGATAATATATTTTCTAGCTCTATAAAATAATTTTTGGTAGTTTGGTATGGTACCGAATATATATATTAATTTAGGTAGGACTGTCATTTTTATTGTATTAGCTTGGCCTACCCATGAACAACTAATATTTTTCCAATTGTTTAGGTCTTACTTTATTTGTGTGCAAAGTGTTTTGTAACTGTGTTCATATAGTTCCTGGGTTTGTCTTGGTAGGTAGACTCCCAAATATTTTATACTGTCTACAGTTATTTTTAAATAGAATTTATCTTTCTATCTCTTGCTACTGGGTTTTGTTGGTAATATATAGAAATGTTGACGATTTATGAGTTTATTTTATATCCTGCAACTCTGCTAAAGTTTTTAATCATTTCAAGTGGTTTATTAGTTGATTCTCTAAGTATATCATCATATCATCTGCAAAGAGTAGTTTTGTTTCCTTGCTGCATATTCTAATTTCTTCATTTCTTTCTCTTCTCTTATTGCTAAAGTTAACATTTCTAGTACAATACTGAGTAATAGTGGTGATAACTGGACATCCTTGTTTCACCCCTGATCTTAATGGGAATGCTGCTAGCTTATCTCCATTGCATAAAATGCATGCTGATGGTTTCAGATAGACATTGTTTATACTTTAAGGATAACTCCATTTATTCCTATACTCTGCAGTATTTTAATAGGAATGGGTGCTGTATTTTGTGAAAAGCTTTTTCTGCAACTATTGAAACCATCATATGATTTCTGCTAGTTTGGTAATTGACAAGGTCAATGATGCTGATAGTTTTCCTAATATTAAACCAGCCCCAAATTCCTGGTATAAATCTCACCTGATCATAGTATATTTTTTTGGTGATAAAATTGGTGTAATCTCTTTGCTAACATTTTATTTAAAATTTTTGCATCAATATTCACTAGGGAAATTGGCCTATAATTTTCTTTTGGCTCTTCCCAAGTTTAATATTAGCAGTATATTTGTATCTTAAAAGGAATTTGGCAGGACCCCTTCACCTATTTTTCCAAATGGTTTATACACCTTATTGAAATTACTTATTCTTTAAACGTTTGGTAGAATTCACTTGTAAATACATCTGACCCTGAAGATTTTTCCTTAGGGAGTTCATTGATGACTTGCTCAATTTCTTTTTCTAAAATGAGGTTAAGTATTTTTTTTTTATCTCCTCTTTTGTTAATCTGGGCAATTTATATTTTTGAAAATATTTCATTCATTTCACTTAGATTGTCAGACTGGCATACCATTGTGCAAAATCGTTCCTAATTATTGCTTTAATTTCCTCTTCTCTGGTGGTGAATTCACCCATTTCATTTTTGATACTGACAATTTGATTCTTTTTTTTAAATCAAATTAACCAATTTTTCATAAAACTAGCTCCTGGTTCATTTATTAGTTCAATAGTTTTATTACTTTCAATTTTATTAATCTTTTCTTTGATTTTCAGAATTCCTAATCTAGTATTTGAGGGTTTTTATCTTTTTCTAGCTTTTTTAGTTGCATGCCCAAATCACTGATCTCTTGCTTTATTTTATTGATGTAAGCATATAAAATTCCCCTAAAAATTGTTTTGGCTGTATCCCGTAAGTTTTGATATATTGTCTCATTATTGTCATTCTCTGTGGTAAAGTTACTGTTTCAATGATTTGTTGTTTGACTCACTCATTCTTTAGGATTAGATTATTTAGCTTCTAATTAATATTTTAGTCCATCTTATCATGGCTCTTTATTACATGTAACTTTTATTGCATCATGATCTGAAAAGGATACAGTTAATATTTTGTCTTTCTGCAGATGATTGTGAGGGGTTTGTGCCCTAATACATGGTCAATTTGTGTGGAAGGTGCCATGTACCACTGAAAAAAAGCTATATTCCTTTCTTTCCCCATTCAATTTTCTCCAGAGATCTACCATATCAAACTTTTCCAAATTCTATTCACCTCCTTAAAAGTTACTTCGTTTTAATTTTGCAGTTAGATTTATACAGTTCTGAGGGAGGGAAATTGAAGTCCCCCACTAGTATAGTTTTGCTGACCATTTCTTACTATAACTTTATTTCTTACTGTCTTATTACTTACTTATTCTTACTGTATTACTTTTTACGGTAACTCATTTAACTTCTCCTTTAAGAACTTGTATCCTGTACCATTTGGTGCATGTTTACTATTGATGTTACTTCACCTTTTAGCAAAACATAGTTTCCCCTTCCTTACCTCTTTTAATTAGATTTTTGCTTTTGCTTTGTCTGAGACCAGAATTGCTACCCCCTGCTTTTTTTTGCTTCAGCTGAAGCATAATATATTCTGCTCCAGCCTTTTACCTTTACTTTGTGTGTATCTCCATGCTTCAAATGTGTTTGTACTGCAAACAATACAATAACAATATATTGTAGGATTCTGGTTTTTAATCCACTCTGCTATCCATTTTTCATTTTATAAGCTAGTTCATTCCATTCACAATCACAATTATGATTACTCTTTATACTTTTCTCTCTCCTTTCACCGTCCCTCCTCACTAGTGTTTTGTTTCTGACTACCACCTCCACCATTCTGCCCTCCCTTTTTTTACCCAAGTGAGTTAGATCTTTCCTGAAGTCCTTCTAAGTTACCTCAAGCTAGAAAAATTTTGTTGTTTTGTATGTTGTCACTCCAGAATCTGTATGGAGGCTTGATTTAACAAGTTTAAAAATTGTGAGAAAAAACCCTCAGTAAGTAAATTATGAAGGATTAAGTACAAGTGCCTTCAGGACAGAGACCATGTTTTTCCTTCTTTACCTCTACTTCCCTCCCCACTCCCCTCCAAAAAACAATGCTGAGCTCAAAGATGAGAAATACTTGGTTTTCATGTGAAGTATAAATTTTATTTAAGCTCCAAAAACAGAAATGTACCAGTCTCTTCAAAAAAGAACTGTTCTGCCTCCAACTATACTATTAAAGTATAAATACATTTGCAAAAAATAAATAAAAATCATGAACACAAAGGCAGTAAAACCAAAAGCCAATTTTAGACATCAGCAGCACATTTTTCAAAACTGGAATGATGCTACATAATTTTGAAAACTATTCAAACAAAATAACCCATGAGACATGGAAAAAGCTTCATGGTGAACAGAGGGCTTGACTTGGAGCTAGGAGGACTTGGGTTCAAATACTTACTACTTAATACTTGGGGCTCAGATACTTATTATCAATACAGTCCTGGGCAAGTCCCTTAAGCTTTCTGGGACTCAGTTCTTCATCTGTAAAATGGGGCTGACACTAATATCTAGTCCTACAGAGTTGTTGAGGATTAAGTCAAGTCAACAAGCATTTATTAAGTACCTACCATGTGCCAGGCACTGTGTTGCTAAGCAGTATGGGTAAAATGAAAGGCAAAATAAAGCCACAGTTCTCAACACCCTCCCAGTCTGATGGGGGAGACAGTGTGAAAAAAGCTTTGTGCAAACAAGCTATATACAAGATAAACTGGGGGCAATTTCTGAAGGTAGATATTTGCTCAGGTTAAGGAGGACTGGGCAAAGGCTCCTTGCAGAAGGCTGAACTTTAGATGAGACTTAAAGGAATCTAGAGGATTAGATAATGCTGGGATAAAGCTCCAGGCATGTTAGGCAGTGAAAATGCCTGGAGATGGAATGCCATCAAATGAAATCAAATATGGAAAGCACTGTATACATGTCAGCTATGATAATTATTCAGTATTGGTTTCTGCTACAAAATTTAAATAGTTCTTTGTGATAAAAGAGTAGGAAACCATCAGTCTGTTCTCTACAACTAACAAGATGCTCTCATACAGCCGCAGAAGATACCACAAAAAACACTTGGTATTAAAGACAACAACAAGTTTTTGTGTGATTGTACTTGGGTTGCAGAACACATGGCCTCTAATGCTTCCCCATAACTGCAACCATGACTGAGCCCTGGAAAAACCAGCTTCCTGAATCCACAACCTCCAGTCAATTTCACCCTCTTAGTACCACACCTATACAGTGATAAGACTAATTCTCAGAACTATCAGATCTTTTTTTTCCATAAACATCAAAACCACCAATCTATACTTTCAGTGTATTCTTTGTAAGGCTCAGCTTCCCAGGAAAAGGTATGATAGCAATTTTTCACTGGGAGAGAAAACTGGTACCAGATAGACAATGGAGATGGATTGTAGCTAATGAGCTAACTAAACAATTGTGGCCAATCTCTTCAGTGCAAAACAGAGATCAACACTGCTACTGAGTTAACTCTCATAAGGTGTCCTGAATGAAATTACTCAAATTACAGCACAAAACATGAACATTTATAACCTGTGCTTCACTTATAGCCCTGCTCTAAAAGTCAACTTCTAGGAACAAGTAAATGTCTTTCCTCCAATGCACAACAGTATCACTGAAATCATATGAACAGGAAATAAACATAAGCTCATCTTTTTCTTTTAATGGCTCTGTACCACAAAACCATTTATTGAGGGGGAGGGGTGAGAAAGGAGAATCAAGAAGCACTCATTTGAGAGTAATTTCCATAACACAATAATCCTATACCCCGTCCCCAACTTCTTAAAATCAAGAGCCACTTTCAAAATGGCTTAACAACATAGGAAATTGCAGGACAGCTTGTCCACTGTTGCCAATTTCTCCTAACCCTCAGAATCACACTCACAATGTTAGCACAACAAAGGGGCAGGAAAGGGAAAGGGACTTTCAAAATTACCTAGTCTAGACTTTTATAGATGAGAAAACACTGAAATACTTTCTTCATAAATTCTCTTCCACAGGGGCATTATAAACACACTTCAGTTTGAAGAGTGTTTTATTCTAGTGCATCACCTCTAAACAAGAGGGTAACTATTCTCACAAAGTTCAGGTTCATTCACACTTCACTGTGAAGCTCATGGAACTCCATAATGAAAATTCTAATTTTTCATCTGTATCTTTCTTTTATGTCAAATAGCACTCTGAAGCTAAATCTCTGAATCTATCTATCCATGACTAACCCATTCCAAAGAGGGAGAAAAGGTGCCATTATAAAGCAGAATATCAACAGGACTGCCTCCTCCATCATTTTTTGGAAATGCCAAACATCAAAAATGGTCATCAAAGGCCATGAATTATTAAAGTCTTAAGGAGCAGATATTGGAGGGAAATTCTAAAATCCACACATTTAGACTTGGATTGAACTTTCACAACTGCTTTCCCCCTAATACCTAAAACCACTCCATTAGAAACATCTTGTGTGACGTGTTTCTGCCCAGGTCCAATTCTTACCTGATCATATTCTGAAGCACCAGGATACAGAGGCCACCCCAGGAACAGTTCAGCTATCACACAGCCCAAGGACCACATATCAATAGCCTCACAAAATGGTAGTCCAAGAATGATTTCAGGAGCTCTACAAAACAAAAACATCAGACCAAAATATGGATTATGAGCAATTAATGCATTAAACTAAAATGCCAAGTGAGTCCTGCTTTTGCATAGAAAGTGAAGCACCCTGTTAATGAAACTGAATCATCTCTGATATATTAATCAAAGCATTCTGTACCTTTCTCCTCTCATGAAGATATTAAGTGAATAAATAGGTTCTCTTTGCTTCATTACCAAAATGAAGCAAAGTCTAGAGCAAAAGTATTTATCACAGGACCACAAGTGTACCACTGGAAGCCACTGAATCCAAAGCCCACATTTTTCAGATGAGGAAACAGAGACACAGAGAGACTAGTGATTTGCCCAGGGTCAAAGGGCTAGTAGTGTCTAGAGATGAACTTGGGCTCTCTCCAATACACCAGGTTGCCCTCTAGAAGATCTTTGGATCTTCTATATGAAGCTACTGCTCCTGCAATGCAAAAAATCTTTTTGTAAGTGAATGCTAAAGCAAAATGCTTGGAAGGAGAAAATACTCAAGAAATAAGTTCTGGAAGTAAACAAGTTTGGAGTTCTATGCAGTAATGCTAAATTTTTAAAAATATCTAGAATGTCCCTTACACATATGGCTAATACGGAAGTATATTTTGCATGAATGTACACATATGAGGTAAATCAAAATGCCTGATGTCCTGGGGGGGTGGGGAACAGGGCAGGGGATGGGGAAAGGCAGGAAGACAATTTGGAAAAGGATTTTTAAAAAATGAAAGCTTAAAAAGTTTCTTGTACTCAGTAGACTTTTAACAAAGTGTCTGTATAATAGAACCAAGTACATAACTCTCCAGAATTTCTTGACCAATTCTAATACCACCAAAACCAAAAATATTAAAGGTGTATATATAAACTAATAGGCAGAGAAGAAGAAATGAAATGGAGATTCCTCCTCCAACTGTCTCTCTTTTAACCCATTTTAACCCATCTCTACTCACATGCTGTGATTTGAAAAGATCCAAGGAAACTATGGCTTGACTATAACTTTCATGTGTCCTGTATTAGGTTCAGTTGTCAAAGTGCTAGGAAATTGAGAAAGTGACTTGTAGGCTGATTTCTCTCTTGTTTAACTTACTGTATCACACAAAGATATCATGAATATCAATTTTCAGCAACAGACTATCTTTACCCTTTTAAAGATCATTCAGAAAAGCCCATGATAATATGAAATTTCCATTACTCACCCCTTTTTTTTAAAATGTAGGTACAATCAACCCTTTTCACTGGGTAGCCTTAAGCTTTCACCTTAGGAAAAGGTCTCTCTGTTTTCAATTGCTAAAATGAGTTAATGTTTTATGCTAACAATAAACTACACAAGACCTAACAGAAAGCCAAAGCCCACAACATGTGTCCTATTATGTTCCCTATTGATCCCTTTGCAGAAGAAATAAAGCAGTCATCTGTCATGCAAGTAAAACAAGCCAGCATTAAGAAACCTCAGGAGGAAAAGTCCTTCACCTGAGAAATACTGGAAAAGAAAGCAGGGTCCTGAGGACTAGCTAAAGTTAGGAATGTGTTTGCTTTGTTGATGGAAGCAGCAGAAGAAGGAGCAAGCTTCCACAACCACCCCCACGAACAAACAGCACAAGACTCCTCGGATATCTTCAGACCAGACTGGCCCATCTGCGAAGCTTCAAGTTCCTGTCATCTTAAACTCTTCAAGAATAATAATCCCCACTAAGCTCCTATACTAACCAGAGAAAACAGGAGCTTACATTCAGTTAAGAAGTTACTATCCCAGAAATCCAAATTAGTTTTAATATACAAAAGCAATTAAAAAAAAAACCAGAATACATCTTGTCCCAAGGATTTCCTCTATTTGTTCCAAGTACAAATCTTTCCAGGAAGGAAATTTTCCTATTATATTCCAGCAATACCTAGGCTTCAAAAAAGCTCACTCTGGAGGCGTTATTAACCTCTCAGAATAGTATATGATTTTTAAAGAGGTTTTCAGTGAAAGCCCTAAAGAAGAGAGAACTCAAACATATCCCCCTCCTGCAATAAATACTGGCAAATGCCATCTTCTGGCATACGATGCTTTGCTTCAGTTGTTTTTATTTATCACAAGAGAGATTTTTTTTTCTCCCTGAATGGGAAGGCTAAATGTATTTTAAGGGGTTTTACTGAGTGGTAGTCCAAATAAAAATAATAAACATTTCATGGCACTTTAAAAACTTTCCTCATAATGATGTCATGATTGCAAGTATTGCCTCCATTTTACAAATGAGCAAACTGAGGGTGAGAGGTTAATATGCCCAGAGTGGCTGGGACTCAGTTTGTGAGGGGCAGGCGAGGTGTTAATTTCACAAGACCCTACACCACAATGCTTCCTAAAAAGATAGCAGCTCCCACTCCTCAAGTACTATAGAGTTTATAAACCATCTATAATCTCAATCGATCCTCACAACTATGTGTACAAGTGCAAGTATTATCACCACCATTTTACAGATAAAGAAATTGAAGATGAGAGGATAAATCAGGTTCCCTTAATTCCCAAAGCAATGCTCTTGACAAGACATCGCACCACTGACTGTTCCCAAATTTAAAAGTCAGAGTCCTTGCGAAACAAGGCTTCATGGAATCTCTTAGAGAGTAGTTAACTGGCCCTATACAGATCAGCAAACTGGAAGCTTACAGCCAGCTCCTGACTTTCAACAGCTAATGACTGTGACCTGTTACTACCTCTTACAGGACTCTTTGACTTGGATTGTGAAACTATTAATCAAAGAAGCAATCTTCAAAAGCTCAAATACTTGAATTGTGGGCAGAGACCCAGATCCGGGCACCATTCCTGTTGCAGGTGGTTGTAACTGCACAGAACTGATGGAATTTCAGTTTAATGAAATGCCAATGGCATGTGTTTTTCCAACACAGAGGTGACAGCTCTTTCATCAGCTAGAGAGCTAACAAGTCCAGAAACAACACAAAAGCCCTGCAAAGGCAAGGGATGTGAAATTTCAACTTTCACCTAGCAAAAGCAATCATCTCCAAGCTCAGGGCAGTGCTAAAACCAACTGGTGGGAAAGAGCTCAAATATGGCTCTCTGTCAAAACCGAGATTTTGGCTTAGAACACTGTCAGTCATTCACAGAGGAGGGGCTGACTAATTCTGCCACCCCCGTCTTACAAGAAAGACATGTTAAATCCCCAAAAGATAGTTACAGGAAGTGGCCCGGCCATCCAATGACTCATTTTGAACAGGTAATAAACATACTTTTTATGTTTCTCAGGTTCAAAGTTTTGGTCATTGGAGGAAAATACTCCCTCTCTCTGCCTCCTTCCAATAAAAATGAAAAAAAAATATTAGCTAGAGAAGATGTAATTTTCCCACATTAGATTTTTTTCTGTTTCTGAGGCAGTAAAAGCAGCAAGAAAAATCTATATGTTCCCTCAAAACAGCAGCCCCATGGTAAAATCAAAGGCAATAAACAAAAGAAAGCACAAGGTAGCTCCAAAAAAATGAGGCTTGCTCAACTTACTGCATCCTTTACCTTATATTGATAGCCCAGAAATGTTCAGCTCTCATATACAAAAAATAAGAAAGACAAACTATTTCCCTTTATGTATTACAGCAAACAATCCTAGAAGAATTCATGGAGGAACAGGAATATGATGACCAACCCCTGTTGTATTCAGCTCATGATTCTTGGACAATTTTTTTTCATTGTTGGGTCTTCTGTCATTACCTACTCCATATAACCTGTCAATCTCTCAAAAACCTACAAAATGAACACTACCTGGGAAGTGTCACTTACCAGGTGTTCACTGCCTTCAATTGAAGCAGAAAATATGACAAATGTTTGTAGACTCACTTGGATGGAGAAATGGTTTTAACTGCTGTCAGTGAAAGAAATCTCACAGTCCGGGTAGGTCTTAAATTTTTTTTTTTTTGCACCTTTGAAGATACAACCCACTTTGGACAGAACACTGAAAAGGGTCTAATTAGTGAAGCCAGCAGTGGAAAGAGAAGTTCCTCCCTTGTGATTTCTCAACTTCAAACTTGCTTTAAATTGAAAAACTCCTCAAGGCCTATTTTTTCACTGAGGTCCAGACAGTGGAGTTGAGAAAGTCTTGACAACAGGACCATTTAGCCCAAATCATCCTTTTCACAACTGTTTTCCCTTTCTCATCTCAAAGGTGTTAAGTCCAGTCACCAGATCACATGTTACATCAAAACTGACTTTTTACAGCCCTGAATAAAGTTAGAATGTATACAGTTTCACTATACTGTAACTAGTTGAAGTTTTCTTGTTTTCTTTTTCTTTAAATGATAAAATGGTGAGAAAAATGCTTTTCCTTACTAGATTCTGGCCTACTACTACATATCAAATAATAGAATCTCAGCTGGAAATATGAGCCAGCTGGTCTGCTGAAGAATAGAAAACCACCCACATGGAAATTGGCAATGCTAGGTATACAACAAGGGTTCACACACTGGAGCAAAACCTTTTTCCCTAAGAACTCAAGACTCAAAGACAACAATGTGTCTGAAGCAAGTCACCACTCGTGTGGACCAAGCACAAAGCTCATTGACATTAGTTCTATCCACTGTTTTAGTAGATCCACGCGATCTATTATAAAAAAGACTGGCAAAAAAAAAGGTGTAATAGATGTTAACATTCTGGTATGCAGTATCATCATGAAATATTTTAAAATAAAGAAGATGAAAGATTAGCCTTGAAGTTTTGATGTCTCAGTGACCAGAAAGATTTCCCTGTTTCCTAAAAGGGGCAAATGCTGCATGCATTTTTTAAAAAGAGGGTAAAGCAGCACAAAAGAAGCTTAAGCCCCCCATTGTGGATAAAAGCCAGTGATAAAACTGGAAAACCTCAGCCCTGCTGCTACCAAAGAGCAGCACAGAAAATGTCAAATTTAAAAAGTCCTGAAACACAAACATCAGAAACTGCACAGAATGTGTCCCTATGTCTGGGTGAGACCCTTGTTTAGTTCGGGTTAGGATTTCACAGCTATCATTGAGGGGCCAACTACTGTGGGCAGTTAAAGAGCTTTGTTGAAAAATTATCAGGGGAGGGATTTCAAAACATCTGAAAATCCTATGTCCTTTTCTAGAAAAAGGAAATCAATAAATCCAGCTTCGTCACCTCAGGGTATATACTCAGGCTCCAAATTACTCAAGTGACAACTTCATATAAAAGGGCAGGAGAGGAGATCACAGTTATCAGCTCTCTACACACCACTAAATTCTAGCTAACCTTTAAACCAAGATGATCCTCCCTTCAGAGCCTATCCACTTAGAAATGAAAATCTAAGAAAATGTTTTCTGTAAAAAATTTTCTACATATACTCTCTCACTAAGATTCCAATAACTTCATCCCTGAAATTATCAGCAATTGCTCATAAAGGCCAAGTTCTAAAAGTGGAATGCATTGTGTCCAACCTGGGATAAAGAGTTACTGATCAACATGGGAGAAAGTGTGGAAATGAGGGCACAGAGAAGAAAAAAGATCAGAGAAGGAAAAAAAAGCTAAAAAGCATTCACTCCTTTATTATGGAATATTTTCCCTTTACCTTCATAAACAGGTGACTAGGTAACTGGCCCTTCAAAACACCCATAATCTGTGATAGGGGAACAGCTAAAGAAAACTAAAGGCAAGTTAATTTTGTCTAGAACTGCTGTGTAACTCTGGGTAAGTCACTAATTTTTTTAATAAATGAGGATCAGAATCTGAAAGGCTAAGAGGCTACCTGGGGTGACCAAACCCCAGAAGTTCTCCTAATCCCTTTCCCCAATTCATTCTAGAGTCAATATAACAGGAAAAAGTGGGGGAGGGGTAAAGGGAAGGGATTCAAGAGAGTAGTATGCAAATAATTCTGGCATGTGTCATTATCTAGGAAATAAAAGCCCTTATGTGAACAAAAGGCAGTCAAGAATTTTTATCAGGGTGAAGGGCTTTGCTCTACTTACTTAAATAGCTGCGTTTTTCTTCAATTCTATGTTTCTCAATACTAGTGGTAATAACTATGTCTTTGCCAAAGATAAAGCTGTCTTTCAATAATTATGGTATCATACATTAATTAGGATAACTGATTAACTTATCAATCTAACAGTATAACTGAACAAATCATGTAACATTCAGGTTAGTGACTAAGTCAGTTAAAATCCTTTGGTCATGATCAGAAGGAAAACAGAAAGAATCACATAGAGTAGATGACCTCTGAGGTCCCTAAGGTCAGCTCTAAATCTACACTCCTATGATCTTGTGGAACAAAAGGAAAAGATAGCCTACAGTGTGATTCAGAGATGTATAGCTAATGGGGGGTGGGGGGGTTCTCTAAAATAGTATGTATTTCCAGTTAAAAGGCTCGGAGAAGCATCAGTAATAAATACAACCTATCTTGCACTAAAAGAGAAAAAAATGAGTGTGGAGTAGAGTAGTCCTAGAGAAAGAATCATGGTGATGTCACAACTTGTGACATCCCTCAGTCTTAGGACAGTAAGAGTTCCTTACTCTTCTCTGAAAAAGTGGCTCCAAAGGATGCTATGGAGAATCCCCAACTAGCCTAAAAAATAGGCAAGTCCAGAAACAAGCTTCTGTAGCAGATCATCCTCTATCTCAGTGGACACCCTATCACCACAGCCCTATGTTGTACTAATGGAAATGATTCTAGTAATCTATATAGTGTGTGTTTTAAGAGTGGCTTTCTAATCCAGTTAGATGGGATCTTCAAGAGGGGACAGACACTTGCCTGTAGTACCGTGACTGTAAGTAGGTGGAGCATACAGCTTTGGATACATGACTGGCAGAGCCAAAGTCAATGACCTTCACACGGTATGGCTGGCGCACAGGATCCACCAGCATGATGTTTTCTGGCTTGAGGTCAGCATGGATCAAGCCCAGGCTCTTAAGCTTCATCAGAGCGGTGGCCACCTGCTGCAGGATTGGCCGGATGTACTTCAGTGGCAGTGGACTAAATTTGTTCTGCTTTAGGAAATCATATAAGTTCTGCTCCAGCATCTCGAACACAAGGCAGGTGTGATTCTTGTGCTGGAAGCACTCATAAGAACGAACAAAATTGTACTCATCAGCATTCTCGCTGCTCAGGCGGGAGAGGATGCTCACTTCAATCTGCCCCTGTCGGGCATAGGAAGGGTGGTTTTTCAAGATCTTAATTGCAACAATTTCCTTGGTACTCCGCTTCCAGCATTTGGCCACCTGCCCAAACGTCCCCCGGCCCAAGAATTCTAGGACCTCGTAGCTGTTGGTCATGGAGCAAAGGATTTCATGCTGGACCAGCTGGTAATCCCCTTCTCCGCTGGAACTGCTATTCTTGGTGGTCACGGTGGTGGTCGTGGCAGCGGCACCCACCACAGTTCTGTTCTGCAGCATGAGAGGGGGATGTTCTTCTATGATCTGCACGCTACCGTTGCTGTCCACCTCCTCACTTTTTCTTTTCAATCCACATTTTTGATAGGGCTCCAGCAAAGAAACGTTGCCTCTATGAGCAAGGGTCTGGCTGCTCTGGAAGGATGTCGTGGCAGCACCACCCGTGCTGTCAGCAGCTGTGACCACGATGTGCTCCACTGTGGGAGCTGGCAGGAGGAGGCTCTGGTCGTAAGAAGGGAGGTTGAAACTTGTTACCTGGTGAGAGGAGCTGGCTTGCCCTTGTGTGGCTGAGAGGTTCTTGCTGTGGGTATAATACTTTTCGTTGCTGCTCTGTCCTGAAACATCCCAGCCAGAAGGCTCTATTTTCAGTTTCTTTGCACTGCAGAAGGCACTCGACGAGACTGACGGGGGGGAGAACACCTGCAGCTGTGATGCCATACCTAGAGACAACCGAGAGACGGAAAAGGCGTTAGCAACGTTCTTGACGAGCACACTTGGAGTAGGGGTGGAAGCAAACTTTTTCTTTTAGAAAAATGTGAAAGTACACATCTCTCTGCTCTGTAGAAATAACACACCCTTCTGATCTGATTTTTAAGCATCTATTTTCTTTTTCTCTTTCTAAATAAAATGCCATTAATATTTTCCAATATAAGCTTCTCCCCTTCCCCAAAGCCATCCCTAAAAGTTCAGCAGAACTAACCAACACATCAGCAAAGTCTGACATTGTAATGTTCAACACCCTTAGCGCTTCTACCTCTACAAAGAAGGGGGAAAAGAAAGCTCCTGCTTTTTCTTTGGGACTAAGTTTGGTAGGAACATATACTCTCAGCAAATACTGTTCCTATTGTACAAGGATAAAGTGCTTCACCTAACTATATATATATATATATTGTTATATATTGTTATATATATATATGCATATATATATATAAAAAACAATTCATCCTACACACACACACAATATGCCAAAATAAATATTTCTGAATGAATTTGTTTTTCTTATCTGTACTTGTATCTTCTTCCCTCTTCATTGGTTAGTAAGCTCCAAGAGGACAGGAGCTTTATCTAAACTTATTATCTCCTCAAGTACTTGCCTCTGTCCTATACTTAGAGCAAGCATTTAATAAATATTTACTGAATGGATAAATGGTATGTGCATCAGATCTCAAGAGGTGAGGTAACCAAGTAGCATTACAAAGGAGATGCAAATAGCAGTATAAGCAGATTAGTAATAGGAGAGTGGATTAAAACATTTCTAAGGTACCTTATAACAAGAGGTCTCAGAAACAGATCTGCCATACCTGCCAGTGCAGCCTGAACCAGAATAAAATGTAATTGGGAAATATTTGTCAAAATAAATAAAAACACAGCAAAACATAAGTAATGTATCAACATGTGGTTTTTCTATGTCAACATGAAGCCCTGAGGGACCCTATCATGTGGGTTAGTGTCCTTATTTTCATTTGAGTCTAACAACACTATGGACTCACTGTGTCATCTTCCTTCTCACCCTGACTACTGGATCAGTTTCCTGATTGGTCCAGTATATTTGCCTCGCTAATTCACACTCTTCACAGCTGACAAATGGACATTGCTAACATGCAGCTCTGCCCATGTCCCTCCTCCTCCATGGCTGCCCATTGCCTGGCTGGCACTGAAAACCCTTCAGTCTTCAGTCCCAGCCTATCTATAGAGGTCACTCCCCTCACACACTCTTAGCCAAACTGGCCTCCTCACTGTTCCCCATCACAAAGCCTTCCATCTTCTGAAGCTAGAGGATGCTCTCCTTTCATCTCTTCACCTCTGGGAGCCACCATAAGTCCAAGTACCACCTCCTGCAAAAGGCCTCTCCTAATTCTCCCAGTGGGCAGCTGGGTGGTACAGTGGATAGAGTGCTGGGCCAGGAAGACCTGAGTTCAAATCTGACCCCAGACATGGCAAAACCATTCCAGTTATCTTTGCCGGAAGACCCAAAATAGAAACACAAAGGGTCAGACATTACTGAAATGACCCAACAATAACAAATTATCCCCGTAATGACTGCCCCCCACAAACCACTGTACATTTACTCTGCCTATATCCTGCTTATACATATCTATGAATCCAATGAATCCCTTTAGTAGAATACAAGCTCCCTGAGGGCAGTAGTCTCACTTTGTATGTGTATACATTCCCAAAGTCTAAAACACAGACACTTAATGAACACTGACTTGAGTCTCTAGGACACACAGACATTACTCTGCCCACAACAACATCCTCACACCCTACTTTTTCTGCTCCTGTTTAAATACATGCAATCCCAGGAAGTCCTAGAACATTTTGGTTCAAGGGAAACTAACACCCAGGAAAAGAGTTGCAGGCAAAATACTTCAGGGGGAAAGAAGCTGATAAATCTGCAAAATGATGACCTGTCTTTGACCTGTAGAAACACTTGTGACTACTTGAACACCCAAGATGCAGACTTTGATCGGAAACTATAGTATTTGGGAGGCTAGTGGAGCCTAAAATAAGCATTTCTGTAATTCAGTTAACCAAGGAAAAGTATTTAAAGGTCTAAGATTCAGAGAAGTCTCCATTTCAACATACATAATAGTTCACTAGTCACAGAACAACCAGAAAGGAAGGAAGCATGACAAAGGATGTTACAGAACATCAGAAAGCAATTGTGTACATTTCTCTGGGCCTGAATACAACTGAAAACCATCTGTATTAGGCCTAAGTTGCAGAAATGACAAACATTCCTCAGCTGCATTTTTTTTAATTTAAGGGGGGAAAAAAGGTTTTACGTAGTTCACAGGACATGCCTATTAACTGAACAAAATGATACAGCATTCTATTTAAAGGCAAACCAGGTTGCCCAGTCACTACTCTTACAATACTAAAAAGCTTAACTTCACTGTAATGCTTTCCCACTATTTATAACTTACGAGTCATCTTATTTCATGCCTACCAACAAAATCATATGCATTTAGAGGCTCATTCCTTATTTAAGCCAAACTGTTTTGGAACAGTGAAATGGGGGGAGATTTCAAAATGGACTTTTTTTCTTCATATTTGATGATCTGCTCATCTAGTCAAAATCTAACCCCGAGCTTTCAAAAATCTGTAAGCATGTGCCTAAATAACATGACTACAATAAGTATCCAGTTAGCTATGCCTAGATATGTGGTCAGCATAATAACTAACAATTCACATTTCTACAGCACTTTATGGTTGACAAAGGGGCCTTTCTCACAACAATACTAAGGTATAAGTAATATAGTTTCATCCTTTACAGATTAGGATATTGAGGCTCTGAAAAATTAACAGTAACACACAACTAGTAGTGGATTTGTAAACACTGGTACTAGAAATTAACTTTCCTGAAACGGAAGGCTAATTCCAGTAATGTGTAAACTAATACACATTTTTTTAATGGCAACTGTAGGCTAGCAAACATTACACCACCAAAAGACCTGCACCCAAGGAAAAAAGTGATACTTAAGGATTACAAAATCTTTACAGTGAGTATTGCCAGTGAGTTCAAGTTCCTGGAAATATTTCCAAAGTTCTAAGTTTGTATATGAAAATAATTCTCAATGAAATAAACTGATAATACCCGCGCCCCCCCCACTACAATGCAGGAACTAGTAATCCTGCTACAGAAGGTTTTGGTAAAAGGCAATTCCAAACAGTAGATGACTCCACACCTTTGTGTAAATTTGTCAAGATTCCTACTTGAAGTGTTTCACTAGCTTTCACAATATCAACAATACGCTTTAGTTACTTAGTATCAAAATACCAGAACCCCCTTGTGCTTGTACCTTCTACACTTTTGCTAGCTGAGTTTCCCCTTTCCCCCACTGTCATCTAGAATTAAAAGCATAGCAGGGTGGAACAGAGAAAAACACAATCATTAACAGCCCAGGGAAAAAAAGCATCATCACATTCCTTTAAGACCACTCAAATTCTGCTAGGACCAACAGATTCCAGAGACGACTCTAAAAAAAAATGCTGGGTTCCCTCAGCTGGGGGAAAAAAATAAAGGCCCTTAACTCCACATGGAAGGTAACCCTCCAATTTAGGTTACAGGCATCAAAGCTAAAAAGAAAAAAATCTTCTGCTAAATTTGCATGGAAAATGCTTAAAACAAAACTCTTACTTGTGGAAAACTGATTCCTGAAATGAGTATCTTCATTTCAAATCTCAAGATTCACCTTCCAACATTTTATCAAGACATATAAGACCTACAATAAAGTTGCTCTTAAGAGTCAATTACAAACTACAGTTGAGTGGCCAAAAAGAGTTTCACTGCCACTAATGAAAAAGTCTGAAAAGGCAGCATTAAGGGCCTCCTTTACAAAGGCTCTCCTAACAGATCCATCTGAATGATCTCTCCAGATACCACAGATGACAAGCAAGCCATCTCTGCCTGACCAAGATGTACCACTTTCACTCTAGTCCTCCAATAAAATGGCTTTCAAGAATGTATGCTGTGGCCAGAGCCCCTTCCTCACTCAAACACCCAAATATAGGCACACTGATCACAAAATGATTTATTTTTGACAATAATTATTTTTATTTTACAAACAGGAATCAAGAAGTCAAATAATCCTGAGTTTAAAGAGTGATACTCAAAGTAATTCCTTCATAATAAATCTTGTTATAATGCAGTCTTTAGCGATTTATATCCTGTTAGAAATAAACAAGTTAATATCTTTCTACTGTTTCTATTTGAAGTGCCATCTTTACCAAAACTGGCAAGATGGTGACCTGAAATATCTATAATAAATTTTTTTGGGTTGCAGCCCTCTTACTCACTTGGCTGATAATGTGTATATGTAAACATGTAGATACACATATGTCTGTATGTACTCTACATTCCTCTAGCACCTGGGGATAAACAAGAATGATAACCCAGGTAAGCAAAGGACAGGTGTACTATGTGGACAAAGAAAAGCTTTAGAAAAAACCACTGTAATTCTTTTCACTAAAAAGTGACCATTTTTACTATATACCATAGAGATATCTCTACACATTCTTAAATTACATGACAGTATTCACAAGAAGTGAAGCATGGAATCCTATAAATGCCTACTGATGGATTTCTGGGAGGTGAAGCTCAGACATTCAACATTCTCATGGGGAGGCAGGGTACCAGATGGCGGGTAAAATTTCTCCCATTTTAAATCCTAGGACACCAAGGAATTGGGGCTAATGAGTCACTTCTAAGTGACTGATTCCAGTTACCAAGGGAGTCAGAGGAAGTACCAGAAATAAAATCAGTCTTAGGACTTTTACCTAAGAGGTCACATTCCCCCCCTCCCTCTAAATACTAAAGGGCATCTCAGAATTATTTCCAAATAAACTAAAGAAAGCTGTTATTCTAGCCAAGCCCACCCAAAAATTTATCATATAGGAGGGGAGGAGAAATTATGATATGGAGAGGGGGGAGAAATGAGGAAATATGCACACACAGGTTTTGAATGTAGAAATGCAAAAAGGAGGTTTGAAAATCTATGACCTTAATTTGAATAAAACAAACTCCCCACACCCCTTTCCTTTCAGAATTACCCCACAAATGAAACCATCTGAAAAAAAAACCAAACACTTCCCCAGTGGTTTGAACTAGAGTTTAGGCTGGTCAGCAATTCCTGTAAATAAATTAGCTGTATAGTCCTATGGTGTTTTCTAGTGTTTTATGGGGCCTTTTTACACAAGGATACTCTTCATTTTCTAAACAAGAACTGCTTTCTTCCAAGGTAGGTTATTTCTTTCTGAAATCATTTCAGTAACTCTTCAAAGATAACATGAAATAAAAAACGTATACCTACAAAACATCCTAAAGTAATTCCCCAAAGTAATTAGGTGTGATTTATATACATAGGAAAGACTAGAGATAGCAGGAAAATGGACAAGCAGGACAGCTTTGAAAATAATGCTGAATCTGCTGCATAGTTGGAGGAAGAAGAAAGCTGTACATGGGCCTGGTGTATGTACAATCCTATCTCTTTCTGTTCCGCTTCACATAGAAATGCTCATCTTTTTGGTATATTAAAGATCAATAATTTTTAAGTTTTAAGAAAAAAGATCACAGCAACTCATCTTAGTATTTGCATCATTATTAACAAATGAGAAGGTCAAACTGTGTAGACACCTTGTCCAGATCAATCCAGAAAGGCCTAAGGAAGAGAGAACTTTGATAATGTTACAACACTTTGGCAGAGGAAGAAGGAGGCAGTTTCGAGAGCATGAACTAAGTAGAGATATGTAAACTGAAATGGAAGGAGAGAAAATAAAGAACAGTAAGAGACTTACTTGGCTGGATCAAAGAATGCTGGCAGGAGAATCGTGGGATAAGAGATGCATGAGGGAAAAGGCACAGATTCAAAGACTTCTTAGAGCTGAAAGAAACTTTGAGAGACCTAGTCCTGGAGTCTGCGAATTTTTTTAAAATACTTTAACAACTGTTATTTTAATTGGCTTCCTTTGTAATCCTATGTGTTTTATGCACTTAAAAACATTGTGAGAGAGAATCCCACGACACAAAAAGGTTAAGAATCCCTATCTAGTCCAGCCCCTTTATCTCAGCAGAAGTTACTAAACCAAAGGGAAATAGCTGGGGGTAAAACTCAGACTAGAGCACCAGACCTGGTTCTTGCTGATCACACTAGGCTCTAGACTCCATCCTTTCAGCATCTGTCCTTCCCTGGCCAACCCTCACGCCCTCTGGACCCCTGTTCTACTGCTAACAAATTGCCCTTCCCCTCAGCCTCGCACCCTCCCCTGGAAATTACCTGGCATATATTTCCTAACAGGCACGTCAGACCATGTCACTGTCCTACCCCCATTCAGTGAGCTCCAGCACCTCCCTATGCCACCTGACTTCCAAAATCAACTCTCAAATCCTTCATCTGGCACTCCGAGTCCTTGCCAGCCTTCTTCTGTCTTCTTCTCTCCATTCATTCTGTGATCCAGTTACATTGTCCCCTTTGCAATTCTTCATACAGGACACTCCAACACCAGATCTGGTACCCTTTTCGCTGGCTATCCCCCCACCTGGGATGCTCTCCTTCCTCACATCTACTTCGTGGCTTCTTTCAAGACCATGCTGAAATCCCACCTCCTACAAGCAGCTTTACACACACACACACCCCTCAACCCCATCTTCTTTCTTTTCCAACTGTGTGGATCTTGTATGTAGTTGTTGGCCACAGCTGGGATTTCCTTAAATGTGTACATGTTGTTTGCCCTTAACAGACCCTAAGATCCTGGAAAATAGAAATTCTTTGTCTTTGTGTCCTCAGGCCTAGCACTTCCTAAATACTTCTGGTGACTATAAAAGCAGGACAATTTTGTTAAGCAGATACCTAGAGACAGGAAACAATCGGAAAACACACAATAGTGTATATAAAATTAAAAGACACAAAATAAGGAGTGCAGGCTCACCAGCATGGAGGACTCGGACTTAGGAAAGTTGAGTTTTTCAAGGAACAAGAGATGACTGAGTAAAATTGCCCCAGATGATGTGACAAGAAAGGATTAAAGGAGAAGGCTGAAGGGAAAGAAAGGGAGAGATACAGGACCGTAATCCAATCTAAAGTATGGCCACAGACAGGATAGGTGTAGGACCCACAAAAGACGATTAAAATTCTGAGGCTCCTAATAACACTGTTTACAAATATTTACTTACCACCAGCTATATGTACTGGACAGTATCCCAGCCTTCAATTGAGTAGAGGTGATAAGGCAGATCAGACAGTATATAAGATACAAATTAACATAAATATAAGAGGATTTGATGATGATGGCATAGTAGAAAAAGAACTGAATTTACATCAGCAAGAGAGTTTGAACCCTGGACCTGACATTTATTATATGTGTGACTTTGGCTAAGTCACTTAAAAATGTTGAGCTCCAATTTCTTCATCTTTAAAATGGAGTGGATGTGGGGAGTAGGAGTGCACATTCACTCAATAAACATTTATTAAGTATTTACTGTGTGCAAGGCCATATACATAAAGCAGGTGGTAGAATAGTGACTAGAGCTCTGGGCCTAAAGTCAGAAAACCTGAGTTCGAATGTGACCTGGGACACTTTATGTGACCCTGTACAAATCACTTAGCCTGTTTACCTCAGTTTGCTCAACTGTAAAATGGGGATAATAATTGCACCTACCTTGCAGGGTTGTTTCAAGGATAGCATAGCACAGTGCCTGGCACATTGTAGGAAACACATATTTATTCCAAGAGGACGAAAAGACAAAATTTAAAAGGCTTTCTTCACAAGAAGCTCAAGTGAAGGGGAGTAGAAGAGAGACAGGTACATAATTAAAAAGAGAGAGTAATTTGAGAAAGAGTACTAACCACCTGGTGGGAAATCTGGGAAGTTTCCCTAGATGATGGACCTGAGCTGAGCCTGGAAGGAAGATAAGAATTCTGAGGTGGAAAGATGAGCAGGGCATGCACTGCAGGCATGGAGACACAGCTTGTGAAAAGGTAGTCAAAAGGTGAGCTGCCTGGCAGACCAGTTCAGCTAGAATGTATAAAGAGCAGTAATTATAAGGGAAGATTGGAAAGGTAGGCTGGAGCCAGTCTGTGGAGGGTCCTAAACACCAGGGAGGTGTTTGCATTTTATCAATAAGAAACTACTGAAGGCTTGGGGGCAAAGGAATGACACAGTCAGACTGTGACTTGGGACAATTATTTTGGTAGCCATATGTAAGATGGGTTGGAAACCCAAGGACTTTAAACAGGGAGGCCATTTATGGGACTATTACCATAATGTAAGCAAAAGGGGAACATGGCCTGAAATAAGATGATAGCTTTATGTAAATGGAGAGAAGAGGGCAAATGAAAATGTGGCTGGATTATTTCAAGTGACTCCCAATTCTACTAACAGGCCTGGACATTGGAGAATGGTTGCTTTAAAAATCATCCTTGGATAACAGAGGACTTGTGTTCAACTTAGATCTAAAGAGCCATAAATGCTAGCTAAATGAGTCAATTCAACATATATTTAAGTGGCTATGTGTAAGGCACTGGGGAAGAAGGGCTAGAGAAAAAAGCAACATTACAACGACTTGAGAGGAAATAAGGAAACTGCTTCATGAGGAGAGATGTGTGGCATCACAAGTAGGCCTTTAAGGCTAGGTAGGGCTCCATGGATGGGGGAGGAAGGGAAGAGAAAGCAGCTCTTGCTGTATCCAAAGAGCATAGGTAGGTCACAGAGTGTGGGACATGGGCAAGGCAACAGACTATAGAAAGGTGGAAAGGTATGCTGCAACAAGACACAAGAGGTCATAATACCACAAGGGTCCTGCAACAATGTACAACACTTACCAAAAGTAACACAAATACTAAAATTAGGAGGCATGCAACCAGGGAGGTTTGGTTCACTGGTTTCTACTTATACAACTTTAGACTAGATGTGCTTAAAAAAACACAAAATCATAGGATGAAAGGTTCTGTTTTCTAGTGTTATGTGAACTTTAAAGTTAAAGGGAAAGAGAATGGGGAATTCTAATTTGATTCTAAGTCAACTTATCCTAAAATCAATAAAACCAGGTAGCCCAGAGGACGATATGAGCTATACCATTATTAAGGTATATACATATAAGAACACTCTGTTTATTAGGCATTAAGTTCTCAATCTGACTGATAAAATGCTTTCTTTATTAGCCTGCAGACTTGTGCTTCCAAAAGTCATCCTAGCAAAAGTTCTTCAAACAAATCTCATTATTATCTCTCAAAAATCAATAACCATCTGCATCATACTTTTTTGGTAGGATGTAAACTACAGCCCTTGTATGGGGAAGTTCCTTCTACCAAATGTTCGGTAACTTAAAAGAATTTTAGAGAGGCTGAAAAAGTTACTGTGAAAGACAATGTTAAGTTGATTTTCAAATGTTTTCCTCAAAGCTTTGATCTCATATAGACCGGAGAGCAATGAACAAGCAGGTAAAGCCGTCCTTAGCTATCCTCAGTAATCTGAGGGGAGTGGGGGGCGGGGAGGAAGAGAAAAACCCAAGGCGGTCAGAAATCAAAAATAACTTTTACGTAAACAAGGGCAAAATTGCAGGTCTTACGCTGGCCAAGAGGGAAGCAGCCACATAATTTCACTCCACTAGGCTGGGAGGAGGAGGTTTGGAGGGTATCTCCTCACGCCATTCTCTCCCTCTAGCGAGAAGCCTCTCTCTGACATGGTCCTCTCAAAGATAACAGATGGGTTGTTTTTGTGTTTTCTCGAAGACGGGAGATGGAGGCTGGGAGTGGGGGTGAGGGGAAGGCCTGGGCACTTCGGTTGCTCTAACTGATGCTTCCCAAGGTGGTTCCAGACCCTGAGATCATCGGGGATGGAAAAGGTGATGCTGCTCTGCCCCCAAAAGAGTGACATGGGATTCGGCGGCCCCAGTCGGGCAAGGACCCCACAAGTGCGGGTGATTCGCTCTCCCGAGCCGGCCCCCGCCCCACCCTCGCCCACTCGGGGGAAGCCCACGAGCGCCAGGGCCAGCCCAGGCCGGCAGCTGGGTCTGTTACCACAACAAACTGGAGGGAGGCGAGGGCTCGTTGCCAGGCACAGGGGCCTCCCCTCCTCTCCCCGCCCTCGCCCCGAGCGCGAGCCCGAGCCAGGAGTTGGGGAAGGGGCACCAGGCGGCCCCCAGCGCGCCCTCGCCGCCCGCCAGCCCCCCGGGCGCCCCCGGCCAGGGACGCGGGTGGATGGGGGGCCTGGCGCTCGAGGGAGGGGCAGCACCTCGCCCAGGGGCTCCCCGACCCCCCGCGGGACCAGCGAGTCCCGAGAGGGCCGGACCCGGGCGCCCCCCGCCCGCACTCACCGCCGGTGGGTCTGGGTCTCAGCCGCGGGCTCGGGCTGCCAGGAGGAGCAGGAGGCGGAGGCGGAGGCCGAGAGATCCGGGGCCCCGCCGCCGGGTCATGATCCCCTCCGCCCGAGCCGGCCCGGGCCCCGGGCCCCCGCCCCCCGGAGCCGCCCCAGCGCCCGCCCGTCCCGTCCCGTCCCGGGGGGAGGCGGGGAGCCGCCGCCGCCTCAGCCGCCGCCGCCGCTCCCGACCCCGACCCCGGCTCCGGCTCCGATTCCTTCCCGCCTCCGCCGCCGCCGCCGCGGCCTCAGCCCCGCGCTCCCGCCTCGACCTCCCGCTCCGCCCGTCCGGGGCCACAGCCGGGCCCCTCGTTCTGCAGGCACCGCCGCCAGGCCCAGCCAGCCGAATGCCGAGCGGCCGCCCCCATTCCGCCAGCCAGCCCAAGCCCAGCCCCGGCCCAGCCCCGCCAGGCCGGAACTACTCGCTGGGAGCCCGCCCCTCGCCGCCATGACACCTACAGAGGCGGAAGTGCCCGCCGGCGTCGGCGCCGGCGCCGACGCCGCCATCATGCGGCCGTCAGTGTCCGGGAGCATCCTGCGATGGCGATTGGGCGCGCCTCCGTGGGGAGCCAGCGTGGATCGAGCTAGATGTCTAGGGCGTGGGGCCGGCCTGCCAGCGCCTTGTCACCGGAGAGCCCGCGGTGGTCACTCTGGCGGGACTAGGGGGCCGATCGGGAAACTGCGCGATCTGTGTGACGTCACCGAGGTTCAGTGTGACGTCATCGTGCCTGACCTGGCACACTCCCCGCAGGCAGGCGGTGGTCCATCTCACGCTTCATTGAAGGCTTTGACCTTGCTCACCTTCTCCCCTCCTGCCGCTTCCCAGGCCTCCCGTGTATACAGGATCCTAGTCCACGGCCATGGTTCTCTCCCAGACTCAGGTCTCCCCAGCTCAGCTGCCCAGGCGACCTTCCTAAAGGGCAGGTCTGACCCCCCTCCCGTCCCCGGGGGCTCCCCGCGATCCGACGGCAAGCCCTTCGCAGAGGAGAGATTCGAATCAAAAACATTTTAGGGACATACTGCGTGCCAGGCACCGAGGCAAGCTAGGCAGCTCCTGCCCCCAAAGAGCTTCCCTTGTCAGGGCAGAGACAAAGGCCCCGAGAGAACGGAGACTTCGGGGAGAAACAAGCGGAGTTCTGGCCAGGAGAGCGTGCCCAGTGCCAGGGGCAGGCAGCCCGGGCGCAGCCAGCAGGCGGGTCGGAGTGCCATCGCTCCCCAGGGGTTATACTCTGCTGGGGAAGGAAATAAGAAGTGCAGCTTGAGGGGAAATTGAGAAAGGGAAAGACATGACACCTCACGGAGGGAGGAGCGCCCAGATGGGACCAGAAAAAGGGGCTTCCCGAGGGAGAGATGAAGGGGACGGGGCCGACGAGGACAGCGCAGGGAGCAGCCGCTCGGGAAGCTAGCGCCGGAGTCGTGATGGATGGAGAGAGGAGAAGTTGTGGAGGGCCTCGGGTGCCGGGCGGAGGACGCAGTGTGCCACCCCTAGGCAGCGGGTTGTCTTAGTTCTAGGTGGAGGATCCGGGGGAGAGCCTGGAGGCTGTTACCGCAGTCCGGGCCGGACTGAGATAATGACTGTTGAAGATGGCGGCTAGGACGTTTTTCACTTGAGGAGAAGCCATCGCAGGAGGGACGGCAAAGACACACAGAAGACAGTCCATCTGGCAGAGAATAGCCGACCTTCCGCCGTCCTCCAGTCTCAGCTGGCCCGAAGCCCACTCCTCCAGTCTTTCTTTAGGTGCCTGCTAGAAGATGCTGTTGTGGTGGCTATTATCTCTGTTTTGGTGTGTTTTTATTTAGTTAAATTGCATTTTGTTTGGGTTGCATTCAGGAGTGTCAGCATGTGCCCAAGGGCTGCCTTTACTCTAAACCACCACTGGAAAATTTATGCCCCTCCTGCATGTCACTTCCTAGGGCCACAATTCCTGCTGTCCCATCCTAGTTAAGACATTGCTAAATAAGTGGAGAGAAAAGTACTTATGTGAAAGACAAAGATAGAATCAGCAGGTCAGAGTAACTAATTAAAGATGAGGGATCAGGGAGAGTCCAGAGTCAAGGATGACTTTATGCTTTCATAGTTTCTGTGATAGAATAAAGAAAGAAAAGTGTTGGAGGTCGTTCAGAAGAAGGAAACTGAAAGGCATTTTGGAAGACTGGACTTGCCAAAAAGGCCAGAGGTTGGATTTAGGAGGGAGAAATTTGGAAGAATATGAGAAAAGGTTGAAGGAGGATGACTCAAGCTGAAGGGTCAAATTTAGCGTGGGAAGTGACCTCAAAGAAAATCTGATCCAGTGGCCCCATTTTACAGATGAGCAACTAAGGCCCAGAGAAGCAGTGTGACTTGTCCACTATTACACAGCTAGTTGGTAGACTGGAAGCCAAATCACCTTACTCTGATGCTAATGTTGTTTCTGGTCTACTATAACTTGTTTTTTTTATTATTATTAAAAACTTTCCAAATAGAAGGGGAAGGGAAGAAGAGAAAGGGGTGGGGGGGCAGTGATAGAAGGGAGGGCAGATTGGGGGAAAGGATAATCAGAATGCACACCATTGGGTAGGGTAAGAGGAGAGTTGGGAAGAAAATTTGGAATTCGAAATCTTGTGGATGTAAATGTTGAGAACTAAAAATAAATTACTTAAAAAATCTTTCCAAAAGGCAACCTGAGCCAAAGGAAAAAGCATTTGACCTGAAATAAAAAGGAACTGGGATTGAGCCCTGGCTCTGACACTCAGAAACAAGGTGAAACTAGCAGTTCTTACCACAGAGAAATGTGCTTGAGGTGAAGATAAACTCATCTGGGGGAAGAAACACAATGGGAGAAACTTTGAACCTTGGAACAAAAGACCTCATAGGAGGAGAGATTCTGAATATTGCCTCATGGAAGGAAAAAAGATATAACAAAACACAATGAAACTGCTTCCAGGAAGGCCTTGGCTAAGGGGAGTGGGGCAGGAAGGAGTTCACCTGGGTTGTGGCCTTTTTGTTTTGGGGGGCTAACCCCATGATTTCAGCAGTCTACAAACTTTCAATGAAGAAACTTCCTCTGACAATGCAAATCAGCACCTGTACTTCAAATTATGATCTTAGCTGCCTGGGGATGGAGGAGCGGGGAGACTTACCCAGGGTCACATTGCCAGCATGTGTCAGAGATCAGACTATTCTGCAGTTATTACTCTTACTGATTAGATACTGATCTGAGGTGTTTCTACCAGATGAAGAATATGAATGTTGTCACCTCTACATTTTAACATCTTGACATGAAATCCCTGTCAGCCCAGCCTAGTCACACCTCTGCCTCCCTTTCATCAACTGTGAAATAGGCATTCACATATATTACCTATTTAACAAAATTATTTTGAGTCAAATGTTCTATAAATTGTAAAGTACCATGAGTATTACCTCCTTTTATATTCTTATACCCTTAGAAAGCAGACAAACTATCATCTGTGAAGATACATTGAAATGGTCACATTGCCCTTTAAGGCAAAAAAAATCATTTGACTTGCACTGTACAGGGAAGAGGAAAGTGCCTTCCCCTAGAGGACCAGGATTAACCAGAATACCCAATCCCACAAGACATTTTGTTTATTGATTTTTACAGAAACTTCCTCCTTTCTGTTTGAGAAACAACACAGGAAGGAACACAGTGCACTAGCCTTGATCACTGAGGTGACAGGCCACGGGAACCGGGGAAGGGGAGAGGAAGTGAGAAATCAGAGATGTCCTTATATTCCCCCACGTTCCACTGTCCTGAGAAATTACAAGACATCTGAGAATGAGTCTGAGTATTACAGCTTAGTAACCCAGAGGAAAGGGGCAGAAAAACTAGTCCTAGCCTTTAGCAGTTGAAATATGTTCCAGACAGTACAATTTGCCATAATTGTAGAAACCATGTTTTCTGAGCACCAGACTGGGAGACATGGTCTGAACAAAAGATAATCCTTTTACACAACCTTTTCTTGTTATCAGGATCATTCTGAAAAATCCAAGGTACCTTTGCCACATCCCTCCCAGCTAATGTCATGTTTTTGTGTGCTTTTAACCTTCCCCCATTTTCCCTCCATAGCAATTTATGTCCCTTCCTTCCCCTCTAAATTTACTTCCAAGAAGCTGCCTCTAACTCCACCCTGTTCAAGCCTTTCAGTTCCCTTATCACTCTCTCCTACTCTTTCAGAATGATGCTGTATCCCCCTGCACCACATTTGTATATGTCCAAAGGTTATATTATAAATGAATTTAAATTTTTTTGTAAGCCTTCCTCGGTAGAGGAGCCCCGTCCTTCCTCCTCTCCATCTCTAGACAGTCTGGTCAAGACTACGCACACAGGATAATGGATACCATAGGTGGGGTTCTGGGGGACATTTCTGTGGTCTCACTATAGAAAAAGAACTAAACCAGAGGAGTGCTCGAAGGCTGGCAGAGCACTTTATTTACGTTATTTCATTTGATCCACAGTAGGTCCACAAATGAGATAATTGTAAAGCACTTAGCACAGTGCCCGGCACATAAGTGCTATAAAAATATTAGCTGTTATGATTATTATCTTCTGTCTCAGTGTCCAGTACTTTAGTACTTCATGCTGCCTCTCAAGAGATTTGTGGAATCAGGCTTGAAGGTAGAAGGTAGCTAAGTTCAAAGGACATCTGGCTTCATCTCCATTTTTTAGGATTCAGAAATATGCCCAAAGTCACAAGCTAATAAGCAGAGCCATGATTTGAACCGAGGTCATCTGACTACAGTGATTCTTCTGCCGCCACCACGTTACGTTCACTGCGCTAGGGAATTACTACGGGCCTTATAAAATCAAGCGGAAATAGGACATGTATGGAGAGGAAAAGCAAACTTTCTCAGCTTCCTGTCCAGGTTCTTGGATGGGAGATCCAGACAAGTAAGCAGGAAAAAATCACAAAGGACAATTCACCTGAACCTTGTCATCCGTCCTCAAACTTCCTACGGCCCCTCCCCCATCTCTCTCAGCTGAGAACCTTGAAGCCTATGGCTTCCTCTTCTCAACCTCCTCCTCAGCTAAAATCTCCCTGATCCCCTCTGTCACCATCTCCACCTTCACCCCTATCTCATATCATGAGATGCTTTACCAAAGCAAAGGTTCCCTGTTACAGTCGAGAGTATCACTACCCTCCTCATTACTCAGGCTCCAAACCAAGATTTCATCCCTCCTCATTCTCACTCCCACTTTTAATCTGTTGCCAAAGCTTATTAGTTTTACCTTCCTAATATCTCTTAAATAAGTCCTTCCCCCTCCCCCCATTCTAGTGTTGCTACCTTCCTGGTGTAGGTCCTCGTCACCTCACCCTTGAACTATAGAAATAGTCCGCTGGTTGGTCTGCCTTCTATGCGTCTCTCCACTCCTTACTAAAGGATAGGTCTGATCATGTTACCCTTCTCTTTGCTCTCCCCCTACACTCCCCCACTTTTCCTCAATAAACTCCAGTGGCTCCCTATCACTTTCAGGTTCAAATGCAATAGCCTCAGGCATTCAAAGCCCTTTATAACCTGCCTGCCTCCCTCCACCTCACCTTTGTAATCTTACACTTCTCTTTTCTCCACCTGCTCTAAGATCCAGTGAAATTGGTCTCCTCCTCAAATAAAACACTAGGAATTTTCACTTGTCCTTCCTCATCTCTGCCCTTGACTTCTCTAGATTCTTTTAAATCCCAGCTAAAATTCTGCCTCCTAGAGGAAAACTTCCTACAGGAAGAACTCTTAATTCTAATGCCTTCTGCTCATTATTTCCAGTTAATCCTATACATAGCTTGTTTATATGTAGTTGTTTGCATGCTGTCTCTACCTTTAAACCATGAGGTCTTTGAGAATAGGTATTGTCTTTTTCCTCTCACATTCTCAATGCTTAGTATAGTTCCTGGAACATAGCAGGGGCTTCATAAATGTTTTTTGACTGCCCTGGTCCTTTGTGTTCCTAGAAATGTAGAACAAAAGTGACATAGGTTTTAGACAATAAGGGACTGGCATATGATGGTGGCTGTGAAATTGGAAACACTGAGTCAGTCCAAGTTAACTGCTACAGAAGCACAGAAGAGTGGAACTAGAAGAGAGCTTAGCATCCAGTCTAATCCTCTATTTGTTGGATTGGAGTCCATCCCTTGACAGATAAGGACAGCAAAGCCCAGAGAGGTCAAGCTATTTTCCCGAGTTCTGAAGCAAGTCAACAGCAGGGCCAAAAGTAGAATCGAAGTCTCGACTCCAGACTAACGTTCTTCCCACCGTAGTTGATGAACCAGAATCCATATGGTAAGATGGATAAGGTATTGAACTTGGAATCAAAATGACATGGATTAAATCGTAACAGATGCTTAGTAGTTTTGTGACTCTAGGCACTGTAGTCAATTCATCTAGGCCCCAGTTTCCTCATTTGTACAATGAAAGACTTGGACTCTTTGAGCTCTAATATCCCTTCCATGTCCAATTTATGATCTTTTGATAACAGAGTGGATATAAGATTTTAAAGCGGTAGGAAATTTTTCCCTTCTCTAAATCTATTCTGCATGCTGACAATTGTTTAACAATGGGGTAGGGGGAAGGAGATATGTACTCACTACACACTTTTACATTTAATCTGTACTATTACCATTTCCTCCATCACTTAAGTTTGGAAAATCAACAAAACAATACATCAAGTCCTGATTTGTAGTGGTTTGCCCATTTCCAAGTATAAAGGCTCACACTGAAAATTTAATAATGGCCAAGTCAATTCAACAGGGTAGTTAGATGGTATTGGGCTTGGAATCAGGAAGAGTCATCTTCATAGCTAAAATCCAACCTCACACATTTACTAGCCGTATGACCCTGAGTAAGTCACTTAACTGAGTTTGTCTCAGCTTTTTCATCTGTAAAATGAACTGGAAAAAGAAATGGCAAATCACTTTAGTGTCTTTGCCAAGAAAACCCCAAATGGGGTTGGACACGACAAACCAGTGAAATAGATAGAACTGAAGACAATTCAAGCGAATCAAGCACCCCCCCCCCCCCGTCTGTATGTTCTCTATATCCCTATTTATGTTTCTATTATCTCCTCTATCCGAAAGGTAGGGACAATTTTTGCTTTTCCCCCAGGGCTTAGCATAGTGCCTGACACATGGTAACCACTTAATAAATGCTTGCTGAGATTGTTACTCATGTGACCCAGTTCCTGTGTAATAATGGTTCTCTGTTATTCCCTTTTTGAGATTGTCAGGACCAGAAAGGAAAGTTCCTTTGGACTGAACCAGACCTAGAGAGATCACCAAATTTCTGATCCTTTGGGATGTGAGAAATCTTAGAGTGTGGCTCAGTTCTTTACTCCCTTCTAGACTCCTGTTTGAAAAGTTTATCTGGGACCATAAAGGAGGGAGGAAAGGCTATGAGGGAAAGGAATAGCCCAGGGGTGGGAAATCTGCAGCCTCAAGGCCACGTGTGACCCTTTAGGTCCTCAAGTGCAGCCCTTTGACTTTTCTTTCCTACTACATTGGACACTACTGATTACCCCCCTCATTATAAAAACTCTCTCTTCCCTGGGTTTCCCTGACACTGCACTATCATTGCTCTTACTCGTACAGTGTAGGTCTTTTCAATTTCTTTAATATGATCATTCTGCCCCCTCTGAGTAAGTCTTCTCCCCAGTTGTGTCCTGCATCCTCTTCTATTGATGAGTTCATCAATTCCCAAGGTTTTAACATAGATTAACAGATAACTCCCCCAAATCTATATATTCAGCTCTTCTCTCTCTTCCTTTATCACAGCTGCCAATGGACATCTCCATCCAGATGCCTCCTAGGCATCTCAAATTCAATATATCTAAAACAAATGTTTTCATATTTTCCCCCTAAACATACCATCTTAACTTCCCTATTTCTGTTAACAAATCTCTCAACCTTATAGTCATCCTCAACTCTGCTTTCTCACTCAACCCACACAGCCAAACAGTTGTAAAATCTTGTTAATTCTATTAGAATATTACTAGAATAATTATATTTAGAATATTGTCTACCATATGCAAGTTAGGCCTCTTCCACTAAACATCTGTACATGTGTCCCCTATCCACTATTCCAAATTAATGAATAAAGTGTTTATTAAGCACTTATTATGTGCTAGGCACTGTGCTAAGGATTGGAGATAAAAGTAGACAGTCCCTGTCCTCAAGGAGCTCCTATTCTGATGGAGGAGGTTAACATACAAAGAAGACTTCAACTGCATGTCAGATGAACTTCGTCTCCTTCCAAACTCACTTCTGCCTAGGGATCCTTCCTATTTTAAATCTATCCAATCATGATCAACAATTCCCAAGCACTCTGTATGAAAGGCATTTCATTGTTCTTCGATATTACATTTCATTACTAGTAGGAAAAGAGATGGAAGAATTTGCCTCAGGTCAAAGAAAAAATTTAGAGAGCACTGACAATATTTACACTGATCTCCATGACTGACAGAAAGGCTAACCAGCTGGTAGCAAACTCTCCTGAGTCCCTACTAGCATATCATCACACACAGTTAGCACAGATAGTGCTTGGCACCGAATAAGTAAATCACTTCATCTATGCTTTTTTCATTCATTTAGTCAATAAAGTTTTTTAAGTGTTTACTCAGTGCCAAGCACCAGGAAATAAGAAGGCAAAAATAAATCCCTGCCCTCTGGAGCTCCCATTCTGATGGGAGAAGAGGACATGTAAATAACTGTATACATAGAAGATACATATGGTGTAAAGTCCTTGAACTCCACAGAAACAACTGAGTTTAACACCAAATAGCTAAAATGGAATGCTACAGGATGACCATATTTCTTCTCCACCCATTCCACTCCCCACACGAATTGAGGATTTTTCTTTATTCTCAGCGGTGTAAGGACATTAACTTGATTATTTCAGACAAAATGCAGATCTCAGACCATTCACTCCTCATTCTCTTGTGGCCATATCCTCCCATAAATTCCCTCTGGAAGATCCAATCAGAATGGTGAGGGGTGGGTGGACCTGTGCTTTTAATATTAAGAGGGCACCAACACAACCCTCAATTAGTCTATCTGTTATCCTTTGCTCTTGTCATGATGGATAATCCAACTCCTTTTCTTGTCACACATCAAGGAATTCATGAAATGTGTGTTACTTTGTCTTGTAATTGTTTTTCAGCATGTGATATTTTATTTTTCCTATTAGACTGTGAGGTCTCTGAATGTAGCAACCATACTTTCTGTCTCTTCCTCAACTCTCAAGACCTAGTTAATGCAGGATATTAAATAGGAGTTGTATGCAATTAGTGGTGCTGATTAACTGTCTACTGGTCCTTAATAATGATAATTGTTATTATTATAGCTAGCATTTATATAATGCTGTAAGGTTTGCAAGATACTTTACAAATATCTTATTTGATCCTTATAAATGAGAGATTTGTAAAGCATACAGCATAGTGCCTCACACATAGTGGGTACTTAGCAAATGCTTGTTCTCCCTTTCTCCCATTTTCAACAATCCCAGGAAAAATATACAATTACTATTCCTGATTTACAGATGAGGAAACTGAGGCAAATAAGGGTTAAGTGACCGGCCCAGAGTCTCACAGCAAGTATCTGAGACTGGGTTTGAATTCAGGTCTTCCTGACTCCAGGTCCAATATTACATTCACTGTACCAACTAGTCTAGGAATGGTTAGAACTCACTTCTGATGATGTAAATTCTGGGAGAGAAGATAATAGAGTAGAATTTAATCTAATTCCAAGCATCTCCCCTCACATTGCCCATCCCACCAAAAAAGAACTGGCATTCATCTTAGGACTATAACTTGGGTGTGGGGAGGAGTGGTATCTGCATCCATTAAGGGAAGTATCTTTCTTAATAATGGAATGGGGAAAGATTTTTCATTAGAACAGCATTTCCCAAATTGATTTAGCCATGGGATACCTTGGGCCTTATAATATACTAATGGTCTCCATAAATTCTAGTCCCAATGTTTGGTGTATGGTCTAGGAATAAAGTAGAGCTAGACAATTTGAAAGAAATTATGGTATATGAATGTTACTATAAATCAATTAACAATATTTATTAAGTGCCTACTATGTGTCAGGCATTGTGCTAAGCAGTAGGGATATAAAAAAAGAAGCAAAAAGTAGACCCTGCCCCCAACCTGTTTACAATCTAACAATATTATTGTATAAAAAGAAACAGGATTTTCAGAGAAATTTGGTAAAACTTGCACAAACTCACATAGAGTGAAGAAAGCAAGAGTGAGAACAATTTATACAGTGAAACTATAACATAAAGGAAAACCCTAAAAGTCATCAGAATTTATATTTCTTTAATAACTGATCTTATATTCCAAAAGATTGACCCTTCTCTCAGTAGAGATGGCTATGGATATGGAACGCCGCCACACAGGTTAATATGTCCATTTGGTTTTTACAGCTATTTTTCTTTGTCACAAGGGGTGGTTCTATGAGGTGCTTATTAGGGAAAGACAATGTAAAATGACAAAAGGCTTTTTAAAAATTTAGAGCATAATCGAGGCAATTGAATCTATATTATATTGCCACATGAAGTATTTTAGGAAAAGAACTTAATATTTCACACTGTAAAGGGGAAATATTGCCAGCATTTACATTTTCTCATGTGACCTCTAATCATATGGTATGGACCATCAGAGCTCTATAGCACATTGGGAAATTGCCGCCTTAGACCCCTTAGAGGAAAGCAGATAAAAAACAGATGGCAACAGTCTAGAAGAAGAGATTAAATGAGATCCTTTCTAGTTCTCAAATTCTGATTCTATGAGTTGGATACAAATATGTTAGTACTGAATGATTCAAAGACTCCCTCCTGTCCCCACAGAAGGTCTAACCTAAACCTGCTATCTCTATGATTCACTTAACAGTGGGAGTCTGGCTTTACCTTCATGTTATTGTCCCTACAAAGCCTGAAGTTCCATCCCAAGCAATTTGGAAGAGAGATCTTTTACTGCCCACCTAAATATTTATAATTATCCTAATGACCTCACTGATTGGCAAAAAGACTAGCCAGCTGGTAAAAAGTCTCCTGAGTGCCTACTAGCACACTGTCCTATAAACATTAACATGTTCTTGGTACCTAGTCAGCACCACATAAATGTTTTTTAATTCATTCACTCATTCAATCAGTCAGTCAATAAGCTTTTATGAAATCTTCCAGATTATATGGCAAAAGGAAGACATCCCCTAGACATCCCCTAGGAGTTTAAAGATGCCTCCATTATTCATCTTTGTAAAGGAAAAGGAAACACGTTATCCTGTGATAACTGCTAAGGGATCTCTCTCTTAGTCACTGATGGCAAGATCCTTGCCAAAGTTCTCCTTAGTTGGGTGACCCTTTGTCTGGAAGGTGGTCACCTGCCCAAGAGTCAGGATGGCTTCAGAAAGGGCTGAAGAACAGTTGACAAAGTGGTTGCTGCCCAACAACTCCAGGAAAAATGCCAAGGGTAGACGAAGTTCTGTAAATAACATTCTTGGACCTGACCAAGGCCTTTGATACTGTTAAGCATGAGGGCTTGTGGAAGATTATGGTGAAATTTGGTTGCCCTAAGCAGTGTATACCAGTTTCATGATGACATCTGTGATCACATGGGTTCTGGATGAAGGGTCATGTTCTCTCATGCTTTCTCAGGCACCAATAGAGTGAGTTAGGATTGGGTGCTTGTTCTCACGCTCTTCAGAACGATATTTTCTGAGATGTCGGCAGATGCCTTCAATGAAGAGGAAAATGGCGTCAAGATCAGCTTCCTTATTGATGGTAAACTATTTCACTTAAGAGGGTATAAGCCAAGTCTAAAGTAGAGGATTGGTACCCAACATTTTGTTCACAGATAATTGTGTACTCAGCGCAGCCTCTGAGGCCAAAATATAACCGAGTGTGGATCAGTTCTCTGCTGTCTGTACTAATTTTGGCCTGACAATCAACATGAAGAGAAAAAGAGATCCTCCACCAGTCAGTACAATAGCACTCATATGTGGAACCACTGATCACAGTAAATGGAAAAATTTTGAAAGCTGTGAATAAGTTCATTTACCTTTCCAGTATACTTCACAGGACTATCCACATGGATGAATGAGGTTGTTTTATGTATTACCAGAATCAGCTCAGTGTTTGGGAGGTTCCGAAAGTGTGAGAGCAGAGAGCTACATATAAAACTGAAGCTCTATAGAGCTGTTGTGCTGACCTCATTGTATGTTTGTGAAACCTGAACAGTCTAGCAAGGACCATGCCAGGAAATTGAATTGCTTCCATTTGAATTGCCTCAGAAAGATCCTGAAGATTGCGTGGCAAGACAAAGTATCAGACACTGAGGTCCTCTCTAGAGCTGAAATGCCAAGCATTCAAACTTTATTGCAGAGAGAACAACTTGATGGTCATGTAACCCAAATGCCAAACACACGCTTACCCAAAAGACTATCGTACGTTTGTTCATGTGGTGGTCAGAAGAAGAAGTATAAGGATGCTCTCAAGGTATCTCTAAAGAACTTTAGTATTGACTTGGGGACATGGAAAACACTGGCACAGGACCACCTAGCATGGAGTGCCCCAAAAGAAGGTGCTGTTTTCTATGAGCAAATCAGAATCACAACGCAAACTGTACAAATCCCTAGTCCCCTCTACCCTAAATGTTCTAATGGACCACTTGTGCCCAATCTGTGGTAGTGCCTTCCAAATTTGTATTGGATTAATCAGCAACAGCTGAATACACCATACCTTGACCCCAACATAATAAGGTCATTGGTCTTTGAAAAAACATGAAGGATAAACACCAAGAAGCTTTTATGAAGTGTTTACAACTAGGTGCCAAGCACTAGAATAACAAGAAAGACCAAAAGAATTTGAAGTACTGCCTTCAAAGCGCTTATGTTCTGATGGGAGAGCCAACACTGAAACTATTATGTACATAAAAGCCTCCCTCATTCAAATCAAAGTCAATAGCAAGTCATGTCATCATCTCCCTGATGACATGATCCTCTTCAAGAACAAAGGACAAACCACAATCTTAGAGTAGTATGAGCTGCCTGAATGGGAACCTAGCTGGTCAGTTCCAGTTGGGCAACTCAACTTTCCCCTCCCCTCCCTCTCCCTCCTCTCTCCTCCCCTTCTTCTTCTCTCGCATTACCTGATGATGTTCTGTCCAAAGGAAGGTAAATTTTGATGGCCTGAAAGCTACCTAATTAACTTGGGGTTTACTGGCTAGATTTTTCTCAAACACCAAAACTTAAACCTCTGGATCTCAAGGACTGAACAATAGGTCTCTGCCCAAACACCACTTATTTTTTTGGGTCCTCTTGACTCAGAGTGAATATAAATAGTAACTCTTTCTCTTTTTGACAACTAACTCTAAGGATCTTCCCCTCCCAGACTGGTTTTTTTTTGTTTTGTTTTGTTTTTTTTAATTAAAGGGGCAATCCCTTAACTCCCTTCTTAAAGCTGCCTATTCACTGAATGGGTGCTGTGTCACTCAAAGTGAGATACTGGAAAGACCTTAGCTTAAAAGGGCCCGGGGCTCCCACTGCTTCCTAGGTCATCTCCAGTTGTTTTGATCAATATCTGGTCACTGGACCCAGATGGCTCTGGAGGAAAAAGTAAGACTTGTGACTTGCACAGCCCTCTGTCGCTCAAATCTAAGTCAACTGCAAATCCTGTCATCATCTCCCTGATGCCGTGGTCCTCTTCAAGAACAAAGGACAAACCACAACCACAAAGTGTAAATGGGAGGTAATCTCAGAATAAAAGTACTAGTAATGAGTCTGACCAGCAAAGACTTCTTGGAGAAGGTAGGATTTTATCTGAGAATTGAAAGAATCTGAGAGACAGAGATGAGGATAGGGAGCATTCCAGGAGAGGGGAAACAGAGAACTTTGAGGAACAACAAGGAGGTCAGTGTGTTTAGAACCTAGAGTACACTGGGAGTGAGAAGACTGGAAAGGTAGCAAAGGACCAGGTTGTGAAGGGCTTTAAAAGCCAAAGAGTGACTTTTTATTTGATCTTAGAGTAAGAGGGAGCCACTGGATTTGATTGGGGGGAAGAGCTATGCAACACTCATTCATTCATGGGAACAGATGAGGATTGAACTTGTAGTTGACCCTAAAAGTGATTGTGTAAATATAAGTGAGAAGACTTCAGACCGATAAGACAGTTATGATAAAAATATATTTTTTTAAATAGTCAGATTCTAAAATGTAATGAACTATGATAACCACTCTGGCTTATCGCTTCTTACTCAGTATGAGTCAGCAGTGTGATCTGGCACCCAAAAAAGTAACGGAGACAAATATTCTGAATGAGGAAACTCATTGATGTTAGAGAAGAGTATAGATTTGGGGAGTTTAAATTCACATAGACCAATTCCCTCATTTTACATATGAAGAAATTGAAGCACAGAGTCCGATCTGGTCAGGTCATACCTGGAATTTTGTATTCAGCTCTGGACGTTCCATTTTAGGAAGGATGTTTAATTGAATGGAGTTTTATGTTATGTGCCTTATGTTATGAGCTAAGGAACAGTGAACCAGGCTGGAAAGTGAAAGATTGTTAAAGAAACTAAAACTAAAAAATAAATAAATAACAATATTTTTTTTTTAACCCACTAGAAATTGGATACTTTCAGAGCAGAAGAGATTAAGAGGAAAGAAAGAGGAGCAACACAAGAATGCACTGATCAGTATGGAAGTTCAACTCATACCTGTACAGAGAAGCTAGTTGGGTCTTCGTCTTTGACATGATGAACCAGGCTAGTTTTGAGGCTCTTTCCATAACTACTTTAGAGCTTGTGCCCCAATACAGAGGGCAGCACTTGAATATCAGAATTTGGCTCATGTCTTTCTAAGAACTCTTAGATTCTCTTTATATGGACCAACCAGATATCAACTACAAGATAGAATACATTTAATAATCTACTAGGAATACTAGATACCTACCAAAAACTCACAACAGACTTGTACCAAAGTTCCTGGACAGTTAGAAAAACTCTCTTCCTCTTCCCCAGGAATCATCATCAAGCAACCCTCCCAGTCTGACAGATCCCGCTTTTCTTCTCAACATACAGATCCATATGACTTACCCAATGTCCAATATTCAATACACAGTATTTGTGTATCTTCTGTCCCTCCTGACCAGGAGAAATTTTGGAAGCTTCTGGCACCCTCTCCCTTCGGAGGAACTTTCCTCTTTCCTCTTTCTTCTCTCTCTCTCTCTCTCTCTCTCTCTCTCTCTCTCTCTCTCTCTCTCTCTCTCTCTCTCTCTCTCTCTCTCTCTCTTCCTCTTCTTGTCTTTTGATCTCCCTTCTGTGTCTCTTTCTCCTCCAGTCCCTTTTACAGGGCAGTCAGCTCCAGTGTGTGAACTCCCTCATTGGAGGAGCAAACAACAATCCTGCTATTAAGATGTCTTGTAAACTGAAGTCAGTTAAGGGACCAAACAACTTTATCAATGAGCCAAGGGACCTTTAAGTGCCTATGGAATTCACACCCAATTCAGAAGATATATAAGGTAAGGAGTTTATACCTCTGCAGAAAGACTTTGATGTGTTTAGTTTTGAATAGAAACAATAATCTGAACCTATAGAAGCTAATAAGGATCACTAAGAGAGGGTGTAGAGAAGGTAAAAGGGCTTAAGTTAGAACACTGTGTCCACCCACAAAGGAGGTAGAGCTTGACTGATGATACAGTGAAGGAGACTGAAAAGCAACAGCCTTTTGAGGCCCACAAGTGTGATACATGGCACATATTTTCAGACTTTGTCAATGTATTAATTAATCAATTTTGCTAATTGCCTCTTCCCCCCTTTCTCCTTTTTTGGTCTTTAAAAATATAATTTGTTACATGGGACAGCTCTCTGGGAGGGGGAGTGATATAGAATGAAGTTATGGTGATGGAAAAAAAAGACATCTAAAAAGCCATGTTGCAGGCAATTCTCAAGTCCAAGTTGCAAAATCATTTGGAAATAACTAGGATTTCTAAATACAACATCAATTTAAAAATATAAAGAAGAGCTAGGACTTGAGTTGGGCTTTAGAATATGACTAGAAATTCAACAAGCAGAGCAGGTAAGAAAGTACCCTTCAGGAAGGCGGAACAAATAGAGATACCACCTCAGGCCTTCTAAACCCTTGAGTTCTAGTACACTAGGCATCTTGGACCAAGACACCTGGGCCAAGCAGGAACCAAGCACAGAGTTGTCACTGGGAAAGGCTGGGCAAGAAATTAAAACACTAGAGAGAGAGCTGTTGTCCTGGGTGGTAGTGCAGAGGTGGGGAAGAACAGGGAAACCATTGATAGAATGGGTCTACCGGGAGTGAAGGTGGGAGCCCACTAGGGAGTATAGGAAGTGGTTCACTGGACCCAACCTTTTTCCTGGCCTAAGGTTTGGCAGGGAGGTCCTGCTTTCATACAGTGAGCCAGGAGGCCTTCAGGGGCATAACTAGATGAAAAGAATGGGGACTGAGCCTGGAGTCAGGAAACCTTGAGTTTAAATATGGCCTCAGATACTTGTTAGCTGTGTGTTGTTGGGTGCTGTTCTGTTGTTTCTTTGTGACCCCATTTGGGAGTAGTTTGCCATTTCCTTCCCCAGTTCATTTTACAGATGAGGAAACTGAAGCAAACAGGGTTAAATGACTTTACCCAGGATCAAAAGCTAGTAAGTACCCAAGGCTGGATTTGAATTCAAGAAGATGATTCTTTCCATCTTTAGACCTAGCACTCTTATCCACTGCACCACCTACCTTCCTGTGTAGCCCTGGATAAATCACTGAACTTCTGTCTACCTCAGTTTCCTCATCTCTCAAATAGGGATAATTATAGCATTCACTTTACAGGGTTGTTGTAAGGATCAAATGAGACAACATCCATGAAATGCTTTGCAAACCTTAAATCACTAAATAAGAGCTATTACTACTACTACTACTACTACTACTACTGCTGCTGCTGCTGTTACTACTACTACTGCTACTACTATTACTATTACTACCTTAATGTCTAGAGAGATGGGGCCATCACTGGTGTCAGTCCAGGAAGTCCCTTCTCCGTTGTCCATGATCTAACTGCAGAGAAGTAGGGGAGGATGTTGGGGGGTATGTTGGAAGGTGGTTTTATGGATACTGTGTTTTTCTCTTGAAGTCTTACCTTTCCCAGTTACTCAACATTTTCAAGACCTACAGCCCCAGGGCTTGGGCAGGAGTACTGGTCTGAAGGTGGTTTGTTCTAGGAGGGCATCTTTGGGGGTTGAGGGTGGGAAGGGAGCACCTGACAAGCTTTTTGAACCAGAGTGCTCTTGCAGGCTCTGAGGGATCCCCTCCCTGTTTAGCTGTTTGTCCTGAGTGGTGGCACCAGGAGATGCTGTTTTGCAAGAAGACTCAGTGGGGGGAAAGAAAACAGCTGACCTTGACAACTAGCAACTGACAGTTTTGGTCCTGACTGGTGATTTCACTGATGTACGGAACTCCTGATAATGAAATCTCTCATACGGATTAACAAATGGTTTTACAGCTTGGCCTCGAGAGTTGATTGCCTCGCTATTTAGAGGGAACCCTTCTTTGAGGGAAGAGATTAGTTTTCTTTTTTTTGTTGTTTCCCATGTCTTTTTCTTTGTTTCCCCAGTGCTTAGCATGGTACTTAGAACAAAGAAACCACTTAAAAAACTGTAGATTAATTGATTAGCTACTAATTCTGCTGGCATTTTTTTTTAGTCCTTTAACCTCTGACCTTTTGACAATGTTGATACCCTCTTGAATAGTCTCCTCCCATGACTTCTGTGATGTGGGTTCTCTCCTGCTTCTCCTATATTTGTTTATTCCTTTTTTTTAAAAAAAAGTATATTTGTTTTTTAAACATCTACTATCTATACACTTTCCTGGTAAAAGAAAGTAAAAGTTTAATAAAACCAACTCAACTGACCAACCAATCACATCCTCCAGCATGTGCAGCATTCCCCATCTATTATCCCCCACATCTCTACTGCTTTGTTTATTCTCTGGAATCAACATTTTCAGTGCAATTAATTCGAGTTTGGTGGCTTTTCATTGTTGTTTTAATTCACATTTTTTAAATCATGTACATTATTCTCCTTTTTAAAAAATTTTGCATCCCTTCCTATGATTCTTTCTATATTTTCTGAATTCCTCATATTCATCATTCCCCACAATTCAATAATATTCATATACCATAATTTGTTTAGACATTCCCCAATCAACAAGTATCTACTTGTTTCTAGTTTGTTGCTACTAACGAAAGCTGTTTTATTATAGATAAGACTTTTCTTTCTGTCACTGACCTCCTCGGTGGTATCTACCCCAAATTTAGGATCCATGGGTCAAAGAATAAGCAATTTAGTTACTCTTTTTGTAATGGGGATGGTCTTTCCTTGGGGTTACCTCATCCCTCTCACCCAGCCTTAAAATATATATGGATATTTCCTGCCTAGTTCCAGTCCAAAGGACCATGTGGAAACGTGGGAAGAGCTCTTTTCCAGTCATCCATGACTGAACAGCTAGGTGGTTCATGGGATAGAGCACTAGACCTGAAATCATGAAGACTCAAGTTCAAATACCTCCTGTGACACTTACTAGCATCGTGACTCTGGGAAAGTAACTTTAACCTGTTTGCTTCCATTTCCTTGACCATAGAATGAGGATAGTAATACCACATACTTCCCATCGCTGTTGTGAGGATCAAATGAGATATTTTGGAAACACCTTAGCACAGTGCCTGACACATAGTGGCACTTAATAAATGCTTGTTCCCCTTCCTTCTCAGTGACAAAGCTTTCTAATTGGCTGTGGAACACACAAAAAAACTGATGACTCAGGGATTGCTCAGCTGGTCCTTAGCACATGTAAGGGTACCTTACATAAGGGTTCTCTTTGCCTCTTAAATTTTAAGTGGTGGGGGCTATGTTGAGCTGCCTTCCTGACAGCCAAATGGGGGACCTGCAGCTCCACGTCTCCTAGCCATCCTGAATGTCTTTTTGGTGTTTATTTCCCCGAGCAGGTGGCTCAGCATCAAGCATGAAGAAGCTATGCCCAGGTAGCAATCTTGTGAGTCTGGGAGATCCAGAATTGAGCATTTTCAGCTACAGCAGTCACAGAGATCAAGTCATTGGAGGATGGGAGGCTTTGAGGACAATGACTTCTCCAGATGGGGAGGCATTGGCTCTAGATTCAGGACAGATCCCAGGAGCCTAACTGAGAGAGAGATCACCCCTCCTTCCCGACTTCTGAGACCTTCATGAGTATTTCACAAAGTCAAAAAAGGATTTCCTGATCAAGGACTTGGGAAGTACCCCTTTTTCTTCATTTGAGACTCACCATTATTGCACCTATTTAAGCATACTTTCTCTAATATACTGTATTTCTCAGAAAATGTGACCCCTTTTTCTTTTTTACTTTTTTGTACCTTTTGTTCCACCTTAGTAAATACCTTTTCTAAAAACTGAGTCTGTGCTAGCTAACTGATCATGGGGAGAACACCAGTGGGGACCAGTACCAAAGCCTAGCCCTCAGGGCTTGTACTCCTAATACATTTGAGGAATAAGTGGCAACCACCCCTCTATGGATCTCAAACCAAGACTACAAGTATAGGTTGGGGGAGTTGTATCAGAGGGAGGGCTATACTTTCATTCCTCATTCCTCTCCAGGCTGCATTCAGGACTTCTCTACCATGCCCCAGAATCCTCTTCATCCTGGAATTTCACTCCAGTCCTGGAATTTGCACGTCAGAAGGACCCTCTGCCCCTAACCCCTCTGGTTCTTCCCAGAACCTCCATTTAAGGGCTCTCAGGTCAGCCAAGTCAGATCCCTCTCCAAGCTGTTCTCCAGACTTTCTCTACCACTGGGAGAGCTCAAGGGAAACCAGTACTTGAAACATAGGCAGATGTTTCCTGCCGTAGTTCAGTTCCCTCCCCTTTCAGCATCATATGCATTTAACAGTTCTTAATTGTGCTTCATTTATACACACTTAAATTTGTTTAGCTATTTCCCAATCAAGGAGTATCTTGAGAGACTTTTTTACAATGCTTAAACAAATTCACCGGTCCACCACCAATCTACTAGTGGGTCGATCTTCCTCTAACCCCTCCAAATTGACTATTTCCATCTTTTATCCTCTTTGCCACAGTTGGCCAAGGTGAAATCATGGTATTGTTTTAATTTACCTCTTTCTTCTTACAGTGATTTAGAGCCATTTTTTTTCAGATGGTTCTCGGTCATTTAGCAAATTCTACATCTCTCCCATGAAGTCATGTCTGCTTCCCCTCAGATCTCAAAAAGAAATTTGCTTTGCATGTAATGCACTTATCATGTACTACTGTATATGGAGATGTGTTGTGTTCTCCTGACAGCAGTAGACATAAGGGTCTATAGACTGTCTCATCCAAAGTGTTTAATAAATGCTTATTGAATCAAATTGGGTAGTTCCATTTTCCGGGGCACCTCCTGGAGTCCTACACAGTGAAGCACATAGGAAATAGAGCAAGTCCTGAGTTCAAATTGTTTCTGATAGTTATTAACTATATGACCCCAGAAGAGCCACTTAACCTCTCAACCTCAGTTCCTCATCTGTAAAATGGTACCTTCTTCAGAGAGTTATTGAGTCATGCAAAGTACTTTGTAAATCCTAAAGCTCTATATAAATGTTAACTATAAATAGCTATTCAGCAAACACTTAATAAGCATTATTTATAAAACCTAACTTTGAATGATAGAGTACTTCCAATTATTGCAAGCAATTAAATTCTAATAGTAAAATCTTTAACTCACTTTAGACAAAGGATTTTTAACCTAGTATCTTTGAATTTGATATTTTAAAACATTTTGGTAATTATTCTAGTATCACTGGTTTCCTTTGTAATCTTATGTATTTAATTTTATACTTTTAAGAACATTTTTTGGGAAAGGTACATCCATAGGCTTGAACAGACTCCCAAAGGAGTGGGTTAAGAATCCTGGCTAGAGCCATATGTGATACAGAACTTTGGGAGGAACAGAGAAGCATCTATGGAGTGACTTTGGTGGGGGGAAAGAGTGTGGGTGGGGGAGGAGCCAAGATGGTGGAGTAGAAAGACTCACGTATGCTAGCTCTGAATCCACAGCCCATAAATTTCATGTAAAAAGAACTCCCCACAAATTCTGGAGCACTGCAAGCCGCACACCAACGCAGTGGAGGAGATTTCCATTTCAGAGAGCCCTGGAAAGCCGTCCCCAGGGGTCCGTCATGCTCCGGACGTGGAGCCCACCCCTGTGCTGCCCTGGCCCCACGGCCCCACGGCCCCACAGGAGTAGGCTTCAGGGACAGAATATCCAGCGGCCGTGAAGGTCCCTCCACCCACAGGCGCTACAGGTCAGTGAGAGAGACTTCTGGGCTGGCCGAGAGGGGAGCGGGATGTCTCTGTGACTCGGGCCCCCTCGGGAGGCAGCTGCAGAGGTGGCGGCAGAGGCAGCGGCAGGGGCCGGGACTCCCGGACCAGGCAGGACCTCAGACCCATTACTCAACATCTCTGCATAAATCCCCTGAAGGAACTGAGCCTGGGAGGTGACCCTGCCCCTACCTGAGCACCAGAACTTCAGCTCACACTGAATAGCAGCCCCACCCACCACTGAAAGCCCTGAGGCTGGGGAGTAGCATTTGAATCTCAGACCCCAAGCATTAGCTGGGTGGATCTAGGCAGGGGTGGACAGGAATCTCATAAGTCAAGTAACTGGCTGGGAAAATGCCCAGAAAAGGGAAGAAAAATAAGACCACAGAAAGCTACTTTCTTGGGAGACAGATGTTTCCGCCTTTCATTTCTGATGACGAGGAACAATTCTTACCATCAGGGAAGGACGTGGAGGTCTGGGTCTTTGTATCCCAGACATCCGAGGTGGATGTCTGGTGGGCTCAGGCCATGGAAGAGCTCAAAAAGGATTTTGAAAATCAACTTAGACAGGTGGGGGAAAAACTGGGAAGAGAAATAAGAGAGATGCAAGAAAAGCATGAAAAACGGGTCAATACCTTGGTAAAGGAGACCCAAAAAAATGCTGAAGAAAATAATGCCTTGAAAAATAGGTTCACTCAACTGGCAAAAGAGGTTCAAAAAGCCGATGAGGAGAAGAATGCTTTCAAAAGCAGAATTAACCAAATGGAAAAAGAAGTTCAAAAGCTCACTGAAGAAAATAGTTCTCTCAAAATTAGAATGGAACAGATGGAGTCTAATGACTTTATGAGAAACCAAGAAATCACAAAACAAAACCAAAAGAATGAAAACATGGAAGAGAATGTGAAATATGTCACTGGAAAAACAACTGACCTGGAAAATAGATCCAGGAGAGGCAATTTAAAAATTATGGGACTACCTGAAAGCCATGATCAAAAAAAGAACCTAGACATCATCTTTCATGAAATTATCAAGGAAAACTGCCCTGATATTTTAGAACCAGAGGGCAAAATAAGTATTGAAGGAATCCATGGATCACCGCCTGAAAGAGATCCAAAAAGAGAAACTCCTAGGAACATTGTGGCCAAATTCCAGAATTCCCAGGTCAAGGAGAAAATATTGCAAGCAGCTAGAAAGAAACAATTCTAGTATTGTGGAAATACAATCAGGATAACACAAGATCTAGCAGCTTCTACATTAAGGGATCGAAGGGCGTGGAATAGGATATTCCAGAAGTCAAAGGAACTAGGACTCAAACCAAGAATCACCTACCCAGCTAAACTGAGTATAATAATACTTCAGGGGAAAAAATGGTCTTTCAATGAAACAGAGGACTTTCAAGCATTCTTGATGAAAAGACCAGAGCTGAAAAGAAAATTTGACTTTCAAACACAAGAATGAGAAGAAGCATGAAAAAGTAAACAGCAAAGAGAAGTCATAAGGGACTTACCAAAGGTGAACTGTTTACATTCCTACATGGAAAGACAATATTTGTAACTCTTAAAACTTTTCAGTATCTGGGTAGTTGGTGGGATAACACACACATGTACATGCATGCATGCACACACACATACACACATGCACGCTTATACAGAGACAGAGAGCACAGAGTGAATTGAATAGGATGGGACCATATCTTAAAAGAAATTAAGGTAAATGGTGAGAGAGAAAGGCAGGGGGAGGAAAGAGGGTGAAATGGAATGGGGTAAATTATATGTCATTTAAGAGGCAAGCAGGAGACTTTTTAGTGGAGGGAAAAAGAGGAGAGCTGAGAAAAAAACAAGAAGTTTACCCTCATCACATTCGACTAAAGGAAGGAGTAAAATGCACACTCATTTTGCTATGAAAACCTATCTTACAATACAGGAAAGTGGGGGAGGAGATAAGTAGGGAGGGAGGGATGAGGGAAGGGAGGGCAATGGGAGGAGGGAGCAATTTGAAATCAACACTCAGGGAGGGACAGGATCAAAAGACAGAATAGAAACAGTGGGGGGCAGGATAGGATGGAGGGAAATACAGTTAGTCTTACACAACATGACTATTATCAAAGCCATTTGCAAAACTACACAGATATGGCCCTTACTGAATTGCCTGCCTTCCCAAAGGGAATGGGTGGGGAGGGAGGGATGGGGAGAATTTGGAACTCAAAGTTTTAGGAACAACTGTTTAGTATTGTTCTTGCTACTAGGAAATAAGAAATACAGTTAATGGGGAATAGAAAGTCATCAGGCCCTACAGGACAAAAGAGAAGATGGGGACAAGAGAAGGGAGGGATAATAGAAGAGAGGGCAGATTGTTGATAGGGAAAATTAGAATGCTCGGTGTATTGGGATGGGGGAAGGGGATAAATGGGGAGAAAATTTGGAACCCGAAGTTTTGTGAAAATGAATGTAAAAAGTTAAATAAATTTATATTAAAAAATTAAAAAAAAAAAAAGAAAATATGGATAACGTACCACACCTGTGGACTTCCATACCTCTACAAAGGGCCAGCCTTGTTCTTTACAATTTGCCCTTTTTGTTTTTGCTTGCTGTGATTGTACTTTCTACTTACATTGTTGAGGTCAAAGGTTGTATTTTTCCCTTGACTCTGGACTCATCCATGTAAATCTTTGCATATAAAGTTTGTGGGTTTGTTTTTTAAAACACTGAGAAGAAAGGAAGGGGGTGGTACGAGTAGCCCAGCTTTAAAACCAATATACTGACTTTCTTTTATAATTAAAAACAAAACAGATTGTACAAAGTAGAGAGTAAAGGTTGCATTTACAGGATTCTTTCTCTTGTTCTTCATATAAGAAACCATTCATATTTGTGGATGTTTATCAAGTTCAGGGTAGCAAAAAATAAAAATGTACAACAAAGAGAAAAATAATAAAAGCCATGAAGGAAAAAAAAGTGTGGGGTGGAAGTGTTCTGTTCTATAAGCCAAATAAATAAAGTATCACAAATCCAAAACAATGGAAATCATTTTTAAAGGGTTTGGGCAGACTTAAAACCTGGAGAAGATTCTGATGGGATATTTTTGAAGGGCTATACCACAGAAAGCAGAATAACTTGTTCTGTTTGGCTCCAAGAACCAAGAGCAATGGTTGAGACTTCAATAGAGCCAAATTTAGACGTGAGATCAGGCTAAACCTGATAGAACGGGCTATCGCCACAGGTGACAGGTATCTGCTTCTTGGAAATTTTCCAGCCTAGACTAGAAATGACAACTTGCTAGTGTGGAATAGTGGGGAATTTTTTTGGGGGGGTGAGGGGTAGCCTAGATGGTTGATTAATTACTCTCCAACTCTACAGCACTATGATTCTGTGAAGCCCATACTAGGGCACTGCAAAAGAACACTGAACCAATCCCCTAAACCTTCTGGAATCATCATTCTTACTCTTCCTTTCTTCCTGAAGATCCTACTGGAGGATATGGTGTGACATCACATGAATCAACACTACAACTGATGCCACTTTAAGTAAGTGAAATCCAATCAATACAGAGGCAAAAGAGAAAAGACAAGAGCATTAAAGTGAAACCAAATGCTGAGTAACTGTAATGACCAATAGTGATTGGAAAGAATAGATGTGGTACTATTTGCTTCTTTTCAGAGAGGTAAGAAAATGATGGTCCACAATTTTGCATAACTGCCAGATAGAGCTACTGTGTTCGTGTCTTTTAACTTTTTTTTCCCCGCTTTGTTGCAAAGGACTTGTGAGCCAGGAGAATACCCAGAAATGATTGTAAGGTAAAAATAAAATGCACCAATAACATTTGCATGTATGTTTTTAAGATGACCAGATACCGAAGAAAAAAAACCAACCACAACAGTGCAGTCCATAAGACCCTTCTTAGTGCCAGGAGATAAGCCTCCTTGCCTGAGCCCTACATAGGAGGGACATCCTTATCATTCCAGCCACCTTGAATCCCATGGTGCAGAAACTTGGGGTGCCTAGAGAAGTCACACAACACTGTCCACGTGGGCCTTCCAGAAAGTTATTTATTCCATCTAGGAGAACATCCTACCACTCCCTCTGGGATTTATACAATTAACTCTCATTCTATACATTTGCACTTGTTACTTTTATTTTCCAGCGTCCAAGCTTCACAATTAGACTGGGCACTTCAGAATAAGGACCATCTTTGTAGCCCTTGGTATAAGAAGGCTCTCTGCAATGAAGAAAAATAATAAATATTATAAATCCTATGTATGGCTAAACTCATGACATGTGGGAGAGTTTCTTCTATCCAATATAGAAGAGGAGCTACAACTGCCCCTGCCCCCCAGCCCTGGCCCCATGGCAGTTTTTAATCCATGTACTGAACTTTCCCAGCTTTGCAGTTCAGTGATAGCACTATTCTCCGTTTGGTCTATTCTGCCCAGTGAGCTGGTTGGTCTGGCATCTAGTCAAGGTGTTAGCAGAAGGCAAGGGCAGAACTGCATACCCCCCCATCACATCCAGTCAGCTGGCTCCATGGTTTCTTCCTTGGAAACTAAAACAAACAGGCTGTGTGCTTGGCCTCCTTGCTCAACTCAAGGGCGGGGGGGGGGGGGGGGGGGGGGCGGGGGCAGCAAACATCCCAGCTATGCAAACTGGAGGAACATCTGGTAGGACATTTGGTCTCTTGCAACTCTGTCCCTGCCAAATGACCAGGGGCTTCAGCAGAATGGGGCAGCCCCCAAAGGGAGGCAAATTCCTACATCGCACCAATCTCAATGGTTAGCTGAGTGCAAGTGCTAATTAAAGTAGGGGACTACAGCCTTACAGCTGGCTGAACTCAAAAATATAGGTCAGCAATAAGCCTGACTAAATCCCATGAGGAAGAGGAGGAGGTAAGAGTGGAATTCCCATCAAGTCAGTTCCTGGACTCTCCTTTATTTCCTGCTCCCTCCCAGAGGCCCCAAGCTGGGAAGTTGGCTGACGTCACCGTATGTGAGTGAGTGTGCCTCATACGCTTCGCCCAGCCCCCAATCACACTGATCCTTTGGGGATATGGTTGATGATGTTCATGGTACAAAAAAAGAATGAGGGGAATGAGGGGAGGGGAGCAGTAGAGGGACACAAGCAAGAAGATGGCATCTCTTGACTCAGACCAATTCTCTGGGTACCACTGCTCTACAAGGCCTATAGCAGTCTGGGGCCAGGTAGAGCAGGTAAATATAGCCCAGGATCAGGTCTCTTCACTCCATCAGCCACCATATACTCTGAGAGGCCATAAAGACAAAAGAAAACACCAAATGCCTATTTTTGTTTCTCATTTATACTGTGACAAGAGCTCCAAATGGGTACCCCCACCCATACTCCTCAGATATTTTTCCACTTGCTGGTCAAAGTTCCTTGAGGAATATCCCTTCTGGAGGAAGCTCAGAGGCGTTAGGAGGTATTTTAGTGCCAGAATCCAGGGCTCAGCTGCCTGTACCTTCGAGGCTTTGCTGCTGCTGGTTCTGGGCCCACCATCTTCTCTCCCACAAACATGCTGAAGTCCTGAGTGTCTCTGCTCCCCCACTTCTTTAGGGTTGTTTGCTTCACCAGCAGGCTTTTGGTTCCCTGAGAATTCTGTGAGGGCAGGCTTCACAGTTTGCATTGCCTTGTCTGATGACAATGGTACTGGCCAACTCTCTTCATCCTCACTGTTAGGGTCCTCTAGATGGACAAGCAGCTGTTCTTCGGCACATGAAACAGGCAGGCTGGGCTGTTTCTTACTGTCCCTACACTGGGGGAAAAGGTTCTCCCTTTTAGGTCTCTTAAGATCTCTCAAAGTTCGAGGTGGATCAGATTCTCTCTCAGGTGACTCAAAGATAACACCCTGGGTCTTTGGCCTCTTGGGTCCTCTCTCCAATAGCCAAATACAGTCCCATTTTTTGGGGGGGTTCCAAAATGTCCCCATATATTGTTGTACAGACAGAGGCACCTGGGGCTCAATGAGTAGCTGGGGACTCAGGCTTTCCTGAAAATAATCCTGACAAGATCCTCCCTGGACAATGGGCACTATCCGGCAAGGCCTCAGTGCAGCCACAAAGTCATACAACTCAGAGAAGGAGGAGTGGTCAGAATAAGGAACCACATGAATACCAGGATGGGAGGCACGGATTCTCCGGCTTGTGGGTAGGATGGCAATAGTTGGATAAATGTGATTCCACTGCAGCATGGCACTATAGCAAATCTCAGCACAATTCACAGCGTGAATGCGGCCTGCCCCCTCCTCTACAGTGAACACATCTGCTAGCTCCATTAGCTGGACCACCTCCATCCGCTGAGGACTCAGCACTACCCAGGTCTGGAACTCCAGGGCCAGCTGTTCCAGGAGGGACTCTTTGCCCAAGCTGTAGAGACCTAAGATAAGATAAAATGGGAGAGAGGGGGAGGGAATGAAGCATCATAGGTCACTAAGATCAAAAAGAAATCACAACAGCATCAGAAGAACCTGAGTTGCTAGTAAGCTGAGGATGAGGCAACAGTTAGGCTTACCAGCTAAAGGCCCAGCTCTTTCTGCTCTCACTTTGTTCCCACCATCAAAACCTATCCCTTCTAACAAGACTTCCTTGATAACCCTACCCTGTTCGGAGCTTTTCCCTATTCCCTTGAGGACTGATATACCATGTTCTCTCTGGGTTCATGAGGTTTACATTCACCTGCCATTTAAGATTCAATAATTACTTACACAGAACTTGCTAGGTTACGAGAGCAAGAGAAGAGTACATCCTTGTCCTCTTGAAGAACTGAGAGTTTAGCAGGCAAGATGGCATGTAGACAAATAAAAGACAAAAAGTGCCACTTGTGACAGGATTAAGTACAAACAAAAGTGGTAGGAGTGGAGGTGAAAGGTGAAAGTTCTTCCATGTGGGAAGTTCTAGGAAGAATCAAGGAAGAGTGGCCATGAGTAATGTCTTTGACCAGGAGGACATTTAGGGATGAGGAGAAACAACTTAGGTGACAGGAGCAGCATGAAAGCCGCACATGAAAGGGGAACAGTGGAAGGTTCTGTGTAAGGGCACCAAGTCGGGTTGCAGACAGATCTTGGATGGCACAGAGAATCTGAACTAAATGAGGCAGGTAACAGTATCCACTGAAGGTTTCTGGATAGGGCAGTGCCATGATCTGAGCTATGTCTGAATCTAGCACAGTATCTGAGACAGTTAATAGGGCAAAGATTTCAGGCAAGAACACTAATTAAAAAGTCACTAAAATATCCTGGATAAGAAAAAGAGAGAGCCTACACTTAAGTTATGGTAGTGGAAACAAAGAAAAGAATAATGAAAGATGATGGTTACGAATGGTTCTTAAACATATATCATGACTACGAGAGGCGAATCACCCCTACCACGCCGAGTATCACTTAAAATGTGTTGGGCACTACCATCATGTCCTGTGGCATAGTCTTTGGAATATCCTCACTGGTAAAAAATCTTTGTCAGTTAAGGGCAGACCTTATGTTTCAAAAATAAAAAAAGGCAGATGATGTAACTTGAGAACACCTGTGACCAAACATACCACTTTCAAACCTAATGATCTTCATAATCTAGCTGAACTCCTCCTTTTCCTCTCCGACCACCAGGTCTCCTCTGGCTTCACTTATGGAGGAAGTGAGCCTAGATCCCGGTCAGCCAAACTCTGAACCCAGCCTAGAGTTCAATTCCTTAACCTTCCAGATTTCTTTTCTGTCAATGACCAGCCTAGGAAACCTGACCAATTGACTTTCTCTTTTCTTAGGCACTCATGAAGAAAGGCATAACTATCATGTTAATTACGCCCAATACAAGTTCATTCTACATATCCAACCACAACTGGACTTTCAGTATTGCTTGGGAACGCTTTTATTCTTCTGGAAAAGTCAAGAATTATTTATTAAAACATTTACTATGTATCAGACATACGCAAAGAACTAGGTATTCAAAAAAAGACAAAACAACCTTTGCCCACAAGGAGTTCATATTCTAGTATGGGAAACGATACGAAAATAACTAAATGCATCTAAGATGCATGCAGAGAAGATTGAAGGTAATCCCAGTGAGGAAGGCACTGGAAGCTGGGGAGACCAGAAAAGGCCCAGTGCAAAAGGTAAGATTTCAGCTGAGTCTAGAAGGAAGGCAGGGAAATTCAGAGGCCGAGATGAGGAGGAAAAGCATTCCAAATATATGGGATAGCAGGGTAAAGCATGGAGATGGAAAACTTGAGTGTCCAGTGTAGCAGGTGAACGAAGCCGGATAACAGAATGTGTGGAAAAGAATAAAGAATCATTAGACTGAGAAGGGAGCAAAGGGGGCAGAAAAGAAGGTTCAAAAATGCCAAACAGAGGACTTCCTGTTTCATCCTGGTCTTCACAAGCAGCCAATGGAGCTTGTTCGGGAGTGGGAGGAGGGTTGAAATGGTCAGACATGCGCTTTGGCCAAATCACTTTAGCAGGTAAAGACTGAATGGATTGTATCGGGGTGAGACCTGAAACAGGAGGCTATTTCAATAGTCCAAACGAGAAGTGATGAGGGCACCACAAGGCACTGGTCTAGTGAATGGAGAAAAGGGCACATATATGAGAGATGTTGTGGACCTAGACAGGACAAAGCTGGGTATGTGGGGAGCTACAGGAGGTCATGAGGAGGCCTGAGAGACTGGGAGGAGGGTGGGTGCCTTTGACAGTAGGAGGGAAGACCGGAGGAGGGGAGGGCTTAGGACAAAGGGGAATGTTTTACTTTGGACATGCTGAGTTTCAGTTCTGTACAGGACATCCATTTTGAGCTATCCAAAGGCCAGTTGGTGATACAGGACTTAAGCACAGGAGAGAAATTAGAACTAAATGTTTAGACCTTGGCATCATCTACATAGTGATAATAACTGAACCCATGGCAGCTAATGAAATCATCAAGTTAGGTAGAATAGAGCCAAAAAAGAAGAGGACTCCAGACACAGTCTCTGGGGAATATAAGCTAAACAATAATAGTTAGTATTTATACAGTGCTTTAAGGCTTATAAAGTGCTGAACAAATTTAGCTCATTTGCTCCTCACAACCCTATAAGAGAGGGGTTATTATTATCTTCATTTTATAGATGAGGAAACTGAGGCTGAGAGAGGTTAAGAGACTTGACTAGGGTGACATAACTAGTATATGAGGCTGGATTTAAGCCCACAACTTCCTGACTCCAAGTTCAGCAGGAAATTTGCTTTTCTGTCTAACTGAGTGGATGAAGATTCAGCAAAGGAAACTTAGGAGGAGAGGTCACAGATTGAAAGAGAACCAGGGGGGGTCATGAAAAGGCAGAGAAGAAAGAATATCAAGGAGGAAGAGGAGAATAATGCTGTCAAACGCTGAAGAGTGCTCAAGAAGGGGGAGAGATTGAGAAAAGTCCATTGATTACATCTGAGAGAGCAGCTTCAGTGGAATGATGAGGTCAGAAGCAAGATGGCACTGGGTTTAGAACTGAGTGACAGGGGAAAAAGTGGAGGCATCCAGTGTAGGCAGCCTTCTCCAAGGCTTTTGTCTTTGAAGAGGAGGACCATCCCAGCAGGATGGTAGGAGCAAGTGAAGGATTTTTAACCATGGGGGATACGGACACCCAGGCAGCCAAGAAGAAGTCAGTACTTAAGGAGAGATTGCAGGTAAGAGAGAGGAGAGGGAGAGAAGGGACAGTGTGCTGGAGAAGGCAAGTTGGGAGGGGATCAGGCGATCAGGGTGTGTGTAGAGGGATTGGCGTTGGCCAGGAGAAGGACCACCTCTCCATCAGGGACTAGAGTGAAGGAAGAGATGATGGGGGAAGGTGTCAGTGATGTGAGTTAAAGGGGGGGAGAGGAAATAAGAGCTCATGAAAAAAGGTCTCTCTCTCTCTCTCTCTCTGGTCAAGTGTGAATCAAGATCCACAACTGTGAGGGTGAAAGGACTGGTGCCTTGGGAGGTCCAGGAGGAAGAAGCAGGTTTGGAGCTGACTTTGTGGAGAGCAGGGTATCAAACTGATTAAACAGGAGTAGAGGGTCCAGATTAGACTAGAGAACAAATCTTTAATGGATCCAGTCAGCACAGTTTCATTTCCTCCAGCTCCAGATCTATTTCTGACATGAGACATTTAACCCCACGGAAGCAACTGGGAGCCCCTGTACCCAAGGGGTCACCATATTACTGCTGGACTCAGTCTGGTCATCAATCAGCCTTCATCCGACTGCAGCACCTCATGGCTATCAGCTCAACATTCACGAGCTCAAGCAATCCAGCAGCCTAAACAGTCTCCGGAGAGGAGTGGGTGTGGAAGCCAAGGCTAAGAAGGAAGGACATTGGAGATAGAGGTATTAAGGGGGGGGGGGGGGGGGGGGGCAAAGAGAATAGGGAGGACTCCACGAAGAGGTGTGATCTGAGGTGGGTTTTAAAAGATAGGTGAGAACAGTCTCAGACAGAGGAAAGACACCTCTGACTTAAGGAAGAATGTAAGCAAAGGCACTGAAGGGGAGAACAAGCACAGAAGTAATGTAATTGGGCTACAGGCCTTGTGATGCCAGACAGAGAAACAACTGGGAGCTGGTGAGACCTGCGCTCCTCTGGCAAGGCTTCAGCACGGGTGGCACCCACAGGCACGGCAGGAGGCCCTCAGGCCGACCGCATGCAGCGTTTCTCACTGTTTTCTACCTATCACTCTAGGAACAGTAATCAAACCAACACCACTTTTCCTGGAAAGTACATGTCAATCAATTTCCCTATGACTCCATTCACTTTGTGACTCCCCAGACCAAAGCAATCCTCCTCAGAAGCAGCTGAAGGCTCAGTGCACAGAGTGCTGGGTCTGGAGCTGGTTCAAATCGGCTTTGAGATATTTCCCAGCTGAGTGATTCTGGGCAATTCACTGGACCTCCATCTGCCTTGGCTTCTTCATCTGTAAAATGGGGAAAATAATAGCATCTACCTCTCAGAGTGTTGTGGGGATTAAATAAGAGAATAAGAGTAAAGCACTTCACAGTGCCTGGCATGCAGCAGGCACACTATATAGCCTTCCTTCCTCCCTCTCTTTCTTCCTCACTCCCTCCCTCTTTCCCTCTTTCCTTCCTTTCTTTTCTTCCTCCCTCTCTTCCTTCCTTCTTCCCTCCTTCCCTCCCAGATCATTGCTACATATAATCTACCCCAATTAGAATTTAAATTTCTTGAGGGAGAGCCTGTTGCTTTTTGTATCTGCATATTCAATGCTTAGTGAAGTTCCTGGCCCTTACACATGGGAGCTCTGCCCAAAGGAACATCAATATTGATTGCTGAAACCTTGTGAGATACCTTGGGGAGGAATGACACGACTGTGTTTGAAAGAAGCTGGAGGCATGTTGGAGGCCCTTGTATCACACTTGGCCAGCCCTACTGGGGACTTATACTCATGTATGTGGTGACAGTGGAACCAGAAGACAACCGAAGGGTGGGAAGTTTTTGAGGTAGAACAACAGGACTTGGTAACAGATGAGATATTCGAGGAGCACCAAAGAAGAACAAGAGTAAAGAACGTTGTCAGGAGATTGTGTGACAGAGAGGAGGTGGGCTGGTCATGTGGCAGAAGCAAAGGTCGGCAGAGGGTTCTACTATCACCCAGAGAAACAAGGAACACCTCCAGCATGTCTCAGGGACCACCGGGGCAAGCGGGCAAAGCTGTTGTACAACTGGAATCAGTGGAGTAACTCTTAAACTGATAAGATCATCGATCCACTTTCAGCGATGAGAGCTTACATACACTATTGTACCATAACATACTGTATACGTTATGAAACTAAACAAAGAGAAATTGTAAAAGGGTGAGTTGGATGAAAAACAGTATTTTTAAAATGATGCAGAAACACTTTAGTGAGAGCAATGCTTCGTTATTTAAAAAACAAAACAAACCTCTATGTCTTGGGCAATATAATGGACTTGTAAATAAATTTGTTAGTAATTGATTATTCAGTTAATTCGAGCAATATAGCTAGCCAAGCAGGTAAACTTTTTCAATTGAAAACTATACAATGCAACAATCAGATTACAGGACACGTTCAGCAGAACGTGTTTCTATATGTAGATACTCACCAAACACAATTCAGTCAGTCAGTTAGTCAATAAACTCTAAGTACTTGCTGATTCCAGGCACTAAGTACTAAGTCCTGGGGTGGCTATAAAGAAAAATAAAAGACAGTCCCTGCTCTCAAGGATCTCACCTTCCAATGGAAGGCACAACATGAAAACCACTATGTATAAACGTGATACAGGATTAATTGGAAATAATCAACAGAGGGATGCATTAACATTAAGGAGGCCTAGGAAAGTTTTCCAGTGGAAGATGGGATTTAAAGGCAGCAAGGAGGCAGAGATTAAGGAGGGAGAGCATTCCAGGGATGCGCAAGAGACAGCGAAAATGCCTGGTCAGGAGCTGGAGTGTTTAGAAACAGCAAGGGAGCTGGGGGATAACCAGATCAGAGAACATATGTGGTAGTATGTTAAGACTAGAAAGGTTGAGGGAAGAGGCAGGTCATGAAAGGCCACGAAGGCCAAACAGAGAATTTTATATTTAATCCTGGAGGTATTAGGGGGTCCACAGGGTTTACTGAGTGGAGGAAGTGACATGGTCAGATCTGTGTTTTTGGACAGTCACAATGACAGCTTAGTGGAGAACAGAATGGAATGGGAAGAGAAATTCCAGACAGCGAGATCAATACAATAGCCCAAACTTAAGGTGATGAGGGCCTACACCAGGGTAGAGGAAAGAAGGAAGCATGCATATACATGAGATGTTACAAAGTTAAAATCAACTGACTTTGAAAACAGATGGGATATGAGGTATGACAGAGTGAGGAGTCAAAGATGGTGACAACTAGATTGTGAGTTTGAGGGACTGAGGGGGGATGGAGGGATCCTTGACAGTAACTGGGAAATTATGAAGAGGGGAAAAGGCAATGAACTCAATTTTGATTATACTGAGTAACAAGAAAAGTGAATTGTCTTTTCAAACAGAACATTTTCAATATAGATTCACTCCTTTTTTATGTGGTTTTGCTTAATGGATGGAATCATTCCTTAATTCCCTGGGTTTGGATATTCTAGTTGTGTTTTTGTAGAAGTGTGAGAACAGCAAGAAAGCCAATTTTGCTGAACCACTGAGAGCAGGAAGGGGGAGTACTCTGTCCAAAGGCTGGTAAAACTGGATGGGGCCAGGTTGGGAAGAGCATTAAATGTCATACAAAGGAGTCTATGTTTGATGTTGGGGTTATGTGGGAGCCATCAGACATTGGGTAGGAGGGTAACATGGTCAGACCTGCCTTTTGGGAGGAGAGAATGAAGGCAGACCAATTAAGAGGATATTACACTGGTCCAGGCAACAGGTAATGAGGGTGTGAAGAAGGAGAGGAGAGGGGCGAAGAGGAGAGACGCTGTGGAGACAGAAATAAGAGCTGGCAAGTGCTGGGTAAGTGAACGTGTTCAGAAGAGTGTAGCTCCAAGTAGAGGATGAACCTGGGAGAACAGAATTCTCAATAGAAATATAAGAATTTGGGAGAGAGAGGGGGGCAAATGCAATGCTAACCATGCCCCATTTATGCCATCTCAATAGATGTAGCTTACTTAGTCCTACCTAAAATGATCAATGAGATTTAAGCGGGGGAAGGAGAGCTCTTGCTCACTAGTCACTACCCTGCTAAAGCTAAAAGATGACAGAGGGGAAAGTGTTAGGAATTCTGGGAGGGAATAACTTTCATGTCTAGCTGCTGCTGTTGGTGCCTGGGTCCAAATCAGGTAACAACTACCCTCAGAGGCTAGTGCCAGTTCAGAAATGGGTAGGTTTGGAATTTGCCCAACCCTGGTGGGGTGGTATAAGTGGAGGAAAATATGATGATAATGGAAAACAGGAAAGATGTAGTTGTGGCGGAGACAAGTCCCAACACGGCCACTGTAGAGAGAGGTTGGTATTTGACTACTTTCCTATCCCTCTCACTGGCTCATCATACATCTCCTGGAGTTTTGCTATGATCCCTGAGGGAGCCCAGTCCACACTTTGATGACAGCTGGTCTAGCTGAAAAGAGCAGTGGGAGTAGAGTGACAACAAAGGGTCAGATTTAAGAGAGATCACTGAGGTAGAAGGATAAGAATTATTAAATGATTGCATATGCAGGCTAAGTGAGAAGGATGAATCCAGAATGACTCCAAGGTTATGTGTCTTGGTGACTGGAAGGCAGTGGTCTCACTAGATCAAGAACATACGAAAATGGGTTATCCTTACCCAGGAGTAAAGAGCAGCTTCTTAAAGATATGAAAAAGTTCTAGGGTGAAAAAAAGAGAATTAATGTTAGATGGCCTAGGCCTTATCAGTTCATTTGCTGAGCCTGAGAAAGATAGCATTAGGGTTGAAGATTTGAAGAAAGTGAAAAAAGGAAACAACTATAGGGAATGTGATAGTAAGTCTACAACATATACTTCCTGAAGTCTTCATTCAGAATACTCCTTGCTCCCCGCCCCTACACTGCCCTTTCTAGATCCTCCCTCTAACAACACCACTCTACCTTTCCTTCCTCTAAGGATCCTATCACCCATGCCAAGCTCCAGTCCTGGACTATTCTAACACCCACCTCCTTTGTTCCTATTCGTGTGCTACTTAGCAATGCTGGAGGAAATGATGAAACTGTGCAGACTGGATCCATTGCAAATTTGTTTTCTAATCTCATTTGGACCTTCTCTCTACTCCTTTTAAATCAGTTTGATATTCCACTCTCCACAGAGGCTGCTCCAAAGCTCCTTCTCCCTCCCTCCTGGACTTCCCAGGGCACCAGATCCTTTCACCTTCACAGTTGTGAATCTTGATGAGGTTGATGAGAAAGAAAGAGAGAGAGAGAGAGAGAGAGAGAGAGAGAGAGACAGAGACAGAGACAGAGACAGAGAGACAGAGAGAGAGAGAGAGAGACAGAGAGACAGAGAGAGAGAGAGACAGAGAGAGACAGAGACACCTTTGACCACGAGCTCTTTTTTCCTCTCTTCACTTATCTCACATCACTGACACCTTTCCCTTATCTCACATCACTGACACCTTTCCCTATCATCTCTTCCTTCACTCTAGTCCCTAATGAAGAGGTGGTCCTTCTCCTTGCCAAGGCCAATCCCTCTACACACACCTGAGCCCCTTCCAACCTGCATTCTCCAGCACAATGTTCCTTCTCCCCCACTCTTTCTTACTTGCAATCTCTCCTTAAGTACTGGCTTCTTCTCAGCTGCCTACAAATGTGACCATGTCCCCCACACTTAAAAATCCTTCACTTGATCCTGCCATCCTGCTAGCTGTCATCCACTACTTCTCTTCCCCTTAAAAGACAAAAGTCTTGGAGAAAGCCACCTGTACTGGGTGCCTCCACTTTTTCCCGTCACTTAGTTCTAAATCCAGTGCCATCTTGCTTCTGACCTCATCATTCCACTGAAGCTGCTCTTTCCAAGGTTACCATTGTTTTATTTCAGTTCCATTCAGTTCCATTCATTGAGAAAGCAAGAAAAACAAAACCCATTACAAATTAGTACAGTTATGCAAAACAAATTTCCACAGTTGCCATGTCCAAAACAAAAAGAAAAGAAAGAGAAGGAAATAGGCTTCAATGTGCACTCTGAGTCCATGTCTATCTGGAGGTGGGCAGCATGTTTCATCATAAGTCCTTTGGAATTGTGATTGGTCATTGTGTTGATCAGTTACTAAATCTTTCAAAGCTGATTACCTTTACAATATTGCTGTTATACAAAATGTTCATCTAGTTCAGTTCACATCATTACATTAGCAGATACAATTCTTTCCATGTTTCTCTGAAACCTTATCCCTCATCATTTCTTACAGCACAATATGCCATTGCATTCATATACCATAACTTGTTGAACCATTCTGTAACTGATAGTTTGTAATAGACGTGAATGGCCTTTTCTAAATCCTCTCATCCTTTTTGGTCTCTTGGAAGCCTTTGACACTGTTGATCTCCTCATCCCCCTTGATATTCTTTCCTCTCCAGGTCTTCCTGACACAAGTCTCCTATCAGACTGCTCCTCTTCAGTCTCCTTTACTGGACCTTCATCAATGTCAGGCTCAGTAAAGGTGCTGCTTCCTGGGTCTCTTTTTCCTTTGGCTTTACCTCACCTTCCTTGGTAATCTCATCAGCTCCCAAGGGTCCAAGGATTACCTCTATGCAGACAATTCTAAGAACTACATATATATATTAGTTCTAACTTTTCACTTACCCTCCAGTCCCACATCACCAACTGCACTCTGAATATCTCAAAATGGATGTTCTATAGGCAACTCAAGCTCAACATGTCCAAAATAAAATACATCCCCTTTGCCCCAAGCCCTCCCCTCCTCTGATCTTCCCTTCTACTGTCAAAGACACCACCCTTCCCCTAGTTACCCAAGCTTCCAACCTCCTTCTCATCTGTAGCTGCCCACATATTCAGACTGTTGCTATGCAGATCTTGTCCTTTCTACATTTACATCTCCCATATGTACATCTCCTTTCCTTCACTGGCACATGGAACAAATACCCTGGTAAGGGCCCTCATCATCCCTCACTTAAACTTCTGTCTCTCCCCATTCTAAATCCTCCTCCACTCAGCTGTCCAAATGACTTTTCTGAACTGGAGATAGTGACCATTCACCTTCCCCTACTTAATAAACTCTGGTGGTTTCTTATTGTTCCAGGATCAAATGTGAACTCTTATTTTTAGCATCTAAAGATCTTTATAACCTTTTTCCTACCTTTCCAGTCTTCTTGCATGTTCATCCTCTTCACTCACTCAATTGCGCAAGACTCCATCTCCCTTCTTCACACTTTTGCCCTAGCTGACCCTGCCTGCTGTGCCTGTCCTCTCTCATAACCTCTGCCTGAGTTTCCCTGGCTTCCTTCAAAACAGCTCAGATCCCACCCTCTGCACAAGGTCTTTCTGGTCTCCCTAGCTGCCAGTGCCTTCCCCACTGGGATCTTATTCTATCTATTCTGCATATATCTTATTTACACCTGGTGATTTTTATATTGCTTCCCACACTAAAGTGTAAGCTCCTTGGAGGCAAGGGCAGTTTTACCTTTTCCTGACGTCCTATTTCTTAACATGATGCCTATTACATGAGAAGACCCCCCCCAAAAATTTCTTGACTTGCAGATTAGTGGCAGAGGTAACTTTAAAGCAACTGAAGGTCAGGTCATGGATGCTTGGCTTAAGAACATTTCTGTGGGTATAATATATATGCTACCCTTAACAGAAGAAAGATGCTCAATATAGTAAATGTCTATTCAGTGCCTACCATGTGCAAACCACAATAAAAAGCAAAAAAAAGAAACTGTTCCTGCCCTGAAGGAGTTGACATTCTTCTGGGAGAGACAGCACAATCAGATAAATCAATACAAGATAAATGGAGGGGAAAACAAACACTAACAACCAGGGGTAGGGATCAGGAAAGGTGTCCCATAGGACACCACTGAATCGGTCTCAGAAGCCAGGGATTCAAATAGTCGCATACAAAGAAAGTAATACATTCCAGGTCTGAGACACAGCCTATAGAGAAGGCTTAGAAATGGTAGGTCATAGAATTACCTAGATGTAGTGGGGACCTCAGAGGCCATAGAGGCCAACCTCATTTGACAGGTGAAGAAACTGAGGCCCAGAGACCATGAGTACCTTGCCCAATAGTAATAAGATACGATATGTGGATTAAGGTTTGCTGCCTGCAGAGTCAGCACTCTTTTGGCTACCTAGTTGAAGGAGCAGCTTCCAGTGTGCAAAGAACATGGTAAGTCTGAAGGGGAATAGTACGAGACCTGCCTGGAAAGGTAGGTGGCAGCCAGGGTACAGGGGGCTCAAAGTGACAAGCTAAATGAGAGCTGATATTTTATTCTAGAGGCAACAGATGAAGTTTTGCTTGAGATGTTGCTTCTGACTCACCATCGATCTTGCTGTTTCTCTAAAAGATGGGCTTGTATTGATGCACTCAGACTCTCTCACTTAGCCCTCAACAATGCATGTGCCAAACCTGCTTGTCAGGGTTTGGATCATAAATGAGAATGAAGCTCAGCATGCTTCTGAGGAACTGCTCCTTGGCCTCCCTTGTCATGTTAGAATAGCACCCCCAACAGTCTCACATTGCATGTTTATACTTAAGTTTTGCTAAGTGTGCATTTGAGATGCTGCAAACAAAATAATGGAACCAGCCACACACTGGACACTTGGCTCAAGAAGCATCAGAAATCTGTCCAACTTTCCCATCTTACTTCCAGTTCAGCTTCTTTCTGCACTCCACAAAGAAGAATTCTCTAAATATGAAGTCTCAGAGCAGCAACAGGAAAGGACAACGTCAAGAAAAAAAGAAGCTAAACACTTTTGTTTAAAAGACTTTTAGTAGTAGCTGAGGCTAAATTTCAAAAGAAATCTCAAACCTCCTTCTCTGCCAATTCTCGCTACTCTAGAGGCTGTTCTGGGAAAAAACATAAACAAAAGATGATACCCACTAAAAAGTTGAATAAGCAGAGGAAGTGAGACTCTCAGAAAGAAACTAAAACAAAAATTTGTTCCAGTGTGGAATAAGGATGATCAAGATAACTGTACCTGCGTGGTAGAATTGACATGTAGCTGAGTTAAATCAAAACTTTAAAGAATCTCAGCTATTTGGCCAAAGGTAGAAATAAAAAGGGGAATCACTCACCAATTTTGACATCATGGTGTGGGTGCAGGCGGATAAGCTCAGCAATCTGATGGGTGGCCTCCTGGCGGGAGGGGAGGACCAGGGCAGGGTCACAGTTGGTATTGTCCAGGTAAAGGGTATGGATCTGTTTCCCAAGTCTTAGGGCGGGTTCCTCCAGCATGGATGGTGTATAACGGAAGTCTCCTTGAAGGACAGTACGCGGGAGTGAGAACATTGAGACAAAGAAGTATCATGACAAGCATCCTTCTCCATACACTGTCCCAGCTCTAACTCCCTCAGAGGAAAATGGATATTTATTTGTTCCAGCGTTTTTGATGAAACTCAAATTTTCTAACGTTCACTAGCAGGGGAGGGATCCTTAGTGGCTCATGTCTCTTCGGAAATCTGGGCTAGTGCTCTGACACTGGGGGAGATCTGTCAAACCTGTCTTGTGAAGCTTTTTCCTGTCACTTATTCTATCTTTAATGTTGGTATGTACTGGAACCTTTAAAGAGTAAAGAAATAAAGGTGTCAAGACAGGTGTTGGCCAGTCTGAGTGACAGAGCCAACAGTCTAGGAGATTGAGGATCCTGTGGTTATTCTACCTGTCCAAACTCGGCCATAAGGGAAAGAGAAAGAGTCCTTACGGGAGGCCTACCTGTGTATAGGATTGTCCCAAAATATCCTTCAAAAAGAAACATGACAGAGCCTGGGCAATGGTTGGCATCAATCAGGGTCACAGTCATGGTCTCTTGTCCAATCTCATCTAAAGGCAGCACATGGCTTTCACCAACCTCCAGGGCCCGGATCCATTTCTTGGACACCTGAGAAAGGAGAGGAAAAGCATCTGATTGAGGAATCAGGAATCACTCTCCTTTAGCAATACTTCTCCAAGTTCAAGGGCTATTGTTCAAGGAGGAAAGACAAGCCAATTTGTAAGTAGTATCCAATCGGAATTTCTTTGCAAATTCTGAAACAATCTGCCCTTCCCATTTAAAATGCATTTTAGTTAAAGACTCAGGACACTGACAATACTCCAAAATTCCCTGCAGTTAGCCTTCAATCCCCCTGTTGGGGGCCTTGGGTCCTAAAATCACAGCTCTTATTTATGTACAATTTTACAAAGCACTTTTCTCAAAGTTACCACAGCGAAGACTCTTCATTGTTCCCCATAAGGCTCAGCTAAAATCCCACCTGCTGCAAAAAGTCCTAATCCGCCTTCACTCTGAGATTACCTTCAATTTACTCCATATAGCCACGGATATATGTATTAGGTGCACGTACACATGTGCGCACGTATGGCTAGGTCTCCATTTATCTGCATGCTTTCTTCTCCATTGAACTGTGAGCTTCTTAAGGGAAGGGGCTATTTTTGCCTTTTTCGGTATCCGCAGCCGTTAACACTGCGCCCGGCACGCCTTTGGTGCTTAATACATGCAGGTCGCGCGGCCCGATTTAATTCAAACGCAAAGAGACGCCACCACACAAGATGACCGCCGGGTGGCGCAGTGGAGCACAGGGCTGGCAGTGGCGGGAGATGGGCTCAGCCTCTTTCCGTATCAACGGCGCTGAGCGCAGGGCCGGCACGCGGTAGGCCCACACCCGGCACGCAAGGCCGACGATGACGACCGTCCACGGTTTCCCGCCGCGAGAGCGTAAGCCCCCGGGGCCCAGGGGCGCTCCAAGGCGGGCCTCGCCCTCCCCCGCCCCGCCTCAGTTTCCCCTCGCGCCGCCCCCTACCTGCAGACGGCGGTGCACGAGGCGTGCGGAGAGCGGGGAGCAGTAGAGGGGCCGCGCCCAGGTGCTGGACAGGCCCTGCGTGTGGTCGGCGTGCAGGTGGGTCAGGAAGAAGAGGCGCGCGGAGCCAGCCCGGCGCAGGTTCCACAAGTCCACGGCGATGGGCGTGTGCGGGATCACGGTCCCATTCATTGTGGGAAGAGTCACGCCCGGAAGCGCGCGGGACCGGACCCCATGCCTTGGGGGAGGGGTGCCCGCCCGTCTCGGCCGGGGGAGGGAGCGGAAAGTCCCGGAGGGCATCCTACGCCCCTCCCCCACAACGCCCGCGGCACGGCGCGGCGGGGCGGGGCACTACGGGATCATAGACCGTACTAGTCGATCTTGGATCGCTAAGATCCGCCCCTGCTTGATCGGGCGGCTGGGAGAGTCTGAGAGTTCCCGGGGCTTCGGCAGCGCAGTGGGCGGTGAAAAGGAAGGTTCTAGTTCGATGCGAGGGAAAGGCGGCGGGGGGGGGGGGGCCAGGGGAGGAGGTGCGCTCCGATGACTGGCAGGTGCAGCAGCGATTCCGTGGTCTGGTGAAGGGAAGGAGGCGGGACTTCCGGAGGCAGGCGGAAACATCGGGACGCGCGGCGCTAGGCAGTTTCCGGCCGGAGAGGGCGGGGACGCTGGTGACGGGGAGGTAGTGGGCGAAGGTGGGAGCCTACTGGGGGGCAAGGGGGCGTTTGTGAAGGGAGGACCCTGGTGGGACGTCTGGCCCTGCTGCCCTTTCCTGACCTAGTGACCCTAGGCAAGTGGTGCTTCTCCTCTGGGCCTCAGTTTCTTCACCTGTAAAGTGAGGAGATTGGCACTTGCTCGTTGTGAGGGAGGAGACCCCAGCCGAGTCCTCCCAAGAAAGGAGCTTGGGAAGCCATCCAGCTCAGGGGTCCACTCAAATGCCCTGCCGAGAGCCCCAGAGGGGAATGATTTTGTCTGTATTTTACATCTAGCTTCATACGTAAATATATACGTACATAATGTACGTATGTGTGTATATACGTATGTATGTGTATATGTGCATTTTTCTTCCTTGAAGGCAGGGGCAGTTTCCTTTCTGTCCCTTATCCTCCGCACCTGACACTGAGGAGGCTCGTGGTAAATGCTAGTTGGATGAATGAAATGCTTATTTTACAGATGAGGAAACTGAGGCCCACTCCACCAAAGTGGCAGAGCTAGGAATTAAATCCAAGTTTTCAACCCCAACTCATTTTCAGTGATACCACACTGCAGTTTTCTCATCTGTAAAATAAGTAGTTCGTTCAAAAAGCATTTATCCAGCGCCTTCTTTGTGCCAGTGGAGGAAATTGGGCTGAATTATTTCCAAGGCTTCTCATAGCTCTGACTTAGATTCTGTAACTGATGTTAGCATTAGCAGTCTGATAACCAGGGTGCCCGGGTCCTTAGGGAAATCGAGGGGGCTGAGTCCCCCAGCTTACTTTTGTCCTGTCACCTAAAGATATGTTTTTTTTCTACTGCAGGTTCCTGCCTCAGCACAGCCTAGCCTGGAGAAATGCCGTACCTAGGCTCAGAGGATGTAGTAAAGGAACTGAAGAAAGCTCTTTGTAACCCCCACATTCAAGCGGATAGGCCTCGTTACCGAAATGTCATCCAGAGGGTTATTAGGTACCAGTCTTCTTTCTTGTGCTATTTCTCCCGCTTGCTCTTGCCCACTCTTCTCACTTCCCCCTGCATATCCACTTCCATTTGAGCAATGTTTCTAATCCTGAGGAAAGGAATTCACTTCCTGACCTGCCCCTTAAGTAAGTAAAGGTGATGGAGCAGACTCTTTTGAGATTACAAAAGACACTGAAAACCCTGTCACTTCCTTTTAAGAACCTAATTAGAAAAATAATACATACACTCATGAAAACAAATTTTGAAATCCCTACTGTTGTAACTTTGGGAATTTTGTTTTTTATTCTTTCATTGATATCTTGATTTTAGGCATATGACTCAGGGTGTGGATATGTCCAGCATCTTCATGGAAATGGTGAAAGCCAGTGCTACTGTGGACATTGTACAGAAGAAGCTAGTGTATCTGTACATGTGCACGTATGCCCCGCTAAAACCAGACCTTGCTCTCCTGGCTATCAATACATTATGCAAAGACTGCTCAGACCCCAACCCCATGGTCCGAGGATTGGCACTCAGGAGCATGTGCAGCCTTAGGTAAGTGTTCTCCCTGATCACAGTCCTTCTTCTAGCTCTAGTTTTCTGCTGGTATGATTAGGAAATCAAAGAGTATGAAATAAGATCAACTTAATTGTGATCTAACCGCACCAGGGAAAATATTGTTGTCTCTCACATCTACCACTGGTTTGGCTTAGAAAACTCATATGGTACAAGTTATATCAATGTGAGGTTTTCTTTTTTCATCTTTCAAGTCTGATTCCTTTGTTTTTGTTGAAAACTAAGTAATTGTAAACATGACCTTTTTGATGCTTCTCCCATAAAATTCCATGCAGAAATCAGATAATGATACCATTTGGAATTAGAAAGAGATCTTCTTTCTTTATTTTCTGATTAGGTGCACTTACCAGGTTTTGCATTGGAAAGTGTTTCCTCAAGCTTCTATGACCCAAGTGTTATAGGTACTGAATCAAGTCAGGATTGGCTCTTCAAAGCCTGGCTGACTTCGCAGTATTTTGCATAGGATGCCTGGTGTACAAGAGTATATCCAACAACCTATTTTGAATGGCCTTCGGGATAAAGCTTCCTATGTCAGGAGGGTTGCAGTTCTTGGCTGTGCAAAGATGTATAATCTCCACGGAGACTCTGAAGTGGGTAAGTGGCTGTGCTTTCTATCATTGTGAGTAATTTACTGAGGATCCATAGTCTTTAGGATAATAATAAGTTGTGTTTTCACTAGAAAGAAATATTGAAAACTTTCTTTGTGAAATACGATGAACTGTTGAGTGAGATTTACTTCTGTGCACTGGAACCTCCAATTAGTATACAGGTCTTGGTGTTTTATGAGGTTAGAACCATCATGTATTTGAAGCCCAAGTGAGATCCTTAGCATTATCTACTTAGACTGACGTGGAGATCAGGATTTGTTGCTTTACGTTTTGTGATTGCCACTTCCATTCTTGTAACTGAGGTTTTCTGCTGGGTGTGCCCAGATCTATTACCATTTCTTTGACTGAAGATTTTTGCTCGTGTGTTTCATTGTAGATGGCACCCTGGTAAATGAATTGTACAGTCTCCTTCGAGACCAGGATCCCATTGTAGTGGTGAATTGCCTGAGAGCTCTAGAGGAGATCTTGAAGCACGAGGGAGGCGTTGTTATCAATAAACCCATTGCCCACCACCTCTTAAATCGGTTTGTATGTTGGGAAATTCCTTTGGGTGGTTGCGCTGTATTGAGAGTTCTTGAACAGTTTTCCCAGGAGGAGTGAAGAGGACCATAGTTATCAACCCACAGTTCGCTGAACAAAAAACAGTTCTTTTCTTTGAGCTTTTCTGCCCACGTACAGAGTATTTAAGAGCAGGAGCACACTCTCTGAGATGTTAGGGCCCATCTTGTTTTAGAGTCATTATACTGCTGAGTGCCCCCTTCCCATACATACTTCTTGGTTAAGTTACTTGTTCTAACTTAACGTGTGGAGAATCTGAATCCAAGGCCAAAGATTAAGCCCTTGATCCTCGACTGGTGAGCATTATGCAGTTGCTTATGGTTTTAAAGGCAATTCTGCATAAGTGTTAAGGTTTATATAAGATAGCATCTCTCTTGAGGAAGAGCCTATGGCCTTGTTTAAGAGGGATACTACATTGTATAATATAATTGTATTGTAATATTGTATAATATACAATATAAGCTTGTTTAAAGCTCTTCATTCTTCCATCAGAACTTATTTTAAATGTTCTTCCCTGATTTGAGCAGCTGACAAGACATGGCTGCAGAAAAGGAATTGCGCTTCTACTGACAAAACAATAACTTTATTTTCTCTCTGGGGCAGAATGCCAGACCTGGACCAGTGGGGCCAGGCTGAGGTGCTGGGCTTCCTGTTACGCTACCAGCCCCGAAGTGAGGAGGAACTCTTTGCCATCCTCAATTTGTTGGACAGTTCTCTTCAGAGCAGCAGCCCAGCTGTGGTGATGGCAACCACCAAACTTTTTCTTGTTTTGGCAAAAGAATTCCCCCATGTGCAGACAGATGTGCTTGTTAGAGTCAAGGGGCCATTGCTGACTGCCTGTTCCTCAGAGAGCCGTGAGCTCTGTTTTGCTGCTCTCTGTCATGTGCGACGGATCTTACGTAGTCTGCCTGGCCACTTCAGTAGCCACTACAAAAAGTTCTTCTGCTCCTACTCAGAACCACACTACATCAAACTACAGAAAGTAGAAGTTCTTTGTGAGCTGGTGAATGATGAGAATGTCCAGCAGGTGCTAGATGAGCTCCGGGATTACTGCACTGATGTGTCAGCTGACCTAGCACAGGCTGCCATCTTTGCCATAGGTAAAGTGTCTGCTGCTTCTCCCTCCTCTAGGGCCAGATGGGCCAGCTAGAAAGCTATGACCAGAGGAACATCAGAGGCTCAAGGGCAAACTTCAGAGGTAACAAGGCTTTCAGTAAAGAACTAGACAAATGACATACAATTGCTGATAACCATATTAGCAAGGTAGAGTCCGTTGAGGACTAAACTCACCATATCCCTGAGGATAGGGGTTTTTAAATGTTCCTCATTTTAAATGAACTCGATAAAACATTTAGGGTTTATAGTATCTTGCATTTGAATAAAGTTGTATACTTTTCAAATTACTATATTCATATTCTCAAGAATCCCTAAAAGATAGGCAGAATAGGTATTATAATTCCCATTTTCTAAATGGAGAACTTGAGGTACAGAAAATTTAGGGATTTGCCTAAATAAAAAAGCTAGGACTAGATATGAATTCTCTTGACCCCTAATCTTATATTGTTTCCTGCTATACCAAACTCCCTAGAATTTTAAGGCAGTAGTACCTTGTGCTAAATGGTGACACATCTGAAGTACCTAGCATTGTTGTTCTAGTTGAACTATTGCTCCTGTTGAACTATTATAAATACCTGGACAAAAAGGAGAGACAGTAAAATTTTAAAGCTTTAGGCATAGCATTAGGGAGATCCTTTGACATAGGGGGAAAAAAATCTCTTGATTTTTTGTAGGGGAAAGGAGAGATTGATAATGGTAGAGAGTCGAACCTGGAGTTAGGAAATTGCTAGAGTACTATTTTAATAGCTGCATTTCTAAGCTCTGCTGATTTGTGACATCCAGAATGCCTCTAAGCTGCCACCTTAAAATGCTTTTTTTGGCTAAAGTTTGCAATTCATTTTTTTAATGAGAGATTTTTGCCCTCAAGAATCCCCAAGGTTATAGTGGGAGTCAGTGAGAATTGTAGTACTTTTTTTAAGCAAAGTTCACCTTACAGCCAACTTTACTAGAGGCTATGACTAGCCCATTTGGTTTTTGGCTTAAAGAAGGTTGTCCAGTGTTCAGAGTCTTGGTCACTCAGTTGTACTTGGTAATTATTTCTTATTTTATAACTGCTTTTGCCCTCCTTTCCTTGCTAGGTGGCATTGCCAGGACATATACAGATCAGTGTGTTCAGATCCTAACAGAGCTGCTGGTGCTTAGGCAGGAGCACATCACCTCAGGTAATTGCTTTCTAACTACATTCTTTGCCAACAGTGCAGTTTTAACGTTCCTAAAGAAAGGTGTGCCTTGGTGGAGATTCTGCAGTCCAGAACCTGTAGAATGTAGGCCTTTTGCTCCTGATGGGTGTTGGGAAATCTTCAGCCTGTTCCCATCCTTTCTCTGCCCACCCTCTATTCCATGCACAGAAGCTTTTTTCATTCTTCATTCATTCTTCTTTCATCCTTCAACATATTTCATAAACACTCCATCCAGACACTCTACAGATGCATTCAGGTGTGGCTGTGGACCCAGGAGCCCAGCTCAGAAGCTGTAGTAGCAGCGGCAGGCAGGGGAGGAGCCAAGCCCAGAATCTTAGTGTTTCTCAATTGGAGGCCACACTGTGCAGCCTTTTTTTCTTAGCTGTTACTCCTATTTAGATGAGAATATTGCTCTCCTGTTTATTTTTTTTAAGTCATAATTTAAACTATGATTTTTAGACCAGTGATGGTTCCATAAAACTGCTCAAGGGTTCTCTATTTTGCTCTCTGTGTTTCCATTAGGCATTATATTAGAGATATGTGGAGCTATGTCTCAAAATACTGAGTTCTTAATGTCTCTTAAAATATCAAAGAAGTCTTAGCACAGGCCCCTGATATGAATTTGCCATAGATTGCCGTGCTTGATCTTGTGCTAATGTTTGAATTTCATACCAGTCATCTTCTTCAAATGGGATATCTGTAAATGAAATAAAATGAGGTAATATATAAATGATTTTGCAAACATCAAAATGCTATGTAAATGGTAGCTATTAGCTATCATTACTTCCTGCAACCATGACCAAAATGAAAAGTTATAATAGAAGCCATTATTTCTTCTGCTTTGCCACTGGATCAGAATTGGTAATATTGTAGTCTAAAGAAGAAATCTGTCTTCTCTGATCTAATGGTAAAAAGACTAATATGGGGAAATATTTGCCTGGCAGGTGCTTTCCAGACAAATAATCCCAGGAACAAGTATTTTTCTTTTTTTTCATTTTTTAAGTCCCAGGAAATTTTACAGAGATTCCTATAGAGCTTTGATGTAAATGAATGCCTGACTCTGGCTTGCTTTTTTTACATGCAACACTTAAAACTTTTGTGGTGTTCCTTGTTTTATGTTTTGCTGTAGCGGTGGTACAAACTTTCCGAAACCTGGTTTGGCTTTGTCCTCAGTGCACTGAGGCTGTGTGTCAGGCCCTACCTGGCTGTGAAGAGAACATCCAGGATAGTGAGGTACAGTCTCAACTGCCTTATTTTCTCCGAGGAGGGTGGGATGCTTGGGCCGATGCTCCCTGAGCTGGTGATATTGCAGCACCTTTCCAACTAGGGTCTGGAATGAGATCTTTTAGAATTAATTTATATGTTTGAATCACAAATAACTTGCTATAATTGTGCCCTTGAGCAGTTTGGGGGCCATATGTTTTTGAGAATTCCACTTCTTCTAAACTTTGGAAGTATTTTTAGTAAGGTAATTTAATGAGGGAACTATGTGGTATAGTGGGTAGAATACATCATGTGGACTCAGGAAGACAGGAGCTTGAATTCTTCCTCAGATACTGTCTGTTCCATCCTGAGGAAATGACACCTTTGGCAGCCTCAGTTTCCTTATCCGTAAAATAGAATAATAATAGTACCTACCTTCCCTGTTATTGAGAAGATCAAATGTGATACATGTAAAATACTTAAAGCACTATATAAGCATTAGCTACTGTAATTGTTGTTGTTAGTAAAGTTCATATGGCAGTTACTTGAAACATTAGAAAAATTAGACACAACTAGCCTCAAAGCTTAGGAAACCATCCTGCCAAATAGACCCAGGCTCTGGGAGCATTGGTAGTGCTCCCTTACTTAGTCATTTTTGTGTTGGCCGAGCTGCTTCCTTTACCCCACAGGCTCTAGTGGAGAGAATCAGCAGCAATAACCAAACTAGAAGGTTATACAGTTTTCCCCTAAGCAGGGAGAGGCAAAGCTGACCATCATCTGTCCCTTTATGTCCTGCACTTTACAGGCCTCTTCTTACTTCCTTGACTCCCTAGGGAAAGCAGGCACTGATCTGGCTCCTTGGAGTACATGGGGAAACAATCCCGAATGCTCCATATGTGTTGGAGGACTTTGTGGAAAATGTAAAGGCAGAGACGTTTCCAGCAGTTAAGATGGAGTTATTGACAGCGCTGCTACGCCTCTTTCTCTCCCGGCCTGCTGAGTGCCAGGACATGCTGGGACGTCTGCTGTATTACTGCATAGGTGGGTCTCTTGGGAGGAGCGGCGCCTGCACTGAACCAGCAGTGACAATCTCTGACTTTGGCTTGTTGGCAAAATGAGAAGAAACTAGTCGTTCAGCCTTCTTGGCTCTTCTTCCCTTTCTTGCTTTTTTCAGGTTTACATCAGAATGGAATGTGTATAGTATGAGGATGGTAAGAGAATGTTAAAGTTATTTGCATTTCTTTGATTTTCTCTCTTAGAGGAGGAAAAGGATATGGCAGTAAGGGACCGAGGGCTCTTCTACTATCGCCTTCTCTTAACTGGCATTGATGAAGTGAAGCAAATCCTATGTAGCCCGAAGTCTGACCCTTCTCTTGGGCTCCTGGAAGACCAAGCAGAAAGACCTGTAAATAGCTGGGTCTCCGAGTTCAACACATTAGTGCCAATGTATAACAAAGCATGTTGGGCGGCCATATCTTCACCTCAGGTGTCAGAACCTCACGGCCCTGAATCTTCTGGCATTGGAGTCCTTTCTGCAGCAGGTAAAAATTTTTAGCGGGGGGGCTTAGGACCTATATTTTTACCCTACCATGATAATGTTATCTTTTTTCCCCAAAAAAATATAGGACAGCTTTTGTTATTTTTCTAATTGAGGAAAGTACTTTATGTGAAGCCACCAGTGTACTGCAACTACTGATCATTAAACATGTTTCCAACGATGAGAAACACCTGATACTTTTAGAGATTTGGTCATTTAAACACATACCTTATATTATTAAACATGTCTATTAGAGAAGGTTCTGTTTCTTTTCATTTTAGGCTCATTCATTTCAGAGAGTAAAGAGGAGCTGCAGCCTCTGTCTGATTCTGGATCTTTCCTGCTGGTCCCTAATGGCCAACTCACTGCTGAGCAGTTTGAGAAAACTTGGCTAAGCCTAGAAGTGGCCCACCAAGAAGTTTTACCCTGGCAAGGAGTAGCTCATCCTGACACTATCCAGACAGCTCTGCAAATGGTGAACATCCAGACAATCGCCCTGAGCAAGGCTGGTGTCCAGCCCTGGAAGGCCTTCCTTAGTGCCCAGGATGGTGCAGGCTGCCTCTTCTTAACAGAACTGCTATTAGATGCTGAGCAATCACAAGTGTGCCTCTCAGTGAAGCAAAGCCAGGCCAAGGCAGAGGCCCTGAATAGTTTTATTTCTGTATTAAAAACTGTGATTGGGACAATTGTGGGCATAAAATCTTGATAGATTCTTGCTGCCTTTGTAAAGAGGTAAAAATAATGATCCAAATTTGTCATTTGTTTTCAGATACCTCAAGTTTGAATAATATTACAGGAAAGGGAAGATAGAATGCAGGAACCAGGATTCTTGGGTGGTTTTTAGGTCATTTTTCTCTTCTGTAGATGACTTCACATCTCTGCATTGGTGCTAAGAAACTTCATTCATGATAGTAAGAGAGGTAGAAGTAATTGAAGTGTTTGGCATTTTAAGATCATGAAATCTTAGTGCTGGAAGGATCTTCATCATTATCTCTCCAGCCACCTCATGTCATAGATGAGAAAGGCCCTGGAAAGGGGTTGACTGGATCACATGTCCAGTGAGTGACCAAGCGAGGCCTGGAACCCCGGTTCTTGACCCCATCTCTTTCATGCCTCAGCTGTTTCTTTGCACCAAGTACCTGAGGCAGGCAGTGCACCCTCCCCCAGTTTGTTGATGAGGGACCTTATTGCTCAGAAAGGTAAAGTAACCCATCAGGTTCACACAATGAGTCATTAGGCCTTTTGACCCTTCCACTACACAAAGGAAAGCATAAAGCCATTCTGGTGGAGGTTTGAGCATTGTTTCTAATTAGACTTGAGGAGGGTCTATCTAGATCCAGGCCTTCATCATTTCCTAATATTGATAGACACGGATCTTCTTGAAGGTATCTAAGTATCCAAGGTGCTAGTAACTGTTTTCCCCTGCTATGTTTTTCATTAGCAAATCAATTATATAAAAAACATTAGAAGTTTATCTGGATTATGGGTCCCATGGGTTAAAGGTATAGAGAGCAGCCCTAGGGCTTCTTCTTTCATGTTTTGAATCGCTCAGAAAATAAAAGCCTAAATATTAACCTAAAGTATGAAGAGAAGGGTTATGCCAATAAAGCAGCTTCTCCCAAGCTAGAAAGACCTTAAGCATATGCTGCTGGTGCTTTCAGCTGGTGAAGACCAGTCTGTCCAAGTGCCTAGAAGCCCAGCACCTCACAAAACAGAGAGGCATCCTAAAGTGGGAAATGCTAGATGGGAGAAGTGGCATGAGTCAGCCAGAAGGTACTAAATCAGTGTCTGTTTTTATGCCAGGAATTCGGGTCCCAGAGACATGCAAATAAAATGAAACTCCCCTTGCTCTCAAGGAATTTATATTCTATTAGGGGAGACAACATACATACATCTAAGTATACCAAGTAAATACAAGGTAGTTTGGTGGGAAACAGGCATTAGCAACTCAGGGTTGTGTTTGAGCTTAGTTTTAAAGGAAATTGGAGAATTCTTAGAGGCAGAGGTGAAGAGGGAGTGCATTCCTGGCATAGGGAACAGCCTGCGCAATAAAGAGGAAGAGTAAGAACCAGTTTGGCTGGGCTGAAAAGTGCATGAAGGCTGTAACCAGGTCATAAAGGCCTTTAAATACTGAACTGAGGGGCTTCCATTTCACTCTGGTGGTCATGAGGAGCCAGAATAGTTCACTGAGCAAGTAACTTGGCTAGAGCTGTGAAAACAGGAAAAACAAGTTTGCCCACTACATGTGTGAAGGCTAATTAGAAAGGGAGGAGTCTCAGTGCAGGGAGATAAATGAGAAGATGACTGGATAGTCTCAAACAGGTGATTAGGCTTAAACCAGGGTGGTGATTTTGCAAGTGGAGGGCAACAGACGTTGTAGAGCAAGATTTGGCAACTAATTGGCTATGTGCTGGGGGAGAGTATGGAGTCAAGGCTGACTCCTGGGTTGTGAGTCTGGATGTTTAGGAGAATGAGGGTATCCTCAATGGAAAGGAGAAAGTTTGGAAGAAGGGGTGGATTTGAGGAAAAAGAAAAGTTCCATTTCAGACATGGAATGTTTGAGGTAGTAGCCAGCATTTTATACATTCTGTCCATCTAGGACAGCAGCTAAGGGAAGAGCTAGGGCTCAATAGATTTGGGAGATAACCTCTTAGAGATGATAATTGAAGTCAAGAGAACTGATGAGATCATCCAGAGAATTTAGAGAGCAGAAGGCCTAGGAGTATACTTGTGGTGGGGGAGATGGGTTATATGTAATGATCCAGCAAAGTAGAAGAACTCAGATAGGCCAGAGTAGACAGTGTCACAAACACCCAAGGAGAGAGACTAGGAGGAGAGGGGTTTGGGTAGTGTGAAATGCTTCTCAGGTCAAGAAAGATTAGGATTAAGAAAAAGCTATCATCAAATTTTGTAATTAAAGTTTCATTGGCACCTTTGGAGAGATGAGTTTCAGTTGAGAGATGAGGTCAGAAGCCAGACTGCCAAAGGTTGAAAGGTGAGACGAGCTGGGTGTGGGGCATCTAATCTTTGCTTCTGGGGAGACTGAAGCTCTGGATTTCTGAGCTGCACTTGGGCTAAAGCTGATTGGACGTTTGCACTCAATTTGGCACCAACATGGTGAACCTCCAGGAATGGGGACAGGGGCATCAGGCTACCTAAGGAGGGGACAAGTGGCCCATGGAAGGAACGGCAGGTCAAAACTTCCATGCTGACCAGTAATGGGACGCAACTTGTGGGTAGCTGCTGCATTTCTAGCCTGGATGAGATAGGAAGACCCATCTGAGAAGAGGGGAGAAAAGAAAAATAGTAAAGGTAAGGAGAGTTTTTAGGAGCTTCCCTGTGAAAGGGAAAGATATCAGGGGAAAAAAAGATTAGTATTAATGAATTGATTGATAAAAATTAAAAGTTGTAATGTGATATTGAAGAAACAATACACCTCAACTGTTGAATAGTGATGAATCAACACTAATTATGGAAGCTTTAGGGAAGATAAAGCCCTATTTAGTTGCTTACAGATAATAGGCACAGAAGATGAGTTACATTTAAATATGTATGAACATATATGTAGGCATGTATATATATGTATATGTGTGTATATATCTACATGCATACATATACTACATGTATATATTAAATAGAAAAATGATCCAGAATAAGATTTCTATTCACTGCTACCTCTTTATATTAATTTATAAGGAATGTAATCAAGACTTAACCTTTGGAGTTAATTCTTTAGTATTTCCCTCATAGGAGTACTTTTGTTTGTTTATGGAAGTAAATTAATGTTACCCTTTTTTTTTTTTACTCTCTGAGCTAAGTTTGTCCTGTGGGAATACAAAGTTTCTTTTCATATCTCCACCACTCAGCTAGTAGGCACCATTTAGTAAACATCTACAATGGGCAGAAACACTCAGAAGTTGTAGAGGTAATAAGTATAGTCTCTGACTTTGAGGAAGTTAAAATCACTTTTATTTAAATAGTCATATGTCATTTTATTAACATCTCAGTACAACACTGGAGATAATCTACATATGAAACTGCACTTTTTAAAGAATTTTTATATTTTCTCAATCACATGCAAAAATCAATTTTTAACATTTGGGTTTTTTTTTTAATAGTTTTTGAGTTCCAAATTCCCTTCTCCCCTCCCTGTAAAACATTTCCATATTAGGCATGTTGCAAAAGAGAAGACAGACAAAAAAAAGAAAAAGGGAAACGAGAAAGTGACAAATAGTATGCTTTGTTCTGTATTCAGACTCCATTAATTCTTTCTCTGGAAGTGAACAGCATTTTTCATTATAAGTCCTTCAGAATTATCTTGTATCATTAAATTACCAAGAACAGTTAGATCATCATACAATATTGTTTTTACTGCGGACAGTGTTCTGGTCCAGATCACTTCACTTTGCATCAGTTCATATAAATCTTCCACAGTTTTTCTGAAACCTTCCTGCTCATTATTTCTTATAGCACAATAATATTCCATCACAATCAAATATCACAACTTGTTCAGCCATTCATTGGTGGACATCCTCTCAGTTTCCAATTCTTTGCCACCATGGAAAGAGCTGCTATAAATATTTTTGTACTATAGGACCTTTTCCTTTTTCTTTGATCTCTTTGGGATACAGATTTAGTAATGGTATTAATTGGTCAAAAGATATGCACAGTTTGATAGCCCTTTGGGCATACTTCCAAATTGTTTTCCAGATGGTTGAATTAGGTTACAACTCCACCAATAGTGCATCAGTGTCCCAATTTTCCTACATTCCTTCCAACATTTGTCATTTTCCTTTTCTGTCATATTAGCCAATGTGATAGGTGGGAGGTGGTACTTCAGAGTTGTTTTAATTTGCGTTTCTCTAATCAATAGTGATTGAGAGCATACTTTTATATAGATAACTTTGATTTCTTATGAAAACTTCCTGTTCATATCCTTTGACCATTTATCAATTGGGGATGACTCATATTCTTATAAATTTGACTCAGTTTTCTATATATTTAAAAAATGAGGCCTTTATCAGAGAAATTTGTTGTAAAAAATGTTTCCCAGTTTTTTGTTTTCCTTCTAAACTTGGCTACATTGGCTTTGTGTAAAAAGTTTTTAATTTAATATAATCGTAAATTATCCACTTTACATCCTGTAATGCTATTTCTTGCCTATTCTAAGTCTATTTCTTGTTTGAACATAAATGCTTCCCTTTTCCATAGATCTGACAGGTAAACCAGTCCATTCTCCTCTAATTTGCTGTCTTTATGTCTAAATCATGTATCCATTTTAACTTTATCTTGGTATATGATGTGACATGTTGGTCTATACCTAGTTTCTGCCAAACTGCTAGGAAATTAAAATATGGGGACATAATTATGTCCTTAGTTCTCTGCTCCTGTAACCTTCTAAACCTTTGCAGCTGAAGCTGCTTTATATCTATTAATAACAAAGCATTTATGTAGTGTTTAAGTTTTCCAAAATGTTTTCCATGTTGTCTCATTTGATCCTTATAACAACCATGGAAGATAGGTACTATTATCTCCATTTTGCAACTGAGGCAGCTAGAGGTCAGGTGACTTGACCAGGACCATGTAAGCGGTAAATGTCTGAGGCCAGGTTTGATCCCCAGTCTTCCTGACTCCAGGTCTGTCACTTTATGTACTGGGCCACCTAGCTTCCTACTTTAAGCCCTGTCCTAGGCTATGGGACGAATTCTACCACTGGATGGGAAAGTGGAGTCTTAGACTAATAGATTGGGGCTTCAGTCTTACTACTTACTTCCCCTTCTCTGGCTTGCTTCTAGTAAACACTGGTTTTTGCCTTATTCTTCAGAATCAAGTTCTGCCTTGTTTCCCTGAATTCCAGTAACTACCCCTACCTTGTTTCTCTCCTTTATACACCAATTCCTCTAAAACTAAAGCCATGCCTCTCCCCTACCCTCTAAGCTCCTGCTACCTGCTCCTGGATCTTCTTAGTCCAACAGATAATCTTTCAGATCTTCTGTCTCCTTACTGTAGACAAGCCTAGACATCCTCCTACTTCCTGATACTGCTTTGCCCCCACCCTCTCCCCTCATGTCTTATCTGCCTCTATACGTCTTTCAGACCTCTAGGTCCTGACTATCCCCTGTTTAATTTATATATCCTCTCATTAAATGCTTTTGTGACAAGGTATAGCCCCAAAAGTCCAGGTGAGAAAGTGGACTCAACAGAACCAGAAGAAAGTCATTTTCCTACTTTATGCTGTTGTATCTTTCTTCACCATAATCAACCTTTACCCTAGGTGTTTGTAGTTTGGCAGTTTATGGAGCCCTGAGAGTCTTTTTGTCCTGGGTGTGGTAACAGGTGTTGAGCTGAAAAGACTAATTATTTGTATGTGTGTTCTACTTCTATGCCACAACAATTTCTGTGTTTAAACATATTGTGTTCATATTTATCAAGATTTGTTACCCTGTCTTAAGATTACATGATTTAGAGCTGGAAGGGGCCTTTGACATCATCTGCTTTCATCCTCTCGTTTTAAAGATGAGGAAACTGAGGTTCAGAGAGGTGGAAGGACTTGTCACAAGGTTCAGCAGACAGTGAAGCAGCAGAGTCAGGATCTGAACCCATGTTTTCTGTTTTTTAAATCCAGCAGGCTTTCTCACTACATCAGGGTACCACTATCTTGTATTTCAGAAATGTTTTACATATTTTCAGTGTTTTCCATTCATTAGCTCATTTAGTGGGTCATAGGATCATAGATTTACAGGTGGAAGGAGACTCAGAAAAAAATCTAGTACAAGCCCCTCATTTTACAGAGGAGGATACTGAGGTCTACCAGAGGTCAAGTGATTTATCCAAGGTCATATGGGTGATAAGTGTCAGATTTGTTGTTGGGTCATTTTTTCATTCATATCTGACTCCATTTGGGGTTTTCTTGGCAAAGGTACTGGAGTGGTTTATCATTTCCTTCTCCATCTTATTTTATGGATGAGGAAACTGAGGCAAACAGGGTTAAGTGACATACCCAGGGTCACACAGCTAGTAAAGTGAGGCTGTATTTGAACTCTGGAAGATGAGTTTTCCTGACTCCAGACCAGGCACTCTATTCACTGGGTGGCCTAAATACCCCAGAGATCCTGCTTGTTATGTATATACCAAAATATTCATAGCTGCTGTCTGTGGTGAGACAGAACTGGAAACAAAGTAGTTGAACTTGCAAACTTGGACCTGGTTGATATGTTAGTTTTTCTGAACTGTTTTTTTTTTCCTCTTCCTTCCTTCCTTTCTCTTTCTTCCTTCCTTTCTAATTTGTCATAAGAGATGGCTCTCTGGGAATGGAAAGGATACGATAAATGAGGGTGATATAAAAACAAAATATATAAATAGAATTTTGTTTAAAAAAATAGGTGTCCATCATTGGGAAATGGCTAAACAAATTATTGTTTGTGAATGTAATGAAATATTACCATGCTATAAGAAATGACAAATATAAAGAATTCAGAAATTTGGGAAGACATGAAATGATTCAGGATAAAATAACCAGAGTTAGGAAAACAATATACATAATAACTAGAAGAGTGTAAACAAAAGTATTAAAAATGAAACTATTATATAATTACAATAGTCAATCTTGGCCCCTGAGAAGAATCAAGCAAATTTGTTTAGAGAGGTGGTGCACTATGGATGTAGAACATATCATATACTGTCAGATATAGCTAATGTATTGCTTGATTTTATTGAAGTATTTCCTTCTCCCCCCACCTTTTCCTTTTTCTTACCAGGCAGGGGTTAGTAAAAGATATATTAAATGAAGTGATATAAAAAACAAAAAGCATCAATGAAATTAATTTTTTAAAATTCTTAAAGATTAAAAGGATAAAATATTTGTCCTTAAAACATGGGAGCTGACAGAAAAAGTAAATTCTACATGCTATACAAAATGCCATGTTATGGTTGTGGAAGCATACTAAGTGCCTCTTTTTTAGTTCAAATGAGGATATTAAGAATTAAATATTTCTCTAGTCTGAAAGTTCTTTCAAGAATTTTCCTTGTTTCAAAGTGTGCATTAGTCCAAGAAGAGAAGGCCTTTCTTAGAGAAATAGCTTACAGTCAATAATCTGTGTTAATTCTTATCTAGTAGGGATCGTTGCCTTCCTACATCCATGAAGTGATTGGCCCACCTAAGGGTAGTATCCTTTTTTGCATTCAAGGTTGTGATATGAATCACAAAAAAGAAGCCTTTTCAAGTCCTTGAGGGAAGTGGTCAAGGGGGAAATTTACTGTTCTGATATGTTAACCCTAAACTGTATTTTAACATTTTATTATGATTTTTTTTCCTGGTTTAAGATTTTCATTGATGTTACCTTAAATCATCTTGGGGTAGAGACATGTCAGAGAGGATAAAGGAACTATCCCAATTTGGACATATTTCTCTTTCTAAACTAGGAATTACTTGGCTATGGAATAATGATAAATAAGATTGTTTCTTGTACCAAAAAATGAGGAATACAGTATTAATATATAATAATATTTTTTCCTTTGATATAGCCTAATTGTCCAGAGGATATCACATTATTGGTAATGCTAAGAAGGAATAGAGAGATAGTATGATATTATGAAAAGAGAATGAGCTTTGGAATCAAAGGATATAGTCTAAAATACTAGCTTTGCTACTTATTACCCATGTGACATTAGATAAGTTATCTAAAATCTCTGATTATACACGGTCTCTTAATCTGTAAAATGAAGGTTGTGAGCCAGATGATCTCTCTATAGTCCCTTCTAGTAAAGCTAAGTTACATCTGTAGCCAATCCAAGGGGTCCCAAGAGCCATTCATCCACTCAACATACTAGTACACTACAGTACAATGCACTGAGGAAAGACCCTTCTTCATGACATCAAGGATCTGTAAATTTGTTGGTCTGGCATTCCCTTCACAGATTCAGACTGCAATCTTTGTACCACATCTGAGAATTACCACACCTGGAAGATTTGTTCCCCTGCAGCCAGCTTGGCAATGAATCTCTCTGGCATATCACTAGTAAAGTTGGTCTTCAGATGACTAGTATAAAGCTTACCATGTACTATATTTTTCCAGCTTCACAGGATCTGTTAGAATTTTCTCTCAGCTGTCATAACGTACAAGAATTCACGGGTCCCTCCTGGCCATGATGAAAACCAAAAGAGATATCAATAACATATAGTTATTGTCCACCATAGAGTAGTTGGATGACATGTCCTTATACCAGAAGAGCCATCCATGAGATCTCTCAACTAGCTGCTACCTTTAACCAACATTTCAGGTGTGAGATATAGCCCGTACAAAGGTCTAGAGATGGGAGACGGAGTCTTGTGTATGTAGAACAGCCAGAAGGCTAGTTCATCTGGACCATAGAGTGCACTCTATGAGGAAGAATGAGGGGGTGTAGTAAATAAGACTGGAAAGGTAGATCAGAGTCAAGGTTGTTTAAATACCAAACAGAGGAGTTTGTGTTTGAACCTAGTACAAAGAGATATTAGGAAGGGAGTATCAGTTACAGAAACAAGCATTTTTTTCTATCAGCATAGGCAGAGCCTAAAAGAACCAAGTATTCAGACTTAGTAGAGCATGAGGGACTTTGTAGAAAACATCTCAGAAAAGTCACTTAACAGCTAGATTTTCTTCTAGGAAACATTGCCCTTATATAGTTATTTATTAATTTTTGTGCAACTATTGAGTGGAGCTAAATAGCCGGAGAGTTATTACCAAGACTTCCCCTTGTTACATCAGCTGGAAGGGAAGGTTTCAAATTTCTAAGCAACTTATGTTGCAAGGAAACTCATTTTGATGGGCAGGGCTCCAAGAGGGTCCAACCAATTGTAAGTGGGAAATACTTGCCAGTAGTTAGTCTCACTTCCTGTTGAAGTGAATGAATGCTGTTTGACTAGGAAAAATACTACTCATCAAACACCTCTAAAATGAAGACTCCCCAGACTTTTGAAGAACAAACTGAGTACATTGTGAAAAACCTGCTCTTTGACTTCTTGGGCTCACCACCCGTGGCACAAGGCCGAAGTTTCCATGATGACGACAACGACAACTCAGGTGTGCTACGAAGCTTCCGTAATGTCAATGTCCCAGATTTTGGTAAGGCTCCCTGAGTAAGAAATGGCTGTGGCTCTATACTATAGGAACTGCATCTATCCCATGAGGAAACTTTCTCTACTGAAGCAGGTCAGCACCATCTTAATTTATAGTCTTAGAGAAGGGCCTGGGGCACTGAGAGATTAACCGACTTGCTGTGGATTGCATGAACAGTATTTGTCAGAGGTGGTGCAGGGATGGCAATGGTCTTCCTTCCTCCAATGCCAGTCCTGTGCACTGGACACTTCCTTCTTGTTTTTTTCCATTTAGGTCTCCACATTTTCTCCGCGCCCCCCCCCCCCCCCCCCCCTTTTTGTTAGGAAGTTTTGTTATTGTTCAATTCTGTCTGACTCTTCATGACCCCGTTTGTGGTTTTCTTAGCAAAGATACTGGAGTGGTATGGTATGCCATTTCCTTTTCCAGTTTCTTTTGAAGTAAAGAAATGGAGGCAAATAAGGTTAAGTGAATTGCCTTGTGAAATAAGGATCACACAGCTAGTAAGTAACTGAGGACAGACCTGAATTTAGGAAGATTCTTCCTGATTCCCTGCCTAGTTCTATATGCATTGCGCCACCTAGCTGTCCTGTTATGTAAAAGAAAATTTTGGCTGGTGGCTTATTTTTACTTTTTTTTTTAGTTTACAAAAAGTAAAAATAGGTTATCATCCAACCAAAATTTTCTGTTTGTCATTGGTCATAGTTTAGGTGGATCTTATAAATTAAGAGGATTAAATTTGTTTCTCCTTTGTGATAGGAGACACAGTGACCAGATATTCATCAGGATGACTGGAGATGGCTCAGGATGTAATGGGAGACCATGGTCTTTTTAGTCTTTTTAGTACCTTTTCAGGTACTTACTTAGAGGGAGGCTTAGGAGGAGAAAGTGAGGCTGGTGACCTTATACAGCCCTCCCTCACTCAAACAAAGTCAAGTGCAAGTCATGTCATGGTCTTCTTTGGAAAACTAAGGACAGACACAACCTGTGAGTAGACTGAGCTGCCTGAGGGGGCCCTCAGCTAGCTGGGTAACTCAGCTCATCCTCTCCCTTCTGTCTCCCTCTCCCCTTCCTTCTCCTCTCCAAAGAAAGATAAATTTGGATGGTCAGAGGCTATCCAGTTAACGGGGTTTACTGGCTAACTGTCTTTTCTTTCTTTCTTTCTTTCTTTCTTTTCTTTCTTTCTTTCTTTCTTTCTTCTTTCTTTCTTCTTTCTTTCTTCTTTCTTTCTTTCTTTCTTTCTTTCTTTCTTTCTTTCTTTCTTTCTTTCTTTCTTTCTTTTCCTTCCTTTCTTCCTTTCCTTCTTCCTTCCTTCCTTCCTTCCTTTCTTTTCTTTTCTTTCCCAAAACCTTAAATACAGTGCACTCTGAAGCCTATAGATTGGACAACAATAGGTCTCACCAAAGCTCCACTTAATAACTGTTCTATGGACCCTCCTGCTTTAGAGAGATTATCAATAGTAACTGTTTCCCTTTCCCTTCCAGGTTTATTTAGTTATTTTTTCTTTTGCTCACTAAAGGGGCCATTCCCTAACTACTTCTTAAAGAGGCATTTTCACTGAATGGGCATTACCTCTCTCTAAATTAGTACCTGAAAAGGCCTTAACCTAAAAAGGCCAAGGTCTCCCATTGCATCCTGGGCCATCTCCAGTCATCCTTATGATTATCTGGTCATAGATCCAGATGGCTCAGGAGGAGAAAGTGAGGCTGGTGACCTTGCACAGCTCTCCCTCACTCAAAAAAAAATCAAGCACATGTCATGTCATCGTTTCTCCAATGTCATGGTCTTCTTCAAAAACAAAGGACAAACACCGCAAGGAGACACACCATGGTAATTCAGTGAAGGGATACTCTGTTGGTGGTGACAGACTACCGCAATATTATTAGGAGAGGGAATCCATGAGAGAAGAGTGCTGAAACTATTTAAAACTATGAGGGTACTTACCCATTCCTTATGGGCATTCCCTGAAGGATGACTGTATCTCCTTTGTCTTAGGTGAGCCAAGCTCCTTTGATGTGACAATTATTGCTGCTCGTCTTAGAATGCTAGGTGATCAGTTCAATGGAGAAATGGAACAATCTGCCAACAGAGTCATCGAAGAAGTTACTAAGGGACAGGTTAGATTTCTAATCCTTTCCTTATATATATATATATAAAATATATATTTATATTATAGCAATTCAAGGAAAAAAAGGTAAGGCACCAAAGCCATTCAATCCCTACTCTAAAGCTGGTAATATGCTTAAATTAGCCCAAGGCATCATAGGATTTCAGAGCTGGGAAGGGCCTGATACCATCTAATTCATCCCAATTTGGTTCTTGAGTTCATGTAATTCAGAGAGAATTTTCAGTTGTTGCCAGCTGTGTAGGGGCCAATTGCAGATTGAGCTGGAAGGATGTTGCAGCCCTGCCCTAGAACACTTCACAGACATGCTTCAAGATGCCCAGTGTGCACTATTTTGTTGTATTTAGTGGCATGTTGACAGAGGGCATAGTGAAGGGACTGGAAATCTTGCCATAAGGGGATTAACTGAAGGAAGTGGAGATGAAATTTAGTAGAGAAGAATGAAAGGTTTTCATATATTTGAAGGATTATTCTATGGGAAGAGACTTGCTCTAGCTGGCTCTAGAGGGCTGATCTAGGATCTGGGTAGAAGAGCTGACATTTATGACACGCCTTTTAAGAGAAAAGAACTTAAAAAAACCTTCAAACCTCTTTTTCGGAGGCATTTGGCATGACAACCCAGTTTTGTTTTGTTTCTTTAAAAGAAAGGACACCTTTTCTTTCTCTATAGTTGTAGAATCAGTACAAAAGGAGGGTCAGTAAGGGATGAGAATTCATAGATCCCCAAAGCCATATTCAGTCAAACATCAGTATACCAAATAGAATCAGGAAACAAGATTTCCCTTATGACTATGCCTTGTTTCTTGCCCAAAAGGGCAATGTCAATATTTCCTTGAAGATGTTGAAGGCAGGGCTTGGAGAATCCTGCTACTATAGTCAATCTCTGCCCAAGGTTGGATGTATTGTTCAGTCCCTTTCCAGAAGCAGCAGAGTTCATTAATCTGAATGCCTGCCCTCTGTTAAATGACCTCATGGATTTTTCACTAACATATCCTATGTCTTGATAACACCGTGCCTATACAACCTAACCTTTCTTGCAACCTCATCACTCCACTGAAATTAGTTGCTCCAAAGTTACCAAAGATCTCTCAATTGCCAGATCTGATAATGGCCTTTTCTTAGTCCCCGTCTCTCTGTGGCATTAGACATTGCCGACTACTCTCTCCTCAACTTGGATACTTCCTCCTTTCTTGTTTTTTGTGTCATTGCTTTCTTTTGGTTTTCTTCAGTTTTCTTTGCTGAATCATCCTCTGTATCCCTCTCCCTAATTGTGAATGTCTCCTACAGTACTGTCCTAGGATCTCTTCCCTTCCCTGCTCGCTTTTTTTCTTTTGCTGACCTCCTTAGCATTCCTATGAAGATGCCTCTGGCATCTCTGTACCTAGCCCTAATTTCTCTCCCAAACTCCAGTCCCATATTATCAACTGCCTGTTAGACATATCCACCTTCACATCCTTTTGGCATCTTAAAATAGACATGTCCAAACCAGAACACATTATCTAAATTATTACTAAATGCACCCCTCTTTCACACTTCCTTATTTCTGTCAAAAGCAATGTTCATCTTCTAGTCATTTACATCTGGAACTGAGGAGTTCCTTCCTTTGTCTATGTATCCAATCAGATGCCAAGTCCTGTTAATTGGCCTCCACCAAATCTCTCTCATCTTCTCCTCATCATTGACATGGCTACCACCCTTGTTTAAACTCCTATTATCTCTCTCCTAGACTATTGCAATAGCTTCCTAACTGGTCTCCCTGCCTTCAAGTTTTGCCCCACACACTAATTCACCTTTCACACAGCTGCCAGAATGATTTTCCTAAAGCAAAGATCCTACAATGTTACTCCCTTGCTAAATAGTCTTCTTTAGCTCCCCAAACCTCTTCCATCCTTAGCATACACTCCCTTCATGGGGCAGCTAAGTAGTGCAGTGGATAGAGTAGGAATCAGGTGGACTTGAGTTCAAATCTCACCTCAGACACTTGACACTCACTCGCTGCGTGACCTTGGGCAAGTCACCTAACCCCAATTGCCTCATCCTAGGTCACCTCCAGTCATCCTGATGAATGTGTGGTCACTGGATTCAGATGCCTTTAGAGGAGAAGTGAGAGGCTGATGACCTGCACAGCCCTCCCGCACTCAAGACAAAGTCAAGTGCAAGCCATGTTGTTATTTCTTTGATGGCACGGTCTTCTTCAGCAACAAAGGACGAACACACACACACTCACACTCCCTTCATGCACTTACTAGTCTAGCCAGAGACCTTCTTGTGATTTCTCACAACACTCTACCGCCCATCTCTCTTCTTCATGCTGTCTCTTGTGCCTCTGTTCTCCTTTCTCACCCCCATTTCTTAGAATGCCTAGTTACATTCAAACCTCAGTTCTCAAACACCATTTTCTACATGAAATGTTTCTTGATCACCCCACTTGCTAGTGCCTTGTCATTCCCTAACTAGTTTGTATTTATTTTCTTTATATTACGTATGTATGTATGTATGTATACACACACACACACACACACACATGCAGACACACCTGTGCTATCTACCTGTGAACTGTAAGATCTTGAGGGCAGGAGTTTAATATCTGTTCTTGTATCCCCAGCACAGCATCGTGTCAGATGCACAGGAGACACCTAACATGTGCTTACCGATTTATTGATTGTTTTTCTCCAGGTAGCTGCTGTATTACGGGACACAGTGAAATCACTCAGTCAGACATGGTGTGCCCAAGAGCCTAGCCTCGCCTATGAGAGGGCCTTTCTGGCCGTGTCTGTGAAGCTGCTCCAGGTTGTCTCCCAAAAAATACCTCAGAGGGCCAGTCAGTTAGCTGGACCCATGAGGGATATGATCAATGAGAACATAGCTGTTCGACAGTATATTGAAGGGCAGGGTGGTTGGGTAAGTATTTTCTCTAATTTTGGTAGGCTTTAGCCTTCTATCTGTCCTGATGGCTAGAGGTTTCCAATTCTGTCCTCTACCCTGTCACTGCTTTCCTGGTCATGGGATTAAACAGGCCTACTGCCAGCATCTCAGCCTCTGTGTGGCTGGTACCAAATGTGGATTTTTATAACCAGTGGTATACAGGCAAATGTTTAATGAACCAGCTTTCTGAGAGAAAAAATGTACACACCATATGCTTTTAAATTTAATCTGTACCACTAACATTTTTTCTATTATTTTCTTAAGTCTAAAAATCAACAAAATGATAAATCAAGCCCTGATTTGTAGCGTTAGCTGATTTCCAAGAAGCAAGTGTTCTTAACAGCTAGCTCCCTTGGACTGTTTTGACTGGGATCCCTATTGTAAATACATACGTACAGACTAGACATATGCATGTGTACATACACAGACATGTCTATACACATACACACATGCACACATACCTACTAATGTTTATTCATCTATATGTGTGTGTGTATGTGTGTATAACTGTGTCTATTTATAATATGCGATTTCATTGGTATAGGGAATTACCAGGTAAGCAGATGCCTATTATTGATGTAGGTCATCACCTCTGCAATTTATAATCTTAGGAAGTTGCTTAGAGCATTGAGAGCTGCCCATGAGTCACAGAGTGAGAATGTATCAGGAGCAAGACTTGAACTTAGGTGTCCAAGGCCAGTTCCCTATGTCTACCTCTATAGTGAATTCTTAATTTCCTTTCTACATGTGGATTATCTAATTTGTGAATTATATGTAGCAAATTTAAATTTCCTTCTGGCTTCCTCCTGTCCTCTAACAAATTCCCTAACCATCTTCCACCACCAATTGGTGTGTTATTAGGCAATGCAAATTAATTTGAAGGTATAACTAAGTAAAACTAAACCCACTACATTTGAAAGGCTGGAAAAGTAATTATGTGGTGCATAATTCAGCCAAATCTAAATTATTTTTGCATGACCTTTTCTTTGGGATGATCTGAAGCACTGCTCCCCTCCATTAACACAACTTATCAAAGGTCCCTTTAAGAAGTATATTTTCCAGACTTAATCCTGAGCCACTGAGGGGAAGGGGGCATGGTGAAATTCCTAAATTTCTTTTTAAAAGTTTTTGAGGAATGAGATTCATCTGAACTTTAGAGTTTTTATTTCTTTTGCAGGAGAATCTGAGACCAGTTCTCAATTGACCATTATCTAAACCCTGACTGGCTGATTGAACATCCTCCATTAATAAAAAAAGAAAGAAAGAAAAAGTTCATTTGTTTAGCACCTGAATTTTAGTTAAATGTAATTACTCTTCTACAGATTCCTGTGGGTATGAAGCAAATTCCTGACATCCAGAGGCATTTTGCTGTCTTTGTTTTTATTTAGATATAGACAAAAATAGATTTTTTTAAGACTGAAAGGAAGTAATTCTTAATAGAAGAATTTCAGGCACTGTGACCCAACTTGTCAGAGACACTGTGGGGTAGGGGGATTCTCATATCACACCCCATAGATAAATGGATATTTATAAAATCAACCTTGCCCCTTGGTTTGAGTTTGTACACTATTCCACTGATTATGCATCCAAAATAATTTCTGGGAAATCTTTGGGATTTTAAAAAATTTTATTTTGAAAAATTAATTTGGGATTGGGATTTGTAATTTCATTGATATGTAGAGCTAAAACTGTAATTCTGTCCTCCATGTACTCTATGATGCAATAACACTGGTCTCCTTGCTTTTGCTTGAAAAAGATACTATATCTCCTGACTTCAGGTATTTTATTTTTAAATTAAATTTTCTCTTTTCCAGTTATTCTGCATCTGCCCTCATTCTTTCTCTCTCTCCCACCTCCACTGGAAAAAAAAAAAACCTGCGATAAATTCACAGTCAAGCAAAATAGATTTCCACATTGGCCATGCCCAGAAATGAGCATTTCACTCCAAACATCGAGCCCATTATCTTTTTTGTCAGGGGATAGGTAGCATTCTAAATCACTGGTTCTCTAGAATTGTGTTTGGTATTTTTCATTTATTAAGTCTTTCATAACTGTTCACTTTTACAATATTGTTTTTATAGTAAAAACTGTCCTGGTTCTGCTCATTTCACTCTTTGTAAATTCAAAATGAGGTACAAGTGACACCTGCTTTCCTCACTTTTTAATTGTTTGTATAGACTTCTACTTGTGCCCGCCAATTATGGGAGATAATGTTTTCCCTTGTTGAATGCAGCGGGCTTTGCTTGACTCCAGAGATACAAACTGCCTGAGAGTGATCAAAACCAGTTAAAGGAGTACACAGAGATGAAAACCTATTTAAAAAAAACAAAAAGAATGTTGAATGCAGATATCAGAAAGGGCTACCTGATTTTGATCCCAACTGACCCCATCATTGGAGCAGATCCAAACTGGTTTCCCTGTTGCTCTGCCTGTAGTCCAAACCTGCTGTTGTGAACAGGTGTCATCCCCTCCTCCCACCAACCTCCTCCATGATTCTCTATGGACTTACAGTTTTTATGCAAATCATCTTGTGTAACAGTTTCTCCAGGTTATCCTGCCATGAGACTCCCCTCCTTGTTGAAATGTGTACAGAACTTTGCTCCTCTTGGGCACTCCAGTACCTGGTGCTGTCTGGTGATGCCAACTTGCAAGTCCTTTGCCTCCTCCATTAATGACCCTAGTTTTTGCTATTTTGGTAGGCTTCTTTATTTCAGGGTGACACTTTCATTCCCCCTCTTTCCTTACCTAGTGTATTATTTTTTTGGGTCCTTCCTTTCCTTTTTTTTTTTCTTTTAAGACCCTCAAGACAAGGACCACTTCCAGACTCTTAATTGTATTTGACTCCTTCTGTGAGCCCTGATAACAACACTGTTGCCACCTGTGTCTTCTTCCTCCACTGTTAGAATGAAAACACTTTATCCATATTGTCTTTTCCAATTATTTGATTGTATTATCTTTTCATGTTTCTCTTTACTTCAGGATTTGTATTTCAAAGTTTCTACTTAGCTTTCTTCTTTTCATCAGGAATGCTTGGAAGTTTTCCATTTGATTAAGGATCCATTTTTTTCTCTTTTTTAGGATTATACTTAATTTTAGTGGCAAGTATTCTTATCTTTTGCCCTTTGAAGTGTAGCATTTTGTGCTCTCCACTCCTTCATAATCTTGTGTGATATTGACTATGGTTCCTTGGTCACTATAGTTCCTTGAATTCTTTTTTTTTTCTGACTGCTAGAGGTATTTTTCCTTTGATCTGGAAGCTCTGGATTCTGATCATGATATTCCTGGGAGTTTTGGAGGTTTCTTTCAGGAGGTGATCCAAGGCTTCTTTCTATTTTCATCTTGCCCTCTTATTCTAATTATATCAGGGTGGTTTTCTTTCATCATGTTTTGATGTAAGATATCCATAGTTTTTAGGTAATCAGATGATTCTTGGAAAAATAAGTCCTTCTGTTTCTTAATATTATCAGACAGAGACTTCAAATAGGGAAGATGATTGCACTTTCTTTACAATTATCAATGTAATTTTATATGTAAAATCCCTAATCCTGTTTTTAGAACTTGTTACTTAAACATATTCAAGGTCCATATATCCCATTTAAAATATTTGGAAACTCTGTGTGTGTGTGTGTGTGTGTATAGATACAGATATGTGAATATCCTAGTTCTCAGAGAAAACAATCTGATCCTGTTGCTCTCTCAAAATTTACTCCTTCATTTAATTATAAAACTTTTACATCTATGTCTTATTCCCCCATTTTGAGGATATTGTTCCCTTATCACCTTGAATGAATGAGATACTTCAAGGACCTAATCTTATGTACGCATATAGGACTATTAGCAAGTGCATGACAAGTCCAAGAACTTATTTACTTGGTTGCGTAGGATATGGTATTCAGATCGAAAGCAGTAAGATCTCTCATGATTGTATCCTATTATAGCAACTCAGAGATGTTCACCTACCCTGATTATAGAAATTTGCTATGAAAGGAAAAGGAGGGATGTGGTTATGATGAGATCAAGACTGTTCTCTCAAGGGTACAGATTAATCTGACATTAAGCCTTAACAGGGGAAAACCTCCTTTAGCTCTGTTTGATTTAGGCAATCATGTAGCCTCCAGTCATATAGTCAAATTTCACATTATTTACAGGGTATCAAAAGCTAGTCTCAGAATTAACCAGGTGGGAAAATTTCATGTTCAGAAAGAATAATGAGGAATTGTTCAGTGGGGAAACTGAGTCAAGATGATCTTACCTTACTATGCAAGGTTCCCTCAACTTTCTCAGATACAGTCACTCACCTAGAGCAGTTCTCAGACTACACTCCCTTTTTTGGCAACACAAAGCATTTCCCTTGAATGGTGGACTATTGGCTTCAAGACAATTCAGACAATCCTACCTGAAACAAAAACTCAGAACAATATCAAATTACAGTGCCAAGAGATTTTATTTCAAATAACAAAATTTCATTAGTCACCACTAGGACTAATAACCACTAGGTTATTATTATTTTTCTCATGTGTGCAATGACAGGTAACAATGAGTGAATATAAGGACATTTCATTTGTCCTTAATTTATAAATTAAGAATAATCACATTCTTGAATTCCACATATACAATGAATCAATGATAGTTGACTTAAAACCCCCAGAAAAATACTGACTATAGTAAGCTATATTAATATAGTCATATATTATATAGTAAGCCAATCTATATTGCCTATTTACCCCCCAAGGTAAGATTGAAATCTTTGAATCTAAGGTCTATTGTCACTAAATTGGCTCAGATATAATTTTAATACATATTTTTATTAATAGATGCAAGTTCATAATTTTCGTGATACTCAATCTCAGATGAAACTCACTCTCTTCTAAAAGCAAATTTGTAAGTCTCCGCATTTTGACTGGGAGTGGTCCTAGTTTCTCAAAACTTGAGTAATTTACAATATTATATCACATGGTCAGCAGAGTTAACAAGATCTTGTGATCCTACCCAAGTAGAAAGTTCCAAGAAATTTCACTGATAAGGATAACTTGAAGAGTGTACTTTGCTACTCTTCCTCCTAATGGTTAGTTATTATAATCGTTACTAAGTTTAAAGCAAAATAAATCCCATTATATATTTAAATTTTTCAAACATTTTTATATTCTTTTAATAGGTCAATTCATAATCTAACAGCATCCAAATTTTAAAAAAAAGCTACTTTTCTTACAGTATTTCTGATATAACGTTCTCAAATTTCATAATATATGAAAAATTTTAGAAACACAATAGCATACATGATGTATTTAAAACATGAAACAAAACTCGTTACCAGTCAACTGGCTTTTGTTTTCTCAGCCTAACCTAACCACATCTAGATACTTAAGATGGGGAAATGAAGCTTTTTCAGTTGTAAGGTCTGGGAAGGTCAAAGTGGTCAGGGCTGGAAGTCAGGAAAAGAGACTTAATTTCTATATTTTCCATATCATAAAGAATAGACAAATAGTTTTTATTATCCTTCTTATCGGAATGAAATTAAAACCCTTCCTCAAACCTCAAAATCTCCAAAGCCTTCACTTTCAAGCCTTCTATTTGCGATCGATGCAGAATCCAACTTTCTTAATGTTCTACCCATTTCTTCTTATCCCTACTTCCTTAAACTTTCTCTTTTCCTTTTTTTATTAAAGTTTTTCAAAACTGCATCTGTCCTGTTTGTTTCACATTCTGATCCAATACTTCTCTTTCTTGTTTGCCTAATTCCTCTAGTCTTTATTTCCCAATCATACCTCAGATTATTTATAGAACTAATCTGAATTTTTCCATTATAATTTAGCACAAGTTTTTATTACACAAAACCAGATATTATTTTTCTGAAGACTTTGAAAGCTCCTCTAAAAATTACAACTCTTTCAACTCTTTCCTTTGGCTAAACAGGCCATAGGAAAATGTTAGTTTCATTTACCAAGACACAAAATGCAGACAGTGTAACAAGACAGACACAAGTTTTTTCTTGTTTCCTACTGAAAGTCTAATCAAAAAGTCCATGAGAGTAAGTCCCTTCTAGATACTATCAATAACTATTATCAACATTATCAGTAGCTATTTTTAAAAACTTTACCCTTTTTGTCTGATTTTCCCCTAAAAACTGGTTTCTGAAGAGTGCCATGATTTTTTTTTCTTTAATATACTTTGCCTCTGTTGAGGCTTTCTTAGACGTCTGTCTTTAGTTATCCCATTCTGAATAGGAAGATCCTGAAGTCTTGACTCCATCATGATCACCATAAGTATTACAGTGGAATAAAGAAACCAAGTTTTATCAAGACAAATGATCTATTTAGCAAGGCATGCAATTGCAAAAATGAATTGTCTTTAAGGCTTTCAATAGCCAAGGACCCAGAACTGGAGTTTCTACAGTTAATATGCAATTCAGAGGGAGTAAAAAAGAAACAGGAAAAATAGGATGTAGGGATTGAAAAATCTGGTTTGTTATTCGTGAAGGGGATCTGAGAGAGAGAAGGTAGTCTTGTAATTGGTAGAGGTGAGAAGAGAGGGGTATTTTTGTGAGATTCCTTAAGTCAAGTGACAGTTGGGAGAGGGAATAATCTTATGATTTCTCCAAAATCAAGAGACTTTCAAGAAGTTGAAATAACTTCACAAAATGGTGTATAAAGGCAAAATTGAGTCTCTAATGCTATTTTAATGTAACAACCTTATGTTTTTTCTATTTTTTAAAAAAAATCTTTTGATTTGGCTTTAATATTTCTTGTCTTATGGAGTCATTAACTTCTCTGTGGTCCATTCTAATTTTCAGGAAGTCTGTAACTTGGGCAATGTTTTGTTCCTCTTGCACTAAGCTATCAATTCTCTTTTCAAGTCTTTCCTCATAGCTCTCATTTCTTTTACAATTCTTTCATTTCATTTATAGTACCATTTTAAAACTCTTGCATCATTTCTTCTAGGACTTCTAATTGATCTTGTAATTAAGTAGTGGTGGGTTGTGGGTTTTTTGCTTGGTTTTTTTTTTTGAGACTTTTCAAGTAGATGTTTTGGAGTTATTCTCCTCTTCTAGGTTTATGTCTTGGGCATCCATGCCCTCATAATAGCTATTTACCGGTAATTTTTTTAAAAAATCATTCTTCCAGTTATCTCCTGGGAAACTCTCAGTTCTGGGGGCAGAGTTTAGGATCATAGCTCCTCTGGGAAACCTCTATGAACTTTAATCCTGGACAGGGGACTGAGCTCATGATAATCTGTGCAATGTCAAGGAACCAGCTCTGGGCAGTGAGTCCATGCTTGACTGTCAACAATAGGAACTATTACTTCTTTTCCTCTCTTAACTCTTAACTTCTTAACTCTCTATAGTCTAGATTCCAAACTCATCATTTGACTGAAACTGCTCTCACTAAAGTTACCAATGATCTTTTCATTGCCAAAATTAATGGCCATTCTCAGTCTTCATCCTTCTTGACTTCTTTGCAGCCTCTGACGTTGTGTTCATCTTCTTTAACTTAATACTCTCTTCACTTTAGGTTTTCATGACATTACTCTCTCTTGCTTCTCCTCCTACTTGTTGAATTATTCTCAGTCTTCTTTGTTGGATCTTCATCCAGGTTACATCCATTGTTACTTAGGGCTTTGTCCTATGACCTTTTCTCTTCTCCTTCAACACTGTTTTGCTTGGTGATTTCATCAGTGCCAATGGACTTAATTATCATTTCCATACTGATGATTATCCGATCTTCTAATCTCTCAATCAACTCTAATCTCTCTCCTATCCTCCAGTCTTTCATGGATAACTAGTTTATTGGACATCTTGAAGTGGATGTCTCATGGACATCTTAAACTCAACATGTCCAAAACTGAACTCATTATCTTTCCCCCCAAGCTCTTCCGTCTTCCTATCTTTCCTATTATTGTCAAGGGCTCCACCATTGTCTCAGTCCCCAGACTCACAACTTAAGAGTTATCCTTAACTTCACCACCTATATCCAACATATTGCCAAGTCCTCTTGATTCTACCACCATAACTTCTCTTGTATACATCCCTTTCTCTCCTTTGACATTGCTCCTACCCTGGTGCATGCTCTTATTACCTTATGCGTGGGTTATTATTATTATTTTTGCAATAGCTTTTTTATTGGTATCCCTGCCTCAAATCTTTTCCTACTACAGTCTATATTCCACTCAGCTGTCATACTGGACTTTCTAAACCTCAGGTGGGACCATGCCACTCCCACTATTCAAAAAGCTCCAGTGACTCCCTGTTATTTCCAGGATCAGACATAAAATCCTGCTTGCCTTTTAAAGCCCTTCATAACCTGGCCCTCTTCTTTGTTTCTAGTCTTTTTATCCCTTACTCCTTACCCGGTGACACTAGTTTCCTTACCATTCTTCACATAAGTCATTCCATCTCTTACTCTGGGCATTTTCACTGGCTATTCCCCATTCCTGGAAATATCTTCTTCTTCATCTTCTGGCTTTTCTAGCTTCCTTCAACTCCCAATAAAAATTCCCCCTTATTGTTTGTGCCTTTCCCTTATTGATTATCTATAATTTATCCTGAATATAGATTATCTATATACAGTTGCTTACATATTGGCCCCTCATTAGACTGAACTCCTTAGAGACCAGGGACTGCTTTTTGTCTTTCTATCTCCAAAGCTTATCATGGTGACTAGGACATAGTAGGCACTTAATAAATATTTACTGACTCTGGGAATATCCATGCTGGCATAGCTGGGAGCCACCCCTATAATTCTTGCCCACGTCACTTGCCTATAGGGTGAATTTGTGATCTTGGGATAGGAAAATGACTCACAGTAGTCTCTACTTTGATTTCCCAATCACTACTCATTTCACTGTTCTTTTTAAATTGTTGTTAGAATAATTGGGAAGGGGGATGGGCTACAAGGTTTCTCCTACTCCACTATTTTGGCTGGTTCTGGACTCCATGCATTTTTATTGTTGTCCATGCCTAGAATGTTCTCCCTCTTCACTTTCAGCTTCTGGCTTATCTGGCTTCCTTTAAGTCTGAAGTAAAAATTCCAACTTTTACAAGAAGTTTTTCCTGGTTTCCCTTAATGCCAGTGCCTTCTCCCTGAGACATGTACAATACTGAATAATAATGGTGATTATATGCAACCTTGTTTCCCCCTTGATTTTATTGAGGAGGCTCTAGCTTATTCCCATTACAGGATGGTTTTAGATAGATACTACTTATCCTTTTAAGAGAAGATCCATTTAGTCCTACACTTTCTAGTGTTTTTAATAGGAATTACTGTTTTATTTTGTCAAAAACTTTTTCTGCATCTATTGAAATCATCATATGATTTATGTTGTTTTTGTTATTGATGTGGTCAATTATCCTGATAGTTTTCCTAATACTGAACCAGTTCTGCATGACTGGTATAAATCTCAGCTGGTCATAGTGTATGATCTTTGTGAGATAGTGTTATAATCTCACTAGTATTTTATGTAAAATTTTTGCATCAGTATTCATTAGGGAAATTGACTTATAGTTCTCTTTCTCTGTTTTTGTTCTTTCTGGTTTAAGTATCAGCACCACATTTGTGTCATAGGAAGAATTTGGCAGGACTGCTTCTTTGCCTATTTTTCCAAATAATTTATAAGTATTGGAATTAATTATTCTTTAAATGTTTGGTACAATTTACTTGTGAATCCTTTAGATTCTGGTGATTTCTTTCTTCGGGAGTTCATTGATGGCTTGTCCAATTTTTTTTTTCTAAGATAGGATTATGTAAGTATTCTATTTCCTCTTCTGTTAATTTGGGCAAGTTAGATTTTTGTAAATATTCATACATTTCACTTAGATTGTTAGATTCATCGGCATATAATTGAGCAAAATAACTTTTAAAATTGCTTTATTTTCATCTTCATTGGTGGTGAATTCATCCTTTTTATTTTTGATACTGGTGATTTGGTTTTCTTTCTTTTTTGTTTAAATCAAATTCCCCAATATATAGAAATGCTGATGATTTATGTGGGTTTCTTTTATATATCCTGCAACTTTGCTGAAGTTGTTAATTATTTCAACTAGTTTTTCAATTGGTTGTCCATTCAGTTTTCTCCAGAGGTCTATCACAGCTAACTTTTCTAAAATTCTATTGAACTCCTTAACTTCTGTCTTGTTTATTTTGTGGGTAGAGTTATCTAATTCTGAGAGGGTAAAGTTGAGGTTTTCCACTAATATGGTTCTACTGTCTATTCCATCCTGTAACTCATTTAACTTTTCCTTTAAGAATTTGGATGCTGTACCATTTGGTGTATATATGTTTAGTATTGATATTATTTCATTGTCTATGGTACCTTTTAGCAAAATGTAGTTTCCTTAGTTTACTCTGTATGTGTTTCTCTGCTTCAAGTGTGTTTCTTGTAAACAACATATTGTAGGATTCTGGTTTTTAATCTACTCTGCTACCTGCTTCTGTTTTATGGTTGAGTTCAACCCACTCACATTCACAGTTATGATTACGAACTGTATATTTCCCTCCATCTTGCTTTTTATCCCTTATTTATCTTCCTCTCTCCTTTCACCCTGTTCCTCCTCAAAAGTGTTTTGCTTTTGACCACTGCCTCCTCCAATCTGCTCTCTCTTCTTTCCTTCTCCCCTTCTCTCATCTCCCTCCCCTCTCTACTTCCCTGTAGATAAAATAGGTTTCTATACCCAACTGAGTGTGTATGTTATTCCTTTTTTGATCCAATCCCTGATGAAAGTAAGGTTCAAGCGTGGCCTGCTACCATCACTCCCATTTCCCCCTCCACTGTAAAAGCTCTTTATTTTTTGAGATTTTATTTCTAAATTTTTAAAATTTATTTTTAGTTTTCATCATTCACTTTTGTATAGGATTTTGAGTTCCAAATTTCCCCCCACCCTCCCTTCTAGCCCTCCCCAAGAAAGCATGCAATCTGATATAGGCTATACGTGTACATCATGTTAAACATACTTCCACATTAGTCATGTTGTGAAAGAAGGATCAGAACAAGAGGAAAAAACTACAAGAAAGAGAAAAAAAGAGAAAAAAGTATGCTTCAATTGACATTCAGACTCCATAGCTCTTTCTTTAAATATGGAGAGCATTTTCCATCATGAATCTTTTGGAATTGTCTTGGATCATTGTACTACTGAGAAGAGCTAAGTCTATTAAAGTTGGTCATCAAATAATGCTGCTATTATTGTCTCATTCCCTTTCTCATCGTGCATCCCTTTTTCTCACCCCTTAATTTTGTTTTTGTTTTTTTGATATCCCATCAGAGTCAACTCATATCCATACCTTCTATGTATACTCCTTCTAATTGCCCTAATAATGATAAGGTTCTTAGGAGTTATAAGTATTATCTTCCCATATAGGAATGTAAATAGTTTAACTTTATTGAATTCCTTATGATTTCTCTTACCTATTTACCTTTTTATACTTCTCTTGAGTCTTGTCAAAGTTGAATTTTCTGTTCAGCTCCAGGTTTTTCATCAGGAGTGCTTGAAAGTTCTCTATTTCATTAAATATCTATTTTTTTTTTCTCCTGAACAGTTATACTCAGTTTTGCTGGGCAGGTGATTCTTGATTGTAATCCTAGCTCCTTTGCCCTTTGGAATATCATATTCCAAGACCTCTGATCCTTTAATGTGGAAACTGCTAAATCTTGTGTTATCCTGACTGTGGCACCATGATATTTGATTCTTTTCTAGTTCTTGCAATATTTTGTCCTTGATCCGGGAGCTCTGGAATTTGACTATAATACTGCTGGGAGTTTTCATTTGGGGATCTCTTTCAGGAGGTGATCGGTGGAGTTCTTGACCTTCTATTTTACCCTCTGGTTCTGGGATATTAAGACAATTTTCCTTGACAATTTCTTGAAATATGATTCTATGCTCTTTCATTGACCATGACTTTCAGATAGTCCAGTAATTCTGAATCATCTCTCCTCAATCTATTTTCCTGGGTCAGTTGTTTTTTCTGATGAAGTACTTCATATTTTCTTCTGTTTTCTTTCATTCCTTTGACTTTTTAACTGTTTCTTGATGTTTCATTTTCTTCAATGAGCTTTTGTACTCCCCATTCTATTTGATCATTCTATTTTTTAAGGAGTTGTTTTCTTCAGTGAGCATTTGTACCTCTTTTTCCATTTGGCCAATTCCATTTTTTAAGGAGTTTTTCTCTTAAGTGAATTTTGGTACATCTTTTTCCATTTGGCCTATTCTATTTTTTTAGATGTTATTTTCTTTATTATTTTTTGTGCTTCCTTTACCAAGCTGTTGACTCTTTTTTCTTGATTTTATTGCATCACTTTCTTTTCCAATTTTTTCCTCTATCTTTCTTATTTGATGTTTGAAATTCTTTTTGAGCTCTTTCAGGGTCTGAGATCAATTCACTTTTTTTTGAGACCTTGTATGTAGTTACTTTGATTTCATTGTCATCTTTTGAGTTTGTGTTGTGTTCTTTCCTGTCACCATAGTAATTTTCTATGGTCAGCTTCTCTTTTTTTGTTGTTTGCTCATTTTCCCAGTCTATTTTTGACTTTCAACTTTATGTTAGAGTTAGGCTCTGCTCCTGGGGTGGAGAAGGCCCTGTCCTAAGCTTTGGATTTTTCATGCTGCTATTTTCAGAGCTAGTTCTGGGGGTGTGTCTTTCAGTTCTTTCAAAGTGGTATGAGCTAAGGAGAAGTGTAGTATTGCTCTCCTGGTCTGTGCTCTGGTCTCTGAGTGACCACAAATGTTTTTTTCTGCCATTGAACTGTGACCAGGGATGTTGCTCCTGTTGTTTCTTCTCCTGGCCCTGGAACTGCAACCTGGAACTTTGTATGGGCAATGCAATACAGTCCTGTTCCCAGTGCTAGCAAAGGGTCCCTTGTAATCTTCTGATTAGTTGTCCACCCCCGTTACTATCTATAGGCTGAGAACTCCAGAAGCCATCACCCCTGCCAATTAGTCATCCCCAAGGCCTGCTGCTGGCTTGGGGAACAAGGGGTTCCACTCTCATCACAGTGAGACAGACCTTTCCTACTGACCTTCTAAATTGTCTTGGGTTGGAAAATTGTTTCACCTCATCCTTTTGTTGTGATTTTAATGTTGTTTGGAAGGACACTGGGGGGATCTTGGGCAAGTCATTACCTTTACTTTGCCATCTTGGCTCCGTCCTCTATCTACCTCTTGATCCAAAAATGCTTCTAAATGCCTAGTGGTAGTCAGTGGTTCAGCAGATAGTATATGTTTGGCTTAGAGTTGGGAAGATCTAATTTCAAATTTAGCTTCAGATCCTTACTAGTTTTGTCACCCTGAGCAAGTCACTTAACCTCTGTCTGTCATTTTCCTAAGGTTCAGGTCCAACTATATCACCCTGTGACTCAAAATGTTCCAATGGTTCTCCATCACTTCCAGTATCAGCTATAAAATCCTTCAATAACCTAGCACTTGGATGTTTAGAGATATTGTCCATTCTCTCCACTTAGTAATAACACATTTATATAGCACTTCAGGATTTGTCAAGTTTTTACATGTATGATCTCATTTGATCCTTACAATAATCCTGTGAAGTGACACTATTATTATCCTGATTTTACAGAAGATGACATTGCAGCTCAAAGAGTTTTAAGTGATGTACTCAGGTTCATACAGGATTGCATACTCTGTTGCCTTTCTCCCACACACCCATTACCATCACCAGCCTATGGAATACTTCCAAATGTACATTTTAGCCCAGTTCTCCCTCCCAAACTCTAGTCTAGAGGTGGGGAACCTATGGCCTCAAGGAGGCATGTGGTCCTTTAAGTCCTCAAGTGCGACCCTTTGACTAAATCCTAACAAATTTGTTCTGTGAAGTTTGAATTCCTTCAAAGGACCACATTTGAGGACCTTGAGGGCCACATGTGGCCTCAAGGCTGCAGGTTCCCTACCCCTGCAGTCTAGTCCTTCATCATTTGGCATTTTGCCCTGCATATCTTAGTGGCATCTGAAAGACTTCTTCCTATGTTCTACGAATTATCTTCCTGAACAAGAAACTGAAGACTTTAGTTGGACGCAGAAGTTCAGTCATTTAAGAAGATGGTATTTAACGAGGAGATTTGAATTTCTGGACCATATCTAAAAATATAAGAATGACAGACTCTTGGCCAGGAATTAAGAACAGCTAACAAAGGCTGGCAAAGAAAAAGAATATTTATTTGGAGTCTTTCAACTCTAGCTAAAATAACCTTAAACTGTAAAGGGGGGCAGGGAGATGGACTTCAGGATCAGTAGGATTTTGAAGACTAGCTATTTTCTCTGATTTTCATGGACCTTTCAAAACTCCCCAAAGCAAGAATGATGCATAGGAAGTAAAGTAACTGTTGCTGTCTCCCATTGGCTAAGACACCAAGAACCCTAATGAAGTAATAAACTCACAAATTAACAGAAAAGAAGGCTAATCCCTAATGTTATGGAAATTTTTGATTCTCTTTTATTATTTTTTATTATTCAGGGCCCAGGGCCATTCCTCCTGCAACTTTTAGTTAATTAAAAGTTTGTTTTCTATTAATGTTAGAATATTAATATTAACCTCACCTGACAAAAACCTGGAATAATAATGTTAAGGGAAGAGGGTTTGACATTTCTTCATAAAAGCCAAAAGGGAGTTTGAGCTCTCAAAGTGATTTAGTTATTTGATTGCTTTCCTAGCTAACTGTGTAAGGAAGGAAGTATTTCCCTGATGCCTGTGTTCTTGGCTATCTATGACATGTAAGTCTTCTCTTCAATCAGCCTATTGTGAACCCTCTAAATGGAGTTTAATGTGTAACCTGATTTAGTTTACCTATAAAGTCAGTGGAACTAGGGTTGTTTATGTATAAGATTTATGACTCTGTTTAACTAAGTTTGTCCAGCTTTTATGACACTGAAGGAAGCATGGGATTATGAATCTGGCTTTTAACTTTTATGGCCCAAGAGCAATGTACAAGATTGCAATATGTAAAAGAATATTTCTCTATTACTCAGATGGGATTTTGTCCATAAGAGACCTTGCTAGAATCATAATCTTGGCTCAGGTTTATTTTTTTTTGTCTGAGATCTGAACCTATGCTTAAGCATAATAAAACTTAAGTTTTTACCTCTATAATTCTGCTTTGTGGTAGTTAAATTTCAGCAGCAATTACCTACCACATGAACTCAAAGAGGAGATACTTTCCCCACAAACTAACCTGTGTTCATTCAGCAGCCTTTCTCCCACCTGTTTCCATATTCTAGAAGGACAGCACAAGCAAAGGCAAAGTCTTGTGCCCTGGGATCCATTGAGCAAGACACCAGTAAAGAAATGTTACCCCTGAACGAAGGAGGGGGGGACTAGGAAGAGAATGACACCCATGGCGTTAAAAACAGCAGTGACAACAAAATAACCACAGAGAACCATAAAGAAATTTATTTCTAAAAGTACACAGGGAGACAAGAATAAAATAGAAGGGCTAACTAGAAGATGGTGGAGGAAAAGGTCTGACGCATTGTGGACTAAACCCATCTTCTCCCACCTACAGGCGAATCAGTTGTTTTTGTGGAACAAAACAGTGGAATGGGAGAATGCATAAGAGGGAAGAGGGGAGGAGAAAGGTAGAAAGAAACATGTGATGCACCCTAAGCAAGTCAATGAAGGAAAAAACTGCTCTTGAAGAATCTCAGGAAGAAAAAAGGATACAAAAGAGAATGGGAGACTTAACAATGAGAGATTGAAATAGGGGAAGAAAGAGGGAAATCTTGATTCTGTGGTGAGAGGGGATGGTCCCAATAAAGAAAACTTGCATGGAGGTAGAAAGAGATTTGATAATGGGAAAGGAGGAACCTTATATGAAAAGAATATACAAGAATATGATGTTTAGAGAGGCTACTACCTCTGACAAAGCATGGACACTATCCTGTCTCAGGAGAAGGATTATCCAAAAACTTGGGGGGGGGGCAATTAGTATCTAACAGAGTGGGAGGGCATTGATCCAGATTAAAAATTTCATGGCAAATGAGGAAAAGATGATCCTGGGGAGGGAGGGGCTAGTGATGAAGTGCACAATTAGGGATACAGGAAAATATCTTCCATAGGCCAATACTTCTGTCCCTCTATATCCTGTAGGAATAAATACTTCTAAGAGTATAACACAACAGAAAAGGGGGGAAGGGGTAAGACCTGCAAGGCAATAATATGGAAACTTAGAAAAATATAGAAAATTAGAAGAGGCTACTTCAGCAACTTTAATTCCATGAGGAATCCAGAGACTAAAGATGGAATAAATAAGGAAAAGGATCATGAATCAGAGAAAAAAAATCTGGAATAGAAAGAAAAGGAAGAGAATCAATGAAGAAATTGAAGGAAAGAATTCCTTTTTTAGGAAAGGAGGAAGGGGATTTCTAAAGCACCTATTACATGGCAGATGGACAGCTAGGTGGTGCAGTGGATAGAGCACCAGTGCAGGAGTCAGGAGGACCTGAGTTCAAATCTCACCGCAGACACTTGACACTAGCTCTGTGACCTTGGGCAAGTCACTTAACCCCACTTGCCTCATTCTGGGTCATCTTCAGTCATCCCGATGGATATCTGGTCACTGGATGGAGATGACTCTGCAGGAGCAGTGAGGCTGGTGACCTGCACAGCCCTCCCTCACTCAAAACAAAGTCAAGTGCAAGTCAAGTCATTATTTCTCTGATGGCACGGTCTTCTTCAGCAACAAAGGACAAACACACACACAGCAAATGCTTTTGTACTTTATGAATATGTACTTTATGAATATTATCTCATTTGATCCCCACAATAACCCTGGAAGATAGCCACTATTATTGCTACCATTTTATACTTAGAAGAAATGAGACAAACAGAGGTCAAGGGATAGGCTCAGAGTCACACAGTCGGGAAATGTCTGGGGTAGGATCTGAACTTAGGTCTGAATCTGACTGCAAGCCCAGTACCTATCCACTGTGCGGCCAAGCTACCTTAGGATAGGGCAAAGAAAAAAAAATAAACCTAATACACAAAAGATGTTGAAGGGGGAAGAGAGTAAGGGGAATTTTATTTTACTTTACTGAGAGAAAAAAAAGGAGGAAGAATTAGATATCTTGATAAAAGGAAGAAAGAAAAAGGAACTAATAAGTTAAGCAAAACTCCAAAACCAAGAAAAAGGATGACAAACAGGGGATTTGGGGGTTTGAGGGTGGAGAAAGAGAGCCTGTGAAAAGAGTCGCCTTAAAATAGATGAAGCAAAAATAACTAGGAACAAAATATATTGTCTTAACAGAGTAAGAGGAACAAAAAAATCCTAATTAATATTAGAGACAAGTAGAGGAAAACATAAAACTAATTCTCATAACTTTTAATAATGAAGGTGCTAAATAACCCAATAAAATGAAAGAGAATGACAGATTGGAAAAGAAAACAAAACCCCATAATCTGTTGCTTACCATAAACATCCTTAAAAAGTGAAGATATACACAGAATTAAAATGAATGGCTGGGACAAAATTTACTACACAGCAGAGGAATCCAGAAAGAAGGAGTTGTAGTTATACTATCAGATAAAGCAAAAACAAAAATTCACAACTTAAAAAGATATAATCAAAAAAACTACATGATGCTCAAAGGAACCATAGACAACAAATAAATATCTATATTAAACTTATATGCTCCAAATGCCTTGATTTATAAAGGAAAAATTAACAGGCATATAATAATGTTACATAGGTATATAATAATAGGAATAAAATAATAAGTAATAATGCAATAAAAGCAGTAGACTTTAATATCTCTCTATAATTTTTAGATAAATTTAACAAAAAGGAAAACAGAGAATTGAGCAAATTCCCAGAGAATCTAGAGTTTAAAAGACTTATAACATCCTCTAATGGGTGTACTAAAAATATATATAAATTTCTTAGTACCATGTGAAACCTTTATAAAAACTGACCATATATTAGGACTCAAAAATATTGTGAATATGTATAAAAAGGTAGAAATATTAAATACATCATTTATGGGCAAAACACAACAAAAAAATGTAAAAATAGAAAAGGGGAGGATTAATGAACTAAATATGCATTTAAAAATGAGAAAACCAACAAATAAACATGCCCAACATAAGCACAAAGAGGAGATATTAAAAATGAGAAATAGACAGACTGGGAACTGAAAAGGCTATAGAAATAATAAAACTAAAAACTGGTTCATTAAAAAAAGACTGACAAAACTGACAAACTTTTAGTCAATCTAATTTAAAAGAAAAGGGCAGAGAATAAAATTAACAAAATAGCAAACAAAGCAATATTACTAGAAGAAATAAAAAGAATGATTATAACCTAGCAAAACAGAGGGCACAAAAATCTGTAGCATTTCTGTACAAAAGCAATAAAATTCAAGAGGTGGTAAGAGAAAGGGAAATTCCATTAGAAATAACTACAAAATTAATAAAATAATTGGAGATCAATCTATCAAAGCACACAAAATATTTGCATAGATTCAGTTACAAAGTACTTCTTAAAGAAATAAAGAATAGGTTCAATAGCTGGAATAATATTCAGTGCTCATGGGTAGGCCATGCCAATATGATAGAAATTACAATACCACCAAATTTAATTTTTAGTTTTTATTCTACTACCAATAAGACTATCAAAGGGATATTTTACAGAACTCAATAAAATAATAAGAAGATTATTTGGAAAAAGAAAAGATTTAGAGTATCAAGGGAAATTATGAAAACAGGTAGAGATGAAGGGGAATGGCACTTCTAGACCTCAAACTTTATTATAAAGCAGCAGTAATAAAAACCATTTGCTAGGGGTTAAAAAATAGAGAAATAGAACAATGGGAAAAGATTGACAAGGAAAGCTCAGCACCAGTGAAATGCAATAAATCCGTGTTCTGTAAAGTAGAAAACATAAATTACTTGGAAAATAACTGCCTCATTAATAAGAAATGCTGGAAAAACTGGAAAGCAGGCTTAAACCAATATCTCATGTTTTATTCCACAATAAATTCTAATGGATATGTGACCTTAACATTAAAAATCATACCCTAAAGGGATTAGAAGTTGATCATATATCTTTCTTTTGTAATGTATGTACGTATGTATATATGTATGTATTTGTATAAACTTCCAAGAACATTCTAGCCAAAATCCAGAGCTTCTAGGTCAAAGAAAAAAAATGTGGCAAGAAGTCAGAAGGAAAGAATTCTAGTTCTGAAAAGCCACAGTCAGAATTACAAACGATTTAGCAGACACCACTATAAAGCAGCAGAAAATTTTGAGTATGACATTGCAGAAGACAAAGGATGTGTGCTTATAATCAAGAGTAATTTACCCCACAAAATAGGTCTAATATAGTACTACAGGGCAAAAACTAGATTTTTACTGAAATGGAGAACTTCCAAGCATTCCTGATGAGAAAACCAGAGTTGCAAAGAAATTTTGAAGTTCAGACACAGAAGTGAAGAGAAATACCAAACAGTGAACATAAATTAACAGTCATAAAGGACTAAAAAATGATAAACTGCTTATGTTCAAATACGGGGAGATGAAACCTGTGTCCTCTCTGAGTGAGTCCTATAATCATCAGGGGTCATAGAAGGAGATACAAATAGAAGGCAAAAGACAATCTCTGCCCTCAAGAAGCTTACAGGCTAATGGAGAGACCACTTGCAAACTACCATGTACAAACAAGATATATAACAAGATAAATTGGTGGTAACAGAGGAAAGGCACCAGCATTAAGATTGGAAAAGGTTTCTTGTAGATGGTGAGATTTTAAACTGGGACTTGTAGGAAGTCAGGAAAATCAAGAGGCAGAAATGAGGGGAGACAGAATTCCAGAGAAAATGCCCTGAGTCAAGAAATTGAGCATCTTGTTCAAAGAACCTCAAGAAAGCTAATGCTGGATGGCAGAGTGTGAGGTGTGGGCATGGGAGGGAAAAAGAGAGTAAGATGATTTGAAAAACTTAAGGGGGCAAGTTAAGGAGGGCTTTAAAAGGTAAAAAGAAGACTTTATATTTGATCCTGGAGATAGAAGAGAAACACTGGACTTTACTGAATGGAGGGGGAGGAAGGGCGAGGTTGTGGCAAGGGTGATGTGGTCACATCTGAGCTTTAATTTTGGCAGCTGAGTGGAGGATGGAAAGATCCAAACCATAGCATGGTGCTTAGCACAAAGTAGATGCTTAATTGACCGATTAATTTATAGGAAACTTATGAAATTAGGTTTTAAAAACACATGCATAGGAAATAGAAATAAGGGCAGATAATAGAAAATGAATGTAAAAGTATGGTCTTAAAGTTCTCTAAGACTATCATGAGGAGTGCTTAAGCTCAGAACACACAGAGTCTGGTAAGGAATGACAATGACAACCAAAGGGGTTTTGTGGAATTTTTTAAAGCTATGTAGTGTGCAAGGTGAATCAAAGACAGGACAGGGCCATTGCTCATAGTAGGTGGAAAGATGGTAATGGACAAAGGAGAAAACTCTTATTTTCATTGTTTTTTTCCACTGAAGAACATCATTTTTTTTGTACTGTCAGGGACAGAAAGATCTAATAGGAAATTGAAACTCAAGTGAAGTGAGGCATTAGTATGAAAGAATTCAGCTGCCTTTCATGATCTCCAGTTACCCCATCCAGATTAACTACATCCTAGAATGTTGCAATATGATGGGTTGCTGACTCACTGTTCACTGATGTTTGATAGGACTAAGGAGAGCATGGGAGATTCCACAGAACTGGAGGAAAGTAAATTTGCTTTTGTCCCAATTTTTAAAAAATGATGTGAATGGAGACTACAAATTACAGGCCAGTGAATTTAACTTCGATTTCTGAAAAAATTCTAGGACATATTATGGAAGAGGACAGTCATCATCTACAAAAAGAAGTAAGCAAAGATCTTCATCAGAAACAGGTCAAACAATACTAGCTTTTTAAAAAGGGGCTTTTAGGATGGACATCCCATTAGGATCTTATTGTTTTGTACTGCTGCATCATCTGCCCATTTTCCAAACTCCCATTTCTTCAAAGGATATCACTATCTTTTCAGTAAAATAGGTTCCAAGCTTCAGAATTATCACCTAATCTTCCCTTTCCCTCACCTCCATTCCATACCTAGTCAGTTCTACTTTTACTTGAGCTCTCATATATGTCCCTTTTCCCCCATTCACTTGGCTACCATCCTAGGTAAAGCTCTGACCTTTTTTGCCTCAACTATCATAATAGTCTTTTAATTGGTTTTCCTACTTCCAATTTCTACCACCTCCAATCCACTCTCCAAACAGCTGCCAAAGTAATCTTTCTAAGGCACATTATGATCATGTTACACCCCTCCTAAAAAACGATCAGTGATGCCCCAATTCTTCTAGGATAAAATACAAACTTTTTAGCCTGGTATTCAATATTCTTGAAAATCTGGATCCAATCTAGCTTTTCAGGTTCATTTCCTAATACTTTCATTCACAAACTTTTTTTTTTTTAACATTCCTCAAACTCATCATTCCATTTTTGCCACTGAGCAACCAAAATGCTATTCTCCATACTGCTGTAATGGTGGTCTGGCATGAAGAAGACTCCATCAGCTTTCTTGGCAGACACAACTTATCCAAATGAAGGATGTTAGAGAGCTTGATTCTAGTACTGTGATGATGTCTTCTAAGGGAAATGCCTTAGAGAGACTGTGGAGCATACGTAGAAAATTCTGTAACTGATTTCAACTGGTAAACTACTTGGTGAAGAAGAGACTCTTATCCCCTTCCTTAATCCCAACACTGTGATATTATTGGTACTTTCAAGTACAAAGGATGAACAACTCTAGGGGATTAGGCTCAAAATCTAGCTCAGTTCCTACACAGCATTAGTCCCACCAAGTTCATGTCCAGATGCTGCATGAGTGCTAGATGAGTCCTCATCTCAGCTTTCACTGGCATGATCAGTGGTAGAAGGTTGATCCTTGCTCTCCAGACATTAGTGATGATTAATCCTGAGCCAGCGAAGCCTATGTCTTACAATCCCTGGAGATTGAGGTAGTAGAGGATATGTTTGTATGTCTTTGAAGTAACTATCTCTTTGGGTACCTGGGTGGTGCATGGGATATGGTGTTGGGTCTGGAATCAGGAAGATTCCTCCTTGTGAGTTCAAATCTGGCTTTAAACACTTACAAGCTGTGTGACCTTGGGCAAGTCACTTAACCTTGCATGTGTCTCAGTTTCCTCATCTGTCAAATGAGCTGGAGAAGGAAATGGCAAACCACTCTAATATCTTTGCCAAGAAAATCTCAAATGAGGTTATGAAGAATCATGTATGACTGAAAACTCAAAAAAAATGAATATTGAAAACTTTCCAAGATCCTTGGATTCTGCAATTTCATTACAAGAGTAACAGGTTCAATTTTGATTGCCTTACTGGAACTGATGGTTCTGAAGCACAAAGATCACAGATTCTTCTTCCCTGTGCCATCTGTGAGCAGCTGGTCATAAAGCCTACGGCATGCATACCAGACTGGTAGGCATGGTCCCAGGGCACAAAAGTGATCAAATAGGGCCTGCCTGAAATGGTGTAATGAAAGCCCACTTGGCATAAAGTCAACTGGGCTAAAAAGATGGGTTAGCCCATCTGTGGGGTCGGCTTACGAAAAGGCAGTGCTAGGCTGAGGTAAAAACTGAGAAAGTCATGACCAGCTTATTGGAACTAGAAAATGTAGCACTTCAACAGTGACAAAACTCTGGGTTTATTCCTTTGTAGTAGAGTCAGAGAATTTTAGTGCTGGAAAGAATGCCAGTGATCTTGAAATCTAATTACACCATAGCAATAGTAGCTAGGTAGTACAGTGGAAAGAACACCAGGCTTGGAGTCAGGAAGACCTGAAGTTCAAATTCAGCCTCAAACGCTTTTGTGTAAGTCACTTAACCTTTGCTTCAGTTTCTTTATGTATAAAATGGGGATAATAATAGCACCTACCTCTCAGGTTGTTGTGTAGATCAAATGAGATGATATTTGTAAAGCACTTATTAGAGTGCCTGATGCATGATATGTGCTATATAAATGTTAGCTCTTATTACTCTCCTTTAAACAAAGGAGATAAATGACCATATAGTTTCTGTTTTAAGACCTCTAGCAACAAGGAATTCACTATCCACAGAAGCTGCCAATTCCATTTTGAGAGAGCTCTAATTATTGTGAAAATGTTCCTAATATTTAGCTGAATTTATTGCTTCTACTCATTGCTCCTAATTTTTCCCTCTGGGACTAAAAAGAACAATTTTGACTTATAAATAACAAGACTTAAAACATTTGCAGAGTGTTAGCATGACCTTATTTTCTTCCATCTTTTACATCTGCAAATTGGAGAAGCAGCATGCCATCACTGCATTCTTCCAAGTCACTGACAAAATGTGCTAAACAAACCAGGGCCAAAGACAGAGAACTGTTGCATTTTACTAGAGACCTCCCTTCACACTGACATTTATCCAAGAATAAATACTCTTCAAGTCCAGGTAGTCAACCAGATCCTAATATTCCTAACTGTACTATCATCCAGTCCCTGTCTCTCCTTCCATTTTGTTCACAAGAATATCCAGAGAGACTTTGTTAAATGTTTGGTGGAAATCCAAATATTCTGTTTTTATACTATTTCCCTGTTGTACTACTAGTTTAATAACCCTGTTAAAAAAGGAAATGAGTTTAGTCTGATATGACTTGGTCTTAATCACCACTTCCCATTCTGAGTGCTCATAAACCTTTAATAATCCATTCTAGAATTTACTAGGAATCATCATCATCTTCACCAGTTTATAGTATTTAGTTATTTCCCCTTTTTTGAAAACTGGAATGTTTGCCTATCTCTTGTCCTGGGGCACATTTCCTCTTTGCCATTTTATTAAAATGACCCACAGTGTTTTAGCAGTCACAACCACAGTCTTTCAGTACATGGGATTTATCATTTAGACCAAGTGACTTGAATTTATTTATTTATATTAATTCAGTTTTATTTTACTTAAGGTTAAATTCTTCTTCCTTCCTCTACAAATTGAGAAAGCAAGAAAAACAACACATTACAAATATGTATAGTCAAGTAAAACAAATTCCTACATTAGCCATGACGTGTGTGTGTGTGTGTGTGTGTGTGTGTGTGTGTGTATTTCAGTCTGCCCTCTGAGTCTGTCACCTCTGTATCTGGAGGTGGAGAGCATGTTTTATCATGAGTTCTCTGGAAATGTAACAGTTGGTTTCATCTGGACAGGGATTCATTGAGAGCAGGTGGGTACTTTTTTACCTTATCTCGGCTTTTTAGTCTATGTCAGTCATTTTTGTTTATCTTTCCCAATCTGAAGGTCATTTTCCTTCATAAAGAAAACAAACAAATGCCAAGTTGGATGGTTTTGCTTTCACAACCTCATCTATTATTACCTTCCCATTAGTAACTGCTGCTAATGAAGACCCCTCCCCCCCACAAAAGAGCATCACACCACCAAAGTCCTTGGTACCATCAAATGCTGCAACATCAGAAGCAAATACAGTTTTATTAGTGGAAATGACAGAAAAGTGGTTGCATAACTACCTGCCTTGTGGCTGTACACTAAGAACCACTGGGCCTTGACATCTCACTTACAGCTGAAGCCTTCTAGATATTGTTTCTCCATTCTAGAATATGAGCCCTTGAAAATACGGAACTTCTCCCTTTACTATTTGTATCTCCAGGGTCTGGCAAAATGCTTTGCACATATTAAACAATTACTAAATCCTTTTTCACTCCTATCCACACCAAGTAGCAGAATTATATCCAGGACAAGGTGACTGGATCATTATCCTGGGTGCTGAAATTTGGAGGGCCACTGAGAGTACTTTTAGTCCTTCATTAGCACATTGAAGGATGAGTTAGAGTAATTAGTTAAAATAGGAAGCTACCAGCTAGTGGTTTCCTCCTTGCCAGGTAGTTCCTCCTTGTCCCCTTTCCACCTTACCTAGGCTGAGGCTTTACCAGTAACAGCCTCATGTGGTAGTCTGAGGTCTTAAAAATATTTCTTCCATCCTCTTATATGCATTGAAGGTGTATTTAGTGTTGCTTTTCTGAAGAATATTTGAGGTCACTTGCTCCTTTCTCCCTCTACCAAGTAGGAGTGCACTGATTTCCTTGCTCTCTTTCTCACCCCCACAGGAAACCTACTGGTTGCTGTCTTGTATTTATCATGTCTCTGATCATGCTGGGGTTTACCTCCAGTACAAGTTCTAAGTTCATACAGGAGCTCCTCAAGTTTGAAGAGTCTCACCGAGGCTCTTTAGCTACCTCCTCGTTATTGTCTTCACTGGAATAAATTGGGAATACTGTAGCAAAATCTGGCACTTGATTACATCCTTCTCATGTAGACTTCTTTCTCTGAGTCTTGCACCACAGAATCCTGCCTATGCTAGATTTAATCAGGGGTTAAATAAACACTTTGAAATCTTTTCTCTGAAAGCCTAGGGAGCCCGTCAGATGCTGCCCAATATGCTCTTTCTTTTCTATCACAAACTCTGAGGCGGAATGACCACTGACCTCTGTAAGGTTCCTAACATTTCCATTTCTCTCACTTTATTGATCAGAATCAAGACCAAGAAACCAATGCCTCTTATCATTTCTTCTACCTGTTCAAGAATGTGTCAGCTGCTCTGCTTTTAGCAAAGAATTCAGACAGAAGTTTGAATGCTTGGTGTCTCTCATCATTAACTGTATCCTGCCTCCTTCCCTGATCTGGGATCTGTATCAGGAACTCATCATCTAATTCCTCTAACTTATCTGGTGGCCTCTATTTAGAGTAGCTTGGGAGCCAATTGTTAAATTTTCAGTGTGAACATTTACTCGACCAGCAAAGGCTACAAATCCCAGCCCAGTTGATTGTCTAGACTTAAGCAAGGGGTTAACAAAGTCGATTAAACTTAAATGAGTTGTGCATATCTTTTTCTTCTGGAGAGCAGACTGTTAAGCATTTACCAGCACATCACTGCCTAAAGTACACTCCCACCACTCTGTAACACTTCATCCTTCAGTCCTAACTTGAGTAATCATCATTCTGCTACACTTCTTAGTTGAATACCTTCTTAGAGACCTATAATATGGGAACTCCCCTTCCACCTGATCTTTACTTTGATTGTTCAGTCACGGATGCTTCTGCATTCCATCAAGTCTACCATGCTATCTTTCATTGACTCTGGTGCCCCTGTTCTAGGGACTGGTACATGGGTATCAGAGTTCATGGGTGTTATCACTATTCCCTGTACACTTTTACTTCTCTTATTCCTCTGTCATACCTTCTGTTTCCTACTGCATTTACTTTAGAAACTGCATCTGGGCATAATTCTCCCTCCTCCTCTCTTATTAATTTAAAATGTTTGTATTTAGATCAGCGGTTCTCTAAAAAAACACATTCATCCTGGTCTTTATTAAATAAGCTGCTTCCCTGACCCTAAGAAGTCATCATTTCTGCTTCATAAGCAATGGCTGGGAGTATGACTCATGTTCTCCTATTATATAGCTTCAAACACTCAGAGTCTTTTTCTCTTGGTTCCTTCTTGGTGTCACCTTCCAACCTCCTGTTCCTTATGCCCCCCGGCTTGTATTTTCTTGTTTCTATAGCACTTTTCTCTTCCTTATTTTCCTTTGGAGTTTATTCTTCTATACCTTTGGGAGCCCAAATTTAGAGATGGAAAGGGTTGGAGGGATTTTCTAGTCCAGTTCTCTTGATTTTACAAATGAAGAAATGGAGGCCCAGAATAGTTATCATCTTAGAGTTGTCTGGAGCACAAAAAATGAAGGATTCATACTCAGGTTCCCTGATCCAAATCCAGCACCCCTTCTGCAATGTAGCACACATCCTCCCTTCAGTTTTGATCATTCTACTAGTGTTCATTCCACATTAATCTCCTAGATATTCTGGAGAGTAGGAAAGCATTCATCCAGCCCTTTAACCTTTTTCTCTAGCAGGGAGAAAGATTCACTCTTTAATTATGTTTATCTTTTGGTAGTCTATGGCAGAAGTATCTGAGTGGCAGCTTGGCAGGAAGGGCCCTTCTGTTTGGGTCACAGCCCTTAGTCCAGCACTCCTTGCCAGAATGCAGGATCTCACTATAAGAAGGGCCCATCTGCTCCTGGCACAGATACTGGGCATTCAGGGAGATGGGCAGCATGGACTGTCCCAGACCGGAGATGAAAGTGCACTGATGTGAGAAATAATTAGATCAGAAAGTGACTCTGATTAAATCATACAATATATTTTTTAAATGTATCTTTTATTTATCTTTAACATTCACAAAAATGACAGAGAAGTTTTCACTCTGGAACTTCTCCTTTTAATCATCCCTTTTTCATTTAGCCTGGGCTAAAATTCTGCCTCTGATGTTTACTCCCTGTAGAGCCCTGGGCAAGTCCATGATCTGAACCTTAGTTTCCTCATCTGTAAAATGATGGCTTAGGATTCAATGTCTAGAAAGCAAGGGCTGGAAAGGAAGGAATATTGTCATACCCTGACTACAGAAATAAAGTTCAGAGGCAGTTCACCTACCCTGTGGCACCAGTATATTTCTTTAAATCTTTGACTAGCCGCTGATATTTTGGAACCGTAAGTATTCTGGGTTATTTATCTAGCCTAAGAGTCTCCAGTGATACTGCATCTAACTCAAAGTATTCATGACACCCATTACCACCTCCACAGGACTCTCTCATAGCACACGTTACTGGAAGAATTTTTATTTTTTTATTTGAGACTCAGGGTCATTGCTACTGCAGTTTTTAGTTAACAAAAAGTCTGTTTTAATATTAACCTGAACAAAAGCTGTCCCACAAGATGTAAAATTTTACTAAAGAGACTTAAGCATTCTTTAAAGAAGAAGGCAGAAGGAGAATCTCAACTATTCCTGACTCCTTGGTGACATATAAATCCTTCTTCTCAATCAGCCTATTTGTGAACCCTCTAAATATAGTTTAATCTGTAACCTTTCTAATACCTTAGTTTACCTATAGAGTTGTGTTTTTTTTAAAACAAGCTTTGCTTCCTTAGAGGATGTATGAATTTATGACTGTTTAACTACATTTGTTCAACTTTTATGACATTGAAGGAAGCATGGGATTATGGACCTACCTTCTCCTAACTTTTATGACCTAAGAGGATTATACAAGATTGCAATATGTAAAAGAATTACTTGTCTATGACTCTGATGTAATTCTGCCCACATGAAGCCTTGTCAGAATCCTCATGATGGTTCAGATTTTCTCTGAGACCTGAATACCTCTATATTTTCCACATGGTGATTATATATTTAGCAGCAGTTGCTCACCACCTGAACTCAGAAAGGAGATATTTCACTTATAACACGTGCATAGACCACCTCCAGGCCTCTCTCCATGGGCAATGTTTTTGGTAAAACTGTGACATTCTGCTGTAACTACCCCAACTCCTACACACAGGGAAAAGCACACACACAGTCCATCGCTTAACACAATTATGTCATACGTAGTAAGTGCTTAATAAATGTTTAAGCACTTGACTTGTTGACTTGACTTAGCACAAGTGAGAGCATGTGCATGTGTGCACGTGCGCACATACACACACATACACACACACATGTACATGCAAGCGCTGGTCAAAACAAGTAATTTAGTGACTTGTTCCCTCCACTGTTCTCTTCCTTCTGCCTAGAGACACCTGGAGTGAGCCCATCAGGCTCGTAAAAGTACAGTTCTTTCCCCTCCGCTCCCCAGAGCTGCTCTTTCAGTTTTTTTCTTTCTGCAGCTCACAATGGGTGAGCTACAGGCTATGTGCTCACAATATACTCACAATGGGAGGGTCCACACAGGTGTTTGAACATTCTTGAGGCTCACATTAGCTGTGTGCATTTAGGACACGTGGCCAGGCCTACTTAAATGTCTAAGTTTCTTTTAGGCATATTTCCACCTTCTTTGCATGTATTTTCCCTTAGCTGTTCTTGATCACTGCACAGGATGCAGATGAGTCAACATCATCTCCACCATAAAGCACTGCCATTCAGGAGAGTTTAAGAGAAACTTACAAAGACTAAATGTCAATTTGGCTTTGGTTCGTTGCAAATAAAAGTTTCAAAAAGAAGAGGAGAGTTTGTTTTTTCCGTTTCCTTTGGGCTCACTTGAATGGTCTGCTCAGAAGATAGCCATGTACACGTTTGTGGTTAGGTTTGGTTTTTTTTTTTTTAATGGGGTTTCTAATATCTTTCAGTTTTAGATCAGAACAAACTCCTTAGAATTGCAGCTTAACAGAGGACCAAGAGTTACAGTTCTCCTAGGACCATTTTTTAAGATCTTTGGATTCAGAATAGGAAATTTATAAAGCACTCATATCCTCTCATTTTCTTCCCCTCCATCCATTTACACACATGATAATTAAGAGGCAAAAGAATATAGTGAGAAATTGAACTTCAATAGATGTTTAGGCTGAATAAAAAAATCCTAGCAGATAGCAGAGTTAAAGGCTGGGAGGAACCATAGTTGGTTACCTAGTCCAACCCCTCTCCTTTTACAGATAAGAAAACTGAGGCCCAGGGAAGTTAAGTAGGTTACCCAAAGTCACAGAGAGAAAGAGCAAGTATTCAAATTTAGGTCTAGGGCTTTTTTCCATTTCATCCTGCCCCAGGAATCTTTGCTTGGATTACTATTTCTAATAGAAGCAGATCTGTGCTGATGATCCTCATGAATGTGACATGGTATTAGCATTTTCCTTGTCTGACCAATTTCCTGTATTCCCTTGGTTAAATTTGGAGAAATTATCTTCTTTTGGAACTGTATTTTACTATTCTGAAGAGAAGGAATTTCGTTTTGAAAGTCTCTATCTCTAGATGTAGAAATGAAGCAAGGATATTTTGTCTTCTCTCTTGAGATTTCTAGGACATTACTGTGGATTGTGGTGTGTTTTTTAAAAAAGCATGATGTTGCATCATGAACTCCCCCTTATCATTAAATGGCGCTCATTTGAGAAGTACTAACCTTTTCTGCATCAGCACTGCTGCTAAAGATTTAGATGGGTCCTCTTATCTTGTTGAGGTTGGCATCGTGCATTTGGAATGGAAGTCATAAATTACCTGGGTACATTTTCTAAAATTGTGTTTTTCTTATAGGTACATCTCAAGACAGGGTTTCCTCGGTGCCGCTTAGTAACTGAAAGTGGCCTAAGAAACTACAGTTACGGTATTCTGAAGGGAGCTGGAACTTGTGTTGCAAAATAGATAGTGTTACCAAAACCTAAAATAACAGAAGTTATAGCCATGTGAAGTTTCTAAGCTTATTCACAGTCTTTCCTGAGAGCTGTTCATGACCTTTAATGAATTTTTACCAAGTACCTGCTGTGGGCTAGGAATTCAAAGGGCAACAGAGATGCTTCTGCTCCTGTGCTGTACTAAGGTGAATGAGGTAGATTTAAGGAATTTATTGGACTTTAAGTCTGGCTTTAATTCTGGAGTCACTCACTGGGTGCTCCATGTGGTCATTTCACCCATCCAGCATGTGGGAGCTGAGCTGGATGAGGAGGCAAGACCATCATTATCTTTGTGACCAGGATCCTCCAGTACTCCAGAAAAGGTCATTGGATTGGAGCCCAGCAAGCCTGCCTTCATTTCCCCAATATGGCAGGAAGTAGAGAAGGTGCTCAGTCATAAGCTTCTTAAAACAGGAGAGACTAGGAAATCAGTACTTCAGGCAGGACATAGCAAGTGAGAACTTTGAATAAAAAAAGGGCCTACTCAGGTCTGAAGGACAGAGGGATATTTTATACTAGTCACTAATGGCAGGAAGGAAATGGTAGGCCTGTCCTTGCTGTTAGTTAGTCCTTGGTCAACTCTAATGGTATCTAGCTACATTCCTAGGCCAAAATTTAACTTTTTCAGAGTTCATCCCCAAGTGTGAGAAAACAATCAGTTTATTAAGAGCTTTCTAAATTTGTGGCAATGAAGGGAAGCCTCAGCACTGTGCAGTTTAAGCCTCTCCCTGGGAAATAGGAAGAGCAAAGGTATACTTGGCTTAAAGGGTGGTGTGGTGAAGGCATCTGGAGCAGAGGGGTAAGCCAGACCACATGTTTTATTCTGGTTAGTCTCCTGTTTGTCAAAAACTCTCATATAACCAGGTTCCCTTGTTGGGAAGGGAGGTGCTAGGGCCTGGGTGGGAGGGGATGGCTTTGTTGTGTGACCACAGAAGCTGTTACGCACTAATTTCCTCTAGGGCTTGTGATGAAGTCAGTAAACCACAGTGTTTAGCAGGCACTGCTCCTACAGTGGTGTCTCGACCATGACACACATTTGACATGCCCTTTCCTAGCCCCTTGACATTCTGGGGTGCTCCTGCTTTGCACCATGGACCAAAGAGAAATCCTACAGAAGTACCTGGACGAGGCCAGAAACAAGAAACTCACTGGGGAAGAGTGTGCTAGCGAGTTTCTGGTAAGTCTGATGCAGACACCTCAATGTGCCTGGGGTCTCGTGGTCAAATAATAAAATAGTTCAACTGTCTAAGAATTGTGGTATCAGAGATTTAGAGCTGGAAGAGACTTTAGTGGTCATCTAGTCTAGCTGTGGGGTCCAGGCATTAAAAGAAGGTAGACTTTCAAGAAAGAGCAAGTTAAAAATTTAGCTCCTTTGGGCTGCTTGTATGTTCTTTAGATATTTCCTCCAGGATTCTTGCTTCTCAAATTTTGTTTGCTGTTTCTTTGAACTAAACAGAGGAAATAAACCATTACAAGTCTTGTAAATAATAATGTGACTTGGATAGGCAGAGTTCTCTGGACAGCTAAGCTGGGGCTTATATCTTAGAGTCTCAGAGGTAGTTGATGTTAAGGGGTCAGAGGCCAGAACTAATTCCTCTAAGTATCAACACTGATGACTTGGCCACCTCTTTGCTCTTGGAATTCCATCAAAGGCTACTGAACATCAGAAAAATTACCTATAGCAACATTTTCTTCCATGTCCATAAACATTTTATTTTCAAATGACTGAAAATTCATTTGGGCTGACCTAAAAGGACAGCATCTTGTATTTCTTTTGCTTGGGGCAGTTAGGGGTTGGGGTGTCAGGGAAAAGATTGAGGATGGATATCAGGACCAAATCAGTTCTGTTAACCTAGAGCTGTGAGATAACTCATCTGCAAGAGCTTGTGAATGGTGATTTGATATCTGAGCCTTCTATCTACTCACTTGATACTTTGCATGTATGGGAATGAGGGAGAGAATCCATGCTTTGCCAAACCTTTTAGGGTTAGCTCCTCAGTCTGTGAGTTGAGATTCCATCCCACAAACTCAGGAAAACTTGTAGATGCGGTGGTAGCTTAAAGGGAAATGACCTGACTTTGCGGGTCCCTTTGGGATGGAACTGCTGGAGGAAGGAGGCAATGGGGAAGTTTAGGAACATGTGTCTCTTAGACATGTGCTTTCTCACCCTGTGTCTCCTAAGAGGAATAAACTCCCTGACATGAAGGAAAAACTGAGCTTGGAGGCAATGCCACCCCCTGGTTTTAAGGCCTTGTTTTTGGGTGGTGATTAAGTGGAACCCCACTGTTCACTGACTCATCTCCTCCAGTGGAAAAACAGAGCAGCTGGCCTTATCCTGGGCTGTACAATCTGAAGGTGGTGGGCATGGGAAGTGGGGGATAGTGTAGAGGTACCAAGGGGGAAAGTGGATCATTTCTAAGAAGTGATGTCCTTTCCATAGGGGCACATTCCGCTCTTCTCTGTGGTATTTATTCTCTCAAGGGTGACTAATTTGATAGCTGTGAACTTTAGTACCTGTGTAGTGAACTTCAATGCTCATATTGAATGCCCTTCTTTATAACTTCAACACTTAGTGCACGGCTTGGCACACAGTAAACACTTGATAATTGCTTGTCTATACAGCTTTTCTATACAGTTAGGGTTCTCCTTAGAAATTCTTGAACTGGTGGTAGAATTGTTTGTATTAACCATGTCCTCTAGCCTCTAAACATTCATACACAGACACAAACATATACATACACACACTGTCACACCCATACACACTCACAGATCCAAACACAGCCACACTCATACCCAAACATCCATACATATATACACACTCATGTCCATACATACATGTGTGCACACACACACACACACACACACTTTATCTGTAGCCATTACTGAATCTCACTTCAGCTAATAGCAGAACTGAGTGCATCAAAGGACTTAACCTTTGGTGAAGTCTACCCTTGGTACGGTCTCTACACAGCTCTTGCTACAGCAGAGAGTGGGGCTGACTGCTCAAGCCATTCCATATGCAACCTTCATTATATCATAGAGAGTATCTAGAGTCAGATGTCTTAGTAGTCAGTTGAGTCGGGAATAGACTAATGACTCTCAAACTTTTGCTGAATACTATTTGTCAGGGCAAGATATCCTAGAGACAACCTTTCTCACCGTTCAGGGCTGCCACTGTCAATAATTCCCCTAAAGCAGGGGTGGGGAATCTACAGCCTTAAGGCCAATGTGGCCCTAGTCTAGGTCCTCAAATTTTGCATTTCTAAAGGGGAAGTTCTATGAAGTTTGGATTCGATCAAAGGGCCACACTTGAGAACCTAGAGGGTCACATGTGGCCTCAAGGCCACAGGTTCCCCATCCCTGTCCTAAAGAAACACATTTTGGTCCCTTCCACTCTTATTCCTTGATTTGCCCTTTTATATTACAGAGAGAAGGGGTCACTGGAGAGATAGCAAGAGCAGGAGATGGGAATATAGTTGGAGAGGCCCAGAGAAAAGGAATGAGGAATGAGGGACATGTAGCATATCAGATCAGCATGCCCTGTCTGGTATCCTTCTGAAGTTATCATATAATGGGAAATCTGGGAGCATGTGGAATGACTTTGACAGTCAGTCCTACAGAATTAAAAACAAGTCCTAAACCTCTCATTTCCTGGAATTCCTCCCTTTAAGAACCTGGAGGTAGCTTCCTCATCTTCCTGCAGGGCAGAGAGGATTTGCCTGTGTCATTTCTGTTTTAGGCTAGTGTTGCCACTAGAATGGAAACTTGGCCCAGGGCTTTTACATTCTAACGAGTGAGATTCCATCAGCAAAGCTTGGGTTGTGTCCAAATGTACAGCACAGTACCATCTTTCCTGTTTTTTTCTGTACTAGTTGAGAAACTCAGGTGAAGACTACTGCACTTGGACATGTAAGACTTTCTCAGCATTTCCAGAGATGAATACTAAATTGATATAACAGGAACTTGGGGAACAAAATCAATTTCCCCTCCTCTCGGTCTACTTGAATCAAAGAAAGAAAGAAAGATATTGAAAGGAAGAAAAGAACAGTTATAGAGAATGGGACAAAGAGGGCAAGAAATAAATAGATAGAAACAGGAAGAAAAAGGGTTGGAGAGAGGGAGGAGGAGCGATAAAAAGAAAGGAAGAAAAGTTGGGTAGATACTCCTCTTAATCCTAGGACCACTTTGTTTGGTGTTCTTATGGCCCTGATCACATTCTATCTTGCATTATAATATTTGCCAATGTTTTCCCTTTTCATGCCTGTCACTATCAATGACTGCACTGAGGAAACACCTTGTAGTCCTTTCCACTCTTGATTCCTTAACTTCTCTTTTTATATTACAGGGAGAGGGTCAACGGAGAGATAGCAAGAGTAGTCAATGTCTGCCCTTCCCTACCCCACCTTAGTAGAGCTTATGCTCATTGAAGACAGGGGCTATTTTTTGTGTGTCTTTACATCCTCAGCATCTACTATAGCGCATAGAACATAATAGGCAATAAAAAATGCTTGATGAATTGAATAAACAATTGATTATGTTTTTCTTGTCCACACTTAATAGTTCTATGACTTCATGATTACATTTCTTCCCATCATAACCAAAGAATCCACATCCACAACGACTGTAGAGTCTACCATGATATAATGTTCTAGTATTAAAGTCTCAAGGGTTGCATACAAAGAGCTGCATACAAGTTTGAGGATTACTGATTTGGACTTAGTTTTACTCGTTTTTAAGGTAATACTTTATTCATTTTTTCTCTCCTTTTCTTTATCACCCATTCTTTAGCACTTGCTATATCCTTGAAAAGTGCTCCATATTCCCCCAACATTGACATTGCTGCAGAATGGACTGAGAGAAATTATTAATAACCAATGATTTGGGGAAATTCAGATTTCCCCCTTTTTCTTTTATCCTCACTTCAAGGTCATAGTCTCTGAAGGCTAAGCTAACCTTCTCTACCTAGATCCCACCCAGATGGGGAAGCCATTGTGTTTGGGTTTGGGCGGCAATAAATTCTTTTAATAGATTATGCTAGGCTGAGGGTAACTTATGAGTAAATGACATAACCAAAGTTCATTTAAAATGCAGAAATTATTAACAAAATGATTAAATTACCCAGAAATTATGTCTCTCGAACCTTTTCAAATGCCATAGGACTTTGGACCTAGCTGCAATTGTGAAAGGTGAGGGAATGATAGCCAGGGAACACCAAGCAAATCATGTGCCCAGTGCAAGATCCCATCATCTCATACCATCACAACAACAGCTGTCCACTCCTCACTGAAACAGCTTTGATCGGTCAATAAATAAATACTGAGGGAGCACATACGGCTAGCATGATGGTAGTTCTAGGTGGGGGACAAAAGGGGAGAAGATGCAGAATACAAAAGCAAAAACTTTATCAATGCCCACAAGAAAATTATAATGTTGTTGAGAAGGCAAGACCATATGACAGATCTGAAGGGACCATCTAGTCGAACACCCTTGCTCATTTTACAAATAGGAAACCGAGACTGAAAGAGGAGAGTGACTTGCTAAGGTCACTCAAGTATAAATAACAGAGCTGAGATCCAGGTTCATTAATCTTTCTACGACAGCACCTTGCTTCTCAACATATATATGGGTGAAGTAATTAGAGAACAGTATAGTCTGCCATGTAGTGTTAAATGATATGGATAATTAGGAAATGAAATGGCAGATAATTAAGTGGTAATTTTGTAGTATGGACAGTAAACATAATAGGTGTTCAAGAAGAGAGGCATCAGTGTACGGTGAAGTCTTCCAGGAAAATTTCATGGAGCAGAAAGACTGGGTAGAAATTGAAAAAGTGCGAGGGCATCATATGGAAAGGATCAATATGAACATAGGTTTCCAGATAGGATTGTGCATGGCGCCTGAGCTGAATAATAAGGAGACTGCTCTGATTGGAGCAGGTTGGTGTGTGGAAATAAAGATTATGACTGAATGCTAGACTGCTTGAATTTGATCTAGTGAGTAGGAAGTGGCCACTATTTTTTCTAAACAAAACATGGCTATTATGGAAAATATCGCATGACGGCACATGTATATTCTATGTCAAATTGCTTGCTTTCTCAATGAAGTGAAGAAAAGAGAGAGGGGGGAGAGAATTGAAAGCTCAAAAATTTAAAAAACAAATGTTAACATTTTTTTGTTTACAATTGAGAAAAAAACAAGAAAAATTAAATGAAAAAAATAGCAGTCATCCTGGCAGCTGGCAGGACATGGCTCTAGTATACCCCAGTGTCATCTACCTCTCAGAATTATTGAGAGGAAAGCACATGTAAGCCTTCAAGTGCAGTTCCCTATCATTGTCTCATCTGTAAAACGGGGGCCGAACGAGTGGAGTAAGAGATAGAAAGCTGGCCTTGAAATCAGAAGACCTGAGATCAAATCCCACTTCTAATATATATTTGCTCTGTGGTCCTGGCCAAATCATGTTATCTCTGATTTTCTCCACGTAACTCTCTCAAACTATAAACTGCAGAGCCATGGGACCTGCAATGGTGAATGGAGTTTCCTCACTGGGGGTTCCCTATACCAATGAAAACACGTGTGTGACATGTAGTAGACAATAAATGTTTCCTGATTGATTATCGATTGATCCATCTGAAGAAAAATTTTAAAAATAAATTAGAATAAAAAATATCAAAACAACCTAATAACCATCAGTGAAAAACATCAAGTAATCATACAAAAGAAGAAGAAACACTCATTAAATGAGGAACATGATAGACTATATCATTTATTTTATTTGAAATCAATACCTTTTTAAATCATTTTTTAATATTGTACTCTCCATTTTAACAAAGAAAAATGACTAAACAAAACTGACCCCAAAGTAACCACTTAAGGGTACATCATAACGCATGCATTGAGAAATGGAATGCAAGCTACGAATATATAGATGCTTGGACTACATATGTCGAATCCATTTGAAGAAGCTTTCTTTTAAAAATATAGTTGTATTGAATGCATATGTACAGATGCTGTTTTGAGTTCATTAATCTTGTTTTTATAATCATTTCATGTTAATGCCTATTTGCCTGATTTCTTCACAAATTACCATTTCTACATTTAAATTGTAATATGTCAGTCCATTAATATGTCATGGCTTATTCAGTCATTCTCCAAGTATCAGACATCTAAATTGTTTTCTGCTTCTTGCTGTTACAAATAAAGAAGCTAGAAATATTTTTGTACAGCTAGGTCTTTTTTTTCCTTTTCATGATATATATCAGATAAAAGCCTCACAACTGAGTCCTTGGGACAAAAAGCATAAAGAATTTTGTAACTTTTGTTTTGCTATCAGATTACTTTCTAAAGAGTTAGCACTAGTTGAAAGTCCTACACAATAAGTATTTCTCTGCAGCCCTACTGACATTATTTTCATCACATTTTTTTTCCCATTTAAAAACATTTAGTGGCTGTTATGATTGTCTTAATTTACATTTTTCTGATTATAGGGAAATTTGAAGATCTCCCCAGATGGATATTAATAATTTATATTTCCTTTCAGAAACTGTTTGCCCATTTCTCTCCTGGACAACATTTGGATAGATAATAACTAGAGATCAGTTTCCAGACCTGTTTTCTGGTTACCAGATAACAGACTGGCTTTATTATAAAATTTGAAATTCAAATCATTTTCTATGTTTCAATATGTACCTTGATATGTTATCTAAATGTCTACCAAGTAGCCTATTGGTATTTTGATTAGTGTTGCAGTAATTTGCAGATTAATTTGGAATGTTTTCCTATTTTTATTCCATTTATTCCACCTAATCGTAAGTATTTTGCTTTGATACTCTATGAACATTTGATTTTATCAACGTGAGTATTCCTTCCAGTGGTGCATTTGTTGACCCATCCAAACCTTCACATACTGTGCAATTTATTCATATACACTCGTAAGTTCTTCACAGGTGTCTACCTATATGGTTCAAACTTTACACGGATAAAAACGGACCATGCATGCCATCCAGTAGGTGAACTTTGCTCTTGCTATGTGACCATCCTGCTTCCTTTTCTGGCTATATATCTATTTGACGATATCCTTAAAATGGTTGATCCTGTGCTGTTCTTCATAGTAGCCTATGGCAGCACTCTCATATGCACCATGCATATTTCTGTTACTTGTTCAGTAACCTATGACTAAGTCTTTGGAGGTTATGATATTCCATGACTCACAGACATACAGCCACTTAGCCGCACTAGAAATACAATGTTAAAAAGATGGGTCTTTGTTTCAAGTAGAAATTTGAAGTCACTTGAAGAAAGACACAATTTACTAAAGACAAAGCAGCCCATTTTTTTCTATTCAATTCCCAGACCAAGGTCAGTTACAGATATATTTGCGGACCAGTCAGTTCTAATGACAGGGTATCCAATTGCAGACATTGATGGTATAGGCATTCTTCACTAGCAATCCACTATCTACTAGGCTTTTCTTGTGTGGACCGTTAGGCTGCCTCTTTTTCTTTTCTTTCTTTTCTTTTTTTTTTTAAGCCAAAGTAAAACAAAGTTTATTGAAGATCTGGGTTAACTCTTAAGAAACCTTACCATTTGTGATGCTTGCATTGACAAGCAAGCCAGATAGAATCTGAGCCTAGGCTGACCTCTTTCAGTGATTATAGATTTCATTTCAGAGGTTCCATAATATCTGATATATTTATTGTAATCAATTTATTTCTTTGAGATGCAGTGTGGTATGTGTTCATCCTTTATTGCCAAAGAAGACCATGCCATCAGAGAAATGATGACATGACTTGCACTTGACTTTGTTTTGAGAGAGGGAGGGCTGTGCAGGTCACCAGCCTCACTTCTCCTCCAGAGCTATCTGAATCCAGTGACCAGATATTTATCAGGATAACTGGAGATGACCCGGGATGAGTCAACTGGGGTTAAGTGACTTGCCCAAGGTCACACAGTTAGTGAGTGTCAAGTGTCTGAGGTGAGATTTGAACTCAGGTCCTCCTGAGTCCTGCACGGATGCTCTATCCACTGCACCACCTAGAATAGAGAGGCAGCCTCAGAGTCAGGAAGACTTAGATTCAGGTCCTATCTCTGACACATACTGGTTTCTGTGATTTTGGGCGTATTTCTTGACCCTCACAAATTTTGTTTTTGGAGTGGGGAAGGCAAGGCAATTGGGTTAAGTGACTTGCCTGAAGTCACACAGCTAATATATGTCACGTGCCCAGGTCCTTCTGACTCCAGGGTTGGTGCTCTATTCATTGCACCACCTAGTTGCCCCAACCTCACAAGTTTCTAAAGAGGTGATATCTTTGTTAGTAATGGAATTTTCCACGTTAAAAAAACAAAACAAAACAAAAAACTTAAGTTTTTGACTTTTTTTTTATTGTAGAAATAGTGCTTTTTGTTGTGAAAAATCTCTTTCAGTAATCAAACCTATCAATTTGTTTCTAAGAATTTCTTATACTTGTGTCCTAACAATATTCCTCATCCACAACATTCTGTTTCTGGACTCTGGCTTCTGTTCTGGTTGTGCTCCATTTTGGGAAGGCTCCCTCTCCTCTACTGCTGCCTCTTAGGTTCCTTGGCTTTCTTCAAGATTCAGCTCAAATTCCATTTCCTGGTGGAGCCCTTTCAAGGTCCCTTTTCTTCTTTTCCTCCAGGCTTTTCCTCTGAAATTACCTCTCCCCTAGTCTGTATATATTTGGTGTGAACCTAACTATTATATTGTCTTGAATATAAGGATCTTGAGAACAAGGATGGCATTTTCCACCTTACTTGTATCCTTAGCACTTAGCACAGAACCTGGCACATAGTAAGTGCTTAATAAATGCTTGTCGACTGACTACTCTCCATAATGGAGATAGCTCATCATTACTTCTTCAAGTTTAAAATTTTTTTTTAATTTATATAACTGACCCAGTGAGAGCTTAATGAATTGTATAGTGTAAGATATGGATTAAACTGTTTTTCAACAATTTCCCAACAATTTTTTTTCAGTTATGAAGCTCTTCAGTGTTTTTTGGATATGAATTTATCAAATACTAATCTTTTCCATATATAGGTTTCAATTTTGAGATTTTCTCATCTGTTTTATTCATCTATTTTCTCTATTTCTCCAGTCCTAGACAGGAGCAAAAATAATTATTGCTTTATTGTACATTTTTATATCTAGTATGACAATTTTTTTGCTTTTCCATATGTATTTTGATATGATGTTATCTATTATCTATGAAGTAGCTTATTGGTATTTTTATTAGCATGTCAGTAAAATCTGTAAATTATTTTGGGAAGATTTAGTATTTTTACTATATTTGCTCTACCTAATCACGAGCAAGGGATATCTCTCCATTTCACCTTAGATTTTTTTTTTTTATTAGAGGAGTGGTATGATGCAAACAGGGCTTTAGAAAAATTAATCTGGTAGGGGTGGGTGGCATGTTCTGAAGAGAGTTATTAGAGGTAGGAAGACCAATGAAAAGGATTACGTATCAATTAAATATCAAATTACGTATCAAATAAGATAAGGACCAGGAGTAGGGTGATGACGAGGGAAATGGGGAGAGAGGGAACAAGTCAGGTTTTTAAGAATTTAATGATTGATGGATCAAGAGTAAAGGCAGTTAGAAGGAAGGAAAGTTCAAAGTGGACTCCTAATTTTCAAGTAAGGATTGGGATAGAGGGAGGGAAATGGAAACATGGTTATTTGGATCAGTGGTGAATTTGGGAATGGGAGTTTTGGAAAGAAGATAAGTTTAATTCTAGATGTGTCAAAACTGGGGTAGACATTTAAATGGAAATGTGCTCAAGGCAGTTGGAAATATGAGTCTGGGGTTTCTATGCGAAGCGGGGGCTGGAACTGTCAAGTTCTGAGTAATCAGCTTCTAGGAAATGTTAGGTACTCATTTGCATTTCTGGTGGAATCCATGTCTATACTCCATCATATTTAAAAGCCAAGGAAGTGCATGTTATAAGCATCTATGCCAACTCAAGGGACCATCGCAGTAGTATGGTTACCTTAAGTAAAGGTGTCTAGAGCCAGGCTCTGCCTGTGGCAGATTTTTAGGTAGTCCTAACAATACTAGCCCAACCTAAAGTCAGAAATACTTATTTTTTATATTTGGTCCTACATAGATATATGATAGATAAATAGACAGACAGACAGACAGACAGACAGACAGATAGATAGATAGATAGATAGATAGATAGATAGATAGATAGATAGACAGATAGACAGAAGGAACATTTATTATGCTATGGACCAGGCATTATGCTAAGTGCTGGTGACATAAAAATAAGAAAGCAAAATGTTCCCTCTTCTTGCTTACTTTCTAATAAGAGAAGACAAAACATAAAGGGGAGCCAGAAGGGCATGGAGAAGAATGGAGGGGAGAAGGGGACACCACAGGTCAGACAGGTTAGATGCTGAGCCAAAAGTAGAGAACCTTGACTGTTTTCTGTACACATATAATGGAAAATTTTTAGAAGCCTGAGTGTCTTGGGTGTCTAGGATTTGGTGGGTGGCATCTTTATATTCTTCTCTTTGTGGCTGAGTCCACCCTTCAGTGCTGCCCTGTTGACTTTGAAGGCCTTTGACTTGATTTCTATCTTTGGCAGGGTGGATGGAAGATAACCACTTACTTCTTTGCCTTTGGTATCATCTTGGGGGAGAAAAATACCCCCTTAACACTTGTATGGCTCTTTATGGTTAGGCTATTTGAATCTCAGATTGGTTAAAAGATTTGAGGCAACATCACATATGTGAATAAGCATTTGGATCTTATTTTTGCTACTTACTAACTGCATGGCCTTCAGCAAATAATTTAACGTCTCTGATCTTCAGTTTTCTTATTTATATGTCAAAGTGCCAGGGAGAGGCTTAGAGTCCCAGATGGGAGTGCTATTACAAATAAAATGAAGGGGTTGGATCAGGGGTGGGGAGTCTTTGGCCTTGAGGCCACATATGGCCTTCTAGACTGAATGGAAAGGCCACACTTAAGGATCTAGGAGGCCATATGTGGCCTCAAGGCTGCAGGTTGCCCACCCCTGGGTTGGATATTGCCAGTTGCACTCTAACTCCTATTAGTTATAGTTTAGCAAAGATGACACAGCTAGTAATTGACAGTCAGGAATAGAACTCAAGTTTCTAGAATTCAAGTCTAGTGATTTTTCCCTTACATCATCTGTTACTTATATTCTATCTGGAAGTCTTTCCTGTTCAGTAAAGAAATGTTCAGGAAACTCAGTCTGTGGCAACATTCACACTTGCTACATCCTCTAGTGTCCCTTGACTCAGTTGTAGAAAAGAAACAGTAGAACTAGAACAATATGAAAATTATTGGTTCTTAAAATGAGATTCTAGATTATATCATAAAGAATAGTTTTTTCTCCAAATGAAGACGTTCAGCGACCTTCCTCAACTGTAGCAACTGCCATGACGACTCAACCTCAACTCCCACTAAGGGCAGCCATACCTAGATCTCACTATTGTGTGGAATCACCACTTTTTCATAGTCTTGAACTCCTGAAATTCGACTCTCTAAACATAACCTTCTGTCCTACCTCTTCCTACTCTTTCATTCCTACTGATCTTGTTTCCCCTAATTCTGACCCCTAGTCCTCTGACTCCTCCCTATTCTATTACTCCATTAAACTCATTCTGATTTTATTTGCCTCCCTATCCAGTCTAGACCCTACCTATGGTCATTTACTTCAACAGTACATTCACCACCGGTTCTAGAGCCTTTGGCATATTACTATTTTCATCTGGTAATTTCCAACCAGCGTAATTCTAATCACCTACTTTCAACATTCCTGTTTCTGCACACTAATAGAGAAAGTCATGAAATGCTTTATAAATTCATGGCACTTAATCTCATCTGGGCCCTCACTGCTGTGCAGCAATATTTTTATTCATCTCTTATCAATTCCCAGTAGAACCTATAACAAATGTAATAAACTTTCTGCTCTTCAAATTCCCAACTCCATTTGTACCTCTCCCAACCTCAGCAAATGATGACACTTCCTACTTTACTGAGTAATTAGTAACAATAAAAATAGCTAACATTTATATAGTACTTTAAGACTTACAGAATACTTGTGTATGTTATCTCATTTGATCCTCACAAGAACCCTGGGCGGGAGGCCCTATTATTATCCCAATTTTACAAATGAAAGTCACATTGATAATTAGTGTCTGAAGCAGGATCTGAACTGTCTTCCTGATTGCAGGTCCAACACAATATTTACTTAGTTGTATCACTTAGTTGCTCAGGATCTTCTTTTTTCAACTTCTATCCTTAACACTTCACATTTTCATTATATCTTTGCTCATCTGTTTTTCTTTCCCTCCTCTCTCAGAGAATATGATGGGTCTCCTCATCAAAGTTCCCTGTGCCTGGGACCCTAGCCTTTCTCAGCTCTCTCAGGACCTTGCCTCAGCAACCAGCCCTTTTCTCTTTCCTCTTCATTCTTTCCCTTTCTATCTGCTCCTTTTCCATAGCTTACAAACATGCTTAGAATACTTCAACCTTCAAGAAGTTTTCCCTTGATGTTGGCACTTGCTGCAGCTCTTGTTCTAACTTTCCTCTTTCCTGCCTTAGTTAGAAAAATTTCTCTACAGTCATTGCTTCTACTCACTAGCTTCTTTCTTCTCCACATTGTACGATCTGGTTTCCGTTCTCAACACTGTCCTCGCTACCAAATGGCCGTTTTTGAGACCTCATCCTTTTGAACTTTTCTTTAGCCTTCAGTATTGTTAACCACTCCCTTCCTCCTTGACACCCTCTCGTCCTTTGGCTATTGTGACACTGTGTTCCCTTGATTTTGCTGCCTCTTCTATATACTTTGTGGCTTCCCGTCCTTCTCTCATCCCCCCAAATCTGGTATTCCCCAAGTCCCCATACTTCACCTTCTCTTTTCTCTACCAATCTTATCTTCAATAAACATCCATTCCTGTGGCTCCAATTATTATCTTTATGCAGCCTATGTCCAAATCTGAATCTTCAGCCTTGACTCTACCAGGACTTGAGATTTGCATTAACTTTGCATGCCTCCTCAAAACCTCTGCCAGGATTTCCCATTAGTGTCTCAAACTCAAAATACTCAAATACTGAAATCATCTTTCCACCAAAATCTGCTTCTTCTCCAAACTTTCTTATTTTGGTCAATGGAATTGTCATCCTCCTGGTCATAAAGGACTGCAATTTTGAAGTCATCTTTGAATTCATTCTCATTGCTCCTGCTTCAATCAGTTGAGGAATCCTTTTGACTTTAACTCTTTGAAATCTCTTACATTTATTCCCTCCTTCCCATTCTCAAAGCCACCACTGTAATTCAGGCACTCATAACCTCTTGCCTAGTCTACTTAACTTGTCTGGTCACTTAACTAGCTACCCACTTTCAGGATCTTTCCAATTTATCCTTCACATGGATGCCATATTAATCTTTTTTAGTGCATAGGAATGAATCGCTCAGCTTCTCAAACACCTTGAACAGTGACTACCAACTGTTTGCTGAATCAAGTCTAAATTCCTAAGATGGACATTTATGGTTTTCTATGATCTGGTTCCAGTCTATCTTTCTAGGTTTGTTTTTTACTACCTCTTTCAATGTTCCTTCAACCTGAACCACTTGCTGTTCCCTAAATATGTGCCTCATTTTACTGCCTCTTGACATTTGCTTGTGTTCTTCCCTTTGATCAATTAATCAACCAACTGACAAACATTTATTAAATATCTATTATGTGCCAGGCATTATGTTCTGGAAATAAAAAAAGAAAATTAAAACAATTCCCTCCCTCAAGGAGTTTACGTTCTTATATTGAAGACAACATGAACATGTAGAGGTTCATTTAGTGCAAATAATGAATCCTGTGAAGTGATGGCAAATATTTCAGTTCACACTATTCAGTCATAATTATGTAAACTGTGATAACTGGTTCCAATCCTGTGGAAATATATGGATAAATTCAAATAATGTGACCACTTCATGGGCTTCATCATATACCCTAATCAGGAACAAACCATATATACAAAACACATGCAAAATAGATACAAAGTAAATTTAGGAGGCGGCAGATAGCAGGAGAGGAACACTAGCACCCAGGAAGACCAGGAGAGTCCTCCTTCAGAAGATGATCCTTCAGTTGAAGCCTGAAGTAAACCAAAGATTCTAACAGATAGAGATGATGAAGGAGGGCATTCTAGACATGGAAACCAGCCAGTGCAGAGGCAAACAGATTAGAGTTAGAGTGGATATGTGTGAGGAATGCAAGATGACCAGTGTGGGGGTGCTGCAGAGTATATAGAGGGAAATAACATGTGTATATATACTAAAGCTAAAAAGGTAGGATAATGTTGTGAAAGATTTTAAATACTAGATATCTAAAATGCTCTCTCTAAAACAGCTTACCTGTTGACATATTACCTGACCTTTTAAAACAGTTCAAACAACACCTTCTCCTCTATAGTGTCTTCGATTTCCTTAGAAGAAATCTTTCTCTCAGATTTAATCTCATGGAGCTTTGTTTTATATCTCTCTTATGAACTAATCACATCAATGTAATATAGATAAAGCCGTGGATCTTGAGTCAGAGGATGGGAACATGGGTACAAACTGGACCTCTGATTTTTTTGGCATAGGGTACTCTATCTCCCAATGAAGGTTGACAACTTCTCCGTAACTAGAGTCTTATAGAATACAGTCTTGGCAGAGTGCCTGTGTAGGCAGACACTAATAAATGTTTATCGACTGACTAACTTTTCAAGTTGACATCAAATCATTAGTGACTAATTAAAGTCCAGTCGGTTCAACCAGTACTGAATTCACTTAACTATGCTATCATTTAGCCCATATCTCTTCATCTTATCCTCAAGAAGAACACAAAAGACTTTGTCAAATGTTTTGATGACATCTATGCATACTAGGTCAACCGCATTCTCCTAATCTGCCAGGCTAGTTATTCTGTCAGAAGACAAATGAGTTTAGTCAAACATGATCTGCTCTTGAGGAAGCCATGTTGACTTCTGGTGATCTCTGCTTCCTACCCATGGAGTGCATTGGGCAGCAGATGAGAAGCTCCTAGTTTCTCCTAGTTTCTTATTTCTTCAGTGGAAGGAGGGAGGCTCATTTTCTTCTCTCCTCCTCAGGGTCAACTTTAGTCTTTCCCCCTCCTCAGCACTCAGTTTGGTTTAGCAGTTCTTTCTGCTACTCCACTATAGTCGGGTTTTTTTGTTGTTTTCCTGGTTCTACTTATTTCATTACATTCATCCATCCATTTTTTGTAATATGTTTCTCTGAATTCCTATTTACAATTTCTTAGGGTGCAATGAAATTCTATTGCTTTTACCACCATCCATTTTAGCTATTCCCTAATCAACAGTCATGTGCTTTATTTCTTGTGCTTTGCTTCTGTAACAGCAATGCTATGAATAGTTTAGTATATGTGGGATGTTTCTTTCTGTCTTTGATCTCCTTGGGCAGCCCAGTAGTCTTTGTAAAACTGAGTTTGCTAAGATGCTTCTTCTATATTCATATTAATATCTTTGTGAAGTCTTTATCCTTGTCCTTGAAATTACTTCTGTTATTGTCTTCAGAATTTCTTTCTATTGAGCTTCCCTTCCCTCCTGGGCTGACTCTACCTATGGAATTTTAATCCATGAAGTAATAATAAAAATTAGAATAATAATTAGAATAATGTTAGGTAACATTCACATATCTCTTTACGGTCTGAAAAGCCCTTTTTATCCTCACAATAACCCTGTGGGGTTGGTGCTATTATTATCCCCATTTTACAGATAAGGAAAGTGAGGCTGAGAAGGTAAGTGACTTTCCCAGAATTATAAGCTAGTTAGTTTCTGAGGGTGCATGTGAACTCAGCTCTTCCTGCTTTAAGTCCGATATTCTATCCACTACCCCATCTAGCTGTCTCATTGTACTATCTAGCCTTTCTTTAAACTCTTTGAAATCTGCTCTCCTCAAATCAAAGATGTGTGTGTTTGTCTTTCATTGCTGAAGAAGACCATGCCATTAGAGAAATAATGACATGACTTGCACTTGACTTTGTTTTGAGTGAGGAAGGGCCGTGCAAGTCACCAACTTCACTTCTCCAGAGCCATCTGAATCCAGGGACCAGATATTCATCAGGATGACTGAAGATGAACAAGAATGAGGCAATTGGGGTTAAGTGACTTGCCTAAGATCATACAGCTAGTGAGTGTCAAGTGTCTGAGGTGAGATTTGAACTCAGGTCCTCCTGACTACTGCACTGGTGCTCTATCTACTGCACCACCTAGCTACCCCCAAATCAAAGATACATGTAAGATAAAAGACATAGAGTTCTGAAGGATTAACCTGGCATCATTGTATAGAATGGACTGGAAAGGGGCTAGCCTGGGAATCAGAAGAACAATTAGGTGGCTATTACACTAATCCAGGGGAACAAACAAGACCCATATGGTTAGCTTCTTTCAGAATGACCTCACTGGCTAGCTTCCCCATACTGGGATGCATTTTTTCCCTCACAGCATGGCTAAATTTTTATAGTAATCTTAAAAAAACAGTGAAGAAACTCTAAACCTAGGATTAGATAGCTAAGCCATTAAAAACTAGAGCTGCTGGGACAGAAGAGGGAGGCTCAAAAGCAAAGAGTGCTGGTATGTTTGGGAGATTTTAAAATCAGTGGACTGAGCCGAGAATCAAGAAGACCTGAGCTTAGCTTTGATCTCAGACGCTTACAAATGGTGCCACCTTGGGTTAGTCATTGAACTTCAGTTTCTTCGACTGTGAAATGGGGATAATTATAGCATCTACTTCATAGGGTTGCTGTATAATAGCTGTAAAGTGCTTAGCACACTGCCTGGCATATAATAAGTGTATAATAAATGATTATTTCCTTGATTCCTTTGTTAATACAAGCCACTGAAATATTTCTCTTTCTCTGCCCTCTAAATTTTACTCCCCTCAGGGGAAGAAAACCTGAACCTGAGATTCTGAAAGTCTTTGAAAAATTCTTGTCTTTGGTGATATTAATGTTTATGGATAATACCTGGATAATGTAGTAGAAAGAGTTATGGATTTGGAATCAGAGGATTTGGTCTTAAATCGTGACTTTACCTTTGACTACTGAAATTAACAAAGCAAGTCATTTAATAAGTTCAGGATTAATTTTTCATTTGGAAAATGAGGAAGATGGACTCTATGATTTCTTTAAGTGGAAAAAGGACTGAGAGGTGCCCAGAGAATCATAGATTGAGACCTGGAAGGGACTCTGTAGGCCATTGAGTCAATTTCCTCATTTTGCAACAGAGAAACTGAAGCTGAGGGTGACTAAGTGACTTGCCCAGGATCATCCAGCTAGTAAGTTTCACTGCCCCATCTGTATGTGCTGTCTCAAAGAACCAGGCACAATGGATGGAAGTTGCAGAGACAAATTTAGGCTCAGTGTCATTTAGGCTTGTAACTCTCAGTTCAGGTGTTTTTCAGTTGTGTCCAGCTCTTCATGACTCCATTTGGGGTGTTCTGGCAAAGGTACTGAAGTGGTTTGCCATTTCCTTCTCTAGCCCATTTTGCAAGGAGGAAACTGAGGCAAACAGGGATAAGTGACTTGCCCAGGGTCACACAGCTAGAAAGTGTCTAAGGCAAGATTTGAACTCAGGAAGATGGGTCTTCCTAACTACAGTCCCAGCACTATCCACTGTAATACTCAGCTGTCCCCATCAGAGTAGCTCAAAAGTGGAATACGTTGCCTTGAGGGAGTGGTGGATTCTCTCTCATTGAAGAGACCAGATGACCTCTTGTCAGGCAAGTTCTAGTAAGGTTTCCTTTTCTTGTATGGGTTGGACTATACAGTCACTGAAGTCCCGATAAATTCTGTGACCCCAGAATTAAATCCATGATTGTATAATCCTCTGACTTGCTACATACCTGGGTTAGGAGAATGGCACTGAGAAAGAAAGGGATTAACATGTGGGCCATGATGAGGACTTTGGTGACTGAATACACATGGGAGTTGAAAGACTAGGAGTTGAATACAAAAGATTCTGAGTCTGAGTTATCAGGAGAAAGATAGTACAATGGACAGAAATACGGAACTTTAAGAGTTTGAGCCAACACAGGAAAAGAGGAAGATAATGATGTTTGGTTTTTCAACATGTTGAGTTTGAGGTAATGTCAATATGTCAAAGGGACAATGAGTAATTATTATTTGGACATACAGGGTAAAAGCTTGGAAGATGGATCAGCCCCAGAGGTACAGATTTGATTTTGTTGTCTATGTAGAGGTAATAGCTAGAGGGAAGGAAATAAGCATTTATAGAGTGCCTACTATAGACCAGGCTCTGGGCAGGCTCATCTGATCTTTACAACAACCCTGTGAGGTAGTGCTATTATTATTCCTCTCTTACAGCTGAGGAAACTGAGGCAGGCTGAGGTTTAGTGACTTGCCCAGTGTCACAACGCTAATGAGTGTCTGGGGCTGGATTTGACCTCCAATTTTCCTGACTTCAGGCTCAGCATTCTGTCCAATCTGTCTTTTCTCCATAGAGAGAAGGGTGGAAGGTTAAAGACTGTACTTTGGGAAATGTACAATGTCAGGAGAATGAGGGAGAAAAAGGAGACTGAGAATAAACTGTTAGAGGCATAGGAGAAGGATGAGGATATGTCACAAAGGCCAAGAGAAGAATGAACTTCAAGACAGAGAGTTAAAGCAATGAGGGCTGTAAAAATGTACAATTCAATAGACCCCATCAGATAATAAAGATGAGTATTTTAATTAAGTTCAGTAATTATTTGTAGAGTTCCAATTATCTTTTCCCCTTCTCAAATTGAGTGGGATGTCAAGAAAGTCAGGTGTTGACTTGATGGGGATTCTTGAATGATACATGACATGGAAATGAGTAAAAATTTGGGTAAGGTCATTTCTTACAAGTTGCCAAAGTTCTTTGCTGGCATTTCCTCTGACCTGTAATTTTGGAGGGCAGGCCAGCACTGGTAAATGGAAATCATTCCACAGGGATCCTGTGCTTCCTAGTAAAAGCTCATTTAACTATTTTTACAAACGCTTGTCTGAATATTTCCAATAGATTATGATGCTTCATTACAAGGAATGGACTCTAAGATGGAATCACCTAAACTTCCATGTTTCACTAACAGACTTTGCTTATATATCCAAAAAGATAAAAGTAACCTTTCCCAATGCAGATCCGTTCACCAGGCACTGATTAAGCCCTTTACTATGTAGAAGGTGCTTGTGGGAGATTGTGCCTTTCTGGTGGTTCAGGTACAAGAATGGAATGAACTGAGATTCTCATAGACCATCTAAGAGTTAACAAGAGTTAACTTAGCTATAGCATGGACAAAATACTCATCAAAGATACAGCATGTATATAGGGAGACTCAGCTTCGCTCATCTCCATATAGGAAACTGTCTGGTTAGCAGTGTGATAACTTTCAGGGCAATAGTTCATCTCACAAATATGAGAAGCCTTGACTGTTCCTGAGCCAGCCGTTTTCATACCCTTAGGTAACTGGGAGCTTGGTAAATAGATGGAGCCGTAGTCTGTGGAACCAGTTAAGAGGATAATTTCAATCGCTTTTAAGGAAAAACTAGCCTAACTTACATGGCTTAAGGCCCTAGGAAAAGATAGCTCAGCCCATGTGGTAGAGGCTAAGAAAATGTGTCTACCCCTAGGTGCCAGATATACAAGGTCAAAACAGAAAACTATCACTGACTCTAAGGTGCTCATAGTCTACTTATAGCACCTTTTGGCAGGAAATTTAGGTGTTTAGTTTGTGTTTTATCTTCTAGTTGAAAAAGAGGGACCTCTACAAGAAAAATATTATTCTCATTCTCATTCTCATCTCTCTCTCTCTCTCTCTCTCTCTCTCTCTCTCTCCTCTCTCTCTCTCTCTCTCTCTCTCTCTCTCTCTCTCTCTTCTCTCTCTCTCTCTCTCTCTCTGTCTCTCTCTGTCTCTCTCTCTCTCTTCCCTGCCCCCCCCCCCTCTCATAGATACTTTGGCTTGAGCAGGAATTTTATTTTCTGAAAATGCCTAGGCTTTCAAACATTCACCACAGCCTCACCTCTGCCTTGCAGGTGTTGATGGCTCAGCTGTACCAAGTGTGATATTTCCATTCTTTAAATACCAGACCTGACACATTTCTTTCCCCACAGATGGGCTGTGGGGCTATCTAGAATACAGGCAGCTACACAGTGAAAAAAAGAGCCTCTCCAGGGATTGTTAGGCAGCTCTTTGCTCTCCACTTATTTTCTCTTCTTCTCTTTATTATTTCACTACAGAAGCTGAAAAGGCAATCGACCAAGTATAAGATGGATAAAACATACCCTACAACTGTGGCTGAGAGGCCAGAAAACATCAAGAAAAACAGATATAAGGACATCTTGCCTTGTAAGTCTAGGATTCTACTTCTCTTTACAAATTTGTTTGTCCTCCTAAATTTACTCACCCATTGGCTTTCCCATACCCTTTCCTAAATTTTCTATCTGCTATTGTCTCTAATCTTGGAATACAACTATGACTTTTGGCTTTATCATGTATACCTGGAGATAGCAAGTTATTCCCTCAGTCCAACAAATATTTGTCAATCAACAAGCATTTTTCCATATCGATTTTTAATTGATTTATTTTTACATTGCTTAGATTTCTCTCTGTAACTCATATTCTCATAGGGTCATGCCTTACGACAAAGAATTTTTTAAAATAAAGGAGAGGAAAAAAACCCAGTCAAACTGAAAAAAAAAAATCTAACATATGCACTGCATATGTGCAGTGGATAGAGTGCTGGGTCTGGAGTCAGGAAGACTCATCTTCTTGAGTTCAAATCTGGCCTCAGACACTTACTAGCTGTGGGACCCTGAGAAAGTCACTTAACTCTATTTGTCTCAGTTCCTCATCTATAAAATGAGCTAGAGAGGGAAATGGTAAACCACTGCAGTATCTTTGCTAAGAAAAACATCCCAAATAGGGTCATGAAGAGTCCGACACGAATGAAAAACAATGGTGCCTTTCCCCTCAAACCCTGGCAAAGGTGTGTGTGTGTGGGGGGGAAGGTGTTTTCTTACCTTTTTTTGAGACTAAGCTCAAAAAGCATTTGTTAAGCACTTACTATTTGCCAGACATAATGATCTAAATGTAAAATCCGAAAGCAACCCTGCCTTTAGGGAGCTTACTTTTTAAGTAGAGAGAGAGAGACAAGGTGAACATATATACGGATATGCAGTTATGAGATTGTAGGTAAGGCATCTAGAAGAAACCTAAGTGCTCAGAGGATCATGAGTCAGTGCGTTATGAAGAGGCTCCTATGCAAGGGTGTCTCCCCAGCCCAACAGCAGTATAGGCACGTGACAGAGCCTCAGGCATAGAGGGGATGTGTACCCTGTTAGAGAGTCCAAATCTCCGAGCGTCTGCCCTCATAGCTGATTGTGGCTGCTTGGCTGATTCCCAGGAACTGTGTGGAACAAGGACCTTGGGGCGGTGAATCTGGCCGGGGGGAACCCCCTTTTATTGACCACAAGGGCGCTGGGATCAGGAATGTTTGCTAACTTTGAATACCTGCACTAGATTCATGAAGTTTGCTAAGATGATTACAATCAGGAGAGTGCTGCATCCCCTGCCTAAAAAAATTGACTGAAACCAGTATTTGGTACATAGGAAGTTCCTGGTACATGGGTGAGTCAATCACTAGTGAAACATAGGTGACTCCCCTGACTCCCGTAAGCTTGGATCTAGATATCCTTAACCAGTCCTCACAACAGCATATATACAATGCACACATACACAAAATGAATACAAGAGAGTTACACTAGCAAGTTGGGGGATTGGGAAAGGCTTCATGTCAAAAACGGTGCTTGAACTGAGTCTTAAAGCAAACAAGGAATTCCAAGAGGTAGGGGTGACAAGGGCATGTGTTTCAGGTGTAAAAACACAAAGACCAACTTCTGGGCCAAGGGGGACTGGGGTTTATGTTCTCCCTCTTCCGTTAAGCCGCCCCTAGCTCTGGACCCACTTCTGTAGACAAGGCACAGTCCTGGAGGAGGCTGACCTCTAAAAAAAAAAAAGTGTCAAGGACATTTATCTCACATTAGTTGCCTTTTTTCACATCTAACCTGGAAGCCTCAAAGCTTAGTTTGGGTTAGTTTCTAGAAAATGACATGGCCCAGTGGATAGAGCATTGGCACTGGAGTCCGGAAGACCTAAGTTCAAATGTAACCTCAGACACTTACTAGTTATGTGATCTTGGGTGAGTCACTTCACCTCATTTTCTCAACTGTAAAATAAGGATACCAATAGTATCTAACTCCCAAGGTTGCTGGGAGGCTAAAATGAGATATTTTTTAAGTGATCAGTGCACTATTTGGCACAGAGTAGGTAGTCTATAAATGTTAGCTATCATCATTATTATTAAAAAGTCTTGCAAACCTTCAAAGACCACATAAGAGTCAGCTATTATTATAGTTTCCTCAAAAATAAGGAGAAAGATAGTCACTGTACAAAGTTAATCAGGCAGAACTGTTCATTTTTCTATGTAAAAGAAATGCTCCTTATAAAAGGCTCACAAGGGTCCAAGTGACAAAACTTAAACAAGCAGCAGTAATTTATAAGTAGAATCACACTCTCCAGGAGAGTGATACTTAAAGCACCTAATAAATACAGGTGATAATTATGCAATAGTGCACCAAAAGCCTGTCTGGGAGTCAAGATGACATGTTATCTCTGATACATTGTAGCTGTTTGACAAAGAGCAGTGGGCATCGCCACCTCAACTCTCTAAACCTATAAAGTATGGACCAAATGCTGATCTGCATAGATAGAAGATGTTTCATCTCTGGGAGTTCCCTGAACCTGTGAAATCACAGATCCTGACCAAAGAGAAATGTTGAAAGCACTGTGCAAGGGACAGACATCCCCAAAGCTCCCTGGCTCTAACACTCTTTTATTTCACTGTACCTTTTTTCTCTTATAGTTGACCATAGCAGGGTAAATCTGTCCCTGGTAACTTCTGATGAAGACTCCCACTATATCAATGCCAATTTCATCAAGGTACTGTAAAAGATAACACTCTGTATTTCTATGAGTAGCAGGAAAGAGAAGGGAGGATGCCAGGTAGGACTCTTGGGAGTGAATGGTGTATTTATACTCTACAATCTGGGTCTCCCTTTAGGGTGTATATGGCCCCAGGGCATACATCGCCACTCAGGGGCCCCTGGCTACCACTCTTCTGGACTTCTGGAGGATGATATGGGAATACAGTGTTCTGGTAGGTTCTAACACATCTTCCAGTGGTTTTCTTCTTTCCTATGGCTGGAAGTGGAGTTGGGAGTAACTGTGACATCCTGTCAGTTAATATTTTTTTGGCCCCAAGGCTTAGTGTGCTAAATGCAGAATTTAACTGGACAGGCATTCATATCTCTGTTATCTTTCATCCTCATAGATCATTGTTATGGCATGCATGGAGTTTGAAATGGGAAAGGTGAGTACCCTGGCCTGGGAAAGACTTTTACTTAGAAAGGGAGGACCTGGAGGGAAGAGAGAAAAATTGAAGGTGAAACCACAGTGGGCATCTTAGGGAAGTTAAATGTCTGATATTGTGTATTTAATTCATTGTATTTAATGAGCCTGTTCATCCTTTAGCTTGGTGTTCAATTTGGGAATTATAAGTGACCCCATCATGTATTAGAAATTAAGTCAGAGAATTTCAGAGTTCCTTTGTACTTGAAGATTTACAATGAAGGAGGACTCCCCACCTTCTGGGGCAGCCCATTTCATTTGACTGTTAGGAACATTTTCATTATGTTAAGTCAAAAGCTGCCTCTTTGTGGCTTCTACTACTGCCCTTCTGGCCCCAAGTAGAACAAGTCAAACACCAGCTCCCCTCAAGTTAAAATACCCTAGTTCTCTTCCCTTTCATAGTCAAACTCTAAGAAAAATACAATCTGTCTGTGAGCTGCCTTCATTTTCTCATCTCTCAATTCTCAATTTTTTGTTATTTGGTTTTGTGTCTCACCAAACATCTGATGCTGATTTCTCCAAGGTTACTAGTGGTCTCTTAATTTTCAAACATAGTTATCTTCCTCCAGGACTTGACCTTTTGAACTTCCTACTAGAGCTTCTCCCACCCATTCACCCCATCCCCAGGGGTTTTATGATGATGCTCTTTGATGATCTCTATCTCTTTGACTGTTCCTTTCTCAAAGGGGATCTCAGTCCCCTCATTCAGATCATCATTCAATTCCTGAGTACAATCTCTCTCAGGGATCTCCTCAGCTCCCCTCAGCTTTAACTTCCATCTTGATGCAGATCTTAACAGCCAGCTCCAGTCTCTTTCTTGAATTTCCGTGCTGCATTACCAACAGCCTGTCAAGACTCTCCAGTAGAATGTTCTGTAGGCATCTTATACATATCACATCCAAAATATAACTCACCATCCGCCCAAACCTGTCTCTCTTCCTATGTCTGTTGAGGACACCACCAATCAATCTCTTAGGTTCACAATCTTGGAGTCCTTCTCAACTCCTCACATATCCATTCAACTCTGTGCCTTTGATTACATGAGAAATAATCTCCTCTTTGAGTGGTAGGTTACTGCTTCCAAAATGAGTTTACCATAACATAGAAATTACAGCGGTAAAAATCTAGCTCTATTATGCTTAAGCGCAGGTTCAGGCTTCAGAAAAATAATCCTGAACAAAAATTAGGATTCTTATGAGGCTTTTTATAGACAAAATTATGTCATAGAAATAATTTTTTTAACATCGAACAACCTTTATGATCTCAGGTCATAAAGGTCACACAGGTCCAGTCAAACAGATTATCCCATGCTTCCTTCAATGAAAGTGGAACAAACTAAGTCAGAACAAATTAGTGAAGAAGACTAAGTTACAGGTTTAAACACTGAGTTTTTAAACTCCTACATTTATAAAACTACAAAACGACATTTTAAAGAAGTCCCAATGAATGCACTAATTGGGAGGGAAGGGATTTATACGTTGCCAAGATAACAAAGGAGCTGATGCTATTTGGGACCTTTCCTTAAATGAGGCAAGTCAAATGACTTCAGGAAACCTTGGCTCCCTTTTTGGTTCCTCTGAGGAATATATGAGGCCTAACCAGTCCCCTAACCAGGGGACAGGTTTCGGCCAGCTCAGTAACCTCCTAACTCCCTGCCCTCCTTCCCCATAGAATCAAAAGCAAATAAAAAGCCATTTTTTAATATATTTTCATAGCAACATTTTCCACTGGTCATTTCCCATAACTGGAAGGCACTTTCTCCTCACCTTCAACCTATCAATTCATTGGCTTTCTTCAATAATCAACTCAGGTGCTACCTCCTAAAGCAAGCCCATTCTGATCCTTCTCGTTTTTAGGACTCTTCCCCCAGAAATAAATAAGTATCTACTTTGCATTTAATTTTAGTGCATATGTTGTTTTCCCCCAATAGAGGAAAACTGAGGACTGTTAAATTTTTGGCCTTGGAATCCATATTGATTCCTGGCTGGCACAGAGTAAGTACTTAACAAATGTTTATTGAATGAATGAATGTGTAAGTATCCTGTACTAGAGTCTCAGGAGTCCTTTAAAAACTTTTCTCCCTAACCAGATTGTAAAATTGAGCACAGAAGCCATGTTTTACACTTCTCCCTTATCTCTGTCAGATTCTAACACAGTCCCAGGCACATATCACATATTAGACACTCACTAAATGGAATCACAGGAACTCAGGGGCAGGCTAGCATAACCCACACCTGAATAAGAACCCTCTGCATATCATACCTAACACATGTTCATTGTTGTTTTTCGTGCTCAAAGAGGGCCAAAATGACATCACAATGTCAATCAGACCAATACGAGTTTGAAAGGCTTATTACAGGTTGAGCACAGATAATTCACGTGAACATTGGGGGAAAAATGTCTCTAAATTTGTGCTTCACATGTTTCTTTTGATCTACTGCAATTCTGCTTTGCTCACTGAGCACAGGGCTTCTATATAGCACACCTGAAAAGTAATTATAGCCTTTGTTCTAGCCATAAGGAAACTGCTACTCCCCAAAAAAAGTCCATTCCACGTTTGGCTGGTTTTAATTGTCAAGAAGTTTTTTCTTAAATTAAATCCAAACTTTCTTCTGTTTTGTTAATTAATTTTATTTATTTTCAATGTTCTACAATAACTACCATATAGCTTAGATTATTATTTTCCTCTTCCTCCTCCCTCTCTCCCCTCTCCCTCCCCGAGATAGCATACAATTTTGCATAGGTTGTACACATACATTCCTATTAAATACATTTTCGCTATAATCATGCTGTGTTGAAGAATTAAAATGAGTGGGAGAAATCATCTAACAAACCAAAACACAATACACACACACACACACACACACACACACACACACACACGATCTGCTACATTCTGCAATTGAATTTCATAGTTCTTTCTCTGGATGTGGAAGGCATTTTGCCTTAGAAGACTTGGGAATTCTTTTTTTAAGTCCTTGAGAAAAAACTCTCACACACTGTGGTCGTTGCTGTGCACAAAGTTCTCCTGGTTCTGCTCCTTTCGCTCAGCATCAGATCATATAAGTCTTGCCAAGCCTTTCTGAAGTCTTCCTGTTCATCATTTCTTATAGCACAGTAGTATTCCATTATGTTCATATATCATAATTTATTCAGCCATTCCTCAATTGATGGGCATCCCCTTGATTTTCAGTTTTTGGCCACCACAAAGAGTGCTGCTATAAATATTTTTGTACATATGGGACCCTTTCCCATTTTTATGATGTCTTGGGGATACAGTCCAAGAAGCGCTATTGCTGGGTCAAAGGGTATGTATATTTTTGTAGCCCTTTGGGCATAGTTCCAAATTGCTCTCCAGAATTGTTGGATCAGCTCACAGCTCCACCAACAGTATATTAGGGTTCCAACTCTCCCACATCCTCGCTAACATTTATCATCTTCCTGTTCTGTCATGTTTGCCAATCTGATAGGTATGATGTGGTACCTCAGAGCTGTTTTGATTTGCATCTCTCTAATCAAAAGTGATTTAGAGCATTTTTTCATATGATTATTTCATATGATTTTTCATGATTTCATATTCGTATGATATATATTATATATGATTATATTTTTCATATGATTAATTTCTTCCTTTGAAAATTGCCTGTTCATATCCTTTGACCATTTATCAACTGGGGAATGACCTGTATTTTTGTACATTTGACTGAATTCTCTATATATTCTAGAAATGAGGCCTTTATCCCTGAGATTAGCTGTAAAAATTCTTTCCCAATTTTCTACATCCCTCCGAATTTTGGTTGCATTGGGTTTGGCTGTGCAAAAACTTTTCAGTTTAATGTAATAAAAATTATCCATCTTGCACTTCATAATGCTTTCTGTCTCTTCTTTAGTCAAAAATTCTTCCCTTCTCCATAAATCTGACAAATACACTATCCCTTGCTCCACCAATTTGTCCATAGTATCCATCTTTATATCTAGATCATGTACTCATTTGGATTTTATTCTTGTGTACGATGTCAGGCATTGCTCTATGCCTAGTTTCCACCACAATTTTATCTAGTTTTCCCAGCAATTTTTGTTGAACAGTGAGTTCCTACCCTAGAAGCTGAGGTCCTTGAGTTTATCAAACAGTGGATTGCTATGTTCATTGTCTACTCTATCTTGAGTACCTAGCATATTCCACTTGTCTACCCTTCTGTTTCTTAGCTGGTACCGAGTGGTTTTGATAATTGCTGCTTTATAATACAATTTGAGATCTGGTAGTGCTAGGCCACCTTCCCTAGCATTTCTTTTCATTAGTCCCCTTGATATTCTGGACCTTTTGTTCATCCAGATGAATTTTGATATTATTTTTTCCAGCTCTAGAAAATAATTATCTGATAGTTTAATTGGTATGGCACTAAATAAGTAAATTAATTTAGGTAGAATTGTCATTTTTATTACATTGGCTTGGCCTACCCATGAGCAACTGATGTTTTTTCACTTACTTAGATCTGACTTTGTTTGTGTGAAAAGTGTCTTGTAGTTGTGTTCATATAGTCCCTGGATTTGTTTTGGCAGGTAAACACCCAAATATTTTATAGTGTCTACCCTAGCTTTAAATGGGATTTCTTTTTCTATCTCTTACTGTTGGGCTTTTTTAGTAATATATAGAAATGCAGAAGATTTGTGTGGGTTTATTTTGCAACCTGAAGCTTTGCCATAGTTGTTTATTGTTTCAAGTAGTTTTTTACTTGAATCTCTGGGATTTTCTAAGTATATCATCATATCATCTGCAAAGAGTGATAACTTAGTTTCTTCTTTGCCTATTCTCATTCCTTCAATTTCTTTATCTTGTCTAATTGCTATAGCTAACATTTCTAATACCATATTGAATAATAGTGGTGATAATGGACAACCTTGTTTCACCCCTGATCTTATTGGAAATGCATCTAGCTTATCACCATTGCATATACTGCTTGCAAAAGGTTTTAGATAGATACTGCTTATTACTTTGTGTATAGTTACCTTTATTCCTGTGCTCTCCAGTGTTTTAATAGGAATGGGTTTTGTATTTTGTCAAAAGCTTTTTCTGCGTCTATTGAGATAATCATGTGATTTGTTAGTTTTGTTGTTGATGTGGTCGATAATACTAATAGTTTTCCTAATATTAAACCAGCCCTGCATTCCTGGTATGAATCCTACCTGATCATAATGTATTATTCTCATAAGTTGCTGTATTTGTTTTGCTAAAATCTTATTTAAAATTTTTGCATCTATATTCATTAGAGAAATTGGTCTATAATTTTCTTTCTCTGTTTTGTCTCTTCCTGGTTTAGGTACCAAAACCATATGTGAATCATAAAAAGAATTTGTGAGGACTCCTTCCCCAATTTTCAAAAATGAACTATTCTTTAAACGTTTGGTAGAATTCACTTGTAAATCCATCTGGCCCTGGAGATTTCTGTCAGAGAGTTCATTGCCAAACTTTCTTCTTTCCTTCTTCCCTTCATTGCTCCTAGTTTGGCTCTCAGAGGCAAAACTGATCCCGCTTCTAGGGGACAGCCCCTCAAATGCTTGAAAGCAACTTTCCTGTCTTGGGCAATTCTTTTGCAGTCTAAACAAGGATGCCCATTCCTAGTGATTCCTGTCTATATGAACTTGGGGCCATTCATCATCTTGGCTCCGAATTTAGTCATTTTGGAGTATAATGCCTTTGAATAGCTAGGATGAGACTAGGGTTAATGCCTAAACATATTAGAGGTTCTAAGACAAAGGAAAGGAAGTAGCTTGGGCTACCCAGAAGAAGTTGAAAGGAGAGGAAATC